>OX421843.1:52017709-54460906 GCA_949127995.1 Suillia variegata | reverse complement strand
TATTTTGCCTAGTTTAGGAGATTAAAACACCTTTTCTCCTAAACTAAGATATGAACCGGAAATTTCTTTTTCCTTTTAAAATATTTATTTCCCATTTAATGCATAAAAAGAAAAGGTCAAATTTAAGCTAAGCTGAAATCAAAATAAAAAACCATCCTAATACAACATGTGCGCTTGTATGTGTATGTGAATGTTTATGTTCGTCTGCAAGAAGAGAGATGAAACGAGGGCGCTGGCTGAAGTATCCATGAAGGTGCGCCCAAGTGTTGAAAGCGAAAACAGATGACGAAAACAGGCTAATTGCAGACGCCACTGCCAGGAGTCGGAATGACTCTGTTCTCCTCCGCATCAGTCAGTGAAAAAAAAAACAAAATAAAAAAAACAAGGTAAAAATGAGGCAAAAAAAACAAAACGAAATGTAAGGTTGCAAATCCTTCTAGCAAATCCATGTGGTATCCAAATGTCAACGAAGCAGAGCAGTGCAGAGCCGTTAAGAGCAGAGCATATTTTATGGTCTTTTCGAATAAATTTGACGTCACTTTTGACACTTCACACATCCTTTGCTGCCGCCGTCGTCGCCGCACAGAGTCATCAGCAGCAGAAGCAGAAGCAGGCAGCGCCACAAGTTGTCGTTCGGTTGACTCTCCTGGCGCTGTCGATGACTTTTCATAAGGTCCACTTTTTGACAGCTCATATTACATTTGACAAGGGACACAAAGAAGAGTAAAAAACAAAAACAAAAACAAAAACAAACAAAAAAGTAAACGTAAATTCTGAGAAGAAAAAAATCCAAGAGAACAAAAACCTGTGGTGAGAAATCCTGGCAGCGACAACACCAACAACAACAAACGCACATGTGCCATTGTGTGTGGGTGTGAGTGTGTACAAATGTGTGAAATTGTCGTCGTTGTTGCTGTGGAAAAGTAAACAATATTCATTGGTTTGTTATTTGTTGCTGTTGATGTTGATTTTTTTTTATATATATAATTTGCAGAGCAATCCCCTTCAATGCCTTCATTGACTGCTGGCAAAAATAGGTTTGACAGTTGAAGTGTCAACAAAAGGTGTGAACCAACCTTTTAGTTTGTACCTTGGTGATGGCACTGCAAGCGCTGGGCGGGGCATTTAATAAGAAGGTTCGGTTCGAGGTTGGTAAATTGTGGCTGGAAGAAGCACAAATTTCTTTTTATAAAATTTTCAAATTCTTTATACAAATTGAAAAGAAAATTTAATCAAAATAAAAAATGGAAAAACAAAATGACACAAACTGATCTCCATCTAAAATCGGTGCTCAAATTAAAGTGGCTGCAAACAAACCAATTTTTTCCTAATTACACAAAACTTGAGAATTGATTAGACAACCCTTCTTTGCTTCTTCTTCTTCTTTTGTCTGTCTTTTATGTTCTTCTCCAGTGTCACATTCGAATAGGGTAACCCTTGTCGGCGAGTGAGTAAGGTAAACAGTTAACATCGTTATGGAGCGTAATGGATGCAATTACGCTGTTTAACAAAATATTGGCTAACCTCAAGTGAGAAGATCTTCATTAGAGGCCTGCCCAGCAGACTAGAAGTAACAGACAATCAGACAGACGGCGCGACTCTTTGCTCCGTTCTGCCGTCTGGGCACTTTCTTTGGGAGTGCGAGAAAAAAGGGGCGATGTGACGTGGTGTCCATTGACAGTCTCTGCCGACACGTCACGTGACAGTGATAAAGCAGTCATGCTGAGCTCATGATTATCTGCGAGCGATGAGTGCTGTTGTTGTTGTTGTTGTTATTGTTGTAAATTACGCACGCAGTTAATTCTGACAGTTGGTGGCGGTATCTGTTTATTTTTTTGCTTTTGTCTTTCTGTGCTTCAGTTGTATTCAAACACTTCAATGCGAATGCGAATGCGAATGGGAATGCGTTTGCGTTTGCGAGTGAACGAGCCAGAGCGAGAACAACAGCTGCAATTTTTATTTCATTTTGCTACTGACTTTGTAACTTTCTCTCCGCATTAAGTGCTTTTGTTGGTTGTTGGGTTGGTTGAGTGTGATGTGATGGCAGTGTGCAAGTGTGCGTATGTTTGAGTGGCTTGGTGCGTTTGTGACATTTCTGTGCCAGCCAGCATCACGCATTGCAGCGTCAACAGTCCTGACGATATATATACATACAAGCAAGCAAGCAAAATAACAAAAAAAGAGATAAAAAATTGATGTCATTTTTAAAGTGCTTCCTGCAAATGTCACAGTTTTCACGTCACTAGTTATTGCACACACATATATGTACATACATGTATTTAGTTGGTGTTAAGATGCTGTTGTAATGATGTGATAATGTGATGATGTTGCTCGTGATTGTGACAGTCATTTTGTTGAGATATAAGAGTATAGAAATATTCCAATAATTAAAATTTAAACACGAATACATTTTTTAAAGTCCTTTGGAGGGAAGGATGTTGTGACCGAAGGACGCCAGATTTGTCCTTTAAACATTTGCTATAAGTTGCTGTCAATAAAAAGTTAGATTTGTTGTTTTTATGGCTAAAACTAATAAATTATTTTTACAGAATCGAACTATATTGTTAGATTTGTTTTCTTAAAATGTTTATGTTTACATACCTTTTACATAAGAAGCAATCAGAAAATAAAAGTAACTCGGATTCTAATAAAATATTTACTTTAATTTATTAATTTTACTTAAGCTCAAAATACATAGATAGATAAATAAATAAATACATAGATGTATAAATCAAGACATTCCAAGAAATGTATTGTTACTATACTTATAACAACGAATGTCAATATTTGAGTGCGCGTAATAAACATATATATGTATAATTTTTTTTTTCAGTTTCACTTTACTTTTACTTTGAGATAACTATTGATGAAAAAAAAAGAAAAAAATCCGAAACATCGTTGACAAGAAGCTGAAGGCTTCTGTTGCTAAGTTCAGAACTGCACTTCATGTAAATACCAAAAACAACAACAACAAATGCATTACAAATCTAAGCTCACATTCATACCATCAGCAAAAAGCGAAACTTACAAATACAAATAAAAACGTAAATGACAGAATGTGAAATAATTATTGATTCACCACAAACACATCGATACAAATACATAGATATATATAGCAAGATATTCAAACACAAAGAAAATTTAAGCAAAAGGTAGAAAGGCAAAAATTTTTATATTTCTTATTTTAAGTAATTTCATTATTTGAAAACGACGATTTTATAAATATTGCGGCTACTGTGTACTCCCTGCATTTAGTTCGTACGGGTAGATTTGCCGCCAACAACAACAACGTCGACTACTCCAACAAGAATTCGCACTTAAATCGCGCCGCTACAAAGCGCAAATCCAGCCGCCATAAAGCCTGGCCTAGCATAACCTAACCTAGACCTAGCTAAAATGCACAAGTGTTGCCACATTCAGTGCGAGTGTGTGCGCTTGTCTTTGTATGTGTGTGCGAGTATGCGCGTGTACTAGTGTGTATATGCGTGTGGGAGTGTGTGTGTGTGCCTTACCTCACTTATTATGCTTATCCTTGCCCCTATTTCGTGTTTGTGCTCTTGGTTTTGTTGTTATTATTGTTGTCGATTTTTTTCTCACATCCGCGCAGGAAATGTAGAGTAAGAGAAAATGTTGAAAATTTTGCGAAAGGTGTGAAAAAATACGTAAACTAAATTGTGGAAAAAATAAACGAGAAAAAAAAAATCAAACTGGAAATAAAAGTGAGTAAAGGGAAAATAAATAAAAGCAGCGTGTAAAGTGGAGAAGGGTGGAGATGAGGAGGCTAGTGGTTGTGTGAGGAAGTGACAACAATTTGAAATGGTGGCAGTGATTTTTTCTTATTCTTTTATCAAATTGTTCGGAAGCCAAGCGGCATGAAAAAAGTGATTTAGCTCGTTCCCGTGTTAGTTTTGGTTGCGTTGCGTTTCGCGGGCGGAATTTCATGTGCAATAAAATATAAAATGAAAATTAGTCTTATGGATTTTGTTGTTGTTTTTATTGTGTTTTAGTTAATTGGGAAAGTCTTTCAAATAAATGAAATCATTGAAAATGAACTGAAATGATATCTCGATTTATCTGAAGATTAATGGAAATGAATAAAGAACCGTATAAAATTATTAAAATTAAATTAAAATTTGCAATCGAATTTAAAGAAAATTTACAGAATTAATTTTTAATTCTGCAGGAGATAAAGTAAAAATGGGTTAATTTTGCAATGTATATAAGACACATAACCATATATAAAAGTGTATTTTGGTATAATCGGATAAAAATCACGCCCACTTATAACAGGGATATGTGATACGTTCATATGTACTTATACTGAAATAAAAATATTATTGAGTGTCTGTAAAATGGTGTAGGGTATTTGAGCTTCGTAAAAGCTGAAAGTATTCCTCCTCCCAGTTTAAAATACAAATTATTGCCACCTTTCAGGGAATGCCTCGCAAAAATAGAAGAAAAATAAAACTTATTAAAATGCCATCGAAGTCATTTTTTGATTGTATTAATTCATAATAATGAAACGCATCAACAAGATTATTAAACATTTTCGCTATATTAGCGCCAAAAAAAAAGACAATTTATCCACATAAAAAAGAAGAGAAAAACAACGAAGAACAGAGATTATCCTCAGCTCACACCATTCGCCAAATCCACTCATAATTATTTGCCCGCTTGTTTTCGTGCCCAACCTGCCAAAGTCTTTATAAAAATTTGACAAGGGTCCTTTACACAGATTTGCCTATGGAACGAAATTCAAAAACTCTAAAGAAAAAAATACAACAACATACAAAGAAAAAAATGTTCATAAAAAAGAAAGAAAAACGTATGTCTCGGTCATGTTTGCCAGGACAAAGCCAGGCAAAAGGAAAATGCCTCGCAAAAGCGGACGCAAAAAAGAAACGAAAACTTACAAACACAAACAAACAAAAACAAAAAAATAAGCACAAAAATTCAAAATAAAAAAAGGTCATAAAAATTTCAAATGTAGGTGAAACATGCGGCAGCAACAACAACAAAAAAGAGGCATAGCCAGATTAAAAATGTTTTGCACACACATACACTTCCCCCGCACACATACACACACACACAGTCATTCACAAAAATAAAAATAAAAGCGAATCAAGAAGAGAAATGGCACACAAATCCTAGGTGAACTAATTTCGCATAGTGGCAGCCAGCGCCGCATAAAACAAATGACGACGACGGCGGCCGACGACGACACACAAAGCTGCAAATGGTGTACAACGCACAAAAGGATACAGCAGCCTGCTTGACCGGCAACATGCTGCAGCAACAACTCAGAGAGAGAGAGAGAGAGCACGGCACGACACGACACGAGTTGTGCTCGGTTTTTAGTACTTATTCGAGAACACGAGTGCAACTTAACGAAAGAGCGTCACAACTAAACGAAAGCAGCATGTTGCTGACCTAGTGTTTAGTGTTGCCTTGTTGGCGCAAATGATGCGGCGCAACAAACTGTGGATTCAATGTGGTCGGTTGGCTGCCAGGCAGCGGAGTGCAGCATCATGCATTGATGTAGGTTATTGACGTGTTTCGTCGGCTGCGAAGATTTCCATGCTGCCAGCAACATGCTGCCATGTGATTTATCTAAAAATTTTCTATTTATCTGCGTGTTTTAATAGCTTTAATAGCATCCTTTGAGGTAGGTTTGCAGATATACACATATATATATATATATATATATATATATATATATATATATATATATATATATATATATATATATATATATATATATATTTTTTTTTTTTTTTGTGACTGCTGAATCAATTTGCAAGAGTATAAGCAACGTAATTAAATATAATTCCTTATGCAAAACTACGAAATACGAAATTGTTGCCCAATTACCGAAAATGTTTAGAAACATTTTATTAACAACTCGAATTTATTCATTAATGTTTTTTAATGGGAAACGCTTTTAAATTTTTTTTAACACAATGCATTTTATTGAGGCATATAAGCTTTATTTTAAAATTGAAGAAAATTTTTTTATCAGTTTTTAAAAATGTCTTCTTTTTGAATATATTTGTTTCTTTTTTTCCTTTATATTTTTGTTGCTTCTGTCATTCCACACTTTGCAAATCTTCTTCTTCATCTCGCAACTTATTCGCTTATGGTAATTTTATGCGGTGCTGCCTGCTTGCAGCAAAATTGATTAAGTCGCATTTCGAATTTTCAGCCATACTCGACTCGACTCGATTCGCTCGTCGCTTGCTTATCGCAGCCACGTTCTTTTTCTTCATATTCTGAGTGTTTTCTGCCTCCCAGTATCGATATTGATAAAATTTATTACGACACAACTTGGCTGATATATCGAACGAGAGAACGAACAAACGAACGAACGAGCGACGCAGCCTGAAGGATGTCATAATTCAATTATGCTTGAGCAGAGGGTGGATGCGGCGGTGGCGTCGGCGGTGGATTTGTGTGTATAAGTGCCGCTAAATTATCATCATTGATTTCGATATTTCTCGATAGTCCCTCCTGCTACCCAGCCAGCTTTGACTATGCGGCACGGGCGGTTGAGTGACCTATTCGTATCTGTATCTGTATCGCATCGCATCGCATCGTCTCGTTTCGTTTCGTTATATCTGCGTTTAGTGAGTTTATGTGTTTTGGCCAAATTAGTTGATACTTTGGGGGCATGTGAATGGCTTGTGTTACCGCTCAAGGGTTGACGTCGGCATGCGTGCGATGCCACATGATAGATGGAAACTGAGACTGCCTGCACAAATTGGATATTTTATTGGTTGCGGTGTTATTTTGTGTATTAAGTTTAGAGTTGAATTTTTTTATTTATTATCTTTTTTTTATTGCTCACAAAAATAATTTCGGTGTTATTTAAGTATTATTGACTTGTTAAATATTTTTAAATGAATATAATTCAGTACTCCACTAAAAAAGTCATCCAATAGTTAACTTTAAATAACGATTGCTCCCTTTTTACTGTGTACAATTAGTTTTAACAAGTTAGTTAAAGTTAGCATATTTTATTTAAGGCACTTTAACATCTTCGTTGCCGTAGCAACAATGTTGCGCAGCATATCAAACGGCAAATGCGGATGTGGTGGAGCTCCAACCTCATTAAACGACTTCAGCCTCCGTCAAACAACTCCAAACGCTACGCGGCGATATAAACGACGAAACAATAACAAAGTAAAAAAAAAATAAAACGGCAGATACAATCCACAACAGTTAAAGATACAATCCACAGTGCAACAATATTGCAAGGAAACGGAACAGCGCCACCCTTCGTCGGCATGGCACGATAAAAAAAATTGAATGTTGCACGACACGAACATAGGCAGCAGCGATGCCGATTGTTATTTGTGGCACACACACCGAACACACAGAACGACTGATATCAAAAAGTATCTGTTGGATGAAACGAGTATCTCAGTTCAAAATCGTGGCTCGTTTCAGATACAACGTTTCGTGTGCGGTGCCGGTTGCGTTCGGAGACTTTTCACATTTTTCACTTCTTGAATTTTTTGTGCGGCGCGGCGTGCAAATCGGATGGATACGTTATCCGAACGAATTGGATTTTTTCGAAACACAAAAAAGTATCTCAAAGATACACGGCCGATATAGGCTTCTGCAAAGAAAATTCTTTTGAGCTGACATTTAGACAACAGTAAAAAAACTAAAAAATAAATCGTTCAATACAAGAGATACTTCGATAAAGGAACGTGGACGGACGTGCGTGCAAGCGAGCAGAGACGGAACGGAACGGACGAACGGGCGTTTCTGTGTGCGGCGGGTGTGTGTACGTGTGTGAGTGTGTGCAAAAGTGTGGCGTAAAAATAAACATACGCCAAGTATCTCAAAGATACGCACGATACGACGCTGTATCTTTAAAGTGAAATTTGGGGCAAACAGAAAAAAATATAAAAAAATACCAAAAATATCTCAAAAAATAAAACGAATTGTCACAGCTAAAAGGCAAAACAGCAGTCAGCAGTAGAAACAACAACAACAACGAAAATAAAAAGCCATAAACAACAGCGAAAAGTTTAGGGCAGAAAACGTATTTTTTTCGTTGGAAAAGTTTCAAAAGTGGGTGTGCCTCTTTAAAGTTCTAAAACTAACAAAATTGTGTGAGAATATTGAATATGACAAAAATTTAATATGTTAAAATTGATTAAAAATAAAGCACATATACATATAACAAGTTTAAACAATACATAAACAACAAACAAGTTAATAAATAGAACTTAAAATTAAATAAATATATATACAATTTTAAATTCATAAGAAAGTTAACTATTCAAGAAATAAATTCTACAAATAAGAGCACAATTAATTTGTATAAGACAAAAATTGTATAAAACTGCTGTGAAAATTTGTCATAATCAATAAAAAACGCATTAAAAAGTGCAATTGCTGCTGCAAACGCATTTGCGGCAAGTGTTGTTCCATGTGTTGCATGATATAAGGGACTGTGTGTGTGCTTGTGTGTGCACTGTAAGTGAGTGTGTGCGACGCGTGCCGAGGCCTGCTTAGCCGCAACAATTTATCACAATTTGGACTGTCAATCAGTCGCACTCAAAAGCACTTAACTGCGTTCACTTAAACCTGAATTGTGTGTGCGTTACACTTGCTAATACGCTCGCGGATGCATCTCGAAGATAGTTTATCTCCAAATACATTAAGTGCGCGCATTTGTTTTGTGGTCAAGAACTAACACCAAGTAACCGTAAATATCGCCGGAAAATACGTTTTGCTGTACAAACCAAGCGGCTTGCGGCAATAAAACTAACGATTATTGCTATCTGTTAGATACAGCTCAGCGCAGCACAAAGTATTTCACAGATATATCTTCTAATTCGAATTAAGTGCGCTTGCAGCAAATGTTTAATGCTGCAGAACAACAATAACAACAAAAACAACAAAACGAAATAAATGAAAAGTGTAGTGCGGCAGATTAAATAAAAATTACTACGAACAGTCGAGATGCGATTTTTGTCTTCGCTGGAATTGCAGAAAATCCACGAGCAGATTTACTAAAAAGTAAGTTTTATTTACATAAGGATTACTTTGGAAAAAATAATTTATATAGAAAAGGTTTTTTGCATTTACCTCAATTCCATAAATTTAAATTTTAGTTTGAATTTGTATTATTTTTTGTATACAACAAAAACGCTTTTCACATGAAAATTTTTCTTTTATTTTTGCTGAAGTTCAAAACGGTGGAAACTTCAATTCACTAAAATTTCAGGCGATTTTACTAAAATATTAATATTAAATAAAAGGAAATTTGAATTGAAAAATTTACTAGCGAATAAATAAAGCTGAAATAGCCTAAAGAATTTAATTTGTTGCTTTTTTAACATATTGAAAAAAATTACAGATTAAGCACCAAATATTTTAAATTGGTTTTTATTTATTTAAAAATTGCGATAATGAAAAGTTTAAATTTTGTTAGTTTCTAATTTTTTAAATGTTGTTTTGAGAAATTTTTTAAGTTCTTAAATGTCACTTGTTATTTTTTTTTTATTATGTACTGGATTGCCGAAAAATATTTTTTTAATATTGTTAAATAAGTATTGGTCCTAAAAGTTGCTCTAAAGAAATAAATGCGGGTTTCTAAGAACGGGCTGGGAGACATTCCACAAGATTTACTCTTATAAAAATATATTTTCAAATGAAATTACAAGAAGTGAATTAAGTCTAGAAATATATTTTTTTTGGTTGGTTGCATTTTTTTTAATAAATAACATAAAAACATTAACACATGTAAAATGTGTCTAATTGGGAAATAATGTGCGGGTCTGAAATTTTTTCCTGTATTTAAATTTTAGAACTATTCCGAAAGAAAGACCTTTTGTTTTTATATTTTTCACAAATTATGTGATGTTTCGATCGCAGCTCCTGAAATTGCATTTCGTTCGGTTAAATAACTGAATTGTCAAATTTTCCGTAGCAAACTCAAATATCAAATCTTTCGTAAGTTTTTCGATATATAAAAATCTTTATAAGATTCATCGACATGTGCACATGAAGGTGATGCAAAAGAATTAATTTTGATAGAAAAAATACTATTTTTATACACTAGATCTTTTGTAAATAAAGGCTTCTTAAAATCGAAAGAAATTAGATTTTAGTGGAGTATACGATCATTAATTTTTAATATAATATTTAATTTCTGGTCGTTCCTTTTCAATTTAAACTTAAACTTATTATACTCGCATATGTATATAGAAAAAACAAGAGCTTTTTTTTTGCTAGTTATTGAGTTATTGGAATTCTTAAGACTTAAGACTAAAATAAGTTCAATGATTATATGCTGCTGCTTCTTAATGACATGGTAAGAACTTTACCATAATTTATGTAAACTTTTTAAAGTACAATAAATAATTTATAGCTTATTACTTACGAAACTAAATTACCTTCGGTGTCTCGGTTGCTATTAAAATTCACCCTTCGCAGTTTTCTTTTTGTACACAGCAGGAGCAGTAGGATTTCAATTTTTAACTTTTTTCTGCATGCTGTTATAAATGGGTAATTGATATATGTACTTACATACATTAAAAAAAAAACAACAAAAACCTAATCTCTATGCTTTTCGAACTTGTGCGTTTCAAATATAGAAATATAGAAACAACAAAAAACAAAAAACAATATTTAGAAGTGATTTGTCCCTTAATAAACCGTTTGCAATATGAAATGAAAAATAAATTCATATAAAATAAAATAAAAGTAGACTTCATTAGTTTGAAGCGCTTGCGGCTAGTTTCGCATAGATGAACATGTCAAAACAGTAGAGGAATAAAAAGAGTAGGTGGGTCGGCTCGTATGTGGGTATTGAACCTAACGATAAATGAACATAAAATCAGCTTTGAAATAAATTTGTTTTTAGTTCAAATTGAAATTAAATGTGCCTGTCGACAGCATTTCGGCAATTATCCTAAAATGAAAATATTTGCAGTTTTGAGATTTTTCACAAAGCTTCGATCTTTGCAAAACATTAAAGAATAAACATTCGGCATTCTTTTCTCTTGGCCTTTGAGAACAGAAACGCATAAAGGCAAACATAAACGATACACACACATTTACCCTTGCTTGATATAAATCACTACAAAACAGAACACAGGCCAAAAAAAAAAGACCGTAAGACTAAAACAAATACAAAAACAATAACAAGAAAAAATAAACAGAACAAGAACCAAATAAAAAACTACGAAGCAAAGTTTTCGCACAAATACAATAAAATACTTAAAAGGACTCATGGACACTAACACACACACATAAACGCAAAATTACGCATACAAATAGCAAAAATATTTGAAAATAAAATTTATGCATGTATTCGCAAAACTGAAACGTACACACAAACATACTGAAAAATTATATATTTCATATGCTACAAACTCACACACACACTCAAAATATACAGTACAGACACGCAAAGTACTTTCATTTCTTTTAACAATAGTTAAATAAATATAATTTTAGAAAGGTCAGTTAAAATATGTCCTGATTAAATGATCTTTAAGTGTTGAGGGAAGATACTTTTGTGTCATATATAACCCAAAAATAAAAATAAATATGCATATTCTAAGTTTAAAACATTTTCTTGGTACAAGGCCACGTCTCATATTTGCCTACTGTGCGACTTTGACAAATTTCCGTCGTTAAGCGCTGCAGGATAGGCTGAAGCAGTGGCTAACTTTATTAAAGTAAACATAGACAGTATGCACAAACTCGCACATACTCACACACTCACACGCACATACTAACCCACATGTAAATCTACTCATTCACTCACACATGCACAGCAATTCTGCATAAACAAATATTTTTGAAAATATACTATGGAAAATTGTGTTTTTCTTTTTTGCAAATGCAAATACAGCAGCGCAAATACAGCAAGCTTAGAAAAGTGACACAAAAAGAAGAGAGAGAACGGTAAAAGTTTTTGACACCTGAAAATTCGTTTGCGAAAAATTGTATTTAAAATATTCAAACAGGAACTCATTTAAAATGAAATGTGTTGAAAGGCATATGTGCTGAATGAATGCGTATGTTCGAGTACACGTGTGTGGGTGTGCTTTCAAATTGTACAAGCTTCCGTCGCTTCCAGAGAAAATTTGCATTATTTTTTTAATAATAAATAATAATGTAGTAAAAACATATTCTAAACGTACTTTAATAAGAAATTGCATTTCAACTTTTTATATTTGAAATTTTGTTTCACCTTTTTACTCTTAAATATCCGCTTACCTGATTTTATTTTCACATTAATTTTTTTTTTTTGAGCTTAAATGTGGTGGGCGCCATGACAGCCGAGCGCTTGAGCTTATTGGGCTTGGTCGTTCCTATGCAAGCTAAGGACGAATGAGAGCTCGCTAAAAGGATTTCCAGAATTTCCGCAAATAATCCCATTGGGCACTACAGATAAAGGCACAAATGTTTAAATTTACGTTCAAATTCAAAAGAAGAGACAATTTTACTTTTGCTAAAAATAAATATAAAATCCTAAAAGAATAAACAAATTTATCAGCATGCTTTAAGAGTTTAAATTTTAAACAAATAATTATAAAAGTAGGTATACTTGGTATACAAATGTACACGATAACATTAAGAAATATCTGGATTTTGAAAGATCCCTTCCCTTTATTGTATATATTTCGTTTTTTGTTAAGTGGAAATATTTAAATAAATCGAATCCATGGGATACAAGAAACCGCATTGCGGCATACGTTCAAAGTTCAACGAAATAGTTTCCAAAAATAAATAATTCCAGAAATTATGCAAAAATCTTGAAGCGAAAAAATTCCGAAATTGGAATTACAAATAAAAGCGGCGCCGCCAGAAGAGATTCAGATTCAGATACAGATACATAATGCCACACCATTCGAATTCGGGGTAAAGCCGCGTGCAGACGTCTCCCGTCCATACCGTCCATTCGTCCGTTCGTTCGTTTTCTCATTGCATAAATATGTATGTACGAGTATGTATGTATATACATTTTCAATGTTTTGTTACTATGTATCGTAAAGATACATGCAACACGTTTGTACAGCAAACCATCCAAAAAATACATAAAACCCAATGGGAAAAATAAGTAAAACCAATAAGACCATCGGTAAAAAAAATTAAACAACAATTACAACAAATTTCGGATATTTTAAATGTTAACGGAAAACTGCTTTAAAATCGTACTTGATGATGTTGCGGAAGCAAAAACCGCACAGGAACACACGCTCACCCACACCCACACACGCAAATATGCTCAAATACATACGGACATGCTCACCGAAATACACTTGTGGCAAGCAGAGTTCATGAAAATCGTACAGCAAACGCACAGATTCAATGCAGCGCGGATAGCACAGCTCGCTGCAACTGCAAGATACTTTGCGGTGCTACAGCTGGCGGATGCGAACTAAAGTTGTGGGCTACATTTCTACTCCGTTTACTCGTCTACCCAACACACCCCTACGCACAGTACTTAGCGGCAGGAAAGAAGCAAAGAAGATATTGATGCATATCCATAATTAATGACAAACTGTGTAAAATTAATTTTTTACATTAAAAATTCATATTCGTAAAATTTAACTTAGCTTAAACTTTAACAAAGTTTGTTTAAGTTTGTCTATTGTTATGCGACAAAATATGTTTTGTTATTCATTTAAAATTTAACAATCAAAAAAATTTGGAATGTAGCAAAAATTGTTTAAATTATAGTTCCAAAATTGTTCTTCGATTTTCGTTATCGAATCGAAATACTGTACAACAAGAATTTAAATATGCAGCTCTGAAATATGCAAAGAATGTTAACGTTGCGCTCGCTTGGCATGTATCTACGTGTACGTGTACGTGTATTTACGCGTAACTGCAGGCTTGCATTTTGTATCTAACAGATGCAATGCAAATTCGCTGCAATGATGGAGATGCGCTGCGATATTGAAGCGTAGGAAGGCGCTGGGTGATGGCAGTGTAAGCTGTGGGGTAGAAAGGGGCATGCAAGCTTATTATTAAAATGAAATTTGCATCAATAATTTGCCAATTTTCTCGCAGGAAGAAGGCTTGCGTCTGCTTGTGTGAATTTGTTTGTATGTATGCGCGAATGCTATCTTGCAGATACTTCCGTCTGCATTGTTTCTTTTAGAAACGAAAGAGTGAACTAATGAACGAACGAAGGAACGAACGAACGCAGGCAATCGGAAAATCAATCGAACACGTTTAATCAGTTTGAAGCTATTAGCTCAGCTTTTCGTGTATCTTTTGCTTTCACTTCAATTTTCTTTCGACTCGCTTGTCTTCTTTTTTATCGCTTCTTATCCCGCTTGAATTCGCTATAATTGCAGATATCTTTCCTTGGTTTCTATGTGTATATGTGAGCATCTGTGTTAGTTGTGTTGAAATGTTGGCGCTGAATTTGCAGTTTTCGAATTAGAAATTATTGAGCTGCATGAATAATAACTTGTTATGTGTGCGTGTGTTAAATTTTGTGTTTGCATTTGTATGCGTCGTAAGCTCAATCCAAAAGAATCGAATTGAAGATTTTATTGTTGCCAATGCAAAATACAAAATGCCAACTTTAGCACAAATATTACTTTGTGCTAAAGTTTTTAAATAACAAAAACAATATTCATATTTCGAAAAAATATTTTCGAACAATTTAAACTTTACCGTTTAATCTCTCAAAATTTCAGAAATAAATTTTTCACGTATTAGTTCAGAGATCCGCCTAATTTATGCAAACTGCATATTGAGTGCGTTCAGCGTTAAAAAAGCAGAAACTGAAGCATCAGATACAAACAATAGCAACAACTTTAACAAGAAAAGCACCAACATCATCGTGATCTATCCGAAACAATAACAAAACAATAACAACAACAACAACAAGAAATTCAGCACACTCAAACATAAACAAGCGAAATGCACAAATCGTTGCTTTTTCTTCATCTATTCGCTTCGGTTGTGTATTTGTGTGTTTAAATGCATGCATGAGTGTGTGTGTATCTTCGCTTTGTCTGTCTGTCTGTTTATACGTGTGTGTGTGATTGTAGCTTTACAAATCAACTAGCAAAGCCGCAATGATTTTGCAGCAAATGCAGCAAAGCTTTTGCTAATTTCACTCATTTTGCACCCACGCTGCTTTCTTTGTTATGTTCTTGTTGTTGTGCATTGTATGGGAAGCTTCAAATCAAAAAGCAACAAAACCATTTTCAGACAGATATAATTTTATATAAAAAAATTTAAAAATTCAATTTGAATTTAAGTTAAATCAAATTCAAGACCATATACAAAAAGGATGTATGTACATGGTTGTATAAAAAGAAGTTTAGGAAAGTATATTGAAATGAGAACTCAAATTGAGCGAACTCACCTCGATTTCTGCCTAATTTTGAAGATTTATTTTTTTTATTTTTAACTACATGCTACGTTGTTGTTTTGTATTTACTTACAGAAGTAAGTTTTTTGTTTTTTATTTACTTGATAATTTTGTAGCAATCATGGCAACTGCACACAATTCAAATGTTCAAAGAGAGAAATGATATCGAGGTGAAGAGGGAAATTTTTCTACTCTCCTCACCTTACATTTATTACACCATGGTTATGTATATATTCAGAGGATTCTCGTATATTTCCGGACACTTTATAAAATTATGTAGAATATTTGTTGTTTTGTGTTTTTTTTTAAGTGTACCTAATGCACTTATCTCTTGTGAATAATTAATGCTGCTCTGTGCTTGTGATGATTTGTTGCTGCCGCTAATAATGCTGTTGTTGTTTATGCTTTCTCCTCCTGCTATTCTTACTGTATAGTCGATGACTGCGCAGCGATTCTGCTGTTTTGTTATTGTTTTCGTTATTTTGTTATGTTGTTCTTGTTTTGGTTTTAGCAACTGTTGCTAATGCTGTTGCTTTTGCTTCAGCTTCTGCTTTGGCGTCTGCTGCTTAACATTTGAGCTTAATTCTGACAAGTCGCATTTGCATTTCATAAATACACATCGTCGCGTGATGATTTTTACGGATCAATTTTTAGCGCCGAGACGATTCTCTCGGCGCACTTCTCATCGATAATCGAAAAAAGCATTTTATTTTTTTATTCAAATGAAAAGGTTCTTCATTATTAGAAAGAAAAATTCAATTATTAAACCAAAATTTATAAAATTATTAAAATTAAATTTTATTTTGTTTAATTTCTGATTTGAAAATATCTAACTTGCAAAATTTTGAGCTTGAATTTATTTCTCATTTGGCTAATTGATAGCGCCCACATGCCTCCATGCCCACATGCCCAAATGAGGCGTCCACATTTTTGCATAATTTCTAATTTGAATTTTCATAAAATATCACAGTGACTTATTTTGTAATGTTGTCTGCTCTTCGCTTGTCATTTCAATTTCAATTTCAATTCGGATGATTTGTGTTGGCTTGGACTTATCAGCATTGACGTTGTTGTTGTTTTTGTAATTGTTGTGGTATCTAATTGATTGTCATTACATGGCTTGTTGCACACAGAATGCTGCTCTGCTCTGTCGCTGATTATGATTATTATTCCGACTGACGATGATAAATATTCCAAGAGATTATCACTTAAGCCTAATTGTTGAATTTGCTGTTGTTTTTGATTTGTTGCCACTATTGCTGTTGTTGCTGTTGTTGGCTTTGCTAATTTCATGCAATTATGAAAATGTGAACGCGCGAAAATCTGCTTTTTGGTGAAGTGATAGTTTACATATTGAATTTTGTTTTTTTTTTTAACATATTACTCAGTTTTTATTTAAATGAGTAAAAGTTATCAATTTAACAGACTTCAAACAAAAAAAAAACCCTTTATCTTATTGTGATATTAATTTACATTATATATGTAATATAAAAAATTATTAATATCAAAATATATAAAATATGAATAACAAAAATTTACTAAATATACATAAACTTTAATTCACGACAGATACATGTATAAAAGTAAACAAATACACATACCCATACATGAACCACAAAACAACAGACGCAGCTGACGACAACTTCCGGTGCAGAAAACAAAAACAAAAACATGGTAGATGCCACCACTAACTTAACTTCACTCTTGTTCAAATACACACACACGCATATATACAAAAGCAAACATTCAAATGTCATATGCGAGCAAAGTGATAATCACTTGGTTAGCACAAGGACACTCGTTCATGTGTTTGTGTATCTGTGGGAGCGCATTTTCCGTTCGCAATGAGATACTTTTTGCGCTGCCATTTAAAGTTCTTTTCATTCTTTGCTCGAACGCAAAATTGTGCAAGAATGTTCCAAAAGTTTCACTTGCAAAGCTGCACACAAACCGACAAACCCTTACGCCAACAGCGCAAAAGTAAGCTAAAAAATTGAGTATCGCAAAAACAAAAAAAACAAAAATATAAAATTATAGTTGAAGGGGGGGAAATGCATGGAAACTCCTCCTCGACTAATTGCTGCAATTTGAGATTGAAATTGAAATCAAACACGAAAGTGAAAGAAATCTTTGCGTTTTTTTATCTCTTTATATTACATTTGTTTTTGTGAAACGGTTATCTGCTGCAAATACAGCCACACCTTCTTCCTAAGCAAAGCTAGTTGTGGGAGTTTACATAAAGGGAAAGTCATGATAGGGAAAACCAGAAATATGAAAATAAAAAAAAAATTTACCCTGTGCTTTGTTTTCCGCTTTTATTGTGATTGCACAAATAAAAATGCATTTTTGCACAATTGTGCATATTTTTCATAGTTCGCATTAAAACATGAATGAATGTAGTTACTTTGCAATATTAAATTAACAATTAAATAATAACCCTTTTTTGTTGTTGTTTGGAAATATAGTTTTTATAAACATCGAAATAACAGAATATAGAATAATGCATATTTTTGCATATATTGTAATACAAACTATTTTATGCTTTTTTGTCGAAGATTTTACTGCTTTCTCCGTTGGTGAATAATTTCAGTGTTTCCCTAGCCATGTACATAAATACAATATATAATCAAAGGATTTTCTGCAGTGCATCGTACTGTACTGTACTGCACCGCCCTGACCTGCCTCCATCGACGGAACCGCATTTCTGCCCGCACAATTGTTTCAAGTTTAAAGACAAAAGAGCGCGCCGCGCGACACTGTCGGCTGCCATATTGAATTTTCACTTGTATGTGTGCGTGTTCGTTGGTATGTTTGTATGTGTGTCTGACCATGGCACACAAATGGCACACATTTGCAGCTGCTGTGGGGCATTAAAGCTGTGGTGGCTGGGGTGGAGCGTGTTGCGTGGTGGTGGCGCCAGAGGGCGTTAGTATTTTGAATTTGAATTTGAAATTTGCATTCAAATTGAATGTAGAAGTGAAATGTTTTTTTTTGTTTTGCTTTGCTTTTTTGTTGTTATTGTTTTTGTAATTTGGTTTTCGTTTATAATTAAAATAATCTTGTGGCTGTGTCTGTTTGTAAATGTGTGTGTGTGTGTGGACAATTGAAAGTTTGCAAATATTTTCAAGTGGCAAATATGCAAATTGAATGCCCGCAAATATGCAGAATTTTCTTTTGGTTTTGTTATCGTTATTGAACGGTATTAACGAACAGAAACGCCTTAAAGTAGGCTAAGGAAAAAGTTGTACTTTCTATAAGTCGATCGTTTCACTTTTTGCATTTTTATTAAAGTTGCAACAGGCTTAATAATAGTTTTAATCAAATAACAAAATATACTATAAATTATGAATTTAAATTTTTGCTTAAATACTTCAAAAATAGAATACATTTTTAATTAATGTTTGACATAACAAGTTTTTAGACATATCGAGGAAACAAGTAGCAAATATGAACATTTCCAGCAACCGAAAAACAAATTTGATGCCTCGTGAAGTCAGGCAACAACTTGCTTAGATCTTGTTACATTTGCTCTTCTACTGAAATGTATTTAAAGCCACAGTTGCCAACGATTCAGTTTATTGAGAAAATTAAATTGAAAAATTACCAACACATATACGAGTACACACCCACATGCACCCACACACATAAACATTAACATTAACATGTACTTGTGTACGTTAGCAACACACAACTTTAAATTAATATTAAATTTTGAAATTTATGCAAATCAAATTCATAAAGTCCAACAAAGCGTACAAAATGAATGTAAATGCAAATTCTATCTTGTGAATATAATCCAATCCAATAGAATGAAATGGAAGAATATCTTCTTGTGTGGAGTTGAGTTCAGTTGAGTTTTAATAAATGCAAAACAAGTCATTGGAAAATCAAATAAATTAAACATTTATTTAACCGAAATTGTTAACCCCATTTTAAGACAGACGAGAACATGCACAAACATAAGCACACACGTACTCGTATACATTTAGATTCAGAAGCATAGCGGAACTAATACAAAAGCACATATTCACACAAATTCATCCGCACACACGCGAACACACAAACATACAAAGACGTTGTCTGTGTCTGCGCCTGAAAGTATATTATGCGATTTGTGCTATGCTTTTTAATATTCAAAATGCAAAATCGAAATTGGAAAGAGATTTCACTGCTCGAACCATACCGAACCGCGGCGGAATGGAGAGCGAAATAGAATTTCTCGAAAGCAGATTTCCACCAGAAGCAAACAATGGAAAATAGTGCTCGAAAGTCAACACTCGTGAAAAGCCACAAAGCGACATAGAAACGCGCTCGCTCGCATTTGTAGATTTGTAGAGAAAAGAAGGCGACAAGGACGAGGAGGATGCCTTCAAATTTGAATTCGGTTTGGAAGCCGTTTTCAGCGCGTGTCGCGTAAATTACAATTTTTGAGTATTGAGCGGGTCAAAATGGCACCGCAGCACCAGCACACGCACACGCACAAATAAACTACTAACAAATGGATACAAAAACAAACAAATACAAACAAGAAAACAAGAAACAAAACATTTGTGTACGAACGCACTGTCACTGCCTGCTACTACCGCTGGATAATAAAGATCCGACTGGCGCTGACGGTGACTACACCATGAAAAAAACAATAATATGCAAAAAATAAATATTTTAAAACCCAATTTAACCAATTTAAAAAAAAAAACTTGTAAATCCGTAAAGAATTATAAATTGTAACCGAGAAATTTAATTTAAAAAACACTTAACAATATGTTAGTGCTAGTAAGTAGTCTCTGTGTCACACCGTGAACTTTTCTGGCGAACTGTTATACCAAACATTCTAAAATTAAGTATTTAAGATGAAAAATGTAAGAACTCAGCATTAGCTAACATCTTTTTAAAAGGGTTATTTTTAATGCTAAAAGGGTCCTTAACGTGAATTACTTTAAATTTTTATGTAAACTCTTCAAATCGTCCAAAAATTCAGGCCTTCAGGAAACGATAAATAGTTCCTTTTGTCCAAATTTAAACTATTTAAGTGTATTAAAGCTGCCTCTTTGCCGGTATTATTGTTAATATTTTTTTTTTGAGTGTATGTTTTTGGCATAGAACTATGCAAAAGTGTTGGTCGTATATACTCGAGAACACACACTCACACACATTGATACACAGTCAAACATAAATATCAACGCAAATTTGAAACTTGTGTTTGTGAGATTGGCTAAGTGTGAGTGTGTGTTTGCTTGTTTGTTTGTATGTGTGTGTGCATGCGTCATTTTGAATAAATTAATGTCAAAAGTGCTTTCGCTTTTGATTTTGATTGATGATTGCCATCATGAATGCTCGTCGCTTGCAAACGCATCTCTTTACATCGACATGTCCTTCGCCAGCTACAACAATGTGTTCCTGTTTGTATATTAGACTGGCTTTGAGTTTCTCGCTTTCTAATGCAACAAATGTTTGCAGTTCATCTTTTACATTGAACAATTTTTATTTTTATTACCAAATATTTTTGAAACAGAAGAACTTTTTTTTTGAATATATTTTTGATTTAGAAAAATGCGAAAAAAGTTCATAATAAAAAATGGTTACAAACATATGTACATATTAAAAAAAACACCAAAACATGTTTACTATGCAAATGTGTATGTGTCTATTCCTATGCCCATAAATATCTTTTGCCGCCCATATCTAGCTGAATCTGTATCTGAGCGCGTTGTTGTTATAGCTTTGAACTGAGCAATTTCAATGGCCTCGTGGCAATAACTGCTGGTCTATGCTTCTCTTGCTTCTTCTTTTTCTTTATCTGCTGCTGCTTCTACTTCTGCTTTAGCTTCCTCCTCTATTAGTGAAACTGCTGCTGCTCCGTTTGTGTATATTTTCTTCTGGGTCAAGCACCCAGATCAATTTTATTGAGTTTAAGTTTGACATGTCTGGGTTTTGTGCGCATTTTGATGAATGTTGTCAGTGCTGAATGTGCGTATTGGTGTGCGTGATTGTGTAAATGTATGCATGTGTGGGTGTGCGTACTTGTGCTGGTGTGAAATTTTGTTGAATTTTGAGATTTCCATTCAAAATGCAAAATCGCTTTGTAAACCTTTCGAAATAGCTAGTTCTAAAATTCGAATTGGATAAGTGGAAAAGAGAAATAAATTTAAAAAAGGAAATTCCTTTAAAAGAACAATAAAGCATTCATTTAAAAATAAATACAATTAAGATTTTTGATCTCTAATTATAAAACTATAAGGTTGTCAAAGTAACAAACCAGTTTGCTAGACTGATGAATATGTTTGTTAAGAATACAAATTTGCGTTTTCATTTCAAACTTTGCGTATATGTTATTTTATTTCAACTTTTTCCAATTTTCGGTTGGTTAACAAAAATCGTTATTGATTCTCATTCTAAAATATTTGTTTATTTGTCTAACTGTACCTTATCATATGAAGCATTTTTTTATATTTGCTTGCTTTCTTTGTTTCATCTCCGTTAACGAAGGTCATTAATAATTTGGCTGGCTTATCCATTAATCATGTAAATATGCATTGTGACTTATTGATTTCAAACGAAGTCGTTTATCTATTGTGGCCCACTCACTCCACTGCACTCGCCTTGGCACGACTCGACTCAACTGATTCCAACTGAACCCAACTCATTCCAACATGAACGCGATCCAACATAATCGAAATTTCCGCAGTGTCACAGCATTGTGACGAATTTTATTAATAATCCCATCCTGGGAAAATCGGCTCATTCAACAACCATGACGATTTTGGTTTTTGTTCTTTGATAATGCTGCCATTGTTTGAGCATTATACAAGAACTGTCAACGCCATAGTGCCTCATTCACGTTCGGCATATGCCGCACAGCAATTGATTGAAGCCGCACTCTTTCATGCGTATCTTTCCCCGGGATACACACGTACGCATATACGTCACAGCAATTGCGCGATATCTCATCGCTTCCTTTGCTCCCAAAAAACAAAAACACAACCAGAAGATATATTAAAATATTGATTACTTGCCTACTTCAGCTAGGTAAAAGCATAAAGCAGCTAAAATATTCACAAATATTTGCATACTTTTAGGCGTCTACCGTGTGCGCGCAATTTTATAAATAACTTCGCTCAAGGTTGTTATGTTACCCAACATTGGCGAATGTCATCCTTTTGCAACATGCTCGCATATATTAATTCTTTATTTGATGTACATTAGAGTGGATCAATTTCAATGAAAAAATCATTTTTAGCACATATAAAAAAAGGAGATCTTAATTCCTTTAGCTACAACAATAGACTTGTTGATGAAAATATCGAAGTTTATTTATTAATAAACAGAAAATTAACAAACTAATTTGTTGAATTAACAAACCGGTTTGCCTTAATTACAAATACGTTTTGTTTTTTAATTATTAAAAAATGCAAAAATATTCGCTAAAAATTTATATAATAACATTTCGATTAACTTAGCAGAAAATAATTTGTATGAATAACAAACCAGATTGCTAAATTAACTAGTTTGCAAAAAAACGAAAACAATTTGATTTGCTTTTCTAGAACAAAAACCTTCGCTGCGGTACGTAATTAAGCTGAATTTATGCAGATACACACACATACGACATCAGAGCGCGTATCCTGCAACCGACAGGATTAAAAATACGCGCGGGCTATGGCGGTTAACGGATTTAAGAAATTGTGTTTGTCTATCTGTTTTACTGTATAAACGAGTATGTATGTTTGAGATCTTCATTAATATTCATAAAGCATGGAAATTATTAAAAGGCATTTGTGTGAGTGTGTGTGTGTGTGTATGTGTATATGAATTTATGAATTCGTAGTCGTTTTTTCTAGTTTTAATAAAATGTTCATTACCGTACGTGGCTTTATGTAGGCTATGCACCTAAATGTATACTATGCTCGAAGGCGAAAGGTTAAACAAGAAGCAAAGTCAAGGCGGCTCCAACTTATAAGCGAGTGAAAAATAAACAAGAAAATATTTTTTAATTTGTGGTCGAATGTTCAAAAGATAACAAACGGGAAATAAATGTAGAATATTTAAGTCAACTTTAGATTTTTTAATAAAAAAATATTGAAACAGTGCAGCCCATTCCAATTCTTATTTAAAATGTTCATTTTCAGAGGACATTTTAGCTTGAATTTAATGAGCATACAAAAGAATTCAGTTTTGTTGCTTTATTACTAGACTCTGTGATATGTTTGCGAGAACATGAATCCTTATTTATTTTGAATTCATATGCGCCACGCCGCCTGTCATTCGACTGCACAATATCATAACTCTTTTTCATTGTATCTGTCAAGGACATCGCTCACACCCAATAAACTGTCGTACATTTCGCAGAAAGTCTTTAGCTTCTCGCAAATATCCTTCGGCTACACTCACTCACTGAAGTACTTTGTACATTTGTACTTTGGCTTCATTTTCTTTTTTCGCTGCCTGTTTTGATGAAAATTTGTGTTTGTGTTTTGTCTGGAGCTTATCTGACATTTAGCATAAACACTGAACTTAAATTGTATCCTCTTTTCCATGCTGCTCTTTTACTCAGTTTGGCTTTTGGCTGACATTTTTAATTCATTGCGCTGCAAATGGCAAAGAGTTGGCAGGAGTAGAGGGAGGAGGGACTAGCAAAGCTTAAACCATGAGACAAGCTAATTACGGCGAGCGAACGAGCGAAACCTTGAAAGTGTACCCTATGAGACTGAGGGAGTTGGATTAAGTACAAACAGCAACAACAGCAACAAAGAGAAACAAAAGCTAAATATTTACAATTAAATATTCGTACTTGTACTCGAACTCGTCGCCGTGTCAGGACAATGACATTAGTTTGAAAAATTTACGAGCATGTTGTGAGTTAACTAATAGGATTATGCTATCACTGGACACTGTTTGGTCAGGTAGTAATTACATAGCCAAAAGAATGCAAAGATAAAAGGAAGTTTATTCGTACACAAATTTTGACCACAAAAATATCATAACAAAAAATAAGCTTTTTTATTTAAAACATTTTCAGATATTTTGTTAATTTGTATTTGCTAAAACAACGAACTTTTCTGTAAATACTAAAAATATTTTTTAATGTTCATTTAAAGGTACTTATAATTTTTTTAAAAAGCTAAACAATTTCATACAAATAACTTAAATTAAAAATACAAAAAGCGTATTTTGAGTGCTTTTGCTATTAATTACATAAAAGAAGCAATGATCAAATTTATTTTGGCCCCCAAATCGTACATAACCGCAAATAAATCATTTTTAAATCCCCACTCGACTACTCCACAATCCAAATGAAATGAGAAATGAGAAGAAGAAAGGCAGCAAAAAATAAAAAAAAAAAACATTATTATTAAATATGAACATCAACAATTCCGCAAGAACCACAAACGAACCAAACTAAACTGAAGCAGCATTTGCCATGCGGCATAATGGATTTTCCATTTTCCATTTGCCGGACATTTTAAGCAGCATTTCACTATGTTTATGTGTATGTTTTGTGTGTGTGTGAGAGTTTTGCGTAATGAAAACATCTTGAAACATTTTTGAACTCGTCATTTTTGCATTATATCGTAAAGTCGAAAGCGTCGTTCGTCGTCCATGACTGGACTTGTGAAACCTTTAAATGTTTATAACTTCTTTCTGGAGCGCCCTAGTGCAAAACCAAAATTTTGAACGCTTGCAACCTACAACCAGCAAAATATTTAAAATATAAATATGAACACCCACACACATCCATAAAATACAAGCACTTGCATATGAATGCTTTGTATAGGCAAATAACTGTGTATTTGTGTGCGTTTTCATTTTATTTGTGTAAATTGACATTGAGTTATGACATTTCCGGGTTTCGTTTCGTTTCGTTTTTTCGTAATTTAAAATTTTCAAACAATTTTCATATTTATATATGTACAAAATTGGTATACATATATATAAGTACATTGTATTGTATATACATATATATTATATTATTATAAAATATTCCCTTTTGACAGTTTTTATGATTTATGTTGGCAGTATTAGTATTAGTATTTTCTGCTTGCTTGTTTGTTCATCTTTATATATACTTGTGTTTGTGTATATGTGTATGTTAGTTGGTTTGGCCATATTTTAATTGGCCACACCGCAATTCTGCTGAGTTATACAATGAGTAATTTGAGTTAGAGTCGTATGGACGGACGCCAGCAGTGGGCGACCAGTAGCAGCAGCAGCAGCAAATACACTTTTGTGATCGTTTTCAGTGTTTTAAGTTATATTACCAAAGGAGAGGACGGACGCATTCGAACTGAAATATGAGCTGGAAAATTCTTACAAAATAACTTAACCGGAAAAGGACATAATTTTAATTTTGAATTTCTTTGAAATGTATCCGAACGTTTGTACTGCGTTGCTAAATATGCAAGTTGCAATTTTCAGAATTTAAATTAAATACATACGCACACACACTGATACAAGTCATAGTTGATACAAGTATGTACGAGTATGATGTTGGTTTTTGTTTTATTCATTGCCAAGTACTCGAACAAAATAAAGTTGATTTAGCTTTAAGAGAAAATCATTTATTTTCTATAAATTCATATATTTCGATCAAATAAATTTATTTGTTGTTTCAGCAAATAAGTTTGCTATATAAGCAAATTCATTTGAATTAATAAAAATCTTTAGCATTCTTATATATTTTTAGTGATTTTTTTAAAGTCGATTGTATTTGTGTGGATCTTGACATTATACTAAAGTTGTGAAAAACTTTTTTTAAAACAACCAAAAGGTGGCACATTTAGGCAACACTGTTTCGGAATACTACTATTCTATCATCATTTGTATTTGTTATGAAAAAAATTTCTCTCTGCACTAATTTTCAAAATTCAAAAATTTACCGATCTAATTATTTTTCCCGGAAGTTTCGTCATTTCATTAAAACGGATTATTTCTCCAAAAGGCTCTTCATTCCGACCGCCGCACCGCCCTACCACGTGTAGCTCATTTATTTATGATAAATTTCAATTCATAAATTTTTGGCTTGCTTCTATTTTCGCGCCGCTCACAATCCGCAATGAGCTCGAATTACTCATCCGGCACTAAGCCCGGATACGCATAGCGACCGCGTTCGTCCGCCTCCCTTTGAATTCGAAGGCGCCATCGGTGTGCTTACCTATTCGTAAATCTTGTTCACAACCAACAAGAACAACAATAAGAAACATCTTAATTAAGCATTTCTGCTTTACGGTGCGTTTTGTTGTTGTTGTGTCAAATTTGCACCGACATTTGCCATGCTGAAGAATTGTGGGAAAATTGGTGGCGTGGGTTGTGGTCGATGGGTGGGTGGGTGGTTGTTGGACTGTGGGCGGTGGGTAATAAGAGGAAGAAGCTGTTGGCATCACAAACAAACGCGCATAAATTTCACTTTCGACGTGGCAACATGATTTGGCATGATTTTATTATTTATACAAGTACGACAACAGCAACAACAAATATCATAAAAATGACGTTGAAAATTTTATTTGTACAACAAATTTGTTGTTTTTTTCTCTCTCTTTACTTTTTAGAGTTGTGGTTTTTGTGCTAAGAAGAGCCGCAGCTGCAAAGAACAACAACAAAGCGAGCAAGCGTCAAGGTGAAATACATTTTCGCTTTTGTTGCAATTTGAAGAAAATAAAAAATTAATGATGAGGATTTTTTTTTCTGGGTTTTTAAAAAAAAAATTTGGACACAAGAAAAACAAACTCTGACATAAATTTCATAAGGTTAAGTTGATATATATGAAAAAGTTAGAATACCTTAAAAGAATTGAACTGATCACAGTCGACAACTATTTGTATAAACAAAATATTTTTACAGTAAATCTCACACTTAACGGAAAATTTTCACGAAATTTCAATCTTATATCTCCAATAGTTTTCAAGAAATCATATTAATAAAAAATTAATAATATAAATAAATGGAAGTAGTTTAACATATTATGGGGCATTTAATCACATCCGTTTAACAATTTTGAGTATCAGTGTAAATATACTTTTATGTATATGCATATGTACATATGTAAGTATGTAACTCACTGCCTTTTCTGAATACATTTACATGTCTGTCTGCATCAACAACATTTTAACTGCTTTTCGGCAATAAATTTTCACAAAATTGTTTAAAATTTTAATTTAACGACATCGCGTCGCGTCGTCGTGTCAAGTCGTCGAGGATCCTGTGACTGAAAGCAGCGCTTCTTTTGTACCAGGCCTGGTAAATTGAAATTGAAATCCGCAAATGCGGCACACCAACAGTTACAGCAATAGCAACAACAAGAACAAAACCAACACATGAGCAAAAAAATTAACCATACCTACTTTAAAACAATAACAAAAAAAAAAAACGAAAAGAAAAGGAAAGAAAACGAATATTAAATGTCAAAATTTATGTCGGCGTGTCAAAAATTTTTTACCCACTCAAGTGGTAAAATGAGCGATTACGCTCGTAAATAATCCAAAGATATGACAACAACAATAACAGCAGAGAGCAGCTAACGACAACGATAACCGATGCTAAAGCTAAAGTGGGCCTTAATTATCGCACCAGTATGGCAACACTTGTTTTCAATTGTCTGCAACAAAGTTGACATTTTTAAGCGGCTTTTCATCTGTTTGTTGTTGTTTTCTTTCGCACGCAGTGAAAAAAAGAAATAAAGAAAAAAAGAAAGTCGTTAAGAATTTATGTGTTTCCAATTTATCAACGAGAATACGCGATAAGGCGGGGGTAAAAAATAAGCGGGTTGGCTGACTGGCTGGATGGATTAGAATCTAATGGGTTGAATGATATTTTTCGGTCTGTAACAGATTAACAGTAAATTTGACACAAAATAAGCGCTTGACGGGGTGACAGTTTGCCCGCGAGCTGTCAAAAGAACGCCCTTTTTTATTTGGTTCTTCTGTTTTTGAAAAAAGGGTTGCCACTCGTGCATTTGCTTCGTTGCAGGCAGGAATTTCAGCAGTTGTCAATTGTCAAAAGTCAAACGCCAAATGTCAACTGTCAATTTCAGTTTACAGTCTGCACTTACTGCATGTGCGTAACATGTGCTTTCCGGGATTTTTGAGTGCGACAAAAAAAATGCTAGAGGAAAATGAGTGCATGTCAGAACAGGCTCAAATAAAATACAAAAAAAAAAATTGGCAGGGCTGTTATTTTTTTACTGACTACTGTGGTTGTTTTTGTTGTTTACGCCATAACTGCTGTCACGTAGCTGTCAAATTTAAGTGTGTTAAATTTGTTAGAATGTTTGATGTTGCTCCCGTTTTGCTGTTGTTGTTGTTGTTGTTGTTGTTGTTGTTGTTGTTGTTGTCGACTAGCTGAGATGTTCGACCAAAGGGAAGGAGGGAAGGTTTAAATCTCGTTGGGGTTAGTTGGGTGTGTGTGCGTGTATATAAAATTTACCCTCTAATTTGACAGTTATTGATGGCTGCTGCTGTGGTCGTCATCGTCATCGTTTTGGGAACGACTGGTGTAGCATGTAAATTATTTCGATTCATTTTAGAATTACAAAAATTTGTTATTGCTATGCTTCAGCTTCATCGTATTACAAAAAAATAATTGAATATTTTGTATGTATGTATGTATGTATGTATGTATGTATGTATGTATGTATGTATGTATGTATATGGAAATTAAAAAAATGTTAATTCCACAAAAAACTATTAACGAAGTTTGTTGAGAATTTGATGTGCAAATGTTTTAAAAATAAATTAATAAATTAAGATGAAACTTTAATTTGCCCTAAAACTTTTCTCAAGTTATATATTTTTTCTTTTAATTTACATGAAGCCTTATTTACAACTTTACTTTAAAACATTTTGCTTTTAAATTCCTCAATTTTGTTATTGTGCCTAAAGAAAAGTACATCTTCCATATTATTGAACCTAAAAACAAAATATAGGCGACCTTTTCTGTGTTTGTCAAGTAAAACTAAAAAAGGTAAATAAGAAGACGAAGTAGAAAAAGAAGAAGAAGAAAAGAAGCACAACTTAACCCAAAATCAGCTGTGAACTGTCACAGTTCGCTTTGAAGTCTCACCTCAATCGATTATTCAAACGAATTCTCCCATATCAAAAGTGTCTCGATAAAAATCTTCAAAAGCGCATTCATGCTACACACATTTACATTTATCTAAACAAAATAAAACTAAGATCATGAAATTCAAGAGAGAAAAAACGCACCCGAAACCGTTGACAACCCACAAAGGCAAAAATGCCAGACCGAAAAAAATTAAGTAAGCAAAAAAAAAAAGGAAATTTAAATTCCTCACTTTTCATTACGTTCGGCTCATTTGTAGTCAGCATTGAAAATTTTAAATTACGGGAAAACATAAAAAAACATCATTTATAAATACGACTGCGAGTTGTCAACCCTCACACAGTGCGTCGTCTCGACTAAGGCGCACGCTGCGATTACAATCTTGAACTTAGACAGTTTTCAAGCATACCGAAGCAACAGAAAGCGAACACAACAACAAAATGCAAATGCAAAAAATATCCTCATACATAGCAAAAGTATTTCAATACCTTTGCTTGCCAGTAAAAAAGTGTTGAAGATTTTCTAAATATTTTTCAGTGCTTCGTGTGGCTTTGGCGAATTTTCCATTTTCATATTTAAATGGCAAAATAAGAGCAAAGCATGAGAAGAATTGAAATAAAACCAAAATTGCAGACGACATGCTGGTTCGAGACGTTTGCTCGCTCGAGTTTATTGACAGCGGTATGCAGAGCGTTTATTCCGGGAATTTCGCTGGAATAAATCCGGCAACGTTGCGTGCGTCTCCTCGGAGTGTTGGCATAAATGATTTCACTTGCTTTAAGTTGCTGCGGCGAGGTTAATGAGCCAACTGGGCGCAAACTTTGATTTGCAATTTACAAGAACTGAGAGGAAAATCAGTGGGAAATCGAGAAATCATTGAAAATGTTGTTGTATGGATGAAAAAATCCGATGACAGTTGAGGAAGCAGAATTTGTAAATAGATTGAATTAAAGATGGTAACTATTTTGTTTGTTTTATTGGTAAAATGGATATTGTTAAATTAAAACTTTAAAAAAAAACATTTTTGAGTTAAATTAAAAACTTATAAGAGCCAGATTGAGCTTGAAATAGACTCCGATATCATGTTAAAAGATAAAATTTTCTAAGAGTACATATTGGATTAGATTTGTTGCGCTATTTTGTCTTGAAGTTGTGATAAAAGAACAATTACTAGTAAAATATCACAACATCGCTTAAACTTAATAACCACAAAAAGACAATGGGTAAATAAAACAACATAATTTATAAAGTTTACTACAGCTTTTATTACAAATAACAGAATCCGTCAGTTTTTTGCCCCATTTTTTGTTGTTTGTTTTTTAATTTGATTTTGGTTGCTGTACAAAATTAACAGTTCACTCGCGGTGAGCCTTGAAAAAGCTGGAAAATCCTGTCGTATCATCGCATTAAATGCGCATTTCATGCCTGACTGCTTGAAAATATTTATCGTAATTAAATGAAATTGCATATTTAATGTTTAATAATTATAATTAATGAGGTATTGTATGCTACTTTATATTACTACTATGCCACGCACACGCACACACACACACACACACAAACACTCACACACCACACACATTTGAATATACAAAGTAATCCACATAAAGAATGTTGCAATTAATTGAAATTTTTCTCAATTTTGTAATTTTTAAATGTTTTTAATATTTTTTAATTACAATATTTACAACGCAGCGCAGTGACGGATGTTGAGTGATATGCACTGGTTCTTTTTTATTAAATACCGTTTATTTTATTCAAATTCTGTAATACTATATTATTGTTTTTTTAATTGGTAAAGATTCGTTATATACTTGCAAAATGCTTCAATTTGTAAATATTTCCTTTTCCTACCTGCCCGAGATTTTCATCTATCAGCCACGACACTGTTTGGGCGCCTGCATGTTTGCCGCATTAAACCGATTAAAGACAAATACACATACACATATGCAAATATTCACAACTGACATGCAATAAATGCGGGGACAATTGTGTTCGATAAAAGTGCAAAAACAAAAACAAACTTCAATTATTGCGATTAATGTGCAGAACACTTCACTTCACTTCTCTTGTGGAATAACTTATCCCAACCTTCTTATTTTTATTGTTTATCGCAAGAGTATAAACATCAAAAATAAAGGCCGAAAAACAACAAAAATAAAAGATGGTTAACAAGCGCAATAAATGTCCCTAATTAAATGTTGCCGTTTTTATTGCCTACTTTTTGGCGGCTTCGACAGAAGATATGAAGCGTCGCTCACGTTTCTCATGATGCCGACTGTCACTTAGAAATACATATAAATACATATAAGGCGGACGACGAGCGTGCCTTGTTACCCTCTGCTTGTGTAAATGCAAAATTTTCTCGCCTAATTTTCGAAATTTTATGATCCAATCGCGTTTTTTCCACATTTGTATTTTATTTATTTATTTATTTCTATTATAATTTTTGTTTTTGCTTTGTATAGGAAATTGTAAATGTTTGCGATTTCTTGCCATCGATTTGCTTGCTTTTATTCCTTACATTAACAAGTCCGTTTGCTCTCATCTCAGCTTATTTCTCGCTTCTCACACAATAACAAATAAAAGTGACACGTTATTTATTGCCTGCGATTTTCCAGTGGCAATGTCGGCGGTCATCGAAGATAGCGAAAAAGAAAAACAATCGATACCGTCGATTTTATTTTTATTTTGTTATCAAAGAAAAGAAAACCTAAAAAACTCGTAAAGCAAAAGAAAAATCAGTAGAGAAAGAGAAGAAGAAGAAGACGAGGAGAAGAAAAAGGACCTCAACAACTTAAGCTTTGATTCCGTTCGGCATTTGTTAGTGTGTGTGTTATATAACATGACCATGTGCGTGTGTAAATCTGTTTACTTTCCTACTCTCCAACACAATGATAAATATTCGCAAATTATGATTTTAATGCCAAAAGGACATTCGAAAGTGTGAGGCTGCCTATGCGTGTGTGTGTGTGTGTTATAAATTTATTACTTTTGTTTTGTAGCGACATAATAATGCCACTTAAAAAGAAAACTCTCCATCAGTGCACAGTAGTGTGAACTTGACATAATTTAGACATTTTTAAGTAAACTAAAAACAATGAAATTCTTTTTGCAGTTTAGTACATTCAAATATAGAAACAATTTTAAATAATCGCCCGAAATGCATAATTTTGCACTTCTCATTCTTTTAAATTTCCACAAAGGTTTCTTTGCACTTACGACACTGTGCATCGCATTTCGATACATTTGAGTAATATTCGCCACTCGTATGCTAAGGCATCGGATCCTCATGTGTATCGAACGAATGAACGTACGAACAGAACAAACGAAGAATAGATATGTCTATCGAAATGAAAAACTAAAGGTCATTTTGGGAGCAATATTCGAAAAGAAATTGGGTCGATTAAGACAACACGCGGGAATTCATTATGACGAGGGATAGACTTACGAAGTGAGTTTTCCATGGCGCAGCCGGAGGAGCTGGTGTGGGATAGAACTTGCGTTGAAAAGAGAAAGACGAAGAAAAAGGAAAGGAAAGAAAAGAAGTTGTTAGTAGCGAAACAAGGTATCGACAGGCACTGCTTGGGCGAAAAGTTTATGATTCTGAACCGATGGTAATTCGTGCGTTGACAGTTGCGATCAATTAGCAGGAAAATTTATGGTTCTCTATATTTTGGTGATTCTAAAGAAAGGTTTCCTTAAAGAAAAGTAACATTTTATTGTTTTTGTAGTGAGATGTTAATTGCTAAACATTTTAAAGTGTAAAAACTTAATAATTGATTTAAATATATTCAAAATTTGTGTAGCAAATAGGTTACCAAAGTGCATTTACTTTCGATTACCTCAAACGAATCCTTTTCTTTTTCGATTTTTTAATAACTTAAAACCTTGTACAGCAGCAACACTTTTCGGCTGGCGTCTGACCGGCTGCAAATGCGAAACTGTTCCCAACAATTTGCAGTAAATAACCGCCTTCATTTTCAAAATTTCGGCCTCTGACCTCAACAATGGCAACAATAAAGGAGAATGCAAAAAACAGAAAGCAAAAAAATAAAGCGGCAGTACTGTTGTCTGCCCAAACAATTGACGATTGGCGGCGGAACGTATCGCTTCGCTGGAAAATACAAGAAAATGGAGAAAATTCCAACATTTTTCGACTTGGCTATTTTTAACGAAAAGTGTTGTTGTTTATTCTTTTTGCGCGCCGAATGCAAATAAAACACCATCTCGGGAGACTACAAGCGGCTCGCAAAAGTGGGCAAAAAAAGGGCGGATGGGGAAACATGTGAAGGGAAGCAGGCAGCCAGGAAGGCAGGCAGTCGGCAGCTGTTGGCAATATGTCAAGAATGCGCCACGGCGGCAAACAACAATACGTGATGGCGATGTTAAAGGAGGGGGAGAGCGACAAGAAAGTGTAAGTTTTTGGAAAATTCTGATACGGAAAAATGCATCACTGTCAAAGTGCAGCACTGCTGCACTCTGTTGACGTCGAAAACATATTTTTTTGTCGGAAATTTCTAAAATGTGCATTTGTAGTTTCTAATTAATTGCAACAAAATTCAATTTTAAATTTCCAACAAGACATGTTGGCAATATCAAAACAAAACAAAAGAAAAAAAAGGAGAGGAAAAAAAGTAAAAGTGTTGCCCCTTGCAGAACGCATTAAAATTCCCGTATTTGTTGCGGTTGTGTGCGGTACGATTGAAACAGCTGCACTCGCTGCCATCGCTTCTAATTATGTGCAGCAGGAAAATTACAAAATTGTATAAACCAAAACAAAACAAAAAACGAAATAAAATGAAATGAAATGAAACACAAAAATCGCATTTAACTATTTGTGGAATTGAAAAATCACAGTATTGCCACGAGAGTACTCTCAAATGCAACACTGTCGCCGTGCGCGATGTGTTCTTCTTTTAATGAGCACGCTCCTTTGGACCTTTTGCCGCCAGTGTTGCTGCTTTTTTGCTCCTCTGTTCTTTTGTACGAAGCGTTTTTCACTTTTAATTAGTTTGTGTTTTCATTAGTTTTGATTTTACACATTCAAATGTTGTCTATCTGTCTGTTTGTCTGTCTGCCTGTCTGTGTATATATCTGTCTTTGAAGCTGTTGAAACTCTTTGACAGCGCCGGGTAATTTTTTGCCCTCACTCTTTTTTTATTTTAGTTTTTTTTTTTGTTAGTGCGCTGTGCTATTTTCGTATTTTTCCACTTAATTGGGTTTGCATGTTCGGCGAGCGCAGCAACACTTTGAGAAAGTTTTTGAGTTAATTAGTATAGAAATATCGAAACCAGTGACATGTTTTGAAAACTCAAATTTTTTTATTTAAAGTGCAAAAAAGAAAGAATATAACAATAATTTTATTTAAATTTTTTTTAATTGCATGAAAGCTTTCGCACATTTATCTTAACTCACACATAAATTTGTTTCATTTGTTCGGCATTTTTTCAAAATTATTCTGCGCATAAATAAAATATTCAATATTAACTTAAAATCCCCGACGATAAAATCCAATTTAGCAGCTGCATGCATACCTGCTGCAGACATTCCAGTGCTCAGAAAAAATAAAAAATAAACAGAACAAACAAAAAAAAAACAATTTGCGAGCTCTCACAAATCCAGCGCCATTAACAATATGGCTCCGCCCACAACGCCCACCTACAACATAAAAAACAAAAACTGCATTTAAAATATATATAAATTTTTAAATAAACTGCAAATATTAATTGAATTCCGTGGCGTGGCATAACTCAAAAATGATGACAACTCCGGCAGTCAGTGCTGCCAGCGAGCTATGAATATAAAATTACGTGTTGTTTTTTTTTGTTTGCATACAAACTCCCGCTTTCATCCGCCCGCATCATCGTGTTTTTTATCATAGCTAATGCGCGCTTTTTAGTGAAACCGCCATCGGAATTTTAAACTATTCTGCTTGTGCGCTCATGAAGCTGGCAACACTGACAGCCAGTCGCGCGCGCGCTATTATTAAGCTGCGGCACTCTCCAAACTATATACAATAAATTTTCAAATCTTCATCAAGCACTGAAAAATAATATATTATAAAAAAAATACCCCAATAAAAAATTAAATAAAAACTAAAAGCTTATTGCAAAATACTCGCAGAGTTCTCTCGCTGCACCGTCCCGCGCCGCATCGTACGGCACCATTTATTCACTCGTTCAGTGCTGCCAACGCCAACTCCAACGCGTATTATTGTTATTTATCAATGGCATCAGTTTTTATATTTTTTTTGTTGGTCGGCGGCATTCGCTCCCTTTTTCGGCAAGGTGGTAGTGGTGTGGTGCACGTGTACGACATGTCAGTTGGGTATTTTTGCAGCTTTCTCGTGCCGAAAAGAATAGCTTTTTGCGCTGCTTTTGTTGTTGTTGTTGTCGATGCGGCGTTTATCATGTCAAATGGTATTTCAGCCTCAATCGGATTTTTCTCGTTTTCGTTTCAGTAAGCCGGCATTGTTAATCGCCATATTGGAAGTATTGTGGCGCAAACAATGTGTTTCGATAGTTTTTCTTTTGATATGTGGATACAAAATGTTTTTGCCATTGTCACATTGTTAAGCAAAGGAATTTATGACGTTTCTAAAAGGATATTCCGCTTAAAGTTATGCTTAATTGCGAACACGTGTCATCTCGAAATGTCGACGGAATTCTGGCAAACATATTCAAGTGTGCACAAAAAATGCCTGGGCTAACCAAGAAAATGTTATTGTCATATTTCTGCGAATGTCTGGGAAAGTTTTTTTTTTGCTGTTGTTGTATCACTAAGAATGTGTATAAATAAAGGAAAATCGCTGACAGTTCTAGCATCTCTACAAGTTTTTTCGCTTTTACATTCCTTCGTCCCACCACGTCAAGTAAAACAATAACAACACTCGAAACACAAACAGAAACAGAAAAAATTAAGCAATACTAAACTTTCACAACTCACGCGCTCCCACTGCGACTGACTCTCACCTAACGACCTTTACCCAAACCTGAAACTTGGCGTACACTCGTATACGCCGCACTCTTTGGGTGAACGCAATCAGTCGTCTACATGCCGTCGCGGCATCAAGACAATAAGCCACAACGTAAGCAAGTTTATCAGCGAAATACGACGACGATGTGCGATGTTAGATGTGTGCATGTATGGGTGTGTATGTGTATGTGTGTTGGTGCCTTTACAAGGATTATTAATTAATTTCTGTAGGTTTGCACATTATTCACACATTGTAACCTTAGTGTGTGTGTGTGTATGTGTATAAGTGAGTGTGCTAAAGAAGGAAGAAATAAATAGCAGAACGACATCACAACAAGCTCAAAAACAACAATAAAAAAGAAATAAAAAGAAAAAAAAAAGGAGAGTGATTTTCACGCGTCATGTGATTTAATTACGAAACATCGAGGATTTAACACTCGAGTACACACAACAACAAAACAAGTGAGTGTTACTTTATTCCTTTTTATTGTGTATTTTTATTTTACAAATAAATTTCCTTTAACTTCTAATACTTTTTTTGCTAATGCTCAGTGAAAGCTTAAGCATATAAGCGGTTGTTCGGGAGTTATAGCACGGGATAACTTAATAAGTATCTGTCAGTTAGTTTTAAAGCGAATTAGTATCAAATCGAAGACGAAAAACTGACAAGTTTACTGTTCTTTTTGCGAATAATATGATAGGGACATTTGGACGACTTAGGCTTGTATGAAACATTCCATATGGCTGTGTTCATCAAGCGATGCTCCCATTTTACCAAGGTGACTATTGAGGCATATGTGAAACTTTTGACACACGGAGTTGAAGATAGAAGCAAATTTGTATTTTGATTTAAGTATTTTTACTCTTCTATGGTATCAACTGAGATATTTTTTTCCGTTGATGGCAAGTAAGAAGATGTTTGCATTAAATTTTAATTTTGTTTTTGACTGAAATCCTTTGTATTCCCAAAATATAATTTATTTACATAGTGCTTCTGCAGATAATGTATTGTATACATCTTAATTCATAACTTAATCATGTCGTGAAATCAACTCATACATTTTCTCATATTAGAGATAATCTTAACAAAATTACAAACTAATATTTGCTAAATTAATGATTTTTTAAAATTAATCACACTTGATTTGAATAAAATCCATACATAGTCTGAAGTTACTTGGAGCACCATTTTAGACACATACAAGTTCCTGCTTTAAGTAGTTACATAATATAAGAAATAAGTTATTAAATTCCTTTGGTCATGCTTACAATAACAAACATTATTTTATTAAATGCAGATTTCGTAAAATCCCTCTTAAATTTTGTTGTTGCCTTTTTATTTTTGGTCTTTATTGTCCACTGGTTTTGAGTTACAACTTGTTATCATGTCTACTGCTCAGTATTTGTCTGTCTGTCCTTAGTAGCAGTGGCCTTCAGCGATTTGCTTTCCGCCTGCTTATTTATATTTAATGAACTTTTGTCTGTCAAAATGTCGCTCGTTTGTCGTTCTTGCTCCGGCATTAGACGTGGCCAACGACATTTCATCGGGTTTTATCGTATTAGCAGAAAAACAGTGTTGCTAATTTGATTTTCACAAACACACAGAGTGGATATTCGTATTGATCCTTTATTTGCTTCAACTGTTTGCTGCTGCTGCTGCTGCTGCTGTTAAGCTTCAGTTTTCGCAAATCGGAAATTTTTTTTATCACAGTTTGATTGATTGATAAATTGACACTTTGCTCATTAATTAACTGGGTGTACGGATAAATTAGCAAAATGAGATATGCACGCGTTTTGTATGCCGCCCGAAATGAATAAACAAACAAACGAACGGTTGGGTTGGGTGTGCTTTTGGGTTGAAAGTACAAAAAAGTGGCAGTGTGACATGTTTACTTTTCATCTGCGATATGTCACACAGTGATGGCATTAGTTGTGTCATTATAAATTCGTTGATTAAACGCTGCGATGGAACTATCAATTAAATACAATTAATTAAAAGTTCATATGCAAAAAAACACGCCCAATAGTGCATTTACTGCACTGCACTGCCCTGCACGCTCTGTAATAAAAAATGGAAAAATTATTTTCCACTTTATTTTCTTTAACGCATAAAGTTAACTGATATCAGTGATAAATTTTCGCTCACAAAATATTTGCAATAATCTTAAATCACTTTTAAAGTAGCGCGCGATAAAAAAGTACTTTTTAAATGTACGTGCTCGGTTAAAATGCGTACATACGAGTTTATTTCGTAGTATATACTATCGTATGTATGTGGCGCCTGTATGTTGTTGTTGTTGTTAAGCTATATATGCCGTTGGACGATAAGGGCAACACATTTTCTTTAACGCTCGCGCGTAACAAAAAAAAATCGCAATAAAGTCACAGCCACATTTAACCCGTTTGTACTCCTCTCTTCCGCCCGACACGCCCACTTTTATATGCGCCGTTTTTATAAATTTTTAAAATGTATGTTTACTACTTTCTGTCGGCTGGCAACCCAACCTTTGTTATTTTGTTTTTGATGTTTTTTTTGGACTGGTAACAATGAATTTTATGACCAAATTTATATTTATTTTCGCGCCGTATAAACTGCGGCGGGTCCTGTGTGCGTGCTGCTGGCAAATGCTGGCTCCACTCAGTCAAATGTGATTTGCTGGTGTATCTGTGATAACTCATAATGCTCGTCGTTTGCATGTGTGTGACAGGCATAAGTACTGCGAGTGCTACTCCCTCGTTTTTTTTTTTTTGCTTTTACATAAGTGTTGCCCTTGTAGGCGACAGTTGCCCGCTTGGTTCTGCATAAAATCGCTGCGATAAATATTTATATGTATATCCAGTGAACACTACCTACATACATACATACATACATACATACATACATACATACATACATACATACATACATACAAAAAAATAAAATTCTGACGTAAATGAAAAATAAAATGTTGCTGTGCGGCAGATGGCAGAAGAGGAGCTTCGGAGCATCGGAGGCACTTGAGTGCATGTCACAAGTGCAATTTGTAAAATATGTGGAAAATATTTATGTGCAACATATTTTTAAATATGTACTTGTTGTAGTGATGATCATCAGTGACAGTTGAGAAACGCGGTGTGGATGTGTAAGTGAGGCTGTAAACAGTTGCTTGAGGTAAAACTGAAGGACTCTGCGAATCAAAAAGAAACTGCATTTTATAGTATGATTTATTAAAAATTCCGTTTTCACGTTCACTCGAAAACGGGTCATTTAAAAATTTGTTGCACTAAAATAATATTTATGAGTGTAAACTGTACATGAGCTAAAAATGTCAATAATATAAAGCAAAATTAATTAAATAAGTTTTGCCACAAATTTTTGGGCAAGCCTTAAATCATTTGATATCTGCATTTTGCGCCTTTATTGCTGCTAATGACTTAATTAATATTGATTTTGGCTGGCAGCAAGCGCCACTGCCACTGCCACAAAAGCAACAGCTATTTCAATTAGCACACTCGCAACTATTCAAGCTGCACTAATGATTGTGATTTGTGTTTCTTCGCAACAGAAGAAAAATAAAACCCTGATTAATGTTGATTACGCAGAGTACCAGCAAACGCCGACCACCGCCTAAAAGTATGCCTACCAAATGAGGCGACTGCAAATATGATATCTTAAATTTACCTGAAAAGTCTTTAAAGTGGCACAGAAATGTTGCGCTTGAAATGAAATTAAAAATTTATGCATATAGCACGCGGGAGCCCCTTAAAGCGTGCAACGGGCATGCGCCTGACGTTTAAGTGTGCGCTCTGCTGTGCTTTGGTGTGTTGCGCTGTGCTAGCTACGCTGTGCGCCCTTATTAAATCATAAAAGTATGTTAAAGAGTTTTTCCCGTTTTGATTTGTGTTGGTCAACAAATTTTTTCGTTTGGTTTGGATAACTTTTTTCGTTTTGCTGTGTTCGTTTGCACCCAAACGGATGTGTAAATAAGTGTTAAAAATTAAATGGAAATGAAAATGAAAATCTCACTTTGCAGTGTTTGACCTGAATTAACACACAAAACAGCTCAGCGTTCAACATAAAACAGAAGTCTGCTTTTGTGCTGGGCCGTGCTGTGCACTTGAATTAAACATTATTCAGGTGAAAATTATTTGGGTGAAGGTAATGCGGCGCGATTTCACTCGCTGTGGGCAGTTCCAGTTGCAGTCCAAAAACAAAAACAAATGAAAAGCAAAATGCTTTGTGTGTGTGCTTATGCAAAAATTGTGTGTTTGAATAAAATGCAATCTCAGCAGTTTATAGCGAAAAGTTAATTATACAAGCTGAAAGTGTATGCAAATATTACAAATTTTTTACAAAATATATAAATCATAATAAATATTTTTTCTTATAGTCATAGTTATTCCATGGATATCTGTTTGAAGATTTTTCAAAATAATGCAGATTCCAAATAAAATATCTAAATTTGATTCTATTAAATATATCAAGTTAAATTTTATTCTCATTTCTGTTAGGAAAAATTTATTGGCAAATATTTTTGTTAAATTTTTTTTTTTAATTCTGTCTTGCATTAGAGTTTGTCTCATTTTAAGTTAATTTAGTTTAGAACTTTTTAGACACATTTTTAAAAGGTTTTATGTGCTAACTTCTTGTAAGGGCGACTAGACAAGCATTATCCTATAATTTGCACACATTTTCGCAACAAAAATTAAATTTAAACTGCCAACATTTTCGTAGTTCACTTTAAGGCGCCAACGTAATATTTTGTAATTTCTTCACTTACTCACTCTGAAAGCACTTTTGTTGGCTAGGAAGATGCTTCACGTGTTATCACTGCTCATGTCATACGCACACACATACAGGGGATTATACGAAAACAAACTCGCACTTCTGCGGTGTCAGTCAAACTGACAACGTATTTTAAGTGTGAGGCGTATATTTTCCTTAACGCCTACAAAAGCGCGCATACATACATACATATTTAAGGAGGTATGCCTTGCGATTGTAGCATACTTTGCGGCTGGAATTCGGGTTTTTACTTTTTAATATAAGCCAGTATGCAAAATTGAACCTCCTTGCTTATTTAATTTTAAATACGTGTCGGAAGTGCCTTAAAGGTCACATAACGGTGCTATGCCTGGCAACAAAAAATAAAGCATGTTCTCGTATACATTGCCGGAAAAATTTTGTTTTTAAGTAATAGTACAAATAACAACAAACACTTGACACGACATGTGAACTTGCGACAACTTGTTGTTATCAGCTTGTAGCATTTCATTCGTGAGGCATTCTTTTAGGCCTAAACATGCGTTATTCGTTTATTTTTTCGTTTTTATTTATTTACACGCGGTTTTTCTTTTTGGCATACAAAATTGATGCTTGCCTTCAATCACTTGTGACAGCTTTCAAATTTGCGAAATTAAATTGCATTGCCTAAACTTCGGCGCTTAAAATTAAATTAAATTGAATTATTTTGCTTGCTGAAATTTCGCCAACTCAACACCGACGCGCATTAATCAGTTAATGTCGCGCAATTTGTATAAGAAAAAAAACTGCCACAATTTATTCACAAAATAAAAAGGCAAATATTTTTATTTTCAATTTACTTGTAGCTTTGCGTTAGCTGCGCCGCCTAAAAACCCTTTTTACACATTTTTCTTCTTTTCAAACCGACGGACTCAATGCTTAAATTACGCCATATTTTAATTTAAATTCAACTTAATTTCATTTCGGCTCTAGTCGAAAGCGGCTAATTAATAATCTTGTCGCACGCAGGCGTTTGCGCTTGTGTTTGCCTTAACGAAATAACAACAAATGCGCCTAAAAGTTCGCCTTTACAATTGGACCCTTTTTTGTTTTTGGTCATTTGGTATTGAGAGCATTCAAATATCTTTTGGCCTAAATTAATTTTTTACTTGGTTTTTTAATCCTAAATGTATAGCCACAAAAACAAGTTTAATGTGTGTGTTGATCCCTTTGTGTACTTATGCCGAAAAGTATGCTAACATTTATTTTTCTTAATTTTTTTACAAGTCTTACAAGAACGCAGCTTAATAAACGTAAAATCGTGATGAAACTTTTTATATATCGAAATTTTTTCAATAAAAAAAATGCTTAAAAGTACATCGTTGCCGCCGAAAAGTATGCTTTAATGTTTGTTTTCTTTTCTCATTTTTTTTGTGTTTGTTGCGGCCAAAGAATGCTTGTTTTAATTACTCTATGGCCGTGCTGTGTTGGCTTGTCTAAACTTTTCTACTACCACATCCTGTTTGGTTCTTGTTTTTGTTTTCTTCTTCTGCGCCGTTTCCATCTCTTTTTTCGTTTAACATTCTTTGCAATTTTTTCAATTAATTTGTTTTGCTGCGGCTTTCTTAAATAAGCGTTTCTTTTTTTTGCTGCCGGAGAAGAACGAAAACAAAAGTTTCACACTTTTCGTTTGATGCTCCTTTCTCTGCTGTTTTTGACAGCGTGCACAGAGTTGTATTTTTCTATCTAATTTTTTTCTCTTTCCGCCAATTTATTTCGCAATAACGTACATTTTTTGGAAGTTGCTGTAATTTTTCTTCTAAATTTCGACTAAGCGAGTTTTTTAATGATATTAAGAAATAGCAAAACAAAATCGTTCTTTAATTAAATAAATAAAATGGTTTTAGCTTGAAATGGTATTTGTTTTTTAAATATTGTAACTACGTTATATAATACATATGAGTATTATACAACATTTAAGCAGAAATTTTTCACTTTTAGTTGAAGTCTACTTGGACTGAAAAAAAAAATTAAAAAACTGTACTATGTATTTTAAATAAAAAAAAATTGTTGTTCTTCCTTTTAGGGTAAGCGTAGCTTTCCCTTTACTCGAATTGTTTCGTTAACTTTATTTGTAATCTAAGGTACCTTGATATTACGAAGGCTTATAATTCAACTTAATCTTTTGTGTACTTAAAATAATTTTAGCTCGGATTTTGGTTTAAAAAAGGAAACAAATTTTAAAGTTTTATATATTACTTGCATAACTATTTCAATTTAATGTTAATAACGAACTCTAACAAATAAAAATCACATTTTGGCAGTTAATAAAGCCCACAACTTTTAAGTAATAATAGGATGAACATTATTTAATTTTAAGTGTTTTGTATCAAATAATATAAAATCATTTTCGAATTCGAATTCGGTCATAACCTTTGTGGAATTTTTTTTTGGAGAACTGCGGCAATGCGTTTTGAATCTTTTATCAAATTACTCACATATTTTTTGCCATTAAAAGCTTGATCTCTTTATCTTTTTATCTTTTGATGTATGTATGTATGTATGTGTTTGTGGATTTTTTCGTTCGTTTGTTACTACAGACAGACAGACATTCACTTCACGCGGTATTAATGGAATTTGAATATGCTGATTTGCAACAACATTGAAGTGACTTTGTAGAGATTTAGTTTTCAATTTTTTCTCTTCTGTGTTTCTTTTGGTTTTTAATGTTTGTGGTTTATGTCTGTCTGTCTGTCTGTCTGTCTGTCTGTCTGTCTGTCGATCTGCCTGTTTGCTGAGACAAAAACAGCAAAACTTAAAACATCAAAATTACTAAAAGTGTGAGTGTGGCATTTGCATCCCATTTCAAAATCATTTCGTTTTTATAATTTTTTTATGTATTTTCTTTTTTTTTGCCACTGTTTTTAAAATAGAATTATAATATTTTACAAGCGTCGGGTGGACGGGCAGGCGTTCAGGCGGTCGTCAAGCACTGCGCGTTACAGTCCTCGGCTGGCTGGCTGACTGAGTAAGTGAGTAAGTGAGTGAGTGAGTGACTCGTTTCACTGTGGGGTCCAGTGCTGTTTTGCGTTGGCGTGTGTCCGCTCGAGAGTGTTTGCGTGTATGTATGTGCATGTGTGCGTGTGTTTGAGTGCTGATGAACTTCAGATTGTCAGTTTTAAAATTCCGTTCTCTATTTTTTCGTTTTACGCTTTTTGTGCTTTTATTAGGGGAGTTTATTTTCGTGTAAAGTGTAGGTGTATAAATTTTTGGTTTTACTTTTGCTTCTTTTATCTTTTTCTGTGACTTATTCACAAAGTTTTTTTTTCAAAATGTGTTTCTCGAATTAATGCGAAACGAGTCGCTGATATGGTTGAATTTTGTCTGTCACAAACGTGAATATTTAGGAAAATGAGTAACTGTTATTGACAAGATAAAAATAAATACTTTTCACTATTTTCGCATAATCGAAATTTCAAATAAAAGTTATGACTTAGGTCGAAAATAAAATTTTATCATATCATCGATTATTTAGAAAAGCGATAACATTAAATGTAACCGCAATTTTACTGTACAATTCATGACTTATTTTAATGCCGCTCCAATATATTTTTTCTACATGCTTGTGTTTATCAAATCGGAATAAATATTTTTACTACTAACACTTAAACTCATTCTCCTTGTTATAGCTGCTTTTTATTTGTTTTTATTTTGAAAGATAAAAGCGCGAATTACACTCCATTCACTCGTTCGTCTATGAACTCTCAATTTACACAGTAAATAAATAAATGCCACGACCCTTACCTCTTTGCTTCTCGCTGTCCTAATCAAATGCTATTTCGATGTTTATTTTTTTATTACTTCGCCAGATGTGATAAAATCATCACCACCGCAGGTCAGCACAAAAACACAACCACACACACAAACTCATGTTAATTGCGTGACAAACAAACTGAATCGAACCAACCCGAACCAAATTGAACGAATACACGAGTACACGCGTGGCGGGACACACTCACAGACACAACAGGATATCAGCAATTAAATTCCTAACAGCGAATCATAAAAATTGATATCCGGTAAAAACATTGTCATAAAATGTGCCAATAGGGCAGGGGGGCCGGGTGCGAAAAGGTGTGGCTGCTCATGCGCATAGTGCTCGAATTAATAACAAGTTTACTTTAGACAGGAATTCTTAATAAAATAGAATAGAATAGATTAATATTGTAGGCAGACTAAAACTTCACTAAATACATTCTAAAATTAAGAAAATTATGATATAATAAGGTAATTCTAGAGAGTTTAAAAAGTATAATGAAGTAAAAACGAATTTTTTTAAGACATCATAAGAATTTTTATAACGCTCGTTCCATCAATATTGTTTAGAATACAAGTATTTAAAATTTTGGCACATTTAAAAAGGATACTTCTTTCGAAAGTATTATCAAAACATTGCATAAAACACGGCAAACAAGAGTCGATTTGTATTGCTGAAATAGAAGTGCAATTACGATCACTTCGCGCAATGTACGAGTACTCGTACATCATCCACATCAAGTTATTCAAATCATGAAAACGAAACACGCACACACAAATACAAATTATTACACACTTTGTTGATTTAATGAAGATGCGCATTAATTAACCCCTCGCCTCACGCACTGCAGCACAGCACATCCTATAACCCTGAGGTGAGTGCAACTATCATGCGTCTAAACGAAGGTTGTCAGTGTTGCCAACACGCGCCCCGCGCTCGTTGATCAGAAGACGTCAGCACAGCTGCGCAAAGGGGCAAAAGTAATGAGCGGGAGCAAAAAGTTTGTGTGCAGCAGTTAAATAACTTTTTTGTTTTTTAATGAGCAGCGCCAACAGCAGAAGTTCATAAATGTTTATGAACTCACAGCATAAGGTCCTGTTTTGATTAAAAGATAATATGACGCGCGGCACGTACTGCACATGATGTTGCGGCAGGCGGGCAAGAAAGTAACCACCTACCGACTGTTTATATGAGTACACTGAAGAAAAAAAACAATACAACGATTCGAAAGTTTAGTTTGTGAAGGACACCTAAAACTGACGGTAATTTTCACTACAAAAGCAGTCAAAATAGTTTAACTATCGCAGTAGTTTTTAGAGTAGAAGTTGTGTAGTACTACATTTCAACAATATTGATTAGCACATGACTGTACTTAAAAAATTACTGTCAATAGCAGTTACTTTTTCGCTTTAGATAAAAAACTAAAAATATCAGTTAAACTAACTGTTACCAAAGATTTAATTTAATTTTTTCCTATGTAGTTAAGTTCAAAGCAGTAGTGAGTTTGTTAATTTTTGTTTTTGTTTACGGATATTTATTTGTTCGCGCATAAGATACACCTATCAGGTAGATTCGCATGTTTGTTATCTAACTTGCGCCTGATAACGCAATAAATAACGGCTCGTACACACAGAAGCGTCAGTCGTCGGCAACATAAAGTTTGCTCATTACGAATGGCGTTACGTTTTCGTTTTCGCTTTCATTTCGCAAAAGTTTCAAAGCGTTTTTGATAGACTTCGAAGGCGGCTGGCTTAAAACAGATCGCAGCTGTTGTCGAGTCGAGTCGAGTCGAGACTAGTCAAGACGAGTCAAGACGACTTGAGTTGCACTGTTAACAACGCATGGAGTTCATTACTGATTAATTAACTCATTTCTATATAAATAGGCTTTTTGTAGGATGTATTTTTTGTGAGAGTGTGTGTGTGTGTGTTCAACACTGGCGTACACGCTCGCTTGAAATGCGAGAAGCTGCGTTTGTAGCGCAACGTTAGTATTAATTGAAAAAGTTTCCGGGGAAAAAACGTAACGAAAAAATGAGGTTACACATGAGGCTGAGACTGCTGGGAGAAAATGGCTTACGCTAGGCAGAGATGAGACTTCGAGGTTTAAAGGGTAAAATGTTATTTATGTAGTAGTAGAATTAATTAAAAAATGGCAACGACTTGCACATACCAATGCAATTAAATAAGAAATTCTAACATAAAGCCCAATAGTTTTTATTTTTTAATATAAAAAAAGTTAATAAATTGTATTTATTAATTTCGATCTGGAGTTTTGTTTAAGGACATTCATTAATTAACTGTACTATTCATAGTATAAATCAATTGGCACTTCATACTTTTTAGTTCGTAGTTTACTTCAAGAACTTTTATTATTTTTTTTTTAGCTCAGCTGAACTTTTGCTTTAGTTGTTATGACAATCGAAATCTTGCTAATTAACCTAGTTGACTCGAAAGCAATCGACTACTACAAAATACCACCCAGTTTGCTTCTCTGTCCACAAACACCAACAAACTCATGCATACTTATGTTAGGACTCTCTCTCGCCGCTCACTTTTTTTTCACCTTTTTCTTTGGGAGTTTGATTTATTGCAGCTCCGGTTGTTTAATTACAGTTTTATAGCGATAAATCAAGCCGGAAAATCACCTTTGATAAAACTTCCGACAACAGACGAAGTAAACCAAACAACACTGGCAACACTGGCAGCAGTAAATAGGCATGACGGTGCGGTTTTATCTCGCTTCGATACGCACGCAAACAAACATAGAAATACGCACACACACACACACACAGAACAAACATTTGCATTTTTATGAGCGCATTACCAAAAAAAAAAACACCAGCGAAAATATTTTTTACGAGCTTCAATTTACGATTTCAAGTAGCCAATGAAATTTTTTTTTTATTACCTAATTTCATATTTGGTTATTTTCCTTTTATTATGTATAAATGCCCGGGCGAGATGTTTGAGAGTATGAGCAGGACTACCAACCGTGGGTTCCTAAACGTTGAATGTGGTTGTCATAGTGTTATGGTCTTATTACAAATAAGATTTTTAAAAATTTCAATTATAAACTTTATTAAAAATTAAAAATTATTCTATTAAATTATTGTAACTTTTGAATAAAATTGTATCTTAACAAAATATTAAGTTGGTAGTCCTAGTTTTCGCATTCATAAGTCCTTCAGGATTGCAATTTTTTTATTCACAATTTCACTTTTCACGCATCATAAAAATAAAAAAATGTGAGATTTTTTAAGCTAACGAAATGTGTTTTTTTTTATTATGTCTTCTTTGCAGATTTTCTCTAAAGGACATTGAAACGTGCTGGAAAAACGAGGCAAGCAAAAAAAAATCAACCAACAAACACAAACAACAAAAACGCATAACAAAAACACTTTTTGACATGATACGCTTGTCATAATAGCATTTACACTACACATACGAATGTGGCTTTGGCTTTGAGTGTATGTGTGTAATGCTATAAAAGTGTTTCAAATAGCAAAATAACGAACGGAAAAAACATGCTAAAGGATGAAACAAAGCAAGAGGACATGCAGTCAGGGATAAAATCAAATTGACAAGAGACAAATAAAATACGCAAAACAACAACAACAACAACATCAACAACAAGAAATGAAATGAAAATATTTGCACAGAATCAGCAAAAACTAATTTAAAACAAATGTTGCTGAAAGTGTTACAAAAACAACAACTACAACAATAATAATAACAACAACACTAAGCGCATAAAATCAAAGTGTTGCCATTTGCAGGCGAACGACCGAACGACAGACATTGCTTTAAATGTGGAAATGTGGCAACATTGCAATTATATTTAATGTGCGTAACTGTACAAAAAATTACAAATGAAAGCAAGAGAGAGCGAACAAAAACCACAACATCACAACAACATATCAAAGAACAAAAGTAAAAGAGAAAATTAAACATCCGGGATCTCGAATACGACGCGAAAAAGAATTTCCACAATTTTGTCGGAGGCGAATTTCTTCATTTTCTATAAATGACGAATTGTGCGTGCATGCATAAAAATGGCAACTTTGCAATTTTTAAAAACAAGAGCAGCAACAATAACAATAACAAAAACAACAGCAACAACAAATCCACAAAGGAATCAAATGCAAACAAATCAAAAAACGACGAATTCAACAACAGCAGCGACAGTAGCAACAATAGCAACAGCAACAGAAACCACAACAACAGCAGCAAAATCGCGACAAACCTCTGCGCGCCGAAAATGTTGCTCTCGAGGAGAAAAGCAATTTTTAATTGTTTGCGTTGTGCTGGCAACGCTCTGCGGCCCAACCGGATGCGACGAGTCTCAGGATTTTCAAAAGAACAGTAAGTGCAAATTGATTTTCCCCTGCTCTCTTTTTCAATTTTTCTTTTTCTTTTCCTTTTTTCCTTAACTTAAGCACTGATTTTTCTTTTGTTGTTCTGTATAAAGCCAAATGCCAAAGAAATACTTAAAGGAGATTTTAATTTGTTGTGGTTTTAGGGGATTGGCAACTTCCGGTTTGTAGTTATTGAGTGGAAAAGGGGAGGTGGGGGTTTATCTGTAATTTATTGAGCAAATTTTGTATATTTTTCAGTGTGATTTTTTTGTAATTGCGGTTTCATTTATTGAATTCGCTGGGGAAATTGTCGTTGGGGCACAAACGGAACAAAATTGTTTGATTGGTAGGAACTTGAGGAAAGTAGAAACATCTCCCTCTCCACTTCTGGCATTGTTTCTCCCTTTGAAAATAAAAGTTTTGTGTTGTTGCCAAGGTTGCTACAAAATTATTAAGTAAATAAAAACAACAACGTAGTTTGTTGTCAAACATCTGAATAACAAACTTCAACATCAGACAGAAATCGAGGAGAGTTCGCTTAATTTGCGTTCTCATTTCTACTTTCCTAATCTTATATGGTTTTCACTATAAAACTGATTTATTGATTTCTTATCGAAATTTGCCAATATATATTTTCTCTCTGGCACACATTCAAATGCAACTCTGCATCGTTTTATATTGAAATACCAACTCAAGTCAAATGCAGTCTCAAGTAGTTTGCTCCTTGATGTGCTTCTCCACTTGCAAAATGCACTCAATAAATATTGTCAACAAAGAAGAAGAAAAAAAAACAGCAACAAATAAATAAATAAATATTTGCAAAGGAAGTGTAAATGTCTGAGCATGTACTTTGAAACGCTTACATACATCGCTGGCCCGGTCCGCTCCTCCCTAAGTTTTTGCTTTTCCAATTTCCGACAATAGAGTCGTTACAGAATCGCGTAACTCAAATCTTGACGTGAATAAATGCTTTCATGTATTTTTTGTTTTTGCTTTAAGAGATTTTCTTTACAAAGAGGAAAATGATATTTTTAAATTAAATTTTGTGAGTGTTAGCAATACAAAATAAACACGCTTAAATAATTTTAAATGAAATATTGGATAAATTAGAAACATTTTTTACTAAATTTGTTAAAATTTTCATATTATTGTAAACTAATTAAATCCCTTAATGCCCTGAGTACGTGTTGCACAACCAAAACACGCATAAATCTACTGACGAAAAAATAGGTACTCTATCCCTCTATCCCTTATATTATGTTTTTTTATTTTGTTATTTTATCTCACATTGTTGTTGTTGTTTTTTGTTTTTTTTTTGGTATATTTTTGTATATTTTTCATAATTCACCTGCTCCATTATTTATCGTTAATCTGCGCCGTGCCGTGTTATTTAAAAATTCATTTATCACAACATAAAGTTTTGCCCACACGCACTCGCACACACACACAACTATCCGCATTTGTCTGCCTTTTTATGGTCGGTACTTAGCTTAGCATGAAAATACCCGAAAAGGGGCTCTGGCACTTTTTATCCCATGTGCCTGGCACTAAATCATTACTCAATATATGCACATCTCTTCTTCTTTTTTTTGTTGGTTTTGTTTTTGTTGTTTCTTTATTAGGCACACGCCATATTTGGAATTTATGCTTTCGTACTTTTATTTCCAGCTTAAGTTTTTATTATGCGCACTCAATGAATGTGTTAATTCCACTGTTCGTTAGTGCGACTTGAAAAATGAAAAATTTGTAATTTTTATTCATAATTTAAATTTTTCATATATAAAATGTTGTTTCTAACTCTGTGTGTGTGTGTTGTTTGTTTATATCTATGCACGATTTGCGCGCGATTGACTGCTTACTGATTGCTTTGATTTTTTCAAAGCTTTCATTGATTTAAGCTGCTTTTGTCCTTCTCGCCGAGAAAGAGATTTTCCTTTTGCGTGGATGTGAATCGTTTAGGAACAAAAAGTCTTAACTCACTTTAACGAAATTTTAAAAATTCCAATATTAACAAAATAATAAGCAATAGTCAACAAATAACCTTTTATTTACAGATGTCGTGATTTGGTTTTTTGTTTTGTTTTTATAAACATTTTGTAAATAAAGAGACAAAATGGAATAATTATCCAATCAGCTGATTATTTAAATATATATTTATTTATGCTTACAACTTTAATTTACTGTAATTTACAGTTTCATTTCATACTTTTTTATACATAAGTAATATGCACATATTTGAAATATTAATGTATACAAAATATTATTTCTTTAATCTTGGATTTAAAGTGTTTTCTATTTAAAGCGTATATTTAAAGTTATTCGGCAAAAACACACACACACAAGCGATGCAAAGAAACTTTGCGACGTTGGCGATGGCATTTAAAGTGGCAGTCAAGTGTACACACTGGCTCACAATAGTGTTGCCATTATAGTATTTTATCTTTTCTGTACTTTTGTTTGTTTTTTTTTTAATTCAGATACAAAAATATCTGTGTATGTGCCTGTGTATGTGTGTGTATGCGAAGTACTTCCTAAGCGCAAATGTCGCGTCAGCTTCCGCTGCGGGAAATTTTTTCATATGTGCGAGTATCCCTGCTCGCCCGTTTCACGCTGCTATTGGCTACCATTGGCAGCCGTTTCATATTTCCTCGTATGTGGCATGTTTCGACATATGTATATACATGTGTATGTTTGCGTGTGTGTGTGTTTTAGTCTGTGCATGAGTATGAATATTTTTGCGACAGACTTTTTAGAATTTCATATTTTTTTCATTTTCTCTTTCTTTCTGTTTTTTTCCTTTTGTTCATGGCAAAAATTTCCATTTTAGCATAGAATTGACATGTTTAAGCGCAGCCTTGGCATCATTTTGTGTTCGTTTTGAAAAGTGGCGACCGGGGAAGAACGAAAAAAAATAGACAGAACAAAACAGAAAAACTTGAAAGGAGTTAAAGCAACTTTGCAGCAAATCGGGTTGGATGAAATCTCTCAAGTTTAAATCACTTTAAATTACCCTTCTGGTCAGTTTTGCTGTCTTTATGTGCTCGACATTATGTTGTAAAAAATATACATAATGTAATGAAATATTGAAAATAAGGCTGGATGATTATAATTAAATAAACTAGAATGTTTTGTAAAGTTATTCAAGTTCTTTAAGCAGTCTAGAAGCGACATCATGAATATTTTAATACTTTCAAAAAATAATCAGCCATTTTAAATCGTGTGTAAAAGACATGATTTATTTAAAAAAAAATTAAAAAAAAATTTAACTCTTTTTAAAAAAACTAATACAAAAAATCTATTTTAAAATTCCTTCGCATTCCTTTTTCAAATGAAGTTTTTCGCATAAAAACTTTGCTATGGAACTTTTTTAATCATTGTGGTGCACACGTACAAACCACCCATCATACATTAGACACACTCACATAAACACACACGCGATACTTGTGCTCTAATTCCAATACGAAAGAGAAGGAAGAATTTTCACATGCTTACATTTTCAATTTAACTCACAATTGATGCATTTTCTTCATTCTGCGCGGAAGATTCTTGCGGAAAACTGTTAAATCCTTGCACAAGCGGTCACACTCGCCCACATGAGCACATGCACACATGACGACGTGACTTACTTAAGTTTTTCAATAAACCAAATAACAACCGACAACAACAACAACAACATCAACAATAATAAAAAGAGTTGGTGCAACAACAGCGCAACATATTAAAACACTAAAATACTCAAATATAAAAAAAAATCATTTAAAATACCCTTTTTGCAACAATGCCGAGCAGAGCAAAGCGCACACATAGTCCGCGATTCTGCGCTGCGCGTAAGAAAATAGCAAAAGTCAAGCGAAGCAACTAAATAAAACAACAACAAGCGCGCTTGCCAAGAAATATCCTTTGAAGAACTAAAAGAACACACATACACACGCAATTTTAAACAGTTCACAATAACAACAACAATAAGAAGTATACATCAGCAGCAGCAGCAGCAACAACAACACCATCACCATGGACCCTTGCAACATTTTGCTGCTGTTGCAGTTTCATTGTTTCCCACAACTGCAACTCCGCCCCCGCTTAGAAATAAATTCGCCAGTTGGACTTTGCAAGATTTCTTTCTTTCTTTTTTGCTTTCTTTCGTTTTCTCAAAGCGGAAATCTACTTATTTTATTTTTTTATTTTTTCGTTTCTCTTCATGTTCCTCTTGTTCTCCGGCTTCTGTGTATTGCTTTAATATACCACGAGGGTGCAATGTTTGGAGTTGCCACCCACTTTGTATGCATTGCGTCGCACCAAATAAAATAGAAATGATTTTTATGACTTTTTAACTTATTCTTCATGAATCCGAGACCTGAGACTTCTGAGCTACAGTACTTAACTTTTATCTAAAGTACGAAAACTACGGAAACTTAAAAATTTTATTATATCAATATTTACTCGTATACATATAAATAACGAAATTCATATTCTAGTGTTGGTTATATTTTTTCTTCTTGCTTTCTTCACGATCAAACTACAGTGTGCAGAAACTCCCGAACGACGTTACTCATCCTATGCGCTCCTCCTTTTAAGTAGCTACGCTTCAGCACTTTTATTTATTTTTTGTATATTCTTTTGAGTATTTTCCTTGCTGCTCAATGATTTCCGCTGCACTTTATGACTAGTTCTTTTATTTATTTCTTTTTCAGCTTAGTTTCAAGTACATTGCTTATACCACTCCAATGTAGGTACTCGCATATGCGAAGTGTGGGGGAATGGGATAGGGTAGGGGCACGATAAGCTATCGTATGGCGGCACTTCCTCGGAAGTCGCTCTCACTTTCAGTTTACGCAGAAAGTGCGGAAAATGTAAACAAGTGCAACAAGCAGCATCGAGAGCGGGCGGGCACGTTATTTCCATAGATTTATTTATTATCCCTACTTCGCTTAACTTTGATGTAGATTAGGAATCGCTGTGCAAGTCTATTTCGATTTCTGAGAATTACTCCGAGGCAAATGCAGATTTTTATTTGTTGATAGCAAACTTGGAGATTTTTCTGTGATTTTCATAAGAATTCGCAGAGAAATCAAAATATTTGATTAATTATTAACAACAGAAAAGGCGGATTTGTTTGTGTGTTTGGATGTAAGAATTTTTGCATATTTCATTCCGCCCCTTATGTGATGCTGACAATATTATCTTTGTCAGTTCAATGAATAAATTCCAATCCAAATATGTATAATAAATGTATTTGAAATTTTAGGTTTTTAAAATTCAACTTTTGAATTCAATGAAAAGTGAAATTTTAAAATTTTAATTTCTCCGCTTCACTTGTGCGCCGCAGAAGCACACACGGAATTTAAGAATTCAGAACTTCATTTGCGCACAGCATGTGGATTAATTAAAGACACATGCACTCGGCAAATAAATTGCTGCCTACATTATTTATTTTTCAACAGCAGCAAGCAGCTAGCAGCAAAATGTACACGCGATTTTTACGATTTTTACGACTTTCTGCGGGATGCAGCACACATGTGCTACGCTACTTGCTGCTACTACAGACAGTTAGCGGCATCTTTCAATTTATTTTTTGTCTTTTCCTCATTTTTGCGCCTTTGCCAAGGCCTGTCTTTGTGCGTAACAAATGATAATTTTTCGTTCTCCTGCTTCTGCTCAGGCTTATTCCATTTTTAATATCAATTTAAAAGCAGAGTAAATGTGCTTTTCGATTTTTACGCCCGTGTGCCACACATCACAAGCGCCACCCTAGCACAGACGGAACAGAGCTCAACATTTTCTTTATGTCGCTTGGCGGGGTTACGAAGAAAATTAACTTGAAGCAGACGAAGAGGAGGAACAGCAGAATCGGCACCACATTGGCGGTCGCATTCGCTTTGACATGTGCTTCCTTTCATTGCACTTTGCTGTCTTGTTAAAGCGATTGCTCTTGCTTGCCTCGCTGCTGCTTGCCTTGCTTGCTTGCTTGGCTTGGGTTGGTGGATGTGTTCTTCATGTGCTATTTTTATGTTGCAGCATACGTTGCACATATTTTGATGCATTTATGATGAAGTTTTGACATTCTTGTTGCGCGGTGCGTTGCATAAATAAACATGTGTGTGTTGCTTGTTCTTGATGCGGCGTGAAGCTAAAAACGGATTATGTTGCTCTATTATGGAAAATTGTTGCACATCAATGTTGTTGAGTTTGCTTCTCCCCTTTTTCAATCGTTTTTTTTGAGGTCATTTCAAGTCAATCAAATTACTTACTCTAATTTTAGGGTTTGTTTATTTGTTTGACTCTTGCTATTGTTTTTTGTTTTTAAAAAGTTCAAAGCAGACATTTAAAAAAAACATTTATGTTGCATTTACCCCAAGAAGCTTGTCTTTATATAATAATATGATTCCCCGCTCTATGTAAAATTCTGTACACGGATGTACTATGTAAAAAAATGCTTCAATTAGAAAAATTTTCGTTTTAACATGTAGGGAACTATTTAGCCTGGATGCCGAGAAGAAGTTCTGTTAAAAAATTTATATAAATTAAAACAACAGTTATACATGTACTTAAATAAAGTTAAAATGAAGTCTAAAATAATACAATGTATGTTTAATGTTGACGAAAAGCATCTTCTTTCCTTTAAACATAATTTATAATTTATATTATAATAACTTTTCATGCTTTTTAAAACTCAAAACGTTAACTTGTTTGGCCAAGAGCAGTTCTAATTGATATAACTTCTGAATAATTTAGTTTTATCAGTTAAACAAAATTCGGAAAGGACAGTTTTTTTCAGTTGTCGTTAGTATGCAGCACTTGTAGCAGACTACGTGCTGCATAAGCACTTTCGGAATGTGCTGCAAAGAGGACATTTTTTCATGGCATTAAATTAAATTTTCTTAAAAGCTGTTGTGCAAAAACCACAACTCACACCACACACGTGCGCCTGTGTCACATTACATGCAGCATATGTCGCTTGCAGCAAATACTGCTGCTGCTGTTGCTGCCACATGCTTATCACAAAGAATTTTTGCGCTCCATGCCATATTTTGCAATCACTTAACGCTTAAATAAAATATGAAAAATGCGTTCAAGGAAAATGCGAGTATGAAAATATGTGAAGCACAAAGCAAAAAAAAGCTAAAAACTTTTGGCGAAAAGAGAAAAAAGTAAAGAAGAAAAAAATAAACGCCATGACTAACAAAACTTCGAAACTGCTGCTTTGACATTTATTAAAAAAATATTAAAAAAAATATATTCTATTAAAAACGTCAAAGTGAGGGCGAACGGTTGCTACCCCCCGGCTCAAGGCTGATGGCTGACTGGCTGGCTGCATTGACACATGCACTTATGTTGCGTGCCACAAGAAATATCCTTGAGGGTGAGTAGCAACTAAAAATACAAAAGAAACATAAAAGAGAAAGCAATTCGTAAGTTTATTTCATTTCTCTAGAATGCTTGGAAAATCACGTGCCACAATCGCATTAAATGACGCCCCTTAGACACAAGCCAGACACAAATGCATAAATAACGCTTTTAAACCCTTTTCAATTGCATTCAAGCTGATTTCAGATTTCAACGCTTCTGGACAAGGGCAAGACGAGAAATGTGAAAAATGGCAGAAAATTATGATTCACGCTTTTCTGCTCGACTTCTCACCCCTTTTCGATCAGCAGGGCACAACATAAGTTTTAGCACCTTTTTCAAATGACTTCATGCAGCAAGTGTAGCACACACACACACACATTCAATTTTTTCTATTTCCTACAAGAAGGACACGCCCTGACGTTTTACGCTGTTGATCTAACATGAGCGAAAGCGTACGCCAACATTAGTCACAAGCGCACCGCACGCTTGTTCAATGTTCCAGCGTTTAAATTCAATTTCTGCACTCAGACCCATAAACGGACAAATTCGATGAGAAGTCCCTGACGAAGGGGGGAGGAATATTCTATAAATTGTTTAGATTATTGAAAAACACGGCAACAAGTCGTTAAGTTCACAATTTAAGATATTTCTTCTTTTTTTTTGTTAGCTAAGCGTGGGCGTACTGGCAACCCTTTTGGCGCTTAATTTGATTTCTTACAAATATTCTGTTTGATATTTTACGCTGTCGGATGTCGTTAATTGGAAATTAGTCACAGGGGCGTAATTTAATTTGTTTATCGTGTAAATTAGTTTTCTCTTCTCGCACTGGGCGTGTCTGCCAGAAAGTCACTTTAATTAGATTTGCAGTTTATTAATGCTGATTGGATTTCTTGATGACATCGTACTGGATACAGTGAAAATTCTCAAGTTTGGGGTATAAAAAAGGTTTAACTGTAATTGAAATACATTTTTAACATTTTCATATTTGTCGCAATAAATTAAGAAAGTTTCGAAATATTTGAAAAACGTTTTGATATCAAAAGGCATTTATTTGATATTGAAACTTTTTCACGATTTTAATTTCGGGCGGCACTTTGCGTTGTTATCCAATTAACAACATAACTACGCAATTAACTATGTAAAAAATTAACATTATTTATAGAGAAATAATTAAAGCACATGCTTAATAAATTATATACGCAGAAGAATGCAAAAAACGAAAATACAGTCGTGCATAAATGAATGCAGGCGCCGCGTCGCACCGCAGCTCCATAAATTATTCCCACTTAATAACAATTTAATAACGTTTAATTAATTGCAAATATTATGCAAAACAATTAATTAAAAAGCGCAAATGACTGTAGACGCACAATAATAAAAAAAAAAATATATATATATATATATATATATATATATATATATATATATATATATATATATATATATATATATATATATATATATATATATATATATATATATATATATATATATATATATATATATATATATATACGTATACATTTATGGAAGTTAAAAAAGAAATTGTTTACGCTAATGCGAATTGTTTGTGCAATTATGTGCAAATTTCGAAAATTAAAAATACACAAAAAATAAACGAAAATAAAAAACAACAACAACAAAAATGTACGCCACTCTAATGCCAATGCAAAGTGACTAATGATGCTGCCGGCCACAAACACGTACACGTACACACACACTCACAACACACACAACACACATATGCACTTAATTAAATACAATATTTAAAAAGTAATTTTATTTCACACTTTTTTATGGTTAATTGCACTAAGCATTTTCGAGCGCATAAATAAATAAATTACAAATGACAAACAATAAAAAAAAGTTTAAATATTTTGCGAAATAAACTCACATTGGCAAAGTGTTAAAATTCTTTTAGTTAATTTTAATTAGCTCGCAAAACTTTGACAGAATTCTTTGAATTTGCATTTTAATTCATTCAAGCATTTATTTGTGCTACACAGAGTCACAACAACAAAAAACAACAAAAGTATGCAGCACTTTTGTGTGTAATATTATGCGTATTTGATTTAGGCATTTGTGTGTGTGTGTGTGCACGTGTGCGTTTGTGTGTTTTAGTGTGTATTGATTTGACCATTGCGGTTGCCATCTACATTACACAAACTTCCTGCGGATGCACACAAATACCTGCAATGCTCACACACACATACACAATATATGTATACATACACGCGGACACATACTCATCCACATTTCATTGGTTATTTAACCTCGTTTTGTGCACAATTTGCGGTTCTACTCAAAAATAATACCAAATTTTGTTGCGGTTTTCATGTTTACGGCCCGACGCCGCTTTCAATAGAAGAAACAAATCCTCCGCATTGATATGTACAAGGTACGAAATATTTTGTCTTCTGAATTTCTGCATATCCATTAAACTTATCGAATCAAGTGACAGAAAATGAAAAAAATTCCAATATGACTTTTAAATCGAACCTTCGAATCCATTTGTTCCTTGAGTTTAACAAAAATTTAACTGAAAAACCGAACTTATAACTATTACGGCTACTATATTGGAGCTCTTATAAACTCGCCGCACATACATAAGCGCTAATCCTGCACGCTCTGCGCTTTTTTGGGTTTATGTTAATTTAACCGCCTGGCGCAGAGTGGCCCCAAGTGTGCAACGCAAGTGCGCTAATGTTGCAGCGCTGCCCAATTGTAGTAATATTTGCAATTTTGTGTTCTCATTTTTTGTTTTTCGTTTTTTCGATTTTAAGCGTTTTATGGCATTTTTATTGGCTTCAGTTGGTGTGTGCGAGTGCGTTTTTAATTCGCTTGTGTCTAATTAAAATTTGCACAAATGCATGCAGACGCACACATGTGCAACTGCAACTATTTCGATGGTGGTGGTGAAATATATGAAAATTACATTTCGTTGCCTGTAAAAATTCAATTTCCAGTTGGGTGAATGCCTTTTAAGTTGAGTATTTAATTCGAGTACATACAACATTAAATACACTCGTACTTATGTACAATTTTCGACAGCCCAATTTCGTCACTCACATATAAAAGAAACGACATTTCAAATTAAAATTAATTTTTGTGATGTTTGTCAGTAAGATATGTTTTTATTTTTGACTTCAGTAAAGACAAAGTATATCAAATCGAATGGTTTCTCGGAAAAAATTGTGCCAAAATAAGGCTAGAAATATAAAAAGCAGCCCTTGCAGCAACACGGCCTACGTCTCATCTTTTTTAATCTGAGAAACAAAAAAACAAACTAAAATACGGTAGGCTAACAGCTGATCCCTAACAAGTCAAATGATAAAAGGAAATGTCAACGAGAAATGTGTCCTTCACTAAAACATGCAATACTTGTATGCTTAGGATCAGCTGATATTCCATGGAACATTAAACCTTGTCGGTTATTGAGAGTACAGAAAATTTTCCTTTTCTCATCATTTTAGTAAAATATTTTGAGAAAAGAAATCAAAATACTTACAAGGTTGTACTGAGAATTTTTTTTTATAGATAGATAGATAGATAGATAGATAGATAGATAGATAGATAGATAGATAGATAGATAGATAGATAGATAGATAGATAGATAGATAGATAGATGGATATAAATTTTAGTACTACATCAAAATAAACAATGAAAATAATACCTTTCCTGTATATATTTAATTTCATATATGTTAAACAAAAGCAGTCAGTACATGCACCTAAATGTATGCAAAAATTAGTCTGCACAGGCTAACACAGCAATGACAGCTTCCACTACGCACTTCTATTAACGCAACGTTGCACAGCACAAGCCTTTACCTACGGCACGGTTGACAGAAACGCTGCGTTACAACAAAATTACCATGGAAAATTGATTTCGTAAACGAAATATTAAAAAACTAATTTACACTAAATTTGGTAATTTTCGAGGCGCCGCCACGCCGCCATCATTTAACGAATATTTACAATTTCAGGAGAAAAAAAACAACTATGTATATACATATGTATGTAATAGTTTCGACCAAAATGACGTTATTGCCAAAACATGCGATTTGGATTTTTGAAGTCGTGTGCGCGCGTGTTTGTACTTGCAGCGACAAACCTAATTGGCGTGTTAATTTAAAACGCTGCGAAAAGTGTGTTGCACGCAAATTTACACGCGCACACTAACTCAAATACATAGAAACACACGCAATACTGCACCCTGCAGATCAGGGCTGCCAAATAATATCAAAATTCCTTTATATATTGAGCTTAACACCCGGTACCAAATTAATTTGAGGAATGAGTACATGGTTTATAGTATTTATATTCAAGGACTTAATCTGATAAATAAATTTTTAGTGTGTTGTGAAATTAAAGTATATCGAAAACCGTTTGAGAATCGCTTCGAAACCGATTTAAATTTTTTGAATTCTGAGCATCCTTACCGAAATCGAAAACATTTTAAAATTTAATAAATTAAATATTTGTTGCTTCCATTAAAATCGACTGGATTAAATTTTACAAAAGTGGTTATTGACCTCGGCCCCTTTCCTCCTCTTGTTACCGTTTGTCACCATAACTGACAAACGTTTTTAAATAGGTGCGCGAATATTCGAACATTTGTTGAGCGAGTTCGGTTGCTCGTTCGCTTAGCGATAAAATTTGTTGCCTGTAATTTTGCTGTTAATTAAAAGTTTTGTGTCAGAGATTGAATTTTAATTGTCCCTGTTATTGTCGTTGTCGTTGTTGCTGTTGCTGTTCCTGTCGTTGCATCTACTGCTGCCAGTGTTGCCATTGTGCATTGCTGCTGATTCTGGCAATTATGTTCACCTGGGCATGGCGACGCCATTTTCAAACGTCCCACAACGAGCTCAAACCCACTACGTTACACTACCGCATCCACTTCCACTTGATTTGCTTGCAACTGCAACAATTTATGCATTTTCAGTGATTTTAGCGAACATTCTGGCCAAAGTGAAAATTTTGCTTAGTCATTTTTTGTGATTTTGTGAAATTAAATTTCCATTAAAACAAAATTTCAAATGTTTTACTTAAATTGTGTTCAAAATTGTTAAATTTTCCAATTGTTTAATTAAAAAAATAGTTCTTGAAATCGATAATTTTTATTATACCAAAATATACATTAACAAAAAAATGTTTGTACAAATGTAAAAGACAAACACAAAAAAGCCATTAAAAAGTGACGCCGCGCCGCTATGCGCACTTGAATTTGTTTGCAAAACAGCAATTTGCGTCGAAAACGCTGCAAACAAACTTCCCGCCACCGCTGGCACAAAGCGCATAAGTGGCGCCGCTGGCAACGCCCGCGCTTTGTCCTTCAAAAGCGCAAAGCAAAGCAAAGTAAAGCAAATAAATGCGAAATGTGTAGCGCTGTACTGTGCTGCGCTGCGTGATTAAAAAATGCAGTCCGAACTGGCAAAAAATCGTTGACGGCGATTTATTTATTCGCACCGCGCCTAAAGTGAAGTGAAGTGGTTGCCGCCGACACGCGCTTGAGTTACAACAATGGCGGCGGGCGGCAGCGGGTTTTTCGTTTGTTCAGAGCGCGCTTTTAATTTCATAGGAATTTAATTGCCAGCTTCAGTCAAATTGATTTTCGTTTTGGCGCCTGCGTAAAAATGCTCTTCAGGCGAGACCCTATTAGACATAAATACAAAAAAAAAATGGAAAGAGTGGCGGAGAAATCGAAAATGAATTTCTTAATTTCATTTTTGTGCGTTTCATGTTTATATCTTTCCGGTAGGCAGACAGACAAACTGACAGAATGAACATTAGAATTCGGTATTTTCGTTTATTTTTGAAGGGAAAATAATTACATCATTTTTTTTTCTTCTTCTTCATAGATGTCATAAAGAGAGCAACAAAAATATAAATCGACAGCAACAATTAGGAAGTCCTTGTTCCTTTAACAAAAAAAAAACGCTTAAATAAATTTGATTGCGCATATTCTTCTGGGCGTATCTTTTAGAACACTAAAAATTAATTATGCTTGCTTTCAAAAAACGCTTTCATCAATTTTCAATTGACCCGAATCAACATTTGAGCGCCTATTTTTAAACATTTCCCATAAACATAATTTTTTTAAATAATTTGCTTCAAGTATATCCAAACCATAAAAAAGCTTTTAATTGCTCGCAGTTAATATTAAAATATTAAAATAACGAAATAAAAGCGCATTAAAAGCCTATAGCCGCGTTTTTATTTTAGTAGCGCGCGGCGCGACTTTTGAACTCGGCACAGCGATCGAACGACATTTGGTCGAACGCTTGAGGCGTCTAAAATAAGCGCCAAATGAAAGCGACATAAATACGAGTATACAAATTATGTGTATACACGTATCTATCAGATACTTATGTATGTATGTATGTATAGAATATAATTTGAGGGGTTTTCACATTAGTCACCGCGTCAGATGTTCGCGCGTGCTTTTCTATTTTGAAGCTGTTTTCCCCGAAATTTTCTTGTATGTTTATTTATTTTCGTAATGTATTTAGAAAGAGAAACAAAAATCGTAAAATAACACAGAAATACAAAAATACCTTGGCACAATGTCAAAAGCGAATTTTACGCAATTTCCCATGCGAACGCTTGGAATTTTGTTGTTATTTTCAAAAATGTTTTCATTTCAGTTTTCAAATTTAGCTAAAAGCTAAAATAATTATTTGAAAATATGCACAACAACACAAGTTGCTCAAGTTATTCACCTCGTTCTTGTGAGCATTTGTTGCCGTTGTTGCCGTTGTTCTCGTTGTTTTTTTTTCTTTTTTTAGTTGAATTGTTTTTCTGTTTAATTATATTTGAGATATTTTGGCACAACATACAATACAATTGTACACATATGTGTGCACATGTGTGCACTGCACACGCTCATATAAACAATAATTGAAACATGTTCTTCTTGACACAAATGTAATTGTACATCTGAATTGACTCAATATTTGGCCGATCTGTTTAACACATTTGAAAGAACCTACCACGCCTTCTCATGGGCAATATACCAATGCATAAGTAGTTGCTGGACAGTGTTTAAGTATAGTTAACTGATTTCAAAGTATAGTTTAATGTTTATGTCTACTAAGAGACAAATTAGCTGTTTGCTATGTAAGATATATCAAATGACTTGTAATTGGTCAGGGTTAAAGTGGAAGCAATTGACAGCGCACAACGCCTTCAATTGAAATTATATAACATTCTGTTTTGGCAGTTTCAATGAGATTTTTAACAAAATCATGAGGTAAATATCGCCATAGTCAAAGGCAGAACTTCCAGAAAAAACGATAAGTTATTTAGAGAAGTTTAAAAAAAAACAGGTTTTCAATTTCCATGTTTTTATATACATATAAAAAAAATTAAATAATTGTTTCGATATGATAGTGTGTTCCTTTTAAATATTGTATATTTTTGCTTATTTTTAAGTATATGGACCCCTACAAGTACATTTTCCTTTTGCCAGCTAAATTAGTAAGAAAAAAAGGCAGCGCCTGTCCTCTGCACTCTGCCAAATGAGCAAAACAAACGATGCCGCTGGCGATGGCGGCGCACATAAATCCTTTGAGATGTGTGAAAATTACGTACAGCGCTAAGTGCGGTGCACTGCGTTAATATTATGCGCTGCATGCCACTTTTTTTGTGGGAGCTATGATGCAACTATTGCACACATCAGACGCAACGAGTGGAGTGGAGTGTGCTGTACGGCGGCATATGTTGCAAGTGCATATGCGAACACACAAAGTTGCAATTTACGAGCGCGTATTTACACGCTCATTGGGAGAGTTCTGCTACTGCCGCCACAAAATTAGAGTGGCTGAGATGGTGGCGGTAGCGGCCAAAAAGGCAAATGCAGTGCACAAAAAAAAAAAAAAAAACTAAGCAGCATAAAAAAGGGCGTGAAAAAGGACTATAAAAGCAAAAAAGGACCCACACACACGAAAAGGACAGTCAGTGTGAGTAGAGTAAAAGCCAAGAGGGATTGTGCAGCAGCAAATTGTGCTTAATGCACAGAAGAGCACATGCCCGCGCTCATACATATTCGTATGTATGTGCTGTAGCTCGTGTACCACACTTGTGCTTGTACTTTTAGCTATGCACTTACGACTGGCTCTAACGAATGTAAAGGCAGTGAGGAAGCCAGCTAGCCAGCGCAGTTTCGGGCGTAAATTAAAGCGCCAGAATTTAGGAGCTTCTTTTTTTGGGGCAAGCTTGCGATTTTAGGCGCTTAGACAGAGTTGGGCACACATTTTCTAATTTCGTTAATGTTACGACCGCATTATTTCCAAATGTTGCCTCTGTATTCAATTTATTTTTGAGCTAGGCGAGCACGCTGTGTGCGGCTGTATGAGGCAGTAAATAAAAATGGCTTTTGCGCGACAGTGTTGCCGCTGGTGTTAATTGAAAATATTCTATAATTAAATTTTTTGTGTGAGAAATTTATCGCGGAATTGGGTGATAGGGCCCTGCTTTAATTAAGCAGCTTCTCGGAGTGCAATTTACAATTTAGCCATCACCGGAAACACAGTGTAAAATCTAAAACATTTAAGTTGACTTTGCTTTTAATTTATAATTTTGAGTGAAATTCTTTATTTAATTTTTTAACATTTAATTCTAACGTTGTCCTTTTTGTGAGCAAGAAAACAAATATTTTCAATTTGGGAACATGGCATTGAAAAGTAATACACTAACACAAACGTAAACATAAACACAAACGTTAACGTAAACACAAACACATGTTTGCCATTTTCTAACTAATTGCTTTTGACCCATATTTGCGAATGGCAAACAGCATCGCGATTTGCTCTGCGTCTCGCGGCGTCTCGACGCTTCGCGCCATATTTTTTTGTATGCGTTAAGGTGTGCAAATAGTGGTGCAATGCCACGCCCATCGTTCATCGCCAACTGCCTACTACAACGCCACAACTGCTGTTGGATGTCTGAGCTGAGCGAGTTCAATTTATGCACTTACAATTTAGATAAAATGTGAAAATAAACAAAACAAAACGCAATGAAAACGAAATGAAAATGAGAATTGTTAAAATGAGCAAATAAATCAAAGCGACATGACAGCTGTGGTTACTGTGAGGCTGGGCAGTGGAATGGGAGGAAAGGGGAGGGTAGTTGTGTTGAGGCGCAGGCGTTTTAGTTGACGGTCAAGAGGCGTGGCAGTGTCGTGCGGTCGGTGTGTGTATGTGTGGTGTGCAAAAAGGAAGCTAGCAGCAATTTTCTGCCATGCCACAACATTTAACAATGAAATATGGCAACACCGCATACATGGCAAACAGCGTTGCCAAACTGCGTTGATGAGCACACAACAACGTCTCTCTGCTAGCCTGTGTGTATGTATGTGTGCGTGAGTATGTATATGCTTGTATTTATGAAGAAAAAGCACCAACCGGAAACTGGGTTATGGAATTTAATATGTGTTGCAACATTGTTTTTATATGCGTTGGTTGTTGCTTTTCTTTGAAGCAGAACAAGCAGCAGCAGCCGCTGCAGTACATGTTCCAAATAATCATGACAGAAAAGAAGTTGTATTTTTGCTCAAAAAAATGGGCGTTAATTTGTACTTCATTTTGTGTTTGCTACAATAAATAGTTCCGTAATATTTAAATTATATAAATTTTTATTACTCACCAAAAATACAAAAAGTTCACAATCAAACTTTAAAGTTATCCAGTAGTATTCTACACTCATTCATCTCATAAATGTAACTAATTTAAACACTTCACACTTCATCAGCGCTCGTTGCACTTCGCACCCTAATCGCTTGGGAACACCCTCGATGCACCCACTCAATTACAATTTAAATATTGCCCTAATCAACAAAACAAAACCAAATAAATCAATTAAAGTCCCATACGAATCCAAACAAAAGCTGCAAACATCAAACGCCCAAATGACAGCTGCAAGTGTTGCCCACCAAGCGAATTAAAGTTACTGCAACTACAGCAAAAACAACAACGTCGATATTTAAAAATGTAAACAAACATTTTTTTTATTAGGACAACAGCACAAACAAACACACACAAACGACATGTGCAGCACACATGTGCTGCATTCGACATAAAAGCACAAATGCTGCAAAGCAACTTACAGCTAAACAATTAACATAAATTGCCGACGCTGTACACGGTCAAAACGTTTTGTTTTCCTCAAGTAAATATTTTAAGTTGCAACTATGTAAGTACTTGCAACATTTGTATTTATTATGAGTAAATAAATATTTGCTTGTCATATATAAATATAAGAAATTACAAAATATTATTTACTAACAAGTTTTGAGAAACTAGCAAAAAGTTAGAACTTGTCTAAATTTCTTTGTAGTGCTAAATTGAAATTTGTTGGGAATACTTTGGTTATCCAGTCATTCAAATCTTCTAAGATAAAAGAGATATATCTAAACTTTGCGAGACAAATTCAAGTGCAAGGTATCGTTAGCTATATTGTTAACTAAATAACACTAAGCTAAACATTTTTCTTTGTGTAGAGTTTTGAGTATTTGTTGTCATGATTAACAACGCGCTTTGTTGACAGCGCAAATCGGAAATAATGCTCAAACAAGAATTTATATATTTTTTTTTTATGAGAAAACAAAAAAACAAAAGTGTGAGAATAAAAATTGTCAACAAGCGCGAAGGCAAGGCTCGGCACGGCGGCGGGTGTACATATGTGCAGGCGATTTGTCATGCAGCAAATATGAGAATTGCATGCAGCAAATGTTGCGCGTGATTAAAACCGCAGCTGGGCTAATGATGTGTATTTGTTTATGCCTTTCTTGTTGTTTTTGCTTTTGTAGTTTGCATCAAAACAGTTGCTCCACATTTGTTGTTAACAACAAAGAAGTCGGCAGCATTTTAACTGCAAACATGTGCGATTGTGCTGTGTTGCATTTAAACAAAAAAATCTATAGAATGATTTGAGCACGGAGAGACGGACAGACAGACTTAATTTAAATAAACAGAATAAGTACCAGCAGCAACAACAACAACAACAGCAATTTTAAAAATGCTTTTAAGCTGATTAAGCGCTTTTCTGGGAATTTCCTAAAGACATTTTTACTGCATGTTCTGCATTGGCTGTTGCGGTTGTTGCTGCTGCCAAAGGGGCGCCTCTTAATGAAGCATGCGTAATTAAGTGGGAATTGTTGAGAGTTCCCAAATTGCAAGAGATTCAAAAAAAAAACCGATCATCATATACGAATGACAATCGAAGGCGGACAAATTGTGAAACATCAATTTTAAAATATCACAAAATTCTCATAACGATTTTAATGACTGCACGAGTTCAACACTGCAACACGACATTCTTTGTGTCACATGCAACAACAAAATTAAAATATTTATTTTATATCTTAAAAAAAATTTGTCTCTAAAATTTATTTAGTTGAACAAAAACGTTCTCTATTTAAGCACTTTAGTTTCTCTTTCTAATTAAATGAATTCTGATAACATTTTCTGCGTACCTAGAAGGAACGACAACAAAATAGCGCCAGCATAAAGGTGACCAGCTTATAAAAGTATTTCTTTTCTTTTGTTTTCTTCTGTTTTGGTTTGGTTTGTGTCCTTTGTGAGACGTCGCAAGAAATGCGACTCGAGCGCTGATTTTAAATTGAGTATTAAAAATTAAAGCAGCATAAATGCGCAGCGAGAGAAAATGAAATTGTCCTTTTTGGGATGCTTCCCAATGCGAAACGACGGATGCGAGGAATGCGAAAATACTCGAAATAAACAGAAAAGCAATGAAGCGCGTGTCCTTGACAAGTGATGAACACGCTCCTCGAATGTTTGTTTTGATTTTCCAGAACACAAGGACACGAATGAATTTCACTTTCTTTCTTTTGCTTTCTTTCTTTATTTTCTTTAAGTGAAAAGAAAATGAAAATGATAAAATGAAAAATATTGAAAGTGGAGGCTTAAAATAAATATAAATTAGTAGCGAAAGTACGGGCAAATCGAAAAAACAGCGCCAGCATGGACGCCAATAACAAAAACAAATAACATAAATCCACAGCTTAAATTTTGGAATTTTGGAATTTTGGAACGAATAATTGGACGGCAAATTGCAAATGCCAATTCAATTTGTGTTGAGTACCAACAACAATGTCAATAACAAAGGCAGCTGGAAATGGTAGTTAAAAAGAAGTAACAGATAAAATCGGCATAAAATGGTCTCTAAAACAACAAAAAAATTAATGTCATTAATGTAAATTTCTTTCTGCAAATATGCAAAATTTTACAATACTTCGTTTTTGTATTGTTTCTTATTTCTATTTTCGATATAAATTTTCTATAAAATTTTTTATTAAGTTAAAAATTTTAGTTCATTGCTAATTTATTGTTAGTTATTTTAATTAATGATTTTTTCAAAGTGACAAAATTTGCCCAGAGTATATTTACGAAATGACCTAAAGTTAATTTTGTATGTTTTGTTACACTTTAGCATAGAAAAGAGAATATCGCATTAGTGGCAAACACGATTAATGGAAGAGACGATGGCTCATTTTTCAGTTTTGCATTGAAGAACAAAAAAAAAAGCGAATAAAATAGTGAAAAAGTCCCTGTGAAATAGATAAAAAAAGTTACACATTCACACATATAGTACACAGACGTGAGAAATCATGCACACATTGAAATGTCATACGCACACACGCACGCAAAGTAGTTATTTATAGCAACAAAAAATAAAAAATGAAAAAAGTGAACTAGAACAAGTAAAAATAGTAGCAGAAATAGGTAGCAGAGTAGCATGTGGAAAAATCATGAATAAAATGTCGGAAAAGAATTGCGAGGAGCAGTAAATATTTGTGCAGAGCAACAAAAAAAAACAACAACAGCAACAAAAAAAGGTAGTAAAAAACTTAAAACGTAGTCACACAAAAAAAAAACAACAACAACAAACTGGTAACTCAGTGTGGCCATATTGTGTCAGGCGAATGCAACGCTGTTGTGTGCGAGTGGTTGAGTGTGTGGGGGTGCTTGTGTAAAGCGCATTTCACTGCCGTCGCTCGCTGCTCATGCATACGAATTAAATACACAACAACAATAAAAACAACAAAATCACACAACAATAAGGAAAAACGACAAAAAAATGGAAGCTTGAAAAAATCTAAATGAATTGAAAGAAAAAGCCAGGGAGAGGCAAAAATCTGTTTGTGATGCGCCGCAGGGCGCCGCAATTGTCCTCGCCGTTTGCAGTCAAGCGACAGCGCACAGTAGTCAACGGCATATGCGAAATTACTGAAAAATTTTAAGAAATTATATTCGAGAATTTCACATAATTTTCCATTGAAAATGAAAATTTTTCCGGATAGAATTATATTTTCTAGAATGTGTGTAAAATAAATTTATTGTCGATTATTATTGGCGATAATTGGCAACGCCGAAAATCATATTTCTATTTTCTTTTGTATTTATTCGTTTAACCGTTAGAAAGATTTTTTGTCATTGGCTTTTTGAAACGCGCTCGGAAAAGAAGCATCAATTTTGAAACACGCACGCACGCACTCACGCAAACACGCACGCAAGGAAGCAAGCAAGCAAGAACAAGAACGAACAAGAAATTGTTTAAAAAGCCAATTAATTTATATTTGTAAAGATATATTTTACAATAAACCAATTTGAATTACAAACATTTAAATTACGGAGTTTGTTTTTCGCCGACATAAAAGTTTTCAAAATTGCTTCTTACACGAGAGCTCCCGACGTCGTTTAATTCGAATTTAATTTGCTGATGCGCAATTTGCCGCCATTTTGCTGTGCTGGAAGCTTCTTCAAAATTCGCGAATAACGCTGACCTTCGGGTAATTTTCTATGATTACAAGAGGAAAAGCTAGACTTGCCGCCGCCATGGAATCTGAAGATAACATTGACTTGAATGTCACTATGATCGACAGGAGCAATGATGATGAAGAAGGTGCTGTTGAGGCCACACAAACAAACGCTTCAAATGATCAGTTGGCATTGCTAGTCGCCAGCATCGCGTCACTTCGCGATTCCGTCAATGAGTTGCGTAATGAAACAAGTCGAGGACAAATGGAAATCCAACAACTACGCACAAGAGTTGAGACAGATGCCGCCAATGTCCAATTTGGTACAAATTCGTCGCCATTTACCGTAATATCGCAGCAGTCGCTGCCAGTGTCAAATCAATCGCCGCAGACCTCGCTGCCACCGCCGCAACAATTGCCGCAGCAGGCTCTGCCACAGTCAAATCAATCGCCGCAGACCTCGCTGCCACCGCCGCAACAATTGCCGCAGCAGGCTCTGCCACTGTCAAATCAATCGCCGCAGAACTCGCTGCCACCGCCGCAACAATTGCCGCAGCAGGCTCTGCCACTGTCATATCAATGGACTCAGCAGTCGCTGCCACTGTCATATCAATCGCCGCAGACCTCGCTGCCACCGCCGCAACAATTGCCGCAGCAGGCTCTGCCACTGTCAAATCAATCGCCGCAGACCTCGCTGCCACCGCCGCAACAATTGCCGCAGCAGGCTCTGCCCCAGTCAAATCAATCGCCGCAGACCTCGCTGCCACCGCCGCAACAATTGCCGCAGCAGGCTCTGCCACAGTCAAATCAATCGCCGCAGACCTCGCTGCCACCGCCGCAACAATTGCCGCAGCAGGCTCTGCCACTGTCATATCAATGGACGCAGCAGTCGCTGCCACTGTCATATCAATCGCCGCAGCAGTCGCTGCCAACATTAATTCAAACATCGCTGCCACCGTCGACGCAGTATAGTGGAGTTTTATCGTTTATGGAAAACTCTGCTGCCAAATTGTATCCGTTGCCAACATTTGATGGCAATCCTGAGGATTGGCCATTGTTTTTAGCCAATTACAGGGACACAACAAATGAATTTGGATATAATAACCGCCAAAATTTAATGCGTTTACATAAATCTTTACAGGGTGATGCAAGGCGTGCCGTCACTTCACTGCTCATCTACCCTGATGATGTGCCTCAGGTCATAAAAGAGCTTGAATTCAACTTTGGTCGCACGGATTTGCTAGTACGCTCTCAAATGGAAAAGGTTCAACAGTTTCTACCAATTAACGATCATAGTTTGAACCAAGTATTAAGCTTTTCAAATCGTGTTCGCAACATCGTCGCGTTTTTTAAATCTGCCAAATGCGAACATCATTTAATGAATCCTATGTTGTTGGAGCAACTCGTCTACAAATTGCCGCCATCAAAGCAGTACGAGTGGAGTCGATATGCTGCTAATATTTTGCCATTTCCAACAGTGGAAACCTTTTCGAACTGGATCAGCGAACTTGCCAAAGTGGTATCGCTGATGCCTGGAATGGCCGAAATGTCTTTGCGTACGAATCAACCACCGATTCAGCAACGCCAGGTTGCAAAACAACACAATGTCAATCGCCATGACACGTCAAGTGGAGTTCCTGCACGTAGAGTCCTACATAGCAGTGAAACACAACCTCAACCAAAACAACAATTGATATGCATAGAATGCAATCAAAATCACAATTTGAGCGAATGTCGTCAATTCAAATCGCTCAACACCAACGACAAATGGGTTCAAGTCAAACAGCACCGCCTCTGCTTCGGGTGTCTGCGAAAGGGTCATAATTTGACTAATTGCCGTCTCAAGAAAGCGTGTGGTATCAGTGGCTGTGAACGTCTGCACCATCAGCTACTACATCAAGAATTTAAACAACAGCCTCAGCAAGCACCACCTGACAGAGAAGAAGCCGAACACATATTAAATTGTCGCCAAGAACAACAATCAAGCCTGTTCAAAATATTGCCTGTGACGTTGTCCGGTCCTCATGGTAGTTTGTCAGTGTACGCCATGTTCGACGAGGGATCGTCAATTTCACTTATTGAAGAAAGTGTTGCCGACAGTTTGGGCCTGAGAGGCCAGACCATGCCGCTCACGCTACAGTGGTATGGTCAGAGCAAAACTACAGAAAATTCTAGGAAAGTTGTTGTTGATGTGAGAGGCGAAAACGAGAGTTTAAAATTTTCACTCAAAAATGTTTACACAATTAAACAACTTAATCTGCCAACACAAACATTTTGCAAGGAAAAATACGACCACTTGCAAGGATTGTCAATCCAGAACTACACCGCCGCCACGCCAGTTCTTTTGTTAGGGTTGGACAACTGCATTCTAGGCGTTTCAAATAAAACAGTTGACGCAGGTCCCGATCAGCCAATTGCCGCCGAAACAAAATTGGGCTGGTTGGCATTTGGACCAATTCACTCAAAATCTTACGACAAGCCGAGAGTTTTGCATGTACGTGAAACTCACACACTGAAGCAGTTAAATAAGTTGGTTGAAGACTATTTTGCAGTCGACAGCTTTGGAGTACGGAGTACAAATGTCATATTGGAGTCTGATGAAAATAGCCGAGCTAGAAAAATACTGTCAGAAACAACAAAAGAGATCGGCCAAAAATACGAGGTTGGTCTTTTGTGGCGTAACGACGATGTCATCCTTCCCAAAAGTTACTCCATGGCGAAGCATCGATTGTTGAACATTGAAGTCAAAATGTCTAAAAATAACACGTTCGCCACCAAGTACAAAGCTGAAATTAACAAGTATATCGAAAAGGGCTACGCAAAATTGCTGACGTCAGAAGAAGCAGATTTTGATGGACCAACAACCTGGTACTTACCACATTTTGATGTGGTAAATGTACACAAGCCTGACAAGCTGCGCATTGTTTTTGATGCAGCCGCTGCCACGTCAAATGTTTCACTAAACTCCGCCTTGCTGAAGGGTCCGGACCACGCCAAGCCTCTGATTGCCATAATTCATAAGTTTCGTCAAGGGATCGTTGCCGTAGCAGGGGATATCCAAGAGATGTTTTCTCAAGTACGCATCACTGCTGCCGATCAGGAGTCCCAACGATTTTTGTGGAGAGATGGTAAGCCGTCCGAACCAATCCGTGTTTACACAATGCAATCTATGATATTCGGAGCGATTTGCTCGCCGTGCTGTGCCGAATATGTAAAAAACTTAAACGCTTCTAAATTTGAATCCACCATGCCCAGAGGGGCGAAGGCCGTCGTCGAAAATACATATGTGGATGATTTGGTTATCAGCTTCGACAGTATGCAAGAGGCAGAAGAAGTTACATTTGAAGCTGTCAAAATAAATAATGCCGCCGGATTTAAGTTAAGAAATTTTGTGTCAAATTGCAAAATACTTGAACTTAAATTAAATAAAAATAGTTTGGCTAAATCTGGTATCATCAATATGGAAATTCAACTAAGCATCGACAAAGTATTGGGAATGTTTTGGAAAACAGTTGATGATACTTTTGAATTTCATTTTAAATTTCATAAAATCGCACGTGACGTATTAGAGTGCAAAAGACCGCCGACCAAAAGAGAGCTGTTGGGAATCGTCATGGCCATATATGATCCGTTTGGTTTTTTAGCAAATAGTACCATCTTTGCGAAATTAATTTTGCAATCGATGTGGAAACAACAAATACAATGGGATGAACAGCTGCCTTATCAGTTAAATACGCAGTGGTCTGCGTGGTGGAAAGAGTTCCAGATGGTGGAGACTCTATCGATTCCACGTTGTTATTCGAATATTTTGCCAATGGCCGACGACATTCAGTTACACATTTTTGTCGATGCCAGCTCTAGCGCGTATGCGGCCGTCGCCTATTTCCGTATACGCAAAGGGAGTGAAACACATGTCGCATTTGTTGCCGCCAAAACCAGATGTTCACCAATAAAAGGAATGACCGTCCCACGTCTAGAACTGCAGGCCGCAGTTTTAGGAAGCCGAATGAAAACATCAATTGAAGAATGCCACGATTTTTCGATATCCAAAACTATATTTTGGAGCGACTCGAAGACCGTAATTCTTTGGATAAGATCGACTACTCGCGATTACAAGCAGTTCGTCGCATGTAGAATCGCTGAGATCCTGGCAACTACTTCGCCGACGCAGTGGTGTTGGATTCCAACTGGGCTAAATGTGGCAGATGAAGCCACCCGCGCCAAGTTGCCGCCGAAATTTGAATCCACATCACGCTGGATAAGGGGACCCGATTTTCTCCAAAAGGAAGAAATTTTCTGGCCTCAAGAAGAATCAAAGCTGACATCGGAACATTGTGTCGTAGAAGAATCTTTAAGACGAATTTTATTGCTGTCTAATGGTGAGTCTTTTATCAATTTCACTAAATTTTCGTCATATTTAAAGATGCTACGTATCGTTGGCTGGATTCTGCGTTTCGTCAACAATGTGAAGTCACATAATCGGCAAGTAGGGGAGCTAAAATCAACCGAACTTTATGAAGCCGAAAAGTTTATATGCCGTTGCGTACAGGATGTGGCATATTCGAAAGAAATTAGTACACTTCGTGCAACCAAGTGTGTACCAAGAACGAGCACTTTGCATCAGCTTACGCCATTCCTGGACTGCGACAATTTGATTAAGGTCAATGGAAGAATTGACGCCGCTTACTGTCTACCTGTGACAGCAAGACAACCAATAATTTTGCCGCAACATCACCATGTGACGCGGCTGATTATGGATCATTACCATCAAAAACAACATCATCAGAATGACTGCCTGACAATTAACGAGATGCGCCAAAAATTTTGGGTGCCACGTGCACGTACGCTACTGAAATCAGTAAAGAAGAAATGTCCTGTTTGCATCTACAACAATGCAAAACCAGCTGTGCCTTTAATGGGCCAAATTCCGCCTGATCGTCTAACACCATTTGTTCGCCCATTTAGCTATACTGGGGTGGACTACTGTGGACCTTTTTTTGTCGCCATAGGCCGTCGCAGAGAAAAACGCTGGGTAGCGTTATTTACTTGCCTGACAACTCGAGCAATACATTTGGAAATAGCTGAAAATTTGTCAACTGACGCATTTTTAATTTGCCTACGAAATTTTGTCAACCGTCGTGGCATGCCGACTCGCATTAGGAGTGACACTGGCACCAACTTCATAGGTGCCCAAACGGAGTTGAAGAAGGAAGATCGTCTTTTTGATTTGGATCAAATAGAACGCAGTATGGCAAAAGAAAACATTCAATGGATTTTTAACTGCCCCGCCAACCCACACGCCGGAGGTAGCTGGGAGCGACTGGTGCAGTGTGTGAAACGCTTGCTGCAAAGGGTATTGAAGGAGGAGGTACCTCGATTGGAGACGTTTCGAAGTGTTTTGATAGAGGCTGAAAATATAATTAACAGTCGTCCACTCACTGATATACCAGTCACGCCGGAAGATGAAGAACCGCTTACACCAAACCACTTCTTGGTTGGCTGCCTCAACTCTACTCAAACGCCCAGCTCAGAAGAAGAGAATGTTTGTCTTCGTAAGCAGTGGAGGATAGCACAGAATTTGAAAGACCGAATGTGGAAAAGGTGGACGGTTGAATATTTACCCCAACTACTACGACGCTCAAAATGGAGGGACCCAATAACTCCTCTCCAAATTGGGCAATTAGTCATCGTTTGCGATTCTGGTCTCCCGAGGAAACAATGGGAAAAAGGAAGAATCACTGAAGTTTTTACTGCAAAAGACGGGCAAGTACGAAGTGCGGAGATACGCACCAACCATGGTCTTATTCGCCGCCCTGCCTGTAAGCTTGCCGCTTTGAATTTGTGAATCCTCACTAGGATTCACCGGGAGGTGGAATGTCGATTATTATTGGCGATAATTGGCAACGCCGAAAATCATATTTCTATTTTCTTTTGTATTTATTCGTTTAACCGTTAGAAAGATTTTTTGTCATTGGCTTTTTGAAACGCGCTCGGAAAAGAAGCATCAATTTTGAAACACGCACGCACGCACTCACGCAAACACGCACGCAAGGAAGCAAGCAAGCAAGAACAAGAACGAACAAGAAATTGTTTAAAAAGCCAATTAATTTATATTTGTAAAGATATATTTTACAATAAACCAATTTGAATTACAAACATTTAAATTACGGAGTTTGTTTTTCGCCGACATTTATATATAAGAAAAAATTGTTGGTTATCAACTACTTAAAAATCATTTAACATATTTTCTTATCATTTCGGTTCAAACTGAAAGTACTTTGCAACAGCGGCTGTTGCGTTTAGGGCATGCAAAGCAGCGCCAGAGCCGTCAACGATGCAACACAAAAATCCATCCACTGGACCGGAAAAGATATGCGAAATTCTAAAGGAATTGAAATGCATTTCACGGCAGGAAGGCGGCAAGAGGCAACACAGCGTTGCACAGCAACTTGATATGTTGCAAAAATACAAGGAAAAAATAAGAAAAAATTTGTTTTTTGCTTGTGAATTTAATTGAATGAAATTGACAGCGTCGCACGCTGCTTGCGTAAAATGGAAAAAAGTGCAAATTATGGAAATGCAAAAGAAAGTGGCTCACAACAAAAACTACTACTACAACAAAAACAACATGAAAAGGGCAAACAAATATTAAGGGAAAGCGTAGCAAAAATGTATGATTCAATTTGGAATGAATTTTATAAATCAGAGTTTCACTCATTTAATTAGTTATATATAATAATAAAGTTAATAAAGTCATAAAGAGTTGTTGTACTTGTAATTTTTGTACTAACAACTTTGAAATTTTTTATTTAAAAAAAGTTTTAATTTTAGTCTTTTATTTTGAAAGTAGAATTTTTATAAAGATTTTTCTCTGAGAAATTTTATTTAATTATTTGAATTCAAATATTAGTTAACACAATTTTTTTTATATTTTCAAATAATTTATTGCTTATTAAATTCACAAAGTAGCGCAAATAAATTGTTCAGAAATAAAGACTTTCGTCCTTCTTCATGGCGGCTTTCATCGGCGGCGACTCGACATAGGATAGGGAGAAGTATATAAAATCGCTTTAAGGAGAAAGTACTACGTTTTCAATGTGCATGTGTGCATGTGCGTATGTGTGTGTGGCATATAAATAAAATTCACTCAAGAACAAAAATCCAAAAGCATAAATTCAGGCGCACAAAATTGAAGAGAAGCCTTTTGCATTGCTTGTGCAAATTCTGCACGTACAATTCTGCTGGCGGCAGAGGCAACGCCAGAAGTAATAACTGTGCCACTCCGCATACCGACGCAGCATACCTCAGCATCATACATAGTTACCCCAGTAACCTTTTTTGTGTTGCCCCAGCTAAACAACTACATACACTGCGCAACACACACACACATCTGTATATATAAACTTATTTATTTAACAAAGTCAGCACTTTACGCTGCTTTTTTATTTTTTATTTTTTTGCTCTTTTCTACTGCAGCAAATCCCGCTCTGTTGCAAAAGCTTTGATACCTTCTTCCTAAAAACGATTTTTGCCAATATTTCAGTTTGCTAGTTTATGGCTTATGTTGTTTTCAATTGTTGTTGTTGATGCTGGTGCTGGTGCCATAAGTTGGGCGACACGTTCGCGATTTGCTTATTCGCTTGCCGCACAGCACAACTCACAACAGCAGAATACATTTTTCCATTTCGGCATTTGCTGCGCAGCGCGTATTTTATGCTTTCCGACGCAGCGCGGTAAAAGTACCTTCCTTTTTTTTATGTATTTGTGCCATGGCAGAGCGCAACATTTTATGTTGCTTTAGGATCAAAACTGTTGTTATTTATGGTGAGAGCAGCGGAGATATTTTGAGTGTATGCGAGTGTGTTTTTGTACGTGAATTATGGCTAAAGTGCATTAATTTTGACAATTGACTGATTGCAGTAAATACTGCACACTTATTAACAGCATCTGTCGAGAGCGGTTCAAAATAATCCAGTAAAATATCATCGCGAGCAAATAAAACGATTTTATTAAGCCCTCAGCGACCAAAGATGTAAGTTTGCAGTCTTTCTTAAATGAAATTTGTATTCCACTACTAAACGACCTGTTTCACAAAAGAAACATAAATACAAAAATAATCGAAATGCTTTTATGATATTTAACCCTTTCAAAATTATGTATTAATTTTCAGTTTTGAAATATTAACCCTTTTTAAAATCTTAAAATGTGTTTTTAAATTTCATCTTTACATAACATCCAATTTTTTTTTTAATACAATATTTTAACAGTCGAATTCGATTTATAGATTAAATTTTTTATTAAACTATTGAATACAAAAAAGAATTTTCATGCTAATGAGTAACCTGCCTCATTCATTTATGCCGCACGTTTGACCTCAAACAAATTCCCGCAATCTTTTTCGCAAGCATTCTTCATGCGTTTATGTATTTAACTTGCCTCACCACTACGCAAGCATTTTTTTTTCGCAATGTGCTATTTTCATAGTCAAATCAAATTCATCTCAATTAAAATGCAAATTGAAGTGCTTTAAGCCCTAGAGCGGCAGCATATATATGTAATAAAATATAGAGAAGAACAAAAAAAAAAAAGAATCATGCTTTATTGCAGCCCGAAAGCAACAAAAGGCAATTTCCGCAATCGCCGCCATTTTTCATGCACGCTTTTCATACCGCCGCGCGTCGTGCAACTCCAGCGCCATTCGCAAAAATAGCCCGACGCCAAAATACGAGTACATAAATTCAACTTAGCAACTTTACAAGTTCATGAACTTGCGCTATTAAAGAAAAACGCGTAAAACTTTTGGAAAATTTGCTCTGAACAGCAACACTGGCACTCATTTAGTAGGTACTTTCTTCGTTCGTTTTCTATGCGCCAAAAGTATGCCAAAAGTAGCGACTTCCTTTCTCAAACAATTTCTGCAACATCCTTCGTCATTTGTTGCCCCCCTTCTGTTGCTTCTTCTTCTTTATTGTTTACAAGCAAACCCGAAGCGAAATGTAAATCTCAACTAATTCTTATAAATTATTTAATAAGAAGTTAAATGATTCATTTTAAGCACTGCTTCGCTCCCTTCTGACTAACTGACACTAACGCGCCCCAACCCCTCCCTGCCAGGGAGCATGCGTCCTTTGGCACACACAAAAAAGTACTCAAATAGTAGTAGAACATGTTCATTGCCAAATGTCTGTCTGTCTGTCTGTCTGTCTGTCTGTCTGTCCCAACATCCCTAGCGCGCTTCTCGTACACGCCACAAAACCGCGCGGCGCGCAACAGTTACGTCGTCGAGCGTTCTATGTGCCGCGCATACTAAATTAGCAAAAACCGTATTTTAGTACATTTTCATTAGAGCGAGAAAACGAAAACCGAAAATTTCACCAACCATAAAAATAAAAAAGAACACAAATGAAAAGTAGCAAAAATTCGACACATTAAATAAGAGAAAAAAAAACAACAACGACAATGACAACCAGAAAGCCAATGTCGACTTGTGTCATTTTCGCCCTGGACGAAATAATTGCCGAAAATCACGTACTAAATGCAACACTGCTCAAAATGACAGCGAACGCATTTTAATTGTCAACCCATGGGAGGGAGTGTTCCGTCCATCTGTCCGTTCGTTCGTTTGCACAACAAAAATTACAAAAAAGAAAACAACAAAAGTAAGAAAATTATACTAACTACAGCGAACAAAGAAACAGGCAGCAAATAAGTATGGCAACGTCATTCGTGCATTTAAACGGTACTTTTTGGAGTTGTTCCAAAGAAACGAAAATTTAATTTAAACTTTGGCCAGATTGACGTAGGGTACTGTTGGATTTAGGTACATTGTATCCGGCCTTTTTTTTGTTCTAATTGTAAAAAGTCGCAATTTTATTTTATTTGCTTTTGAATATATTTTTTGTTGATAACAATTATTTTAGAGTGGTTTTGGTATATAGTTAAACTTGACTTTTCCGTTTAAATGTTAAACCTATTTTATTCTTCACATCGGCACCTTAGTAGAGTGGCTACTAAATATTTGCCGCCTTATTGATTCCTTGTACCATATAAATCAGGTGAATGTGCAATGCATTCCTCTGCATTTTCCTTTTATACTCTGCACACTATGAAAAGGATGGAAAAGGAAAGTGAAATTAATATTTTCGTGTTATCAATATTCCATTAGGCAAACGCAATGAAGAAATGAACAGACCATTCTCTTCCACTTCACTTTCCCTCGCTTTGCTATCTCTCATTTCATTGAAAAAGCAAATTCCTGACTAGCTAACTTTCAATTAATTAATATGCCACCTAAAACAAAAATCTGATTCAATGAAGCTCATCAAATGACATTATAAATATATTTTTTTTAATTCACTAAGCAATTTTTCTATGGAATATGTTAGCAGGAGGCATTTTCGTTCGATTTTGCAACAAATAAACACATCTTAAATCACTTGTTTTTATTCTCCATTCGAAAAACAATTACGATATGTTTAGAAATTTATCAGGCTCAAACTTCGTAAAAAACACACACACCAAGTGTGCACTTTTTCTGAGATCTCGGTTGTTCAATTTATGTTATTGAGCATTTTTAGCAATTTCAATTACAACTTCCGGAGAATACAAATGAATGCTTCATACACTCGAATTCGGCAGTAAAATTGCTTACAAAATGGTGTTTCCATTTGTGAGCTAAAAAATACATTTCAAAACTAAAAATTACAACAAAATGTAAATGCATTCAAAATTCACAAACGAATTTTGTGTGCAAAATCCACTTGTTTTATTTTATTATTTTTTGTGTGTGGGTAATCTGAGCATTATGTACAATTAAAAAAAAAAAAGAAATTTTACAAATTGCGCACACAACAAAAGGAAAATTACAAACTGTGCATTAATCCGTTTTGTTACGGTTTATCTTTTGCAACTATTTGCGATTGTTTATTTTCATAGCGCGCTTCTTTGGCACTATTTTTTATCTCTTATTTATTTTGTTGTCGTTGCATACTTTTGTGCGCTAAAGCACCATCGCACGATCGCTCGCAATGACAAACATTTGGCAATAATTTGTCAGCGTCGAAATGAGCGCAATAAAATTTCTGCTCGCCGCTCAATCCTTACAAATGTGCGGCAATTTTGTCACTTGTGCTTTTGCTTGTTTCGCGCTTAACCCACGCTTAATCTTTTTATGTATGTCGCCTAAAAGTATGCATTTGTTTTTTTGTTTGGAGAGTTGCTCGCTTGTGTTTGGTGCACGACCCGACGCGACGTTCCTTTAACGCCAGTGCACTTTTAGGTCGTGGTTATTTGTTTCACTGTGTTTGTTTATTTTTACACTGTGTTTAAAAAGTTTTGGTCATGTTGTAAAAACACTTTATAAGCGCTTCTAGCCTAAGAGGCGGTTTGTTGTTTTTTGCACTTGTTTGTTTACTGTTGTCGTTGTTGTTGTTGTATTTGTGCGACGCCACCGCAAACTGTGCTAACTGTTTTGCTGCTCTGGGATTAGCGTTATTCTGCACCGGCGCTGGCTGCGATGCGCCGTCGAGGGAATTAACGCTCTGCTGCGGTTTAAGCCGAGATTTTTAGCAATGAGAATTAATGGCGACCAAATGCAAATATGAAAAGGATTTCGAGCGGGACAAAGTATGGCAAAATATGTTGGCAGAAAAGTTTTAGTTTCAAAAACGCTTCTTGTATGTGTGCGTTTTTAATTTCACTGTGTTCTTATGTATTAAAAGTGCTTATGTATGGAAAAAGTAGTGCAAACCATATCAAAACTTTTGAAAACCACATTTATAAAAATATTTTATAGCAGTTTTCACTTTTTAGTAGTTTTTAGTTGTATATATTTTTAAAGTGTTTTGTGGTATTGTTTAGCATTGTGTAGTATTCTGTAGTATTCTGCAGCATTATGCAGTCATCCTGTTTTTATCTTAAAAGCTGATTTTGTGAATTATGCCACCTTTTTGTTCCACATACCTTTACATAATTGCTCCTTTTCGTTATCGCGCTAACCACAAAAGATCAAAGACAATTTTCCGCTTTTCCACATTATTATTATTTTTTTTTTGTGGCCTGTCTTTTTTCTGCTTTGCCCCAATCGACGAAACGAAATCGGACCAAGAAATCTTCATTTAGTATCTTCCTCAAATCTGCTTCAGAAAAAATCTTCAAACGTAAAACGTTAATTTAATTAAAAGCCGCTAGATGTCGCTTTGACAAGAAGAAGAGGAACCCTCAGAAATGACACAGATTTTTCGAGCGTTTTCCTCAGTTCTCTTCTTCTTCTGTCACAAATGAAAATCGGGCACAACTTAGAGATAAAATTTAAGCAAAGCAAGAAGAAAAACAAAAAAAGAAAAACAGAAAAAAATGGCGGCGAAATGGCGCAGCTTCAATTAACATAAATCGCAGCTCATCATGACTTTTCTGTGACGATGACGATGACAACTTAAAACGAAATTTTTGTTCATTTAATTTTTTTATTTTTCTTCGTTTGGGTTTTTCCCCCTCAAACGAACGAATTTTTCACATTTGTAATATATGAAAAAATTAAAAATGAGCAAGTCGCTTGAAAACAGCAGCGGAACATCTTTTGAGTTTTTATATTTGAAATAACGCACATGTCAAATGTTCGAACTGTTTGAAAATGTTCAAATGTGCGCTTTAACCACATTTGCTCGCGTTGGCGGCTATTTTTGACTTCTGCCGGATAATTGAAAAACTTGTTTTTTTCTTCAAGATTTACAATGCGCAGATTTCCATTTTTGGTTTCCAGAATTCCCAACTTCAGGGTTTTTCTTAGTCTCTTGAATTGTCTGTTGGTCAAGCTTAGCTCAAGAATCTCCGGACCGATTCCGTGCAAAGACAGTAAAAGCTTGTAAAATACATGCAAAATATTTAAAAAATTTTAAGAAGCATATTTAAATCGACATTAAAATGTTTTCTATATACATATTTATTTATTTATGAGATGAAATTTTTCTCAAACCATAAAATATTAATTAAAATCAATTTCATAGCCAAAAATAGAGCATGAGGGTCAAAATGTGCGCGCGTTAACAACCGCAAATGACGTTTACCTGGCGGTGCCGGGTTCCGCTGCTGCTGTTGCCACTGATGCATGCGCTGCATTTGAGGCATTTCGATACGACACATTTGACGCTCGTGACTTGCGTCGATATTTTTAGCTGTCGAAATTTTGTTGTTGTTTGTTTGTCTGTTTGATGTTGCACTCAAAAAGCCAATTTTCCCCCAATCCAAAATATCTATCCCCGCTACAGAAATAAGGTGTAAATATGTGATTATGTGTATTCAACGAGAGTGTTTGTTGCCTGTTTGGGAGGGGAAATTAATTGTTTGTTTTCTGGTATGTATCAAATTAAAGCACTCGCCAGGCTGACAGTTTCCGAAGCAATCAAGCTGCGCAGTGATTAGTGCTGCCATATATTTTTGAGCGGCAAAGTGGATTTTGCCCTTAATGGAACTTCTCCATTTTTTTTTGTAATTCCTTAATTTGGTGTTGATTTAAAACGGCATAATTATGACTATTTGAAAATGAATTGACGCCAACAAGACGATACGTCATTTTACTTGAGAAAAACAATTTCTAGATATCTAAAATTAACTCGAGCTAAATATATAAACATTAAAAAATTTTGAAACACATTTTGAAAATTTTGATTTACGGCGAACGACTTGTTTATGTACATTTAAAATGAATTTATGTCTTCATTAAAGTGTCGAAAAATTTCAGAGACATATTTTATAAATTTGTTTTTAATTTTTCAAAAGCGTTTTTGTATCTTTTCGAAAAGAAATTCCTTTTCAATATCAAACTATTTATAAATAATATTAAGTGAAAATTTCCGCTTGCAATAATTCTAAATTTAAAATCGCTCTTAAATGACGCTTAAAACACGTTCGTGACATTAAAAGGCTATCATGGCGATTTTCGCTGATTTTTCCAAGAATTTGCGAGCGCGTCCAAATGCGAAATATGATGCTGCGTCGCATATGACACTTTATGCTGTTGCGGGTGATGGCGCTGAAGGCGTTCGTTTGTGGTGTCATTGTCAAGGGACGGCGCTGGATGGCAGCGGTTTTTGGCCTTGGTGTTGGTGTTGGTTCGAGAGGTGTACGTGACAAATGCACTTGCGGCCAACTTAACGGCTAAGGCAATTGGTTGGCAACACCGTGACACGTACGAAAATGGTTGGCTACAGTGCGCATTCGTCGTTAATATTCAGTTAAGCTTTTAGATTTTTTTTATTTAGTACTTTATACAAGTTTACTTGAAAAATTGGTGTTTTAATGAAAACTTAATTTGAGAATTTTTTTAAGTTTTAAAAATTATATGTTTTAATTATTTTTTTCATAATAACAACATTCCCTCATAGCATTATATGAATGGGACACACTGTACGCTATTGTTCTTGTTATTGTTTCTGCTTTTGTTAGTGCTTTGTTAGTGTGAGAGTATCAAGCCAAAACGAAAATAAGGCCAAAGGCGACTGCGATAGCTGCAAAAGCGCAACAGCCTGCATGCCAGTGTATGTTATGTGTGCTGTGTCAGTGTGTGTGAATTTGTCATGCGTGCATGTGTGAAGGACACTGCCCGTCCGTAGTCATAAAGTTCTCCTCAAATCAAAAACAAAAACAACAATAGAATATTAAATCCGAAATGTCGATTTAATGGGATTTGTGTGTGAGTTTTAGTTAGTGTCGCCATTGCAACAAAACGAAATACTTCAACCTGTTTTTTCTTTTGTGTTTGGTTACTTTTTTCTCTTTTTTGTATAGCCTTAAAGTATGCAAAATTTTATTATCTCAAGTTGTGCCACTGCTTTTATTGGTGTGTGTATCGCACGAATACACATTTCCATCCGGCAGAAGTCAGTCTCGTATCTTTTTTGTTCTTTGTTTTGTTTTTATATTCATTTCATTTTCGTTTTGTGTCAGGCATTTCCTTGCCATAAATTCACTAAAAGCTTTTATGTGAGATTTTCACCGGTTCCTATTTTTTTCAACATATATTTTGTTGCGGAACGTTTGCGTATGTCTGCGGCAAAAGCGCAATTTACTTCACCTGTGTGCGATGCGCGATATTCGGCCCCTAGCAGTATGCAAGCAAACGCCGAAAAGATGCAGCGCAGCATTTTAAGAAATACCGGAAACCGCAGACATTTTATTCCGTTTATTCCGGGCGGAAGCGCGAGAGAAAAGGGTGCGGTTTACCTCGAGAATAAAATTGCAAACGTAATGAGTATTTAGTGAATGCCGTAAATTCGTCCGACAAGTGTGTTTGTCTGTCGGTCGGTCGTTTTTCCATACCTGTGAAAAGGGGTTACAAAAGTTACATACATATACATACATTTGTATATATGCAAGAGGTATATTAACTTGCTGCATGCAGCAAAAGCAAATAGCAGACATAAAGCGCAGTAAACTAGCAAATTTCACATCAGCGTGTGCGGTGCTTCGGAACTAATGTACAAATTACAGTTTTATGGCGGGAAAAGCATTTTTGTTTTCTCATTCAAAATAATGTAGCATACTTTTATGTGCTTTCCAAATGTTTTTTTTTTAATTATTTAAATGTTGAAATTTGTAAACGGAATATTTTATTACACATTTAATTTATGATAGACGAAGTAAAATTTCATGGACGATAATTTTAGGGCTTTTGGGATACTTCGGGGGCTAAAGAGGTATTATTTTATGTAACTGTTATTTTTACTAACACATTGAATATTTTGAACTTAGTTTCAATTGATTTTTTTAAATTAGTGAATAGATGTGAATTAAATATCAATGATTAAATTTAAATTTAATAATTAAAGTCCTTCTGCATTTATTAATTTTTCCACTACAATAATTTCCGCACGAAACTCCTTAAAAAACAATTAACTGTGAAAATCCTGTCTGCAAATGTCCTTGAATATTTTTTCCACATTTTTATTTTTGTTGGCAAACGATGAAACATAATTAAAAATTCAAATTCACATGAGTCGCTGTCAACGAGGACGGCGACAAGGTTCACAATTACAACAAAAAAAACCAACAACACCACAGATAAGTAAGTAACTTCAACAGATTTACACACGCGCCTCTCAGTTCTCGCTGCTCAGCCGCACTAATTATGCATGAAAAGATCACACGCAGCAGCAGTGGCGAAAGACTTAAAGGACACGCCGTAATGTACGCTTAATGATGACGACAGAGAGAAAAGCGCTGAGCGCCATTTCTAAGCGCAGCGAGCAGCAACTTCATTAGTGTAATGAAAAATAAAAAAAGCGAACTAAAAAGGGGAAAAAAAAGATAAATAAAGAGAAAAAAGGCGCAAAAAAGGCGGAAAATGTCAAGGACACTCTCCGGCGGGAGCAGGCGCAGCGCAGCGCAGCACAGCTTCATTATGCAATAATTAAAATAGACAACACAAGGACCCAGCACACACTCACACACATACAGTAATAAATGCACACCTACACGAATATGCACAAATACAAAGCGGCGCGCGAGGCTATAAAAACTTGTAAACTTACATCGATAAAAAAACAGTTTACAAAAAAATTTAAAATTTATATAAACAAAAAAATAATTTAAAAAAAAAACCATAAAAAGTTATAAAAGGAAAATTGTTTATTCTATAATTATTCTTTCAATTTAAAATTACAGAAATAAGAATTAAAAATTTGTTCCTTCATTTTTTTTGAGTGTTTTCGTGTACTAAAATAAAAATATTTATTTAAAAATAAACTATACGAATCGGCAATAAAATGTCAAACGAAATGCGGGGGGTGGGAGGAGGAGCGACTTTAAATAGACGTGCAAGTGTGCTCAAAGCGCCCAAAAATTGTGGCTAAACTTAAAATTGCAACTGTTTGGCAGATCGCCAAAATTTGCCGAGTTTAACAACCTTTACTAAACAGCAGCAGCAACAATAACAACAATAATTGCAACAACAAAACTAAAGAAAAGAAGCAATATAAGCCGAAGAAATTTCACACTTTAGAAAATTTGCCACGCAAGGAAACACTCAAAGCAAGAAAAGCGGGTCGTGCCGGTCCGGGCTGCGCGTTTCTCGTGCACTGCCAAACCGTCTTTTTTTACGCTTTACATTTTGGGCGCAATTTCACTTTTGGCAGCGCATCAGAAAAATATTTGAAATTAAGTAAGATTGAAGTAAATAAAGCGAGACAAATAAACAAATAACAAAAAAGTTGTTTTTATTTTGGTATAAAATCGAATTAAATTAAAATTAAATGATTTAAAATCGAAAGCATTTTATATTTAAAAGCACCACTGGCCGAAATGGCTAAATTTAAATATGTGATTTGTTTTGTGTTTGTATTTGTATTTGTTGCTGTTGTGTTTCTATTTTTGGTTTTTATGCAGTGCGCGAAATTAGCATAAGAATGCATTTTAGTTTTACATTTTGAATTAACATTTTGTCATTCAATCCAAAGACGAAAAGGTAAATTAAGATACTTTTGGGAGATTACATCGTGGGTGTCATTAAGGGTATTCCCTTAAATGCGACATCGAAGCTTTAGGTTCGAAACCGCTGACAGAGCTATGAAATTGTTGATTTTCACAAACTTTACTGGGTTTTGAAAATCTGCGATTTTCTGAATAAAGGCTCGTATCTCTCTGAATTTTCGAGCTTTTTGCGTTTACAGGTATTCCTCTATAATATATTTGATGTTATCCACAGAATTACTAACAACACGAAGTGCGCCTGAGAATATTTCGCGTTCAGTTTAAATAATCGCTCGCGAATGCCCACAAATGCTTTTGCTGTTTGCGTACATTATTTTTGGGGTTTTTGTGGTGCAGCTCACATAATTTTAAATAATTTCCTTTTTTTTCGTTCAGCGTCAACATGTTGTTGCAATATTGCAGTTTTTTATTTTAATTTTTATGCAACTAATTTTTCATTTTCTGAATGCTGGTAAACAGTTAATTTGTAACGAATTTTATTTCGGTTTAAATTTGGTTTGTGTTTGTTTGTTTTTGTTTTTGTTTCGTTGTTGAGCTTGTTGCAAAAAACCGCAAAAACATGGCAACACTGTGCCTTGTCATGCCGTGCTTTTCCATGCCACGCCATACCATGCCATGCCGTGCCGTGCATGACTGTGGTGCCGAGTATTTGTGCGCATGCGAGTGTGTGTGTGTGTGTGTTGGTAAAAATGTTAATTTCACAAACCACATTTAAATTTCGCATGTGGTTGTGTGTGTTAAGGTATATGCATGTGTGTGTCTGTGTTAAGTTTTAAGCATTTTAAAAGCTTTTTAATACTTAATTTGGTTACAGCATACTTTAGGCCTCTGCCGCTGTGTGGCAGCACATTTAAATTAATGGTAATAATATTTTTTCAACAAAAAAAGAGAGGAATATTTTACATTTTCGAAAACGTTTCTTGTTTTAAGTACAATGTTTTTTGTGGTATTGGCATGTTGAAAATGTGTAAAATCTCTTTACAAGAAAATGCAGAACATTTTTTAATGATGTTATTTGTAATAAAGCTCGCTATAATTATGTGTTTAAAAATGAAGTTTGTAATTTTCATTTATCAACCAAAACTTTTAGCAGACTGTTTGCATTCTCCATTGCGAAAAGTTTAAGAAAGGCGATATTGAGAGATGAGTGATAAGAAAGAAAATGATCTAAAATTATCTTAACAAAGGTAAATGTTGTATCATTACAATAGGTCGTACAACTTTCAGCGCTCTCGAAGAAGTTTTGTGGAATTTCAGTCCACGATTATGATAAAACTCATTTAAGAAATACGAACGAAGAAAAATAAAATATTTAATTTACAAATTTAAAATTAAGCTTTTTTTAAGTGACAATTAGTCGAACTTTACAATTAGTCGAACTTTACAATTATAAAAATATTACAACATTGCTTCGTTACACTAAAATGCACTTTTTTTAGTCCGAATTGCAGTTCATGCGATTTCCTATCGACAATTAAATTATTCGTTCGACTTTGAAGTAATAATTTAAGTTAAAAGCAGCGAAAAAAAATCACTTAATTCTTATTTGTGCTAAGCCCCTTTTTCGAAACTGTCCAAAAGTTTCGCCAAAGCCTTTCAAAATGAATTTTATACAGAAAGAAACAGCGTCTTTCAGCGCTGATTCCTAAGCTTAGTAGACTGTCAAAACAATTAGCAGCTAAAAATAAAAGGAAATGGCAAAAACTCAAAAGAAACGAGAAGGCGACAAAATAATTAAATTTTCCGCGTATTTTTGCAAAACGATGCGAAAATCCTCGGAGCTGCTTTTCGCTCACTCTTACAACTGATTATGAAAACTTTTTATTTATGACTGTTAATCACAAATAACGAAATTCAATTTTTCCTCTTTACTTTGCGTTGCTTTTAAAAGTTTAACAAAAAAAAAATGAATTTAAATTGAAAATTGAAAAAATGCACTTAGTAACGGTAAATGCATTTTTAAGTTTGAAGTGTTTTTATGGCGATTAACATGAAATTTGCATCGAATGGAAAAATCAAATGAAAAATAGTTATTGGTTGTGATTAAAATGCAATTTGGCGCGCCAATATTTATTGTCAAATTTGTAAATTGTTGTTTTGTTGTTTCGCTGTCGTTGTTGTTGTTGTCGTTATTGTTGTCGTTGTTTTGTGTTCACACATTTATTATGTACAATTTTTATGGCGTGTTGTTTTCTTTTAATTCTACTTTTTTTGGTTGAATGCATTTGCATTGTACATTTTTGTATGTTTATTTTTTAGTTGTTTCCATATTTTTGTTGGTGTTGTTATTACGAACACATGCAAGGCACAAGCACACACGTTGCAGAAATTAAAAAATCAAAAATGGCGCATGTCAAATGCAAATTTTTATGATTTAATTGAGTACAATAATACAAAAACAACAACAGAAAAAGAAGGGAAATGCTTTTGTATTGTGCAATATTGAAAATCATTGTTTTTTTAATTGAATGAGAAAAATATTTAAAATCGAAATATTATTTTTAAAATGACATTTTACATTACAATTAAGTTTTCAAATAAATTATTTTTAAGTTAAGTACAAATTTCTAGAAACTGTCTCAAAAATGCATATTAATAAATACGAGAAGAAAGGAATACGCTAATAAATAAGAACAAATTACACGGAAAGACATAAACTAGCCAAAGCAAAATACCAACAAAGAAAATTTTCGAAAATTTGCGCAATTACTCAAAAAAAAAGTCGCTCAAAAGTCTCAAGAATCTGTAAAAAAAAGTGCTGAAAAAAATATCAAAACAATTCCAACGCGCGCGTTTTTCTTTTGCACCACTTTCTAAAATATTTTGCACATAAATTGCGAAATTAACTTCCGCTTCCGTTAATAAAAATGTCAACTGCAAAATGAAAAACGCACAAAGTTAAAAGACTTTTTTTAAAGCGCGGGAAAATATCAAAAAAAAATAATAATAAAAAGAGAATAAAGCCTTTTTTGGCTTTTAACTTTCCGCTTTGAAATGGATTTTGGCAACACATGCAAATGCAAAACACACTTACACATACACAGAGTTTAGTTATTAACATTTTTGTTTCGACATGTCGACGAACGGCCACGCCCTTAATTGCATGAAACAAGCAAATAAAAATCCATAAATAATTTAAAGCAAAACAAGTGACATTTCAAATGTTAAATAAAAAACTCAAATGAAACCGAATTCATTTCCAAAAATGCCCGCAGCCAAATGCATTGCCACTATCTGCATAATAGTATGTGTGAATGCCTGTGATTGTGTGTGCACGTATGTGTGTATGTATGTTTTAAGCGCTGCTCGTTGTTGCATAAAATCGACGCTTTTCCAGACGCGTGAATGCGGAAGTGTGTTTCGATTAAAATCGAAGCAAACAAATGCACAAAATCGCGACTTTTTCCATTTATTTGGAATAGGTTTTGTTTTTGTCTATAATAAACAATGGCGCATTGCTTGTGTGTGGTAAAGTTTAAAGTATATACTCGTATACAAGCTTTGATCGTGAATGAATTTCTAGCTACTTAAAACAATTTTTAATTTTTTTGAGAATGGTAAAATGAAAAAATAGTATAAGCGGAGAGAGGTAACATTTCTCCATTCCCATTTGATAGGAGATAGTTCGCATTTCTCGTTTTTTATTTACAAAAATATGCTTTCAATAAAATTTTGAGTAGAAAGACAAGATTTTAACTGAAATTAATTTGTACATATTTTCAAAGGTTTTCACAATTTAAATAATAGCCGTACTCATTAAAACTCGTAACCGTCGTATTTTGTAGTCTATTAAAATTTGTAAACGTTTTTTGAGAAAGTTTGAACGCTGAGTTTGTCTTTTTGAATAAATTTAAACTTTAAATAAAATTGGGGTAATCAAATATCAAATCACATCACATTCAATTACTGAATTTTTCACTGTTTATTTCGCAATCTGTTTGTTCTCTGCAAGTAACAAATTAAATTGAAATGAAATTAAAGGTTGTTTAAATATAAATTTTATATTATTTTATTTGAACACAAAGTGAGTTGGGCATATGAAAAGCAATCAGCCCCATTATCCTTGCACTGGTTACCTTTCTGTTTTTTTTTCTGTACGAACTTTCCGAGCGGTGCTTTGTGCTAATTTACAGGCAATTGCTAGGATAAATATTGACATTTCAAAAGTACATTTTTCCTGTTAATTTTTAATTTTTTTTTTTGTTTGATTTTCTCTTGTTTAACTTTTCCGAGCACGCATTATTTTACTTTTTATTCAACTTCGCGCAAACACATTTAAATTGTAATTACGCTGGGCAATTCCGTCTGCTAGCACACATGCGCAAAATATAGGCTGTGAATATACACACATACACGACAAACACAGCGAGAGACGTAGCTGAAATATAAACGGGACGTTTTTGACCCTAATGTAAAATTGTTCGCACTTTTTAGCTTTTATTACTTTCGTTTGTTTCTTCTTCTGTTTCGTTTTAACATTTTAACTGACATGTCGACCACATGAAGAGTACCCAAGCGCATGTCTGCCTGTGTGTGTGTGCAGTCAGTCAGTCCTTCGGACAGGATGTGCAAATAGCTTTTTAAGTGTTTTTCGCGCACTCTTTTAACTTAAACGAGAACGTTTGTGTTTGTACATTTGTGTGTAGTGTGTGTGTGTGTGTGTGTGTGTGTGTGTGTGTGCGTATGTGTTTGCATATGTGTTGGTAATGCACATGTGTTTATCTATCATTAAAAATTGTTAAGTGTTTCTGTGAGTGTGCGTGTTAAGGGCATTTAAATACACGAAAAGTTTAAGTTTCTAACATCGATTTTAATTTAAACAAGAAAAGTCTTTGACTTGATTAGAAAAGTTTGCTTGAGATTAAAGTGAATTTTACTTATAGTATGAAATTTTTCTTCAGTAAATTTAATAGGCAATGAATTTGTCAATTCACAATTTGTATGCTACAAATTAACTCTAAAGTGTCATTAACCTTGCAAATTTCACTATTATTAAAAAATAACAAATTAATTGTCCTTATCTAATATTCGCCTCTTTTCTTCTTGATTTTTCATTATCTTGAAAAATGTTTATGTGAAATTTTGAAAATGTGTGTTCAATTCCGGGAAATTGATTTTATATGCTTTTCGCAAGCGTTTTTGCATAAGCTGCAGAGTAGATTTCAATTTTACAGCCAAACGACAATTTACAACGGAAATGGGCACCTTTGCATTCTCTTCTACTTTTTTGTTTGTCCTTTTGCACTTGCACAATTTATAACAAAACTAAAAGAAGAACGCAAGCAAGCAAATGGCACAAAAACTTGGTGTGTCAGTGTTTGCTGTCGTAGTGCATTTGTGCGTGTGTTCGTGTGGGTAACTGGGTACACCTACTGGGTGAAATATTACCTCGAACACTGCCGCTCGGAGCAGAGCGGAGGAAAAAGGAGCGTTCGTACAATGCTTTCCTTTTGCCCGTATTAATTTATTTGTGTTTGCATTGCTGCGGCAACAAAGGAGCACAGCAGCTCATGTCTCTGGGTGTATATGTATATGGGTTTCAGTGTGTGTGCGTTTGCATTTGCGTTTGCATGTGCGTGTATGCTAGTGTGCACTGAAGTGACAATGAGGTTTATGTCCGTGCTAAATTGCAGCAAAGTTATGAGAAAATATTGGGGACAATTTCTTTTTGGTTTGTTTTCTGATTTTTGGTGAGCTTGCAGCCTCGGAAGATGCAATTTTAAATAGTGAAGTAGAGCAGAGCCCTAAAAGGAGCACAAAATCATGTGTGAGCTTAAGTTGGTAATTACTAAATTTCAATTTAAAAACTTACTTCACAAATGTACTTTGAATATTAAATTAATTTTATTCTAAAGGATGAAAATTCATATTTGAAAATTGCAATTTGGAAATATCATGAAAAATTATTTTTTATGAATTTTATAAAATTTATAAAGTTGAATTCTGATTGAAAAAATTACGAATACAAAATTGTTGTTGTTTCTTTATTTATAATAGCCAAACTGAAAGTGCGCACTTTTACATAAAACCAAAAAATAAAAATAAATTTCCTTTAAACACAATTTCCGACTCAAAGGAACTACAACAATAAAAGCCAATTTAAATTCGGTCTTTCAATTTTACAAAAATTAATTTTATTGATTTTGCGTAAACTCATTGGACCGCGGTGAGGCGGCGGAGAGATGCGGCAGCTGATGAATCGAATGTTGGATTGTACGAGTGTAGGGCAAGAGGTTGGATTGCGTTGGGGCAGACACTGCGCTGTGGCGCTTGATGGAAGTAAAGTGCGCGCGAAAAGTCCTTAATTAGTCATTCTGATTAAATTCGCAGCAAACGTGGCCGACGTGCAACAGCGCCGCCGCCGTGCTGCGTCATTCGACAGTAAAATTGTTGAGTTTCCTATCTTGCTGTTGTTCGTTCTTGTTGTTCTCGCAGTTGTTGCCTGCCAATTTAACCAGGATTAATTGGCAAAAGTTTGGCTTGCAGTTAAATACGCAAAAAGACAAAAGCAAAAGTCTTTAACGAGAAAAGGAAATTCACTTTTTTACGAAGGCTGATTTTAAAATTCTGAAATATTTTTAAAGCGCGGTTGAAAAATCAATTTTAACTTTTATTTAATTAAATAAATATTTGCGAGTGCCGCACGTCGTTTTAAGCCGCATGCAGAAGGACATTCATTCGCACTGAAAATAAGTTAATAACTCATTTTCAATATAAAGCTCTTAACGGAGTTTTTTATGCTGCTTAATAAAAGCTTAAAACGGTGTCAGGCACAATAACGAAGAAGAGGTAGAACAAAGGACACCACCCAGCCAACATGGGGAAGTTATTTAATAAATTCGCTTTCAATTTTGTGAAAAATTGCCGATGCCGAGCATTATTCAATATCTTTTCAATACATATGCACATTTGCACGGAAACGGAAATGAAATAAAACACGTGTAAGCTGTCATAAGGATTCGGGCGCCAAATGCGCTTAAAAACCGATACGCAACGAAAGGGAAAGCAAAAGAAATGATCTAAAAAACATTAAAAAGAAGTCAGAAAATTTATATTTATTGAAAAGGAAAAGCTGCAAGAAAATTAAGCAGATGCCGTTTGTGGCAATCAGGAACAAAAACAACAAAAAAAACAGAAAGAAAGAACAAAAAACCGGAAGTGGTAATCACTGAAACGCAGAGCACATAAAAACAGAGAAAGCGGAAGTTGTTTTCAATTCCATTGTTTTCGTGTTTATTTTTTACTCAGCATTTAGCACAACTAGCTGCGCTTAAGTGAAGCGTTTTTCTGTTTACTTTGCGCTTTTATACTACTTAATAATTTCATTTTTTGTTATGTTTTCTTTTCTCTCCACTCACAAATACAAATAACTAATATCCGCTTTATCCTTCGCTTTATTATTTTTCTTCATTACAGTTCCGGCACGTTTGGTCTGGGCAGCGGTGGGCAAGAGTGTCGATTTGCCCTGCGATCTAACGCCGCCAACGGCGCAAGACTCGGTGAAGCTGTTGCTGTGGTTCAAGGATACAACGGGAATTCCGCTTTACAGGTAAGCAGCAGCACTGCAGCAGTTGCTGTGAACTTTATTATTTTGCAAACGTACAGTGCAAGGAGAACTTATAAGCTCACTTGAAAACGTTTCCTTTTTTGTAATTTATCGAATATGAACACAAATCCCGCTGAACTTATAAATTTTACGTGCACTGTAGCATAGTTTCAGGCATCTTTAGGGTCCATAATCGGCCGAGAAACGATTGTGCCATAAATTCAGCGCGCCAAGAGGAAATTGATTTTGTCCTCCTGCTCTTCGTATTGCCTGCCACGCCCACTACAGGCGATGTCTGTTTGCGACAGGATAAGCGAACAAACGAACAGACAAAGCAAAAGAAGCAAAAGCACGCTTTCAACTTTGCTCTTGTGTGTTATTATTTTTGTTGTTGTTGTTGTTGTGGTTGTTTTTGCTGCTGTTGGTTTTCTGGTGACCAAACTAAGTTGTTGTTGTTTTGTTTTTTTGTCCTGCTTTTACTGCGGTTCTTAATGTCTCTGGCTTTGACAGTTGCCTCGTGTTGACATTTGTGTAGAATTTTTGGTTTTGGCGGTTTTTCTTCATCCTGCCACCAAGCCACGCCATTCCACGCCCGGCCGCCCACTCACTCCATTTAATTTTTTACAGCGTGGTGTTTGGCGTTTATTTGGCGATAATTAAAGTGGGAATTAGCGCCTGGATTTAAACTTGTAAATAATTCGTGTTCGAAATGACAGCGGCTATTAAAGTGCTTATAAGTTTAATTTAGAAGAGGAGAGAAAAGAAGAGCAATTTCTCCTAATCTTGTGTTCTCTTTAAAGTAAATTTTCTTGCTTTTTGTTCGCTATAGAATTTTAACAGTAGACAAAATTAAGTCATTTAAAATAACTAAACAAAAAAAAACCGAGTAAAGCTGATGAAACAAATCTTTTGTGTGAAATTTCAAGTTAGATTATTTAAAGAGAAACGTTTTTAAATTAAATTCTTAAAGCTGCGCTGCTAACCAACAATGCACTGCGTTTAATTAACTGCGACCGGAAGCAGGAAAACGCTTACAAAATGTCGAAGAAAACTTTGCTTAACACAAAACACACACATGTAAGAAACTCATACACTCACATTTTTAGTATTAAACGACTGTTAACAACATTTTTAGCAATTTTGACATATACTCTTAAGCATCCTCATACACTAAGCAAAACACACACAGCCACACACACACATAGACACGCAAACGCACACGCGAAGGCACTTCCTTCAGCGCAGCAATTCATCAACATCAAAAATAATCGTCAACATCCTTTTTGGAACGCTTCCGCCTCGGCTTTTGGTCGTTTGTTGCGATGAGATGACGCGCGCGCCGCGAACTCTGTATAGTTGTTGTTGTTTTTTGTTGTTCGTGTCTGCTTGTGTGTGTGTGAGAAAATGGGCGTGCGATAAAAGGGGCGTGGCGTCATAATCCACTTTGTCATAAAGCAACAACAACTACAACAACAGCAGCAGCAGAGAATAAAGAAAAAACAAAAAGTAAACAAAAACAACAGCAATAACAAAAAAAGCGGTACGTAATGCACATCCGATTAGGGGCTTTGGCGTAAGTGTAGCAAATTGCCACTTTGGGGCGGGCAAACTGAAGTGTATGTTAAGAGCAGACGGTGGATCACAACAGGCAGAGAAGTAGGAAAGTTAGAGTAGAAGGAGTAAATAAGGAGGTCGCCGTGCCATTATCCCTGTGACCCACAAACGCACACGCACGCTCGCAAGCTAGTTCGCTTTCAAATGGCGTTTTAAAGCGATACATAAATTCTGCTGAAATTTATGGATTTATGGAAATTTTTATATTGGTAAATTTGCATAAGGCGCTTTTATGAGTTAAGGAATTGAGTTGCGATTAAATTTGATTTATTTTAATTAAAAATGAGGCGATGAGTGCAACTTTTGCAATATTTATTAAATGGGCATGAAATTGAGTTCTACAACAAGAAATTGTTGTAAATAAAAGAGCATATTTATATATATTTTTCATCAAAAGAAAACATCGAAAACACAGTAAAAATAATTCAACTTTCAGTTGTGTATGAATTAATTTATCCAATTTAAAGCTATATATATATATATATATATATATATATATATATATACATATATAGTCCCAAGAATTTTAATAATGAATTGTTTAAGATTTATTTCGTTGGATGCTCGCGCGCATATCAAAACAGATATAATAAATTTTTAATTACTACTAACGTACTCAATTTATCTCAGAGACACTTTAAACTTAATGTTAGCTATTTTTTAAAAACATAGTTTTCATTTTTATAAGATTTCTTTAAACGGCTTGTGTTAACAACTTTACTAAGCAAACGGTGATATTTTTCAATTATTTAAAACATGACACTGGTTCGTTCATTTGCTCGCCAGCTCGCTCGTCGCGTTTGACCCACTCAGTGTACGTTGCGCTTATTTAAAATGAAATATTCAAAAGTAATTGCGCTGTCATTAGGGAAACTCTGTTATTTTTGTTAACCCATTATTTGTGCACAACACGTACACACACACAAGCTCGGAGCCCACACATGCATATTGCACTCATACATCTATGTCGGCATGTCTGCACGACGAACGATCGACATGCAACAACGTTCGAGTGTTGCATGTTTCACTCGAAACTCGCCAATTATGCCCTTTTCGCATGCAGTCATTTTTTGTTGTTGTGTTGTGGTTTCTTTTTGCTTTTGTTACCAGTGTTGCCAAAACATTTTTCTTATTTTTTTGTTTGCTTTTTGTTTTGCTGCTGTTGCGGCGCGCATAATAACAAACTACACGAATACACGAAATAAGCATCAATTTGCGAAAACAGCAACAAATTGCAGCAATTTACACCCATCAACTACAACAACATCAACAGCAAAGAACAAAAACAAAAAGAAAAAAGGACGGCAACAGTTTAGACGGATTTTCGAACTTGATGAAAATGATTTTTTTGTACTTTTAACAATTTTTAACTAATTTGTGATATGAGTTAAATTTTTCTATATGATTGATTTTTTTTATTTTTTGTACATTTCAGCTTGGACTCGCGCGGCGGAAATGTCAAATTAGCTCCACATTCTGCCATAGCTAGCGATTTGGGTCAGCGTTTGTTCTTCTCGATCGGCGATACGCCGAAGGACTCGCGCCTGCAGATACGCGACGTAAAGCCAACGGACGGCGGCGTCTATCGGTGTCGAATTGACTTTTTCAATTCGCCCACGCGTAATTTTAGAATTAATTTAACTTTAGTAGGTGAGTGCGCAAAAGCGACGAACCAACGAAAACAATCGAAAAGAAAAGTAGCAAACAATAACCGAAAAGTGTGGCAACCTTGTTCAAATTTTAGAAACTTTCTCGCCAAAGTTTGTTCGTGTGCGAAAACTCGCATTTTCTTGAGGAACGAACATGTAAAAAGTGAATTTTCTCGTAAAAAACTTTTCTACACTTTTGCAGTTGTGATTACAATTTTTCTTTTCCAACGTTTTTCTTGTTGTTTTTCCTGTCGTCACAATACACGCTCGCTCGCTCGCACGCACACACACACACACACACACCTACGTGCCACACTTGGCAAACATTTTTCGCTGTTTGTGTGCGTTGAAGAGGTGCAAAAGTTTTGGCTTAAATTAAAAATAAAAAACAACAGCCAAAGTAAATGTTGAAATCGTCTGCATTTAAAATAAAACAAAACTCCAGAGAAAAAACCATTTAAATGTTTATAAAAGAAGTTTATAAACCTACTTAGAAAAAAGAAGAAAATTACGCAAGAGCCATATTGTGCAGTGTTAAAGCTTTAATGCCTCTGGACAAGCTTGCCGCTTAAAGCTGCCACAAGCGGCGTGAAAATTTTCGGATCTTTCACTTTTTAGCTTTGCGTGATTTTTTCTTTACATTTATTTTCTTCACTTTTGTATTGTATTCGTGTGTGTTTTTTTTTTGCTTTCATTTTCTTTTCTACTTCGTTTAGTTCCTCCGGAGGAGCCGCGCATCTTCGATGCACAGGGCAAGGAAATCTCCCAAATGGCCGGTCCATTTCGTGAGGGTTATGAGCTTTTTTTATGCTGTCAAGTTAAAGGAGGTAAGTGATTTGTAAATGTCTGACCCTTGTCAGTTGCACTGGGCGTTCGCTCACCCGCCCTCCTTAGTCGGCTCGGTTGTGTTGTTTTTGGGTTTTTCCTTTCATTCACTTTATTTTTCGTTTCAGAGTCTACTATTTGGGGACTGTTGTTGTTTTAAGTGTTAGCAAAAGTTTTATAGCAAAATAGTTGAGGAAAAAGAAAGTTCAAATGGGAAAAAAAAAATGATTTTAGAACAAAAGCAACGTTTTTAATTGAAAATATTGTTAAACAAAGGCCGATGTTTTTGTTATAAACAACATTTCAAAAAGGAAAATAATACAGTAGTTAATTTATGTTATTGTACCAGTGAAATGTACATTTTTTAATAATAGAATAACCTAATTAAGCAGTTAAAATTCTCTCAGCTAAGAAAACATCGCAAAACATAGAACTGAGAAAATTCACAAACTTACATCAAAAAACAAAACAAAAATTAATAACAAAAATTGTTAAACTATAAAAAATAAAAATTTACAAGTTTAAATGATTTGCACTTAAATAAAAGTTCAATGAAATTCAAGTGAAAAGCATAAAACCCGCTTATGTCACGCTTGAATTTGCACACAAATACAACACATATTTCATATATTTCATTCAGTTTCATTCAATTCCACTTTTTATTCCGTTTTCGCATCCCTTTCGCATGTGCTTGAGTTCAGCGCAGAATATCCTTTTTTTCACGTTCACAATCGAATATGTGTTAGTGTGTTTGTGTGTGCTAACCCATTTTTGGATAGCTATAGCTTTAAGAGAAAATCAGACACACACATAGACAGATCGACAAACACACACATACAGTACAAACATGCAGAGTCTGACTCAAAACGCAATTCTCACAATTTATGTCGATTTTTGCAATATTTTTCTAACCATGACCATGACAACATTTTTGCGCGCCACTCTAAACATTTTTGCATTTTCTTGTTATGGCCGAAAATGTTTTCCTTTGCGTTTTTCGACATTTTTCCAATTTACGCTGCACGACCGACCGACAAAATAAAGTAGCGAAATGTTGTTCTTTTATGCTTTCACGCAATTGTGAGAATGTCCTTTAATATTTTTTTCTTTTTTGTTTTTTTTGTTTTTTGATACTCTTTCGTTCGTTCGTTCGTTCCTGTTATTTTTGCTTGGCAACAGCTGTGCGGACACTTTGATGTGCGCTTCTTTTATATGCTTTTTGTCGCATTCATAAATTTATGTGTTGATAGAGTGTTGAAAGCGGTATAAAAATATAGTTTCGTAGATTGGGGGCAGAACATTTACAAGTATTATACGAAAAATTGTCATCAAAATTTTTGCGATGTGATTTGATCTTTTTTTTAGTTATAGTAAACCAAAAAAATTACAACAAAAATCTATATTTTGGACAATAGCGTTTTACGAGTTATTTTTACCCCAAAATAAAATATGGTATACTCGTATTTTATTGGTTTTTATTAACCTTCTTCACACTTTAAGCTGAAAATTGTGAAGCAATGATTTTTTGTATATCCGTTAGATGTGGTTTATAATTTTTAATACTTCTTTAGGATAGATTTCTATAAAGTTTCGTTGCATATATCCAGAAGAAATTAAATTAATTTATTATTTATCTGTCCTACAGGTCGGCCACCGCCAAAGGTCACCTGGTGGCGCGACGACATCGAACTCATTGGCACTAGTCACACATCGGTTGAGGAAGGCGTCGTCGTTATGGTCAACCAGCTGCTGATCGGCACAACGACGCGTGAATACTACGGCTCCAAGATTCAGTGTCGTGCGCAGGGCACAAAGCTGATAGCTCCCGTTACGAAGGAGGTCACAGTGCAAGTGCATTGTAAGTCAAACAGTACTTTGAGAGCGGAGGAGTACAAGGCTTAACCGCTTATTTTTTTGTGTCGTTACAGTGAAACCGGTACGCGTGAAAATAGTCACGCAAAACGATCTTCTAACGGCGGGTCACCCGGTGCCTTTGCGTTGCGAATCGTGGGGCTCATATCCAGCGGCGAAAATCACATGGCTACTAGACGGAGAGCCGATACGAAATGCCGAAGTGACGGCGCACAGTGACAGAGAAGTTAGTATTTTACATTTAAGTACCTGGTGAACCATATGGAACATATGGAATTCGTTTCCATCAATAATGCCAAAAGAACCGATTTAATAAAAAAAATATTTAAGCACGCGTTAAGTTTCTGAAGAAAACCAAATGCAAGAAACCGGATCAAAATCCGTTTTATCGATTTTATTTTATTATCATAAAGTTTTCCAAATCAGACAAGTCCAAATCTTGTTGTTGTACTCAGTAATGGAAAGCTGGCAAGTTTTATCAAAATCATTAGAGCTATTTTCAAGATAAAACACACAATCAACCAAAGTCTGATTCTGTAAAAAAAATTTGAACATGCTGATCTACGCCCACATATGAATATGTAAAAAGCCACATACAAATCCGACCTCTCCTTCCCATTTTATTTCACCATGCCCACTTAAAACACCCACCGATTTTTATTCACGTTTAATATAATTTCATTGCAACTTAAGTAACCTTTGGGACTGTTAAAGATTTAGTCTAACTTTTAAACTAACCAACAATTTAATTACGAAATTACAACAAAAAACTATCTTAAAATCTTTACTGCTGCATATCGCCCGGCGTTACCACAACATTTAACTTTTCTGGACTGTCACTCTGTGGGTTTGTCGTTCGCAGGCAAAAACTAATTGTCAATTCGAGCTAATGTTGCTTTTAAATTTTCCCTGAAGCTGCCTTTGCTGGAAACATTTTCACCTTCTTTCTTACCAACGCTGCAGCACAGATTTCTTCATTTTTAAACTGAGTGAACGAACGAACAAAAGAACGACAGGAAGTGCACAACAGTGACGCTTTGACATTTGACATGCTGCAATACCAAACACAGGGTGTTCTTCACAACTTTCTCCTAAGCCGAACAATTGCAGAGGAAAACTTAATAACTTGAAATAACTTTCTATAATGGCGCTTCAGATGCTTTTTTTAACTTTGTACGGAAAATTCACAACCAAAATTTCCAAAGAAGAAAAAAACCGTAAAATCGCTCGAAAAAGTGCACAAAGGCGTCGAGTTGCTTTCTCTGCAAGTTACTCGTACTCGCTCCAAAAGCAGCTTACCGAACTCGACTCGATCGTTGTTTGTGCTTGTATGTGCAGGACTGCCCAAAGTGCATGGCGAAGAAATTTCCACCCAAGTGGGTTTCAATTGGTTTCTTGGACGCTGTCTGTACTTAAAGCAGACGTCGAACTTGTTCTTATACCACTTTGTTCGCACACAGAGTGTAACCCTCGGTTCAGTATCGGTACAGTTGCGTTAAGGAGCAGGCACCTCTTTCGATGCTCTCTGTCTACTTTGAATTGTTTGAAATAAATGATTTTCCACTTGGAGTGCTCATGATGGACATATGAGTTGGGTGGGTGGAGTAAGGTATTAGGCATAATAGCATCTGAGAAAAGGTTGTCCATTGTGCCAGGCACAAGCTTCTTAACAATTAGCATGGTAAAGAGAATATTTTAAACACTTATGACGGTTTCAAATCAAGAGGTGGTATACCTAAGAACACAAAGTTTTAAATCAAATAGTCTAGATACTATCAGAAGAGAGTTAATTTTTTTTTGAACCTTCTAAACGCCAAAATTTATTTAAATATTTGGGAATTGATTAAAATCGTATACTTAAACTTTTAAATTTCACTTGAGCTGTTTCACCCTACCAAATCAAAGTAACGTGATTTAATTTAAACTTTCTTAATTTGTACCTAAATCAATTTCTTTTTTCATTTTCGTTCTTTTGATGTCTAGTTGTGAAATACTTGAATTCAACTACGTAATTGTATTTAATGGTCTGTCAAAAATTAAAAGATAACTAGAAATGATTTATGTCCATATATAAAGTATAGCAGTTCAATGTACATAAAAAAATTGAACTCGTCAATATATTATTTAAAGTGCTCCTTATTAGCAATTTATATCCTCAAACAACATCGTAACAACGTATCAAGCGGACAGACGATGGAATACAACTCAAAGCAGTGCTTTTTGACAAAGCTGAAATAATTGAGAGGAAATCATGATTGAGAGCTTCGACGGGGCATGTTGTAATTTGTAGTTTGGAATTTATTTGCATGTTCAAGCACAGCAACAATCTGCACCTACCCGGTTCGTTCCAGATACCCAACACCAGCAGCATCAGCACCATCGTAGCATTAATTTTAATTTACAAAGCATAGTTTTATTTTGTTTTCGTCTTCCTCGGCGTTCTTTCTCGTTTATCACATTGCACGTGTGTTAGTCAATTGTGTGTGTGTGTGTTTTTGTTTCACAGAAAACAAAAGCAGCTCCTGCGAATGACTAACCTAGTTCCACTCGACATACTCCACTCCAGTCAACAATGTGCAGCAACACAATTTGCTTGTAACTCTGCTACGACTGAGGCCGATGCAAAGCGAATACCCATGTACCTTGCCTTCGCCTAATTATGTCATCTCGTCTGCCATAAGTAGTCGTGCATGACCCGAGTCGTTTGTCGTATTGTTGTATTCGTCGAGTTGTTAAAAGAGAATAAGGACGTGAAATTTGCCTTTTTCTCCTTTAACAAGCACATTGGCAAAAATTCTAGCAACGCTCCTATTTACTACACGCACACAAAACCTACTTTACTTTTAAAGGTGAGTCATATAGTCACACAGAAATTGAGCTGTCTTTCATATATCGGAGGACTATGAACAATAAAACAGAAAATTTGGTGCAACAACTGGAAACTGGAATAAATTGTGCAATTACATCCATTTCATAACTAAACTTTTGTAATTAGCACAACGCTTAAGGATATAGAAGAAAATTTGTAGATTACTATCAGAAAACTATATAAAAAAATACAGAGATATCATTGAAAGTTGAACTTTTTGGCATTGGTTAAAAGACAAGTGTTCTAATGTCGTTACCCAATTATTAATGAAATCAGAAAAATAGTTTTAAATTTTTTTACGACAACAAGACTCAATAGAATGTTGTTGTATGTATTTGAGGTAAGAATATCCTGTTCTGTGCTCGGTGTGCGCAACAATGGCGGCTTGTTTGCTTCTCAAGCATTAGCCTGAATGCCTGCCTGCCTCCTGTCATTGCAGTAATCCGATACCATATTTTGTATCTCTGGTTGCTCTTTGGTTTTTAACCGGTAGTATCCATACACGAAGCCTTTTACTAAAAATGTATTTCATTATTTTCGATATTCTATTTTCTATATTGCCAACAAACTATTTTTTGTCATCGAACATTTTTTGTGCTCATGCTATTCCTTTTCTCTTTTCTCGTTTTGCTTTTGTTCATACAGGATTCCAATATAACGACAAGCATTCTGACATTAAAGGTAACATCGGAAAATGATAATGGCGAACTGACATGTCGTGCATCGAATCCTTGGTTCTCTGGTGGCTTTATCGAGGACAAACGAGTTATACGTGTGGCATGTAAGTCGAGTCAACTTGAGATGAGAGTGAAATTTGTTGTTTTCAATTAGGGTTAGCACATTTTTTTTCGAATGTGTGTGTGTAAATTTAAATGCTCTAGATGAATAGAAGCAGACAAATTGGTATATTGGCAAATGAGTTCACGAAAAGCTTTTTCTAGGAACTTATTTTTAAATCTGGTGTTGATAGGTATACTCAGATGTATGCTTGTATGTTAGTGGATATGCACAAAGTTAGATGCACTTTGTTAGCTTGCAAATGGGCATCTAAAAGTGGTTGAGTTTGTTATTGACAGAATTTAGTTTCTTTGAGATATAAAATTAAGTTTGTGATTTGCTGAAAGCTTTTATAAATTTTTTTGTAACATCAAACTTTATAACAAAATAGTCCTAATTTATAAAAGTACCTTTAAAAATAATATATTAAAGGTAACTAAGGTATATAGCTATTATTGAATCATACATAGTTTGCAAAGCTCTTAGTATAAGTAAATTAAAAAATGTTTCATTCGAAAGAGAACTTAATGATGATTTGGTCTTTAGATTAAAGTTAGCATCTGCTATTTGAAATTTCCGATTCATTTCACATATTATTTTCTAGGTTAGAATTTTTATGTTAAACAAATTTAAATTTCTTCTTCACATCTTTCTTCTAATGACTGTAAATTTTATTGCTATGACATCTAATCAAGTTGTTCAAAACCCAAAGAAATTCCTTGGAGCAATTACATAATTCATCTCTTGTTGAAATGCTCTATGGTCTTTCTTCTCACAACTTTTATTTCTAAAATGAGATTTTAACAATGAAGAAACTCAGTCCAGCTTCCCGAACCGAAATGGCTATCAACTCAATTACGATTATCATCAGACAAGATGAAGTACGGTATGATGACAGTCGTCAACCTTGGACAACATTTTTAGCTGTAGATATCATCCCTAACCCCAAGAAGCTAAAAGCACACAATTCAACAAATAGAATGAGAAGTAATCAAGCTGCTGTCATTTGGCGCACAGAACTCGATTAAATTATATCCACAAAGGTGCGCAGAATGACCAACCCACCCACATCGCAAGCTTCGTGTGACTGACATTACAAAGAAACAGTCACTAAGAAGCGAAGCCAACAGAACAGAAAAAAAAAATCCGATTGCCCATTGTGGTGCGCTTAAAATCAGCGCCCGGGAGAGTTCATCTTACCGAAGTTAGTTTAATTTTCTGCGCCATTTTAATAATTCACTACATGGAAACGTCAGCAGTTTCGGGGGGTCATTCTCGTGCGTTATGTTGGTCCACACAAATGGTTAGCCGGCGCCCCCTGTCAGCAGCACTTGTATTGCGCGCACACAAGCGTAACTAATAGGCACATTTGGGAGCACCAGGATATGCGTTTGCTTCGGCTCACGCACACAAAGGATATGCAGCGCGCGCGCTCGCCACAGCTTGACTTAACTATCCCTGGCTATCTCTATGCTATGAGCCATTCTACTATATTTTTCTTATAGTATATTTGAAGCACCTTATGACCCATTTCAATTTATTATTTTGACTTTTATGCTGCAATTTGTATCGCTCATTAAATTCTTTCCTCCTCCCCTTCCAACTACTTTATACTTACATTTTTATCGTTTCATTCTTTTTTTGTGTCCATTCTTTTGCTTATTATTTTGTATTTTTTTCTAGATCCGCCAACTGTGTCGGTGCACTTGGCCAACGAGGATCCCAGCCGTGTGGTAACGAGAGCCGAAGGACAGAATGTAACGTTCAAGTGCCGCGCCGATGCCCGCCCACCCGTGACGTCCTATTCATGGTTCAAAAATGTAAGTCGACAACTTATTTTACTTTCTTTTAGGTTTTCTTTTTTTCATTGTCGTCGACTGTTTCTTGGCGCACATTTGTGGCATGTGTCCAACAAACTTGCCGACTCTTTGTTGGGCTTATGCTGGGCGTTTACGTGTCCGTCATTTAATCTCCGAACCTATAAAGCGTAACATTGACGCAACCCACAATTACAAAGAAAAAAACTCATAATATGAAATGATATTGTTTAGGTAACTCCCCAGCTCCTTAACCGATCGTTATAATATTTAAGTTTATTTTTATAATATTATTAAAATTATTTTTCATTCGTGAAATTCTCATCGGTTCTGCGACCCCATGAAACGTTCGCCTGATTCGAGATTTTGCTTGTACGCCTCTGCTTAGCCAATACACATTTATTGCTTTCAATAGGCGCGTTTATCTCGTTTAGGCCTCGCAATATGTCCGCACAACATTATCGCCGAAGTTTTGTTGTTCCCTCGGCAAAATCCTTTTATCCCCGCACACAGACACATCCTAGAAATTTTTGGTTTGTACCCGCACATTTTCGTTTATTTTCTTGTTGAGTGTGTGTTCGTGTTCCTGTCTGTTTGTCTATCTGTTTGCCCGTCTAACTGTTGGTCTATACGGGCATATGCCAGCCAGCTAGCCAGCTGTCGTCTATCATCGCGTTGGGCGTGAAATATCCTTGCCGATTTTTATTATCAATAGCATTTCAGTGAAAGAAGGAGAAGAAGGATACTCGTAAGCTGCTCTTTCGTTATCGACAAGCTGCGTGGCAGCAGTAGCGTTGCGGCATCTTAAGTGGACACTTTGTGGTCTAATTTAATTTGGCAAATTGCTCGGTGAACCGCGCATTCTGCTTTATGAGCTGCGCTGGTGTGAATATTGAATTTGTTGGTGTCCGCTTTAGTTGAGGATTTTCCGATTTTATTTCGATTTTCCAGTTTCCATGTTGTAATTGAAGGCTTATTTATTTATTTTGCGGAAAATCGTAATGGACATTTGTTATTTTATCGAATTTAAATTTATTTTGCAGGCGCCTTAAAGTAGGCTAAACAATATTTTTTTGTTGGTTCAGATTTAAAATGACTAAAATAAATTGTTGGCAGAAGAAAAGCAAACAAAAAGAATTGTTCTTTAAAATTTATAAAGTAGTAATAAAGAAATGTTGCTATAATGCCCCAATATTTATTTAAAAGTTTACATGATATAAAATGTATTGCTAAAGTGTTCAAAAATTGTCCTTTAATCAACGCATGGCAAGTTCGTCTTTAGCTTAAACAATTGCCTTAGCTACAGAAATAAGTCTAAAAATATTAGTTTCTTCTTCTTCTTCTTGTTTTATCACTTTTAACTGCAGCGCAAAGGCAGAAGCAGGCCAACACTCAAGCAGACATGCCACTCACTTTTACCAGAGTAGCAGCAAATGTCAGAAAAGTTGTTCCTGCTACACTGGCCCACTTTACTTTGCCACAAGTCGTTGCTGTTGCTGTTGCCGGTGCGGCGCTGTTTGTGCTATCGCCTAAAAGCATGCCACATTTTTTGACACTTTCTTAAAGCGCACAGCACCAGGTGAAATGCTTGATTTTTTGTTTCTATCGTTTTCCTCTATTGCTTTCTCTTTTTGTGTAGCGTGACTTATTTTAAATTTAGTTTCGCCAAAAGTGCAAATTTTCGCAGCTCAACACTCGCTCCCATTTTTTTATTGCACTCGCGCGAGCGACTCTTACGTGTTTTTTAAGCAGAAATAATTTTATTTCTTGTGTTTTCCGCGGGTGTAGCTTTGAAATTTAATTGTGATGAGGTTTTTGCGTTTTCTGTTTTTCTGTTTTTCTGTTTGATGCTGCTGCTGCCAGTCTAAAAACCGAAAAAAAGTAATAATACTGCACGTGAGTGTGTTTTTGTGTATGTATGCGTATGGTTGCTTTAAGCCTGTACGTGTGTTTGATGTTGCTGCACCGAAAGTTTGTCTCTGCGACGCTGCACGTTTTTACCATCCGAATCCGATTTAGCTATTCGCATTAAGCTTAATCGTGTTAAAGCATCACTATCTGCACAATGTACTCATGATAAAAAAACAAGTAATGAACTCAACAATTAAGTTTATTTTCTAATTTCAATTAAAAACAAATAAACTTAGTGCTTATGATAACAAATGTTTTCTATTAACCTGAGTATAAGTTAAGAGTACATTTGGGAAAATTTTGGACGTTTGGGAACTAGTTGAGCTTTACATTTGATAACGAAGAAAAATTTTTTTTCAAAAAATTGTACATTTCATTTAAGAATGCAATGATGCGAGTAAAATAAATTCAGGAAGAGTTTTTTTGCTTTCTTGAGGCAGCATTTTTTTAGCTCCTACTGGTGGTGCATATATACTCTTCAAACACACAAGCATATCTCTACACTTACACATAAGCAGCTCACGATTATTTAATGAAGTAGATTAAAATGCGGATCTGAGGAAGAGCACCGACTTTCGTGGTTTGCGCTCATTCATATTTTTCTCTTTTCTATTTCATTTTTGTTTTTCATTTGCGTTAGAAGAGATAACAAACACAGTCACATTTTTGTTTTGTTTTTGTTTTAGCTTAATGTTTAAAACCATTTGTTTGTTCTTGCTTAGACGCGGCACACCATAACTCCCCTTCGCCGGATAACGTTGAAGGAAGCACCTGACTGTGATTAAACCATCTAGAGAGTTAAGAATGTGTTTTTTATTTTGGTTTATTCACTTGGTGCATTCGCTTATCCGTTTTTTAATTAGCTTTTGCACTCCAACTAATGAATGCTTCGAGTGAATAATAGCTACAAATTTAGCAGTCTACTTTAAGCAGCTTTTAGTTTTTTCATAATTTTTTTTATAAAACTGATTAAATTATTGCTTCTATTTCACTTAGCGTCCGTCGCATTAGCCAAGCTACTAAGTAAATAAAAATCGACAATTATACATATGTATTTTATGTGTGTCATATTCTCACGGTTCCTCCACACCGTTTCTTTCATTGTTCCTTAAATTAATTTCATGTTTCTGACAAGCTTTGACATAACCTATCAAATTAAGCGAACGAAAGCGGTTCACAGGAAAATAAAAAACACAATTTGACACTTTTCATTTGATATCAAATGAAATTTATTCAAGGTTTGACAAGGTTTCGCGGTGACAAAACAAAATGAAAACACAAAAGAAGAAACGAGAAAGGAAAATTTGTCACCCATTTGCAGCAGTTTGTGCTGTGACCTTTTCGCCTTGGCCAAATTGTAGGAGTAAGAAAAGCTTTTTTTCATCTCCGCGAAACGAACGAAATTATAATTTATAATAAAAATTCTTTTCGCTATTTTACGCAAACTTTTTCGATTTTGAGTTGTTCACCAAAATAGAAGAAATAATATGACAAAATTATACAAAAGTTATTTTTATACAAAATACAATTTTTTTCTGTTCTGTAATTTTGCGCTCGTTGGTGGCATAAATTTGAAATTTCAACTTTGGCGGTTGTTTTGGTGAAAGCGTTAAGTAGCCAAACCAAAGCGATTTTCTGTCAGTCACACTCAAGTATAATATTTTTCGATTCTACAAAAAATTTAAAAAAATCAATTTTTATGGCATTAAAAAAATCATTGTTAAGCTAGAAAATTTTACTTTTAACTTACTTATACACAAAAGAAAAAGTCTTCTGTTTCGTCTCTCAAAAAAATAATAATAATTTTGTTCAGTGTGGACGAAAGAAATCAAAGTTTTTGCTCGTTTGTTCTGAAGCTTCTGGATGTAGCTATTGTAGTAAGCTTTCGCTTGTGTTGGCAGCACCAATTGCGAATTTACGCAATTTATGAAATTTAGAGTTTGCAAGCAGAAATATATCAAGTCTTACATAAGTTCTATAGTAAAACCAAATCAAAAATACTCAAAACACCAAACATTGTTAAATAAGTTTTTAAGTTCATAGCTTAGCGCTAGCTTAAATATAAAAGACAATCGAAAGTAATTTGCGTAAAATGCAAAATTTTCCATATTATCGAAATGGACACAAAAAATGATGTTGATGTATTCAAAAGACTAAACTTAGTTAAATTTTTAAATTTTTTTAAATGGTTTCTTGAGTTTTATGATAATTTTACAGTTTAATTAAAAAGCTACAAAGCTTAAACCTCCGTAATACAAGCGTCAAAAATTCACAGCAAGCATATGCGAACAGATGAACAAAAAACGCATTCGCAGATGCGCAAATCTCACGCGACGCATTTTTTCATTTCAATAATATTTTTAAGCTGATTTAAAGCATGAAACGAATTTCACCGAGTGAAATCAATAAAAAAATTTAAATTAAAAAAAAAGAAGAAAAACAGAAACAACAACAAAATATCATGTATTTTTGTTGAAACGTGAAAAACCATAAAAATACAAACAACGAAATATAATTCACACTTGTCTGCGCATTTGTTTATGTGTGCGTGTGTGTGCGTGCGCGTGTGTTGACGGCCAAAGCTCATTCATCTGCAGCTGTTACGTGGAATTTACGATTTTTATATATTTTGTTGTTGTTTTGCTTCTGTCGAATATCCTGCAAAATCCTTTTTCAGCATAATTTACGGAGAGGCGCCCCAAATAAAATATAAAAAAATAAAAGCAACACTCGCAGAAATAAATAAACCGCATCATCACTCAAGAACACAAACACACGTGCTTAGGGTAGAGTCGGGCGTTGTACCACTGACAAATACCCGTACTTGAAACAAAACTAATAATTTTTATATATTTTATTTTATTGGAATATTAAAATAATAAGTGCAAATAACGAATTCATTTTTTTTTTGATTTAAACACACAAACAAAATTCTTAAATTTTTTAAAATCCAATTTTAATAGTTCAAGTGCCCATTGTACCCTACACAAAAACATGTGCGTGTGACAAACACACAGCCGCCACACACACACAGTTAAGTCAATAAGTCAAACGCACCAACAACTACAACAATAACAGCACCAACAACAATTTATTACTTTTCAATGTCGCATTTATCAACGCGTTTGCCACTTCCGCATTTCGGTTCCCTCGCCTTTCGAAGCGAAGCATTTGAGTCGGCTTGCCGCAATTTCAACTGTGTCAGCGTATTTGTATGTTGCGTGTGTGTGTGTATATTAGTGTACTTATGGCACAGTTTTCTGTGTCGTTAGCTGCTTCGGCTCTTCTTCAATTATGATTTTTTCTTTTTAAGCTATAATTGAAAACAAAATGAATTGCTGTAAAAGGAGGCGCAGAAAAACCATGAAATAGAATAACAAGTAAAAGAAGAAGTAAAGATGGCGAAATAGTTGTTGGCAACATTCACAAACTCAAGAGAAAAGTCATCATCTTTGCGAAACAATTACGAACATGAGTGGCCAATAAAAATGATGCATTGTCGTCGTCGTTGTCGTCGTCGTTGTCGTTGTTGCCGTCGTTATTGTTGTTATTATTGTTATTTTTGAATTTGTTGTTTTTTTTTTTGTTCTTCTGTGAGTGGCTTTAATGCGTTTAAGACAGAAATGGGACATTGACTTGTTCTTACTAAAGAGAGGAATGAATTCCTTCAAAACTAACATTTTAAAATCGTCCTTGTATGTCCCACATAGATAAACAATATTTTTTATAATTTTTATAATAAATTGACATGTCAATGCTGACTTTGATATGTCGGTTTTTTTGTTAATTATCAATATCTGTCAATATTATACACAATTTTAATGATGGACCAACTGTCAAACATTGTCAAATTCATTATGTCATGGACGTAATTAACAAGACCTTCAGTCGCTCAGTCGCCTCTAACCACAAATTTGACGCTTTAATTTAAATAATATTTCCATTTGTGAATTTGCGTCGCATTGATATTTCGGTGACAGTTTATTGTGACATTAATGACTAAAACTTGCCGAACAATGTGCGTAAAACAAACAACAACAACAAAACAAAGAAACCCAACGAAAAAAAGAAAATATTGTATTAAAAATAACTGACGTCAACGTACAACAAAACAGAAAAATAAGCTAATACCAAAACATGTCAGCAAATCCGGGGCACACATTTACATGTCAAAAGCAGCCAAAAGAAAATGTATTAATTACGAAAACAGTTGAAAAGCAGTGAAAAATAAGAAAATCAAAACAAAGCAGCACAAATCAGCTTAGCGTGACGTCTATCTGTTTTTCTTCTGCTCTTCTTTTTTTCGTTCTTAACTAATTAAAACGCAAATATAATAAAAGACCGGAAAGGAAGCGGCACACAAGACTGATATAGCGGCACACAAGCGAAAGAGAGAATGTGAAAAACCTTCGAAAAGCATGAGGCATGCAAAAACTAGTGAGCAAAGTAAAAAAATAAAGGGCAATGCTCGACTCGAACACGTGCGCTTTGCTTTTGTATAACGCCGACTTTTAGGCGCAAATTAAAAACGGAACTCGACAGCAAGACGCGGCAACAATCAGACAAAAATAATTGCAGCCTAAAAGCAGACATTATTTTTCAGTTTCTGTTTGTTAGCATTCATTACGTTTAGGGGCGTACCTCGTCGCGTCGCACGTTACTTTCTTATAAACGTCATCGTTGTCATCGTGAACAGTGTTATTATTTCTATTTAGTGTTTATTCTGGATTCATCCGTATCTACCTGTCGACCTTTTACACCGGAGTTTCCATTTATTTCGACGCACTCTGTGGCACGCCCACAATTTATAAATTATATTTAAACGTTATTTACGCATTGCTCCATTAGCGCTGCTTCTGTTCATCCAAACTCTTCCCACCTGCCTGTCGTACATGCCTGCCCTTGGAATGGAATGGAATGTGTTTGGCGTCTTTGAATGAATTTCTTACCTTTTAGCTTGTTGCCAGCGCAATTTAAAGTTTCTTTTCTTCTTTTCGTGCGGCTGCCTTTTGTTCTTGTTTTGCTGTTTTTTTTTCTTTCTGGATGCTATTGTAAATTTCCTTTAGCCAGCATGAAACATTCTTCCGGCAGCCCTTCTGGTGAGTCATAAATTCGATGCTTTTAAGCAGAGCGGTGAAATAAAAGTTACTCATACGCACAGGTGCCCTCTTTTGTATTTTGTATTTTGTGTGCGTTCGCCTTTCTCAGCTCGATTTACTGTTCGTTTTGCTCACTTTTGGTAAAACAAGGTTTCCTGTTGTATTTGTATGTACTATTGTTGTTGTTGTAACTTTTACTGTATTAAGGCATTTCCGGTGAAAAAGGCGAAAATGCTGATTACGAGTGATTTTTGTTGTAATGCGGTTAATTTAACGAAATGCAACATTTAATGTGCCCTTTGAGAGTTATTTTTGTAATGAAAAAAATTTAAGAAAATTTCCGCAAACAGATTACCAGAGCTTTTATTTTTTAATAGGGGAAAACAGGAGTTAAAGGAAAGGTTTTTATTTTGTTCATGATTTGATTAAAAAAAACATTTTTCATATTTATTTTCATGAACATATCAGCATGCCAAAAAAATTTTATATGTCTAAATTATCAACAAATATATAAAGCAAAAAATAAAAAAAGGTTTACCTTAAATAATTCACAAGCTTGTTCCACCTTTCCCTATAATGTGCTTAATGCATAGCTTTCGGTTACGTTTTAAGCAGCTTTTATTTGGTCGGGAAATTGCACTTAAACTAGATTTAATTAAGAAAAAAACATAAGCGTAATAGAAGCTTAAGTGCTTTTCATTTTTCATTTCTTTTTGTTTAATGTATTTTATGATTAATTTTAAAGCTTTAATAAATTTCGTTGGAACTCCATTTTGTACTTACCGAAAGCAAGCTGAGTCACAGTGACATTCTCAATGCAAAAGTTATGGAAAATTCTAGGAAATCTTATTTAACTTTCTTCGCTACAGTGACGAACAAAACTTGAACAACATTAATTTTTATAAAAAAAACTAAAAAACCGGATAAGTTAAATATTTTAGTAAACTATTTGTATATAATATATACAATATATATTTATTTCAGTATTAAATTTTAATTATTTTCTATATTGAATTTTTAGCCTGTTTTTATTTGGTAATCGATGACTTAAATAAATATATATAAATATTTTATATCTTTCTGAATAATTTAGTATTTATTTCACATAATACGTAAAAATTTAAAAATTTTATTAATTAAAATGATTTTTGCTAAAAATATCTGTTATTTGACTGAGTTTTATGTGGTACAGTTTTTCTCGATACTGTAGCCACTCATGCCAACCTCCATGCTAAACAAAATGCGGCAGGTTAAGTCGGTGAAACCCAAACGAAATATTAAAATGAAAATAACTCATTAAAATTCCATTTCAAAGTGTTTCATTTCACAATTCAAGCCGCAAGCTCGTATTGCGGATGTCGGAAGAATTAGGGTATTGCGTCGCCAAGGGAGTGCACAGCACTGACATACATAAAACATACTTAAGAAACACCACAAATACACACAAACTTAATACAGGGCAATGTACCCGTTCGAGGCATATGCAAATTAAAATTATTTGTCAAAAGGGTTTGAGTATCTCGATTCCAATTTATTTTTGAGACATCTGGGATTGCGAACAGATTTCAGTGGAAATAATTAGAAAACTAAAACTACAACCTGAAACTAAAATTAATCAGCTAAAATTTAAATTAAGCCGTTTTCGTTAATCATCGGAAATCACTATTGAAAGAGGTGGTATACAAAATTTAATATTTTCGAATCCAACTCGTCAAATCTGTTTCATGATGTTCGTTTGAATCGATAATCATCTTTCTGACTTTATCGATCTGGTTTGTTGATATTTCCTTTTATCTTTTTTCTTTTGAATAGCAGCAGACAAAATTCCGCAGAATCCTTTAAATCAACATAAATTCACAGTCTTGTGCCTTCGTGATTTAACGTTTTCATACTTTCAACGCCAGTTTCCAACACATTTATTACTTCTCCTACACACACATGCACACATACATACACACCAACACATACCTTGTTTATTTTTATTCAATTTGAGTGTTTTGCTTAAAATGCAATTTCCTTGCATTTTTCCAGCAATATTTTCTGCAGAGTATGTTTCGCTTCCTTCGCATCGAGAATTTACATCTTCCTTTTATATTTTATTTATTTTTGTATTTATCTACTAACGTTATTTTTTCATTTCTTCCTCTTCATTCACTTGCAGGGAATGCGTATGTCTGGCGAGAGCGGCGAAATCATGCATCTGACTCAGCTGGAGCGAGAGAGTGCGGGCGCTTATGCATGCGGCGCAGCAAACACAGAAGGCGAAACGCGCAGCTCCAGTCTGACGCTCAAAGTGCAGTGTAAGTAGAAAAAATGCTCAAAAAAATATAAGAAAAAATACATAAATAATAAACACAACAACAAATATGTGCACACATATGCTGCCACTAAGCAACGTTGTAAGCGTAGCGAAGCGCGAGCTCGCGCATATCCGGCTGCAACGTGCAGCGGAAGCGGAAATTGCTTAGAAATGATGAATCTCTATTGTTGTTGTTGCTATGGCTGTTTGTACAGTGTCGCGTGTTTGTGTAAAGCGAAATGTTGTTTTTTTTTAAGTGCTGAGAAAGGAATCCGTTTTAATCCTTTTTATTAAAAAACTAATTTTGAAAAAAAAAAAATAATAATATGATGGGCAGAAGTTTTGAAAACATATTTTTGAACTGCAAGTTAAACTCTTTAAAATTAAAATAAAAAGTAAATTTCAAGTGCTGAGCAAAACTCTTATGGTTCGGCGGAATGCTGCATGCCTCAAGCTGTGACCTTCGCTGCACTCGGCGGTTGGGCAACCTTTTTTTATGTATTTTTTGCGCTTTTCTTGTTCTGCTAAAACATAAACTTTTGAAAATAAAAATCGAATTAAAGCGCGCATACGTTTGCATAAATTATTGTAGCCGCCGGACAAGTTTTTCCGAATCGGCTTTGCTTGTGCGATTTGCGCATTCGATTTCGGTTGTAATTTACTCGATGCGAAACAAGCGTTTTCAGTTTTTTTGTTTGTTTCTGAGCTTGCCAAGCGGCAGCAAATATGCACAGATTTTTGACATCAACAGAAAATATTTATATTTTTTTTCTGTTATCTCAAGCGAGACGCTGACAAGACAAACGCCCACGCAAAACACTAAACTTCGTAGTTATACTCCCACGCCAAAGTGGCAAAAGTTGATTTATCGCAAACGTAGTTAATGCGTGGCAAAAGTCGCTCTTGTCGTGTCTGTCTGTCTGTCTGTCTGTCTGTTTGCTTTAGAGTTTATCTGCTTGTAGAAAGGATTTTGTTATTTGGTTTTTGTTGCTTTTTCAGTTGATTTTGTGTTTTTCTTATTCATTTATATTTTGTGATAAAAATATTTCTACTAAATTCGCATTAATCACTAAACATTTTTTCATTAAATTTGCGGCAAACTTAATACAAAAGCTTAAGTCGACATTAGCAATTTCGATTTTTGCCACAAGAAAATCTGCATTTTTAATATCTAAAAAAATTTAAAAAACTTAAATTTTACTCGATTTATTCAAAATATACACATATCAGTAAACTTTCTCATGGTAAACTTTACAAGGTGTTCCGATTTTTTCAATATTCTTAAAAAATTTCCAAATATCAAATATTTTAAAATGTTTGTAAAATATTTATTATTTTATTTTCGACTTAAGCTCTTTGTCATTATTTCCACAGCAATAATTTGGCTGTGATGTGAGTGTGACTGTCAAAAGGATTATCTGCGTAGAGTATAAAATTCGCTAACGCACAAACCAAAATTTTTTTTACTCAAAGTCAACTTGGCAGCATCAGCAGCAGCAGCGAGCAAGATGACAAACAACAACAGCAACAAGAAGAAGAAGAAGAAGAAGCAAAAGAAGAGTAACTGCCACAACAGCAAATCTGCATATCAATGTTTCTGTCAAAATGTTAAATTTCCATTCGAATTGATAAACTGATTTTGTTTGCTTTGGTTTTGCATAAATTTAGGCGTACAGAATGAATTATTTGCGCTTCACGGCGCTGCTGCTTTTCGGGTGTCGCCACCGACACCGCCGCTGCTGCCATTACTCTTTGGAAATTCTGTTTTGCAACCGAAGCCTTTGCGCCGTCGTTGTTGTGGCAGGCAGCTTGGGAGTAGCTAATCTGAAATTGATTCGGATTGAGTTGCACAAACAAGTCTTCAAGTGAAAATGAAATGAAAATAAACTTCTCCGAAAAAAACTTGGCATGAGAGCTGAGAATTTGATATGTGCAAAAAACAAAAAAAAATCCTCTTTAAATTGTATTATTTCTTAAGATCATATGGAAAAGAAAATTTGTTGCTTACGCCCATTTTACATAAATTTGCCCAACAAATTCATGGAGCAAACCTTTTCATGTTCCTTAAGAAAACTGGTTCAAATTAATCTATACTCTGAAGGTCGTTTAAAACTTTCTTCGGAAATTGGTTGTAGAAGTATTTTGAAAAAAGTCCTTTGAAATAAATCGAGACTATTTAACAATTAAGTTTTTGTCATTTTAGATTTGAAGTTATTCTTCTAGACATAATTATTTTTTCCAAATTTTCTTTAATTCACTTAACAACTTAAAAGGATTTTTACTCTTAGCTAAAATATTTCAAGTTTAAAATTACTGTTAGCTGAAATTTTAGCGAAGAATGCAGTAGAAAGAAAAAAAAAAACAAGAAACGGAATCCCACAAAAAGTGACGTACATGAATGACTCTTTTGCGCCAACCGCACTCATAACAAATAATTTCGTTTATTTCGTTTCACATACGAAGCGACAAATGCCGCAGTCTTCTTTGGCCACAGCACAGAAGCATCCTTTCCCTTGGATTGCACTTCCCTCTTCACCGCTCAGGCCATAAAAATCATGTTTTATGTGAATGTGTGTTACGAACGAGTGTATGTGTGTATGTGTGTATGTGAGGAAAATGTGGACAAAATTCCTTTAAGAAAGATATCAAAATGAAAATTTACTTGTGCGGCTGCTGGTGGTGCTGCGCTGGTGACGCTTCTGCTTTTCACAGCCACAAAATTTTCATGAATAATTAATGAAAATGCCAAAAAAAAACAAAAAAAACACCAAACAAGAAAAAAAAGAAGGAAATTTTTCAGCAAAACACAAACTGACAGGAGCAGCAGCAGCACCGGAAAACGGAAATACAAGCAAACAATGCGCCATATTTTTTCGTTTCTTTTGTGCTGCTCTTCGCCTTTTCGCTCTGTTGTGTGTTGTGCCATTTAAACAGGAAGTGAGAAATAGCCGCCCCCCCCACATCCCTCTCTCTCTATCTCTTCACTTTTTTAACCGCATAAAGAAATGCAAATTATCGCGTATTGATTGCGAAGTGCTTCGGGCGAATTCGAATCGTGTTTTTTTATGGGCGTTTTTTTTTATTTGGTTAATATTATATTGTATTTATTGTGTTTTTTATATATTTTGTCGGTGCTATCATTTTAGTTTAATGCTGACATTAACATAAAAGTCAAACAAACAAGGAGGAAGTTGTTTTTATATATTATTTATTTTATTATTTACACTGCGCTGAAATTATCAATTACCGAGTGTTTTCTTTTAAGATAATTTCGAACTACTTTTGAGCGTTTTATTGCGATTACGCTCGAGTGCGCAGCCTTTACTTTCACACACAAACATACACTCAACATATACTTTCAAAAGGACCTATTTTAGTTCAATGTTAAATTAAAACTTCGAATCAGAAGTCACTCAGCACAAGATTTTCTTTGCAGTTCTGATTTAGCTTTTACTCTTCCAACTCATCTAAGCTTCAAAAAAGGTGTCGACACACATCTCTAAACAAGCACACACTCTAATGATAACCAATACTAATGAAGATTAAAATTTATGTACATGTTTTTCTGTAATCAATTTAAAACCCGTTTTTTTGGTTAGGCCAACAGTGGGTAAATAAAAACATTGGGTTTGGGTTTAACTTTTCTTACCCCATTTCAACAAATTCTCAAAAGTCCTTCTCACATTGCTACGAAGCCTTTCATATAATACATCTAAACCCTCTTTACCATTGCAATTTATGATCTACGCTAGGCGAGGAAGGTCACACTGAACTGTGCAATGTGGAAAACAGTCAAGAAAAATTCGTTAACTTCGTTATTTATTTCTCAAAATAAATATTTTGTATTTCGATTGTATTCGTAAAACTAAGTATGCTTTAATTTTTAACTAATTAAAAATATTGTATTTAACTAAAATGTTGTAAGTAAAAGCTTTGGAGACAACAATTTATTAAACCAAAATATTGAAACTGTTGAATTTTACTGTGTCAATAGTTTCGCTTCACTTCTTCATTCTTTCGAAATTTTGTGCAAGCCAGAAATGCGGAGCGCCACCAAGATGTGTTCCTCGGTTTTTTGCGGTTGTTCATTCTGTTCGTACAGTTGCTGTTGCTCCTAGTGCTGCTGCTGTTCCAAATGTTTTTGCAATAATTGTTGTAGTTGTTGTTACTTTAGTGCTTTGGTTTTACGGTACTTTGAAGGGTTTATTTTTCCAATTTAATAGTTTTCAAGGTAGTTGCTAAGGGTTTGTGAGGTTGTGCCGCCGTGTTGCTGTGCGAGCAAAGCGAAAACTGTGAGGAGGGGAAAGGAAACTAGAGGGAGGTGAGGAAAAAGGTGCGGCACGTTGCTGCGGAAAAGCAATGCTCGCTCACACTTGTTAGTGCAACAAGTTTCGCTGCGCTACGTTTGCGCCACCGCGTCAAACTTTCCTTTTTATGCGCTTTTGATATTGCTGCTTCTTTGGCAACTTGTTTTGCTGTTGTCGTTGCTCTTGTTCTTGCTGTTGTTGTCGTTGTTGTTCGTACTTTATTAATTTGTGCGCTTTGCAAAAACGAAAGTTTGTTGAGTCGACAATGCGAAACAAGTTGACGGCAGAAATTTTACTTTTTTTGCTGCAGCAACAACAACAACAACAAAACAACAACAACAACAACAGTTGACGTTTTGAGTGCATTTGCTTTAATAATTCAAGTGAAGGTCGCATTAAATGTTGATTGTTTGTTTTTATGTTTTTGATTATTTTTCAAAGTGAGTTTTAAAGGACGAAAATTATTTTTACAATTTACAAATTAAATTTCTTGTTTTTTTTTTGTTGCTGTTTGCAACATATTTAATTAAAAAATAATCAAATGCTATATTCATTGTTTGTATTTATAAGTATATAGCAAATTATCGGTTGTTGCTGCAACATGTTATATGTTAAAATTTTTTAAATCGAAATGTTTTTTTTTCATGTATTTTTTCCAAACGTTCGCTTCTCTTTATCCATACACACACACACCCACCTATGTATGTGTGCATATACCTACACCATCACGCTTAGTGCATAACTTTGAAATGAGTATTTAGGCCTGGGGCGATCCAAATACTTCCGCATATCTCGGTACATTTCAAAGCAGCATGTTCCGATTTCTACTTAACTCGACTCGACTCTGCTCTGCTCAGTTGGCTTAGCTTGCGTTTAGCTCGAAATTAAAAAAAAAAACAACGCCTGCTGTGCATTTCTTTGGTTTCTTTCGTTCTAGTTGTACAAAAAAATCGTCTTTTTTTTATTTTATTTTTTTTTTCAAAACTGTGGAACAGTAAAACTGTACCATGTTAATTGCTTAGCTCAAGGCTATAGCCAAAGAATTCTCTGTTGGTAGAATATTTGCGAGCAAGCGAAATAGAAGAAGATAAAGATGAAACATAAGAGAAGTATAAAGAAAAGAGATAAATGGAACATTTCACTGCAGAAAAGTTATTAAAATATGCGACAAAAGTTCATGCTAGGCAAAGTTTAAAGTACTCCCTGTTTCGGCTATAAGGCAAAAGTGCACTTAAATTTATAGTCAAAAATTTTTTAATTTCCTATTTAATATATTTTTTTTATTTACAGATTCTCCACGCTGCAAGCCTGGCACTGAGCAGACTTCAATCGGTGCAATTAATATGCACTCTTTGCAGGTGAAGTGTGAGGTGGACGCGGATCCTCCAGACTCTGTGAAATTTAGCTGGACGTACAACAACACGAGGAATGTCTCACCGGTACGTGAAATTTATCTGAATCTTTCACATATTATGTTCAAATTTGAAAAGAAAATAGATAGGTATATATTTTGAAATATTTCCATAGGAAAATCATAAGGTTTTTTAAAAGTTGTGTAAGTTTCCATAAGAAGTTAAATAAATGGAATTTTGAGCCCTTAAAGCAAATTTAAAAAATTCCTATTCCCATAGTTCCTTTGTCTGCATGCCGTAGTTATCATCTTCCATTAACCTTACACAAATGCACGCTCACAAAAAAATAAAACCGGCTTTTAAGAGACTAAAAAAGAATTTTATGTAACCTGTCATTCATTGTGGTCGGTTCGATGGCACCTCGCGTCTTTGCTTACACTGCCCGAAGACTTTACATCTGTCTGTCGGTCTGTCTTTATGTGTGTTTGTTTGTCTACCGGTAACCATGAGCAGCAATTACAACAACAAACTAAGAATAAGCATAGTAGGAAGACAGAAAGATTCCTTTGAGATGCAATTATTATGTAAGATACTTGGAAAATTCAATGGAAATCTGGCAACGCTCGAAGTTCGATATTCTCGGTAGCATCAAATCGAACTGAGGACAAGAAGGAATCTAAAGAAAATGAGAACTGAAAACTATTATTTCAAACTGTATAAATGACAAACATATAAATGTACATAGCAAACTACTCTCATGTGCTTCACCAGGCCAGGACCTGACCAAAAGCAAGCAACATTTTCAACAAAAACACAGACAGACAGAAGACGTTCTCTACACCACAGCGTACCGCAGCGAACGTGACCAAACGACAACTCTAATCGAATTGTGTAAATTATTTATGGCAATGTGCAAGTGAAAATGTCCTGGATTATTGAAGAGAGTGGAAAGAAAGCACACTTGAGCGAGTGGACAATTTCCATTTAAAAGCTTTTCATATATTAAACACAAACCAACAGATTATAGAATAAGAAACTATTCGGCGAGCTGTCTGAGACTTGGCCGAAGTACAAACTCCCTGCATGTAAAAAGTTTTTACTTTGTAAAAAACGGACACACATAAAGTCGTTTTATTAATTGAACAAATTTGATATAAGAAAGAGAAAAAGTTTATCCTTTAAAATCTAAATATAGGAAAATTAATCATAAATCGAAAAGGAAAGTATTTAGGGAAGAGTAAACAAAAATTATCGTCACAAATATTGTATATATAAGAAAAGGTATATGGAAGGCGGTGTACTTTAAAGTGATATGAACATATGGAAATGTCGATAAGTAACATTTAAAACCTAAGAAACGAAAAACTTTACCACATATTTACCACAAGATTTACTTGCATGTATGTAGCAACAATTAGAGAAGGAAGTGATATCCTTGCTCTACAAATGATTCTCAAGTCCAAATATCGTCAGTATCATTATCAACAACGTCATGTTGAGCAAATCTTTTGCATGTGTCCGTGCTACGTGCACACAAACAATATAAATATTTGACATTTGTGGCTGAATTGAAAATCTGTTTTAAGAGCTTAAGTAAGGCCTTCTTGTGAGAGCTTAATATCCCGGAAATGCTAGACAAAATCCTTTTTAAGCCTTGTTGTATAATGCAAAAATTTTGCGAATACAAAAATGCAATTTGCTCTTAAATATTTCGATATTTCTTGATGTATGGGATTCTAGCTGTGTGTGTGTGTAAATTACAAACTCAACGCATTTGTCTCTGTCTTTGGCCTCATACTGATATTCTCTTTATTTCTACTTTTACATGTAACAACCACAACAACAATAATAACAAAAACAACAACAACGACAGGTGCTTAATTCAAGGATACAATCGAACGGTCTTGTGAGCACAGTGACATATCTGCCACAAACGGATTCCGAGCTAATAACACTCGCCTGCTGGGCTAGCAACGTTGTCGGACGTCAGACGATTCCGTGCCTGGTACACATCCTGCCAGCAAGTAAGTAAAAATTATAAATATATACACATGAAAGAAAATTAGTGAATATATGAAAATGTGAAGATTTTTTAATCACTTTTTTCTGCAAATTCAGATTTCAGTGAAACTTTGAAAGAGTAAAATCAACTCCTAAGGAGGTTCCCGTTTAATAAATATTATATATCAAACGAATCAAATTTTATAAAGAGTTTCATAAATTTATTTTAAAAGATAGTTTTACAAATTGTCTCTCAGTTATAGATATACTTGATTTTTTATTTTATAAATAAAAAACAATTCACTTTCATTTTAAATAAGATAAAAGAAAATTTAATTTTCAAGAAACAATTAAAAATCTATAAAAAAAAATGTTTTTGTTTATGTGCAAATTCATTCGAGTGGTTTCTTTTAAGAACATCCTCACATAGAGCGAAAAACTAACTGAAGGCGGCTAAGGACAACTCTCAAATTGCTGTAAATGCAAAATGTCAACTTTTGCACTAAGCGCCGCATTATGTGGCAAGGATTTGTTGCAATTGAGTGGTTTTCGGGTGGATTAGTTGTCGGAAGACTTGGATGAGAGAGTGTGCTGGTTGTTGTATGTCTGCGTGTCTCCGTGTGGGTGTGTGTGAGCAGCACTACAAGATTGTATTTCCAAGGCAAATGAGACTGTTGCCATTTTGCGGCTGCAACTGCAGAAGTTAAGCAACTTAATTAATTGGTGCGGGTGTCTCTGGCGGTATCAGTGCAGGGTGCAGATAAAACACCAAAGCTAGGGTCACTTGCGTGCGGTTATGAAAAAGTGACAGACTTTTGGTAGGTTTAAAAGCATTACGGGGAAATTAACATCAGCTCAGGCAGTAATTACTTTAGAACATCGGCAATTAACAAAAGAACTAAAAACACTGAATAAAAAATAATGTTGTATTTGTTAAAAAATTAATAAACAGTTCCACTTCTTTAATTTATCAAGAGTGTTGGTTACTGCTCAATAAACGAAAATTTGTAAAATTGTTGATTAATGATTTGATCCATTTCCCTAGATAATAGGATCCATGGAATATAATTGACAAGAATGTAAATGATAATATATTTCATAATACTCGTTTAAAATATCTTATATACCAATAAACTGATCATGTAAAACATGGAACTGAATCGCACTATACAATCTAGGCGTATCTTTTTTCGCACAATAAGAATAGGTCTTAATAATTATTTTTGATTTACTTACGAAGTCCTCAATGCTAATTATTAAGTCCACTTATGATTGACTTTCTTTAAAAATATAACAACAATTTTGTTTTTAATATATGTAAATAATCAAATGACAGTTTAAAGAAATCAGTATACAAATTTTGGAAAAAAATTGCAAAAATGAGTTTTGGGTCAAGAATAAAATGTGGTAAACTTATTTTCCGAATTAAAGTCTGTTTAATTTCAACATATTCGCCTTCATCCTTAAAAATGAACTTCAATATTTGGTGGAGATATTTAAAAGGAGCCTTCATACTTAATAATATTTTCAGACAAGTTTTCTGATCAGCTTAAGTAATCCATTGAGTCAGAATTAAAGTTTTAAAATCCGTTCATTAAACGGAATTTTTTATGGCAAATAAAATATTTTTAAGTGCTCTACGGAAAACTGGACTCACTCCTTATTCCCATTGCAATAATGCAATTTGGTGCGAAAATAAAATCATGGAATTGCAATTTTTAGCAGCGATATCGGCGGCTGTGTCCGACGCTAAATTTCAATTGTGTGCTGCACTTGTGTGCTTGGCGGTTGGCTCTGAAGTACATTATTTACCAACTCACGCAACCTAACCAAACCAAACCCAACCCAACTCGACCCAACCCAACTAACCTTTTTTACCCGTTGTACCGTTTCGCACACTTATTTCGTATCAATTTCAATTTGGCAATTGCCGTTGATGTTGTTGTTGCTGTTGTTGTTGTAGTTGATATTTTTGTTGCTGCTCTCACGTTACAAACTCAAATTGGTTTTTAGACATTTAAGTTTTACGCCATAACGTTTGTTGTCGGATGTATAACGGTATAACAGCGGTAGTGGCAATGCAATTTCACTCAAGTGCAACCACATAACGGCAATCGGCAGCAACAGCAACAGCAACAGCAAATAGCAGCAACGGCAACAAAGCCAGCAACACTTTTTGCCAAACACAAACACTCAAACTCAGATATGTACATTTACGTATGTATTTGGTATTGTGTATTTGTTGGTATTTTTAGTTTTGGTTTGGCTGGTTTTTGTTGTCGAAATTGTTGCAATTGCATTTGACAATTATTTTGAGGTAAAATCGTTCGGTTTTTTATTCTGTTTGCGATTTTATTGAGTTCGCCAAACATAAAAGCTTAAATGAAGGTTTCAGCTGGTAATGGGCACTTGAAATGGAATTGGTTGGAATTTCTTTTAGTTTGCACAATATCAATTTGCTTTTATTTCGGAGCAATTAATAATTTTAAAGCTCTTTAAATTTGTTTAAAACTATTTTTTATTTTTATTTTACAGATCCTCCCGAAGCGCCAAAAGCCTGCGAACTAAGAAACGATACCGTTTTGGAAGTGGTTTGCGTTGCTGGCAGTGATGGCGGCTTATCGCAGCATTTTCTGCTGGAAGTTATTGGCGGAGAACCGGTCTATACAAGCGATTCAAATACGCGCAGTTTTGGTGATGCCAATCCAGGAGATAACGAAATTTCTACAATGAATGATCAGGTAAAAATTTCAAAATATAAAAATCATATAATTAACCGAATTTAATATTTTATACTCGTTAGCATATTCAGTGAACAATTTTAAATGAATGTAACTTTTCCAAAGTTCTGCCGACCTAATTCAATTAATTTAATAAGGCGTACAAATATTGTTTATGCAAAAATTATCCGCTTTAAATTCAAATTTTTAATAAACTCGGTCAATTTATGTATGCACCGATGACGTCCCTTTCGACTTTTCCACACGAATGATTGTTTTCCCTTTCTTCTTCCAAAAAAAGAAGCTCTGTAGCACACAAAAACTACAGCAAGAGAGATACTTAATTGCTGACATCCTCTTAAACTGACCTAATTGCTGCGATAAGTTTTGACATATGCTGCCATTCGAATAAACGAACAAACGAACCGACATGGAAACCCTTTTCTTTTTCCTTGGAAAAACTTGAAGCTATCTGATCAAGCACTATCACTGACCAGCCCAAACGCAACTCATTAGACATGCCTATCTACAGTGCTGGTCATTTTGGTTTGTTCTTATAGCAATAAAAAATTTACTAACAACCAAAGGGATTCAAAATATTTGCTTTTTTTTTAAAGTATTGAATTAAGCTTGCACATATAAGCTGAAATGGATCAATTTGTAAATTGTTTACAGAGCTCTAATAAAAATAATCTAAAAAAAAATTTAAGTCCATTCTTCTCGTTACAATTCCGGAAGTAATTATTAACATATCGACAAAGGTGAAGTTTCATTTGTCGATATGTCTTAGTAATGACTCACATATAATTAACTGTTAAAATATCGGTCAAGAAATGTTTAGTTTTTGTATAAAACTCTAGCTTTCAACTTTTATAACAGAAAAATAAAAAATGAAAATAACAACTGATTTTATGTTTTGGTCAATTCTGTATGCAGAAGATGTCCGACGAAACTATTCGCATATAAACAACAACAAAGTTTGCGAAACTTGGGCGAGTAGCCCAAGTGGCATTTGAAATTTTCGAAAATATTTCAATAATTTGTAGTTGGGTGTATTAGTTTCATTGTTTCATATGAGCTGAAGTGGAAAGTAGCGTCTATCTATTATCATCGAGAATTAAGGACGAAAGGATACAATGACGACGACGTCGACGACAACGAAAGGACGAAAATGACACAAATCGCCCAAAGGACATAAATTATTTCCGCTTACTTGAGTCGGAATTTGTGCGTAACCAACGAAACGCGTTCGATTGTGTTCGAATGAAAAGCAACAACAGCAGACACAAACACAAATACAACAGCAACAGTAACAACAATAACAACAATAACAACAACAAAAACATGCGTTCAACATTTCCATTTCAAACATTTATCCCAAGCGTGTCCTTTTGTTATCCTATTTACGTTTGCCAACTTATATGGTCAGTTTGAACAAAAACAAAAAAACAACAACGCAAATAAAAACAAAAAATACGAAAAAACTAAGAGAAAAAAATATGTAGCTGAAAAATGGTAAAAGCGAAACAAAGTTTCTAATAGAATTTTCAAGCATGAATAATTATTTCCTTAAAAAAGTTATCCTACGAAATTTTTCGAGTGCAAAATAATACAGAAAAATATTTTCGTAAGTCCGTCCGTCCGTCCGTCCGACGGTCCATCCGCTGCTGTTGTCCTTCGTCCTTTTTCGCTTTTGAATTATAACTTTTCAAGTTGTTTTAGCCGCTTCAATGACTTTTTTGCTCCGTAACTAATAAACTTTGCACATTATTTATCCTGTTTCTTGTCTATAATAGCCAAAATAAATATAAATAAAAATTGGAAAGAAAAAATACATTACGTTATTTTGTTGCATATTTTTAGGCGACTTCTGCACCCATCTTCCGCATGCAAGAACCGAACCCACAATTTCGTTTGAACAATTTGGAGCCAGGACGTGAATACCAGTTTCTGGTGTACGCCGTCAATGCGAAGGGACGCAGTGAGCCGCCGGTGGTAATCGAACGAGTGCGCGTGGCAGCACAGCTGGGACCATACGGTAAGTGTTCAGACTTTTATATACATACGAAACTATGGAGCACGATTTTAAATGCTGCATACTCGTACTTAAGAGATGGGCTTGAAAATTTTTGACTTTTTTTATTAAAATTGAATCTGTCAATAGAAGCAAGGTAGCAAAAGTTGTTTTACTTTTAAATCTAAAGTATTGTGCATTTTAAAAATACAATTGATTTTTTATACGAGTGGTGATTATTTTTCGGATAGAGCTTTAAGTTGTAGATGGATTGGTATAGAGACCAGAGCACTCATACCAACATTTTTATGAAAATGTTGATTATAAGTAAAATTTAATTAGATAAAAACTCATTCTATATTTACTTGAAAAAACAAAATAAAATAAAAACGGGACAAATAACTTAACGAGCTTATTTTCTTCTTGAACTGAAAATACAAAAATATGATTAAGAGTAAAAGTAAGAATAATTTCGTTGGGCTAATCCGACATAGGTTTTTAACAACAACAAATTTACTCTACTAAATAAATTGTTGCCTACTTTTAGGTGAATATTTAAAGTTTTTCAAAGAAGTTTACGTTTCTCTAGTCTTAAACAGAATTAAACTTAAAAATAAAAATAAAGCAAAAACGTTTATATTTTCAAGCACTTCATGGGCGCTTTTCACGACCGACTGTCTACTCTTAGACGCATATTTTCAATTTAATACACGAGTTACTTTCAAAGCCACAAAATAACCGCACCTTTTTGACTGTTTCCTCGCAACGTTGATTTTCAATTGTTTTCGCCACTTCTATTAAGAATTTCCAGAGAGTTGGTTCTTTGTGAATTTTGTTGCAATTTAGTCTTTTCAGCAAGAAAATAGAAAGAAAGGAAGAAAGGAAGAAAGAAAAATCCCCCGAAAACTATAATACTAAATTTCATTCGCTCATTCGACGCTTCAGTGCGCTTCCAAATCCAAATCAACGCAAGTTTAACTAAATCTCCACAATCAGCAGCCACTAATACACGCATACTGCACAAACACCCACACACGCGTCGTCACACACATGCACACATTTACACATGTGACGACGTTACCCATTCCCTGCTATTCCCCTCTAATCCACTGACTGAGTTATGCACTCAAGCGTTAACAACATTTTCCATCAATTTCAATGGTAAATGGGAAAATGGAGAAAATAGCAATAGCAACAAACAAACACATGCAAAAAAAAACAACAAAAAACCAAAAAAAAACGGAAAATTGTGTGGAAAAATTCGAAAAGAAATGCCAAAAACACGAATCACAGTATTTTGATTAAGTACAGTAAATGAAAAACTACATTCGAAAAAACTTTTGTCGTTTAAAGAGTTTTTAATAGAAGTAGAACTTATGCTCAACGGTCTCATAATATAATTTGCAAAATAACAGTATTTTAGGCTTCAACTAAATTTGGAAAACTGTCGATAAATAAAAGAAAGATTGCTTAACATATTTTGAAAACAAAAAAATAGAAACGGTATAAAAGAATTTTTAATTAATTATATTTTTTATTTTGGGACATGCAAAAGAACTTATTAAAAATTTTACTAAGCTTTAAAGTTTTGCTAGACTTTTTTGTGAAGGCCTACTGATGTCTTAAAGTACTATGCGCCAGCTAAAAATACGATTTTGTATTTTTGGCATTTGAATAAGACTTTGAGTGTGTGTTTGTGTGTGTGTGCCGGTAGAAAAATACACACACACACACATCGTTCGCCTTCGCTTCAATTACTTCAGTTCATTTTGCTATGCTTTGCTTTGCTTTTCTTTTTCACTTACTACATCGCTTCTCCGCCAGCACACATCGTCGTATAATTTCCCTTTTGCGTAGACACTTTATCATTATTTTCATTTTTATGTTGATTTTTATTTTATGTTTACTACTGATTGTGTTCATGTACACACACACACACACATGCATAGACAACGCTTCCTTCCTTTGCTTGCAGCCCAATATCAATAAAGCTACAAAAACACTCATAATTCTTTTGAGTACTTTGTTTGAGTTTTGGTCCGGGGGTGTGGAGAAGACTAGAGCGCAGAGTAAAGTTCTTATGTTACGGATACGCTGCTTCTTGCTGTTTGTTCCTTCTTCTTAATCAAAGTTCTTATCTTGTTGTTGTTTGCTTATGTGTTTGTTTGTTTGTGTTGTTTGTGTTGTTTGTGTGGCACTGAAAGTGTTATTAATCAATTGTTGTGTTTTCTCTAATTTTGGTAATAAAATCGTATCTACGCAACGTTAAATTGATAAATTACCAAAGACAAAAAATGCAGACTTGATTTTTCGACTGATTTATGGAAATGTTGACAGGAAATAAAGGCACATGCCTACATAAAAGTGCGCGTCACACAAACATTTCTGACTATTCTGACATTTAAGTTCTTGTATACAGTTTGAAATATCTTGAAGCTAAAATTTCTTTTTGGTGAAAATTTTAACAGTATTTATAAAAATTTTTAACCGAAACTGTTTGTCTCCTTTAAATGATCGTTTTTCTTTAAGTTTACTAAGTTTCGTTTATTACAAACTGTGAAATAAAACTTTTGTCCTTTGCATATAAAAACTCTTTACAAAAAGTAAATGTTTCTAATGACGTTATTTTTTTTCACTTTTATTTTTATTGCAAAGGCAATTAAAAGTCTTTTAAAAAGCAAGTTAATAAAAATATCATTTATATATATATTGATTTTATTAAATATTCAGTAATGAAAAATTATGATTTTTAAATTTAATTATTATTTTTAGTATGAAGAAAAAACCCAAAAACAACTAACAGCTTTGTAATGAAATCTTAAATTCTCCCGCTGTAATTTGGAAACTAAAAGACCGTAAAATAGCTGCATTAAAAAAAAGACGATATTGTAAAAGCTTTAATATAAAATTTAATAACGCTCCTATAAAGATTGTAAAACACTATCTTTAGTTTTTTTTTTCCAATTATTTCGAACATCTTTTTAATGTTTATTATTTGCTAATAACTGTTTTCTTGTTATTTGACAACTAAGTTAACTTTTTATTAACTTATTTCTACAATTATTTTTTTATTTAATCGTAGTAATTTAAATTCTGAATATTTTATATGATACAAAAATATGAAACGCCCGTTTCACTGCGACCGTGATTAGAAAAAGCTTAAGTAACAGCAGCTTTTCCGCCCAATTCGTCTATTCTGCTAACGCCAAGCCTTTTTTATTTTTAACTTCACACGCACACGTTCACCTCGCGCGCTGCAATCTTATCCAACTAACGAACAAGCAATAATAACAACAATAGCAACAACAAGTGTTGTTGTTAAAATTTTTGAGCATAAATTATGAGACTGAAGCTGAAAATGTGTTCCTGCCTGTCTGCCTGCCGCCTTCCTGCCTCCGCGACCGTTACTGTCTGTGTTTAAGTGTACGAGTATGTGTGTCTGTCTTGTGGGTGTGTTTGGCTCCATTACCACATTTGCTTAAACGCCTCGACTTGAGTGTGTGTGTGTGTATGTGCGTGTGGGCGTACGTGTGTGTTTGCGTGTTAGTGTAGGCGTATTTACTTTTGTTGTTTTTGTCGTTGTTGTTATTGTAATCTGAGTCATTGTTTACCGCCCGAGGTCAAAATGCTGTGAATTTATGTTGGCGGAGCGTGTTTTGTGCCGCCATAAAAACACTTTTCTTTTTGCATTTTGGTTGTTGGTGATGTTGTTGTTGTTCTATAGGGTACATGCAATACAATAGCATAAGTTACATACACATACATACACAGTCAGGAGAAAAAAGCATATGCCTAGCATAGAATATTTCCCGTTAAAATAATGTTTCTCCGTGTCCTTTTTTCTGACTGCTGTGCGTATCTGCATACACACATGTGCGAATCTACTTATTTGTTAATGGGTGCTGGTGTGTGTTTGTAAAAGCGTTTTGGCACACATTTCGCTTTTGTTACGTGCCTTCAACTGTTTTTACTTTTTTTTTATTAAAAAAGCTATATAAAGCGATTTAAAATATTACAAGAAGTTAACCTGTTTTTTATCCAGCAAGATATTAACTTAAAGTTTCAAAATGCAATGGTAAGCAATTTAATTAAAAGCAAAAATAAATTAGGCTTAAATTGAATTTGGATCATACATTAAAACAATCTTTAAAGTCTTCCTTAAATAAAAACTTCACCAAAGAATATCAAAAGGATTTTTCAATTGATACCTATTTTATAGAAAATAAAAACGATTTTCTTGCATTAATGTGCACATTTGCTTATTTTCTTTCCTTTTTCAACTCGTTTTTTGATACGTATTTTGTTGTCCTACACGAACCCAAAGAGAAATATATAAATAGCGGCACTTGAAAATGCCATAATTTATTGCAAGATAAACCGAAATGAAACCCAACCTTTTATTAAAAATCACTCACTTTTCCGCCTTCGAAAGCTGCAATCCAAATTGATTGCCCTGCCGCACAAAAAACACTTAAAAGGATCAAAATTAATTTGTACGAAGAAAATATCGTATCCTTGCGCAGAACCGAACCGGATATGTCGGCTTAAGACTTATTAATAAAATAATAAAAAAGAGAGCGAGAGCAATTCGTTTCAAGTGAGCAACGAGGAACGGGAAGCAAGCACTCTGCACCAGCTTAAGTAAAAACCTGTTGTAAAATAATTGCGAATAAAAAACAGACAGACACACACGAAAACCCTTTGTTTTTATATAGAAAAAAAAGAAAATAATAAAAAAAAGGACTAGCTTTAAATCATAAATAAAACGTCCAGCCGCAGGTGAACGCTTTATGCGCTTTAACGCCGCTCTCAAGCAGGAGGAGGCCGTTCGAGTCGTCGTTCATTTCTTCCTTCGTGTTCGTTTCTTGTCTCTCGTAGTCTCTGCTGCTGCCAACAGAGGCGTAGCTCAAGCAAATTTTTCGTATTGTAAAAATAAATTAAACGTTTCTTGTATTCATTTCCATTGCAGAAATTAATTTTCTAAAAGATTTAATGTTGCACTTTACACTTTAAATGTTTATTTAAACAATATTACATTTTCTAATAGATTACTGAAAATTCTAGAAATTTTTTTAAATTCTTATATATTCGTATGTTAGAAACTTTAAATTATTGTTTGGTCTACGCCACTGACTCGCAGCTATTCTTTTTTTTTTCTTCCGTGTGAGTTTGTGGATTTTTGTCTGCTTTATAGCGTTCTGCTTCCTAGCCATATTTCATTTTTATTTTTGCTGGCACTTCCGCGCACACACTCATACACACACGGACACACATACAAACATGCCAAGCAAATGAAGCGGAAATTCCTTGTTGAGAAACAGAAAAACCAAGCAAAGTAAAAATAAAAAAACTATATAAATGAAAACAAACGCCTTTAATAAATCTTGGCGCAGGATCGCATGTCCTTACTTTGATGTTTTTAGCACAGCTTTTTATTGTTTTCGCTTATTATTTTCCATTCGCTGCTTTTGCCCGGTTATTGTCGCTGTTGATGTTGATGTTGGCGTTGTTGTTGTTATTGTTTTTTTTGTTGCTGTTGTTTGTATTGTTGCTACACATATACGAGTATAAGGAAATCCAATAAATTTCAACAAAAGCGCCGACCTTGTTCGTGATAATTGGCTGTCGTTTTTATTCTGGTTCCCTTTTTTTCGTCCTCCTTTTTGTTGCGAATTTCTTTCATTTTTTTTACCGAAACATCATAAAACAAAAACCAAAAATTAATATGATTTCTTATACTAAATTAAATATTAATAACAATTTCGGTGCGCAGTAACTGAAGTGCAGCGGTGCGTATGAGCGATAAATAATTTTCACATATTGGTTTAAAAAGAGAGAGGAGAGAGAGAGAACAACTTTTTCTTTTTTAAAAATTAACTGAATAATTTGTTGAAATAGGTGAATTTTTTTTTTTAAATGACTTGAAGTTAGTAAAACAAAACAATTATTAAGTTTCTTTAGTTTGAAATTTAAATATTTTGCAATTTTTTTGTAATACGAATATGTAAATCTTATGCTTACTTATTTCATTGTCCGTTGCTATATTACATAGCGACCAGAGAAATACGAACCACGTACTTGTAAATAATTTTAGTTTTTACCACCATTCCCAAAAGACGAAATTCTTAAATGAAAACGGGAAAAAACCTGCAGACGGCCAAGCAGAAATCAGCTGCGCAGAAAAAATATATAAAGGACCAGCATAGAAATTAAATTGCAATAATAAAAGACTATTCTAGATAGGTGTATGTGGTAATTTTACAAAGAAGCTTAAGTCAAACTATGCGCTAATTTGGAATTTTAAATTTTGAGTTCCAAATTAAGCAATGAATTAAAAGTAAGTAAGAAGGGGGAACCTTGGGGACAAGTTAGAACTTTTTAAGGCACAGGTTTGAGTTTATTATAACAACTTTGGATAATTTATGAAAACTTATTTGATGAATAAATCTTCAAATTACAATTTGGAAAAAGCAATAGAAAAAATCTTTAAACATTATTTAAAATCTCATTGTAAAATGTACTAAAAGTTAACCTTTTTTTATGTTTCTATTAAAATAATCATTGAACCACTTCCTTGTATTTACACTATTTCGTAAAATTACTGCTAATATGAAGAGACATATGCCAGGATATCAATGAGCAAGCACAACGAAAATAGAAATATAAAAAAAAAATCAAATGAAAAAAAAAGAAGAAGGGAAAATTCCAAACCAGCGGCACAAACTGGCACAAACTAATTTCGAGCAAATAACAAATCATTGTGTGCCTCCTTCGTTTTCTTTTGTTTCATTTCGTTAATTTAATCGCATTTATCTTTACTTCTTCTCTTTCTCTTTGTTTGCTTTGTTTCTTTCTCGCCGCACAGATGAATCCATACTCTCGGAGGATCCCACACCCGCCGAGACAACACATCACGCTAGTGGTGGTGCGGGCGGCGGTGTCGGCGTTGCTGGTGGTGCGGCGGGCGCTAGCATTGGCGGCGTCGGCAACGGTCCCGAGAAACAATCGACCGTGCTTATACTGGCCGCCGTTGTGGCGATAGGCGCCGTCATAGTAACGTCAATTATTGTGGCGGGGATTGTGGTCGTTTGCCGGCATCGGCCGAGGCCACCTGAGCCGCAGGATGTACGCAAAAGTATGCGGTAAGTCTAAGTCTCGCTAAAGGAAAATATATTTACAAATCAGGCAGTGTCAAGCAAAACTCAACAATCAGTATTTTTTGGAATATTTCATTTTCAGTTGCAATAAAAACTTTGTGCTCTATTTTATTCTGTTTTTGGTCAGAAAACAGTTTCCATTGGCATTCGTAACTATTTTGGTGAAATTCCAACACAGAATAACAAATAGTGATATTGTTGAGTTTTGTTTGTGATGCCTTCAATTAAGCAAAAATTTGAAAAAAAAAAAACGAAACCAAACACGGAAAATAAATGGCGAGGCTACTTTACGTGGAGAACGTGAGTGAGTTGTATGAAAAGGATTAGAAGTCGGGGCAGCGGGAGGGTCAGCTGTAATCGCCACCATAAGCAGGATCAGCATATGTTTACGGTCTCGACTATAAATTGCTGCTCTTTTGTTTTTCTTTGATTATTTTTTTCTTGCTCTGGCAGAATAATTTAATTTGCGCTTGATTGCGGTAGAAATAGTTATCCAGAGAATAAATGGTTTGCTATTTAGTGATGGTAAATAAATTTTTTATATGCATATTAAAGATAAATTGGGTTGTAAAAATGTAATAATAAAATGTATTTAAAAGGAAATACTTTTATAAAATGGGCGTACATGCGGTATGAGTTATATTAAGTATTTAATATTATACTTTCTACTATTAAAAAACCTTAAATTAGCAAATCATATATCATGAATATGCAATTGGTTAGAGTATAGGGTCTCACCCTGACCCTATACTCCAAACTTCAGTTTCAACGTTCAAAAAAAAAATCAGTTTTAATATAATAAATCGATCCCTTGAAACTCACTTCAAAGTATAATTTTAATGCTTCTCAAAGTTTATTATGCTGGCGTAATGCATTTTCCGCATTTTTATGCCGACAACTTTCCCCAAAATTATTTTGCAATTACGCTGCGACGTCAAAAAGCAAACAAACAAACAAACAACAATAAACATGAACTTTTGACTTAATTAGCCAACTTGGACTAGTTTATGTTTGAGTAGTGTTGGCATCGAGGACAACAACAAAACCAACAAATGAAATTAAGCATCGCGCAAATACCGCACCCAAAAAAGAAAAAAAAAACACGACAAAACAAAACCAAACAAACCCAAACACAAATAAAATAAAATTAAATGAAATGAGTACAACGCATTCTGCTGGCAATGAAACTCGCTCGGATTTATGCTGATTGAAATAAATGTGGATTTTGAGTGCGGTCGGCCATTTTATGCTTTTGCTGCTACCGCTGCCGCAGCTGCTCATCACAATAAAACGCGAAAAACCACAAAACTAAAGCGGCGCGCATTAACTTTGCATTTAAATCAAGTTGCGCAGCGTCGCGCCACGCTACGCTTCGCAGTTACAACTCATGAGAATAATTAGTTCAAGTTTAATTTCGCCCGCTTTTTCCTACTCTTCAGTTTCAGTCCAGCCAAAAATCAAGTGATTCTCCGCTTCGCACAGTGCTTTGAATTATTTGAAAAGTTACAACTAAATTTTTACACATAATAAAATACAATTTTATATATATTAATTTTTTTAAAATAATTTTGTAATGATAAACTTGTACAACGAAGTACTGTACGCAAATTATCCTTGTAAGTCCTCTTACAGTAAGTAAGTTTCACGAATGCGAAAACACAGAAAAAAAAGCCATTTGCGCGGTTTTCAAGCCCAAAACGCAATTAAAATCTACTTTCAAAATTTGAGCGAGTTTTTAAAAGCATAAATTGTGGGCAAAAAAAAAATAAATCCGCACTAATGTCCTGCAAACAGTTTACTTTCCAGAAATAGTTTTCAAGGACGCGTTAAAGTTGTCAAGCAGACATTCTATGCGGTAAATGGAAAGGATTACGAAGGAAGCAAGCGAACCAGCAATAGTGTGAAATGCTCTTGCGTAGCGTAGTTTTATAAAAGTTTTGTTGATAAAAAATTAAATTAGCAGCGCAGGATACACGCTAGAGGACGCAAAAGAGGTAAAACAAGGAAATGTTTTCCCCAAAAAAATGTGGAAGCACGTTCCATTAAATTAAAGTTTGCATTAAATTATTGCGGGACATCTTAACATCTTCTTTAAACCAAAATGAGAAGTAAACTGGCGAATGAGTGATAATTAAAGATTCGATTCATTAATACATTTAATTCTACACTAACGTTTAGTTGTTGGAAAAAATTCAATCAATTTTAAATTCTTACTTTGTTCAAATGATAAGCGAAGAAAATCCACGGAAAAACGAGTTTAAAAATACAAATCTACGTTTTTTTATCTCTAACTTATTTCTAAGTTGGCACACTTGCCCAGTAGCCCATTCACTCGTTCACTGCATTATCTAACGTCTGTAATTAATTTAATTAGACTCATCAAAAGCTTGAGAAAACACATCAATTTAGATAGAAATCTTTCGAAACGCCACGTCAAAACTGATTAGGGACGACGGCGCGCTGCTAGAGTCAGGAAACGGAAACGGGTTTTTCGCCGCTAACGCCGGTGACTTTATGTTTTCGTGTAGGATGGCGAGGGCGGTGCAAAAGAAGTTTGTATGTTTGCTTGCCAGCAGCTGCTAACCTACTTCACGCCCACGTATTACCTTTTTGCTCGAAATTAACTTGAAATTAAGCCAATTGCAATAAAAAAGGAAACGGAAGTTTTAGGGTAGCTGATGCAAACGTCGGGTATATATACATACAAACGCTGTGATGAAAAGTAAGGCAAGAGGTAAGCAGTCGAAGAAAGCAGTCTGCTGTGCTTACATTCACTTTTATAATTGAACCTCCTTATCATCGTGGGTAAATGTTGAGCGTACACACCGAAGAGAAGCAAAAAAAATATAAAGCGCGGGCAGATTGTCTCATAAAATATTATCAGTTGAGTTTAATGAAGGAACTTATTTTTTGTATGTATATAAACGTTTTTTTTTCATAATTATGCAATTAGAGGGGCGCGCGTTTTTAAACGTTTCTAAAGTGGGTTAATTCGCGCATTTCAAACGTTGAACTGCGTTATGGAAAATTGAAGCAATAAAACTAAACAAAGAAAATTTAATACATGATGTATGAGTGATTTTAATGGTATGAGATATTTTAAATAAGAGGGGCTTTGAAAAGACCTCTTTCAGGAATTACATACCTGAGTTAGAGAAAATATTTATCTGAGTTATATATTACTAAAATGGGCTGTGTAATCCATTGGCTACTACAACTGGAAACAAATTTTGCTCCTGGTTCGGAGAATATGAAAGCAACGCCCAGACTTGCATTAGTGTTTTGTCATACCGAAAACCACTTTTAACTATCACAACCTTCTCTTTGTGTTAAAGATATATTATATTCTCATTTAAACTATTATTTTTTAAATTTCGGTTTTTGAACTATTTCAATTCGACCGGTAATTTTAGTTCTTTTCCTTTTTCTGAGTATACAAAAACGTTGCTTCTTTTTTCCTTTAAATAAAATATGCCATTTTGTGCTAACTTTGCGCTAATCAAATCTAGCGTTTATCCATGGCCAGGAGTTGAACCCACATCTTTGCGCGCGCCGTAACAACGTACCCCCAATTCCCGCGCCAATAAATTAGTTTAGTGCGCGCCAAGTCGAGTTAAGTCATGCCAAGTCACTGCATCGCATCGCAGCGAATCGCATCGCATTGCTTTGTGGTTGTTCCATTTCTAATTCGATCTACTTATCGTATATGCTCAATCTCAATTTCGAATTAATTGAGCTGAACAGATGAAGTTTGTTCGAATTCGTTCGCTCTTCTGTATTACCGCATTTTGCCATCTATCGTTGGTTTTGTTTGTCTTTATTTTTGTTTTATCTTTATTTGCCTTTTCTGTTGTAATCATTGATTTGAACTGAGTTTCAATGTGTTGGTGTTCGGTCTGGAACTGAGGTCTATACGGGTTAGAGTTAAATAAAACTCACTTCGATTATTTAATGTTAAATCCCGTAAGTAAAGGTCAAAATGGAGGCGAAATTTATTGCAACTTGAGTGAGATGGCGCCGGCACCAAAATGTCTGCTAATTTATATGGACATGTCTATATGAGTATTTCTATTTTAGTCTTTCAGACTTTTTGCTATTTTCTTTTTAAGTAGTAGTAGGTAAAAAGTATGAAATACTTTTACGCAGTGAAGCTTAAAATTTCCAATTTACTGAATTTCAGTTACTTCTTTTAATAAATAATTGTTTTAATATGCAATCATCAACATTCTTTAATTATGTATACAAAAGTGATTTGCGTTTTAGAATTTCAAATAATGAAAAAAAAAAATAAAAATTTTACATAAAGAGTATTTATTAAAAATATTGTGCACAACATCAAAGCGAATTTTCATTCAGTTATTTATTTATTTACAAAATGCGGGTCATTACTTGATCACAAATAAAAAATACAAATGATCAAACAGAATTCTAATTAAATGTTGAATTAAATCGAATACATATTTACTCTTCAGTCAATGTAATGTCTGCCTGTTCAAACACCGTCTAAATGTAAAGCTTTGTGTTTTATTGCAGACCTTTTTAATGGCTCATTTTTAATGCAAAATGTAGGTGTGTACTCGTGTGTTTGTGTTTTTGTCTATTTTGTTGCCTGTGTCTGACATATTTTCTAATGATTTCTGACATAACGCGTCATTTTACGATTTATAATCGCATTAGTTAATATTATTATTATTATTTATTATTTGACAAAGTGCGCTTTTAATTCGCGCAGCATGCATCATTCACTTGATTAGTGTCAGCGCTCGCGCGTTTATTGAATCATAATCATGACAAACAGCAACAATATCAAATACTACAACAACAACTGTTGCTTGTCCATAACACATTTTAATGGCAACACAGCATGACTGTCAGTCGCTAATTTAGGTGCGCATTTTCCTTAATTTTATCAAATTAATGAAATTAGTTGTAAATAAATACTGGTCACAGTGGACGACATATTTAAATATCGTAGCTGAGTACACAACAATAACAGCTAATATTGATATTGATTCCAAATATTTGTCTTAATTAGGAGAATTGCAAAGTTGAGCTGGAGAACGAAACGCTCTTGTTGGACAACATTGTGTATGAGTGATATTTATTTTGTTTTCCAATTAAGGATTATTTCCTAATTTTATTTCTCCGGGTTTTGTATAAAGTCAAACCAATTCATTTCAAATCTAAAATAACAACAATATATTTTAATCGTAAATTTTTGAAGGAAGCTCTCAGTTTTACAGTAAATCGTAGAAAAATTGTATTTTTTCCTTTTTATTTTAACAATTACTTCAATTCTAACTAAATGAAAATAAACAAGCCACTTCATAAAAATAATAAAAAATGCTAATGATTTGACCCCACTCTCCGTAAAGTAGAAGCCGGAGAAGCATAGAAGCGGTAGTAAACAAGTAGAAATGAAAAGGAACGATATGGAATGAATGTACCAAACGCAAGAATTGCTAACGCAACTTAATAACAGAATACAACAAAATACAAAGAACACTTAAGCTGCTGCTCAGCTTAACTTGTAGTTCGCTCGCTATTGCAGCACCTGTGCGTGTGCTCCTGCTGTGTAGCGTTGAGTTTGTTGTTGTACGAGTATACAGACAGCAAGAGCAGTAGTAGTAAAAAAAAAACAAATTAAACGATGTCCTTTAAAATATAAAAAGCAGAAAAACTCAGGAATACGCTAGAAAAAACACGAACAAGAAAAAGTGATAAACGGCGGTAATTCCGTTTTTCTTGTTACTCATCGTTGTTTTTGTTGTTGTTTTTTTATTTTTATATTTAGATAAAAGCTCTAGAGGTCTATTGTGGGATCAAGTGGGCTTTTCGAGAAATTAAAGCGCAAATTTACACGTGGAAATTTTTGATTTATTTTATGTAAGGTTGGTACAGAAACGAAAATGGCTTGTAGATATTTTAAAGTACATTTTAAATAAAGAAGATATTAAGTACAAAAGTAATTTGATCAATAAGAAACTTAAAAATAAACAATTAACATTTTCTACCATATAAATTAATATTTCAAAAAGAACCTATTTTCAAAATTAAACTAGTTTAAATTAATAAAAAACAACACATCTTGCACTTTTCCTTAATAATATTTCTATCAACCGTTGACCCCGTTTTAAAATAAACAAGTAGTAAAATGTCAATTATTTATTTAATTCTACTCAATTTAAATAGGTTCCCTGGGAGTTTGCTACATTTAAAGGGTTGCCCTTAATCTCGATATTTACCACAGTTCGAGAACTGAACCGAGCTTTTTTTTCTTTTTCTGCAGCAAAGTTTTACTGAATTGTTGCGCCGCTTTGGGAAATCAAATTACAATAAAGTGTTGCCACACTATTTTCCCTTTTTTTCTTCTTATTGTTGTTGTTCGTTTCAATTTCCGGACAATGCGGGTGTAGGTGGGCGACAAAGTACTTTTTCACTTTTATGTTTTCGGGATTTTTTGCGAACGTTTGTGCTAAGGGAGCAATTATTTAGTTGCCAGCCATAATTTGTTGCCACAACTTGCTAAATAAGCACTTATGTGCCACATACTCATAAGTGCGGGTAGCTGAAGAAAAAGACGTGCGGGCAAACAATTTGATAGTTGGATAGAACGAAAATATTTTCTGCGCTTAAATAGTTAAATTGCAATTAAACAATATTTTCTGATATTGTTTTAAATAAAAGAGATAAGAAACCTGTACTTATTTTATTTAAAAAAAATGATTTTCAAACAATTTTCAATAATCTAAAATCATTTAAATAAGTTTTCAACTTCGACTAAACTAAGAAAAATTATAAAATGTCTGAATTTCATCATTAAACTCAAAGGTTAACGCAAATATCTTTACATATATTAAACATTTGGAAAGCACATTTAAATAAATGTGAATAAATTAAATAGTTATTCTTAGCACTTTTATTTGATTTTATTATTACAAAAATCTTATGACAACATACAACAAACATTGTGTGCAGTTGTTCTAATTGCAAAAACAATAAACAAACACATGCTTAAATTGCATTTGATGTAAAACAAGTTTAATACATTAAATATTTATTATCATTCACATACTATCGTGTTTGTTTTATCGCACTTTTTTTTAACCTAACGCTTTAGCTCACACCTTGTACTGACTGCGCTCGCAAATGCTTTCCAATTAGTTTAATTGAGTCAATTTCTTGATTAAATTGATTTTCGTTTTATTTTTATTTTTGTATTGAAGTGTGTATGTGTATCTGTATTGAGTGAGTACATAATTCTACCCACTCAAACTATGCAACATTTCACACACGCACAAAGCAAACAACGCTCCATTTCAAAAATATAATTCCAGAGTATTGTCACAAAATCTGTTTATATATGTATATAAAAGAAAAGGAAAGTTCAAAATTGATGTCTCATATGTGCTGCCAACTAATTCTGAGAATAAAGCTTAGAAACAATATCTCAAGCATCCAAGCATCAAAAGCCTAACCAATTCATTACCACATTAGGAAGAATTTCCTGATAGTATATATCTGATATAAACTGTAATGTATGGGTGTCCACGAGAGTTTCCTGGACGTTTGATGGCACACACAAACACACAATAAAAAAAATTTAAATCGCGCGAGCTATATAACAGAAATTGTTGTTGCTATTGTTGATGCCATACTTTGCTTTGCAGCGGGAGTTCCAGGCAGTTTTTTTATAGGTTCTTTTTTTTTAATTCACACCCACATACAATTTGTATGCTGTTGTTGCTATATATACGAGTATACGTATGTATTTCATCGCATATGTGTAGTAGTTACTCGATAAATTTTTATTGCAATACAGCGGCAAAAATGCCCTGATAAAAAAAAATACTGAAAAGATTGGGAAGGAAGCAAGTGAAGCATCCGGAATTAAAACGCGCCGCAGGGAAATAAAAATAAATTCAATTAACGTTTGATATGGCAGTGGCGGCGCTATGGTCGCGACTACTACCGCCGGCGCTGACGGCCAAAGGGCACAATTACGCTCCAGTGGAAAAATATATTGGAAAAATATTGAAAAATTGATATATGTACGCACATATATACGGAAGAGAGCATCGCATGTATTTTATTGTTGGTGTTATTTTCAGTGGTTTTTCGTGGCGGTAATTTTTATTTTATTAAATGCTGAAAAGGCTCGTAATTGAGTTGCAGCCGTTTCGCTTTGTTTTACTTTGGCGAACAAATTTTTATTATTTCTTTTCTATATGCTTGATATATTACAAAAACTACAAAAAGTGCGCGATCAGTTGAATGAGGCACATAAAATAAATCAATTTAAATAAATGCTCGAAATGAAATTGTGAAAGAAACAAAAAACTAAAATCGTGTTATCTTTCTTTTAGGCCCGCACGCAACGATGTCCCTTCGATGTACATCGAGGAGGACGAACTGAACGACGAGGAGGCGGCAGCGGGTGGCGGTGCGCGGGCTGCCGATATACGTGCGCGTGTTACGCCCGCGACGCTGGGGCCGCCACGCTGCAGCGGCGCGAGTACGGCGAGCAGTCAGCACCACTACATTTCGGAGGGTTTCATCCAGTATGCGCAGCCCAGTCTGAACGGTACTATTCCAAAATCCATACTCAATAAATTGTAAACTTTTGTAGATTTGTAGCGCGGAAGGCGCGACCTTCCGTACGCCCACTTTCTGTCACTTTCTTTCACTGCACTCGCTCTTCTCTTAGTTAGTCACTTTTCGGTTTTACTTTGGCATCAAATGTGAAAATTAGTTGATATCTCTCTTAAGTGCTTGCAATTGCATATAAATTTATTTCATTGTAAAATTATTAAATATTTTAATTTTATAGATCGCTGTAAATACAATAGCACAATTTTATATTATATTATTTTAGCTTAATTTTAAATTTACATTTACATTTTATTATTATATCTAAGAATGTGTAGATTTAAGTCAATATTTGTGTGTGCAGAATTTAACAATTCAAAATTTGTTTTGCCGCTTATTTCAATTTAATTAATTTTATTTTATTTGCTTTATGCATTTCATTTATTTACTTTAACTATAAAAATTACAATAAATGCTTAAATGTATTTAACTATTTATTTAAATTTAAAAACAAATTTAGTATCGCATGACCTTGTAATTTTTTTTGCATATATCTCTTGAGTAAATAAAATAAATATTTAAAAATCTATTTTATTTTTATTTATCGATTTACATTTTTTTATTTGTATATAAGTATTTATTCAAAATAAACTTTTTAAAGTATTTCGAAAAAGCTCAAAGCTATAATTTTTGTGATCAGAAAAAACAAATAATGGAAACGGAGAACAAATTACAACATTAACATTAGATAAAGCTGTTATTACTTGAAAGTTTAGGTAAAAAAAAGCCAAAACAAACTTTAAAATCAAGAAAGCTCTTCACTTTATTACAACTGCAGGTAATATAAAAGTAAGCAAATTTAATAAAACAATCACCGTAGTAAAAATTAGTTAAATAAAAGCTCTTTAGTATAATTGAACACTTACATTGTATTAATTTTGTTTGTGATTTTTTATTTCACTCTTACAACATAACTAATAATTGTTTAATGAACAAAATTGAAGAAAGTTAGGATGTTAATCAGCTTCAAAGCTTTTAAAAAAGGTTTTCTTCTGTAGGGAGCATAACATTTATAAAACCAGACGCAAGCTCAGTCAAAAGAATGAAATTGGGCTGCGGTGAAACAAGCGAACCAAAAAGCGAAAAGACTTTAAAAGAAACTCAAATTTAGAGTGGCGCCGTTGCTGAACTTCTGTTTTTATTGTTGGTATTACTATTGTTTTTGTTGTTGTAACAATGCACAAGTACCTACAATACGCAACAGTGTTGCAGTCTGTGGTCTTCATTGGAAATGCCTCAAATGCGCTCAAGTACGCTACAAAAAATACCGCCAATAAAGCAGCGCGACGAGTTGGCAACCCAACCCGCTGCCTGTGAACTTGTATACTCGTAATGATGAGGTTTTGCGTAAAATAAGTGCAAATGTAAATAAGCGCGTTTTCCAAATAGTTGGCGCAAATTACATTTTAATTTTAATTAATCATTGAAACAATTTAAATATGGAGCAGAGGAAAGAAAACCATATAAACCTAGCAAAATCAAAATAAAATACAATGTGCGTTGTTATAACTTGACTATATTTTAAATACGACGTTTAATGAGTTGTATTGTCTTAACATGTTTTGTGCAACAGCATAAAAAAGTGACTAGACAGTTCAACGCTTTTCCTCATCAGCGATCTTTTCTCTTGGTGAAGCTTTGTGTTTTCGTACTCATCTATAAGTTTGCTTTTTTTTGTTTACTACGTTTTATATAAAATGATGTAAATAAAATTTTAAAATCATTATTTAATCGCGAGATTTAAATTTTTGTAAAAATTATTATGTACAAATTTAACAAATACACACAGCAACACTTTAGGTACTCACACATCCTAATACAATCGGCATGACCTCTAGCAGCACTCTCCTCATTCCGATCTCTCTCTCTCTCTTTTTCTCATTTTCACTGTCGCTCTCTTCAGTAGTTACAAATTTCTTCACAAATTCGTTCATATATAAACCAAAATTCTTTGTGCTTAATTTGCTTTGAATTTCACTCCTTCTCAGGCTGTGATGTTTTGATACCTTTGCTTGCGCGCACCACTGCACCTGCTTCCGTTACGACGTTGCAAGTCTCCTCCCACAATTGGCCCACAAACAGTCTGCAAGCCAAATTGAATGCAAAAGGCGGCGCGAATGCGATATCAACGCGTTTTGGGCTAGGAATGCAAAAAATGCTTGTTTACAGCAGCGATGTTTAAAACTTGCTTCTCTGTTTCCAACTAAATGTACTGTTTCCTCTTTTATTAAAAATTATAAACAATTTCAATTTAAACCAACTTTTTAACTTAAATTGCACAAAAATCACCGTTAAATTGTTTTTTCTTTATTCAATATTATTTTTTTTTTATTGTACACATTTATTAGGTTTTAACGAAAAAAACTAAGCTTAAAAGTTTCGAAAGCTTAAGTTTTCGGGATTAAGAAGCTCCAATCTTCCGTAGATTTAAATCTTTAAATAATTTTTAAAACTTTAAAGTTCACAAAACAAAAAATTATTGAAGTTATGTTGAACTTAAAAAGCTTTTATTGTTTAGTTTGACTGTAAAAAGTCCTCAAGCTTAAACAATTTTTTTTTTGTAAAATTTAAAACGTTTAAAGAGTATATCAAAAAAAGATCTCAGCTCAAAATAAGCTTAATCAGTATGCACATAGAATTCTTCTAACTTTATTCATTATTTTTTTCGGTTTAACAATATTTGCTTTGACAAATTTTCGCAAAAATACCAACATCAGCAGAATAACATTTTTTTGTTTTTGTTTTCTTCTGTTCGTTCTGTCATGTCATGTCTGGTTTTTGTTGGTTGCAATTTTCTTCAATTACATTAAACCACAATTTCCCTTGAAGTTTTGAATAATTGTTGTTTGCTCTCTTGCATAAATTCTTTATTGTTCGAACGCTGCAGCCGGAAACCACCTCATGCCACCTCTCACAGTCGGTCGTTCGCCTTTTATGTGAAGGACTCTGTTTGGCTTTTGTGGCTATTGGTGACCTTAATTGCATCACGTTGAATATTAGAAAATTTCCACCATACAAGTGTGCGTGTTTGTGTGTGTCTAAACAACCATATTTATATTAGGCTGGTTTACTCAGAGTAAACATATTTATTTAAGGCATCCACAATATTTTTTTAGTTTCAAAACCAACCTAATATTTGTTTATGTGTGCTTTAGTGCGTGTAAAATGTACGCCTGTTGACGTTTTGCTTGAAAATATTAATAACCAACATTTGCATTAGGTCAACACAAACCACACCAAACCAAACTAAACTTGAACAACAATACCACACAAACACCTGCCGGAAGTCAGCGTTTGCATATGTATGCGTGTGTGCGTAAGTGTACGCATTGAAATGCTTTGAAAATGTGCTTGTTGCATATTTTAGGATAATGTAAACGTGCGTCATGACGTAACAAATAAGTCCAGCAAATGGATAGGCGGATTGACATGCTGGAGGAACTGTCGCTGTCACATTTAGGATATACAAAATTCGTTTCATTGTGCAAGTATTTAAATTGTTTTGCACAAAAAATACAATTCTACAAAAATATTTAATAAAAATTGAAACTTTACATTAAATTTTTAATAAAGATAAATATTCAGAAAAAGCAAAAATTTTAAAACAAAATTGTGTAAATGTATTTAAAAAAAAATGTATACACATCAAATTTTAAACCATAGATTTTTAAGTTCAAATCCAAAGACCGAAAAAAGCGCATTTACACTTATGCTCGCATACATATGTACCTGCACTTCACAAATACACACACCTGGGCATTTTTAAACGGGCACGTGTGCAAACAACAAAAAATATGCCCTCTGACAGCAGGTGACTTTTCTTAAAAATATAACAACGACGAAACACTTGTAAATAAAAGGCTTTTCTAACAGTTAGGCAAACAGCTGCACACCGCCTCACACAAACACACTCACACATACACCAATTAAATCCAATGCTAATGATGGCAACATTGTCACACACAAATGTTGTTTATTCACACATTTCGTGCAAGAATATTTTCATAAATGAGCACTGAACGCGACAGCAGCAGCGCACAGTATTTTCATAGTGAACAAGAATTTGGCAATATTTTGGATTTACAAGAAATATTTTCTTTTATTGAAAAAATATTTTCAAATAAATTTAAATTTCTAATACTAAAAAGGCGTAATTAAATTAAAATATTTTATCACTATTTGCGTATATTTGAAAGTACTGTTCGCCTGTAGCGATAGAGAAATTCTGCGAGCTCGAAGCACACTTGTCGTTCTTGTTATTGTTTGTTGCCATTGGAGGGAAGCTTTAAGCTAAGCTGGTTGTAATATCTTTGTAAAAGTGTTTTTACGTGTAAGAGTGTATATGTATGCCAGTCTGTATGTGTGTGTGTGTGTATTTGAATGTATGCAAGCATGTGTAAATGAAGAAAGCCAATTTTGCTTGTCAGAAGCAAGTAAACGTACAAATGTCACTGTACGCTGCTCTGAAAGGAACATGTTTCTAATTGTGCACACAGACATGCATACAAAAGATGTTTGAAACGGTTGCGTGTGTATTTTATAACGAATAATTATATTTTATAAATCTAAACATTGCGCATTGTTAAAATTTTTAAATTCAAGCGTGATTGAAATGTTTCAGAAAAGTTTAAAACTTAATAAAAAACAAGACAGCGCTTCACTACCCGAAAGATAAACTAATAACCAAAAATCAAAGATTTATACATAAATGGGTTCTCATTTTTAACACCTTAATTTTTTATCAGAGCAGGTCCTGTTTAAGCCAGTAAAACGTGCTAAAATAAGTTAATTTCGTGAAGAAAAATTAAATTAAATGCGCTATAATTTATAAAGCAACGAAAACACACATTTTGTTGGAATTCTTATCATTTACATCGTGCTACACCGCCACTTCCACCCCCTTTGTCTGCTGTTGACACTTATTTACCGAATACGTTTGTCTGTCCCGATGTCTGGCACATCATTTTCGGCGACTTTTGACTTTGCTGCGCTACTTGAAAATGCTCGACGCAGGACTTTTTCACCACAAATAAGCCGCCGCGTTGACGATGACGGCGCATGTGTTTATTTTTGTGTGTAGAGGTTGATGTATGTGAGTGTGTGTGTTTGCGCGCGTCTTTATGGCTGCAAGACGCCGCACAAATGCGACATAAAAGGCAATAACAATAAAATATAGTAAAAATACAAAATAAACGCGTAAACAAGAAAAGTCACCCGGGGCCCTTAAGGGCGGAGTGAGCAAGGATGTGCCAAAAGGATGGTGATGATGGCGTCTCTGCTTGTGTGTGCGACTTTTTTTCTTTGTTATTTTTATTATTTTTTTTTTGTAAAGCGGAAAACAACAAATTAAGTGCTCGGTGCGATGACGCACAGTACTTTAAAGTATAAAAAGTGGTGCGAAAATTTAATCAAAAAGGGATTTCGAAAATGTATAATCTATTTTAGTAATAAAATAATATTCATAATTAATGAATGATTCTCATATTATGTGAGTTAAAAAAAAAAAATTTATTTAACTTAGAGTAAAATATTTTTGACATGATCCGATTGAGTGACCGAAAGTATTTCATCTCAATATCTCAAATGGTTCTCACCCCATCGTGTTACCAAAAATTTATTACAAAAAACTGATTATAGCAAGATCGACTCAGTTACCGACTCAGTTCGGATGAAGAATTTATACGTCTATATCGAATTCGAGTATTTCTCTATGTTACAAACGTGTACCAAAAGGCAATATGCACACCGAGTGAGGCACACAAATCCCTATTATTATTATTTCTTTTCTATTTAAATCAATGGTATATTTTAAATTTGTTTGTTCTATTAGCACAGAAAGTTTACGAATACAGTGCGTCAGCGTGCAAAAAAGTTTTATGTGGGCGTAAATTATGTGTGTGTGTGTGTGCTTGTATGTGTTTGTGTGCTAGTGCGTGTAGAATATTTGGACGCGGAGGCGTGTTGTTGGTTGAGAGATGAGGTCATAATAAGATTGTAAAAGCAACAGCGAAACTGTTGAGGAAGTGAAAAATATTGCATGCAATAAAAAAGAAAATAACAGAAAATAGCAAAAAGTAATGGAAACAATAATTTTTATAGCAAAAGCAATAAACAGGTCAAAAACTGCGTTTAAGTGTGCGTAATAGCAACGCCAAAGTTTGTTATTAGCGGGAAAATGGAAGAAGAAAAATACGATAAGCTAATTAGTATATATGTAAAATATCAAAAGATTTACATACATATAATTATATATATAGAATATATATACTTACTTGTACTTAAACAAGTACAACTACACAGCTTAAATTTTTATAGTTTCAAACATATATTTTAATATAGCCTGGATAGTTTAGCCCTTAAATAGTACAATATTATATTATGTTCATGAAACACCGCTTCTTGTCAACTGCTTTGAAATACAATATTTTTAAAATTGGCTCACTGTACGTATGAGTAATATTAATAAAATTTCATTTACGCTTTTAACTTGAGTTGCTCATTACCGATTTGGACAATTTGAATTGCTTTTTAATGCTTCTTCGTTTTGTGAAAATTAAATAAATGTGTATTCGCTGTGTTTGTTGTTGTTACATTTATTAATTTGTGCTTTTTAATTTAAATTTTTAACATATCTTTTACTTCAAAATATTGAAAACCTTTTCAAGCTGTCACATAATTTTTTCTCATCTTCCTCACTTTCTTAACTTTTCTAAAACTAACAAACTTTTCGTAAAATTGTATTTTGTGTGATTTTGTTTTATGCAACGCCAGTCTATATTGCAGACCCGGATCTGATACTGCCGCGCGGCGAATTGGAGTTTACGACGCTGGATCCCACGCTGAAGTAATGTTAATGTAAATGTTATAAACAAAGAAACACAAAAAATTAGTTAAGAATTGCAGTTTTAGAAAATATTTTAATTTTAACTTATTGTTAAGCAATTTTATAAGCCGCCAATATTTTAAAGCTAGCAAAGAACAGATTTTATTTGAAGCGATGGAAAGCTCATTTCGTAAGGTTAATGTAAAAATTTTTATAGACTTTTAGTTTCGAGTCAAAAGAATCATTTAACATAAATTGTATTTGTATAGTTTCCACACATTACGGCCGCTACTGTAAAGAAAGCCTGAGTGAAAAGAATTAATTGAGTTATCGCCGAAACAGTTTCATAACAAAATTCATAAAGCGAAAGTCTGCCTAAAAATCCAAAATACTATAAAAGAATTGTAAAAATGTTTCATCATTACCGATTAAAAAAAAATAAATAAATAAAAAACTAGTTTTGAACTAAAATCTTCTGCTGTAGAATTGCTAATGTCGCTTAGAAAAAGGAAACTAAAACAAAAACAAACAAACGGAAATACTGTAAATATCAAACAATTATAAGGAACAAATCAAAAAAACTTGCTAAAACTTAAAAAAAAAATATTTAGAAATCTAGAAATTATGTAAATAAAATATTTTATATTATAAAACTAAAAAAAAAAACATAAATAAAATAATTTAATTTAATTAGCATTAGGTTTAGTTCATTAGCAACGTAATCAAAATGTTAGACTTAATACAATAAATAAAGAAATAATTTTTAATAAACAAATAGTATTGTGTACTATATCAAAATGAATGCAACAATTTGATAAATGTAAAATCTTTCAAATTTCAACTCAAACCAAAAACAAAAACAAAAACAACAAATATACAAACAATTGCGCATATTTCTACTGAAGTGTTATTTAAGTATTATGTACTAACGGCATACATGCATATAAATCAATGTAAATGTTATTTTTAAAATCTTGAATTTACAATAAAAAACTAACAAAAGCAGCAGCAACAAAACAACAACAACAACAACAACAAAAATAAACATAAAAATTAATTAATTCAGTAAAAACTAATAATGTATGCAAAACTGATTGTTCTAAGTAATTAGTTTGTAACTAAAACAAAATAATAATTACGGCATTTACTAATGTGTGTGTTAACGATTAAAATCAAATTTAAAACTAAACTAGAAGCGACACAGCGACACAGTAAACTGAATTAAAAACAGACAACATACAAAACAAAAAACTAACAATAAGTATTATAAATAATTAAATAAATAATAATAAAAAAATTATTTGACAACAAAAAACTTTGTTTCATTTTAATCTAACGCAAAATCCAATTTCAGGAGAAAAAGCGACACTTAAGTGATTTTATCACCAATTGGATGCGATTCACAGGAATGTAATCAATGGCCCAACAGGCGTATGAGTGAGAAATATTAATAAAAGTGCGCACACGTACTTCTATTTATAACTCTTTAGTTACTTAACTGATTCCTTTCAAGTTAGTTAGCATACAAAAGTGAAAGCTTCAAGGATTTAAAATCTTGCATAACAAAGTTTGATTAAACTACAAATGAACTCACAAAAATTTAAACTCTAAGAAGGACGTTAAATATTTTTGCATTTAAAATATTTAAACAGTGTTTGCTTTTGTAGTTTTATAATATTTTTATTTCTAATTCGTATTTTCTGCTTGTGATATTCAGTTGGTTCTGTTGTGCTAGGCACACTTGACGCTTAGCGCACAATTGCAGTAAACTTCCACTCAAAAATACTTAATAAGAGTTCTTAAACCATTACAAAAAAAGTTAACAAAACTTAAAAAGAGATTAATAAAAAAAAAACAATACAATAGCCATTGGTTTCTGACAACAGTTAGCAGTCACTGTTAGTGGAACGCCGCCATTGTTATTGGTTACTGCGCTTATCTCTTGCCAATTTTTTGTGTTCTATTGTTAGGGATTTTCTGTCACTCTGGACTTGCTTTAGAAATAACACGCACACGTGTCCACTTATTTCCAATGTTTTGGAATTTTGTTTTGTGGATTTGGAGTCATTGAAAACAATTTATAAGAACAAAATAAACAAAGTTTTTATAATGTAACAAGACAAATTTAAAACACGATATGACAGAAAATCTATAAAAATAACAAATAATATTGAAAAGAAATGTTTTATAACATTTACTAGAAATCTTGATATTTCCCAAATAACTATCGAATACTTTTCACGGCACTCGATAACGTTTAGAATACTTGTCGATGTCATTTCGCGCACATTTAATTTAATAAATAGTTTTCCGCAATTGCTGCTGCTGGCTGGCGGCATCCTTGAGCATCAAATTGGAAATCGTAAATTGAACGTTCGGAATTCAATTAGCACTCGACACACTTCGACACCCCCCTCACACTCTGCGGTGCCAACATCTTTAACTACATATGAGGAAAGGAGGACACAAACGATGGCGTCGCAGCTGTGCGTTTGCCTTCGTTCACAATAATTACGATCCGTTGTACAACAACAAAAACAACAATAAAATCGATGTAAACTGCATCTAAGGGACAGATATCAACACCAGCAAACACTCGCATTTACAGTCACAGAGCACACACACATGTAAACATACACAAACACGCACACGCACTCACACACGCGCATGTACTCATGCTCAATGCAATGCCAATGCAATCGAAGCAAAGCAAATCAACGTCATCCGCTGCCAACCATAAATTCGCAAGTGTGTGTGTTTCTTATGAGTTTGTGAGCGTTTAAGCAGATACTTAGGGCTGTATCAAGATCTCACAAAGGATAATGTATAAACTGAATATGTATATATCGATTACAACTAACTTCGGAATTCTACAAAATCAAAGTTCTTGCAGAATGTTTGTTAGATATTCATACTAGTACTATATGCAGTTCTTAAAGTTGTTTGAAAAAATTATAATAATTAAATATTGACAAATTATGATTTTGTATTTACGAAATTATTTGTTTATACAATATAATTTTAAAAAATAAGGCAGATTTTTGAATACAGAATTAATACAGACAACATTTTAAAATCCCAATCCCATTGGTTTTTTATATTGTTATTTTAAAAAAATTAATTTATAAATCCATTAAAAACTGTAATAAACTATAATATAAAAACAAATTTTTAAATTATATTTGTAAAGACTTAAAAAGTAAAGTTTATAGCTCAAATAAACAGAAAAGGTGTACTTACCAAACTGTTTAACTGATCGTCGATTTGAAACTGGGTGACCAACTTTTGGCTGCTCTCATTTGAAGAGATCATTTAAAAGGCAAAGAAAACGAAAATTTTGATACACCCTTATGTGAGTAGACCTATTCGTGCGTTGGTGTTGGTGTCAGTCTCATGTGCGTCACGTGAATTGCACAACGTGATATCGTTTTCATTAGATTGCTGTAGCTTTATATGTTGTTGTTGTAGTTGTTGTTATTGTCGATATTGTCATTATCGCTTGTAACTTAATTAATGAATTTATTGTTGCTGCTTTTCTGTTATTATAACAACAGCAACAGCAACAACGGCAACGATACCGACAACAATACCATCAAATGTTATTATCTCAAAGTCGATTAGGTTTGATTCGATACGATTCGTTCGTTTGGCAACTTGGGCCACTTTTTAAATTTTTTTTTTCATTTTATATAAAATTTTAAATAAAAAAATAATAAAACTATTTTAAAGATACAATTAAAAAGTTTTTCTCTTAAAATTTACAAAACTTTCAGTTTTAATCAAATTAAAACGATATTTTAAATGAAACAATCTTCTTTCTTCAATTTAATAAGCAGTTCGTACTGAAATCATATTACAACAATTTAAATAACATTTTTCCGATTTAAAATTTTTCTCTTTGGATAATATTAAAATAGATTATTTCTTGCTTGCAACAAAAGAACCCGCAAGCAGGAAGCGAGACAAGCAAACTCGTTGTTAATTTAATTCGAAAGCGAGATTCAGAGATGCATTTCGCTGAGGTTTCTTAACGCTGCAAAAGGAAATTTTGAATGCAAATTTGCTATTTGCAAATTCAATACGAATTTCGGGTATACCGACAAAAACAACAACAAGGATAATAGAGTATGCTGTGACAGACAATAACGGTTTCAATTTCATGTTCGAATGTGCACTAAATCAAATTAAACCATTTTTTTATTTTAATTGATGTGCACAACAAAAGAAAAGTGCTACGAAATGCAACTTTGAGTTGGTTTATTTTAAAACATTTAAATCGTATTTGAATTGAATTTTGCTCACTTGGAATTTTCTTCAACACTTTCTTCACTACACTACACAAAAAAAAACCAAGATTTCACCAAAACTTTGGTTTATATTAAATTTTGCACTAGAGATTATCAAGAAATATTAGAATATATTTTGATATTTAATTATTGAATTCAATAAACTTATAAAAAAAAACACGCGCGATTATTTAAACGATTCGAATTGATGAAGAGTCGCGGCGAAACTGTTTTCGAGAAGGGAATTGACTTCTTTCATAGGCTCGCGATACATGTTGATCATGCAACGGTATGCTTGTTTGTTCTCAGCAGTAAGAAAAAAACACTTTTGTTCTCAGGAGAGCAAAGCAAAAACAATAACTGGAGCTCTTTTGCTTTGAATTTTAAGTTGATCGCGAGAAGGCTTTGGATTATATTTTCCTTGTATAAAAAAACTCTTGTGTGCTTTCCCGTTAATTTGTTGTCATATTTTTGTTATTGCATTATTAATAATGTTAAATTAAGTATTTTCCGACTTTTTGTGTCATTTATGAAACACCACGAACGTGTTGAAATGTGTGTTTCCAGGACAGTACTCAGTGGTGCTTGGCCAACTTAACTTTTTCTCACGTTCTGCTGCACTCTCGAAATGATTGTCCTGAATTTCGGAAAGTGCCGCGCAAAGTGAGAGTGGCAGTGAGAGCGTGAGCGTGAGTAAGAGTGCCACACATAACGCGTGTGAAGCTGTGCAGATAATTATTTGCATTTTAAAACCAAGAATTCTTGTAATTATTTCATTTTATATGTTTGCCACATGCAACCAACGGTGAGGAGAGCAACGACGACTGCAAAACAAGAAGCAGGAAATAATTATGCCAAGGACGGACATTTCTCACTCGGTTTTATATTAAAAATATAAATTTAGAGTCGAACATGAAAAAGACAATCTCCTCGGTCGTCGGAGTTCTCGTTGCTTGAAGTCCACAGTCTACATCTCCAAGTGGACTGAGCACATTGCGTGTGAGTGTATTTTATTATTGTTATTTTTGTTTGTTTAATTTTAAATTTGAGCTCAGCGTCAGGAATGTGCGGTACTTTTAATTGCAGAATTAAACAAACACAAAACTGCAGATAATTATAAAACTCTTTTCGATTTATTGAAGTTTATTTTTTCAGGTTTTAATTAAAATAAAATAATTTTTTATTTATTCGTGAATTGTTTGCATTGATTTAAACAATTTCCAATTAATAATAAATAAAACAACAGCTTCGATTTTGAACATTTCAAATACTTTTTATTATTTGTATTTTTAATTTTTAATTTTTATATTTTGTTACAACTAACTACAAACTCTGCACAAATACACGCCAACACAAAATATTGTATAGTCTTGAAATAATCTTTCATTATTAATATTACTTTTTTATAGCTTGCTTGGAATCCACTTAATTACAAATTACAACATACTTTTTTTTCTTTTTCTTAATAAAAGAAAATAAAAATTCCTTGAATGGAAACAAGTAAATAGAAGAAATGCATATTTCTGTTTTGTTTTGTTTTGTTTTATGTGTTCTTTTGTCGCCGCCAAAGTGCCTCCCAAACGCATACCAAAACACACACATACGCATAAACACGACACGCAGACAAGCACAAATACAAATGCGTCGCGCAGTAATCCAAGCGTTAATAACATCGCTTATCTGCAGCATCAGCGCGAATGAACAAAAAAAATTAAAAAAAAAGAAAAAACGGTTTTAAGCAAAAGAAAAAGCAAAATCCGAAACAAAGCAAAACAAAATAAGCATAGAATTCAAGCTGCAGTCCTGACAACTCCGACTGACAGCGCACAGCGCCATCTATTATCATCAGTTTGCAATCTTGTCGCGCGGAAACAACAACAACAACAACAGCAACAGTAGCAACAGTAACTGCTGCAAGTTGAAAAAGTTAATGCAAAATGTCGCATTGTTTTAATGCACTTTCTTGCTCAGCCACGACAACAAAAGGGAGAAAGGAGAAATTAAAAACGAAATTTAAAGTAATCGGTTACTTTAACTCTAATTAGACTTGTGAGCGAGTTCTCAAAAGCATTTAAAAAATAACTTTACACTTCTCAGAAGTACAACAACAAAATTTACAAACTGAGATTAAATTCTCTTTTTGAATTCAAGGTTTCGTTCGACTCTTTAAACTTTTCGTTATAAATTGAGTAAATTTCTCAAAGAGAGAGAGACAATATTTTCTTAATTTATTAAAAAAATATAAAAGAATTAAAAAAAAAAATAAAATTTTTTAATTAAAAAAAATGTAAAAAAAAATGCCTAACGAAAAGATCGCTCGTTCTCAGATTTCAGTTCGAGACAAACAAAATTACAGAAATATGAAGAGACAAATACTTTATAAAGTTTCTCTTAACAAAATATTGAAAACGCCATTTAAAATTTAGAAAAAAAAATTTAAATAAATAAAGAACTTAAAAAACAATTGTATTGCTGTTGTTGTTGTTGTTGCATCTTTTTTACGTTCTTAAAGTCGTCGTGCTTTCAACTGCGATTCTTCACCGCCGCATTAGAACATTTCCGTCGTGTTTATTAAATTGTCTCTTAGCGTTTACTTTCCCGCTGTTGGTTCTGTATTTTCGTGCTCGGTAGTGTTGACACCTTGCGCATTTCCCCCACCAGCACTGCTGCTACCCGAGTCCTTCACCGTGAATGTGACGTAATAGCGTTTATTGCTGTCCAACTTGTCAGACGGTAGCGAAATGAGTTGTTTGCTCTTGCCGTGAGACAGCTCCAGCGACACTTTGCCACCGCCACAGCCGCTGCCGCTGGTGAGTATCTTTGGCAGATAGAAACTGCCGACGCCGGTCTTTTTGTACGGACCAAAGCCGAACTTTGGCATTGTGTGATGATTCATCATCGGAACTGCAGAGAGAAGAGGTTTTATTGATTGATATCTTCTAGTAGATGTAAATATTTTATGTATAAAATTATCCATTCAGTTTGGAAGATTAGATTTTCTTATTCACATCTTTAAAAATTCCACATAAATCTTAAGAAATTCGTTTATTATTATTTTTTTTGTCCTTGGATTAGGTTGATTAGAAGAATTTTCTTAAAAATAATTAGAGTTACCATCTGACAGCTGCACCCATCTGTCATTTCATTTTTAATTTTATAAAGTAATTTTCCGTGCGCTTTTTCACAAAATGAGTGCAATTCTTTTTTACAGTTGTTGCTTTATTTTAACAGATTCCCCGCAGAGCGAATGTTTGTGTTCAGGAGAACCTTTAGTTTCGCCTGACATTTTTCTCTTCATTCATCTTTTGTAAGCACATTTTTTCTTCATCAAAAACAAACTGCAGCAAACGACCAAAAAGAATTACACTAGCTGGTGGCAATGATACATCCCGCCCACCTACGCAGCCACGCCCTCTTTATCTAATAAAACACCCAGTGACATCAAATGACGCCAACAAATTGTAGCTCAAAAACAGTCAAAAGAAACAAATACAAATAGAGTAAAATATAATAAAAAAGTGCTTCTTTCATTTGGAACCCGCAGGCGACACAAACGGTGAAGAAAAGTGTCACTTCGTGGAAGAGCAGCAAGAAAGAAAAAACGAAAAGAAGCCAACAACAAATGTAGAGGAAGTGAAACCAGAGGAAGAAGAGTTACATGTGACTTAGTCAAAGAAGCGCGTTGTTGGTGTTGGCGAAATACTTCAAGCGATAAGTAACAAAAGTCAGATTCCATATTTTCGGTATTTTATTACAATAGTGCAAGATAGAGCAAAACAAAGTACGAGTACACTCACATTCACAACCACAACCACACTCAACGAAAGACTACTCAAAGTTAGAGTGTTGAAAAGGAGTTTAGAAACTTAAAAGCTTATTGATGCGCCTAATTACAAATTGGTTTTCCAGGAGAAAAACATCAAATTAATCTTAGCAATTAAGTTAATGAATTTCTTTTTTCCTAAGGACAATAGCAAATGTTGTTAATAAAATGTTCAGGCAATTAAAAACGTATGCCCAAAATTTAATTACCAAAATCAAATGAAAAACACGTTTAAAAGACGGACGAAAACGAAACACTTTTCTTAACTTTTTCTCTGCTGTAAACCGAATTTCTTTGTTTAAACAAGTGCCAGTGACTAAATCCACTAACAAAATTAAAGACTGGCAGACAACGGTGCACAAACAACAACTACATACTTTAAAACACAAATACCAACAAAAACGACAACAACAGCTACAGCTACAACAATTACAACAAAAAGTTTAAATTACACTCGCGCTTCAATGTCACGTCGCGATAATACGAAAAAGTATTTGAGTAATTTCAGCTTTTCTCATGGTTCCTTTTCTGCTTTTTCTTATTCTGTTCATTGTTTTTTCTTTATTTTTTTTTTAAGTTCTCATTGTTTTCGTAGTTGTTGTTGTTGTTTTTGTTGTTGCTCAAAATTCATTTAAAAGTATTACGCGAATTTCTATGCAGGATTAGCGTTGACTTAGCAATGTGCGTACATACAGCCCCACATACACACACTCTCGCACACCGCATAGGGTAACCAACTCAAGCAAAATATAAACGAGTTAAAAATTCAACAACAACAAAAAAATTCAAATTATCTAACTAAAATTGTTGTAGTAAAAATTATGAATTATTTGTAATGCAATTTATGAGTACAAAAACAAGAACAATTGGCAACCCTATGCTCTACATAGATACAACAAAAGCAAAACGCGACGAAGCAGAAAAGGCGAAGGCGCAAATGAATGCGCTTTTAATTTGACATAAGCTGGTGAAATTCATAAAAATTACCTTAATTTTTTTAAGCTTTTTTCTCTTTTTTTTCTTGTTAAATTTTATTTTATTACTTTCTGTTGTTGTTGGTTTTTGCACGTTGCCAGCTCATAAAAATTTCGTAGGCAATTAAACGAATGAACTCGTTCGTTTGTTCGTAATTAGGATTTATTTATGCCGCGCCCCGTGCTCAAACAAAGTTACAACAAAAAAAAAACAGAAACGGAAACGGAAGTGAGCGACGAGCGTAAACAGAATTGTCCGTGCGCGCACCACTGCAACGACCCAGTGCCAGCGACCAACGTCCAGCATCAACGAATGATTTTAGAATGAAAATATAGCACACCCACACACACACACACACACACACACACACACACACACACACACACACACACACACACACACACACACACACACACACACACACACACACACACAAAAGCTAAAAGAGTAGGTGTGGCGTTTTAGCGCCTAAAAGTTGTTTGTCCAACGCTTTTTTATTAATGCAATTTCTGCTTTTCTTTTTCTCGTTTTTTTATAATTTTGTTTGGAAAAAATGTCCTTCTACGCGTTTTGTCCGTTTCTCCGTTTAGTCCTTTTTGTCGTCCGTTGGCATCCTTCCGCTACAGAATTTATTTAAATATAAACTCGCGCCTAATGAGTCACTTGGCCAGTTTTTACGGCTGTCATTTTTTTAATTTTTTACTTTAATTATTTTCTTTTTTCCACTTTTTACTTTATCCATTTTCATTTCCGTTTCGCGAAATCGCGCGCGCTGCACTGCTTTTGGCTAGAGCTGGCTTAAAGGATTTATGTCCTGTTTCTGCTCTAGATTTTTTTGTTATCGTTTTATGTTTTGCGAGCAGCAATCGCGATTAGCAGCTTGTCAAGATTTGCACTAAAGCGCACTTCACTTTTTTCTCATCGGTTTATTTCTTAAGTACAAATAAGCGAATAAACGTGCAGGGTATAAGAATGTTTATAATTGGCGGAGAAGAACAAAAAAATATTACAACACTTCTAGGTGCAATTAAGATTTCTTTGTGCTTGTTAAGACTGTTACGCTTCCAAGAACTTGACCGAGTTATGAGTTGACAAATTTAATTTTATTTACATTTAGACATTTTATTACCAAAAGATAAAAATATTTTATCATTGGATAACTTTTAAAATCTCTTAGATACAAAAAATATTCAAGAGGCGAAGAAAAAAATCGATATATCATAAGAAGGGAACTTACTGTAAGCTGCGCAGGGAATGCCCGTGTAGGCGTGTGCCGCATGCAGACAGCGATGCGTTTTTGTTGTGCACTGCAGCGCCTTCTCGTACGCATTGTAATCGGGACTGAGACGTCGCTCCGCCTGAAAGCATGCAAAAATTCAATTGAGTAGAAATATCTTTACACTCGATGCGACGCAACGCATTGCAGCGCTACTAAAATTCAATAGCTTCCTGCCTGCCCGAGGCGCTTCATGTTCACTCAACACGTGTCAATTTTTATTCCCCTGCCCCACCTACGACTGCAGTGCGCTGTGCTTGCTTACCTCCTCGTATACTTCATTTATATTCTGAAAGTTGTACGTGCCCGGTTTCTGTAGCGTTTTCAGCGTCTCGTAGAGAAAAAGTTCGAAATTTTTGAACGTAAACTCGCTGAATGAGTAGCGTCGCAGTCGTGAGCCCGTCTCACCGCCGAGTGCGGCGCACGATTTGTGATAGTCGTCGACGGCACGCTTCACCAGCACCGCCTCGTTCAGCTTGTTCGAGCGTATCTGCAGCGACTTGAGCTCGAGCAGGTGTTGGAAGATTTTGCGCTCCATATAGTATCTACATAAAGGATAATACAAATACAAAATATGAATGAAAAAAACAGAGATATAAAGCAATATTTAGCAAAGATCTCTTAAACTTAAAAATTCACCAACGAGTTTTGAACTTCAGTCTTTTGTTTTGTTTCGTTGTTCTTTGAGTAATTTTATTAAAAAAAAGGAAAATATTTTAAGACTATTCGTATAAAAAAACAAAACAAAAACCAGCATGAGACTGTAAATATTTGCAATTGTGTATTCCTTTTATTTATGCTCTGCTCTCAGCTAATGACGCCGCGGGGCAGAAATTGCATTCGAAGAGACAATGGAATTTTAAAATAAAGCATAATAAAGCAAATAAAGCAACTAGGACAGAATATGCTTAGGCTTCGAAGGCATAAGCTAAGCAGCAAACTCATTTTCATCCCACTCACTGTCAAAGAAAAAACCGTAAGTGTGGCTGACTTTCGGAAAAGAAGAAATCATGCCCCTCCCCCTCTCTTAACTCAAGATACGCCAACAACAAAAAGCACATCCCTGTCAACTTAGCGCAACGCTTAAACACAAACGTTCAGCGCCCGCTCAACTCAAATGAATAACAAGACAAGACAAGACAAGAAGCGAATTGTCATTTTGACGTTTTTGTAGCACAAACAAAGAAGCCACTCAAATTGCGTATTTTTATATCCATCGCCCTGCGTTAGAACGTACCGAAGGGTATATTCAGTTTGTTCATTCATTTGTAACGTACAAAAAGAGGCGTGGTAGGTAAGACAATATATAAATGGATAAGGAGACAAATTACACAACAAGCTATAAAAAGCGAATTTTTTGTTGTCTCTCTAAAATTATGTAGGGTATTTGAGCTTCGATATAGTCGAACAAAATTATCTTAAAGGTTTATTATTGTAATTGTTTTTTTGCTGTTGACATGAACGATGAAGCTGTACTAAGGACGCTCTCAAGTTGGCATTTTTCGTGGGGGCGCCAAATGGCAAAGGGTGACATTTATTAAAAAAAAAAATTTTAATATAATATTAAAGCACTTTAAATAATCTTGAAAATACCAAAATTTTTTTAGTTTTTCAAGCAGCAGAAGCAAAGACTTTAAACTACTTGAATATTTTATTTTTTTTTTTGATCTTTGGTCATTTAAAAATTTCAGTTAAACTTTTGGCATAATTTTGCAATGTTCATTATCGAGTAAAGCAATTCTCTTGAAAGATTAAAAAGGAAGAGAAAAACAAACAATTTCAACAATTTCACAATTGCCAAAATTTGCGTACGTGTGTGTGTGTGTTTTTTTTTAGGGGAAGTGGGGATGTGACAACGACAACGAAAACAATGCCAATGCAAAAATTTTGCACAATTAAAATAACCGAAAACAAAAGCTGAAATTTCACATTTTGCAAACTGCACAAGAGACGGCAAGAACAATCGAGCAATCGAAATTTTTTGCTGTTGTTGCTTCCGGTGGAGTGTTGTCTATGCAAAAAATGCTTAAACTGAGTTTTTAAATTTACCTGAAAATTCAAACGTCTTTTCGTGTATTAAATGCGACATAATTTAGGCTTCATTATGGCCAATATTAAAAATTTACTAAAAAAAAATTACAAAAAATATTTTGCTTTATGAAGTTGACCTTTTCAATAAAAAGATTCCATATTATTTTTAAATTTTAAATGCTGCATTTAAATAATTCTACTAAAAATATAAAAAAAACCTTCGCTCTTCCAATTATTTTCAAAGACAGAAATACTTTTGCATGAAAAATCCGAAAATCATTCACGAATCAAAAACATGTAAAATTTCGGAGGGATCATAATGGAAATAAGTGCCTCTTAATAAATTCGATGAAAATTACACAAACTCGTAATTTAAAATGGGCACAACGAAGCAAAAATTCAAAATGACCTTTAAAATATGCAGCAGAAATGCAACTTACAATCATTTGAGGATTAATTTAATTTTTGTTGGTTTCCATATACATATTGTAAAAAATATTTTTTAATAAAATCTCTACAAAAAGCAGCAACAAACATCAAACTACTCTTCACAATTAAAGTATTTAATTTAAACAGAGAGAAGCAAGTGCAGCTCTTCTCTTCCATATCATTTTTGTTTGTTGGTGATGCTTTTGATTTCATTTCTTTTTAGTATATCCACTTTCACACTATTTTATTGTGTTCTTCGTTCGTAAGGTACTTTATAAAGTTATGAGGAAATGAGATGAACAACAATTTGGGAATTTAAAAATTAAAAAAATTTTAAAATTGCTTCCCTTGGTACATTTATTTAAATTATATAAAGTGATGCATATATGCAAGAATAATTTAAATTGTTTTCCTTTGTAAATTGACAAGTGTCTGTGAAGAAAGAAACATTGCATAGCTTAAGAATTGTTTAAACACGTCTTTTAGTCTTTTTAGGGTGTTCCACAAACGTCAGTCACCTGCCCGAGAAATTCTTTTGCCACAAATTGCATTCAGAATTTGTGCTTGTCTCGTAGCATTCTTTGGCGGCATGTGGCAACATTTTCGCAACTGTCCTTGACACATTTAGTTGCTGCTGATTTCCGTTTCCGCTTTATATGAACACCACGCTTCCGCAAATTCGTTTTTTTATTATTATTTTTGTTTTCTCTTTTTAAAACTTTTCTCGCATTTTCGCAGTAGGTTCTTTTTCTCTGTTTGTGACACAAATGTGACAAGCAAAAAGTGTTGCAGCGCTCAAGTTGAAAAGTAGAAGTGGCGGCGAAAAAATAAATTCAAATTTTTGTGCTGCAAAGTATGCAAACAAAAATAAAGGAACACACAAAGAGTGCAGAAAATTTCCAGCTGGACTGAATTATATGAAAAAAATATTAGAAAATAAGCACAAATAAGTTAAACAACTCAACATACCGAAACGTTAGAATTGAAGCAGTCAAATCTGGTCAAACGCATCCAAAAGTATGCAACAGTTTTATTTATAATTTTATTTTTTAATTCTGCATTTTTCCAGCATTCGCAAAAATTTCCATTAACATTTCGCCGAAAATTAATAACAAAACATTTCGCCGAAAATTAATAACAATAAAATTCGCACAAAACTACATCAAACCACCGTAAATTGAGTTATAAAATAAAATTTTGTTTGCTTTGCATACTTTTTGGGTTATTAAGAAGACATTACATTTAAAAATATATGCGAGAAACTCGTAAAATATTTCGTGTGTGCAAAATAAAGTTGAACGTGGAGCGCAACATTTAAAATCATAAATAACCGCATGCAGCACAAATCCCCAAAAGTATGCTTCACGGAAACGACTTAACAGTGCAATTTCGAGATGAGTTTGTATTTGGGCATAATTCAGGGTTGTACAGTTGTTGCAAATTTTTAATAAAATATATTGCAAAAATCGCTATAACCTATTAAAGTTATAGTAAAAAAAAATAGAAAGGATTTCGTCTCCTCATAGCATGAAAATGTCGTGTGCACGTTTAAAACGCTTCGAAGGAGAAAACGTTAAGTTTTTAGCGTTTGTAAATTTAAAAAGATGTTTCAGCCCTGCTTTTAACAGAATATGTGTGTAAGCAGCTTAGCCGGTGCACGAAAGTGTGTGAGTGTGCGTTTGCATATTTCTGTGTGCGTGTGCGTATATGCTCCCACATAAAAATGCGCTGAAGTAGTTTATGCATAAATAAAAATACTTCAATTTGAGTTGTTTTTGTTTTTTTGTTTCGCTTGTTTTTAAATTAAAATTGTTGCCGCAGTTGCAAAAGTTTCCATTTTGGTTTTTGGGCGATATTTTTTTGTGGGTGGGGATGCCAGCATCTCCCCAGCCTACCGCAGGACTTACCCGACTGCAGTTTGTAGTGTATTTATGATTGCGATTGTGCAGCCTTTAAGCGGAATGAAAAAAAATTGGCTACAACGACGCAGTTTTGCACGTTTTCTCGGCTGGCGGCGATTTGCCGCATTCGCATTTTCCACTCAGCCGATTTATTTGGGCTGAGTGGGAAAAATGCCGCAATCTATGCGAGAAAATCTCATTCGCTGTTGTTTGTTTTTTCTTCAGTTTTTTTATGTTATCTTTGACCGTCTTCCCTGACTACACAACTTCATTAACTTTCATGAAATATAGAAAAGTTCTGCAGAAGAATTGCAAGAGTTGCATTGGAAGGATTTAAGTGCAAAATTAAGTGTTTAAAAATAAGAAACATTTTTAGAAAATAGCTATGAATGGATATTTTGCTTGCTCTTGATTTATTGTTTTTATTCACAACTTGACTTCAAACTAATGTCACGGCATCCGCAAGCGAAGTAATTAACAGAAAACATAAACAGCCACTTTTGGGCGAAAAGGAGGCACACCAAACCAAGTGAAATTTCGCCCAAGCGCGCAGACTTTCCGTCAACACTATTTTCGACAGGAAGTGCTTTCGACATTTCGCCACAAAGGATAAATATTAAAATTAGCGGCAGCACTTTCGCCTGCCTCGAGCGCTCTGAGAGTTTGAGAGTTTGTTGTACGCGACAAAACAAAAGAGTGTTGCCGCTCGTCGGCAGCAGCGACAACTTCAATTCAGTGTGACGCGAGGTTAGGTTCAGGAAGTCTTTACTACTTAAGCAGCTGTAACTAAGATTATTTACATGCCCCGTTCCACTAATTGTAAGCGCTGCGCATTAGCAAGGATTTGCAAATTTGACAGACGCCGCTATTGTCTGTCTTGATTTTCTATGTATAAGATTTACATTTTCTATTTCTATGACGAGATAAGGCAACTCTGTTTCGCTGCGACGAGGGAGGTAATTAGCAAATGCGTAAATTTAAAACGTTCTTCCAGAGATGAAAATGAATTTTCCGCTATTTTGTGAGAGCTAAACAAAGCGTTTTGATTTATTTACAAAACAAGCAACTATTAACTTGTCGGAAAGATGGAAGTGAGATAGTTGTGGTGATATGGCAGTTTCATGCTTGAATTTCATTAATAAAAATACAAACAAAATACTTTTTTAATGAATTTATTTAATTATAAAAATTGTAGGAAATCATTTAAAGCTTGTAAACTTTTTGAGCTTAGTACGCTTGCCTTCATTTAGGGACCGGGAGTTTTCTATACCCACACACGAACGTAAGAAATCCATCCATATTTCATTAAATCATTTTAATAATTTTGTATTTCTTCAATTTGATTATGAAAATATTAAAAAATAAACAAGCAAAATTAAAAATTCCACCCAAGACCCAAAAAACAGTGTTGCGCGTACAAATTAAAACCTAAACTTTCGTTTAAACTTTTTCTTGACTTTGCGAAAGTATTTTCGCGCTTATCTCCGTCGCAGGGAGGGAAGCAGGAGGGTAAAAATCACATAATTTAAACACAGAATTTACAATGCAAATACTGTAATTCCATCCCAGCAAACGCAAATACGATGCCAGCTCAAAAAACTTTCGCGAAACAAAACGAAAATATCAACAACCAGTGTTGCCTACTTGCGCTGTTTACTTTCGGCAGCAGCAGCACCCGAAGAAGAAGAAGAAGCCAGCAGTGATTACATGTCACAAGAAATTTGTAAAAATAGCATTTTTATCAACTCCAACAGGACAAGTCAATTAATTTTATCCAGAAAAAGAAAACGAATAAGAGAAAGAGAAAGAACAAGAACAAGATTAAGGAGAGAAAAATCAACAACAACAACAGTAACAACAATGACTTCAGGGAAAGCACACACAAAAGTCGAAAAGTACGAAAAGTAAAAAAAATCCTCAAACACACACACACGAACGCATATACCCAGAGAAGACAACACACCTCAGAAGAGGCTTAAAAATTTATTGCCATCTTGAGGGCAAAACAGTGGCAAGTAAACAACAACAATGACAATAACAACAGCAACAGTAACAACAACAACAGAATAAAGAAACTGTCTGTGAAAATAAAAACGAATTTAACGCACGGCACGGCAACATTAGGGATTAAATTTTATAACTCAAGCATAAATTAGGTTGGCAACACTAGCACTGGCGCTGGCGCTGGCGACCGAAACGAGCGAACGAAATGAAACGCAGGCGCGCGCAGACGAAACCCGTAATTGACAATGTTAAATATTTAGATTTATGCCGAAAATGAGAATATTGCCAGCTCCCACAAAACAAAAAAGATGAAATACAAAGCAAAATAAAATAAAATAAATACCGGCAAAGGTGCAATGAATATTTTTAATGGGCCGCGGCGCCAGTGGCATGAGTTGAGGTAAATACGCAGCAACAGCAACAACAACAGCAGCAACAGCAGGATAAAGTTTGAAAATGCGATAATTTGCATAATTTGATAAGGAAATTATGAAGGCAATAATTTCGAAGTGAAAAATCTGCGTAATCAGACGTGTTATAGCCTAATCTCATTTTGACGGAAACTTTATTTTTACATACATATATCTAATATTTTTTGTGGATTAACAGGAAGCGCTTTACTAATGGCTAAGAATGTGAGTTCGCTGATTGAACCCTTCGCATATGGTTGGTTGTACTACATTGCAATTCCCTCAGTTATGGGTTCCTTTTTTTTATTATCTCTGCATATTTACAGTCGATTCAAAAGTATGCATTTAGAAAAGTGAATTGCGATATACATGAACTTTAAACACCATGATATCATTTTCACTTAAACGGTGCATTTCGAGAAATCGGTGGTACTAAAAGCGCCGCACTTACTTTTGATATCTTTTAAACCGACACCAATCAAAAGGTTTCACAGTTTTCTTTGGAATTTTTTTATTGTAACTCAAGATTGTGAATTTTAACCATTTGCCACTTTCCTAACTTTTACCTGACTCAACTACTTGGACAGAGTCCATAAAACTCACCAACAGCACACCGCCGAGAACGACCATTAAAAATCCCATGAATGCCACTTTCATTGCTGTTAACCACATTAAAATGTCTTAAAAATTACGAAGCGCTACCAACAACGCTACCAACAGCAGCGGCAGCAGCAAAAACTCGCCATCAAAAATGAAAAATGGCGGCAGGCCAATTTAATTTCAAGTAAATTAACTTTAATGCAGCCAGACTGGCGAAGGCTGCGCCGGACGCGAGCCATTTTCGAAAGCAGAATGGGCATTTATTTTTTTTCTTAACTTTCTGACTTCTTTTAAATAACCGTTAACGACTTTAAAGCCGCTTAGATGACGCCGCTCAAACGTCAAGCGTATAAATCTTTTGAAGAGTCGTCGACGCAAAAAAAAAGTAAAAAGAATAAAATTGGCAAGACAAAAATCTAATATCCAAAAAATATCTTAGAAAGCTTCATATTGCCTCAGGCAGGCAGAGTAGCGACCACCTGTAAGATTAATTTTAATGAATTTTTACTTTATGCCAAAGCACGGCCCCGCCCGGCAGCCTATCTGCGAGACAATTTAAATTATTGCAACGGAAACTGTGTCTGGAATCTTATGAGGTGAAAAATGCAAAATGAGAAATAAGGACCTTCGCAAATTTGTGGTGAAATTAACGTCAGCACATAAATAAGTAGCGTAACAAAAATTAATGAAGCGCGCAGTCGCCGCCGCAAGAAATTCAATTATTTTGGGAGGTTTTGGGCAGAATGTGAACTTATGACAGTAGAAAAAAATACTAAAATGTTGACCAATTATTAACTAATTTTTTGGTTACTCACCTTCTTATATTTCGCTGTATAGAGCGTGTTACCGCAGACATATCACAGGCACCCTTATCGCCTGGCTTGCGATTCTCAAAGCGACTGCTACACGAGCGGCCATCCAGTGTCGTGTAAATAGGACGCCGCGGTATGTGTGCCGTATAAATATTGCGCGGCGTTGGTATTTTGCTTTTCATTGTACGTGGGCTAGGTTCAAATCCCGAGTCTTGATCCTTAGTAGCACCAACACTTTCCGCACCAGCGCCATCTCTTGCCTCGTTGGAGCTCTTCCAGTTGCTGCCACCAGTGCGAGTTTTGTTACCGCTTTTCACACGCTTTTTTAGTCGCCTTTTGCGTCCGTTGCTGTAGTCATAGACACCGATGACGGCACCAGAGGAAAGCGCCGAATCGGCAGCAATACCACCGACACCGTGTCGATTACCGCTGCCTTGAAATCGACGCACGGGACTGCTACCGTCGCCATCTTCCTCTTCGTCTTCATCTTCTTCATAGTCCATGGTAGCATGCTCTCCTTCAGCTACGCTAAGCTCGTCATCCTCGGATTTGGATACGATTTTAAATACTTGCGAATCACTAAACTCGATTTCCTCACCCTGAACTTGAGGTGGCGCATCATCGAGCTCTCCTACCGATTCATCGCTTTTGAGTACTTGGAAGCTAGATTTACGTACGGGCTCTTCTTCAACCGCATCTTGTTCTTCTTCTTCGTCGGCAGAGTCCGAAGGCAGCAAAGTAAAGGAACGGCGTGATTCTTGTTCACGCTGTTGTAATTTCGGATCTTCGGAAGTCATTGTTGTTGGTTTTGTTGCAGCCACAGATACTGCGGCTTTGGCAGATTTAGTTGACTCTGGAGTCTTAACAGGAAGTGGAATTGGAGTAGATGCAGACGCCGTTTCTTCAGCTGCTGTTTCTTTTTGTAAAGTACCATCCGCTGAAGAAGGCGTTGGAGTTGGCTGTGGTGATTGAATTGGTGTTGGCATTGGTGTTGCTGGAGTTTCTATTAAGTCAGGTGGATTAAGAGATTTATCAGGACTAGAAACTTCATTTTCTTCTGATTTGACTTGAGGTTTCGATATCTCGACTTTCTGGCTTTCTGTCTCCAATCCATTTTCATCGTCAGGTGTTTTAGTTTCTTGGTTAATTTCAATAGGGATTTTTTCTTCTTCTGACCGTTTAACAGTTTCTTGGGATTCCTCACTACTCTTAGCACTACTACTACTATTGACAGCCGTTGCTGCAATTTTTAGAACGTGATCAACTTCCTTAGCAATCACATCCGTAACTTCATATTTAAGATCATCTTTGCCTTCGTTTACAGCTCCCTGCACTGCTTCGCTTTTTTTCTCCTCTTCTTCAGACAATTTCAAAGAAGTCTCGTCTGCATCACGATGTACATCTACCTGTGTAGTAACTATTTCTGCCTTAGAATGCTCCTCCTCATCGGTTAGTTCCATTTGTGCATTCGATTCCAATTTCTCCTTAGCTTCGGACTCGAACTTGGCGCTTTGTGGTGGCGATCTTATAAATGTACCATCTTTTGCTGCTGAAGCTGGCGGTGACTGACGCTTAGTGGCCGATTGTGGGCGAGAACGTGTTGAGGTTTTTGAACCGGGACGTGAAGTGGTGTCAAGAGTTTTTTCCTGTTCTATCTTAACTTCTCGTTCCTTACTTGACAGTGCATCCACTGCACGTTTGGTACGTTTCTCAGGGGAAGAATCTTTATCACTACGCTTACGATCACCATCACCTTCATTTTCATCTCCTTCGGAATCTTTTAATTCCTTTGAACGTCTTGACGAAGTTGATCTTCTTCTGATTACTCGCTGCTTCTGTCGCTTGTGATAGCAACAGTTCTCACAAGAATCCTCATCATCGTCTTCACCTCCTTCTTCGTCCCACTCACTAGAACTCGCATAACGTTCCCTCGACTTTCTACGTCTGATCTCAATATTGCTTTTGGAACGACAAATATCGCTGCAATCTTTACCACGGCAGATCTCTTTTTGCTCACCACAACTGCTGGTACGACGACGTAGTTGCTGCTTTCGATGTCGCCGACAAGTATGTGCATAGCGCTGTTCCTTTTTGTATGTCTGCTCTGAGCAACTGCAATTACCATCACCTTCCGCACCGTTACCAGCACCACCTCCACCGTCAGAGTCAGATCGTTTCAAATAGACGACATATTTTTTGGAATTGTGCAAATCGTGCACCTCCTCCTTCTCAATATATTTCAACGGACGCACAGCATCTGCCGTTGCATCGTGGAAAGGATTAACACGTCGCGCAGCCAGTCGCAATTTGCCCGCAGGTAATCCGCCATTGGATTGCAGAAACTTTGCAGTCGATCGATGACCCTTTTGCAGCGCACAGTCAAGCGGTGTGATCACAACGCCCTTTGAGTTACGATAAACCGCATTGATGTCCGCCCCATAGTCAAGCGTCATTTTGCACATGTCCGTAAAGTCATTGGCAGCAGCAATATGCAACAGACTGCGTCCATCATTACTGGTTGTGTTAACCTGTTTGGGACGCATCTCGAGCAACCACTCGACGAGTTCACGTCGTCCCGATGACGCGGCTTCATGCACAGGTAGATCACCCTTAGCATTGCGCAGCCAAAGATTTGCGCCACGCTCCTTTAGCAGTTTTACTGTCTCAAACTGTCCCTTCGAGCAGCCACAATGCGCCGGCGTGCGGCCCTTGCGATCCTGTCGATTGGGATCTGCTTCAAGGTCAAGCAAACGTGAAGTGGCATCCGCGTGCCCCAAGGTCACGGCATAATGCAGCGCAGTGCAGCCATTCGAATCGATTAGATCCGTTGGTGCACCACAGAGGCTAATCAGCGTATCGATGCATTCGGTGTGACCACGTGAAGCAGCACAGTGCAGCGCAGTCAAACCGTCTCTGTAAAAAAATAAATTAATAAAAAAAATATATTATTAAGTAATACACAAAATTAGATTTTGTAAAAACTGGCCACAGACTTATCTGCACTCTCGACACGCGCACCCGCTTTCACCAGCGCAATCACCGCTTTAGCAGAGCCTGCCGAAGCGGCCCACAACAAAGGCTGTCGCCCATCCTTATCCTGTATGTCGACACTGGACTGTGGATGTGACACAAGAATGCCGAGTATTTCCAGTGCCAATTTAGAAGAGTTCGCTTGACCCAGTTTGCCATCGTACGAGGCACCACACATCTGCGCCGCATAATGCAGCGGCGAGCCGCCATTGATATCAGGCGTGGCAACGTTGGCGCCCGATGACAGCACCGAACGCAGCGCCTCCACTTCGCCGCACACTGTGAACAAAAAAGAACAATGCGTTAAAGTAATTAAAATGTTTTTTTTCAATATGCAATACCTAAACTTAAATTAAATTTACTTAAAATTTTTTAGTAAATTCCCATTTTCGACTTACCCGTTGCCCAGTGCACCACCGAGTGTCCCTCATTGTCGACCGCATTCACATCAGCTTTATTCGCCAGCAGCAAATTGACCATCGCCAAGTTGCCCTGAATAACAGCCAAGTGCAGTGGGGTGAAGCCATCCTCATCGGCTGACTCCAGCAGCTCGGGAGCTGCAATAGCAATACTTGCGGCCGCCACGAGGTCACGTGTCTGCACGTTCTGTGCGGCACAATAGTGGAGCGCGTTCTTGTTGTGGCTGTCACGTTGACGGATGCGATCCGGCTGGATTGTTGGACGATGTTCGATGATATTGTTGTTGGTATTTGGTTGGTTCATTGCACGTCGTCGAGGAACGGATGTCGAATGTCCGCATCCGCACAACGAGAGGAATAAGAAAATACAAAATAACGAAAACCAAGAGTTAGATGTGTAGTTGTATTTGTATTGTTGTTGATAATGAAGCAACGCAAAAGATATGCGCTGGCTTTGGAGTAATTATTGATTAAATGCTACATAATATGACCGAAGGGTTAAGTCTGCCAATACAGACTAATCCGCTTGGAATAAGATAATTAGGTCTTGTTCTGTCGCTTGTGATAGCACTCAACAGAATTTATAATCAGATTGAAGAGATCGAAATTTTTCGACTCAAAAACTCAAAATAATATTTTTTTTAAAGCTGTCTTTAAATAAAGTTTTAAAAGAAAGCGAACTCTAAACCATTTTGAAATTTTTGGTTTCTATTTGAGATTTTGACAGCTTTAAAATTTGGTTAAAACATTGTATAAAAGACGGCTAATTGAATAAAGTGTTGAATTGAACGAATCCTTTTTTGGTTTTAAAGCATCTTATGACGATTTTGTATTAAATATTTATGAATTTAATCGGACTACCATATAGACACTATTGATCCGATCAAAAGTATATACATCTTTTAGAAATATGTTTGTCTTGAATTGTTAATATTACTAAATTTCCAGAAATATTTAATTTTTTTTTGTATTTCACATTTAATTATTGTAGCGTGTAAATTACAATACGAGTATAACTTAAATATTATTGATATCAAAAGTTATTCAATTTAATTACTTTACTAGCAATTTTAATTTGAAACTGATTTATAATTTGATTATCGTTTGGCATAATTTTAATTATACATTTTTGAAAATGCAATTTTTGACCTTATTTGCAAAACAATCGAAATTTATTTGATTTGCGCTAATTGCCAAATCATTTAATATGTCTAGTTTTTATGTTTCATTATGAATTATAATTAAACAATATTGTGACATTTTTTAGATGCATTAATTGTGGTCGGAAAAACCTAAACAAAAGCAATTTCAAAGAGTGCAACAAATTGACAAAGTTTCGCAATCGTAATTAACCGAAATTAAAAGTGCTTCACAAACGAAAAAGCGAAAAAAACGCCTAAAGCCAAGCTATGAAATACAACAAACTTTTGTATATGTTTAATTCAGGTTTTATTTCAATTTGTTGTTTAGGCTTGAGACTTGTTCTGTGCTCTGATAACGCTGCCACACCCTGTAGCAAAATTTAATATCGTGTGAACGTTCGCATATAGCGAACTAATTAAACTGTCATTTACATACGAACAAATTTATGCAAACAACAACAATTTAAAAAAAACAACAACAAAAGTGAATAAAATTTAAAAACAAAAAAGAGAAAAAAAGCAATACACGCCTCGCTTAATAATAAACAATTATTTTTTTTTTCTGATAAAATGTTTATGTGTAATTAATACGCTTATCGCACAGCAACAATAACAATAACAACAACAACAAACACAATTTATAATAATAAGCGACACCAAGTCTACGGCATGACGGCCCTTGTACCTTTGGCTACTCCGGGCGGAAAGTGTGTGTGGCAGGAGAAAATTAATTTCCGAATGACCACCGCGAAAACAGCCAATTTAATGCAAAAGAATTGATCAAGTATACCACTGCAGAGACTTTGACATTGTTCATTTGGAAACACCTTGAAGCTATGAGAAACACCGAGAAGAGATCATTTTTCAATTTAAAATAAGATCAATTTTGTGTCCTTTATTGTACTTTGTAAAAGAAATTCAAACTTCCATGGAATACTTCGCTACTGACTTAACCAATTCTTTTCCATTGATGGGGCATTTTGGTCAACAACCACGACCTACATTTGCACATACATATGTGTAGCCATACATCGAGTATGTATCAATATTAATGCATAAAAATATGTTTGTTTTATTTACGCGTAAATAGTAAAAATATGTAATTATTTTAATGTGTATTTTACAATAATTAAAAATCAGTCAATCCGTTATTTGTCATTAATGACGCAATTTAAGGACATTGAGCGAGAGCGCGTGGCAACTCTTTTTCGCTTTATTTTTTAATTACACACACACACATGCACGCACACCAGAGCAATTAAACACACACAACACTTGTAAATGATTTTTAATTAATTTTCATTTAAGGAATTTTATTAAATTTTATTAACGAAAAACGCGAACGAAAGTGAAAAACGTAAAACTTTGAAATGTGGTGACGCCAAGACGAGCCGTGTCCAGTTACTAGAGAAACTGTTAAAGTTCGACAAGAAACAATAACAACAAACAAAGAGGTAAAAACGTAAACAAACAAAGTCAAAGGCACAAAGCGGAAGTGCAGCAAACAAGCGCGATTGCATTCGGCGGTCGTCATGACGACACCAGTTTGGGTGTGGTGGAATTGAGTAGTGGTGTGGTGTGGTGAATATTTCCCCGAATGTTATTTATTAGGGATGTGAAAAACATTCGATTTATATCAATATCGATTATTTTCTTTTATGATATATCTTATCACCTTTATCGACATACTTATATATTCTTTTTATTTTATATTTCCATCGTATAAGTAACAACAACAAAAATAAATAAATAAATTTCAAGTCTAAAATTCGCTGAAGGACCCTCAACATGAGACCGTCCTAAACTGAAAGCAAGCTCACCATATGAATCGCAATATCCAAGCCAAGTATAATCATTTTGCAACAAAGTATTTCTTGCACTGGTATTTTATTAAATTTTAAAAGTGAAGAAGCAATTTTTCAAATGCAATATTCAAACACAACTTCCGCTTCCGTTTGCACTACTTTTCGAGTTTGTTCTACTTCTGAGCTTATATATATTTTTGATGTTTTCTTTCTTAGCGCTACACCAGCTGCCTCGACTGGCATGCCACTCGCTTTAACCGCGCAACACTGCCACAAACGCCTAAAAGTAGGCAACTGTCAATTTTGCGCGTTTACTTAGCAAACGAACAAAAAAAATACTAATAAAAAAGTGCGACGTTTGCGATTTTAATACTAAAACCAACAAAAAACCAAACTCACAAAAAAGAAGGTGGCTTTTCGCAGAAAAAAAGCTGCTACGGATAAAGCGGAAAAACACGAAAGCGTGTTAAGCAAAATAATAAAGAAAAGCGTGGCACAAAAAATAAACGACGTTGAGCAAAAAATTGACAAGCAATTTTTCATGGTTTTGTGCCTACTTTTCCGCTTTGTAAATTGTGTTGTGTGCTTTTAGGCTGAGAGTGAGCAAAGGTGGCGGCGGCAATGCAGGTAACCGGGTTAATAAACTGCTTTGTTGCGGTTTTCTCTCGTTTCGTTTTGTGGTAAACAAGTGCATACCTGCAAGTTTTTGTCCTTGAAGAATTAATCGACGTCGATAGGTCAATTTCGGTAATTGTTCCATTCTCTACTTTGCACCATGGTCAACTGGAGTCTAATTAAATTTAAAGTAAAATGTGTTAACATTTTGATTTTAAATTGCCAATGAATAATTATCCTTATGCGTAATTATTATGAGTTTCTTCTTTTTTTTAAATCATATTTTAACTTATGCAATAAATATTTGTATTGTAAGTATAAAATTTTGTCCTGGTAATTACACGTATTCAAAAGATATTAAAACATTAATCCTTAAGCATATTTTTATATCTTTAGCATAAAGCAAAAAAATGCTACAATGTATCTTGATAAAGTCCTCATTTACTAGTCATAGAAGCAAATGGCTTATTTGAAACTCAATATATAAAAAATAAAAATAGTCTTGCATACTTTTAGGCCTCAACTAAAAGAATATTTAGGAATTTCGAGTTAACATAACAAAATCAGCCTTTCTTTTGTTAATGCTTTCCTTTTTACCGTTCAATAAAATTCAACGCCACTTCCGCCATACTTGCGTGTCAAAAGCTATTTTATCCATATTTGAAATCAATTTTGGTTTTGCGCTATTTTAATAACTTTTTTGCTACTTTAGTATAGTATATATTTCAACCAATATTCGCCTAAAGAAATGGCAAACTTTCACAGATACATAGGCACAAAAATACACACACATAAACACATACACAGTCGAAGACATCAGAAGAAGAAAACAAAGCCCAAGCGCGGAATGTTGCGTGACAAAATTTATCTGCTTGTTTTGACACTTTCGTTAACAACAACAACAATAACCACACAACAACAACGAAAGCGACTACAATGACAACAACAACTTTGCATACTTTCGTAAATTCCCAAACGTAATGCAATAAACTCAATTTACGCTTTCGAAAAATAAAATTATGTTTATAAAAAATGCAAGCATACTTTTAGGCGCACGAAGAAAGACATCAAAAATCGCCAAAGGTAGCACAAAATTATGTCATCACGCTGCCAAATTGATTTAAAAACTTTTCGCAGAAGTAGTTGCGAAAATACTTAAATAAAAAACACGAGCACAAGTAGTTATACAAAGGCTACCAACCGTAATACTCCGTGTTCCCTAAAATCGGTATATTTAAAGTGATTCGTTGTATCACAAACTTGGAGCCGGTAGCCCTGCCCATTACGCATAACTTTCGCTACGCACACCGTCCGAGCATATCCTTTCTTTCAACTCGCCTCGACTCGCCTCGTTCATTCGCTTTTATTTACTATTTAATTCAATTTGTTTTGGCAATTTATTTCGTTTTCGTTTACGTTTTCGCTTCGTTATTGTGTTATCTTGCGAAGCAAAATATTTGCTAACAAACTTTTTCGTTTTCTTTGCGCGTTATGAATAATTCAATGAATTTCTGAAATTCGTAATCGTTTCCGCTGCTGCTGCTGCCGCAGCTGTTTTTGCTTTTGCTTCTGCAGCGCCTGCAGAGAATGGGTAACCTTTTTTTTCCCGGCTCTAGAGGGAGAGCGGTAAAATGTCGACGGTGTAAAGGTCTCTCAGAACGAGTCAAAAAATGCGATAATCAAATGCAAAGCAAGCAAATACGCACAATATCGCCCATATCAGATACAAAATCAAACAAATTTCTTTGTAGCTTTTAGCATTTTATTTTTAGTTAAATAAAAGTGGGCGTGATCTTTTTTTTTCTTAAAGGATAACAAGTGACAAGGGGATTAAGCAGCTTTTATCAATATCAATTTAAAATTGACGTCAGATATGATGACTTTTATCATCATATCTGACGTCAATTTTGGTACAAACTAACCAAATTATTAAAGACAATTTCTGTAAATGTTTAATTTTCAAATACATTTTGAAGTATTTTAAAAGTGTACCATACGTCACGCCCACCATTTATTAAATGCTATATTTATTTTGTTTTTCTATTTGTAACGCATGTAAGGCGCATATAAAGCGTGTTAGGTATGCAATATGTATGCATGAAAGATCAGTGTCAAATTCTAAGTCAAAATTTATATGAGCTCTTATTTAGCGTAAGCGAAGCGGATAAGTTCTAAAATTAACAATATCCAATGAAACCTATTCCCACTTCTCACACAAACTCCTCCCAAATTGGCTGAAAAAACAATCTTTCGAAAAGTAAGTCTTACTTATGAAGCCAGATTTTTAGAATAGCAATGCAAAAAGCTCTTTTTAGGCAAAATCAAAATACAAACTTGCAAAATTTTATTCAAAGTATTCAAAGATTTTGCTTGAAGCATTCAACAACTTTAAGACTATCTCCCAATGCACCCAATCAGGATAAAATATCATTTAAACAAATTTGATTTTACTAAAGAAAACTTGTTATACAATATTTTAAATTTTAAATTTTCTCTTTCTGTCAAATATTTGCATAAAGAGAAGTGCTGCTAAATAAATAAGTAGCTGTCATTTGAATCCAACAAGTACGCACGCGAAGTACCTCAACTAAAAGCTAAACTCCCATTATCTAGTTAAATGCATTCCTTATCTACACAATAAAAAATACAAGAACAAATAAAACACACAAAAAATCTGAAAATTTTATGAAACAAAATAACGTAATAAGTGTCAACAAAAACAAAAACCGTGCGAAACAAAATGGAAATGAAACCGGCTACGCCTGCTTTTTGGGTTAACGTCAGTCAACGTTAGCGTTAGCGCTGGCGTTGGCGCTTTCGTTTGCTTTTCATTTTCGTGTTCGTTTTCGTTTTTGTTTTCGCTTTTCATACTCACTCGTACATTTTCATCCTAAATAAACATTTTACTTTTAATAACATTTCACAGCGGCAAACAATAAACTCTAAAAACGCCATTTGCGCCCTCACAACAACATTTTAATGGGCGTCCGTTTTGTCTGTCCGTTTGTCCGTTTGTTCGTTCATGACAGGACAGGACACACAATGACAACAAGAAGCAAGCGCCGCCGCGGCTGATGTCAGTCCGTCGCGGTTGCTTTTAAACAATTTTATTTGTTTTTATTTTTATTGTATTTTTCACTTTTATGTTTGTTGTTTTTGTTGTTGTTTTTCGCTTTAATGCCGTTTTGCTGCGAAGTTGTTTATGCGCGCTTTTGTTATTGTTGTCGTTAGCAGCTTTTGATGTTGTTGTCCCCCGCTGCTTGCATGATACTCACTCTTCAGCTCTTGCAGCTCTCCGCTTTCATTCTTTGCCAGGATACGCGCTGCGCCCGGCGTCAGTTTAAGTACGCTTGTTTTCGTTCATTTTTTCTCTCTTAATTTTGTCATGATTTTTTATTGCCATCATATTAAATACTATTCGAAATGTTTATAGGTTCACGTTTGTTGTCAGAGATTTATACAATTTTTTTTGAACATTAGACGCTTGGCAAGTTTAAAAAAAATTATTGACATTTTAATGAATCTTTCTTGAATTGAATCGACAATCTACAATAATTTACTAAAATACTGCACTCATATTTAATTCGGCTGGTGTAACATATCTCAGTTTAAGTTGTTATTGTTTGTGATTGCATTGATTCCGCGTTGCAAAGTCTTCGCTTGACATTTCACTTGCTCTAATGACCGGCGTCGACGTCGACGAAAATGATAACAATCAAAGCGCCGGCTTAACGCTGCAGCTAGATGCAAAATCACGTGCGGCGTTAGTAGCTTTTGTTTGATTTTGAGCCGGCACATTATGAAGCACGAACCGAATGTTTGTTTCGTCGACAGAGTGCAGATTGCAGTGTGCAGCGTGGAGCAAAGTACGGAAGGGTTCCACAAAGTTAAGGTATTTTAAAAATGGACAAAGATAGCAGAGCTTCCGTCTAATCAATGAAAAACTTAACATAAGTTGAAAAAAGTCAAATTTTGAATTGTGAGTATATATTTAAATCAAAGCAAACTGTTTATTGATATTAATTTTTATAAACTTTTAAACTTTCCATATATTATAAAAAAAAAGATAAAGTTCAGACATTTATATACAAAAAATGAATAATTTGTAAGATTGGCCCTTGAATGAAATAACTCTGCATGCATAAAACATTTTCAGCCACTTAGCCGGGTCCACTTGGATTTTTTCCACATTAAAAAAAAAAATATTTATAAAAATTTCAAACATTTATTTGCTTGCATCCTTTTGCCTTGCACGATACTGAGTTGCGAGCCATGGACGCATTTACGCATTCATGCATTTGTAATGCACTGCGAAGGCTGCAGTTTTTGTTGCTGTTGTTGTTGTTGTTTTAACTGTACGCATATCCTGCCTTATGATACTTAAATATCCTTAGACACACTTAATGCCAGTGTCACTGCGCCGACGACAACAACAACAACAAGAACTACTTGCATATGCAAGTCATCGTAAAAACGCCCCCTTTTGACTCTTCGAGTCCTCGGCGTGTTAAATGAATATTTTATTAGGCAAATGCTTTGGAAAATGTTCGTTTAGACTAAGAGAATACTTTTGAATTTTATATTTATATCTGTACATTAGGGTGTCTCAGAATTTCATTGAAAAAAAATTGCAATCCTTTTTTGTGACAACTTCGTAAAAGTCTTCTTAGCGTTTAAATGGGTTCTGCGAAACAAAAAGTTAAAAATAATAATTATGACTCGCCCGTACTACTAAAAAGAAATGCAGACAAACTCCTGCTCAATTTTTGGAAAGTTATCTGTTATGTAAAAGCTTACGTATGTACATACATACAAGCAACACGGAATTGTTGTACACGTACGTTTAATAGTAGTTGCCGCCTTTGCGCACACACACACTCACACATACACATACATCCTGTTGTGCACCGTGGCGGAAACTATTGTAATCCCGTTTTGTACCTGCTGCTGCTGCTGCCGCTTCACTTCGTTCGGGGCGTCTTCATGTCAAAGTTTGTACGCGTCGAAAGTCAAAAGGATTTTGTCTGTGTGGCAAAGACGAGGGACGACAACAAGGACGCCGACTAACGTGCACTAATTAGAAGGATAAAAGCTGCGCTCCAACGCGGCGCGGCGTGTACTATATATATGTAAATTTGTAGTTTATATAGATGTCTGTCTTGTCTGTCTATTTGTTGTTGGTTAGAGTGTTTGAAAATTCCTTTTTTTTGCATATAATTTGTTGGCAAATATTTCTTGAACCCTTGCATAGGATAAAGTACCACTTTGCCAAATCCAATAATTATAAACACTTATTAAAATTTAAATTACTTATTATTAAATTTATTTTAAGTTATCATGATTGGACAAGATCACGACAAAGTTCAATTGCAACTAATGTTTTTATTTATTTTAAATTTATTACATTTTTGAACTCAACTTTTGTAGTTGAATTTGGAAAACATTTCAAAGTACTGTGCATCGGGTAGCAAGTGTGGCATTAATTAAAATACGGAAGTGCTTTGCCCAAAGGAAGACGTTGTTTAATTTTTGGTAAGGATTTAACTTGCCAAGGACTTTTGGTGACTTTTTAAGTGCGTGTGTGTCTGTGAGTGTTCGTACATGTGATTGCATATCTAAAAAAGCATCGACCGAGCACAACAAAAACTTTAAATGCTTTACTCGGCTTCTTCTTCTTCTTTGTTATCTTTTTCTGCTTCTTTTTCAATGCTCTTTGTGTTTGCTGTGCTCGCATGGAGTGCAGAATTAACATATGAATTGCAGCTCAAGAAGACAAATGCATATATTTGCCACTAAGGATGCTTGCTTGGCAGGACATTTGTTTATTTGCGTAGTGCAAAGACACACAAATACAACAAACACAACACAAGCACATGTCATTAGTGTCATTTCACTCATTTTTGACATGACATTTCAATCCAAAAAAAAAAAGGAAAGGAAAGAAAAGAAATGCTTACATTTTGCACTTCCCGTCTGGCATTAACAGAATAAATTCTTTGCTTTTTTCTTATGTGTGCTATGAAAATGACTTTCGTTCGTGTCCTTTTTTGCCTGCTCATGCCAACTGGGCAACTAAAAATAGATACCAAAAGTCCTAAAAAACCATTAAAATCACTTATACTTACAGTATGCATTTCAAAATATGCTCTATGCTTTAAAAGCAGTTAATGGAAATGAAATATTTAAATAATATTAATTTTCATGCATACTCGCAGTAACTTAATAGTCTTATATGCAGCTATTGTTAAAATATGCAAAATATGCAGAGAAGTAATTTTTTTTTCTAAAGTTTGCATTTTTTTTTTTAAATTTCCATAATATATATTTTAAGTGAGAAGTTTTCAATTTTCGATTATTTGTGGTTGCCCCATTTATTGTATGTTGCTCGTGGTTGGCGCTGTTTTTATTTAGTTGTATTTTTTGTTTGTTGGGTTTTTTATTTTTGTTTGTCATTCGCTTGTCGCGTCTCAAATAATTATTACGGATGCTGTTCAACGAAGCGTTAACTTCTTCTTTGTTTCGTTCTGCTTTTTTCACTGCGTCTGATTTCTTTTTCTTTCTTACGGCTACATCCTTTTCCTAATTTGTACTCACATACTTATTCGCAAGCAGGACAGAGACAAACAAAACGAAGTACCACAACAACAATGCAAAAATTGCGTATTCATCAGTTTTCGTTGAATGAACCTGTGTATGTGTGTACGTCTTCGCCCAGGCCATGCCCGGCCTACACTGCCATCTGACATTATGTTCTACCACGAGTCCTGCTGATCCTTTCGGTTTGGTCTTCCTTTTGGGTCTCTCTCTCGCTCATTTCTTATTGTTATGCTAATGGCTTGCAAATAATGAATGATAATGGAAAATAACGCAAGCAAAAAGGAAGTGAAAAGGACATTGGGCGCAGGATAAGCAAACATGATATGATTACAATCGGAATTCCTCCGCAGATTTCACTTTTGTGAAAACTGAATTCCTTTTGTAGCTTAAATTTTAAGAAGTTAATTTTTGGTATTAACATTTCTCAGCGAGAAAATGTGTTTGATATATGAAAGAAAACCCACAATAATCAGAAGAGCGAAAACATAAAATAAACTTGGGAAAGGCAATTCTTCATACTTGTAGTTCTTAGGATCTACTGTAGTCATTTTAAGTAAAACAATTTGTTTAACTCAATTTTAGACAGAAAATTTTGATATACAGACTAATAACCAGCTAAAATGTTTAAATAACTTTTGTGCTAAATTAACTATTAAATTCCTTGATTTCTAAAAATGTTCTTTACATACCACCTTTTAATTACGAGGTAGTGCAGTGAAAATTAATTAAATTCTTTATTAATTAAATATTACCCTTGCGCTGTTACGCTTTCGGCATTAAATATCATTTCAAAACTATTTTCATATCATTATCCTGGCGCAACTCCTTGTACTGCACTGTACAACGCGTGTGTGTGCATGTGCATGTGTGTGCGTTCGTTCGTTTCTCTGTGTGTGGGTTTGCTTTGCTTACATGCAATTAATTTCGTAATCATATTACTCCTGCTTGTATAATTTTAATTATGATATCAGTTACATTTTCAGCACACATCTGGATCTGGAGCATTTGAGTTGAGCAAATGAATGCATTTTGTATGTCACTTTGTGACAGACGGACGGACGGACGGACTCAAAACTGACTAACAGAATGAATGAAACGAATGAATTAACGAATAAATCGAGTGCACGAAATGTGGGTCAAATGCGCAATAATAAATTTAATTAATATGAACAACATTGCTCCACATAAAACTATACTTTTTACTGCTTTCGATCTGACAGTTTCTCTAATTTTACCAAACTCACATAAAAAGTTTTTCGTTTTATTTTCCTATGCATGCGAGTGTGTGTGTGTGTGTGCATTCGCATTTCAATACAATTGCACATGCACACATATAGAAGCGCGCCATTGTCCATATGGAGTTTTCGAAAATCCCAATTAATTAGAAAATGACGTTGACAGCGAAGAGGAAACCACTTCGCCTCACCACACCACGCCACACAACGAAACGCTACGCCACTTGCTCTTCTCTTGGATAATTAATTGCCCAGAGTCGTTCGTCCTCTGCGAGTCCTGCTGCATCAAGCGAACAACGTTATGCATGCGCTTAATTTTTCGAAAAGGATGCAGTAGGAAGTGCCGGGCGCATCCTTGTGCAAATTGCAGTCAACGCTGAGATTGCGTTGAGAGTCTCAACTCGACTCGACTCGAGAAGTTGAAATTTGAAATTAATTACCGAAATCGTAGAAATTTGTCTTTCGCTGGAGAGGCAGAGCGTCGCGGCTAAAACGAACCAGAAAACCAGAAATCTGAAACCGAACAGGACGATAGGACATCATCGTCGGCGCAGCACATCCGGCGCGTTAGAGTTAAACTTCGTAATAATTGTTCGTTGTCGCAGTCGAAGTCGAAGTCATTGGTTGCCCGCCGTCAGCGTAGCGCGCTCACTCTGGCATTTCGAATGACTTCCGGGGGTTTCAGGGAGCTGCACAGTACTTTCAAATAATAGTTTTAAGTAGAGGATTAGAGTATAGGATTGAGGAATTCAACGCTTTCGACAATTGATAGATTAACAATTTTAAGATTTTTATGTTTTATAATGTAAAATGAAGATCAAACAAAATCAACACTCGTAAGTTTCAAATCAATTTAGAAAAAAAAACACAAAACAATAAGAGTAAAAAAACACCTTTGACCAGACAACAAATTAACATTAACTAGCCACAAAATTATATCAACTGCTTAGAAATTGAAATTGTATTTTATTTTTTATTTCACTCATTTCAATAATAAAAAAATATATATACCAAGAACTCTTCACTTGTAATTGTTCTGCGTTTTAAGTACTATGCAAATCAACCAGAAACAACTTTTGATACTGTCCGTTATGCCGCGCAGAGAAGCAAAACACAGCAGCAGAAGCAGCAGCAGCATCATGCAAGGATATCCGCATATGAATTTGAATTTGTGCAAATTTTTGGTACGGGGGGAAACGCTCGCTCGGAACTAATAACATGTCATCCCGGCAGAACAGAACAGAACGAATGAACGAACACTGGCGCAGGATAAGCCGACAGCAAAAGTTTTCTGCATACATTTACTTATGCTGCTCGATGACTCAGGCAAAAGTTGCTTCAAGAAGTCCCACTCGCAGGACAAGTGAAGAGTATAATGCTTCTGCCTAGATAATAATACAATATTTGCCAAAGTGCATAATGACAGGAAAAGTTGACACAAATTAGCAGCAGCGGCAGCAGAAGGACTTGATATAATTGTGAGTACCACAATTATATATGCACATATATATGTACAAGTATAGTATGTATAAAATCTCCCTGCGTTGCGACCGAATCGAAGTTTGCACTGCTTCAGCGAAAGTTTGCAATAATGCCATGAAAAACATCAACTAACACAGTTTGTGGGTATGTGTTTGTTTTATTATAATTGAGCGTGTTGGTAAATTGTGCCGAAGTATGTGAGTTTAAGTTAGAATTATTATAATTATCAGCCAGATATATCTTAGGGTCTTTAAGAACTTTATTTGCAGTGATATTTTTTGCTTTCATATAAGTTTGAAATTACAAATATTATTTGAGAGAATTTTGGAAAGTTTTTACAGTGAAAAACATTTATCCTAACAACAGTCCGCACTTTCTCTAATATGGGAGTGACAAATATTTGCAATTTAAAGAATTTTTAATTGACTTATTATGCCTTAAAACATGCGTCTTGAATGATATTCAAATTAATTTAGAGATGACTTGAAATTCTATAATCCAGTAAAGTAACTAATAACAGAAATCTATTCAAAAATAAGTCAAAATTATGCCATTAAATTGGAAAATTAATTGTGCTTGAAATGTTGCTCACCAATTTACAATTTCAAAATGCCGCGATAATTTACAGCGGCAAATTAATTTCGAAATAGTATGCGCGATTGCCGGTTAGATAGGCTTGGCGACATCAAATTAAATGTCGTCGTCAATAAATTCAATTAATTTGCATGCTAAATTTACGACAAACTGAAAATAATTTCGCCAAACAGAAGAGTACAAAATCGCTTAAACGTGCCGCGTCTAAATCGCACACAGAACGAAAGAAAGACAGACAGAAAGACAGCCACCCGAAATTAATGCCTATTCAATTAATGTTCATCATACGCCTCGGTGTGCCCGAATGGGTACACTTACTTGCGTCTTCAATGCGAAAATAAACTTTTTTGCAAAACTTACGCAAAACGACGAGAAATAATTGACGCAGAAAGGACTCAACTAGCTTATGAAGTCATGTCACACAACAACACAGCAACGACAACAAACGAAATCCTTTTGCAAATTATTGCAAATTCATTCGCAAGGACAATAGCAGGCAATGAAAGGCACTGAAAGCCGAACGCCAGTACAACGTTGAGGACGATCAGGACGAAAAGACAGACAGACCAAGGGACGAAAAATCGAGGCGGAGTTAATTACAAGGAACAATCAAATGACCACAATTAATGGAAAGGCATGAACGAATGAACCAATGAACGGGTGATACGAGTGCAAAGGTCCCGGTAGATATGTCAATGAAATAACAAAAGTATTAAGCCAGGCTCACTGCCTCGCTGCCGCAAGAGAGCGACTGTAATATCTGTCGAAAGCCACTGACGGCTCTGCAATGGCGGTGAAGTGAAAATTATCGCCCGGTCTTTTGTATTTACTCATAATCGTTTTTTATTTGATGTATGAACAAGTTAATTGCAAAGGACATGAGACCGGCAAGAGAAATATTTAAGGTTTGCAGTTAATTTTAGTCGCCTGAAATTCTTAAATTCTTTTAACGTGTTCCAAGCAGTTTTTCTACTTGCCGATAACTATTTAAAAAAGAAATTATTTGATTTTCGAACAACTTGAGATTGGTAGTTAATTTAAGATCTTTTTATACAAATTTCTAATGAAATAAACAAATAATAAGTTTTAAATAATCCTTAAAAGATTTTTATAGCAATAATGGCTTAAATTACATTTTTAAATAATTTATCAATTAAACTATTTTATATATTAAAATTTACTTGTAATTTTCAATTAACATAAACCGCACAGAAGTCCTTACAACTAACTTCGAGTTGTGAACTGTTTTTTCTAACTTGGTTTTTATTGGAAGGTCAAAACAATGCATTATTGTTTTTTTTTTTGCTGTGCTCACTTGCTGCCAAATTAAACTTTTAGTCTAATTTCCTAATTGCAAAAATTTGTAGAAATGTTTCATTGTGAAATATTTTGCTCCAGCACCGAATATCGTTAATATGCTCGATGATGTCCTTCAAGCAATTCGACTCTACTCGATTCGATTCGATGCGATTTGCAGAACTTTTGGCAGTGCACAAACTACACAACTGCGCTTGATTAATTAAAAATCGAATTGCAAAATGCGAAATATTTCGTTCGTTCGTTTTTTGTTGCGCGTTTAATTTTATGCGAAATTTTTCGACGAAAGTCAAAACAGCAACGCCAAAGGACGAAAGGAAACGATAGCAATGAATATACGAATGAACGAAGGAACGAACGAACGACCGACCGTGAACAAGAAGCAGGACCGAAACTTTGAACGCCATTTTTAATGAAATTAAAACAAGCGCTTGTTGGACGAAAAGATGTGAGTTCGGGTGGGTGGTTAGGGTAAGGGTACAGCACAGCACAGCGGGGAAGGTGCAAAGATCGAAAATTATTTTCAACAATCAAAAAAGGCGTTCAATGCAAATCGCAATTTAAGTAACAAAAATGCACAAGGACATTGACGAGGACTAGCAGAGAATTGCGAAAAGGAATGTCGATGCTCAAGGCTGCTCGCAGCAAGTCAAGAAACGAAATTAAAAGTAGCGCAAAAAGTAAAAACTGCCAATTGCAGTTGAAATTAACAAAAAGAATAAAACTGTTTCATGAATTACAAAAAAATAATTGATTTCTTGTGAAATTAAAACCGAACGGTATGACTCAAGTTCCACCAAATGTTTTGGTTGGCGGCGAAATGGACGAGAACATTTTAAGGCCAACTGTTAATAAGGTTAGGCCAGCGCTGAATCAAAGCAAATTGTCGAGGCATGTTGAATTTTTTCCAAATGAACTTGAACAGCAATTAAGGACCTCTTTTTGTGTTGTTGTTGTTGTTGTTGTCGCTGATGACTGCGCTGACAGGCAGCTGGAAAATCAATACGGAATAGGCAGAGCTTTAAATTGAATATGAACGAAATTTTAATTTTTATACGAAAATATTTGCGAATTACTTTTGTAAAGTTCTTTAAACAGACAAATTCAAGGAAATTGACATAAATAAGTCTTGATTGTTAATCATGAGCTCTAATAAATAAATTGTACTTTTTGGAAAGCTATTTTAAAATATTCTCAGTGAAATAGTTAAGATGTGTTCTACCACGACAAACTTCACTTTGCACCCTTCCTCCGTTTTGTGCATATTTTATGTTTTTTGTAACTGTTTTAACAATTTCATCTTAAATTCTAAAACAAGTCAACATTGTTTTTTTTTAACTTCAGTTTTAAACTTTTGACATTTTTTGTTTGTTTTTTTTTGTAGTTGTTATTGCTGTAAACAAACTTTACCCTTGACTAGCGACGACGCAGGCCTGCGACCGCGGCAGTGACTTGACTACCCTTAACACTTAACCGCAATCTGAAGCGAGCGATGGAAGCAGCTTGGGAAAGTTAACTTTAGTGCCACGCCCACTGGTGTTGAGTTGGTGTCCTGACTTGCTAAAATGTTAACCATTATCGGCTAAGCCGCTTCCAGAGAAGAATTCAAAGAACTAGAAATAATATATTTCAAGTATAAAAGTGATTTTAATACATTTAAAAACTTTTACCTACACAGAGTTTTGAATGGAAGTACAACAATTTTACATGAAATATTTTTGGATGTCTTAGAATTATTTTCAAGGAAACGGCTCAGCCTGCTGCCGCTGTGGATGCTCCTGTACGCAACAACAGATTTCCCTATCGCTCATCCCAGCTGCTGCAGGTGTAAATTATTTATTTTCACTTAAAAGCGAAGAACGCACGCAAAACTTTTTAGAGAAGTCAAGCGCCGAAGTTGCCAACATTCTTCGTTGTGTCCTGTAGGAGGTAAAGGACCTTTATTTCCAGCAAACAATATAATCAAAATAGTTGATATTGTTACTGTTGTTTCTGTGTTGTGTTGCTTCAGTTGCTAGCGGCAGAACTGCTTAGCTAAATAGGAAGGCGCAGGACTCAGGGCGTGCGGTACAAAAGTTAAACAAAGTCAAAAGGTGTGCGACAGTTGGTAGAATTTGTTGAATGAGTAGAAGAGACCGGGAAGGCAACAGCAGCAGCAGCAAAGGCTGTGTGTATTGTTTTGCGGTGGGTGTGGTAATTAATTTGGAATCAAGTTTAAACAAAAAGGATGAAAGGATTTGCTGCTTTGTCTGTTTTTGTCATTCTGCAGACCGTCTTGCCGCCTCCTACACAAAAGATCAAATACTAAACAGTGTCTATTTTAAACTGAAAATTCAATATCAAAGATAAAGGATAAACCCAAAATCACTATAAAACAAGATACAGTGATTTAGTTAGCAGATACATTCAAAAGTATGTAACTAAATTTATTTAATATGTTGGGTGCACGTTAAACCAAACCATGTCTTCTTGAGAGCGCTACAAAAAAAATTAAAAAAATCGATGTACTCTACTTTAGTACAGGATAAAATTTAAGCTAGCATCAATCTTAAAGCATACTAGTGTGTGTGTGTGTGTGTATTTTTTGGCGTTTTTTATTTTCAGAAGCACCACAAACCAGCATCAGAAGGCAGGAAGGAAGGACAAAATATGTTGCATGCATTACGGCGTTTTGTACATTTTGTACATGATGTATTTATGTATATGTGCAACGACATACTACATACACAAATACACACAAACACACATACGCACACCCAACTGCAAATACCACTGACAGAATGTAAAAGAAAAAATAGAAAAGCGGCAACGAAAAACAACGTAAAACAAAACAAAAACAAAAGCTGCATCGCATTGCATCAAATGTCAAGTGACAGTAAAAGATAAATTAAAAATGCTCAAGTGAGGGCATACGACGGCGGGCGATACATCCTTGCCGCCTAGCGTGTGTGCATAATCTAGCGCAACTGCTGGTGCTACTGTCGCCGCTACTTCTCTTTATTCTGGTGGCGTTGTTTGTGCATGTTCTTTGTTATGTGTTGGTGGCATGCTTTTGTATTTGTACTTAAATAAAATAATTTGATATTTTAGATATACAATCAAACGATAAAAAAAAGTCTTCTTAACACAAAATAAGTAATGATCCATTTTTCTGAAATTATATAGCATTGAATGCAATCACCGACTTTCTCCAAAACCTGTTTAGACGCTGCTAAAAAGGCGCTGCTCCCTTCCGCATTGGCATTATGCTAATTTGACGAATTTCTCGCATTATGCCAGACAAATAAGCACCGCCGCGGAATATTTTCGAATTCGCATTTAAATAACGCAGTAAAAAAGAACATGGCGGGGGGAAAGGCGGGGGGCATGGCAAGGCAAGTCGAGTCGAGGCGCATGGAGATTTTATTTAACGGCTAAAAACCTAATCAAAATTCAAACTGCTTTTTGTAAAGCACAATAATACTTAATATGGCCGAGCGAAGTAAGCTTATTCAAAGCATAAAATAATGAAAGAAAACAAAATAAGAAAATGTTGGGCTGGTGTTTTTTCGCGTTATTTTTTGCGTGGACTGCAGACGGCTGGCGCTAATTTTTGGCATATTTAGAAAAGAATTATTAAAATTAGGTTTTGTTGGCTTGAACGTATTAAAAGTTAAAACCGTTGAGCGGATACACGCTGCAGACCAAATCAAAAGTTTTCTTTTTTCGTTGCAACTCATTTACGAATAATTATTTAAATTTTAAAATAAATAACTTAAATAACTTATATTTTGAAATAGATCGAGTAGAACAAAAAACCATGAAATGCATTTTTATAACTTTTCTCTGTCCCCGCTATTATAGCTATTGTTAAAGAAATGTCGAACTGCAATTTGGTATAGAGCTCAATACTCCAAACGGAGGTTAAGTTCTAAGATAAACAAGGTCAATATTAAACTACTCCTCACCAACTTTACAAATTCCACCTTTTGTTAGTGGGATAGCATGGCCGAAAATATTTCTTTAAGTACAATTCTTTAGATTTTACTTAAAAATACAACAACACTTTCTTTCATATACGCTTTTATCAAATTGCCAGTAAAAATCACAGACGGATCGCGCCAACGATAAAGCAAAACAAACGACGGCTTATTTTAATTTCCTGTAAAATGCAAAACGCGCTTCCAAGTCTGCCGGTCTGCCATCTACATAAGCAAAGGACTTCAGCGGAGACGGTGGCAATAACGAAAAAGAAGAAGAATCGAGAGCATTAAACGGCATCGAGCATAAATCAAGACGCTTAATGTTGGCGTTCAGACACTCATAAGCTAAAGCGGCACCACTTCAGCCAGTTCAAAGCGGAAGTGCAATACTGGCGGCGTTGACGACGGCGACGACGGCACCAGAACAGCGAGAAATGAGCAAACGGGATTTACAGCGCCATAATTCTTCTGCTCTGTGACCGAAGAGGAAAATAGATTTTGGTGTTTCGTTAACAGGTTCACTTTGAAATTGGAATTTATTTCTGTGTTGGTTTCTTGTACTGCTGTGGTGCAGCACAAGTTGGGTCGATCCACAAATGTTTATTTAAAGCAACTTAATTTTTTTTTTGTACATATAAATAGCAACCATGGGTGATCGAGCGTTCTCGTATAAAACCAAAACAATTTAAAATTTTTTTAAATAAATTTCACTTTAAAAACATTTCAATTAAGCACAGTTTTAATTAAAATATCAAAGAAAAAATAGAAGCGTAGGCGAAACAAATACACACACACACTAAAAACAAATAATAATTGTTGAATAATTCATACGAAAAGTGCGTGCGAAGTTGTACACAAACACAGGCAAATAAACAGAAGAGCACCCCACACAGACACTTGCAGAAGCAAACGTTTAAAAAAAAACAATGCGGTGCGCCACGGTATTCTGTTGTATACGTATATATGAAAAATAAATAAATAAACTTTAAAAAACAAAATAAAATAATAATCAATGATGAATTTTTGTAGTACTAGTTAGTCTATACTAAGCATATACTAGCATTCATATATACTTTGTACTAATTATTCTTGAACTTTTGTACTTGTTGGCTTTTGAAATAGTTTCGGCAGAATGCAGATTAAAATTGGGAAGTCAGACGACTCAGACTCGAAAAATAAATTACTTTCAAGTACTGTGCTCTCCATGCTATACTGTAATTTACCGCTCAACGCGTGCACACAAATTAATTCATGTGTCTCAGGCGGTGTGTATTCGCTCTGGGGTGGCCACCCATCACCTCTCTTCGTCCTGCATCCTAGTCAATGTTCCCGTGTGGCAACCAAACAAATACAATTTAAAAAAGGTAAAATTCTGCGCTTAATTAGAAATTAACGAAAAGGTTTGCAGGACCAGCGCAGGACGAAGAAGGATGCTGGCTGAAGTACGAAAAATGCTGCACGCGCAGATAACACAAACAGTAACAAAAATAACAACAAAAATAACAACAACAACAACTCAGAGCAATCAGGAAACCGCAAATTTTAAATTAAACGCAGCTTCAAAAGCAGCAAAAATAAAAAGAAAAGAAAAACTTTAGGATAGAAGCGAAATTATTTGAAAAAGCTGCACGCACCCCAAACACACACAAAGCCCAGTGAAGAAGGAGTAGCTGCGATGTGGTGGCGGCAGACAAGCACAAAGCAACACCTGAGTTCATACGCAAGGCTACGGCATAATAAAGCGCGTTAACCTGGCCAGGAAATTGAGAAAACAATTTTTTTGTGCTGGTAGTGACAAGCTAAGTTAGTCTCCAAGGATACGAGTGAGTGTCCTGCAAAAGTGCACGTGCTGACGCAGAAGGAAAGTCTCCGAAAAGTCAATTAAATTTTAAAATTGTTGCTTGGCTTTTCTGTTCGGGGGAGTGTATAAAGTAAAACGTACTCAAGAAGACAACTTTAAACTTTTGTTTTGTGCTGGGTTCACGATACGTATACGCTACATTTAACTTAAAGAGTTTAGTAGTTTTTCTCTGCGGCATGTAATCCTTTAAATAAATATCAGACTTTATATATAATTCTAAATAAAAAGTATGTGGCAATTAATTGCGGCAGTACAGCTGCTTTCTTTTTCCGTGTTTTTGTTTTCCTTAATTAATGTTGCTCATACGCCTTGTATGTGCATCTTTAACTAATTCATTCAATTCGAAAGTAAACATTTAATTTTTGTTTTATAAAATCGTTAATTGAGTGAATGATTTTTGAATTTTTAAATTACATGAAATAATATTTTTGCCACTTTATGTGGATGAAATTCATTTCAACTAACTTTGATATTCCAACGAATACTTAGATTTATAGAATATACATTTAATTTAATTTTGAGTTATTTTTCGTGTGGGACAATTAAAATTACTAACACTTTTATATATTTTACCATGTATTCGAATCAAATATTTTGTTATTATTTGATATGCATGGAATGAAATGATAAATATCAATTATCAGCAACTATTTGATACAAATGCTAAATTAGATATTTTTAAGTTCTTACTTAATTAAACTAAAAAAGCTTTAATTATATTCAAACTCAATTTAACTTGTATTTCAATGCATATCACTTACAAGTGTTTAATATACCAAATCTAGGTTATTTCCTTAGTTTCCATAATTAAAGTTACTCATACGCGCCCGTATTCGAAAGCATTTTATTTATTTATGCAACTTTAAGTGGGTCAAAGTTAAACGTTGATTTATGTATGTATAACAGTGCTTATGTACATAAGTACCAAACAATACAATTTACTATTTCAACTTACTGAAAATGGTATTACACAATAAATGCGGTCACACTGATGCTGTCATACGATAAATAAAACAATAATTGCGTTTAATGGATTTTGTTTTGGGTTTCTATTTTTTTGGACGAAATTTGGCCAAAATAGTTGTAACTAAATAAAGAAATATGTGCCAAGGTTAGCAAATACTTTCGCATGCGTTTGTGATATGCTTCGTATTTATTTATTTAGCTATATTAAGCTATTTATTTGGCTATTTATTTAACTAATATAAAGCATTTCAACGCTCGATATTAATTTCGGCCTAATGGCCGCCCTTACTTGATTGACCTTAAACAAAAACTTGCCCGTACCACACATTTAACTTGCTGCCATTCAATCAAAATCTGGCCACTCGTTTCTGCAAACATTTGTCAACATTATTGAGAGCGCAATTGTTACGCTGGCGCTGCAATTTATCTTGTGCCAATTAAAAACTTTTCAAATTTCAATTAAATGCGAAATAGGCAAAATAGGTCTCAGTCGTTGGTCCTTGGTCGTTGAACGTTGAAGACGAAATAAAACAGAACGCCTTTGTGTTTTTCGGTTTCGTTTCGGTATGGCACATTAGATTCCTCATTAGATACAGCTAAGCTTCTCCTGGATTATCCTTTCAATTTTAGATGAGGCGACGCTGTCACTGCTTCATCACTTTTTGGGGCAACAAAATTTCAACATTTCATTCAAATGAAATGAAATGTTTCGTTTTCGTTTTGCGAAGGCAAAAAGCTTGTCCTTTGTCAGTCGACAGCGTCCTTTGCTCTGCCATTTGTCAAAAGTTGTTTCAAATGGAGCTCTATCTATTCGTCTGTCTGTCGCTCTCTTGTAAAACGGAAGCAAGCCTAAAATATGTTTATGAAGCAATTAAACGGGCAGACCTTCCGCTTTCAAACCGTTTCGGAAACAATGGCGAGTACAATTTCATGCGGAAGTGGATGTGCCATTTTTATTGACTCGTCCATTAAATCAAAATTCAAAAGCATTTTTTTTTGTTTCCTCTTCTCATCGCTGGTGTTTAAGGTTTTAATTTTATTTTGAGAATTTATTTTCGCCATCAGTAGCTTTAGCGTCATTTTTATATACGGCTTGGGCTATTTGCTGCTATTGTTCGAAGTTCAACGCGTGTGTATTGTGTTATATTTTATTGTGTATGATATTTTTTATGTAGAACGGAAATGTGTATTCTGCGTTAAGTGTCTACAAATACGATTCTTTGACATTTACTTATATGTAGAACAAATCTCTGTACTAGGAAGTTTTAAAGCTGCGCTTTTTTTAAGTCTTCCTTTTATATACAAAATTTACGACATTTGTTAAAACGGTTTTCAGGAATGAAAGCTCTTCTATAATTGAATTGATATTTTTAAATATTTACCATATAATTTTTGTATAGCAAATTAAACAGCTGCTTAATGATTAGATAAGAAATGTTTTAATTCTTTGATGTTAAAATTAAGAAAATAATAAAAATTCATACAGAACTATATCAAGAACTCTTGGATTGGCCTTTTTCTTTTTTCATTATTAACCTGTTTTTCGTTTCTATCTACCAAAACTTTGCGTTTCTACTTTGATATACGCCATGTACGAAATTTCGTAAAATAAAGTCAAAACAGGTGTCACCAACGAATACGCAAACACCGAACTGAATAAACAAGCAAACAAAAAAATATTCTTTTACTGTACGTATAGAAACACACACACACACACACTGGAAAAACTATATACGCAGCTCGACACAAAGCCGCGCTCGCCGCGCTCGCCTCTAAAAATAAGCTTCGAAGTTATAAAACTTTCTTACGCCAAAGTGCACAAGTTCCCGTAGCACAAACACACACAAATATAAACACATACAAACATATTACAAAAGTGTTAAAAACATATGTTCGAAAACTTTTTCCAAACACACACACACATGCTTGGCTGTAGTAAGGATTTATTACTGAGGAAACATTTGCAAGAGAGATTAAATCCTTATAGAGAGCAGAGCACAATTATATTTAGGAATATCTTATTGTACTCAACTCTTCCGGCTTTATCTCGTTTATATGAGCAGTGTCAAAACTTCAAGGATTTAAAAGAGAGCAGGATAGAGTTATTACAAAAGATGACTTGAGATAACAGATCTCCTCCGAAAATCATTCTTAATCACCCAATCTCTCTATTGCTAAAACCTTCTTTATTAAAGAAAATAAGTTTAATGGAAATCTTATGTTGTCCCCACCTCAGCACCGATTCCATCTAGACTACGCCCATTCATGCGCTAAGACAGAAGTTGCAAAAGAGAGCATCTTCTTATAATTTTTTTTATAGCATGTATTTGAACTTCTTACCTGGGCACGCAGCTGCTCCAGAACGGCGGCAATGTCGCCATGCTGGCACGCATACATTAGACTCGAACAGCCGTGGGCGAGACGAGTTTTTATTGTTGTCGCGGCGGCAGCGACACGAAACGATGCGCGTAAAGAAGCGCCTGAAGGTGCAGAGTTTTTTGTGGCGGCGGCTGCTCCTGTTGTTATTCTTGTAACGCTGACATTGCCTGCATTCTTGTTGGCATATGCAGCGGAGGTGGTATTGGTAACGGCGGAAGCGACGGTGTTTTGTGCAGGCAGCGGTGTGGCTGGTCGCGTTGTGGGTCTAGAGTTTAAAAGTGGACTCTGGAATTGTAAATGTTTTTTCGTCTTCATTTTCTTCTTCTTGTTTAAGGGTGACGTAGGCGGTGTTGGCATATGTTTAAGTGTATGGAGCACATTTTGGATGGCAGTTGTTGGTGTTGTTGGCAGTGTCGGTTCCTTAATTTTTGTGGTGGCGGAGTTTTCGCTTTTCAAACGCGGCGGTTTCGGTGGCGGTCCTCTGCCGACTTCTGACGTCGCTGTTTCCATTGCTTCCGGTTCCAGTTCCGTTCAAGCTTTTGCTTTGTCACGTTTTGCGTTTTTTGTATTTTCGTCTTTTCTTGACTTTGTGCTTTCGTTTTGTGTTTTGTACTTTTTGTTGCAGTTGTTGTTGGTTTTGTTGTTGCTGAAGTTCAGTCATCTTAAATGCAATTGCGACATTTTTGAGGTGATTTTTTATTTGCAAGTCTTTTAATTTTTTTTTTTTGTTTCAGCGGAAGTTGTCTCTCATGATGATTGTTTTATTATTAAGTTGAATATTTTTCTATTATTTATAGTTAATTATTAATCACATTTTGTTTTGTTATAAAAATGTATAACAGCAACAACATTTTTATTATATTTTAATTTTTAACACAGCTTTAGTTCTTTTTATTTATAAAAAAATTGTACTTATGTTGTTGATAAAGAATAAACTGTTAATAGCTCCAAAGATACATGTATAAAACTTTTTGTTCTTCGAGAAAAGTGAACGGCAATTTAAAAGATACATATATATGTGATATACAAGCTCCGAAAATATCTTCAAGAGTTATTGTTAACAAAGATTCACGGATAAACATAAATTTGTAACAATTGGATTATTTAAACATTCGGAAATATTTTAAAATATAATACTCCGTCGTGTTCCAAAACAAATTTATACTCTGGACGAAATAATTTCGAGAAGCACTACTGCGTAACCACCAAAGCGTTCCCAATAAACAGGTAACCCAATAAAGTTCATATTAATCTTTAGAAAATCAACCGCAATATGGCAAAATACTCCGGAGTACTCAAAACAGCACCAGAGTTAATCATCATAAATGTTCTTCATAAAAATTTAATTTAATTGTAAATGAGAGTTGTACTATTTGCTTTTCGTATATATCAGTTTTAAAGCTTTTCCATTCATTCAAACATTTGCTTGAAGAACATTTTATTTTTATTTGTATTACCACACTTCATATTTCAAATTGTTCACTACACTTGAGCCGGAAGTTGTTTCGCTTTAATCCTTTGTGAAATTAAACAATTTGTTCAGTTCAACGGAAACAGTAAAGCAAATTTATGTTTTAAATACGAAATCTTATTAAAGAAGCGCACAAGTGCGCGAGTATGTGGGTGATGGTGTGCGTTCGCATACAAGTGTGTGTGTGTGTGAATGAGTTTTTGTGGTGTGCATTTCAGCGTGTGTTTGTCTGTGTTCGTATTTGCGTCGCTAATGCTTTAACTACTTTCACTTGAATACACTTTTTAGCGAAAAATTCCATTTTCACCGGAGTGGGTATCCACTTCTACCCCCACTCCCACCCCCTGTAAGAGCACACAGGCTGCTCCTTTTGTGATTGTGTGCAAAGACGCTTTTTAATAATTAATTTGCGCTTTACGCGCCGGCAGTGTTGCATGTTTTTCCTATAAAGACGCAGTTTCGTAGTTTCCAGGCGGAAAATTTAACGAGAACGAAGCTGACGAAGTGAAAGCGTTATATGACGCGAGCACTTAATTAGCGAGCGGCGGTGGCGGCAAAATTAGAAGGCCTTTGCAAGCGGTTTTGAAGCTGTGAGAGGGGTTGGTTTTGTAGTTGTTGTTGTTGTTCATGCTTTTAATTTTATAAATTTCTTGAAATTTTCACATTTTTGGTTTTGATATCAAAGCGCGCTGTTAATCGTGTGGAAAATAGTTTTCGAAGTTTCAATGGAATGAGAAAGCAAATAGGCTTTTATTTACAGTTACAGTGCGTGTATAGTTCAAAGGTTCACCTTTTTGTTAATATTTAAAATTGTTTGTTAAAAGGGAAATTTTTTAGAAGTATGAAATACTTAAAATTAACCAGAAGTCAAAATTTAATTTCAAAATTTTATTATAAAAATTTCTTAATATTTTAATATACAAATAATTAGATCAAAAGATCCACATTGCGTACTTAATAAAGAGAATGTTCAGATTTTATATGAAGTGATTTTATATGTTTGAAGTGATCCTATAAATTTTTCGTTTATTTTATATTGTTTATAGATGTACGCTAACATACACACATAGGTGAGTAATTATTTTTAGATGTCTCCATGTTTATATATGCGACTGTGTGTGTTTGTCACTGAAGAGTCCTTAAATCCCTTTAGCAAGTGGAAAATTTCTCTTTCAAACCGCATCGCAATTATTTGAGTTTTTTCCTGTATAAAAAAAAAAAATATTTTTTTTTTACTTTTCTATGTGCGTTTCACACCTTAGCTAAAACAGAAAAGAAAACTGCTTTAAAAAGGACGTTTCAGCTTTAGTTTGTACTCCTTAGCAGTGTTCACACATGCACACCAACACGAACACACACACACATCCCTATACAAACATAAACTAACACCAACACACACAAAGCATGCATGCTTAGCAGACCGAGTCTTTTGTGTAGAATTATCCTTTTTTAAGGCATGACTTTATGTTTTTCTTTTTCTTCTTATTTTTTTTTTATTTTTTCACTTCACTTTGTTTTCTTTCATATGTGCAAAAACCACAAAAGAAAAATGCCATAAAAGCCGACGGTGGCAAGTAATTTGCGCTACACGTTAAAGCCACGTCGAAAATATAAAGACGAATAAATTAAATTATTTTAATTGCCTGAACCGAAAAAGAAGAAAATTCACTGAAAAACCAACAAAAAAAATTCCGCTGATATGACCAAAAAGTGCTAAAATGAAACTCGATTCAATGCTTTTCGCATTCCCTTTTACTCCTTCATTACCTCATTCACTTACGCACTTATTCCTTCAATCATGCGCTTCTTCAATCAGCACATTCGATTCCAGAGCACACACACATCAACAAACATATAAACACACTCAGTCATATGCTATGGATGCCAACTTTTAAATATATCGATTGACTAAAAAATTTGTTGATAAGCTTTAAATAAATTCAGTGAGGACTCTTTAACTTATTCTAAACCATTATATAAAAAAAAAATTTTAATAAAATAGTTTCTCTTAAAAAATATACATTAACTATAGTTGGCATCCCTGTCACTTACTTCAATCATTTCATCAATACTCGCTCGATTCAAATGCGAATCGGAAAAAATTGATTGCGCGCGCCGCAATGAAATTAAAATAAATCGCTTGCCAAATGGGCTCAGGATAAGCGGCACTGGATAACAGCCAAAGACGCCGTTCGAAAAAAAGAGAAACAATTCAAAATAGAGATAGAGTGCCAAAAAAAGAAAAAACAAAGATAAATAAAGAAAAGGAAAGGGAAAAGCAGATTCATCGAAATTCGCCAGATTAACGATATTCGGTGTGTTCTAAACACAATCCCAATCATCACAGTCAGCTTGGCAGCATTTGTCGCCGCTCACACTTGCCACACCGAAAGCGGCTTAAATCACGAAATTACGGCCAAGTTCGAATACGGCGCTAAGCAATTCGCTAAGAAATTAGGAAATACATTTTTTTTCTGACTTAACAAATCCCGATACAAATGATTCTGTGTACCGAAATAGAAATAAAGGCGAACATTGCGAAGTGTATGAAGGAAAGAATTTGCATTATTAATGCGAAATTAGGAGAGAAGTGTGCAAAAACGAAAGCTTCAAATACATACACGAAAATTTAATATAAACATCTCCAAAACAGCTGTAAAAATGCTGCAAGCATCTACATGAACAAGTTGCGATATTTGTATTTATTTTGTTTAAAGTAAAAAAAAATCCGAAAAAATCTGACAAAATGTGGACGAATATTTTGGAAATATCGATTTGAAATGGAGAATTTAAAGAACTTCAAGTTGCTGTTTTTGTATTACACAGTTTGAATCATGAGGCAATAAAAAAAATTTAGTTAGAAAAGGATCTAAGCAATATAAAGTCCACTAAAAAAACAATCATACGCACCATTATCCAGAATAGAAACCATTTACCTGAAGAAAAATAACAAAAACCAAAATATCAAATAATCGGTTAACCAGACTAAAGCAAATCAGAATGTTTGTCATCATGTGCGGCGGACGGGTGTTCGGTCGTTTAAGTAAATTTTCGATTTAGCCGAAAACACCGATTCTACCACATTTAATGGTGTGGGGCGACACAGAGACACAAAGGCAGCAAATTTGTTGCAGAACAATAACAAAGCCTGACAGCTGTCAGTTTTACAGCCGCAAAATATCAGACAACAATAACAATGCCAACGCCAACGACAACAACAACAACACAAGCAACATGGCATGCATAGGTGTAACAACCGCAACATTCTTGTGTGCAAACACACACACACCCTCAGCCGCAAACACACTCACACTGACACTTACACTCACACATGCAGGGCTTCCACTTAACACTTAATTGAAAAGCTACTTAAAAAGCCACTTTGGACAAGCGACGGCGTTGGCAAATAAAATCGCTGTTTTTTTTTTCTTTTACTCTTTTTTTATTTTTTGGTGTTTGTCTGTTGAAGTTGCTGATGTTGTGTTTGTTGTTTTGTTGTTGTTATAGTGTGCAAACAACGCCTTCATCACACCGCAACAAAAAATCAACAACAAAAGCAGCTGCTGGCTATTTTATTGCTGGCTCACCGCTTTATGCCCATTTTGCGGTATGTTAAAAGTTGTATTTTTATTTTTACCGCAGCCTCCTCTGTTTATTTATTAATTCGTTTGCATGTCTTTGTGTTGGAGTTGCTGTTCTTGTTGTTCTTGTTGTTGTTGTTGTTGTAGTTGCTGTCCTTGTTATCTTCGCTCTTTGTTGTTATTGCGGTATTTGTCTGTGATTTTTGAGGGGCGGTTGGTTGGTGGGCATGAAAGCTTGCATACTGTCGCCCAACACAATCCACATAGCTCTGAATAAAATCGCTTGGCTCAAGCGTCTCTTTCGAAAGGTATTTTTGGTGTTTGGTTAGGACGAGGATAGGGGGAACTCCTGCCGAGTATGCAGCAGTTGTCGGGCAACCTTGAACTTAAAATCTTGACTGGTACTCGGCACGCAGAGCACACTAAATAAATTTACTTTAATTGGGATTTATGCTATTTTAGATAGTGCCGCAAGCCATGAAAATCTGTTTGCAGATTATTCTCCTCTTATACAGAAGAGATTTGGGTTTCCTTTTCTTTTATTCTCTTGACAGTTTCTTTTTAGCTATTTTTAGGTTTTCTGTAACTAGCTGAAGTCAAAAATGTTGAAACAAATATTTTAAATAACCATTTAATACAATTCCAAAATGAACACAACAAAAATTTATAAAATTTTGGTAATAGTTTGTTGTAAGAATTAAAATAAAAGTAATTAAAGAATGTATTTTGTTTATTCAATTAAATGTTTAATCTTGACTTTGACCGTGAAGCCAACAAATTCTTAAAGCTTATGACCAATTAAGATTAAGCACTCCACTCAAATCAATATTCAAAACTCTTCTTTAAAGTCGCAAACACTTAAAAAAAAAACTCGTTGACAAAAGTGATTCAATAAAATAACCATCAAACATCAACAACAACCACAACGATAAGAAGAAGAAAAAACAAAAACAAAGAAGTGCAGTTCAGCAACGGTAAGCGGCGCTATTGATGTAAGTGGGTTGAAAGAAGGGAAGGGGGCCGCGCCATAAACTTAACACGATATTAATAAGCCATAATCGCAGAGAACGACAACTTGTGCGATCTGCGGCGGCGGCGACGGCGCGTTTCATTTCCAAGTTTATGAGTTATAAACACGACATTTTTATGCACACCGAAGAGGCAGCGGCAGAGGCAGACAAGGAACAAGATTTTTGGCTCTTATTTTCTGTTATTTCTTTTTGGCACCCAAAATTATTTAATCAAAAGAACTTTTCTGCGCGCGTCGAAAGCATTCAAACTGCAGTTTTTGTTGTTGTTTGTTTTAGAAGGTGGACGGTCGGGGGTGTAATTCCACGACACCCACACCACCATGAAATGTTTCGCCTGCATTATGTGCTTTTTTGTTTTGTTTATGTCATTTTTGTGCACTTCTTTTGTTTGTTTGGCTGCAATTTTATGAAAATCCCGAATTTTTGTGACTCAGCAGCGTAGGGCGACATTTTTGCGCTCTTTTGTTGTGGTTTCTCGGTTTTTATTTGTTTCGGTTTCTGTTTTGCACTTTACTTATACAGAGTTTTCGCACTTTTTAATTTCAACAGAATTACACATTTTTTGTTCACTTCATTCTTGAATTTCTGAAAAACTCGTGACCATTTTTGAAACTATTTCACTTTTTTTCATTATTCACTTCATTAACGGTTTTTTGTTTAATAAATTTCACAAATTTTATTTTGTAAGAAATATTTTTCGTTCTCGTAAATTTTTGTGTGTGTGCTTTGGAATTTTTCGTTAGCTACTCTAATACAATTTTCCTTTTCAAACTATACTAAAATCATTCCTAAGGGGGTCGCCGAGTCGACTTTTCCACAATAGTGCATTTGCTGTTGTTGTTCTTGCTATTTTTGTTGTTGTTGTGCATCGCGCAGAAGTGTGTTATTTTGTAGTGGCAGCCCTGGTCGTCATGGTAATCCATGGTTCGTACAACTGACGGTGTGTCCACTCGCAGAACACATAAACAGTTAGTGCTTGCATTAGAGAGGTTTTAATAAACAAAAAAAGTTGAGTTCCGAAAACTTAGAAATTCTCGCTTTAATAAAACAGAAATAAAGGCAGACATTTTTTTTTAACCAGCCTAACTTTAATCATAACTTGTGCTCCAACTTTCTCCGCACTGGCTTCAGTTTCGTTTTTTTACTATTTAACTTCGGATTCTTGTTGCGCGTTTTTGAAGTTTCAGCTGCGGAAACATGCGTCAAAGGGCAATTTTATTGTTGGGTCACTTGGGTTTGGTGGTTGCTGAGTGTGTGGGTGTTAGACTCATACCTACATAAATATTGTTTGTGTTCTTAGTGTGTACCTCAGCGCTTGCTTCGTCATATATATGTATATATAAATAATTTAGTTTAGTTTAGACTGATTACATCATTGGCCGAAATGTATGAGTTAAGTTAATTTTTCTGTCTCAGATGTTTGCAGCCTGATAACGTTTAATTCGATTTTAATGTTTTATATACAATTTCCACGCATTTTTATTAGAGGTCAAGTGTGAAGCAAGATTTTGTCCTTCATTGCTAACAATTATTTTTAGCTTTAAGCATGATTAGCGGATTTTCATTAGCTTGCGTGCTAACAATTACATTTCGCATTAAAAGTAATCCAAAAATATTTTAATTAAACAGACTTAATTGAATTAAATTAACCATTTTTATCAAAGTTTAGAATTTTCTTTGGCTCAATTGTAAAAAAAAGTATTGTTAATTGTAAAAAAGTACTGGCGCAGACAAATTTAATACGTAATAATTTTTTGACCACCACACAAATGAGCGTTTTATACCCATAATACACCGAATGAAGCCTTAATATGAAAAAATTTTTTTTGGATTCAAGAAATTATTTCATAAACCTAATTAATTTAATTCAAAGATACAAAGTCACGATTACGAACTCTAATTAATTGCATTTAATGAATTACATTTGTGCATTTTGTATGAAGTTCAAAAGATCTTTCATATTTTGGATATTATCATTATTTTGTCTAGTTTTTGTGAATATTTTGAATAAATTAAATCAATTTTTTATGGTTCAAATTTACAAAACCCGATTCATTTTTAACTTTCTGAATTCATTTATTTACCAAACTTCCACACCGAGTGAAATATTGCTGCTGGCTTTTAAATGTTGCTTCATGCAACCGGAATGCTGCTGCCTGCACTTTTCCATATTAACTTAATTCTTAACTCTTTTAGCTAAACACTTTAGACATTCTCAAAGTTAAGAGCGGCATTTTTGCAAAAACAAAAACAAAAACAGGAATAAAAACAACTAAACGGCTCTCCTGTTTAGCTCAAAATGCAACCCTGCTAACTGCCGCCGCCAGATTTTGAGTTGGCTTAAATTTCAATTAGCCTTCAACACTGCACACACACACAAAAAACACCAACACAAATTCACACATGAACTAACAAGTATGTACACACAAACACACACTCAAGCGCACATTAAAGGCCCACCCACTTAGAACGCCTGCCCACTTGCATTTCGTTGCAGCTCATAAATTGCTTGACTTACGACAGGTAATGGCAATTTTTGTTTTTGTTTTTATTGTTGTTGTTATTGTGCTTCACAGCAAACTGCAGAAAATAAAACCTTTCACACACACAAATGCAAACACCCTTACGCATACAAACTCATATCGTAGCACGTCAAAAACACCGCAGTCACTTAAATTCTAAAATAAACTCTAAACACTCGTCCTGCTCGTCCTATCCTGTCCTGTCCTTCCGCTGCCTCTCGCCGCGCTGCAATTTTCACATGTCCATCATGGCAGCAGCAGGCAAGCAAAAAGTTTTCAAGTTGTCCTGTTTTGTGTTGTTGTTGTTGGTGCCTGACTCTGCCTGCCTGCGGGAGTCCTTTTGCTGCTTCTGCTTCTGCTGGTGGCGTTCGTGGTGAGCCAAGGATCATAACAGCAACAACAACAAGATCAACAGTAGCATCGAAGGACCAGCCATATCAGGATGTGGGCATGGCACTGCGGGACTTCTGTCGTCCCATTTGAGTTATACTCAAAGAAAAGTTCATTTAAAAGTAAGTAATTTATTTGTAAATAAATTTCAAATCAAACCAGACGCTCGATTTCCATAACTTAAAATTCAGAAAGTTTTTGAAGATGCCAATAAGAGATTTTGAAATAATAATTATTCAAAATAGAACACCTTAAATTTTTAAGCAGCAAACAATTTTTCAAATCGTTGCACATTTATAGGAATTTTTAAGATTTCACAATCGACATTGGTAGGTTGTAGGCCTGACCGAATACAACACGAAACTAGAATTAAAATTGTTCATATACCACAACTTACGAATGTACGAGTACATTGCCACTTTAGCAGCAATGACACTTTCTTTAATTTTGAAGCAGGATGTTATTAACTGCTATAAAAAATGTGGATGCCTGCTAAAGTTGTTGTATTATTTTTAACTGTATACCTTAAATTTTACGAGATTTTATTGAGATATAAAACTATATATATAGATACAAAAAGAGCGAGTATAAAATCGAAGTGGCAAGTTGTTTGTTTTGTATCCTCTTCAGCTTAAATTAAATCTGTTATTTTATAATTTTCAGCTATAATATTTAATGAATTAAACTCACCTTAGATAAGGTAGAAAAAACTGAACTAATTGTTAATGAATTTTATCCGTTTTCTTTACATGAATCGAAACATCACGTAGAATGCGTAACGAGCCATCATGCAGGACAAACAAAAGCTAACTTCTGTGCGCATCCCTACAAGCTTCTACTTTCAAGAGAAAAAAAAACACACACAGTTTTATATAGTGTAGATGCGGTACCACAAAAACAACATCAGCAACAACAACAACAATGACAACATCAAAAACAACTACACAAGTTTTTAATTAAAACTCCCCCGAGTAGCTTTTACTGTTGGCACACGCTTTTCCGTCCCACATAGTCTTCGAAGGCAGCTCCTCACATGTGCCACAAGCATCCTTTTTGCTAGGTTTTGTTTTTGATTTTTGCTGCTCGTTTTTTGTTTTCGCATATATTTACTTATTTTTCGTTGATTTTGCTTTAGTTGCTGCTGTTGTTGTTGTTGTTGTGGATTCATGCGGCAAGCGACGCAGCTAAGCTAAATGCGGGTCTTGCCTTGTCGAGCGAAGCAAAACGCCTGCTTGGTTGCATTTTTTGGGGAAATTTTGCTGCAGGCGCCTTTTCCAAACTTTGCCGAAACTGCATTTGCATGAGGCACACACACACACACTCCCACACCCACAAACAAAGGCATTTGCAGCAAGTCTTATGTGTTATTTAGGCTTCTTTGTTGGCTGTCAAAATGTCAACTAAGCCGCTTAAGCAGTGCACCCGAAAAACGCTCGCAAAGAGAAACGCTTCTTCTTTAAAACAAAAACGAAGCAAGCAAAAGCCTTGACAGGTGCACTCAGGCACGCACTTTTCTGATGGCGCGTTAAGTGCTGCCTGACGCTGTTCTAGCTGTGTCTATATTTGTTTGTTTGTTTGTTTGTTTGTTTGTTTGTTTTTCTATGCTTGTGTGTAAGTGTGTGTGTGTGTGAAATGTGTTTGTTGAGTTCATCTTGACAAGAAGTTCTGCGTTTTTTTGCATTTGAGAAATGATTAAGGCAAGCGAAGAAATGTTCCTGTTTCGGTTCCTCAAGGCGTATGAGTGATATTTAGTTTTATATTGGTTCATCATACGCCGTGATGTGCGCGCTGTTAAATTATGCTCGAACATTTAGAACTGTTTCCGATAAAAGTAATATTAAATATAATATGAATTAATTCCAGCGAATGTTTTCTTATTTGGAATATTTTTTTACATTAAAATAAATGTAAATACTACTATTTATTTATATATTCTATAATTATTATATATATATTTTTACTGAATTACATATATTTATACAGAACTTTTTTAGCATAAAAAAAGCTTTAAGTGGAGAATATTTTTATATTAAACTTTCTCTCAATTTTTTAAATTTTAAACTATGTGATAAAGTACACACATACTCGTACATACAAAATCACAAAATATTTTATTTTGCCTTTCCCATTTTATTCACGTTAACCTTCTCTGTTGTAGCCTCTATGCTTGCATGGCTCGATGTCTACTAAACAACATGCAACATTGTGCTAAACATTACTGACAGCGCTCGAGCTTGAAACGCTTGAGCTACTTTTAGACTTACAAAAATTACAAAAAAAAATATTGCAACACTAAGAGACAAATTTTAAAAAAAACTTTGTAGCACAAATTTTTCAGTTGCATTCAAATATTCAAAATAACTTTAAAACAAACCAGCGTTCCAAAATGTGCTTTATGTCCTTTTTCAAAAATTCTAAACGATTATAATCGTTTTGCATAATTTCATATTTTAGTGCAACACTTACCGCTTTTAGTAGTCTAATTAAAATTGCAAAAAGGCGAATTGAAAGGAAGAAGACGCCTTAAAGAAATACTTTGTAAACAAACGAAGAGAAGTTTTTCTGTTCTTGATTGTTTATAATATTTTATAAAGATTATAGTTCGAAACTTTGAAATGCCTAAAAATATGTTAAATTGTATGATCACCTCATGTTAATAGTAAATTGTATTATGAACTCATAACAATCAAGAATTTTAGTTCAGCGCCTAAACGAATGCTTCCCTTTCCTGCATTCTTAAGTTAAACATATAAAGAAATGTATAACCAAACTTAAAAGTTGAAAACTTTAAGCAACGTCAATATTCCTATCGTCGATATGTCGAAAAAAAAGAGTATCTAATTCGATACATTGATCAAAAAAAAGCTTTCAATATTATAACATTTACATTTCTTCAACTTACTAAAAATAAAACGTTGCTTATTTCTTATTCATTTATTCGCTTGTCATTCCAATATAAATCATCGATATTATAATATCGATATTCGCAAGAATAAAGATTAATCGATTAATATTTAGCATCTCTAGTTTTTGCAAATATTTCGATTCATTCATTTGAATATTTTCAGGGGCATCTAAAAGTATGCAACATATTGTTTTATTAAACATTTCCATTTACTTCCGGCAAGTGGAATTCGTTCAGCAAAATATGTGCTAAACAAATTTATTTGTACTAATTTTACGAGTGCCTAAATCTCTTCCTCAACACCCACTTTTGCTTTTCGCTTTTAATATTGTTTCACTTGTACTCCTAAAAGTCGGCTGTTTCTTTTCCAGCGAAATCAAGGCCTGCGGCCAAAAATCTTCGAAAACACTTCATGAATTATGTTAATGAAATTTCTTTCGCCTAACTTGGCTAAGAAAAAGTTGCCAAATATATTACGCGTTTTTCTTTTTGAATGTTGCTCAAATTTTTCGGGCTTAACACAGCCACACACACACACACACACACACACACACACACAAATGCACAGCAAAGCAAAAGCAGGTTCTTTGAGTAGGCACTCTAAAGTAGCCCACGCCCGTGGCACTTGTGCTTAATAAATGCTTTTACAGGATACGCTCCTATAGAAAATCGCTTAAACTGCTATTGCAACTTTTGAGTTTCTTTTCGCCTCTTATTTTTAAAATAATTTCGCTTAAGTTTTTGCCATATTGGCAGGTGAAATCACAAACAACTGTTCTAAATATTTGCATACTTCGAGGGTGATTTTCAAAAAGTTTGGACATTTTCGTAAAATTGTGAAAATTCACACAGAAATTGTTCGATATACTTTTTGAGAAAGAGAGAAAGAAAAAATGGAGTGCAGTCTTTACTTTATGCGGCACGCAAGCGAAAGTTAACGCAGGATACGCCGGAGGATATGCTGCCAATATTTTTATTTAAGGCATCAACATGCAGATTTATTGAACGACAGGCAGCGGATATCCTGGCAAATATTTGCGCGTGCTGGTGAAGTTTGTTAAACTAACACAGGGCAAATTTATTAGCATAGAAAAAATTATTAAAATAATGCGATTGTTTGGGAACCGGTTCACATATTTATCGGTTGTTTTTTAACCTATTTTTTTTTTAAATTTTCAAAACAATAGAAATACATTTTCATTGAGATTTTAATCACCACTTCTGATTTTTCGCTTTACAGTATGAATAAGATCTCTCCAGTAAAACAGGAAAGTATGATATACAAAATTTTAAATACGCTTTATTCAGCATCGGTAATCATTTGCCGTGCGTGCGTAATGGCACTTTTAATGCTGCATTCAAGATCGTTCGCCCCAAATCGATCCTTTGCCACACTCTGAAAAACAACAACACTTTTACTAAATTGAACATCAACGCGCATATAGCAACTCGTAAATGCAAGCGAAATAATGTCGTTGGTGTTGGTAATGCGAATTCTTAAGCGTTGAAGCGATAGTGAATTTCACTTAAATGCATTTTGCCACCAGAGCAAAGCAAAGCCAAAGTCCTGCAGCACAAAACAAGATTTAAAAAAAAAACACCAGCGCATTCTTTTTCTTACAAATAAGAATCTGATTGCGTGAGAGAAGCGTAAATGGACACATGGACAGAGTTGCCAATACATTTTTAAACCAGCAACATTAATTGCAATAATACAAAATTTTAAATTCTCATCGCATTGTTACATCATTTTTAAACAATGTTTAACATTTAAAGAAATCAAATTATTAATTTAAGTTGCATTGTCATATTCTTATTAATTTTTAATTACATAAAATAAAATTGCAAAGAAATTTTTACGAACTTTTTATTATGTAAAAAACAATTATTGAATTCAATGAAACGTTGCAACACTGAAATGCCAATGGATCAAGCAGCACTCAGCGATTTTTACGCTTTTATTATACGCCGTTGTGTTCTTTTTTTTCGTTTCTTTTTCTCTTCTCATTTCGGCTGCAAAATTGTGTTCAACTTTAAAGCATTTTTCGCTGCCATTAACAAATTCTGATGATGGCTGATGGCGTTCGAACGTGTAAATTGCAAGAGAGCACACATACACTTAAAAACTTTTAAACATACACACACATCAATATATCACACACACACACACACACACAGGCATACATATTAAAGGGTCAGTTGGTGTCAGTAGCATTACTGACGCTTAATTTAGTTTTTGATTTAATTCGACAGTCGGAGAGTGATTGATAAAAAGGATGAGAAAAAATCAAAATTCGATTTAAAAAATTTACTTGACCAGCTGCTGAAGGATAAAATTGAAAAAATAATCGTTTCCAATTAAGCAAAAGAAATTAATGCTTCTAATACTTTACATTTCGTCCTGATTCTTTACTCATTTTAGTAATAGAAAATACACAGATAAAAAAATTTCCAAAATGCATTAACAACAACAAGAAAGTAGTGCAATAAATTGCAATTAATGTTACTCATCCGCACTATTGAGCATTTTACCTAGGGTTAAAATTTTTTCTCTGTTTGATGGCTGAGTAAATGTCTTGTTAGTAGACCACACTGATTTTTCATTTAAATTTTGCTTCTCAGCAGTTGCTCGAATAAAATTCTTTACACGAAAACAACTTTATTGCACTTAAGTGCAGTAGAAAAAGATTAAGTAACATTTATTTTTTACTGGTTGAATTTCACATGAATTCTTGTAAAGAGTACTTTACAAATAACTCACGAGTTTTTAACAAAATAAATTTCAAAAAAATATCTCTGGAAATTCAAACAAACGCAAAATATTTAAATGGTATTTTCGAAAACACTTTCGAGTGAGCTTTCTTAATCATCAAAATCATGCATAACTGAAATTATAAATTCAAATTCAATAAACTTCAAGTAGCAAATGTGATTCTGCTTCATCAATATTTGAAAGAGAAATGTGTATCCTTCTACACTTTTAATTTCTGCATAAAAACGCTTGAAAACGAAAGTGCATGTGTATGCTATCAAAACACGCTCAACACTTAAAGCAAATTGAGGCCTACTTCATGTGTGTGTGTGCAATGAAAAATGTAGTTTTAAGCTGTTTGCCTATGCACCAATTTGCGTACATTTAAAGAGTTTTCCATTACGATTGCAAAGCTCGCAACACCACTGAGGAGGTCTCTATTCTGCACTCGGCAAAATGTAAATCCTGTTTGTTGTCTTGTCGTCCTTTAGCAACTGACAACATTTTCTATATTATTTTACAAACTAATGCAATTTTAAATGTTGTTAAAAATTTGTTACACAAGCACATAATATCTATGTATGTGTATATGTATGAGTGCACAACATACCCTCTGCACTGCACTGCCGTGCACTACTCCGACGACTACTTCCATTACAGTTGATATGCTGTCGACACATACCTACTTATGTACGTGCGTGCCATGTCTCAACGTACACAAACACTCACACGGACATACACCTACACATGTTCCAAAACTATACCCGCATGTAAAAGTTTTCATCCTTTGTCCGAAAATTTATTGTTGCAAAATTTATTTTATTATCAAGTCTCAAGTTTTTGCCCGTTCGTATGTGTCCGTCATCGCCTACATTGAGTTACGTACACGTACATACACATTTACATACGTGCTGACAAACATGAAAATGTATGCCATGTTGTGTAAATTTTGTCGAAATTCTTACCACTACAACGACTAAAGTCAGTGCTGAGCATTTGTTTAGGTAGGAAAAAGAGAATTATTACCTAAAACTGTAACTCAAAAAATTAAAATTTTAAAAGTATAAATTAAAAGAAGCTAAATGGAAACTATTATTTAAAAAGATTTGTTATATTTTTAAAAATGTTCGAATAAATTATGGAAATGTAAAATTATGAAAATGAAATGCTTTTTTTTTTTAAGTTAAATACCCGTTGGAAGCACAACACTGACACCACCTTCTCATTGTTGTTTTTGCTTTTTTATTTTCCACAACAATCTGGCGCTGCTTTATGCAATTTTGTATTTACTTTTATGTTGCATACTTTTCAGAGCTGCAGAAAAACCAAAATAAATCTAAATTTAAGCACATTGTTTTGCAAATATTTTGATTTTCGTTTAGGTTAGTGAAATTTCGAGCAGGTATTATACACGAGTCGAGTTACAAGTACGAGTACATCGGTTCTTGTATTTTCTGATAACAAATAATTTATTTTATTTGCCATAACTGGCAACTTTGATAGAAATTGTGCAAAATTTTGATAAACTCAGTTTCGTGCCGTTAATTTTATTTTAAATTTGTTGATAATTTGTAGTTTCCACTGCTGTAATTTTCCAAACTGAATAAACAAAAAAGTATTTTTAGCTTTAACAACGAAGGTTTGTGCTAATTTAATATACATCGATGCCTTGAACTTTGACACACTCTGAACTAGAACGAGTGTTGCGGGTTAGTTTTATTTCGTTTTTTTGCAGATATTTTATTATTTTTGCAATAATTTCATAAAGCTTAAAAGACCAAAAAAAATAATAAAAAATTTTATTGACATCGAAGCTCTTTAATATTTGATTAAATAAACAAAACTCAAACGAATTGTTGTATGTCGGAAATTATACTTTTAATTCAATAATTGAATAAGTATTGAAAAGTATGCGTGAATAGGTAAGTCCATATTAAATTACACTTTCTACATATCTTTCTTTTTCATTAATTTTCATAATTAAAATGTAATCATGCAAATGTCAAAAATTAAAATTTTTTTTTATTTATAGTTAAATTTCCTTTTAAAAGCGAGTATACCTTTAAAATGTAATGAAAAATGTTGTAGCTCAAACTTTGCGATTTTTCTATAGAGTTGATATACTCTCTTTTCTATACTTAGTCCACTTTTGACTTTTACATATTTTTATTAACACCTTTTGAAGAAATTCAAGTAAGTCTTTTATGCATGAAACAAATTGTTCAATGTATGTGTTGATTTGAAGAAAATACATTAATTTGTGGAAGAAGAATTTTTCGAAACCCCACTCAACATTTTTATACAAAAATAAACATTTTATACATACCTTTTGAGTTGTTCAAGTTTCTTTGTAGACGCTTTTTAATCTGCAAAATCAAATAAAAAAAATTCACATTAACCACCGAATATGTAAAAATATTTATGATTAAAATTTTCGCGCTTTAACAGTTCAAAGAATTCAAAATGCTGCAGCCCAAGTCAAAATTAAAACTGCCCACCCAATTAGCAAATCAGAATTGGAAATTGCGGTTAAAATTTGGAAAAGTGTGCAAACGATAACTGACCGTACAGGTGCGTTTGCGTTTATTGACGGACAACGGCGACCAGAACGAAAAGCGAAAACGACGAGCGAGTACCGCGCGCGCTCACTTTGCCAACTTCGAATTCAAACTGACCGCAAAAACGATTTCACTTTTGACTTGTACCTTGTCTAAAAACAACAACAACAAGAGCAACAACGTGAAAAGAAACCTGCAGCGAAAAACTTAAGAAATTATTCAATAGGCTACATTATTTGCTATTGTCGTCGGAGCCGCTGCTTTTGTTTTTGTTGTTGCCGTTGTTATTGTTGAGCTCATTTCAATTCGTGGTTTGGGATGTGGGGTGGTGTGATGTGATGTGGTAAGGGTAGACAAAAACACGACAACACTGGCGCAGGTCAAAAGTAAAATTTAGTTACGGCACTTTTATATGTTGACCAACAAACGCGGCCAACGTTATACGAAAAATAGTTAAATTGACCCGGTTTGTCAGAGAGCAAGGGGCGGCAATATTTTTTACCACATAAGTAGTTAGCGATATAGTGTTGAGGGGGGAGGGACTTGATATTGAAATTTCCGCCAAACTGGCCGAAAAGTGGAAAAACTTTCACTTTCATGGAAAAAGCAACACGAAAAGTTTCTCTTCGCGTTGGCTTTTTTTTTATTTATTTCGCTTTTTTTCCTTCTTCTCCTTATTCAATAAAATCAAACGACCGCAGTTCTGCGTCATGTAGCCGTATGCAAATAAATGCGCTTGTGTGTGTTCGTGTACGTGTACGTGTGTCGTCTGCGTGGTTTTTGTGTGTGAGTGTGAAAAACGAGTGCGAACTGTTGCCAGCGCAAAGTCCAAAGCAAAGCACAGCAGCGTCTTTGTCGGTCGTCGGCGCAGTCGCCAGCACCGGAAGTCGTTACGACGAGCGCCAAAGTAGCGAAAGTTATGGCGCAGTCACGTTAGTGGGTCACAAAAGTGTGGAATTATGTCAGACAAAGCTCCGAAGGCAAACAAATGTGTCGCTTTGAGCTTTTTCATAAAAGTTGCTTTCTTCAAAACTACTTTTCATATGATATTTTACGACCAACATTTAAAAGAAAAAAAAAACGGAAAAAAGGCTTTTTTATGAATATGTATAACAAAAGTTTTCTATATTAAAAAATATATACTTTATATGAAAGTAAGTTTGTAAAAAAAATAAGAATAATAATATTTTGTAATGTATTGTAAAGAACAACATCACTAACAACAAAATATCTTTCACGCTCAAATCTTCCCAGCAATTTGGCTAACTCAGCTGCTCCTCCGCCTGACCACAATCACTGAGCAACACAGAACTTGGCACAAATCCATTAACACTCATTTCAGCCGTGGTTATAAATAATTCACATGCAATAAACAAATTCCACAAATACAAACAATCAAACAAACACACATACACTCACATGTTCACACTTTGCATATATGCAAAAGAAGAAAAATAAGCAAAAGCAAAAGCAAAATAAAAAGTCAGCCAACCTAGGCAAATTTCAACGAAATAAGCTTTTAATAAATTCGTTATTACATGCAAATGTCTTGCATACATACATATGTATGCATATACATATGTATGTATGTGTTGCTGGTGTCCTTTTTTATATAAGTCAAGGGCGGATCCTTACGACAGTGAGATAAGATGACACAAATATTATTTCATTGCTAGTTTAATTATTAAAAAAAAAAATTATAGACAAAACGAAAGTTTTGAATAAAAAATTTTCAATTGTATTTTGTAATAAGATTTTTTCACTAAACTAATTAAAATTTTAAAACTATGTTATTTTCATTTTTATAAATAGTTCTTTTCTACAAGAATCCGATTCTCTGGACCGACCGCTGCAAAAAAATATTAACATATGTACATATGTGTGCTTATTTTAGAATGTGTTTGTGTGTGTGCCTCATGTTGTTGCTTTGATGTTGTAGTGTTACTTTCGACGATGTTTCACTGTACTCGATTTTTGCTGTTGCTGTTATTGTTGTTGTTGGTTTCGTTGTTGCTTCTTACATTTGCAATAAATATTTTAACAAGCAAAAGTTTTATGTTCTACAAATATGTTATTTATGCACAAACACAAACACACACATACACATACACTGACACACTCACTCCTGCTCACAAGCAGAATCCATTTAATATGGAAATACACTCTTAAGCTGACCTCATAGCTTAGTTGCCGTATTAAGCTGTTTACAGTAAATATGAACTGAAGTTGCAGTTGTGTGTGTATGTGTATGCGCAGTGTGTGGGCGTTTTTTGTTTGCGTATGCAAAGTGGGCGTTGCTTTAAGTTGAATATTCTCTCATAATAAATGTGCAGTTTTTGTGTGTATTAGCTTCCTCACATGAAAATGTTTTTTTTTTGTTCATGTTTTCTGTTAGAACTTTAGAATTAATTCGCGCATATTAAATTTATTATGAAAAATAAAAATTAAGTTAAAATTACAAAACGACTTTAAGTTCGTGGTAAGAGTAATGGGGAGTATTCTAAGCAATTAAAATTGAAATGTTGAATTTGTCTTAAACTTTGATTCTAAATCAAGATTTTTATCTTATCCTTTTTAACTCTGCTGTGCAGTTTTATTGGTTTTGTTATAAGTATTTGTATTTTGTAAATTAAAAAGAAAAATCGAATTTTTTTTAACACATTCGAACGAATGACACTAGACCGATTACATTTCGCTTCAAAATAAATAAGAACTTAATTCGGGAGCAGCAGAAGATACTTTCGACAGCAGAAACAATTTCATCAGATACATCGATTTACTATCCGAATAAAGTTTTTCTTGAACAACAAATTAATTAAACTTAATTAAAGACGATTTCTGATTGAAGAGATTTAGAATATTTCAAACCAAAAGAAATGTAATTTTATAAATTCACAGAAGCAAATCAAATTTCAATCAAATTGAGTTGTTTAAAATACTCGTAAACTTTTTAAAAAAGCAATTAGAGTTTATAAGAAAATATCTTTGATATGAACATCAAATGTTGTTAGTTTTTATTTGGTTCACAATAATCATTTATACAATCAATTTTTATTTTCATTTAACATTTTTAATATAAATTTGTTATGCAGAATTCATCTACAAATTGGAATTATTAATTTTATTGAAAAATTTAAAATTAATTATCAACGAAAATGCAAAAAATTTGCGTTGGATTCGTAAGTTAAAATCAATTACCAATATTTTTAATAATGCCCACCTACCAACAAAAAAAATAAAATTTCCCAAAAAAACAAGAAAAACAAAAAATTAATTCACTTTGCCTAACTTTGTTATTCGCGGCAACAAACAAACCCGAGCCTAAACGCCGGCGGCAATTGCAAAAATACCGAAAATAGCAGAAGAGAAAAAAGTCAACCCAATCTGACCCAATTTACCAACATTTCTATAAGAGCAATTAAGAACTTCTGACCCTAACTTACGAAAACGCCCACGACCATGCGCACACCAACACGACTTCAATACCAACACACAAATCAAACACATACATATAAAAAAGAAAGAAATGTAAACGTAAACGTAAACGTAAAATCGCCCAAATAAATAACATTTGACAACCGCTGAAGCAAAACGCTAATTGCCGTCATCAGCTTTTATTTTCGGTGGGGACTTTTGTGTAACACACAAACACTACATGTGGATGTATGTCTGTGTTAGTATTTGTGTGTGTTAGTGCGGACAACAGTATTGTGCAAACTTTAATGCCAGCGCAAAATAAAACTAAATTTGCAAGCGCAAAAAAACTGAGAAATATAACAAACACATCTATAAAAACAAAAACAACAAAAATACACACACACAAGTTGGCGTCAATTTTGGCTCGGAGTGACAAACGCAAATCGCCCTCCGAGTCGAGTTTTCGGTTTGTTGCAGTCAATTAATCTTTTCTCGTGGCTTTTATTTGATTTCAACATTTGGTAATACCCTACAGCGAAGTTTCTGAGAATACATTAATTTTTGGTTTCTTATTTGAAAACGGCTAAAAGAGGGCGCAACAGTTCAAAACTAACTTAAGAAGAAATGTTAAAAAAAGACAAAAAAAAAAAGTAACAACAATTTAAAAAAAATTTTTATAGTTAATTATTAATATAAAAATGATATGCTTTCTTATAATTTTGTAGTATTAATTGTAAGTTCATCATGTAACAAGTTTCCCAGAGACTTAATTTTTACAGCAGGGTTCTTTAGCTACGGCTTAGCCAAAGAAATGTTCTTCCAACTATTTAAGAGCATTTATAAGTGAGCAGTTTGTTGCACCATCAGAGCGAAATGGTGCCGAAAAGAGGTGACCGACAAAAATTAAAATCAAATCAAAGTTAATATGCGGTCGAAGGTAGGAACGAAAAGCCAAAAGCCAACAACAACAAAAACATTCAAGAAGAAATGCATTTGCATTTGGGTCTGCGTAAGCGTGTATGCTTGTGTGTGTGTGTATTCGCAATAGTGGCTTTATAAATTGGACAAAATGTGACCTGATTTCTATTGGGGCAGACAGAAGGACTAACTTCACCTCACCTCGCCACGCCTCGACTCGCCACACTTCTCTGTCGCTGTGCTCACTTCTCGCTCAACCCTAATTAGTGGCAATCAGTTAATGCTCGAGGTCATTACGATTTATTTTATTTTATTTGAGTTATCATTGGTTCAATCAGCAGCAGAGCTGCCAGTGTTCGGTTGCCTCGACTGCTTTTGCTATTTTGGGTGCTTTGTCCTTTGGCGCTATAGATTTTTTTTCTGTTTTTTTTTGCCTAAATGCTTTGTTTAGTTTTGTGATTATGTGCTTGTTGACCTTGGACGATATAAATTACAATTTTGTAATTTTGGGATTTGATTATTTCGGATTAAGTGTGGCAATTTGTTATGAGTTTTTGTGCGAATGTGCGTAAGTGTGCGTGTTACTATAACAAGAACGATAAATGGGTTTATAATAGATTAAAGTTAGTTTTTTTCATAAAATATGAACATTTTAAGCGAGTAAAAATCCATTAATTAATACACATAAATTTGTATGAAAAAATTAAAAATGGATAAAACTTTTATAATTTCAATCCTTTTTAAATGTAATTAAAATGCACCCAATAATTGTGCTAAGACTGATTTCATTCTTTTTTAATAAAATTTTTAAGTTGATTGTAACAATTTGACAAATGGTGGAAGAAAGTCAGTAAGCCAATCAGTTAGGGATTAATAAGCCAGCTATAATGATTGTGATAACAAATAAATAGATAAGTCAAAAAGCTTCATCTTCTCCTCTCGAAAACTACTTTGCCCAGTGACAATCGCAAACGTATTCCGGCAAGTTTCAATTCACAAATACTCCAGCACATCATTTTACTTCAAAATTTTCAATCAACATCAAAAAAAAAACGTAAAAATATTTAAATTTTCCACAAAACATTTTTAAACTAAAAAAAAATGCATGAAAAAACTAACAAAATTTCAGTGTTACGCAAAATGATCGGACTGGGCGAAGAAATCGAACCTCAATTTATAGTGCCGCAGAATTCCGTCTCGAATTTGCGCGCCAAGCTGGGCCTCAGCGAGCGTCACATGCTGCCGAATGCACCGTCCGCACTGCTGCCCGCAGAGAATTCCTTTCGCAATCTCGGCGGCGCAACATCGCAAACCATCACAAACAGCAGCGGCAACAACAACAAATGCCCACACTGCGAGAACATGGCGAAAAACTTTTTATACTTGGAGAGCCTGATACGCTCGAATTACAACAGCAAATACCAGTGCAGTCTCTGCTATTCGTCGCTCAAGTATCTGCAGTACGTGAACAAGAGCATCATGCAGGTCTTTGGAAACTTCGATTCCATCGTGCAAGCAGCCAAAGCGTTTGGCGCACCACAAAAACACTTCAAGATGAACAAGCAGCGCTCACGTATCTCGGTAGGCGGTCGCAAATCGAAGGTGAACGCCTCGCTGCATACGGCAATTGGCACCGCAGGCGGCAGCAAGCAGCGTCTCGCAAAAAAAAAGTCCAAAGCGGGTGGTGTTAAAATATCGGCGCAAACCTCTAAACAATCGGCCAAATCGGTGAGTCGCTTTTCGCTAAAGACTACAGCTGTAGGCACCGGTGACAGAGCCGGCAAAACGAGCGCCAAGTCACGCTCCAAACACTCGCTTAAGAAGGCCGGCGCCAAACCCAAAGCCAACGTGTCCACGCACAATGAACGCACAGCCGAAGGTGGTGCGTTTGAGAACGGTGCCAAGTTCACCGCGAAGAAGAAGGCAGCCGGAGGTGGCGTTCTTAAGTCTTCGGCGCATAACAAGTCGCGCACCAAACTGCGCAGCGCCTTGAAAAGTAAACGCAACAAGGTGTCGCTGATGCGCGTGCACGTTTAGGAGAGGTGTTGGAGAAATGAATGGGGCGTATACGACTTGCGGTTATTACAAATTATTCGTGTCGTTTCTTTTTTATTTGGCAATTTTTTGATTTTGAGACCTATCGATTGATGCAAAAATTAAAGTGAAAATAAAATTTCTTGTATAAAGAGAGCAAGTGTTTTTTTTTTTCAATTTCTACGAGGAAATTAATGAACAACGTTTGCTAAATTTATCAATATATTAATTATTATAAATATTAATTTCCAAAAAAAATCTAAGAAAGTTAAACCCATGGGTTAATAATAAAGTTAGAGAAGTAGGAACTCACCTCGATTCCTGCCTTATTTTGCAGCTTAATTTTTTAATTTTTGTAAAAAACTATGTTGTTGTTTTTATTTACTTGATAATGGCAACTACACAAACATTTTGTTTTCAAAGAGAGAACAACAACGAGGTGGAAAGGGACAATTTTCTATTTTACACACACTTAAACTCTTAAATTAAATGAGGTACAATTTTAAAACCGTCACAAATTTTATCAGAATGTCGGGGTATACTCGTATATATAATGATAATTCGATTTTCGGTAAACATTTTTTAAGATTCAACTGCTTATGAAGCAGAAACATAATTTGAAATTTACAAATAACAGTTACAAAATCCCACATCATCTAAAGTCCTTTTTACGCTAGACAATTTTAGTGGAGAGCGACCACATCAAGCAATCGAAAAGCAGTTGTCCTCACCAATTAAAGAGCTCATCTCTTTTTCTTAATTTAATATTGTATGTGTTATTCACATAACAGGCGAAAGTATAACTCTCTCCTTGCCTCTTCCATCTCTCTCTCACATAAACTCGTTAGTTGTGCAAGTTTCATTGTCTAGTGTAAAAGGGCACTTACTCAAGAAATTATAAATAAATAACCTGCCAAAACAAACCCTCCACCTGTTGAATAGACACATATGTACATAGATAAAACAAACAGAGTTACCGCATCTGCAAAAAAAAATATCAAAACTAATTTTACACAAGATGGCGCTTATAAAAATTACCGAAATATTTCAAAAGTACTTTGCATGGTTTTGAAGTTCTTAAATTAGTACATTCAAGAAAATGTTGTCAGAGTTTGAAGGACAATTTTTCTAAAATCGAAAATTTTTCAACAAACGCAGACGTAATTTTTACAAAATATAAAAAAACGAAAAAGGATAAATAAGCAGATAAACCTTTTTTAGCCCACAGAAAATTTGCAACAATTCGCAAATATTTTTGTAAAAGGTAATTTTCCGGTATTTATTTTTCCACAAAGTTCAAAAGCTGACAATACAAAACGCCCAGCAGCATCAAACAGGATTTGAAATTAAAAAAAAACCGCAGCAACAGCACAAAACCATTTTTATAGTTCGTTGCGGGATTGGCTAAAGGCCCAGCACCGTCAGAATGACCGAGGAGGAGAAAAAGGTGGTAAAGGCGGACGATCGCTTGGACTATCTGTGGAACTACATTGGCAAAACGATGCGATTGAAGCAGGAGAAATGGACCAAAATGATAACCTTTGTCGATTATAGGGTAAGAGTGGTGGGGAAGTCTAACAGCAACTCAAGGCACCGTTACCTCCTGCTTTTTGCCTTAACCCATCGGTTGACGTTGTTATTATATGTATTAAATTCATTCCATTAATATGGAAACATTTCTTTATTGAACCACCAGTACTCACATTAAGAAAAATATTTTGTTGAATAGTTAAGAAGTTACAAACAGCAGAGATTTTTAATTTATACACTCCAAAGGGTTAAGTTTAACTTTGCGTAGTTAGCAGAAGTTTTTTTTTTCTCGAAAGTGTCGCCACCTTGACGCTTTAAAAGGTGCTGCCTTTGTGCAGCGTTTTGGCCAGAAGCAATTTTACGCCCTTTCTGCTGTGCCAGTTAAAAAGCGGCAACTTTCTTTGTGACCGCTTGTTGTCATTTCTTTGCGTAGCGGATGTGGACAATTTTTAACTGCTTGCTGCGTGTTGGAACTCTTTTATATCAGTTAAGCGCAGTTTATTTTTTTCTTTTTTATTGTTACTGACCACTTTTCCTGTTTAACTTTGGCGTCAGGCCTTTTTTAATTTGCGCCTTTTTTGTATAAAGGCCAAAAATTATGCGCGACAATTTTATAAAATTTGTGTTTGTTGTTGTTTCCTTTTTGTTTGTTTACGACGAAAAAGTTGCGGCATTTTTGTTTGTCTCTAATTATGCGACATTGTTAAAATGGCTTTTAAGGGTGAAAATTATGTGTGTTAATATTTGTGTGTGTGTCTGTGTGTTTTTGCTTTTTGAAGGTTTTCTTTAGAATTTTTAATTGTTGAGCGTTGACAGCGTGTCACAATTAGCAAATAAATTTTCATTCGACATCGCGTTTAGAGAGGGTGGAATTCTTTTTTGTTCTGTTAGAATGTTTTCAAATATTGACCGAAACATTTTGTATGCTTGGTAATATTTCCAGCCCTACCACATGTCGCTTCAATGCACACATATGAAAAATTTCGTATTGCAAATGTTTTTACAATTTGAGTGTTAGAACGCACATGGGTCCAGCATGGGCATTCACACACACACCCCACATGCAGAAACATTCTAGGTCAAGCCGCGACTAAGCAGCCTCACAACGTTGCGCTGCTCTCCTAAATACTGCCATCAAAGGCTTTTTTGGTAAAATTTCAGCAGTCGAAAACAGAACAAAATATTCACGTAACTCGGTTTAGGTCCCTCAGCAGCAGGTTATGAGCGTGGTGGTGTAGCGACCAGGGGCGCCATTATTATCGCCGGAAATCGCGCACTGAAAATGTTCCGAAACTTATTAATCGGCCGAGACAACAGCGGCGCGGCACAAGTTGCAGCTGCTGCTGATGTTGCAATGTTAATTACAACAACAATAACAACCACAAGCGCAAACCTACAATAATAACTATAATAAAAATAATTATAAAAATTTTTACGAAAACAACGGTTAATTCCTAGTAAAGCTTTTAGAAAGTTATTTATACAAATCATTTAAGGGGAAAAACGCGTTTAAAAACGCTTGCGCGTATTTAAGCAATTTTGCAAACAATTTTATTGCATTCCACCTTTTCCCACGAAATTTGCGAGTTTCACGCTCCTTTCCATTTTATGTCCATTAGATAACGGTAAGGCACGCTCCAACATGGCTGACCACAGATGCGCTTTACCGCTTTCGCATAATAGAAAAGCGCAACAAAATGCATCGATGTTGTTGTTGTTTGTGGCGCACGTGTTTTTAGTTTGAGTTAATTTGGAAAACTCTCAAACGTTTTGTGCGTTTGCAGCAGTTTTAGGATTTTTATTTTTTTTTTGGTAAATATTTTTGAAACTTTGGCGTGCGCGCGCAAATTAACCCCAGGGTAACATTTGCGCGGCCAGCACTCCAGCTGCAGCACTTTTCGACGTAATCGCTTTGTTATTTATTTGTGTAGGCGTATTCAGACGCTTGTGTGTTAGCCACTTTTAATTACCTACACCAGCACAAAGTGTCAATTTCGTATTTAATGAGTTGTGTACATTTTCAAAACGTTTTATTTAGACTTTTTTCTTATTAAGTTTAAAAATTATTAAACGGATTATAAAAGAAATGAATTCCAATTCTTCAAATTCTTTTTTCTTAATAAATAACTAATAATAAATAAATATAATTAGTTTATAAAGTAATGATTGATTGAAATATTTACTTAATATTAAATTAATTTATTAAAAATGATTTCCAGTGTCCTTAATATGTTTTTTTAACTTTTAAAATGGTCTTATGACCGATCATAGCTTCTATTATGGATTAGAAGATAACAAAAATTAAAAATAAACATTAAATTTCTTCATCCCATAGGATATCGTTACCAACTTTCTTTCCGATCCCTATCAAGAGCGTCTGGTGTTCGCACTGAATTCCGCCTCACTGCTGGTGCCCACATATAACTTTCCACCACGTCCACGTAGCAAAATGGTTTACTTCATACGCAACACGATGCCTACCGAACTGACTTTACAAAATATGAGCACGGTTCGTTGTTTGTAAATATTTCATTGAAACGAAATTATTATTAAAGTTATTTCTTTCAGGCACTTATGATGGGTGATCTTCTGCCGAATGTTTTGGAGAACTTCTCCGTGCTCTGTGATGATGTCATCTTTCCGCTGCTGAACAACCCAGTTAATCAGAACGGCTGGACATCGGTAATTGTGAATGACATGAAAACGGAGTCACAAGATCTACGTAATAGCATTGCCCAAATGAAAGGACTTGTTATAAATCGCACTATTTTGCCACTTCCAATTTGCATTGACGAGGTTATGGAGTGTGCACCGCAGATTGCCAGGGGGTGAGTAATTATCTTAAATTAAAGATTTACGGAAGAACTAGTCATTGCTTATTTCACTATTTCGCCAAACACAAAAGTGATCTCACCAAGGTCAGTTCCCTACTCAAGCATTCTTTGGAATTTATGGTGGTCAAGTGGCTGGACGCAGTCGAAGATTTGGTGCATGTGAAAGCAAGTGAAAAAATCTATTCAAAAGAGCCATTTCCACATCCCGAACACCTGACTGCATTCTGGGAGACACGTCTGGAAAATTTGGAAAACCTTGCCGATCAACTGGGTGACAAACGCATAAAGACTATTGGATTTGTGCTCGAAAAAGTTGCATCCGTCTTCGAAACAACCTATCGTAAAATTGTCGAATTAGTGCTTGAAGCGCTGGCGGAGGCTAGAGATATTACGAAATATTTAACACCACTGGTAGGAGATCTGACTTTTACTACAGTATGTTAAATAATTTAAAGAATTTGCTTAAATCAACAGAAAAAATTCGTTGATAGATTCGAAACTGGTGATTTGGATGAAAATCGTCCAGAAATACGCCCACTGCTACTCACAGTGGGCTTGGTTTGGGGTCACTCAAAGTACTTTCACACTCTTGACAATATGACTCTGCTCTTTCAACTACTCCACAATACAATGATCGATTGTGCCATGCGCACCATTGAACCCGATTCAATATTCCAAGGCGATATTGATGAGGCCTACAAGAAGATCAAAACAAATATCGACCATTTGGAATACTACAGGTAAGAATGAAATGTCATACTTCAAGCGTAAATATTCCTCTTCTGTTTTATGTATTGTAGAACCACTTACAACGACTGTCGCAATAACTTGAAAAAATTCAAAATCGGCACCGAATTTAACTCGCAAGATTGGACCTGGCACAACGAGGCAATTTTCGAACGTTTTGATCGTTTTCTCGCACGCCTCGCAGAATTGGCCGAACTTTTCGACACCGGTCGCGATTTCATGAAATTGGAAAAGGTCACCGTGGGCGGCTTGCGTGGACGGCAAATAACGGCAGCTCTTGAAAAAATTCTGGAAGAGTACAACAACGCTTACCGCGAATGGAGCAACATCCAATATAATCCACTTGACCCAGATGGCGAGCATTCTTCATTCCCCGAAGATCGTATAAAATTCCAAGAAAAAACCGATGCTCTTGAACGCAAGATTGCCTTTCAGTTTGAATTAGCGCTTTTTGATTCACATGAGCTTATGCTAATGGGCACTTTGCTTTTGAGACCGATCATCAAAGAGCAATTAGATCCTCACATGCATATATTGATCGATGATTTTGCTGATGAGATCCATGCCGTAAAGCGGGACTTTAATAACTTTCGAAGCATTTACAAAAAGCATGGCATTAATGTGAGTAGCCAGTGTTAACTATAGTTAAAAATACCATATCGTAAAATTCTCTTTGTATAAAAAGGCCCTTCCTACTGACAACTGCTTTCCAAAAGTATCTGGTGCGATTTCGTGGCTTAACAAATTAGAACATAGAATAACATGGATACACTCTGACTGTGAACTCTATGAATACCCGTAAGAGCGTATATCTTATAAATTTTTTATTAAAAAAAGTTCTTTCTCTTACATTAATCAATTTTTAAATAGATTATTTGATAACGAATATGGCGAGCAAACCTTGGAAATTTATGAGCAAATGCTACAAGAAATAGAAAAATTGCGACAGGAAATACTCAACGATTGGATTGCAACCGTTCAGAAACAGATTAATGAAAGCATGAATCAAACTGTACTGGCAAAAGATAAAAACGGAAATCTATTCGTTAACTTCTCAAAAGATTTGCAAAATGCTCTAAAAGACATCAAAGTCCTCAATATAATGGGTTGCGAAATACCTGACAATCTGATGCAGTTCTTTGAAAGAGATGACGAGCTATGGGTAAAACAAAAATTAAATTTTTAAATTTAATTTCAAGTTTCATAAAACTTTGTTTTTTTATATACAATATTAATAATTATATTTTAGAAAGCACGCTTGAAATTAATGCGAATATCTGAATGGTACAATGATATAAACGAACGTTCAAAGGAAAGTGAAAAAGGGCTTATAGCAGCCGAAATGGCTATGATCGAAAACTTTATGGAACCTTTGATTACGGATGTTAATTGGAATGCCTTTGGTAAGAAAAAATATTCAAAATGAAATTAAATAGAAATATATATATATATATGCATTTTGACTTTTTTGCAGACCAAAAATTCATTAACAAAGTTTCGGCTAAAATCGAACACTTGCATAAACGTCTGGCAGCTTGTCAGGATAATCTGGACGCCATCCTCAAGAGCATTAATTCATGGGGAAAAGTTCCACTCTACCAGCGAAAGGACCTGAATCCGAAAGCTCTGTTGGAAACTGAACCACGCGATATTATACTCATGAAGCGCATTCAGCAGGCCAATGACACGAGGCTACTTATCGATAAGCTGATGTTTGAAAATGTAAAACTTTTCTTTGATATTCCGCGTCGCTTTTCTTTAGGCGAAGAGGAAGAAGGCGAGGAAGAGGAAGAAGGTGATGCCGGTGGCGATGCAAAGAAAGCAAGAATTGCCGATGATAGCAAATCAATGGCGCCAACAATGCGTGGTATGGGTGAAGATTCGGAAGAGGAAGAGTCGGAAGAGGAGGTATTTTATACATGGATCTTAAATAAAGTAAGGATTCTATGTAGTTTAATAATTTACATCCGTTCTAGATTATTACTCCACAACACCGTTTTGACTTACTGCAAACGATGACGCAAGAGGAACGTGATCTTTTTCGCAACTACGAACTGTACGTGGATGAGCAAATCACTGAACAGCTTCTCGACGCAGTCATTACAAGTGTTACGTATTTGCGTATGGAATTTGAGAACAAATACGAAAACGATGCACCAATTTTTGAGATTTTAATGGAGCTACAAGTGCCGCATGTTTGTTATTTTCTTAACTTGGATCCGACATCAAAAACAGGATTTACCTTTCATGTAGAGACTTTAATCGAAGATATGTATCGAATGTTGGCCATATTGCCACGTGTAGCTCAAGATCCAACAGAAGATAGCGAAGACCCCAAAGATTACATGGGTAAGTAAGGTACTCCATAATAAATATAACACAACTTTACTAAAACCTCACTTACTAGATGAAATTGCTGACAAGCAGGATATACACAAACATCGCAGTGATATTTTTACAAAAGTAAAATATGGCTTACAATCGATACGCGCCTATTCGAAAACGTATACCGATTACTCGTACCTTTGGGTCTGGGACAAGCAGACCTACCTTAAAGAAGTAAAAAAATATGGGCGGCCGCTGACCATAACCGAACGTGAAGCCGAGCTGGAAGGTGAAGGTGAATCTGGTGTTAAACCTTTAAAAGATGAAAATAATCCACCTCTTAGTATATACAAAGATCAGGTAAGAATTCTATTTTTAAAAAGAGTTTGCGACATTTTTGCTATAATGAGAACACTTTTTTTAGTTGGATAAATTTATTGCACTAGAGGAACTTATTCGCAAATGGGAACCAACTCAAGATTTTAATATATGGTTGCGCCTGAACAAAAGAGGTTTTAACAATGCCGTCTTAAACGAAGTTGGCAAATGGATTAGCTTATTTAAAACCGATCTTATTGACAGAGTTAAAAACTCGCTGCAGGTAAAACTTACATGAGTATTTTGTTTATTTTTAATACAACAAATTTAACATCAGGAACTGGAAGACTTTGTCATTGAAGCCAACGTTGCACTCAAACTTGAGCTTCACAAAGATGACTTTGAGGGACTGCTTAAGATTTTAGCTGTTCTCAACACCATCAACGAGAAACAATATATTTATGATTATATGTTTGAGCCATTACGCGAAATTGTCGATTTACTTAAGTTGTACAACTATGAGTTTAAGGATACTGTATTGGCACAGGTGCAGTTAAAATTTCTGTAAAATAATTATACAAAGCTATAAACTACTGAAATTTCAGTTAAACGAATTACCTGATATGTGGGGCAAAGTGAAGAGAAATGCTGCTACTGTTAAACAAATTATTGCACCCATACAATCCTATCAAGTGGATCTCATTGAAAAGCGTATTATACTGTGCGACAATATGGCGAATACATACCGTAAAAAATTCCTCAAGAAAAAGGTTTATATACTTGATCAAATACTTAAATTTCATAATAAATCGAATGTTTTCCTAGTTCTTTCACGTACCGTGTCATAATCCATATGAGCTCATTGATGAAGCTGATTTAGAAATTACTGAGTTAGAGGACCGTCAAAGAAATCTGAATAACTCCGCGGTACTTTTCGAACTACAAGGGCCAGATGATGCAAAAATCGATCGATGCAGACGCGATCTTCAGTTGCAGAAGATTATGTGGGACTTTGCTATAACCATTGCTTCAACTATCGAAGATTGGAAGAAGACTCCATGGAAAAAGATTGATATTGAGGCAATGGATCAAGAATGCAAAAAGTTCGGCAAAGAATTACGTGGTCTGGACAAAGATATGCGGAGTTGGGAGCCTTATCTTAATATGGAAAATCAACTGAAAAATTTGATGACCTCACTGCGTGCTGTAACCGAGCTGCAGAATCCGGCAATACGCGATCGTCATTGGCAGGAATTGATGCAGACAACCAAGGTCAAATTCAGCATGGATGACTCAACAACACTAAAAGACTTGATCGACTTAAATTTGCACGAATACGAGGAAGAGGTCAAAAACATTGTCGACAAATCGGTCAAGGAAATGGCCATGGAAAAGATGTTGAAGGACCTGCAGAATACTTGGGCCTCAATGGAATTCCAAACGGAAATACACGAGCGCACTGGTCTAAAATTATTAAAAGCATCCGAGGAAATGATCGAAACGCTGGAGGACAATCAAGTACAATTACAAAATATGGCATCATCTAAGTTTGTCGGCTACTTTCAACAAGAGGTCACTAATTGGCAGAATAAGTTGTCTAATGCCGATCAGATTATAGGCTCGTGGTTTGAGGTACAACGCAAGTGGCAGTACTTAGAGAGTATATTCATTGGTTCAGAAGATATACGATCTCAATTGCCTGAGGACTCGAAACGCTTCGATTCGATTGATCGGGAATTCAAAGCTCTTTTGGCGACTATGAACAGCGATCGTAATGTGGTACGTTCAACTAATCGATCAGGCAGCAAGTTGTACGACCAACTTGAACATTTGCTGAGACAGTTGTTGCTCTGCGAGAAGGCCTTGAATGATTATCTGGAGACTAAACGTTTGGCTTATCCACGATTCTATTTCGTATCATCAGCTGATCTTCTGGACATTTTGTCAAATGGCAATAATCCAAAAATGGTATCTCGTCACTTGACCAAACTCTACGATTCGCTTGGCAAACTGGAAATTATTGGTGGGACAAAAATGGCGACCGGCATGGTTGCTAAAGAACTGGAAGAGTATGTACCATTTTTAGAGAATTGCGATTGCAGCGGAAAAGTCGAGGTGTGGCTTAATAGAGTAACTGACAAAATGCGTGACACATTACGCGATAATTTTCGACGTTCAGTCATTGCATACGAAGACAAACTGCGACACGTATGGATTTTCGAGTGGCCCGCACAACCGGCGCTAGTTACCACTCAAATCTGGTGGACTACAGAAACAAATGACGCATTCGCCAAGATACAACAACGATATGAGAACGCCTTAAAGGATTACAATAAAAAACAGGTTAATCAACTAAACAATTTGATTACATTACTGCTGGGAGATCTTACTCCGGCCGAGCGGCAAAAGATCATGACAGTCTGCACCATTGATGTGCATAGTCGCGATGTCGTTGCGAAAATCATTACCCAAAAAGTCGAACTCGCAACCGCATTTCAATGGCAAAGCCAGCTACGACATCGTTGGGACCTGAAGTTCGACGACTGTTTTGCCAATATTTGCGATGCCCAATTCAAATATGACTACGAGTATTTGGGTAATACACCACGTCTAGTAATAACACCGCTGACCGATCGTTGTTACATCACGTTGACTCAGTCACTGCACTTGGTGATGGGTGGCGCACCCGCAGGTCCAGCGGGAACCGGTAAAACTGAGACAACCAAGGACTTAGGACGCGCTCTCGGTATGATGGTCTATGTATTTAACTGTTCTGAACAAATGGATTACAAGTCGTGCGGCAATATACACAAAGGATTGGCTCAGACCGGGGCTTGGGGCTGTTTCGATGAGTTCAATCGTATTTCCGTGGAAGTGTTGTCTGTCGTCGCTGTGCAAGTCAAATGTATACAAGATGCTATTAAGGTAACATGGACTTAAGATTTTTTTAAATACAACATGCCCAAACTTTACCTATGTACTACTTTGTCAGGCTAAAAAAATTGTTTTCAACTTTCTTGGCGAAATAATTACATTGCGTCCAACGGTTGGTATGTTTATCACCATGAACCCGGGTTATGCCGGACGTGCTGAACTGCCGGAAAACCTAAAAGCGCTTTATCGGCCCTGCGCTATGGTTGTGCCTGACTTTGCCTTAATTAGTGAAATTATGTTGGTAGCTGAAGGTTTTCAGGAGGCACGTCTATTGGCGCGTAAATTTATTACACTTTATACGTTGTGCAAGGAACTGCTATCGAAACAGGATCACTACGATTGGGGGCTGAGAGCCATCAAATCGGTGTTGGTTGTGGCTGGTGCACTGAGGGTAAGTTAAATATCACACATTGTCCGCCCATTCACCACATTGGAAACTTCTACAAAATTTTCTCTGCGAGCTTAATTACTTCGTTTCACAAATAGAGCAAATTTGTTGCGCGCGCACACTTTAGATGTGCACCGCACCTGCATCTGCCACGCCAAATATCATTGCCCGCAACTAGATTTATATACCAGATACCAGGGATGCTGCATGTTGTTGCATACCTACTTCACTTTGTGCCTAGCTGAGTTTAAAGGTCGTCATTTCTTAACTGACATTTTCCATTTTGGTTGCAAGCACATATTTTAGATACACGCAGACTTAGGCTTGTCCATATTTCGAAAGGTTTTAAAAGTACTTAACAGAAAAAACTAACTAGTTTATTTAACTGATCTTCCCTTTAAACAATTAAATTTACTGAAAAATTGCGATGGTAAGAAGAAATATACGATTCATGTTAATAATTTATTTTAAAAATAAATTGTTGTGATGTTTTATATGGAATAGTTGAAATCTATTTAAAGAAAAATTTTAAAACTAATTTACCTTTGCAGAAAACAAACAAATATTTAAAAAAAAGTACTTCCCAAACTAAAGCCGTATGCACCGAACCCCAAGCAGCGTTGTCGCTTAGTGTCGCAAAGTTTGCCTGAATTACGTGCAGAGATAATTCTTTGAATTGCTCTGTGCCATGTTTTATTCCTTTTATTTTTTGTTCTCCTTTTTGTTCAGAAAATGCACAAACTCCAGCTATGTATGTGCGATGTCATAGTGGCTTTTTAATTAAAAGTTTCCAGCTCGGTAATGCGATATTTACTTTTAAAAAAGTCCGCGTGTACAGGTTTGTCGTATACTACAAGCTTGATAGCTACCAGCTACTTGATTAGGTAAGAACGTATAATTGTTAATCGTTTTCGTAACTTATTCAAGGGCATCAAATTTGTTCGCCGTCGTTTCGATGTCAAACGAAAACTTTAAGTTCGCAAACAGTTGACCTTATTTAATAAAGGGCTCTTTTTGTATTCAACTTAGTCGAGCATCCAATTCACTTTCAATGACTTTGGCCTTTTTGTCAACGAGCTGAAAATTAAAAGAAATAAATTGACTATTCTTAATAATAGCCACGATAAATATTAGGTAAGTTTGTGACTTTAAGTATAAAAGTTGACGCGGCTGTTTTAGTATTCAGTCGAGATACTAGAAATTTAATGCTAACGTTTTGAAAAGGGGCGATATCTTTAGAGTGTAGCTACTTTTAATACTTTTTGCATTCTGTGAATAGCAATAAGAATATTATTATATATTAAAATGGGACTTTATTAATTTTAGCGTGATGATCGATATCGGCCCGAAGACCAAGTACTTATGCGTGCGCTGCGAGATTTCAACATACCGAAAATTGTCACGGACGATGTGCCCGTATTTATGGGTCTTATTGGTGACTTGTTTCCTGCGCTCGATGTTCCTCGTAAACGTAATGTTGATTTTGAAGCCATCATCAAAAAATCAACACTTGACCTAAGGCTGCAGCCAGAAGATGGTTTCATTTTAAAGATTGTACAGCTGGAGGAACTTTTCGCAGTGCGTCACTCGGTCTTTATTATTGGTTTTGCTGGCACTGGTAAATCCGAAGTCTGGAAAACGCTTAACAAAACCTATGCAAATCAGAAACGAAAGCCTCACTATAATGACCTCAATCCGAAGGCGGTAACAAATGATGAGCTCTTCGGAATTGTGAATCCAGCAACGCGCGAATGGAAAGACGGACTCTTTTCCATTATTATGCGAGATCAAGCCAATTTGGGTGGCACGGGACCAAAATGGATTGTGCTCGATGGTGATATTGATCCCATGTGGATAGAGAGCTTAAATACCGTCATGGACGACAATAAGGTGCTTACATTGGCCAGTAACGAACGCATTGCTCTGACCAAAGAAATGCGTTTACTGTTCGAAATTGCCAATTTAAAAACGGCCACACCTGCTACCGTCTCGCGTGCAGGTATTTTGTACATTAATCCACAAGACTTGGGCTGGAATCCTTTCATAAATTCATGGTTGAGTACACGTTCAAATCAGTCGGAAATTTCTACGTTGACGGTGCTCTTCGACAAATATATACCGCCCATGCTGGAGGTATTCAAGTCTCGTCTGAAGCGTATAACTCCCATATCCGACATTGCCATGTTGCAAATGACATGCTATTTGCTGGACAGCATGCTGACACCACAAAACGTTCCAGCTGACTGTCCAAAGGATTGGTATGAGGTCTATTTTGTCTTTAGCATCGTGTGGGGCTTCGGTTCGACGTTATTCCAAGATCAAATTATCGATTGGCGTAATGAGTTTCACAAATGGTTCATCAACGAATTTAAGTCCGTCAAGTTTCCGCCATCTGGTAATGTTTTCTCATTCTATGTGGATCACGAGTCAAAAAAATTCTTGCCATGGACTAATTTGGTGCCCGCTTTCGAACTGGATCCCGATATGCCGCTGCAATCTAACCTCGTACATACTTCAGAAACAACACGTTTACGTTATTTTATGGATGTGCTCATTGGCGATAGCCATCCGCTAATGCTTATTGGTCCGCCCGGCTCCGGAAAAACCATAATAATGGGTTCTAAGCTTAATTCACTGCCAACTGATAAATACGCGGTGACTAATGTGCCATTTAATTTCTACACTACGTCCGAAATGCTGCAGCGCATTTTGGAAAAACCGCTCGAAAAGAAGGCAGGACGCAACTATGGTCCACAGGGTAATAAGCGTATGCTTTACTTTGTGGACGATATGAATATGCCCGAGGTTGACAAATATTTTACGGTACAACCACATACGCTCATACGCCAGTTCATGGACTACCACCATTGGTATGACCGTACTAAGATGACCCTGCGCGACATACACAATTGCCAGTTTGTGTCGTGTATGAATCCTTCTGCGGGTTCATTTACGATTAATCCGCGTTTGCAGCGACACTTCTGCTCGTTTGCCGTGAAGTGGGTATTATTGCACGAACTCGTGTTGGTGTGGTACTTTGTTTTAATTTTTTTTTTTTTTTTGTCTTTTGCAGTGTACCAAGCGCAGACGCCCTATTTCACATACTAAATTCGATACTGTCGCAGCATTTGAGCAATCCCATACATAAATTCGAGAAGAACACTATAAAACTCTGTGAGTCGTTGGTTCAGACGGCGATTGCACTACACCAGAAAATTGCAACAACATTTTTGCCTACTGCCATAAAGTTTCACTACAATTTTAATTTGCGCGACATTGCCAACATATTTACGGTAAAACTTTTTTCTTCATATAAAAATCGTTGGTAATAAAAAGATAAATATTCCTTATAAACACATATTTTAAGCGTTTGCAACACCTTAAATTTAATTCACTGCAAATGACATTTCCTATTTACCCGCATCTAAATTCACTTATAAACCCTGCTACCTTCATATCAATCTCTCTATCCGACATCTCAGATCTCAGCGATAGATGCATTCTTCCATCTGTCTATCCGTCAAGCTGTAGGTTGTTCTTATGCTGCGTTAACCAACGTTTCCACGTATTTGATTTCATTTCAACTGGATTATACGACTGCTGCACTTAACACAATTATTCATGCTGCATGCACTAAAATATTCTTCCACTTAACTGCTTCCGACTCGCACACATTTACACTCCCTTTTATACTTGCGAATACATAAGAACCGCACAAACGAGTATATACATACATACATACATGTTGGCTACACACAAGTATGCTTTCAGATAATCGTCCCTCAAGCAACTTGCAAGTTTAACTTAATTCTTACCGAACCCTTCAACTAACATGCCTTACTTCTTCCACTTCCATTTCCACGCGCCGCACTACAATAAAACACCCAAACACACAGGGTATGCTGTATGCAAATTTCGAGACATGTCCCAATCCGAACATGCTGCTGCGCTTATGGGTGCACGAATGTAATCGTGTGTATGGCGACAAGTTGGTCGACCGAACGGATATCATCAATTTCAATAAGCTAATACAGGACATGGTACGCAAAGGCATCGAGGGCTATAGCGAAGATGTTGTCTTTGCCAGGCCGCACATCTACTGTCATTTTGCGAAGGGTCTATCTGACATCAAATACATGCCCATACCGGACTGGGAACGCCTCAATAAGCTGCTGGAGGAGGCGCAAGAGCGCTATAATGATTTTGTGGGTGCCATGAATTTGGTGCTATTCGAGGACGCCATGTCGCATGTGTGTCGTATCAGTCGCATTGTGGAATCATCGCGTGGATATGCACTGCTCATCGGAGTTGGTGGCTCTGGCAAACAGTCATTGACAAGACTAGCGGCGTTCATATCATCATTGGATGTTTTTCAAATACAGTTGACCAAGGACTATGGCGTAAACGATTTGAAGGCAAACATTGCAGGTGAGTTTTAAAAACAGTGATTATAAAGTACTTTTAGTTGTATCTGGACTCTATGGCCTATATATAATGCATACCTGAATTTTGTAGGCATGTACATGAAATGTGGCGTGAAGTCTACGCAATGTTGCTTTTTACTCACCGACTCAGAAGTGGCTAGGGAACAATTTTTAGTGCTGGTTAATGATTTGCTAGCATCGGGCGATATACACGAACTCTTCCCCGATGATGAAGTTGAAAATATCATTAACGCCGTACGCAACGAAGTCAAGCAGTTGGGCATTTTTGATAGTCGTGAAAATTGCTGGAAATACTTTATCGAGAAGGTGCGCAGCTATCTCAAAGTAGTGCTCTGTTTCTCACCGGTAGGCACCACGCTACGTGTCCGTGCTCGCAAGTTTCCCTCGCTAGTCAATTGCACAACTATCGATTGGTTCCACGAGTGGCCGAAAGAGGCCTTGGAATCTGTCTCCTTTAGATTTCTTTCAGAAATTGATGTGTTGCCCAAGGCACTGGCAAAGCCCGTGTCACGTTTTATGGCTTATGTGCACAATACAGTCAACGACATATCGAAACTGTACTTGGCCAACGACAAGCGTTACAATTACACGACACCAAAATCGTTTCTGGAACTTATCAGTTTATACAGCAAACTCCTAGTGGAAAAAGTTAAGGAGAATCAAAGTCGTCGTGTGCGCTTAGAAAATGGTTTAATTAAACTTGCCAGCTGTTCAAAGGAAGTTGATGCAATGCAAGATGTGCTCAAAACGCAAGAAGTCGAATTAAAAATTAAAAATCAAGAAGCAGACAATCTCATTATTGTTGTTAACACAGAAAACGAGAAGGTATCAAAGGAACGAGCATTTGCGAGCAAAGAGGAAAAGAATGTGCGTATTATTGAGGAAGAGGTAACGGCAAAGGCAAAAGTCTGCGAGGAAGATTTCCGCAAGGCACAGCCTGCTCTTCTGGCTGCGCAAGAAGCACTTAACACACTCAACAAGAATAACCTTACTGAGCTGAAGTCCTTTGGTTCACCACCCGAAGCTGTAATAATGGTTTGTGCAGCCGTATTGGTTCTCTTCGCACAGAAAGGTAAAATTCCTAAAGATCGCAGTTGGAAAGCCAGTCGCGTAATGATGGGTAACGTTGATAAGTTCCTCAATGACTTAGTTAACTACGACAAAAAGCACATACATCCGGACATTATTAAATCACTGCAGCCTTACATCAATGATCCGGAATTTAGTCCAGAAAAGATTATGGCTAAGTCTTCGGCAGCAGCTGGACTCTGTTCGTGGGTTACAAACATTAATCGTTTTTATGAAGTATATCTGATCGTAGAGCCAAAGGAGCGGGCGCTCGTTGAGGCCGAACAAGAATTGAAAGATGCACGCGATAAATTGACGGCATTAAATAATCGTCTTAACGAACTGGAAGAGCAGTTAAATGTATTGCAGATGGCATATGATGAAGCACTAGCAAAGAAACAAAAATGCCAGGATGAGGCCGATAAAACGGCCTTTACCATTGATTTGGCTAATCGTTTGATTGGCGGCTTGGCTTCAGAAAAAATACGTTGGTCGGAATCAGTTAAAAAGTATGACACATTTGATTATATTCCATATTCTACCGAAACTAAAACTAAACATATATTTTTTTACAAATTATTTTTACAGCTTACACTACAGTCAGACTACACTTCCCGGTGATATTCTGCTCATTTCTTGTTTTATCTCGTATGTGGGCTGCTTTACGCGACCCTATCGCACGGAGTTGCAAACGAAGATGTGGCTGCCAACATTCAAAAACAGCGACGTAAGTGCACACAGATGATAAATGATGCCATTGAACAGAACCTCAATTTCCATCTCTTCGATTTTCGGTTCTTTTTTAGCCGCGCATACCTTCGACCGAGGGAAGTGATCCCTTTGACATGATTTGCGATGATGCACAAATTGCCGAATGGAATAATCAAGGATTGCCAAGCGACCGAATGTCAGCAGAGAATGCAGCAGTTCTGGTGCATTCCGAACGCTATCCACTAATGATTGACCCACAATTGTAAGTGAGTTTGTTTCTTGGTTTGCTTGGCACAACCTTTATACACATACACATACACATACACTTCCATGACCATCAGGGGTGTCAGTTAAAATTTGCATATGACGCGGGATATCCAAAATTTGGAGCAAAGAGGAGTTTAACTTCGAATCGACGTTCTCATACTCGTATACATATATAGTGCACGAAACACGCATATGCTTCGATTTGTGCCTCTTACCAAGTTAGCAGCTACCGTTCGGAAAGCTGTCATTACTTTAATACTCTGCAGATGTTTTTGCTTTCGCTTTGTTTATCGCGTGTTTATTTTCATGTGCTCACTTTGGGGTGGGCTCATTTTCGTACAAATGTTGTGTTAGATGAATTGTGTGTGTGGATTACACGCCAAGCTGTCGTGTTGTGCAAATAGTTTTACGTTTACGTGTCATAGCCATGACTTATGCCTGTTGTTGACTTTTGAATGTATTGCAGTTGTCATGTGTTAATTGGCAAATAAATGTTATGCCTAAATATGTATGTGTGTGTATATTTCGACGTGCGATTGTGTTAATCAAGTGGTTAGCCAAATATTTGGATACCAATATGATTGATGAATGTGGTAATTTAGTCAACTCTATTACAAAATGTTAACTAATATTTATTTACAATTATTTATATGTGTGAGTTTCAAACAGTTTTTCAAAATATTTCTAAAATATTGCTAATAATGCAAAAAGTTTACCGTCATTTACCACAAATGTTATCAATTTAGTAACGCAAATATTTTCACTTAAGCCACTTATGTCTTCAACTTCAACTTCTCCTACTGTAACTGATACATGCGAATCGCTAATGACAGCACCCTGCTAAACAATTAGGGCGTGTAATCTATACTAGTACCAGCTTCATCCACTGTTTCCGATGAAACATTTAATTGAAATCGAAATAGTCATTTGCGCAAAGTACACCGCAGGAGTTTTGTCATTACAACAATCAGTCGTAATGCGTCAGCTTAACTGCCAATATTGTCACCTTATATACACAAATATACTCGTTTATTCAGTTTAGCAAGTTGATGTTTTCGTACAAAATGTATCGATGTGATGAAATCTTTCTCAAAACTTTCAGGCAGGGCATTAAATGGGTTAAGCAAAAGTATGCACACAATTTAGTCGTTCTTCGACTCACGCAAAGAGGATACTTGGACGCTATTGAAAAAGCAGTTAGCAACGGAAATACTTTACTGCTCGAAAACATTGGCGAAAACATTGATGCGGTGCTTAATCCGCTGCTCGGGCGTATGTTAATTAAGAAGGGCACCTGTCTCAAAATGGGCGACAAGGAAGTTGATTTCAATCCCAAGTTTCGTCTGATTTTGCACACAAAGCTAGCAAATCCGCACTATAAGCCGGAAATGCAAGCGCAGACAACTTTAATAAATTTTACAGTGACGCGCGACGGCTTAGAAGACCAATTACTTGCCGAAGTGGTTAAAGCTGAACGCCCCGACTTGGAAGTTATGCGTACTCGGCTCACGCAACAACAGAACCACTTTAAAATTACGCTGAAATTCCTCGAAGACGATTTACTGCAACGCTTGTCTTCGGCCGGTGAAAATGTCCTTGAAGACGTGACGCTGGTCATGAACTTGGAAAAAACCAAAAAGACTGCTGATGAGATTGAAATTAAGGTTGCAGAAGCAAAGATAACAGCGGTGCAAATTGATTCGGCGCGTGAAGGATATCGTCCTGCTGCGGAGCGTGCCTCCATAATTTACTTTATACTCAACGATTTATTCAAAATCAATCCAATTTATCAATTTTCTCTTAAGGCCTTCACCGTGGTCTTTTCACTGGCCATTACTCGCGCTGTGCCAACAGAAAAACTGAAGGAACGCGTTGAAAATCTTATCGACTCAATCACCTACTGCAGTTTCATGTATACGTCACGTGGTCTCTTCGAGGCCGACAAATTAATATTTCTCACGCAAATGACTATTCAGATTTTGGTAAATGCGGGCGAAGTCGAACCCTCCGAACTGGATTTCTTACTGCGCTATCCCTACACGCCGAACATTACTTCAAATCTTTCTTTTCTCACCAATGTGGCTTGGGGTGGCATTAAGGCATTAAGTAACTTGCCCGCTTTTAGAGGTCTTGACAAGGACATTGAGGGTTCGCATAAACGCTGGAAAAAGTTTATAGACTCCGAAAGTCCAGAAAAAGAAAAATTTCCCGGTGAATGGAAGACAAAGTCTGCCATACAACGGCTCTGCATTATGCGATGCATACGACCTGACCGCATGTCTTATGCCATGCAATGCTTCATTGAGGAAAAACTCGGTTCAAAATATATTGATGCGCGATCTATGGAATTTTCAAAAACATTTGAGGAATCAAGTGCAGAGACACATATATTCTTTGTGCTTTCACCTGGAGTCGATCCGTTAAAAGATGTCGAGAAACTGGGTAAAGTTATGGGTTTCCATGGTGACTATGAGAACTTCCATAGCGTTTCATTGGGTCAAGGTCAGGAGATTGTTGCTGAAAATGCCATTGACATAGCATCGGAGAAAGGTCATTGGGTCATTTTGCAAAATATACATTTGGTCGCGCGTTGGCTATCTGCACTTGAAAAGAAAATGGAGGCATCTTTGCTAAATGTAAACCCAAATTACAGACTCTTCTTGAGCGCTGAACCTGCCGGATCGCCGGAATACCATATACTGCCGCAAGGTATTTTAGAGTCCGCCATTAAAATCACTAATGAACCGCCAACTGGCATGCAAGCTAACATTCACAAAGCCTTGGATAACTTTAACGAGGAGACCTTAGAAATGTGCTCCAAAGAAACTGAATTCAAAGCTGTTCTATTTTCACTATGCTATTTTCATGCCGTTGTCGCCGAGCGTCGCAAATTTGGACCGCAAGGCTGGAATCGTGTTTACCCATTCAATGTTGGCGACTTGACAATATCTGTGTATGTTCTATACAACTATTTGGAGGCCAACAGTCGCGTGCCATGGGAGGATTTGCGATATCTTTTCGGCGAGATAATGTACGGTGGGCACATTACGGACGACTGGGATCGTCGTTTGTGTCGCACATATTTAGAGGAGTTTATGCAACCTGAGCTAATTGATGGTGATTTACAATATTGTCCCGGCTTTCCGGCACCTGGTATACTCAAATACAATGGCTACCATGCCTACATCGATGACAACCTTCCGACCGAAAGCCCTAATCTCTATGGTCTACATTTAAATGCAGAAATTGGCTTTTTGACGACAGTATCGCAGCGTTTGTTCCGCATCGTTTTCGAATTGCAGCCACGTGTTGCTAGTGGCGGTGATTCTGGTGGTGGTGAATCGCAGTCCCAGGATGATGTCGTAAAAGCCATGTTGGAAGAACTCATCGATAAGATACCGGCTCCATTTAACATTGTTGAATTGATGGGTCGGGTCGAAGATCGCAATCCGTTTATTATCGTAGCTTTTCAGGAATGCGAACGCATGAATATTCTCATGTCTGAACTAAAACGATCGCTTCACGAGTTGGAACTTGGTCTGAAGGGAGAACTGACCATTTCTTCGATCATGGAGGATCTCATGAATTCACTGTATATGGATCAAGTGCCAGAATTTTGGACAAAACTGGCTTATCCCAGTCTGTTGGGTTTGCAATCGTGGTTCGCCGATTTGATGCTACGTTTACGTGAACTCGAAGGTTGGGTTGCCGACTTTCGGCTACCGTCCTCAGTATGGCTGGGCGGCTTTTTCAATCCGCAGAGCTTACTGACCGCTATTATGCAACAGACAGCGCGTAAGAACGAATGGCCACTGGATCGTATGTGTCTTAATTGTGATGTGACAAAGAAAACAAAGGAAGAAATAAGGTAAGCTACTATTCTTTAATATTCTTTAATGTAAACTTCTTATTTGAATACTTTAAAGCGCTCCGCCACGTGAAGGCGCTTATGTGAATGGCCTCTATATGGAGGGTGCACGTTGGGATATGAAGTTGGGAACCATTGCAGATGCTTTTCTGAAGGATCTCTTTCCTGCAATGCCGGTGATTTTTATCAAAGCGGTCACGCAGGATAAGCAGGATGTGAAAAACATTTACGAATGTCCTGTCTACAAAATACGGTATGCTACAGTGGCCTCACGTTTCGTTTCGTTGTTTTTTTCTTTTTATTTTGTGGCAGACTTAGTGGTGCTAACGCTTTTGGCCAGCATCGTTAGCAGCTTTATTGAATTTGTGTAATTTTTTCGCTTTGTCGGTATTAATTTTCTGCACTCCATTTTCTATTTTAGCTTGACCCTTGCCACAGTCGTGCGTTTAGTTCTGGCCTAAACTGAAAGAAAACCTTTTAGCGTTTGTTTTCGTTTACACCATTTCCAATCGGCGTCGTTTAAAAGCTTTCAGATTTCTTTTTTCTTTCTTTCTTTTCATTCAATTCCCATTTTTTATACTGGTTTTTTTTTATTCAATTTTAACGTCCGTTTATCCTTGTGTCTATGCATCTAACTTCCGGACCAGTTCGTTTGTCAATCAAATGTGAATTGTTTTCTGATTGATGTTGTTGTTTTGTTGGTTAGTTAGTTGGTCAAAAGCTTGGTTGGCTGTCTTCGTACGCGCCAAGTGTAAAATATTTCATGGCATATTCAATCAAAGGAAATTGCTGAATCATTGATTTTTTTTTATAAATACGCATAGCTTCAGTTCGATGTCATTTAAAACAAAAGGAAATTATTGACCAAGTTTTTTTTTCGTAATCATGATGAGCTTATATACATTTATTTACGAGTACCTAAATATACGAGCTTTTGATAGTAAATTAAAAGCTTCTTTGTAACATATAATTAAAACATATTTAAAATTAGTATATAACTTAAACAATGGAAAATAAATGTATCAAAAAAATGATTCGAAAGTGGACCTTTAAGATCAGGTTCTTTTTTTAAATAGAAAGGATAATCATAATATCATGGGTATACTTATTTTTTCATCATATATATTACACACCATTTCATCACATTCTTAATTCCATTCGTCACCTTCGTTGCGTCCACTTAACTATGACGGAAACCACAACATGCTTATGCCATTTGCAAATTACCAAGTTAACAAAAGGTGTCCTTGTACCTCGCACCACAGCTCTTCGCTTAACCGAACTATGGCCAACGTAAGCCGCACCTACATCTGAGATTTCAGCTTTTTGCGAAATTGTGATTTTTGTTTCATCAAATGCAGCCGCACACATGCAACACTGTCCAAGTGAACATTTTTATGCCTTCTTCAAGTTTTTTTTATTCTATTTCTTCTTTTTTTTTTGTTGTAACAAAAGCGTGCAAATTCCATTTTAATAGACTCGAGGCGATTTTTTATTTTTTTGCTAGTTTCCGGTTTGAATTTTTTCAACTGTCATCCATTTACAATTTTTCAGATATAAACTTCACATTTGCCACTTGGCAGAAAATCACTCTTGCTATGCGATAAAGTAGATGAAGAAGAAAATGAAGAACTGCTCAGATATGACAGCAGAAGATGTAGATCCCTTTAAAATGACACACTAACGCACACATTAACACACATGCATGCACACAAAAAAATCATTAAGCGAAATTAGAATTTTGCCATCTAACGGATATAATCGGTTTAATAAAAGAGTTTTCATTATTTTTAAAATATATCTTAAAAAACTTAAAATTTTATTTGATATATTAGAATAAAAAAAATGTTTTCCATGTAGAAAGTAAAATAAACATACCGAGCAAACGAGATTGCTTTTAAACGAGTGTGGCGCCAGTGTGTCTTCTGCTCTTTTAGTTTAGTTTAGTTCAATTCAGATTTTTTTTTTTTTAAACATTTATACATATGTATGTATGAATGAATGAATGTATGTACTTTCTTTCATTTTTTGGCTTGGCATGTTGCTGGCATTTTGATGATTTGTTCTTCGCACATAATGAAACTCATCATCATCGTCGCCATCAGCAGCAGCAGCATCATCGTCAGAATCGTCATCCATCCATTCATCTGGTGAGCTAAACTCGAATCAACGAAAAATTCAAAATGAAAAATTCCACTTAAATTTATAAAAGCAAAGTGTGTGTGTGTGTGTGTTTTTTTTTTTTTCTTCATACTGCACATCTTTTCTTTTGTCTGTGCCACTTCATTTGTTCAAATATTAAGCGTAGTCTACACAAAATAGGTCTTTTCTAAATAATTTTTTTTCTTTTTCTCCACAATCTTTTTAGATTTTTCATTTTATATTTTCCATTTTATTTCGTTTCAGCATGCGAGGTCCCACTTTCGTTTGGACATTTAATTTGAAGACCAAAGAGAAGGCTGCCAAATGGACACTGGCTGGTGTTTGTCTACTGCTGCAGACTTAAAATGTTTACTCTGGTCCAGTGTTCGGTGCTATTAGCGGCGCCCATCATCGTTTTTGTTTGTGAAGCTTGGCTCTCTAAGTGTAGCAGAGGCAGCTGCAGCAATTCGCTTCTTTGTGTTGTCTTTGGCAGTTGTCATCGTCAAATTTATTTATTTCGCACCAGAAACTATTTGAATTTTTCTTATTTATTATTATTTGTATAAATGTTCCTTTTTTCTGAAAATTTTCAACTGCCCGAGATGATATTCCTACGATTCTGCTATACGTGTTTGCAGTAGAGACATCTTCACAATCATTCTCGACTATTGCGAGTTATTATCATATCATTGTCTAAGTTTTTGTTTGAGATTTACTGATTAAATACATTCATTCTGAGTTTTAAATGGTTTCTTTGGAAGCGTTTTAAGAAGTTCGCATATCTTTAAAGCATTATTTAATACTCCTCTAAGAAGTCCTCAAATCGAAGGAATTGAGGAAGACAAAAATAATTTAATTTTATTAATGAAATTTTTCGAAGCAAATCCCATTTTTAATAATGATCCCATAGACAATGCTCAAGAGTCCTTGATTTCCGCTTAGTGTTGACAGTCGGCTTAAAGATTTCAATATGGAGTTTATGCGCCAAATGTAAACATAAGTACTTTTCATGTAAGTACTTTTGAATGCCTTGACTAAAAATTAAATATAACTTTTTTCGGTTGGCGCTCGTTTTAATTATTTAGTGAATTGTTCATGTTTGTGTTTACAAATGCGGTGACAAGTGCTTTTGCTCATCTTAATTTTCTACGACACGCCCACTTCGCATCCACAGCGCTACTGTTCATATTTACATAACACTGCATACAAGCCATAATTAAAGCGAAATTGTTGTAAGGAGAGGGAACGGAAGCGAAGAGAAGGGAAGAAAACCGAAATGTTGTCTAAGTTGGAGAAATGTTCTCAGCAGTAGAAAGTGGTAAGTGGCAAGTGGTGGTACACAGAAAAGGAATGTGCTGGGAACAAACTTGGTCACATGTTGCAGCTTTGCAATGTTTCACATGTGGCATATTTGTACATGCAACTCGTATTGCTTCCTCTTTTGTCGTCGGCTGGCAGCCTTTTGTGGCACACTTACGCTTACGTTTCTTCGCTTGTTTAAATGTTTCTAAATGCTTGACTAATTTCTTGACATTTTCAGTTATTTTTCACTTCATTTTCATTTATTTCATCATCTCTTGGCTTTAGGGTTTTCACTCTTGGCAATATACAGTGCGTATCATCATTCTAGGACCTAAGTGCTGACGATTTTCTCTGCAACAAACATATAACTAGTTGGTTTCGAGTATGTCGCCTTTAAAACAACCAGGAAAACTGGTTTTTTTATACTCCTCGGAGAGGCCAAAAGGCTCAAGTATTAAGCCACATGCTGGCTTACGGACAAACTGACTCTGTCTGACAGTCACAGACATTCAGTGGTGAAAACTACCGACAGACCAAGTGACTCTCTGTCGGACATGTACAGTGATATATATTTTTTTTTATGTGTGACATTTATGAAGTACTTTGGCGCATTGCTGCGCCGTATTTGTGGTTGCTGCAAACCACAAACTGCTGCAATTGCGGCAAGCAGCCTCTACTGAATGTATATACGAGTGTGTATGTGTATGTATGCAATGTATGTTTTACGTGTAATTAAAAGCCTTTTTAGAACATTAATTAATTACAACTACTTTTTTTTTGTTGACACTGATTTACGACTATTTAAAAGTGTTGCAAGTCAAGTCAGCCAAATGCGGCCTTAATAAGCTGGAGCAACATTTTAAGTTGATACAGCCAAATAAAAAGAAAGAAGCTGAAATATTTTTAAGCATTTTCGAGTCATTGCGGAATCTTCTGTGTCCTTCGAAAATAACTCGTGACGCTTAAAAACTGCACTTGTCGGCATTGCGTTGGCCTTTGCATGCTGCCACTCCCTTCTGCGACGCCCCCGACCGACAAAAGTCACTGAAGTGCGTAATTTATATTCATGAAGCGAGCGTACGACGCTTCCACGCGTTGCTTTGTTTGACATTTATGCGCGTTCTCAAGCAGCGCCCTCGGAATCGCGCGCTTTTTACAATTCACAAAAGAATTGCCATTTCTGTCTATCCCTGCTTGATGAGTGCTGCGCCCTGCCATTGGCATTTGTCGTCGTCGTCGTTGGTCGCAGTCGAATGTGATTTTGAATTACGATGAGTTTTTGTGCGCTTTTGACTTTTGTACGTTCGCGGACCAGTTTCTCCGGCGCAAACGGAAGTTTAATGTGCCTTTATGTGATCACCAACGAAGCACTGTGGGAGATTTTGGATATCAGATTTTAAAGCTTTAAAAAAGTAAGCCATGACATTTAAACAGATAAATCTATTATTTTTTTCTTTACATACAATACGAGCATATATTGCAATTGGGCCTGTGATCGAACTAAGTCCAACTGAGCTATGTTGTTTTTTCTATGGCACTAAAACTTACTATATTATTAAAAAATAAAAAAATTTAAGCTAAGTTTTAATAAATTCAATCCTAAAAAAATACCACTGTGGCAAAGACATACCCTTTCGCGGCTTCGTACGACAAATGTGGCTAAGTCGGACATTGGCGGCGAAATAAGTGCGTTTTTAATGACCCTTTCGAAAGTAGAAATTATTGCACTTGGGACTATTGTGATTTATTGCGCGAAATATTTGCCCCAAGCAGCTTTCATTGAAGTTGATGCAGTTGAAAAAGAAAAATGAAAAGAAGAAAACGAAAATCAAAATCAAAATTGAAATTACCTTTAAAGGAACTTCATTTATCCTTTGAAAAATCAGCCTTTCACCTTTGAGTGTGGTGAAGCAAAGGAAATTGCATTTCTGCACACACAAACACATTCACAACGATTTCTGCCCTAATTAACTGCAGTGCGCGGTTCGCGCTTCTAAACTTGCCTTTATGAAACTTCACTTCTAAACTTTGTCCGTCCATGCAAATCGTACACTAACTTCGGGTTAATTTCCTTTGTGCGCAGTTTTAACGGCTTTTCATTTTATTTTTAATTTGAATTTGAAGTTTGATCGATACAATTGAGAGGTGCCAGCCAGCCCTGGTCGCCTGTTGTGGCTGTGGTAAATACGCGGGGCATTTCGTACACATACAGCGTCACACACACACTACTCCACCAGTGCACACAATTGCATTAGGGGTCACTTTGCCAAAGCGTTAAGGTTGGTTTATTTGCCAAATGGTTTGACTCTGGTGCGGTAACTGAAAATCTAAAGCGGAAGTATTTAAATTTTTCCAATTTAAAATCTATTTATAAAACTAATAAAGAAAAATATCGAAATGTGCGATGTTAATTTTGAGTCAAATACGGACGAGGAGACCACGCCCACTTCTGGTCGAGTTGCGGCGTGTGAAGCCAATGATCCTCGACTGGAGCTGATATCGACATACACTTTGACCACGTTGCGATTGAAACCGGATAAGTGGCAGAAAATGATGGCCACCGATGTATTTCGAGTGAGTTTTTAATTACATTCTTTCGAGATTCGAGTCGTTGACAACTTCGATGTTATACAAATCGATTTGCAAGTCTTAAATTTGATTTGTCATTAGTTTCCAACAAATCAAAGATTTTTAAAATACTTAATAATATTTATGGACCGAGGTTTTTATCATAATATCACATGAAAATTGTATTTTGAATTTGGTGTTTAATACTCGTAAAGGTTAAATTTTCCGTTTTGTATATTTTCCGAACTAAGCAAATGATTTCATTCCGTAAATATGCACTTAATTAAATATTTGATTGCTTTTATGTGAGAATAATATTTGAAAAATTAATAACACAAAAACATAAATTGCGAATAGTCCAATCAACATTAATAATTCTTTTATAAGCTGAATTTAAAATTTTCCCACCTCATTTCGCACAAAAGTTATTCCGGCGCTCGCTCGTTCGTAGTGAACACTGAACATTAAATAATAGCACACAACTCGTACAAATAATAAATGTTTTATGAAACTTTTGCACACGCATTGTTCATTGTACAGACTCACACATCCAACCGAAACACTTGTGTATTTACCCATACACACACACACACGCACGCACGCACACATTTCGAACTCTTAATAAAGTGCAAAAAGAAGTTGTAAATATTTTCAAAGTTCAATAAAAGTTTTTAATCTGGTGCTGCACTCTCGGAATGCGAACAAACGAACAAACGATCACGACTTATTGTTTCCTTTTCCATCGGAAGCGGAAACGCTTGTTTTTCCACCGAACAATGGCTGCGGATGTCTGCAAAATTCGGCAGCACAATTATTTGTTGCCAAACAATGCAATTTGCTCGGCTTGTTTGTGTTTAATTGTGGATGCCAAAATTTTCGGTTTTTAAATGCGTCGTTCCTAATTGAAACACCCAATCGAATCAATAAATGTAAATTTTAAGGAGCACACCTAAGCAACTTATAAGGGACTACTAGTTGTTTATTTTTATTATTATTATTACAAATTTTCTTTAGGTAACTTTACATAATCAAATACTTAACAAAACATAACATAGACCGAAATGTATGTTAAGACTTAAGCTAGTTAAATTATTTAAATTTATTTCAATCGGTTTTGGTCTTTTGTATTCACTTGAAAAAATTTCCCTTTTGGTTGATTTCTTTAATCTTTATTTCATGAGTTGATTGTAACCTAAATTCGCTATAGTCCAACATTTATATAAAAATAATTGTATTTAATTGTTAATCATTTTTTTAATTTATTCAACAGCTCACAATTCGAATTTTTGTTTTGTTTTTTCTTAGTCCCTTATTAAAACCCAAACAATTTTCAGCTTATTGTGTTGGAGTGGCTTAACAACTCCCAGCGCCGCATACTCGTCATGACACTCAGTCCAGGCGGCCAACTGCTGCCGAAAAACTCTCTCAGCGATTTGTATCTCAATTATACAATACACACGCCCTCAGTTGCTGTCACACCGACAACAACAACGACAACAACTGAAGCAGCAACTATTGTCGCAATTGCAGCAGCAGATGCCGCCGCACCATCCTCGATTTCGGCCGCGACCACAGCCACGGCTACAGTCGCAGCATCGGCGGCAATGGCCGCAGCAACTGCGCTGCTGGTGCCGCTGCCGCCACCGTCGAGCAGCTTCTCAACGCTTGATGGTGTGCCACGCGGTAAGTGCGCTTACTTTGTGCGGCGACGCATTGAAGGCGGCGAGCAGCTGACGCCGGACAATTTCCATGCGGAGGTGTTGTGCGGTGATTTGCCTGTGCACAGCCAAACCGAAACATTGGCGTTGCTCTTCGATGAGGTTTTTCGACCGCTGCTCGAGAATCCGCTTAATCGGAAGCAGTGGCCCGATGTGGTGAGCAAAGATTTGCAGGCGCGCATGAAGGAGGTCCGAAACACGCTGACGGAGGTGAGTGCCTACACTGAGCACAATTCGTATAAACATAAACATCGTTAAATATATTAAATTTTTCTTATAAATAATTTTGTATGATTAATTGAAATTTTAAATGCTTTTCACTCTAAGAGGTCAATCCTTGACCACAATTCGACCTCAACATTAACAATGACCAAGCGATTATATTTACTGAAGAAATTAGTTTTTTCTGTTAAAACAAGTTAACAACTTTTTTGTTCTTACTCCGAGTCTATGACTTAGTGATCGAATGGCTGATCCAAAATAAATCGATTTCATAAAATTGTTGTTGTTCAGTGTATAATTGCTTCGTCGTTCTTTAATAAGCACACATTATGGTGATGTGATTTCTGCTGGGCACTTTGTATGTGTGCTTGTGCGGCGTATCTGTGTGTATTTGCATTAATCTAATTGAGTGTATCTATCGTTTGCCTTTTTGTCTGTTTCGCCTAATTGGCAAAAGTTTTCATTTGTTTTCTGTTGATGTTGTTTGTGTTGTATTTACATTCATATACTTTTGCGCTATTGCTTCGTCTACAGCGTTTTCTTGTCTTGTCTTGTCTTTTGTTTTTTTTTCTTCCCTTTGCGTTTGTGTTTGTTTTATATTTACAGATTAAGGGCAAAACCAACAATCGCACAATTTTATCGTTATTAGTTTCGCCAACAATCATCGAGGATGTGGCATCGCATGTTAACCAGGGGTAAGTTTATTTGTCTATTTGTCTGTCTGTATGTATGTTGCAGTTAGACTATAGTAGTTGTCTTATTTATATATTGACGTAAATATGTTTGTAGAAATGAAATCACAAACTTTCTCGAGTGAATTTGTGGGAATTTATTGTGCGTAACAGTTCGCACAAACACTCACACACAAACATATATAATAAAATTCTATATACAATATTTTGAGTGAAAAGTTAAATACCGAAATATATTTATGGATCTAAATTTGATATAATTATTATATAAAATTAACACTAATCCCGGCTCACACGTTGAGCTAGGCTTACTTTTGTTCTACGACGCCCCTGAAATAAGTTACTGCTATTTAAAGGTTTGCCCGACATTAAACTGAATTTCTCACTTGTGCGCTAGCTCACATGTTGAGCTAGCTCACATTTGGCTTTCGTAAATAAGTTTTTCACAAACTATATTTTCGGGTTTATAACATTAAAATCGACTTTAATTCAGTCCAGCATTTTTTATAATTCCAGAAAATGTTTATTTCAAACCAATTAAAAGATGACGTATATAAATTTTCAAGATTTGATAAATAGTTTACATCGACTTAAAATCAAACTTACTTGTAGAATTAAAATGTGTTTAAATACTTGAGCAAAGTTTAAATGGAAAAGCAACCATTTGTGCATTTCGTAGCCGGAAAATGTTTAATTTCGCATTCTGCACTCTTGCCCACAAAAGTGACCATGAACTCCATCCTCCAGCGGCGTCGTTTGTTTTCGCTTTAAGTGCAACTTTTGCGATGGTACTCAAACAAGTAACGATCTGCTGGACAGGGGGCAGGGCAAGAGGTATGTGAGAAATAAAATGAAACGAGAAATGCAAATTTACCGCCACTGGCCAACCGAAACCACACAATCAAACTTTTACGCAAACTTGTGTAACTCTTAAATAAATACCGGAAATTAAATAAAAGTGCTGAACTCATGCTTCCGCTGCTGCTCATCTTTATCTTCTATTCTCCCTCCCTCCCTCCCTTCGCTTTCTTCTTTCCCTTCTCCATCCCGCCACACCATGCCACGCTACATCATCTTTTCCTCTTACTTTGGCACTTTGCAAATAAATGAAATTCCGATTGCAAAAAAAAAAATCATTTCGTTGTTATGCTGAAAATCAAAGCATCTTTTGTTGTATTTTTAATTCCCTTCTTTGATTCTGTAATTTTAATCTAAATACTAAATTTAATTTAAACCCCGAACTCTGCAAGTGACCAATCAATCACTTTTATTCACTTTACATTTCTGCTTAATAAAAAGAAAAAACAAAATTGTTCAAACAAAAGTTTTCGAAATTTCGAACACTGTTTTTTAAAACGTTTTGTTGAATTTGTTGAATGAACAAAATGTCGGCATTTTGCGCTTAATTATTTAAAAATCTATTTGTTTGTCTTCCCAAAAATATGTTTGAACAAATACATTTAAAAATATATTTTGAAATTTTTTGTCGACTTTGGCAAACAAAAAAAATGTTTTAAGGTTTATTTGTGATTTGCAAAATGCACTTCATTATTTCAAATTTCGAGTTGGTCACCCTTTCTCAAGTACATTAAAAACAATTGAATTTGAGTACAACAACAACAACAACAAATAAAAGAACAACAAGTAAACTATACAAAAGCACTCAAAAGTCTTTTGAGTGGAAATTAAAAAGCATTTTCAAATTCATTTTCGTATTCAATTATTTAAATTCAACAAAAACACAACAAAAACAGCAAAAACCAACAAAACCAACAAAACCAAAAAACAAAAAAAAATACAACAATAACAATAATAAACACTAATGGCAAAGCAAATGTAAATGCAAATCAATCGAATCGAATCGGATTGAGTTCAATTCAATGCGCATTCGAAATGCGAGCACAAAACTGGGTCAATGAGCAACGTTTTGCCTCTTGCAACTCATTACAACAACAATAGCAACAACAGCAAAATAGCATTTTAAGAAAAAAAACAACAGAAACCATACAAAAGTGCAGCAAACTTTATTCTTTCAAAGCAGCAAAATTCGAAGAAGAGAAAAGGAAACGAAACGAAATGAAAACACAGAAAAAACAACAACAAAAATGGGCAAACGCAAAAGTAGCAAAATTAAAAAAGGCCAACCTCAGGCGCACTCGAGGAGCCTGAGAATGGGCGTAGAATAGTGGTGGGCGTGGCAGCATGGCATGCAAATGCAACACTGCGCTGCGTCTGCTCAATTATCATAAATCTGTACGCTTTTGAGTTTGAGTTTTGAGCGGTAGCCACTGAAGCAAAGCGTTCATACCGTTAAAGGCGCTTCTTTTTATCGTTGTTGTTTGTTGTTGTTGTTGTTACAACTACTGCTTAAGTTTTTCATTACTTTTTGCGCTTTTCTAATTTGCGTTTAACGTTTTACAATATCGACGCTTAACAAGAACAAGAAGATGAGAAAGTGGAAGAAGAAGACTGTTGATTTTCGAGTGGAATACGTTGTTTTAACACTTATTGCAACAAAAACTCGCCTAATTTATGAGCAAATGCTCAAGTTTAAACAAAGAGAAAGTTAAAAAAGTCTCAATATTACCTGAAATTTATGTTTTTCTTTTTGTTGCACGAAGAGGTTCCAATTTAAAATTATAGACCTCGTTATGATTTCAACTTCAACAATTATGAATGTGATATAAAAAAAAATTGCACTTTTCTCCTCAGAGACTTGGCTCCTGCAATTGATATTAAATTCCGTAATCTACTCGAGGAAATGTTCATAAATTGGACAACACAAATTCACGAAATCATCAGCGAACGTTCCGAGTGCTTAACAGCGAGTGGCGCTTTATCAGCGCCCGGCGTTCATATAACTGCCGTTACGCTGCCTGCGCATGAAGTCACCTTCTGGTCGAATCGCAAGCATAATCTACAAAATATATACGAACAGTTGCGCTCGACGCCGCACAAAACGCTCGCACACATACTTGAGAGCATCGAATCGGCATACCAGCCGCCCTTTGCCAAGGTATTTCGCCGACTAGTTTGTGCATGGCACGAGGCGCAGGATGTAACGCTGTGGCTGCAACCGCTGCTGCGTCAGACGACCGCTTTCAATGCGGTCAACTTTAATGCAGCACATGAACTAGTGGCGCCGCTGGTGCATGTGCTGCATCTGATCTGGACAAATGCCCGTTATTATCGCTCGACGCAGCGCATGTCTGTGCTACTGCGATGCTGCTGTAATCTGCTTGTGAATCGTGCTGGCGAGGATTTAGAATTTCCACTGTTGTTTCACTGTGACGCTGACGAGGGGCTAGCGAAAATCTCCAAAACAATCGAATTGTTGCTGCTCTTTAAGTGCGTCAAATACTCCAATTAAATTGAATAATTTATTTAATTAATTTAATTTAAAAATTAATAGATCCATAATGTTGGAATACAAGGAGAAATACGCCAGTAGTCAAGCACTACTGCCACCAATCGCTTCCACATCACAAGCAGCTGCTGCTGCTGCGGTTACTTTTTATTCGGAGGACAGTAGCGACGGCAATTTTCAGTCACATCCCCCTATCGAGGTTCAGCAGCTTTGGCGCTTCTCTAATGAGGAAGTTTTTGGACACTCTCTCGATGGCTTTCTCGCACAACTCAACGACATGAGAAAAATATTTGAGGCAGCGGTTTCATTTCAAAATTTGGAGAAGTTAGAAATTGGTGGAATACGTGGCAAGTGCTTAACAGAAAGGGTTAAAAAGGTGAGCGTAAACAATTTTCAATTAATTGGTATTCGGTTATGATTTGACTCAAGTTTGAATAGATGAACCTTTATCGGAGGAAAATATTCCTTTTTGTGCATCTCTCACTATTTTTTGTAGATTCACTTAGAATTTAAGACACTCTTCGAGGAATGGACAAATATCGAAATTGACTTGCCGCAGCAGTCGTCGCCACAGTCGGCACAAAATATCAAACTGAAGAATTTTAAGCGAGAGCAGATAATCTTTTTCGGACGAATGGAAGTGCTGGAGAAAAAACTAGCCACAATTTTAATACAAGCCTTCGAGGATTGCCACAACTGGGAGCAACTAGTAAAGGTGCCTTAAGTGTTGAAAATCGAATTCATGTGGCTCTTGATTCCTGACTCAATAAACTTTTAATTATTTTTCTGTTTTTCTCTAAACGAAACTCACTCACTCACGTAACTCTCCCATAAATATGTCACTCACGCACACAAAACACACACACGCACAGCTGACACTAATGTTCGGTAGCATCCTGCATCGACACACAATCCAACCGGAACTGCAGGTAACACTGGCGCACATCTTCGCCGTCTACGCCGAAGAATTGCATCAGATTGAATTGATTGTGAGCGAAGTGTTGATGTCATTTGAATACCGAGGCTTGACAGCCGCCACTATTCCGATCGAATGGAATTTTCCACCCATTGCGGGCGCCATGATGTGGCTGGAACAGCATATGCAGCGGTGCGATGTATTTGGCGCGCACGACTTGAATGAGTTCGTCAAGAAGCTGTAAGTGTGCGCGAATTGGGTGATTAAATCGACTGGTTAATTGGGCGGCTTTTTTCTTGGAAATATTCTTTTATTTTAATTCAACAATATCGAAAATAGGAAAAAAGTATTTAGGTCTAAATTAGTAAATGAATTCTGGAAAAAGTAATATGAAGAACGAATGAACAATCTATTCTGAAATGAAATTAATGCATCTTACCATCAAAAGCATACCTTACTGGAGGAAAAGTATTCATTTCGAAAAAGAACAAATTCCAACTATCAATCAACAGATACGCAATCGATTATCCCATCTAAGATGACAATTCCAGATTCAAACGCTAGAATTCAATTAAAACCATTAGTCATAATTTATAAACTCACAACTATTCTATGAACTATTCTACTTTGCGCTCTCCAATCTAGTCTCGCAGGCGGTGGCAACAATCCACTCAACCGTTCGCACTACGCTCAACTCAGCTCACGGCGTGATATTTTGACAACAAAGCTAAGCAATTTGCAATTGAAAATCTGGCACAATTGGCAGCAAACAATTGACAAGCGCATTGCCGCAGGACTCGATGCGCGAGTGATGCAACGCATAAACACCGCAAATCCCGATACCGCAGCTTTGAGTGAGTGCCAAACAAAAGCACTCGAAATCAACTTCTCCCCCGAATTATTTACTCTGCTCAAGGAGACTAAATATTTACTGGCAATGCAGCAAACAAATAGCAGGCAAGATAGTGTGGCAGCATCTGCTGCTGCCGACGCTGCAACTGATGAAGACGCCGAAGAGCCACAACCGGCACAGGCGACGGTTGCAGCTGAAGTTCATGAACTGCCGCCCTCGCTGCATGCGTTGTATGCGCAACGTGACGACTTCTGGCAGCGCAAAATCGTATTAATCAAAATTGCCGAATTCTATAATGGCATCGGCGCCGGGGCGCGCTCAAGTGGTGAGCGGCAGCTGATACTCAGCGAAGTCGATGCGATTGATGAGTGCGTCAAAGCGGCTTGCGACACAATGACATGGCGTTCATATGGTGAGTGCACTAGAGAAAAACAATAAACAAAATATGAGTAAATAAAACAAATTAATGGGTTTAAAAAAAGTAATCATGGTTACTTTCAAGTCAGAAACATTTACACTGACAACCTCTCTCTTGGTATTTTCCTCTTTAATCAGAGGAAGAAGATCAAATAGTTTACTTAAAAATTTTAATTTTTAACTGAATTTAAATAACCTTTTGCCAACAAATCACTTGTTTGCAACAAGAACGACACATTTTAAAATTTCTCATTTTTAAATTTTTGTAATGGTTCTTATATGAATACAGAAATAATTTGTCAAGCTAATATTTTTTAGATATAAAACTCTCACATTTCAAAATTGCATCCAAAAAGCTTTGATTCAGTGTAGGCTGCGTGTGTGTTTGTATCAGAAAGTGTGTGTGTGTGTATTAATTGAGTATTTCTCATCGAAAGGAAATTAATTTGATGCACTGCACTGCACTGGCGCCTTTGTCGTCGATTTGTGGATGCACTTCAATCTACTCGAGGCAGGTTGTGGTGGTGGCGTTTGGGTGGGTGGTTTGTACGGCATTATTTGCAGCTGTATGCGACGTTTGATTGATAATTAATTGAACAATATTTGACAGCAACTGTCAGTGCACAAAAGTAGTGCGTTGTAAATTAATCAAGAGTGCACGCAGTCTTGGACAGAAGTACTTGACAGGAATCAAAATGTTTTTTCTTTTTTTGATAAAATAAATATTAATTTAAAATTGGTCCTATTTGTAAAATGTTAAATTTATTAACAACAAATACAACTTTAAACATTTATTTGTAAACAAATTCTCTTGTGTTTAATTTTATGAGAATTGTCAACTTTAAACTTCTCTACTCTTTTTCAAAAACTCCAAATCCCACATCTACAGACAGCGAACTAATAGCGCAAATTTACGATAAATCGCAGCAACTGTTCCGGCGCCTTCAGCAGACGCACAACAACATCGATGCGATACTCGCCAGCATTCGGCGTTGGAGTCAGGAGCCGCTGCATCAACGCAGTTTGTATGGCAAAAATCTGCTTGAGTTGCGTCACCAGCAGGAACGACTTCGCACACGTCTGCTGCAGTGCGAGGAAACGAAAATGCTGCTGAATCGTTTGCTCATTGCGAATTTTTGCCTGTTCTTCAACTACGATGAGCAGAATTTCGAAATCTATTCGTGCGATTTGAGCGTACAGGAGGTCGGTGTGCTTGATTCAAGCTACTCTAAAACATTTAATTTTGATATTTTTTGTTCTTTTAAATCTCTTTTTAATTTATTTTTTTAGTTTTTGCGAGAGTTTCCAGATGAGCAGCGCCGCAAGTACAACACTTATTTGGCATCTGTCGATGAAATGATTTGCAGCGAAGTGCGACGAGCCATGAAAATCAGGTTCAGCAAAAGCTTCTGTTAAACACGCTAAGCAAAGCCAAAAGCAACAAAAAACAAAAAAAACGAAACACCACACCAAAGCAAAGCAAAGCAAAGCTACTTTTCATCAATTTCATCATCATAAAAGCAAAAGAACATTTCATCATATTTTCAGCATCATTTGTTTTGGATCATGAATCTCGATTTGGGAAGTTGAAAAAAAAATTAACAGAATTAAATTGAAATTTTTTCGTCTGTGTTCTGCAAATGATAATAAAATAATTTTAAAATATCAGATAAAATCAGCAACAACTTCAACTATATGTATTTTTTATAGCTCTTCGAATCCAAACACTCTTCCTGGAGTAAACTTTTTTGGTTTTGAATGTGACGCACAAAATACAATTTTACATAAGAGTTTTCAATCATGAGCTTTGATCATACATTTTTTATTCGCACATGCAACAACAACAACTACAACGACATGCCTCCTCGAAACCAATGAAAAACAAATTAACACAAAACGTTAACAAACAAATCAACAAAATTGCCAAGACACGCAAAACAAAACAAAACAAGAAAAAAAAAAAATAATACAAAAAACAAACATTAGACGAGAAGTTGCACGTTTCACTTGGCAGCACGCCGTATGCGGCACACTTTCGCGCTTGCATGCCAAACTCACTCAACATGCACTCAATTTAATTTGCACATCACTCAAACTAACGCTGCGCGCGGCGTGGCACGACACGGCGCCTCCGTTTATTGCAGTCTCGCGTATTTGCACAGCGAAATGACAGCGCAAACGGCTGCGGCGACAGCCACGCCCACAATGGAAGCGTCGCTGCAATGGCACAAGCACAAGCAGCAACTCGCGGTGCCACCAGCAGCGACGACAACGACCGCAATGCCGCTGTTCGAGGTAAAATTGGAGCTGGCGGAAACGGAAATACGTTTTGCGCCCACATTCAACGTCAGCGCGGCAAATAATTTTCAACAAATTGTCGAGCAGCTGCTGCAAGACATCAGTCAGACATGCGACTGTTTGCCGCGCATCGTCGACGACAATGCACTATCGGAGGAGGATGAGGAGGAAGAGGTGGAGGTGGGCGGAAAGGAGAACGAAAATGCAGCAATTGAGGAAGGCTTGAAGCTGTCACGCGACGGCAGCAAAATAGGTCGGTTTGAGGCTGACGCCAACGCCAGCACAACCGCAAAAGGTGCAAAATTTATTTGTGTCTTCTTCTTCTCGTTCAGCGCTAAAGTTAATTCACTTCTTTTCATTTGTTTTTTATTTAGAAGTCGCTGACTTGCATCTGTTGCGCACCGACATAAGACGCGCCTTGACAGAAACAATGCATGCCGCAGCCGCTTATGCCGCTAAATTTAACGCCTTTGCATTTTTGTGGACGCAACGTCCCGAGCAGGTCTTGAGCGCAAGTGTGCGCGCTGCACATGAAAATGTTGCAGCGGAAGAGGGTTACGCCGTCATGGAAGCCTTTAAAAAGGAGGTGAGTTACAAAAGGAGCGTGTAAGTGTGTGTGTGTGTGTTCTAGTAAGTGGCTGCGATAGTGCATCAAGGCAATGTTCGTGTGGAGTTTAGTTGATGACGCAAAACAGCGGAAAAGTGACACTTCATGTGAGCACAAATGGGCGTTTCGCATCTAATTAAAATCTTTAATAGTTTTATGTACATTTCTAAAAATTATCGGTTGATTAAGAATTCAACTTTTTAAACTTTAATTAACTTTTAATAAAATGTTAAATCGACTATTTCACAACATTCTTGAAGTGCAGACCATACCAAATTTGTTAATCCTTACCACAAGCTGCTTTAAATATAACAAACTGTATATGCAAGTTCTCCAGATTCGCCAAAGTAAGAAAACCAAACAATCTTTAAAAGTCCTACAAAGTAAGAGAATTTTTAACAAAATAACTAAATCCACATTGCTTTAATGACTTGCAAATAACAAGAACTATTTCTCACCGCCACTCACACCACCTCCAACTCATCTATCAAACAGCAACTAAATCAGAGTAAGTTCAAATCATACGCTTAACTACTTCACTGCTGCGGCCTCAGTACGCTGACCCATACCGGTGAACTATGCCAGCCGCCGTCAATGTGGACTCGTCCTACTCAGAGGCGGCAGCGGTCATCGTCAGACTCATGCAAAATGACACTAAGGAAAATGCTTGCTTCTTGGCCCACGGGACCAATATACTGTGATAAATGTGGCGCATTTAGAGGCAAACAAGTTGGGCCCAACTGCCACTTAACTTGCGCTGTCAGCCTAAGCCAAAAATATAAAAGAAAAAGAGTCAAAGGACCTCGCTGAAAATTCGACAGTGGTCGAGATTGGTTTGAGACGAAGCTTGGTGTTTTGTGGCCAGAGTTCAAGTTTGCGACCAGCTCAAACCATTTAAGCCAAGAAATTGGTTTATATTTCAAATATTTCTTTTCATGTGCGACATACGACCCAACCTCAGTGTATATATTTTATTTTTAAATTTTTTTATGGCCGGGAATATTGCGCATGTGATTGTGGCAAACGACACACGCACACTTATGCAACATAGCGTAAAAGTATGCAACAAAATATACAATAAATTGTTATACAAAATGTGGTCGCTGCTGGTTCGGGCAGGCATTCCGCCAAAGGATTACAAACATAAGAAAGAAATCAGCAAACACAATTTGAGGCTGGGCAAAAAAAAGGGTGTGGCCAACAAGGCAGCAATTTTATTTATGACGGGCAATTGGTAAGACCCCAGCTGACCATAATGTACAAGAATTTCTTTTCTTTAACCATGCCACTGAATTTGGCCAATATGGCCAAGAATTGTTCGTGCACAGGCAGAAGAAATTCAGAAATTAGAGATTTCACATTTATTAGCCTACTTTGAGGCGCTAAGAAAAGTTATTGCTTTTGTATGTGCGTTGCGCATAGCACACATGTGCGTTGTATTGTTCCAACTGTGAATGTGTGCGTTTGGTAAATTTATTTGCCTCACATGCACTAAATTAAAATATAAATTAAGATTTCATCATAAACCAAAACGCAAAATAAAAGAAAACAAAACAAAACAAAAAAAAAAAGTTAAAACGAACAGCAAAGACCAGCAGCTTCGACAGCAGCTGCACAAGTCGACCAAGAAATGCCATTTTCCGGCTCAATTTCCGTGTGGTCGTTCCGTGGCGGCGGTAGCTTATGGGCTTCCAAAATGCTGTGTGGTTTTTCCGGCGCTGGTCAATGGGATTTCGTTTTTGGCGCACATGTGGCCGTTCGAATGCGGTGCTTCCTGCCGCATTTAAATATAAATTTTCAGTTTTTGCTTAGGCAAATTGATGAAAATAGCCGAAAATTAATTTCGATTGAAAATCGCGCACAACTGCCGAAAAACACGTTTAATGCGCTGCACAGTGTCGCAGCATCATTGATAAAATTTAGCATAACAACAATTTATTTATAAAAAATATCTGGTTAAAAATCATCGAAAACAGATATAAGGTCTTCCAGTGCAAGGATCTCTCCGACTTCCATTATTATAAAGGAATATTGTGTGAGTCCATGAATAAAACTGCAACACTGTGCCACACTTGCTATGCTAAAAATAAGTACTTACCTGTCCGTTTAATCGCGCCTCCACGCCATTACGTCAAAATGTATTTGCACACGTGCCGCCGAATGGTTGCGCCGCATGAAAACTCTCTCAATAAATAGGATTAAAATCGCTTATGCTGACATTTTGGCTTTTATGCTTTTGTATTATTCGTGTTTCTTTTTTGTTGTTTTTGTGCTGGTTCTGGTTCTGGTCATTATTCAACGCACAGATTGACCGCTATAATGAGCTGCAAGAGACCATCGAGCAGCGGCTGAACGGCGGCCGACACTGTGTCAACGGTTGGTTGGCGCTTGACACTAATCCGCTTAAGTATGCGCTGCTAAATTACGCCTGCAAGTGGGCGCATCTGTACAAGCAGTGGCTGCTGCGCTATGTCCAGCAAACATTAAAGGTTAGATCTGAAATTATGACTGACTTTTTTTTAATAACAAAATGGCCATTTTTAGGAGCTGACTGCGTTTATTGCGCGCGGCTTACGGATACTAGAGTTAAATGTGGCGCGTGAGCATTTTTGGCCACTGTTACGCGTACTTGCCGTGATGGCGCAAATACGACAACGCGAGGCGTATGCTGATAATATCTTCAAACCGCTGAAGGACATTATTGCGTTGCTCAAGACCTATAATGTGGATTTTAGCGCACAACTGTTGCGCAGCATCGATCAGTTGCCGCTCCAATGGAAGCAGCTAAAAAACTCCGCCGCTACTAGGTCGGAAGCATTGCAGGACACGCGCCGCTATCAGCAGCAGCGTGTGGCAGCGATCATTGTGGTATTTACGTGTCATTTAGCCGCTTATGCGAAAAAGTTCGAAAAAATGGAGGTGAGGAATATTTCTTTTTTTAGTACTAATATTTGCTAATAATTTATTATTATACTAAATACTTCAGTACTAATTTTTTATTGAATTGTTGTACTAATCTTTTGAATACAATTTTCAAATGATTAATTTCAAGAAATATTAAATATATTAAGTACTTCAGTTCTTTGCCGTACCATGCCCTGACGTCTATGCGCTCTGCGACAGCGTCTTTTTACGTCTGGACCATTTTACCGCTATGCACAAGCGAATTGTGCGATGTGCGAAATTGTTGGACATTGCCGCTGTCGATGCGTCGGTGTTGCATATGTGTGCGGCGGAAGTGAAGCGCATCAAGGTTAGTTCGTTCGTGAAGCTCGTTCGCTCGTTTGAGTGCGCAAATGCATCTCTCTGATCTATAAAAAAACTTTTTTCCGCTCTCTCTTTCGGCCTACTCATAGCAATTATGGGACTTTGTTCGCGTCATCGAGTCGTGCATCTGCGAGTGGCGGGATACGCCGTGGCACCGCATCGACACCGACGACGTGGAAAACGAGTGCAAGAAATTCACACGCGACTTGCGAACGCTCGACAAGAGCATCCGCGACTGGGCGCCCTATGTATACATTGTGGGCGTCTTAAAGGATTTGGTGGCGTCATTGCGTGCAATCACTGAACTGCAGAATTCCGCAATTACCGAACGCCACTGGATGGAACTGATGCTGGTGACAAAGGTAACATTAAATAAGTATCTTCGGTTAATAAATTGTTATTTATTTCTTATTTTGATATCATTTTCGATAAAATATTTGATTGATTGACTGATTAATTTATTAATTGATTAATTAATTAATATATTAAATATATTAAACAATTAATTGCTTGATTAATTAGTTAATTAATTTATTAATCGGCTAAATTGAAATTGAATAATTAATTTACACTCCCGTTCAAAATAGAGATTTTTTATATTTGTAACAAACTGCAAAAATCGAAAAATGCGAGAGCACATTCCAAGTTCACGTCAAGCTAAATACTGAAATCGATTACCCATCATCAGCACCTGATACTTTGGAATAGCTGCGAGCGCTGATCAACTGAAACATCAACAACAACTCGTACAAAGTGTTGCCATTGCTGATAAGTGTTGCTGTTGTTGCCACATGCCTCACGCTGTTTGCTTTTGTCTTACGACTGCATCGCATATTGCCGAGTTACATACATACGTCGTGTTTGCACTTCGAATGAGATTTCAATTGAAATTTTAAATTAAAATTGCATTTTGGAGGCACGATAACCGACAACGCAACCCAACGCTGCTTGTGTTGCATTGCAGTGGCTGCAAACAGCAGCGACAATAGCAGACGTCAAACTTTTGACATTTGATGTCCTAATGCGGCGTTGTCATTATTGGGGCAGGCATACATTCACACAAATATACCGACACACATATATACATACACTAATGCTTGCAGCAAATGTTGCAATCAATTCCAGTTGATGCTTCATGTGCTGCAGTCTACGCTCGAAGTCAGATTTTGTTAATTTCAAATGAGTTTTTGATTTTTTCCTCCTTTTCTTTTTACTTTCAAAACGCAACAAACTCAGTTGACAAGGCAACACGGAATGGAATATTTGGTAAGTTTAAATGAGGTTTAAGTCAAGAAATAATTGTGCGAGATGTACGAGTATGTCGTATGAGTGACTTTAATTAATAAGATGTAATAAGATATGAGACAAGTTAAAATAAAACTACAAAATTTTCGTCGAACTTAAAATTATGACAAATTAAAATTGTTCATTTAATTGCAGCAATATTATTTGAATTGCCCAATTGTCTGAAACGTCAAATATATCAGACAGTAATATAAATTAATAACACTCATACGCACCGTTGCACAATAACTATCACTCTTCGTTGTAAAGCTTCTCTAAGACTTCACATTTAACTGACAAAAGTTTTAACCAAATACCCGCATCAAATAAATGTTGATCAGAATTTATAATGCAAATCAACTTAAGCATATTTGTATTATTCAAAACTATAATCCATAAAACAGATAAAATTAAATGGACTTGCATATTTTTAATAAATTAGCCAATTTCAGCAGACATATTTCATGTGCCTTTTGGTGGAGCACTTAAGAGCACCACTACATTTATGTTAATTTAAAATTAATCTAAAAATGCGTCGATATGATGGTGTGTTTGTGTGTGTGTGTGATTGTACAAATCAAATGCACATTATTTGAAAGTGGAAGTATAAGTGTTTGCTTGTGCCGCCCACTTACACACAAACAAATGCAATACACACATGCACACGCACACTTAAAACACGAAGACACATGAACAAGTACGAGTAATATTGCGATAATAATCAAATCATCATTATTTCTATGTAAATACAAAATAGATACGCAAGTGGGTTAGTTTGTGTGTTATTTAATACTCATCCGTACACGCACACTAACAAACAAACGAACGAAGAGAAGAGAAGAGAAGCACTTTAGAGCACATGCACACATTCATACGTATGTATATGTTCAACGAGACAAGCTCATCTGGCGATAAGCTCGTATATTAACAAATAATTGACAAGTTAAAATTACATTTTCAATTAAAGACAATTTGCCAACAAGGCGAATATGCTTTTGTTGTTGATTTTATTGTTGTAGTATTGTTGTTGCTCCTGTTGTTGTTGTTGTTGTTGCCGTTGTTGTTATTGTTGTTGTGCTACCACTGTGGCCGTAACTGCTGCTACCATTTTACCTACTGCTGTGCAACTTATTATCTGGCCATCAAAATATCTTTCATGCTATATACAAACGAACACACACACCGGCATACACATTTATCGGTATTTGCAGTGATGAGCCAAACTGGAAGTAACATAACTCTTGCAAAGGACCGACATTTTTGCATTAAACTTTAAAGCAGAATACCAAATTAACTTTTTTTTTTTTATTTTGTTTCAAAAATTGTTTTGAAAAAATTTCGTAGTATTTACTTTTGCTCATGACTGCGTTTCTACTAAGAGAATATGACAAGTGAGGCAATTTAAAAGTACAGGCAAACTATTTAATGATTGAAATAAAGTAAAACCAAATATTTAATTTATTTTTAAAAGCCCGTAAAATAATTTTTAAATTTAAAAGCTACAAATAATTTTCAAAAAAATGTTTGCATAAAAAAAATTTATAATAATATTTTCCTCTCTAATTTCTTTTGTACATTTCAGTAGTTTTATTAAAAGAAAATTTTTTTTTAATAAGTGTGCTTAACTTTATGAGGAATAAATTTATAGAAAATCGTTCCATTCCATTTTTATATATTACCAACGACTTCAGAGAATTGTTTTACCCTGTTGATGTTCGAATATCCTTTAAGACAGACACACACGTAGCTCACATGGCATGTTGTCCTTTGAGTGGTTTGGCCTTTGTTTACCGGTAACCCATAAGCCAAGTTAAAGCCATTGATAAATTATAACAGTGGAGTGACTACAACAACAACAACAACACCGAGTATATCAGAAAGCGGTTGATTGCATTCTGCAAATATTGAATTGCTGAACATAAGTGCAGAAATAATTACAAAATACATACAAACACACACACACACACACAAACACAATACTACATAAGTAAAAACACACCGCAATCACACAAACGTAACACAGATTCAAATCAAATGATGCTTCTGTCAGCTTCTTTCATTTGAAACATTAAAATTTGTCATCTCGTCCAGTGCTGCTGAATAGCTCGGAAATATTTCTTTTTCAGTAATTAAGAATATTTCTGTGACTAAAAGTAGATATGATATGAACTGTTCATATTTGCTAGTTAGATTTGAATGACACTTTTCAATAATAGTTTTATAGTAGAACAAGGGAAATTGCAATTGAACACTAACCATTTCGTCCGGTAGCTCTCCTTTAAATGCGACACCACCTCCACACTTGATCAACTGCTGCGCCTGCAATTGCACCAACACGAAGAGGACATCAAGAACACCGTCGATCGCGCCATCAAAGAAATGACTGTCACAAAAATACTCGATGAAATCAAAGCGACCTGGGCGCACATGGAATTCGAAACGGAGCAGCACCAAACGCGGCCACAGCTACAACTACTTCGCGTCTCCGAGGAGCTCATCGAAACGCTCGACGACAATCAAATGCAGCTGCAAAATATAGCCACCTCGAAGCACATCGAATACCTGCTCGACAAATTGACGCACTGGCAGCGTGTGCTCAGCGGAATCGATACTCTGATCAGCGCTTGGTTCGAGGTGCAACGCAAGTGGGTCTACCTCGAAAGCATCTTTATCGGCTCGGCAGATATACGCGCACAGCTACCGGCGGACGCGCAACGTTTCGAAACGATCGATATAGAATTTGCGGAACTCCTTGCAGAGGTGACATGTGTACGCGTCGTAATGCGAGTCGTACTCGAGCATGAACAAGTATTTGCGACGTTGGAACAACTGCAGCAGCGACTGGCGGTATGCGAAAAAGCGCTCAACGATTATCTCGAGACGAAGCGTTTGGCCTTTCCGCGTTTTTATTTTATTTCGGCTGCAGATTTACTCGACATACTGTCAAACGGCAACAAGCCACAGATTATCGATCGGCATCTAATCAAGCTCTTCGATTCCATATTGCGGCTGGAGTATGCTACTTCCACTGAAGCGGCTGTAGCCGAATCGACATCGCATACCGCACTCGGCATGCACTCGAAAGAAAATGATGAATTTGTGTGCTTCTCGACGCCGATCGAATGTGCCAGCCGTCGCGTTGAACTTTGGCTGGGCGCGGTAATCACACAAATGCGTCGTACGCTGCATGTGCTCTTCCGGCGCGCACTTCGTGCCTATTCGGAAAAGCCACGCGAACGTTGGCTTTACGATTGGCCAGCGCAAGTATCGCTCTGTTGCAGCCAGATCAGTTGGACATCGGATGTGAATCGTGCTTTCGTTTGGATTGAGGAAGGCTATGAAGCCGCCATGAAGGATTTGCATAAGCGACAGATTACACAGTTGAATGCTTTGATTAATTTACTGCTGGGTGAATTATCCGCCAGCGATCGACAGAAGATTATGACGATCTGTACGATCGATGTGCATAGTCGTGATGTTGTGGGAAAAGTGATACACTCAAAGGTGGACAGCTCGTTAGCATTTCAGTGGCAAAGTCAGTTGCGCCATCGTTGGGATGAGTCGCTAACAGAAGTGGACCAACAACGACAAGGAACCTCCGTCTCCGCTGATAACGAAGATGATGACGAGGACGAGGATTGCTTTGCAAACATATGTGATGCGGAATTTCGTTATGCCTACGAATATTTGGGCAATACTTCGCGTTTGGTAATCACTCCACTCACCGATCGTTGCTACATTACACTCACACAGGTATGTACTCGTTTGTATATGTGTGTGGTAATTTGTATTGAAAGTGAAAAAATAAAACTTTAATTTTTTATTGATGCACATTCTGTCACATTGCCTCCGTAAAACTCTTTCACACTTATACATATTGATTTGCACATACAATCACTCGTATGTGTGTGTATGTATATATTCTCACACTCCCGCATGGAAAGCGTACAAGCAATTCAAGCGAAATCGTTAAGACGATTTTCCATTAAATTAATTGAATTTCTTTTAAGCCTGAAATGAGAAAGTGTGTGCGTGTGTTGATATGTTTTTACTCACTGATACGACATACAGGGTGTTTCACAATAAGTTTAAAATATCTTACCACAAAAAAGATATTGTTCATATTAGCCTGAATTTTTCAATTATATCCTGCCAGGTTGAGTCAATTTAAGATAGACTGACACCAAAGGATCAAATATTTTCACATATTTTGTTGAGTGTATTCAATGGTCATATACTCGTATATATGGTCAAAATTTTTTTTTTTTATATATAAAAATTTACTTTATACCTTTATTTATAAAAGTGCCTGCTAGGTTAACTTTTGTTCTCAAAGAACCGAAAACGAGCGACATCTACCACACACCCTATTCAAATAAGTGTATAGTACGTATGTATACTCGTATAACCGTTCTTAAGTGAGTATGTGCGTAAACCGTCATGGTATGTTGAATTTTTAAAATACAATTTCATTGCGCTTTTCGTCACGCAAATTAAATTTGCTTTAGCTGCTGCATGCTGCAAATGAAGCACGCATGAAAACGTCGAGAAAATATTTTAATTATGTGCGGCGCACCATTAAAGTGCGAAAAAAACGTGCAAAGCAGTAAAGGCGCGTCTTTAAAGATGGGCCAGAGCGGGTCTTAAATGTGTCTCAAGGACAAGAGCAAACGCATTCAACTTTGTAGCCCGTCAGTCAGTACAGTAAACAAAAATTAAATTGCAAACTTACGTGCGCGCTCGCATACAAATTGAAAATTATTGCATAGTTTGCGGCGTTGTTGCGCGCGAAATCCTTTTGCACGGATTCTTTCAATGCCGCTTAACTTTACGATGACTATGAAAAAAAAATTATTATACAAAGTTTCTGATTTTTAAAATGTGTACAGTCGCTGCATCTTGTGATGGGCGGCGCTCCGGCCGGTCCCGCTGGTACTGGCAAGACCGAAACCACTAAAGATCTGGGACGTGCACTTGGCGTTATGGTTTATGTCTTCAATTGTTCAGAGCAAATGGACTACAAATCCTGCGGCAACATTTACAAAGGTCTCGCACAGACGGGCGCATGGGGCTGCTTCGATGAGTTCAACCGCATTTCCGTCGAGGTGCTGTCTGTTGTCGCGGTGCAGGTTAAGACTATACAGGAGGCAATCAAGGTGAGTGCAAGTAGATCAAAGCCAAAGCAAAGTAAATTGACAACTTCATAACGGACAGGTTGCTTACAGTACTTTATTTATATTTAAGTAAAATTCAAGATAAAAAAAAGTATAATATGAGATCTTAAATTTACAATCCTCAGATGCACAAAGCAAAATTCGTCTTTATGGGCGAGACGATATCGCTGGTGCCGTCGGTTGGTATTTTCATCACCATGAATCCCGGCTATGCTGGCCGCACCGAATTGCCGGAAAATCTGAAAACACTCTTTCGGCCCTGCGCCATGATCGTGCCCGACTTTGCATTGATTTGCGAAATTATGCTAATGGCTGAAGGCTTTCAGGACGCACGTCTTTTGGCGCGTAAATTTATAACGCTTTACACGCTGTGTCGAGAGCTGCTCTCGAAACAGGATCACTACGATTGGGGATTACGTGCCATCAAATCGGTATTGGTTGTGGCGGGTACACTAAAGCGTGATGATCACAGTCGTCCAGAAGATCAGGTTTTATAACAAAATGGTAAATTTGTATAGAAACGAATTGCATTTATAATTTTTTAGGTCTTAATGCGTGCCCTGCGTGACTTTAATATACCGAAAATCGTTACGGAGGATGTTTCGATATTTATGGGTCTCATTGGAGATTTATTTCCTGCTTTAGACGTTCCACGGAAGCGTGTCTTTGATTTCGAAAAGACCATACGACGTGCAGTCAACGAAATCAAACTGCAACCCGAAGAAGGCTTTCTAATGAAAGTGGTGCAACTGCAAGAGTTGCTCGATGTGCGCCATTCGGTGTTTATTGTAGGCAACGCCGGCACTGGCAAAACGAAAATCTGGCAGACTTTACGCGAGACTTACCGTATGCAAAAATTAAAGCCCGTCTGCAATGTACTTAATCCCAAGGCACTGTCAAACGATGAACTCTTTGGTATTGTCAATCCAACCACACGCGAGTGGAAAGACGGTCTATTCTCATCAATAATGCGCGATCAGGCCAATATGCCAGCCGGACAACCTAAATGGATTGTTCTCGATGGTGATATTGATCCGATGTGGATCGAAAGTCTCAATACTCTAATGGATGATAATAAGATTTTAACATTGGCCAGTAACGAACGTATTTCGTTGAAACGCGAGATGCGTCTGCTATTTGAAGTGGGTCACTTGAAAGCAGCAACGCCGGCGACAGTATCACGTGCTGGTATTCTGTACATCAATCCACAGGATCTTGGCTGGTCGCCGTAAGTATTTAAAAGATAAACTGTATGGTTTATAAAAAAAAATCACTCCACAGCTATGTTTCATCTTGGCTTGAGACGCGTCTGGACATGATTGAGCGTGGTATTCTTACAACGCTTTTCGAAAAATACTTTCCCAGTTTGATGCAACGGCAACGTGATTTTCGTCGCATTACTCCTATCACCGATATGGCCATGATTCAAATGACTTGCCATCTTCTAGAGTGTCTTCTCGAAGCTGCTAGTGCCGCATCAACAGGTTGTGATAGCTCACCGCTGGTGAATCCACATTGTTTGCATCATAGTGAACTTTCTGCGCCAGATGCTTTAGAATTGGCCTTAGAATTAATTTTTGTATATGCCGCAATGTGGAGCTTTGGCTCTGCTTTATATCAAGATCACATCATCGACTGGCATCGTGAGTTTCACAAGTGGTGGACGTCTGAGTTTAAGGACGTCAAACTACCTACGCAAGGCACTATTTTTGACTACCATCTAAATGTGCGGACACAGAAATTCCAACGTTGGTCGGAGATGGTAGCACAGGAAAAGTGTGACTTGATAGATCCGGAAGTTTCGCTACAGGTTTGAATTTGTTTATCTTAATTTGGAGTTTTTATTAATGTGTTTAGTATTAATCAAATATAAATTTTAGTTTTTAAATTAATCAAGAATATTAAATATTGTTTAAGATACTCCTGTAGACATAAACGTATTGCCGTACCTATAATATTATTCAATTCCATTGTATTTCACCAACCAGAACATTCTAATACACACCGGGGAGACTGCGCGCCTCTCCTATTTCCTTAAGCTGCTTATCGACCACAACCTTGCCTGCATGTTAGTTGGAAATTCTGGCTGCGGCAAAGGCGCCATCTTTCGTGAACTTTTCAACAAGTATGCAAGCGCACAGGAGATGCTTGAAATCGGCAGCGGTAGTGGCAGTGTGTCAATCAATGGTGGTGGCACGTCAACCGCATTACAACACAAACACTCGTCAACGCCACAGCTGACCGCAGTTCAAACGACCCACTTTAATTTCTACACATCATCCGAAATATTTCAGAAGGTGCTCGACCGTCCGTTGGAGAAGAAATCCGGCCGATGCTATGCGCCAAGTGGGCCGAATCGACGCATGATTTACTTTGTCAACGATTTGAATATGCCGGAAGTGGATGCGTATGGCACCGTGCAACCACACACAATAATGCGTCAATTCATGGACTACAGACAGTGGTGAGTGGAGTGAAAATGTCATTTGAATTGTTGAAAGTTCTGAAGAATGTTCCAGATTTGAATGAAGACACTTAAATTGTATTAGAATGGATTTGGTATTGGTTCTGAGTGATTTAAGGAAATTACACTAAATTCGAATATATAGTAAACTGATTGTTATTGATATGTGTACTCGTATATACAGTAAATCCCAAATATTATTGACACAGGTACGACCGCCAGCGTCTGCAACTAAAGGACATTCGCCACTGTCAGTTTGCTGCCTGTATGAATCCAACCGCTGGCTCTTTCACAATCGATCCTCGATTACAGCGGCACTTTTGTGTTTTCTCGCTGGCTGCACCAACTGAAGAAACCCTGCAGCGCATCTACAGCAGCATTCTCAGTGGTCATCTTGATAACCCAGCAAATGGATTTAACAAGGAAATCCGTTCCATTGGTAAACTTCTGGTTCAAGTAGGCATAGCGCTACATCGACGCGTCGAGTACGCGTTTCTACCGACAGCAGTCAAGTTTCACTATGTGTTTAATTTGCGCGATCTGACCAACATCTATCAAGGTCTAATGAATAGCGTTGGTGCGCCACCAAGTGATTCTGGGACAGTGGCGACCGGCAGTAATGGCGCCCTCTGCATCAGGCCCTCCGAACTAATACGTCTTTATGTTCATGAGGCATTTCGCGTCTATCACGATCGTCTGGTGGATCCGTATGATATAAAGTCATTTAAGGCTTCAATACGCGATATTTTCAAGAAAGACTTTGAAGATTTCGATGAGGATTTTGTATTTTCTGATCCGCTGATTTACAGTCACTTTGCTCAGTCATTGGTTGACCAGAAATATATGCCCATACGCAGCTGGGAGAGTCTTTTTCAACTGCTAATGGAAGCACAGGCGAGCTACAATGAGGTGGTGGGATATATGAATCTAGTGATGTTCGAAGATGCCATGATTCATGTATGTCGGTAAGTAACTTATACCTAAAAACGTTTCCTGGAAGTCCCAAAAATTAGAGCGTTGACTTGTTTATGTTTTCCTTATAGCATTAATCGCATTTTGGAGAGTCCACGTGGCAACGCTCTACTCATCGGCGTCGGAGGCTCCGGAAAGCAAACGCTTGCGCGCCTTGCCGCCTTCATATCTTCGCTCAGTGTTTCCCAACTTCAACTCAAACGTGGTTTTTGCATGCAGGATATGAAGGATGAACTAGCCGCATTATACATGAAAGTCGGTCTGAAGAATGTCGCATCTGTGTTCCTTATCTCTGATGCTCAAATACCCGACGAGTCCATCCTGATGTTAATAAACGATTTATTAGCCTCTGGCGAAATTCCTGAACTCTTTGCTGACGATCAACTGGAAACAATTGTTAATGGTATTCGCAATGAGGTAAAACAGTGCGGCACTCTCGATACCAAAGAGAACTGTTGGCGTTACTTTGTGGAAAAGGTTCGACGTCTGCTGAAGGTGGTGTTGTGTTTTTCGCCCGTTGGCCAAGTGTTGCGAGTGCGTGCTCGAAAGTTTCCTGCAATTATAAGTCGTACATCGATTGATTGGTTCCATGAGTGGCCACGCTCAGCTTTGGAATCGGTATCGCAGAAGTTTCTTGAAGAAGTCGATGAAGTTGTTTTAGCGGTAAGTGAATCATTATAATTTAAATTTTTCACAAGTATTTGAAAACATTTATCCGACATTTTTGGTGTGACTTCAAGCATAACATTTAATGTCAAAGGCTTATTTAATTTTTGGCTTAAGAAATCTACACTCAAGGTCAAAAAAATATTAAATCAGCCCACGAGTCGGCCATTGACTCTTTAACTTTTATATACGATATTTTATTTGATTTCATATCATTCCAAGTTCTGAATTTGATCACTGCATTGATAATAAAATTACTTTAAGCGGCTCTGATGAGAGGACATTATCGCCTGGCTTGCACTATATAGCTAACTGGAAAAGTTTAGACTATTATATGTGTAATGTCTAAACCGTTTTACATTAATCCATTTTATATTTTAAAATTAAAGTATGTCTCTATTCTTGTTTTGCTTATCCCTGTTACTCAGCGCGATTTAATCACACCCATCGGCTGCTTTATGGCCTACGTTCATGGCACGGTCAATCAGATTTCGAAAATTTATCTCCAAAATGAGAAACGTTACAATTATACAACACCCAAAACTTTTCTCGAATACATTTTTCTGTATCGCAAACTGTTGGTGGCCAAAAGCGGCGAACACACTCGACGCATACAGCGCCTACAAAGTGGCATGGCCAAATTGGCCGAATGTGCACGTCAAGTGGACACGCTGAAGGTGAGTGGAATTAAATGCAGCGCCAGCAAACACAACACAGACAGATCTGCTTACTCAAAAACACTCGCATGTACGTACATACATGTGTAATACATAAGTAAACACTAATACTTGTTTGAGTCACTCAGACGAAAAGCGTAACAATCAACAATAATTTTTTTATTTAATTAATTAAAATTTAAATAAATTCATTAACTATTTCATATTTTTTACTTTATTTCTTATTTTATAAATAATGGTTGTTGCGGCAGCATGCAAAATAATTAAAGCACGAACATATTAAGAACCAAATTTTATTGAGTATTAAAAAACGGCGGCGGGGTATGGTTTTACTCAGTGTGGCGTGGTTTTAATATGGCTTGGTTTGGTTTGGTTTGGTTTTAATATCTAAAATATATATGAATATGATTAATTATAAATATAATGAAATACGAGTACGTACTTATTCGTGCTTATTCGTGCTTCGTTTTTTGGCAATTCAACAGTAATAATCGGAAGCAGCCATAAGACACATAACTTAACTAAATAAACATAACGAAAATAACTTAACGAACTAACACTCAGAGGTGCTTACAAAAAGTGTTAAAAAGTTACAGTTTATATAAAAATGCGTAATAAATAAATATATTAAATTTCGTGGTTATCCACAACATCCCGCCCCCCGTGAACCAAAGGAGCGTCAGCGTTTTGAGGTTCACCAGAAACGTCTAGCACGGCTAACTTTGATGCGGGTCTGCGCAGATTTCCAGTAGTTGTTTTGATTAGAGCTGATCTTACTTGGCCATCTGGAGCGGGAAATATTTCCAGTACAATTCCGCGCCTCCATTCGCCTCGATTTTCATTGTCGTCACATATGATGACTACGTCCCCAACTTGAATCGGCTTCACTCTTTGATGCCACTTGGTACGACGAGTGAGTGTGGGCAAATACTCTAATATCCATCTTCGCCAAAATGTCTGTTTGAGTTGCTGTAAAATTCGCCATTGTTTTCCCAAACATACTTTTTCTGAAAGAGCTGATGTTTGTATGTAATTTGGGCAGCCTAGAATGAAATGATTAGGCGTTAGCGGATCTGCGTCGATGCTCTCAATTGGCAAGTGCGTAAGCGGACGAGAATTAATTAAGTTTTCTGCTTCAATAAGCAGACTTTGCAGTGTCTCAATTTGCGGAGCCGTTTCTTTTAGTGTAAACGATAGAACTCTTTTAACGCTGCGGACCATTCGCTCCCAAATGCCGCCAGCTGAAGGATTAGCAGGTGTATTGAATACCCATTCAATGCCACGGCGAGTGCATTCAGCTCCTATGTTCTCTTCAGTTTGCAGCCACTCCACCTTGCTTGCTCCAACGAAATTCGTACCTCTGTCACTTCGTATACGTACAGGAACACCTCTGCGATTTATAAAATTTCTTAAACATAGAATGACTGCATCAGTTGATAAATCTCGTGCTAACTCCAGGTGTATTGCTCTAATAGATAGGCATGTGAACAATGCCACCCATCTCTTCTCGCGGCGACGTCCAATGGAAACCATTATTGGGCCGAAGTAGTCAATGCCAGTATACGAAAATGGCCTAATGTACGGCGTAAGGCGGTCAACTGGAATTTGACCCATCAGTGGTGTCTTTGGCGCTGCTGATGCATTTTTACAAATTTGGCAATCGCGTTTTATTAACTGTAGTAGGCGGCGGATACTCGGGATCCAGAATTTGCTACGAATCGCACAGATTATAGCTTCTTGGTTTTGATGATAAAACACCTCATGAAAATGCGTAGCAATCAAACGAGTCATTGCATGTGATCTTGGCATTATAATCGGCCTTCTGGTACACATCGGCAGACATTCAGCATTATCAGTACGCCCTGCGAGCCGCATTACTCCTTCGTCGTCAATCGCAGGATTTAAATTATAAAGAGAACTGCGTTTAGAAAGCTGCATTCCATTTCGCAGCGTAGTCAAGTCTTCGGTAAAAGCTGCTTCTTGTACCAACCTGCAAAGCAGAATTTCAGTTTTCTTAATTTGTAGCGCAGTTAAAGCGGTTGGCACTTTAGAAGCGTTGTGTATTTTTCGACCATATTCTCGAAACTTCAGAATTGCATATCTGACCCAGGTCATTACTTTAAGAAATTTGTAATAATTGGAAAATTTTGTGAATGGTATAACGTCGTCATTGGTTTGTAGTGCGTACAGTTGCTTTGTGCGCTGTTCTTCATCTTTTTCTTTCTGTAATATTTCTGACAAAAAAGGCCAATTTTCTTCCGCATCCATCAAAAATGCGGGTCCACGAATCCATCTACAATTCGACGAAAACATGTCTATTGATTGTGGTCTTGTTGCGTCATCAGCTGGATTTAACGATCCTGGAACCCACCTCCACTGCTCCACTTCGGAAGAATGAAGAATTTCAGAAATTCGGTTGCAAACAAATTGCTTATATCGTCGTGCGTCAGACTGTATCCATTGAATGACTGTTTTAGAATCGGACCAAAATACAATTTTATTTGGCTTTACTACGTGGCTATTTACGATAACGTTTTTTAAACGTGTCCCTAAAACAGCTGATTGTAACTCCAATCTCGGAATTGACAGTGGCTTAAGTGGACTACAGCGTGACTTGCCTGTAACGAAAACGACGCTGACTTCATTATTGTAACATATGCGCCAATATGCCACAGCAGCAAATGCAAGCTCACTTGCATCTACGAAGACATGTAACTGAATATCAGTAGATTCAGTAAAATTTAATTGGTAACATCTGGGTATACTAAATTCTTGTATTTTGTCAAGCGCTTTATACCAATTATACCATTTATCGTAAATTTCGTCCGGAATAGTGTCATGCCATCCAATATTCAAGTGCCACAACCTCTGCAGAAGAAGCTTAGGCACCAACGTAACGTTAGCAAGAAATCCAAATGGATCAAAAATTGACATGGTTAGCCCTAACAGTTCTGCTTTTGTTGGGCGGCGCTGACCTTGCAATACTTGTTTCGGTATTCTTGAAAATTGCAGGTTAAAATAAAATTCATCACTCTTGGCATCCCAGTGCATGCCGAGTACTTTTTCATATTCAAACTCACTACTGCACATGTTTTTCGAAATACGTTTAATTGACGCTAAATTCTGGTCAATGGCTTGCAGTAACTCATCCGAGTTTGATATAAAACCTCGAAGCTCAAATCCAGCTAAACTTTGTATTTCTATTACTTTCTTAGTTACATTTATGCTTTCTTCAACAGTGGAAAAACTATCCACATAATCATCAACATAATGGCGGTTAATGATTGCCTCGACAGCTCTCGGATAATTTATTTTAAATTTTGACGCATTTAAATTCTTTACAAATTGTGCCGAACATGGCGAACACACTGATCCAAAAATCATCGCATTCATAACATAAACGTCAGGCTGTCTCGATTGATCCCCCTCACGCCATAGAAATCGCTGCGCTTGCTGATCAATTTTTCTTATATTAACTCGGTGAAACATTTCGCGGATATCACCGCAAACAGCAATTCTACCCTCTCGAAATTTAAATAAAATCGACAGCAATGACTTGGGCTGATAAGCATCAGGACCCTTCATGAGAACAGAGTTCAAGGACACATTGTTACTTTTAGCGGCGGCGTCAAAAACAAGTCTTGGCTTGTTGCCTTTATTTACGTTATATACGGTAAAATGTGGTAAGTACCACGTACATTCATCATAAAGTTCGGCTTCATCAGATGTTAACTTTCTTGCGTAACCCTTTGTTACGTATTCTTCAATTTTTTCATTATACCATTTGGCATAATTTATGTCATATAACATTTTCCTTTCGACGTATTCAAGTCGCTTTAATGCCATACAATAACTTTCAGGTAAGCGTACATTATCATTTTGCCACAAAAGGCCGGTTTCATATTTTTCACCTATCAACTTTGTTGTTTCTTCAAGTATTTTCTCGGCCCTAACGTCACAAGCAGATTTTATACAAGGCAGTTGCTTCGGCTCAAAACCCTCTAATGCAAAATAATCTGCAACTTGCCTTTGCAAATCGTTAATTTCATCGTTTTCAACATGAACATGGCAAACTGTTGCACTGTCGAAATAACTTTCATTAGAGCCAAACAAGGTCCATCCTAATTTTGTCTCATGCACTGCAAAACCTTCGTCGAAATTTACGACGCCTACAGCGCGCACCAAATTCGTATGCGGCATGCCTATTAAAATCTTTGGCACAGCATCAGTGTAACTTTCAATTGGGATGTCTCTTAACTCATTATATCGCTTCTTAAAATTATTTGAATTCATAGTTTGTGGCGGCAAAAATAGTTTTTTTGTTGTGCGAACGCCTTTCATATAAAAATGACTTGCTTCTGCGTGTGTGCCAGAAATTTCCAAATTTACACGCTTCGACATTTCGGTGGTGGTTTGATTGTCAATCCACTTCAAGTGCAATAAATCTGCAGCACCTTTTAGGCCAATATGACTGGCGATCTTCTCCTCAATGAGTGTAACTTTAGCTCCATCGTCGATGAAAGCCATTACTTTAATACTTCCCTTCGGTCCGTGTAATTTTACAGGCAAAAACTTTATTATTTTTTTTTTTTTTAAGTATTTAGGTTACCACCTTCCCCCTACAACTAATGTGTAAGGTTGGTGGATCCACTAGGGAATTATTTGGCCAAACCGAAGTTTTATAACGCCACACAAAATTATAGATTTAAATCTATTAAGACTTTTTTCACCATACGCGTGCAAAATTTAAGATTAAGCCACGCGGACTCGTGTTTGTTCCGTTAGCAAACGCGCGTCCCGCTACTCGGATCCCGTTACTTCCACTAGCCTTAAAAGGTCTGTGGAAAACACAATCCGAATAGCTCCGAAGATCGACTGTACGCTACCGATCACAAAACACGAATGGCAAAAACTTTAGCAAAGTATTTTTTGCAAAACAATTTTTTGTATCGGTTATGCTCGTAACGATCAGCTGTTCTTTGTCATTTAACAAAGTTTGAGAAGCACTCTTAGCAGCGACAGCTGAGCTTCCAGGCGAAGAGTTGTAATTTTGCGTCTCTCTTTTGTCATTAAGCATAGTTTGAGAAGCGCTCACAGTAGCGACAGCTGATCTTTCAGATGTGGAATTATAATTTTGTTCATTTTTTAAATTGTGTTTATGCAGCAGTTTGTTATGATATTTTGTACAAGAAGACACTGCGCATTCGCGGCGGCGTGAACAATTTTGAACGTTATGGCCTCTAGCAAGACAACAGAAACACAGGCGATTTGTTTTAACAATCTCCCAGCGCTTTTCATATTTGGCATCTTTAAAATTTTGGCATTGATACAATTTATGATTTTCATTGCAAAAACAACATTTTAACTTTTCTTCAGTTACAGTTAACACTGGCTTATTAAATCGATTGTATTTCATTGTCGGCTGTTCATTGTTTACATTTGACTTCGAAGGGGCTATTTCAGTTGCCATTACAACAAACATAGACATTTGCTGCAACCATGTACTAAATTCTCGTATAGTAGGATAGGGCTTATTTATAGTATACGTGTAGCGCGCCCATTCCTCTCTTTTATTCAGTGGCAACTTACTTACCAATTCGTCAAGCAGTGTTGGGTTAGATAAATGAGGCAAGGCACCTGCATTCTCCAGAAAAGCGGCAAGATTTGACACCATTGAACTGAGGTTTACAATTTCGTTGATTTTTCCACCGGTGATCGATGGAAATGCTCGAGCTTTAGCGAGCTGGCTTCGAATAAGCAGTTCTGGTCGACCGTAGTGAAACTCCAGGGTGGACATAACCTGATTAACACTTTCAGGGTGAATTAGTAAAGATTCAACTCTCATACGGGCGTTTCCTTTGAGGGATTTCTGTAAACGAAGTAAATTCTCAAAATTATTATATGAATACAAAGCAGTAGTTTCTCTGTATGCAACAGAAAACATTGGCCATTCTTCTGGCGTTCCATAGAATTCAGGCAGATCCTGCAATTTGCGCACAAAAGGCTGATTGTACGACGGCGTATACGTTTGTGGCAGTTGGCTTTGTATTGGCGAAAAATGCGGTGCTCTCGAAGAGGCTGCATTGGCATTGGCGGAATTGAGGTTAGGTATATAAAATGTGTTAAAATCACTAAATGTCCTATTAATTGGGACCGATGTGGCGGCAGTTGTGACCACGTTGGCTGAAGTGGCGGCGGCGAAATTAGTAGACGTGTTAACGTGGGCTTGAAATGCGTCGGCATATATGACGCTCGGAACTTGTACGTTAACAGAAGTGACGTTGGCAGAACTCGCAAGAGGCATGGCATAGGCTGGGCATAGGTTGGCGGAGCTTGCGTTGGCATATGTAGAAACAGCAGTGGCGTGACCCGTGTCGGCAAATGTGACGGCGGTTATAGTAGGGTCGGCAGAACTAACCACTGGTTTAGACGCAAGTGTTTGCATCAGACTTAACCTATCTTTTTCTGAGGCTGCTAAAGACAATTGCAAATTCTTTATTTGCTTCTGCAACTCAGATATGGCTTTTTCTTGCGAAATTACGGTGTGATCGAGGTCATCCTCGCTAGCTGAGCTATGTTCATCGTTGGAATTCGGCATTTTATTTGAATTAGACGCAATATTAATTGAAGTGGCAGATTTACTTCTCAAGTTGTAACGTGGCATCAAAGCGTCCAAAATGGCGGATGAATAAATATTAAAAAAAAATGTTGCGGCAGCATGCAAAATAATTAAAGCACGAACATATTAAGAACCAAATTTTATTGAGTATTAAAAAACGGCGGCGGGGTATGGTTTTACTCAGTGTGGCGTGGTTTTAATATGGCTTGGTTTGGTTTGGTTTTAATATCTAAAATATATATGAATATGATTAATTATAAATATAATGAAATACGAGTACGTACTTATTCGTGCTTATTCGTGCTTCGTTTTTTGGCAATTCAACAGTAATAATCGGAAGCAGCCATAAGACACATAACTTAACTAAATAAACATAACGAAAATAACTTAACGAACTAACACTCAGAGGTGCTTACAAAAAGTGTTAAAAAGTTACAGTTTATATAAAAATGCGTAATAAATAAATATATTAAATTTCGTGGTTATCCACAACAATGGTTATCAATTTACAAAACACGTTCACATTGTTCTTAAATAATAATTTAAGTTGTTTGATTTGATATTCATCATTGAAAGTAAATATAAAAAATATTAATTTTAGTATTTAAATTATGGATTTTTACGTCATGGGTCCAAATTAACTTTCGTACTTATTTATGCTGAAATTTTTTACTTAGGGCATTTTTAATATATTGTAAGAACTTTTTTCACAAAAATTTAAAAGTGTTTGTTATGCTTTTTGGCAACTTAACGCCTCAGTCATTCATTCATTGAGGTCGTTGGACGCGCTTGATCTACCGCCAACGCCGCCGCCGCCAACTGCCTTATGCAATTAGTGCGCGTAATTGAATTGCTGCGCTGCACCAAATCTGATTTGTTTTAACGTTGGTGGCCTTTTTTCGTCGCACTATCTTTCTTTTTTAATTTTAAATGCTTGTTGAGTGTCTCGCTTTGTATACTCACGGCGGCAGCGGTGGGCAGCAGGCATGTCAACCTTTAGCAAATTGATCCTATGTACGTACTATCGTCCGGGGTTGCCCATTCACGGCGTGCGTAACCTCGGTACAGCAAAAAATGAATGAGGTAAGTTCGATATTGAAACTAATTGAATTGAATGGTTTGGAGTTGATTCGAATGCGCGACGATTGGAGGCACCTTTTCGACACGGCACAGTAGCATTTCATACTACGCACTCACACCTTACGCTCACATGTCGACGGGCTGCCAAAGTTTCGTCCTTGTTGGCATAGTTGAATTTAACTTTTTATATTTTCGTCTTTTTATTCGCCTCCGCGTAATTTCTGCGTGTAAAGTTTTTGGCAAATATTGGAAAATCGTGCTTTGTTTCGGCAAAAACTGTTTTCGATGTAATTCTTTTTTTTCATATACTATAATAAGGAAAGCAGGTTAAAATAAATACAGAAAACAGAAAACTTTTAACTTTGGTGCTCTTGATATGCAGCAGGTGTAGTCCTTGATGTAGTCCGTGCCTTTCCGTTAGTGATGAAGTTTTTCACCTAAATTAGTGTAATTGCAGAATGGTTATAAAAACAACAAAACAAAAACTTACCATACAAAAACGGAGAAGTAACACAAAGAAAACATACGAAGATAAATTAGAAATTAATATGAAAATTAAGAAAACCCGAAACGCCATAAAGATCTCTGCTTATAACTCATTAAACAAAATTTGCAAAATGTTTAACCAAATGCTTTGTTTTTAAATTTAAATCGAAACTCTTCAACAACGTTATCCACAGGATCAATTGGCTGTACAGGAGATTCAACTGCAGGCGAAAAATGCCGCCGCCGATAAACTCATCATCATTGTCAGCGCCGAAAGCGAAAAAGTCAAACGTGAGAAGCACATTGCCTCCGAGGAAGAGAAACGTGTACTCATTATTGAGGAAGATGTTTCAATCAAGACCAAAATGTGCGAGGAGGATTTACGCAAAGCTGAGCCCGCGCTAGTTGCCGCACAAGCAGCACTTAACACGCTCAACAAAAACAATCTCACCGAGCTTAAATCGTTTGGTTCACCACCTAAAGCGGTGGTCAATGTCTGTGCTGCGGTTATGGTGCTACTCGCGACAAATGGCAAAATACCGCGCGATCGCAGCTGGAAAGCAGCCAAACTGATGATGGTGCGCGTCGATCAGTTTCTAAGCGATCTGGTTAACTACAATAAAGATAACATACATCCGAATATCATCGAAGTGCTGCAGGAGCATTTGAAGGTACTTATGGATTTAATAGAAGAATAAAAAAAATATCTACTGTACATAAAATTCAAATCATTTCCACTTTTTTTTTCAAATGAGTTATTTATAAAATATAATCAAGGAAAAATAATCCCTTTCAGGATCCCGAATTCAACCCCGACAAAATCGTTCAAAAGTCCGTTGCTGCGGCGGGCCTCTGCGCTTGGGTCATTAACCTACATCGCTACCATCAGGTCTTTCTTATTGTGGGACCAAAACAAAAGGCATTGCAGGACTCACAAGAAGAACTGCTCGAGGCGCGAGAACGCCTGCAATACCTCAAGGGTAAGATTAATGATCTGGAGATGAAACTCTCAGAAATTCAAGCCGAATTCGAGGAGGCAGTTGCCGAAAAGCAAAAATGTCAACGCGAAGCGGATAAGACATCTTTTACAATAGATCTGGCACATCGACTGGTCAATGGATTGGCCAATGAGAATGTACGCTGGAAGGAGTCGGTGCAAAGGTAAATATTCCCTAATTGGCTGCAAATCGGAATGTATGTAGTTAATGTTTTCGGTAACTTCCCCCACCACAAATCGCAACATTTTTCGTTCGCTTGAAAATAGGTCAGTAGATGCCGAATTCGCACTTATTTGCATCCTCTTTCTCCTCAATCAAATATTGACGTTAATTACGAAATTGTTTATTTTCGCTGAACAAGTGCACTTACGCAGTCTCGCTCGTCTATTTGTCTGCTCCGTTTTCATATGCATACATAAATACATACATAGGTACGCGGCAAAAGTTCAACAAACTTGCGTTCGTATATATTTTGCAAAATATTGCTGACGCAGCATGTAATGCGAAAGACGCCAACGCAAACGAAACTTTTTTATTACTGCTAATTTCGGCAAGCGTTGTCGACGCTCTTCGAATTCGGTCCAAAGTTATCAATAACTAAATACCAAGAACCCTCAATCACAACAAAAATAAATATAGAATTCTGTTTTTTTTACAATATTGAAATATTAAATTTGAATTTCAACATATGTAAATACATAAGAGCTTGAAAATTAAATATATTACGAAATTCCATAAAAATAACATCGTGTGAAAAACTGCCATAGAAGTTTCATAATACGAAGTTTGAAATTTCGTGTATAATGTCACTTGGGATTCTATACAAGCGCCTTTCACAAATCCCTTTAACCACAATTCTTCGAAAATTTAATATCATAATTTTTTGATGAAGGTTGCTTGGTACAATTTCTTTTGCTACTTACTTTCGAAAATACAAAGTTGAACCAATAACAAACAAAAATACAAAAACGCAACAATACAAAATAAATAAATAAATAAATAAAATTTTGCGCAAACTCAGCGTCCACTTGCGGCAATAATGAAATTATGTGAATTTTTCCATTGGCGGCATAATTGCCCAGCCACCGCAATTGCTGATGCCGCCGACAATGACAACGACAACGGCAACGTTAACGGCCACTAAGACAGGACATGCAGACGCACTTAGCGTACATACAACTGTCGTTGTCGCTTGTCGCCTAATCGATGAAATATTTATGACCCGGGAACGCGGCGAGGGATGCCATTAAAAGTTCAAGTGCGAAAACAACAGCGGCGCCCTTGAACTGGTCGAACGTACCAACGCAATCGAAACGATAAACTTTATTTTTGTATTTTCACTTGTATTGATTTTCTATCGACAGTTGAGAGATTTATTAAATTTTCAGCACAAATAAAAAACAAACTAAGTTTTTGGGTAAATAATAATTTCCCAGAAAACTACACAATTTTCTTTTTTATTCTCGAGAAAGGAAATATCGTAATTGTGGCGCAACTAATGCGCATGTAACAAGTATGAATGTGTGTATGTGTGTGTGTGTGTGTTTGTGTAGATTTCAATGTTTGCCAATTGAGGCAAAATTCAATTAGAGCAGTGAGGCACACATGCGAAAGACACAATTACAAACACAAACAAGTGCCTGGTACCTTCGTGCCGATCAAATAAATGAATGAATGCACTTTGGATGTGTGCGGCGCCTTTTTATGTGTGACTGACTGCGTTTGAGTGTGTGCGTGTGATTGTGTGTAAATGTGCACAAAAGCATGAAATAACTACGCACGAGTGACATCTTCAAAATCATTAAAAACACAACAACAAAATTTACTTGTGAAGCTCTACAAGCGGCATAAACGAATTTTTAAGTAATCGCAGAACTAGAACTACACGGTCCTGCTGTATAAAATGAATACTTTCATTTATAATTTACATTTAGCAAACATTTTACCATAGCTTTAAGACGATTTAAGAAATTCCATCTTGTTGTTTGTTGTTTTCTATAATTTATGTAGACTTATGCATTAGTATTATATTTTTAAAATAGCTACACAAATATCTAGAACAAAAATTTGAATTTTTTAATATGTCAAATTATGAACAAAATCGAGACTATGCAAAACTTAACATAATGGTACTTTTGTGTAGGGTATTTAAATATTCAATATTCCCTTTTGTGTTCACTCGAATTTTTGATGAATCAACTTAAAGGACTTTGTCGGATATTATTATTAACTGCAATTTAACTAGTAACGCTACTAAACTATCAGTTAAATGTAATATCAGATTCAGTAAAGCTGCGGGCTTTGCATTTCGCATTTCGTTCTTACAGAATTGTTGACAAGTGTTGGTGTTTCGGTTAAATATTACTTACAGCGTAAGCAAATAATCAGTAATGCTCTTAAATAAATATTTATAATAGCATAAGGACTGCTAATTGCGCTTTTACAAACTTGTAGTATTCGTGACACATACACAAACACAAACAGATGCAGTTGTAATGTGTGCATGCTCAACCAGTCCCTAGTATCTTCTCTTTTTTATTTTTTAAATATGTGAATTTTATTTTTCTGCACATATGCAAATTTTTATTTCCCAGTATTTTTCAGTTTATTTTAGTTATTGTACAAACGGTAACCACTGCGACACGCATACACACTCATATACAAACGCACACGCACACATACACGCGCTGATAAACAACAGCGACACTGTTACGTTGTTACACTGTTTCGCTGTTACTTTGTGGTTTAAATACCTCAAAGTATAAAATGCTTTTGGCATGCAAAAGCAAACAAACCAACAGACAGACAGACAGACAGACACAAGCGATGCTACGTTTTTAACATGTGCGGAGGTGAATGCTGCATGCAGGCAAACTTCTGCCGTTCGGTATTTGTACGCTTGTGTGTGTGTGCGTTTGTGTTTACTTCGCTATTTGTGCATATTTTGTTTATGTATTTGTTCGTGCATGCGTGTGTGTTGTGACAGTCAAAATTAAAATCAAAGTAAATAGCTGCAATCGTATTTTTGTACAAATAAAGTTGGCGCAATTCGGGGAAATTTCAACTCGAGGCGTATGAGTGACTTTTAAATTATTGCGTTTAAATTGGTTTGCTAGGCGATAAATCAGTTTGTGTTTATGAGCGCATAACAATACGATATTTACTCTGAAAAATACATTTGCATTCATATAAATTAATAGAGTTTTGATTAAAATTTTAGAATTACAAAATCTTAAAATGATTATTTTTTAATTGCTTCAGTAAAAAATTTATTTTACCTAAATCATTCATTTCCTAGATATAAAATACAAAAATAAATATCATCGACGTAGATTTGCTTTGGTCTTCAAATGTCAATCGAAAGTTGAAAGTTAATTGTTTTAAAAAGTTACAAATAAATGTGAATCGAAATTGACTTACGAAAGCAAATTAAGATGCCTTTTAAAAATGTAAAAACAAAATTTAAGTTTTCAAACTTAACTGATTTTAAATTCCTTTTTTTATAAATGTCATCATCTCACATATAATACATACATATGTATGTATGTGTATTTTCAATTTAATATTAAAGTATTTGTTTTCCACAAGCTCTTCAAATTATTTTAGGAATTGTCATGGAATGGAGAAAAGAGTCGTTGAAAATCAATTTATTTATTTTTCTTTAATGCACGCCAACAACAGGAGAAATAAGTTTAGCAAATTATTAAGCCACCACCTGAAATCACGGCACAAAACTCTTTACTGACTTTGCAATTTATGCACATATCCAAGCAACAAAAAGCCACAAAAGCGAAGGAAAACACAAAAGAAAACGACCAAAACTCAACTCAAACATTTACGGCAATAGTTTAGCGCTTGCAAAAATGTTGAAGACTCACGACTCACTTAACCGGAGGCTAAGCTAACCTACTGTGAAAATTAACTCCCAGCCGGGTTCGCGATTCACCCGCTCGTGCGTTTGTTCCCTCGTTCATTCGTTCGTCGTAGAGCGTGGAGCGTGGAGTTCCTTTGCTGCAAAAGTGCACTTCTTGAGAATTTCTTTACTTAGTATTTCACATTTTACCTTCTACTTTTGTGATTTTTTTATGTTCCACTGTTGCTGGCAACACAAACGGAATAACAGTATTTTTGCAGCAACGTGAGGGAGCAGTTCCAGCAGATTCAGGAATTTTCGCACTTGTCAAGCGCAGTTTTTGGCTCGTTAGACGTGCAAGAAGGCAAGCGAGTAAAGCGGCAAAAGCACAAAATATGCTGTTCGCTGCCCTTTTTTTGTCGCCAGCTGAACAAACAAAAAAACCAACAAAAGCGCAGGCGGCGGTTGCAGCATTCACACCTGCCTTTGTGTGCTGCATGCGGCATGTAACATGCTCCACGCAGACACTTGCGAATTTCTTTGTACTTTCGAAATATTTTTTCTGAGAATCTCGTTTTTTGGTGTTGGATTTTTTTCTTAAGCTGTTTGTATGCGCTTTTTTTCTTAAGGTATTCAAAGCAAATGTCGCGCCAGGATTTTCATTTATTTTACTGCTTCGTAAACGAATACTTGAGTTGAAGTTAATGAAGTGACGAGTCGCCTTTGACGGCATCTCCAAAAGAAGTTCTTTGTTTTTTCCTGTTCATGTGTTGTGGCAAGTTCGGAGAATGTTTTGCTTAGCGCTAAGCAAACAATTTTTTGTTTACTTTGTTCTCTGAGTCTCCTGAAATTAAAGCAAGCTGTTTTAAATCTAAATTTATTGAATCATTTACCACACTCAAAGCAATTTTTTTCATTAATTTAATCGTTTTTTTTTAAATCAGAATAGAAATAAAAAAAACAATTTAAGGTAGTGAATTCAATTTAAGGGACAACAAAGCGAGGTAAATCCAATTAAATATTTTCCCAAACGCACAACTGTCAATAAAACTTGAATAATACTTGCGGAAAAAGTACTCCATCATCAAATGTCTCAGCAGGACTACGTCTAACCAAACCAAACTTTGTCTTATTCGTCCATTAAATAAGAGCACGCTGCCAAGTCATAACGACTTGCATACCAAACCAAACACAAAGTTGTGCGTATGAATGCCAATATTTTTCAAGAAACTTAATAAAATTATTGAAACGTCTGTCTTAATATTCATTTATCTGTGTTGTCCAATGACTGTCGCCGGCATGGCTCTTGCTGCTGCTGCTGCTGCTACTCCAGTAGTTGTTGGTGTACGTCGATTTTCATTAGAAGCCCAAGAGAACCTTTCGTTCCAAAGTCAAACTGTGCAGGTGTATTTTATGCAATTCCAACACACTTTGCAGATAGCACAAATGCAAATATGCACAATTGCAGATATAAGAAAAATGAATGGGAAAGTACGCTTGCAGCATGCCGTATAAGTACAATGCAGCAACACGAGTTTCTGGCGCTGTTGTGAAATATTTATGAAAATACAATTATGCATGTACAACATGCAAATGTATGGCAATTTTTTGCTTGGTGTAAATGCGAGAGTTTAACTTCTTAAATAGTTCTTTAAAAAAAAAATTGTTTATATTGAAAGTATTCATAAAAAAGGTTTAAACGAATAAATAACCAACTCAATAAAATGAATTTATTTTTATAAAATGCATTTAAAAAAGTTAAAAGTTTAAAAATTTTAAAGATCATCATTTTGGTTTTTTGTACCCACTAGTTAATAAAAGAGATAAAACTATTCTTTTGTTAACTTTGCAGAACATTAATTTAACATTTGCATAACTATTTAGCAACATTAACTAAACAAAAAATATTATATATTTTTTAGCATTTGTTTTAAATTTGATATCTAATATTTTGTACATCATTTTTAATGTCTTCTTTTAATAAACAATCCTCTCAATTTGTCCATACTCAACTCAAGCTTTGATGTCATTTGTCGCATATTCGTGTTACGTTTAGTATACAACAATTTAAAATAACTCACACACCTTCCGTTGTCCGTCTGCATTTGTTATTTTTCTTGTTAATTTAATGGTTTCAATTTTGTAAAATTTTCTCGTATAGCTTTCCAACAATACAAAACAATAATTTGCTGTTGTTGTTGTTATTGTTATTGTTGTTCGCGAGGGCCGTTAACATTACGTCGGCGCGCATAAATTACCTCCCCGAATTGCACTTGACTTTAAACGACAGCAGCAATTTGCTGCCGCCGCCGCTGTTGCTGCTGCTTCTGCCGCCGACAACGCAACACGCAAGCAAAATTAAATATTTATAAAACAATTTGGTTTGACATTCCAAGAAAATTGCGCACATTTATTGCCAATAAAAAAACGTAAACACAAAATAAAAAAAAACATTGTGGCAAATTTAATTGAATTTTATTTGCAGCCGAGGCGTATGAGCGATTTGTAATTTTGAATGATTGCATTATAAATAGCATCTTTAAGATATATAGTAAGTGTTTAATTTCAATTAAGTTTTATTAAATTTGTATAAAAGTCCGTTCAATGGCACTCATACGCACTGTTGTCCTCATACTTAAGGAAGTTTTAATAAAAAATTAAATTTGTCCAAAATGTTGCCTAAATTTTCTATTTATTTACAATATTTTATTTCGCTTCAATTAAATAAAAGGACATTTCTCTCGACATTTTCATGGGCAAACCAAATTTTTAAGATATTCATCCGCATTTTCATATTTTGTGGCGCAGCCTAGTAAAATGAAATTATGCTGACGAGTAAAATAAATGCATATTTTTTAATTTAAATATTTAAAATGCAAAAATGTTGCAAACAGGAAGGAAAATTATTTTCAATTATAATATGTTGGCTGGCTTCGTATGATAAAGTAGTGTGTGTATTTTTAAGTTTCAACTGGAATCTCTTTTAAGCCATGTAATGCACTAGCTTATTTTCATCATTATTTTTCCAATTTCCCGGCATTTAAGTGCATCAACTTTGTACTTCCGTCTTTTATCCGCTGCGCTATTGCCCTTTTCTGCTTTACTTATTTTTTTGTTGAATTTTTTCCCCTTTTCTGCTGTTGCTGCTTGCTGCTGCTTGCCGCTGTAATGTAATGGCAATAAAGCTTGCAAGCAAAGATTGGTACACTACCTGGAGATATCCTGCTAATTTCCTCCTTCTTGTCGTATGTCGGTTGCTTTACAAGACGTTATCGCGAAGAGTTACAGCACAAAATGTGGATGCCGAACTTTCGAAAAATTCAGGTGGATGCTCAGACATTAAATAGTCTGTATATGTATGTGTTTGTCGATTTTTAATGTGAAATTTAACCCTTTTTCCCGTTTGTTGCTTTCCGTTTTTACTTTTGGCTATCCAACATTTTCAAACTGGCAGCCGATTATACCACACACGGAAGGCGTGGATCCTTTAGCGCTGTTCTCGGATGATGCACAAATTGCCACTTGGAATAATGAAGGCTTGCCCATGGATCGCATGTCGACGGAAAATGCCACTATTCTCGCACACTCAACCCGTTGGCCGCTGATGATAGATCCGCAGTTGTAAGTTAAATTTCGTAAACGAAGCAGAAATTGGAAGCGGTTTTTTTTGCAGGAGTTACTTAATTTACAGGGAGATTCAAATGTTAAAATTACAAATTTGCTATTTTTTGTGTTGAAAAATTAATACAAATTTTATAAAGTTCAAAGCTACGTTATTAACTTTCATAATTTTCACATTTGAAATTTTAAACAGACAAGGTATTAAATGGATTAAGAATCGCTTTGGAGATGCACTCATCATAATACGACTCTCACAGAAAGGTTTTCTCGATGCGCTTGAAAAGTCCATGTCCCACGGCGACACAGTACTGATCGAACAAATCGAAGAGACTATGGACACCGTACTCGAGCCACTACTTTCGCGTGCATTAATTAAAAAAGGACGCTATATACGCATTGGTGACAAGGAAATGGACTTTAATTCTAACTTTCGGCTGATACTTCACACTAAGCTCGCCAATCCGCATTATAAACCGGAAATGCAAGCGCAAACGACACTCATTAACTTTACCGTTACGCCTGATGGCCTTGAGGAGCAATTACTTGCCGAGGTGGTTAAGATCGAACGACCCGATTTGGAGCAAATGAAAACGGAAGTGACCGTTCAACAGAATAAATTTAAAATCTCACTGAAATCGCTGGAGGATGAATTGTTGGCACGTCTAGCTTCGGCAGGCGAAAATGTGCTCGATGATCATGCGCTGGTTATTAACCTGGAGGCCACCAAGCGTACTGTCGACGAAATCGAACTAAAGGTGTTGGAGGCTCGTATCACGACCGCACAAATCGATGATACGCGCAACATTTATCGTTCAGCTGCAAAACGTTCCGCCATCTTGTATTTCGTACTGACCGATTTAAGTCGTATTAATCCGATCTATAAATTCTCGTTAAAATCGTTTATGAATGTCTTTAAACAGGCCATATCTGTGGCCCCTCAGTGTAAAAACTACGACCGTCGTGTCACGCATCTCGTCGACTCCATTACACTGCAGACATTTCTTTATACGTTGCGTGGACTCTTTGAGACGGACAAACTGACATTTACATCGCATATGATTCTACGGATCATGATTTCCGCCGAACTGGTATCCAAAGATGAAATTGATTTCTTATTGCGGTTTCCACACGATCCCAACTCTTTGTCGCCTTTGGACTTTGTCTCGCGTAGTTCTTGGGGCGGTATCAAGACATTGGCCATGATGGAGCACTTTTACGGTATCGATAAGGATATGGAGAATTACCCAAAACGTTGGCGCAAATTCCTTGCAAGTGATGTGCCCGAAAGGGAACAGTTTCCGGGCGAGTGGAAACATCGCACGGCGCTCCAGAAGTTGTGCATTGTACGGGCTTTGCGACCTGATCGTATGACTTATGCAATGCGGTAGGCAACTATCTCAATTATGACAGATTGTAATACTAACGACCGATTTCTAAATTTCCAGACTATTCATTGAACAAACAATGGGGCGTGAGTACGCCGAAGAAAAGACACTTCCATTTGCCGACGTGTTTAAGGATATCACCGCTGCCACACCGATATTCTTTATACTCTCACCGGGTGTTGATCCCATACGTGATGTTGAACGTCTTGGCTCACAACGCGGTTTTCACAGCGATGCCGGCACACTCATAAATATTTCTTTGGGTCAGGGACAGGAAGTTTTGGCAGAAGAAGCCATCATTATTGCTCTGGCAAAGGGACATCAATGGGTCATATTGCAGAATATACACTTGGTAGTCAATTGGTTACCAATACTCGAGAAGTTAATAGAGCGTATCGGCGCCGATACTGAGACAAAACCCGATTCTAACTTTCGTTTGTTTATTAGTGCTGAGCCAGCGCCAGATCCACAATATCATGTTATTCCGCAGGGCATACTGGAATCGTCACTGAAGATCGTCAACGAACCACCCGCAGGTATGGCGGCAAATTTACATAAGGCCTGGGACAACTTTACCCAGGAAACGCTAGAGACTTGCACACAAGAAGCGGAGTTTAAGTCGATACTTTTCGCGTTGTGCTATTTCCATGCGGTTGCGGGTGAAAGACGCAAGTTCGGACCACAGGGTTGGAATAAAGTATATCCTTTTAACATAGGAGATTTAAGCATTTCGGCAAGTGTGCTGCACAACTATTTGGAAGGCAGTAATCGAATACCGTGGGAGGATTTGCGTTATCTTTTTGGCGAGATCATGTATGGTGGTCATATAACCGACGACTGGGATCGACGCCTGTGTCAAACATATCTGGAAGAGTTACTGCAACAACAGTTGATTGATGGAGATTTTGAGTTGTGTGCTGGATTCCCGGCACCACCGAATTTGGACTTTCAGGTATTAATAAATGAACAATTATGTTATTATGACGTTATGTATGTATGTATATGATAGGAGTAATTTCTGACTATGCTGAAATGAAATGATATCAAAAATCTTACCTTTTGAAAGGGTTATCATAACTATGTAACCGAAATGTTGCCACCCGAATCGCCTGTGCTCTATGGCATGCATCCCAACGCGGAGATTGGTTTCCTGACCAGCGCTTCCGAACAGTTGTTGCGGACAATATTTGAACTGCAACCGCGCGAATCTGAGCTCAGCACAAATTGTGGTGCACCGCGAGAAGAGCTCGTTAAAATAATGATCGATGATTTTTTGGACAAATTGCAGGACGAATTCAATCTGCAGGCATTACTAAATCGCGTCGAACGAAAGACACCATTTGTGGTCGTGGCCCTACAAGAATGCGAACGCATGAATTCGCTTATTCGCGAGATCAAACGTTCATTGCGTGAATTAATGTTGGGCTTGAAAGGTGAATTGACCATAACGCAAGAGATGGAGCTTCTTGATCATGCGATCTTTTACGATCATGTTCCGACGGCATGGGCACATTTGGCCTATCCCAGTTTGTTGGGTCTCCAGGGCTGGTTCGCTGATCTGCTGCATCGAATTAAGGAACTTGCTGGCTGGCTTAATGACTTTAAACTACCGTGCGCCATTTGGCTTGGTGGTCTCTTTAATCCGCAGAGTTTTCTGACCGCCATCATGCAGGAGAGTGCACGAAAGCATGATTTGCCGCTGGATCGTATGTGTCTGAGTTGTGATGTAACTAAAAAGGATAAGGACGATGTTACGTAAGTATTTATAAAATTACATTCTTAATCAAGAACTGATTTAATATTTTTTTAAATATTTTTATTAAAGTATTTTTTTACCAAGTACCTCATTTTCCTTCTCATTCCTTGAGGCACGTATATTCTTTAAGATCCCCGCAAGACAAACCTTTTATTCTGCTGTAATTTTTGTTTTTTTTTCACTCCACTCTCCTTCACTGCTTCCACCTGTTGGCGTGTGCCTTACCTGCACCACTGCAGCTCTTAATATTGTGCACAATAGTCGATGTCCTCAAGTAGCGAGGCACAAGTTAATCTTTACATTTGGCCACACAGCTTACCACCGATGGAAGGTGCATTCGTGCATGCCCTGTACTTGGACGGAGCCAGCTGGGATTGTCAGCTTAATTCCATTGTTCCGTTGCATCCGAAGGAGCTGATCTGCTCGATGCCTGTCATTTATATAAAATCAATTGTGCAAGAAAAGAAGGAGCTACAGCGCATCTATGAGTGTCCTTTGTACAAGACGAGGTGAGTACACGTTGGAGGAGGAGAATAAGACTCACCGAAAGCCACAATACAGGGTCACTTTATAATTAAATTGTGTGTTGCTTTCCTTTCCTTTTCTGACATGCCCACCCTCAGCGGTGGCAGCAAAGGAAGTTGGTCTCTTTGTGTAAAGTTTTTCGCAGTTTGTCAGTTTTTCTCCTTGTTGTTGTCATTGTAGGTCACGTGGTGGCACTTATGTTTGGACCTTTAATCTGAAGACCCGCGAACGTCCTGCTAAATGGATTCTCGGTGGCGTCGCTTTGTTACTGCAGCCGTAATGGACAAAATGGAAACTTTTGCGAGGGACAGCAACGGCAGTTGCTATTGTTCGTGTTGTTTTTGTTCTACTATTAACAGCAATCGATGGAAATTATTTTGTTTCTCGGAAAATGCACTTTAGCGTTTTTTGTTGTCGGCATTGTTTGTTATTGCTTCGACGCTGCACAAATGATTCTTAAGCAAAGAAATAATTAAAACTAAAGTTATTAAATTTAAAGGATGCTTTTCATTTTTGCTCCAGCGCAGCGCGGATTTCTTTCTTTCTTATCTTTTTTTATTTTTTTGTAAACCCTTAAAAATGCTTAGAAAAGTTCTACTTACGTACATTAATTTTTTCCTTTAAGCTTGTTGAAGTTTTGGTTCCAGTGGGATTCTGTTCAATATTTCCAAACATTGTTTTTATTAAATTTAAATTTTTCTATTTAAAAAAATAGATTTGAATTAATAAAATAAACAAATAAATTTTGATATATACACATATCACTGCCGAACAAAAATTGTTTATTTGTGCTTCGTCACATTAACAATAATAAAGAAATTATTAAGTTTACAATTTTTAGATACTATATTAAACAATTAAAATATATTAGCGAGGTGGCTCGAAAGATCACACACACACGCAGCCACATAAACAACATGCAAACATACACGCGGACAGACAGGCCGAAAGGCAGACAGACAGACAGATTGAGAAATTTTCATTAACTTTGAAAAATACTAAAACAACAAAAAATATTATTTAAAATGCATTACCAACGAACGAACGAACCAACGAACGTTAGGGGAAGGTTACAGAAATGCAAAAATTAGTGAAAAACACTTGTGAAATGATTTCACACACTTTTCATCTTAAGCGGTTAAGCTTGTGAGTAATGGGCAATAAAACACCTACTCGTACATACATATATGTATGTATGTATGTTGATTTAAAATTTCCTATAGTCGCTTCGTTAGCGGGCAAACAATTTTTGTTATTTAGTCACTTTCGTGTGATTGTAAATACAAATCTCAGGCGATTCAGTCGGGACTAGACAAATTCTATTTGGATACCAACTTTATTGGCCTCATAGTTATGTGTGTATCTATGTACGTATATACATATGTATATATACATATATGTAAAAGTTTTCGTTCTTGAGGCACGCTGTCAAAATGATTTAACAATTTTAATATTTGCGAAAGCCGTGCGATCGGCGACAGCGGGTGTGGAGACGGCGACATCGACCCGGTGTGCTTGTAATCTGCTTTTGACCACATTTTCGACATTTCGTTGACGAATTTCGGGCGGTGCGAACGTTTCGCGCAAATATAACAACGTGAATTTTACGTGTAAGTTAAATAAAAAAAGTTGCCTAATTAAACAAAATAAGTGCTTGAAATAAATAATACAAAAGCTGCAGAATACTTCAAATAAAAATGTTTCGATAAACAAGTGAAATGGAAATTATCTCGCAATAATTACAGAAATTTACGCGAGGTTGCTAAGTAAATAATTCTGCCAAGTTAATTGACTTTTTGATTACATACATATATATTTAAACTACTTTTTTTTAATTTGTAATTTTTTATTTCGTATCGTCCGTTTTGCAATTGTTAGATTTATCATTTTGCAGTATAAACGATGATTTATCCTCGTATTTACAGATATAAAAGTCTTTCTACAAAAAAATGTTCAAATAAAAAAAAGATTCAATAATTTATAAGTAAAAATCCACACAAAAACAAACTATGCCGAAGTTAAAATATTCTTTTGTAGGAAATATTTCAAATGCATAAGGGACTACATGACTTTTTTAAAGCGGATGAACTGAAACTTGTTTGAAATCCAGCGCCTTTCTATTCGAACTAAAGACACTTGATAAAAGAAAACAAGTTTTAATTGAACTGTTTAGTAACAAAAAATAAAAACGACGAAAAATTGAAACTGTTGTCAGTTTAACTGCTCAAGTTTTAAATACTAAATTTGAACTGGTTACATGCCACAACTTTTCTAAATTACTCGAAATTCAAAGGATAACAATTACAAATAGATATCTCAGTGGAACTGTGACTAACAAATTTGAATTTAATTTCAGGTGAAAATGTCTTCCTCACAAAAGTACAGCGAACATAACGGCGAACCCGGTTGCCAGACACTGGATGAGGTCAACAAACTATTTCGCAACTTTTGGGATCCAACCGGTTACTGGGAGTGCAAGGAGCAAGGTAAAAATGCGCAAGCGCGCCGTTGTCCAAAGAACCAATTATTTTCGGACAAGCACGGTAAATGCATCGATTATCACGAATGGGAGTGGACGGAACCTACAGAGCCGCCAAGTCGTCCAAAGTCTTAAATTCTTCGTATATGCATTTTAATTATAAAATAGAAAAATTATAAGCAACAATTTAGAAAAATCTTAACAATTAAACTGTAATCCTTGAAAGAAAATGAGAGACACCGCATTTTGAGCAAACAGTTTGCAATTTATTTAATTTAAAAATTAAAAAATAACTCGTTACAAAATTAGTTTACTTAGAATTAACTACGAAAGAATAATTTGAATGTGGCCGAAATAAACTACAAAATTCAATTAATTGTTAATTTGCAATTGTTTTACAAAGGTTTTTGTTCGTAATTGTTTCAAAATTTTGAATTTAAATACTTGAGGTTGGAATGTTCAATTTTTAATGGTAATGGAATACAATTTGGGCTTGCCTTTAATTTTGCTTAAAATCAACTCATGCTAAATTTCATACATCAATAGCAAAATTTAATATTTTTAATTAAATCTTGTTTTGAATTCGCTTTTCTTCTTTAATGTTTCCCGTTTTGTTAGTTTTTTTTTTTAATTTTTAAAAGAAAATCATGTGGCCTTGTGCTTCTAAGCATGAACATGAGATTTTAAGTTACAAAATAGATTACAAGATTGGTTACAAGAAAATATGAAAATTACAAAAAATAAAAATAAAATAAACACCTTTGGAGCTTCGAAGTCTACAAAGAAGAGTTTTTCTTACTTCTTATGCTAGATAACCGATAAATAGACGCGCTTTTTTAAGCTATTTCAGTATTTTCAACATAATAAAAACAATTTTATAATCGATGTCTTTTAAAAAACTTTAGTATCAAAACATCATTTTTTGCACGCACTTTTTAAGCTTGAAGTTTTAGAATTTAAAGCTTCTTTTGTTATCCTTCACTATTGAGATGTGGTTTGTAGTTATCCAACAATTTATATTTTATATTTTAATTTAATTCAGGATGTTGTTCTGATGTTTAAAAAAATTCAAAATTTTTGCGCGCTTTTTACTTAAGAAAAACTTTTGTATACTATGGACAAGATTTTTAAAGTTATTTTAAAATTGCCTATCTTGCGAACTTAAAGCTCTAAAAGCCTTAAAATCTGTTGTGCTTTGGTAATTTTAAGAGCTTTGAAATTTTAAAGCTTTGAGAGCTTTATAGTCTTTAAAAGCTTTACACGCTTTTTAGGACTTTGAGAACTTTCAGCTTTCTGAAAGAGATGAAAAAATATTGTTTTTGTTGAATTACAGCTCAACATGATCGCCCTGTTTGTTAATCACTTTCAGAGACTCTTGTTTGGGTGGCTTCGTGTCGCGCACAATTTCTTCCTTTACTGGCGCAGGCTGTTTAGGGGGGACGCGTTTGGTGGTAGTACTACCAGCAGGTTTGGTCGTTGTCGTTGCAGGTTTTGCAGTTGTAGTCGTAGTAGTTGATGGTTTTGGAGTGGTTGTGGTGGTCGTGGTACTTGGTTTCGACGTCGTCGTTGTGGTGGTCGACGGTTTGGGTGTGGTGGTTGAAGTAGTAGTGGGCTTAGCAGTGGTTGTAGTTGTAGGCTTGGGAGTTGTCGTGGTAGTGGTAGTAGTTGTGGGTTTTGGTGTGGTTGTTGTAGTTGTAGTTGTGGTAGGCTTTGGCGTAGTTGTGGTGGTGGTGGTTGTAGAAGTTGTGATAGGCTTTACTACAGGCTTCGCTGTGTTCGCCTGCGTTGGTGGCTTAATTGAAGCTTCCATGCCGACGCCCTCGTAGCGCACATTTTTAATTTTAACACCACCGGCTGACTGTTTCGCAGTGGCCTTTGGTGACTTCACGCGCCCCAAGAAACGATTGAATGGCGAACCGAGCAGCAAATGATCGCCAAATTCCAAAACATGCGACACTGAACCGACTGATTTGTCAAAACCGTGCAGCGAGCCCACAATATTACCGTTCCAGTCAACGCGTACAATGGTGGAGCGTTTAGGCGCCAACAAAACAATGCTTTCGCCATGTCCGATAAAATGAATGAAACGTTGCGCCAATTTGTTGGGGAAGGCATTATTCAGTAGTTTGAATGGCATCTCAAAGAGCGCCAGCATACGTGCAAAGAAGCAACGCAAACTGTTGTAATGAGAAAACATTTCAAAGCCAGAGGGGTGTTCGCTGTCAGCAGACATCACTAGCGGAACCCAAATGCCGTCATTATCGGGTGTCAGATTGTCGGGATGCCCAGGTAAGCCTTCAACAAAAGTTTCACTTTTGCCCGCTTTGGCTCCTTTAAGATGGTATTTCAGCAAACGCATAGAACCGGTTTCGGCCACAACGAGAAAATCTTCTTCAGGGCTGAGAACGACGCCATTAGCGAAGAAAAGCTCGTCGAGCAGTACTTTGCTGACGTTCTTGGAACGATCATATTTAAAGAGACTAGTCAAACGAGAGAAAACAAATATAAATTTAAGTTTTATTATAATATATTGACACATAATAAATCTGCGAAAAACAACAACAACGCCATTTCTCATTTGGTGTCGAATTCGCTCGTCTTCAGCGATTCTTGCATTTTAAACTTGGGAGTTTTCTTTCAAATCCTAACTTATTTCTAATACAATAGAGGCTAAAAGTTGAGTTTGAAAACACAAAAAATCAAAGAAATATTTTACGATGGTTTGATTATTTTTTTATGCAATTCGTGATCGACAAATAGTATCGGAATATATGTATATATTTAATAAACATTATCTATATGCAAATGTAATTAAATGAGAAAAAACAAAGTATGTTTTTAATGGCTTGGCTATTCTTATCTTTGTTAAGTAGTGCTACAATGAAGTAGCTCAAATCAAAACAGTTGCCGTTCGTAATCGAAAACTATCAAAAACGATCAATTAAACAGGTTTTCTGTTTGGACATTTTTGTTTTGAAAGAGTGCGTTCGTCATTTTTAAAAATAAAACAAAAACTCACCGGCCCGATGGATTTATTAACGCAGTGAAAACCAAATCCTGAATAGAAAAATCAGAGGAGGAATCCGTGTAGTAAATATCGCCGCGCTGATCTACAGCGACGCCATTGAAGATCTTTGCATTGCGATTGATATCTTTGCCCGGCAATTCCTGCTGAGGCGAGACCAAAAGCTTCTTCTTGTTAGTCGACAGATCGACTTCCCAGAGACCGTAATAGGCATCGGCAATTAGTAGATTATTGCCCTGCGTGTCGAAAGCAAGGCCAAGTGGACGACCGCAACGTGCTTCTTCGAAAATGTCTTCTAAGAGGGAAAGGGGGTGTTTTCATTTTTTATAAAATTAAAAACATGTTTTTTACGTCTTAAATTTACACAAAATTAAGTTTCTTAAATAAATAAAGCAAAAATAGAAAATTTTAAGTATTTTTACTGGTAATAATTTTGTTTTTTTTTAAGTAAATAAAAGAAATAATGCTTTGATTCAAAAAATATGTATTTTAAAGAAACTTACCGCAAGGCTGTCCAATCTTGGTCACATGCGTTACATGATCCGCCGTTAGTTTAATGACTTCGCCGCCGTGAATGCCCATGTAGACCTCATTCTTGCGCGCAATCAGACACTCCGGACCGTACACTCGCCCGTCGAGAAGACGCTCGGCTCCATCGAGGTGGGAGTTAGGTTCAAGAGCACCCTTCAGCTCCTTATAAGCCGGAATACTTTAAGAAAAAGAAAAAAATTAACTTAATTAAAAAAATATATATATATTAAATATCGAAATACGTACTCGAACTGTTTAAATGGGAAAGTAGTGCGTGGAGGAAGTCCCGGCAGAAGAATTACAATCAGAAAAACTACCATGAGATTCGCGACTCTTACAGCGAGTCCATAGAGTAGACCCATTGTCTCTAATTTATTTTTTTTTATTAAAAAAATTCCAAATCAATTTTAAAAATTTGCAGTTCAAACAAATCCACGCAGAAAAAACAGAATCACGACACGTCGACGGCCAAAGTTGAATGCGTTGAAAAACTTGGGTTGGTTCCGTTCACCTTGTTTTCTTATGTGCCGCTTCTTCGTTTTTTTTTTGTTTTTTGTCTTTGTCTTTGAATATGAAAGTAAAGGGCGGGTCGCAGGGCACACAAACAACGGTGTAACGCAGACGATCCGTTGATGATGTAGTCCAAACAGTCTTTAACTTTTAACCTAAACTTTAAGTTTCAGTTCAACTGGTTTTAATTTTTAAGCCGCCAATTCGATTTAACGTTGCCTCTCTTTCTTTTCTCATGAAGATGACAAACAAATTTGATTTTTTTTGCACGTGTGGTATGTTCAATTATGTTATATGATTTAATTTTCATCTCCTTATGTACAGAACTTTATTGACTTCACTTCGTTACGTGATTTTTATAAAATTGAACACCACCATAATCCAAATCAAACAGCTGATTTTAGTATTTTCTTTAGCTGTTAGTTAGTGCTTGCTCGTTCGTCTTATTGTTTTATTTGTTTTTTGTAAAGTTGTTTTGTGCGTGGAAAGTTACAAGAAAAGACATAGGCTACTGATTCGAGATAGGTCAAACAAATATTTTGATAAAAAAAAATGGCTGAAAATACAGAATTCGGTAAAAAAAAAATATTTTTCCCAAACTTTAAGTGAAAATTTCATTCCAATCAGGTCGCAGCCAGGATGAGTTCGGTCTAATGGATCAAGATCATAGCACACATAACGAAGGTGGCAGCACGAAACACTATTCGCGCTGCAGTAGCGCTGGTAGCACGCACACGCCCAATTCATCCGCGCATAATTCAGGCAAATTTCTAAAGCAATTTATATAACTTGAATTTTACTAAAATTTTCCCTACCTCACCCGTTCGTCGCATAGATGACGACGATGATAGCGGCGATGGCTGTGGTGCTGGCCGTAGTGGCGGGTCCTTGGCCGCTTCATCTTCGACTTTGAGCTACAAAGAGCGCCGTCGAGAGGCGCACACGCAAGCTGAACAAAAACGACGCGATTCTATTAAAAAGGGCTACGACAGTCTGCAGGAGCTGGTTCCGACTTGCCAACAAAATGATACCGCCTCCGGGTATAAGCTCAGCAAAGCGCTAATTTTACAAAAGTCCATCGACTACATTGGCTATCTGAATCAGCAGAAAAAGAAACAAGAGGATGAAAGCGCTGCCCTACAAAAGGAGGTCATTGCTTTGCGTATCATTCAGAATAGCTACGAGCAAATGTTGCAGCATCAGCAGGCGAATCCTGGGCCAGAGGAGGCGCGTCTCACCGACGAGGCAAAGTTTCAAGTGGTAGGTATAAGTTGTATTTTCTTTGTGAATACCATGAGTAAGCAAGTATTATTCCTTCGATTATCAATATTGTAATTGGATGCCATCTATTCGCTCTCATTCGTTTTGGTGCATTGCTTTTATTTACCTACACTTTTTTTTTTGCTTCGAATGCAATTTTAATATCTGTTCTATTTCTCGTTTTAGTTTCAAGCGATTATGGATGAAATGTTTGAAACATTTCAACATATACCCATGGACAATTTCAAACAGCTGACAACTGGTGGTCTGCCGTGGCTGGAAGAGTACTGCAAGCCACACATATTACGCAACATATTGGGCCGCACGTTGCAGCAAATGGCACAGGCTCAAGAGAAACAACAACAACAACAACAACAGGGAATGGATCAACAGGATAGCGACACGTTTAGCTGATTCAGTAATATTTTATTTTTGTTTTTTTCATTTGTTTGTTTTTACTACGAATTTTATTTTGAGACTCTTTGCATTGTTATAATTTGTATATTTTGGCTTTATTTTGTATGTTTTGTAATCGTATTTTTAAAACTTATATTTTAAAGCGGTGTAATTGTAAGATTTTTTTTAATTATACAACATTTGTCGCAGTACAATAGTTAAATATTATTAAAGTTAGGCCTAAATACAAATTAATTAAAGTCATTAGTGCAGTACACAAATATTTGGCTTACAACATGGGAGATATACAGTATCTTTTTTTTTTAATAAATACAATTTTTGAAAAACGTTTAGTATTTCGTTATAAATGAGCTGTACAAATGAAGTGTCTGTAAAATTGTTCTTAGTCACTTGTAAAAAAATGCATTTAAAAAAAGAATTTTTTTAATTTTCTTAGGTTCTTGGTTGCTCCAAAACGCTAGTTTGGTAATTCCTTTTTAAGGAATGAGTATTCATTTGTATTATAGATTTCTCTAAGCTGAGTTCTAAGAAGATCGACTTCTAATTTTGTTTACTTATAACACAAATTTCGACTGTTTATGAAGTATAGTATGGGAAAAAATATATTTTGTGCAGTATAATATTAACGAAGTAGTCAACAATGTTGCTTTGTGAAAAATTAGCTATGTTCTATATATATAATTGAAGGGACTCCACAAACAATTAAATAATAATTTTAAATTATGCGTATTTAAAATCACAATATGAACTCGGTTATGAAAAAATCTTATTATTTAGTAATCTGTGCGATCTTCTCTGTCCAAATGTCATAACCAATGCCCTTAGTTTTAATATCCAATTTTACTAATTTACCAACTACAACTTCATTGCCATCAAAGCCAATTGAATACAGCAAGTCCAACAGTTTGCTCAGCGTATAATACTTAAAATCAGGCAAACTAAAGTTATTAACCAAATTCAAATGTAATTCCTGCATAAAAGATGTCAGTGCGTTCGCTTCCAATGTGTATTTTGATTCGTGCTGCATTTTGGCAACGCCTTCTACAATCGTAAATATTAAACCTTCAAAGAAATTCTCATTACGCACGCGAAAAACTATTTTTGTAATTTGCAACAAAGCCGCTGGCAAATCGCAGCGAAATTCGTGCGCACGCACAAAGCATACTGCTGCTAATTTGCGTACTTTCTCGCAAGGATGAAGCAGCATGCGCCACATAAGTGTACGAAAACGCAACAACACACTATTTTCACTCAATTCCGAATCCGCAACGTCCTTTCGTAAATGTTCGACTTTTGAGAGAAAGCCTAAGAATAAAATAATCGAACGTGTCGCAGTGCTGCATTTGCTTTTGGTCTCACAGTACTCTAAAATATATTCACAGGTGCGCGGCAGTTTGCGCGAAACTTCGCTGTACGTCAATTCGGTTGGCTCCCATGCAAGTGGCTGCTCAAAATCGGTAGCCTGCTTTTGGCCAACGATTTTCGGTACCAGTGCGCCAAATAACTGCAGCGCTGCATTACACACGGTCCAATCGCGATGATCGATTTGTACAATTGCTGCCATCATGATTTCGTTGTGGTATTTAGACATGGCATCGCGCAATTCTGTGTCGCGCACCAACACGCACAAATAGTGCAAAGTAAGCGCTTCGATGCGGTCACAGTTCTGAATGGCATCGGCATTTAATGAGCAAGAAGTTTTTACATTTTCGGTCTCATCAGTTAAAGAGGCCTTTTGCAGTCGTTGCAAAATGTTTGCAATGGCGCGCTTTAGAATCGGCCGCTGACGTTGCTCCTCGTTTTTAACAATGTGCATAAACATGATGGAGAAGCCAGCTCCACGACGCGTTGTGCTGATTTGTTGTTGATCTTTAACTGCGCCAGTATCTTTGTCAAAGAACAACAACTCCAAACAGTTGTGCAGCAAGTCGTAGCCTTTGGAATCGGGCGGCATTGCGCCTGTGATACATTTGGTAAGTTTGCCTATATTACAAAGAAGGTATTAAAGATATTTTAAATTATTTTTGTAAAAAGAAGTTCTTTTAAAAATTAAGTTTTATTCTACAAAAGTTTGTCAGAAAAAGTTATAAAACATTTTTGGAAAATTAAAAAAAAAACGAATAATTACTACATACCAATGCTAACGCCTGCAGCTTCAATGGCGCCCTTATGGCGACAACGTGTCAATACGGCTACATTTATATTTAAACATTGGCTTAAAGCTTTCAAATCAGACTCAGAATTTTTCAAAGAACGCGTCAAAGCACATCCAAGAGTGGTGGCCAAGTCGCAACAGGCCTAAAATTTACAAATCGCATTTTAAAAATAAAATATATATTAATTTACTGCAAAAGCTACCTTCAAAGTCAGCCAAAATGACATCAACAAAAACTTGCGACAATCCTCATGCTCTGCGACTGCAGTGACTAACGAACTTTCCTGCACTAGCAGCTGCAAGCTTTCGTCCATATCCTGGAAGCTGGCGCATATGGCGCTTCTACGCAAATTGGCCAAATTGAGGGCGTCGAGTACTATATTTAAGATATTATCCAATAGACTTAAAAGCGCATCAAACCTCGCGCAATAGACGTTACCACTGGCGCTCACAATCTCATTGATGACATTTAGGAATCCATAAAGATGATTTTGGGTCTTACACGTAAGCAACGGATCGCTTTTAAAGCGTGTCACATTGCTGTTTAAAGCGTCCAAAGCAAATTCAAACAGTTCGGCGGGTTTTTTCACATCACCAGCTGCTACAAAACTTTGCATGGCCACCTGCGTGTACAGTGTACTTAACGCACACTTATCGATATCGCAGTTGTTGCAGCAAGCTACACAAAGCTTAAAGCTTTCTGCAGTATTTGCATAGCTAAGCTTTTGCAGTAGAAAAACAATCAATTCTAAAGCGTCATCAAAACCGAGCGGATCGTTGAGCAACGCGATCAGACGAATCGACATTGCCTTCGCATCAAAAATGTGTTCATCGCGTAGATAAGCGCCCAGCTGTCGATTTTGCGCAAGAATGCAATTTTTTGCATTCCGCTGTAATTGAGGCGCATAGAGCGAACGCAAGAGCAGCTCCAATAGTTTGAGTGCAAATATTTTCGGCTGATAAGCGACGGCACTCACATCGGCATCGATAAGTGCTTGCAACTGCAAGAAAAAGTGGCGTATGCTTGCCGCGAGGGTGTTGCCCGCTGCAGCAGGAAGACACCGGGCATATTGTTTCGCAACATAATTCAAAACTGTGGGCATTTTTCCCAGAATGCTATTGCGTATTTGCGCATCCGCGACGTCGCGATGGCGCTGCACAAATGTGCCAATAAAATCAAGACAATCCTCAATAGCAAAGTTACCGAAATTGTCGACGATAAAGCAAAAGATAAGCAACTGGGCCTCCACCGAGTATTGTGAGCAGTTGGTGATAAGTTCGGTGCTGATTTTGAAAAAGTGCAACTTGGAGGCGGCAAAAATTTGACGCGAGAACATGCTGAAAATGAGTATGAGTCGGTAGTTGTCTTCGCTGTTGGAGTCATCATTGCTCTCGCCTTTTCTAGGAGAATCCTCGAGAAAACGCGCAATTTCGGGTTGCCGTTGTAACAGTTCGAAAAGTGCGTCCTTCTGTATGATGCGTCCAAACCATTGCGACTAAAATTTATTTAAATTATTTAAAATTATTGAAATAAATAAATTAGGTTTTATTACCTGGAAGTTTTTTATTTCACACAGTGTGCCACGCGTTAAAATCTCCGCAGCCAGTTCGAGCAACTGTGGCGACTGCTGCTTAACACTAAGCGTCTTGATGAGATACTGACTAGCGGCCAAAAGACTCTTGTACGATAAACTCAACCGCACACCCGCAAAAAACTCGCACAGAGAGTGCTCACCGGCAGTAAGCAACTCGGGCAAACTATGGACATTCAAAATGCAGCTGAGCAGATAAAATTTATTGCGATTTGTCCATGGCCAGAAGCCCACAATAAGTTGAAAGTACTCAAAAGCCGCCACACGTTGCCGGCAACAGTGGTGAAAAATAATCAGTGTCTCCTCGCGCAGTCCTTGCGCCTGATTCTGACGCTGCAAACAGTGATAGATCTGCTCGAGTGGTATATGCAGTTCCAAAAAAGGCGTGGAAACTTTTGTGCACAACAAATTTAGAGCTTTGATTATTGCCAGCAGTGTGGTACTGTTAGACGCCTCATCTACAGCGGCAGCTAGAGAATGCAGGCAGCGTTGCAAAACATCGTGTGCATCCAAGTGTTGCGTCCAGTGCTCCGTGAGTAAGATTGAGTATAGCATTTGGAAGCCACAATTGTTCAACTGATCTAAAACCAACTGTACAAAATGCTTGTCATCCAGTTGGTATTTGTGCAGCAGCTTAAAGTATGCGCGGAACGCGAGGTTGAGTACCATCTGATTAGCCAACAATGTGTCGTCCTTCTCCATTTCATCTGCACGGGTTTCTCTAGCCAGAATTGCCTCCAGATGCCTTAGAATATGTTCCGCCTCCTCCGCATTCTGTGGCGCTTTTGTAATTTGCTGCAATAAAAAAAAATTTTTTTAAGTTTTTTTATTTATATTACAAATTAGTAAAAAATTACCGGCAAGTACTTGACACATTCCGTTATATTGATTTCACTCGCAGTCGTTGATAATTTATTTATTTCCGGAACTGTTATCATTTTTATTTATAAAATTTTGAAAGTCTACTCCGCATACTTATCTAATCATTTATTAGACCCAGTGTTGCCAGACAGCGCTTGAGATGTTTCTCGATTTTAACTTTTAGCTTCCCCAAAAATAACAAAAAATAAACACAACTGCATTTTTTAGAATTTTTTAATAATTATCATAACAAATTTTTTTACTGTTCCTGGTGTCAAATCAGTGTGTTTTTGCATTAAGTTGCGTACTACTGTGGCACATATTTGATATATATTGTACACTTGAAGTAAAAGTTGGTATTGCACAGTTCAACAATGGGTAATATGTTTCGAAACTCTGTATTATACTTCCGATAACTAAGAAATCTAGATTCGAGCACAAACACAGGTTTTATGTTGTATAACGCGTAATTTAAATCCACTTTTTCAGTTTCCTTCATCATAAACTTGAACTTTTCAGTATCGCGAGGTATAGTAAAATTTTAATAAGTTTGGTTTTATCCCCATGAACAAAAGTTAAAACCAAATAACCTTGATATTTCTGGCAGCTCCGCGCCGTTAGTTTGCGCAAAGTTCTTTTTGCATTAATTTTCGTTCCAAAAAGTTGATGCCCATGTTGCCATATTAAGAAAACAATAAGTTAGAAAAGTGTATAGTCAAAAAATTCTGTAAATTAAAACCTATGTTGGGCTTCTATTTTATGATACATATGCAGTAATCCACATAATCACCTAAATTTAAGAAAAATGCATAATTAGTGAATGTGACGAGATTAAACACAACGGAGAAACGGATTCCCACAAATTAGGTGTGATATAAAAAGTTTTGAAGTGTGCTTTAAAGCCTTTTTAACGATATTTCAAAAACTTTTGGAAATATGAAATCAGATGTAGAAACGTTGTTCTATCCAAGGGTTAATTTCTTGAAGAAATGCATTATAATGAACAATAATAAGGCTTTGCCGACCAAATTAACTTCAGCCACCCTATCATGATACCCACCTAAAATATTGAAACTGCAAACTGAATTTTAGCACTTGGACTCCAGTGCTAAGTTTACCTCTTCAAAATTGAGAAAGTAATACGATACAAATTTAAGATGCTGCCGCGGATTGGGACAAATTAGGTGTTAGTATAAAAATAATTTAATTACTGTTGCAAAACTGAAATTTGAAAATAACTGTTTTTTGTACTATGAAGTCATAAAACAAAGCTATCAAGTACCGTAAGTATGGCAACAATGGTCAACAGCAACTTTCAAAGTGTCGCTGTGCTCGTCACACAGAAATCTTGCTTTGCTCTTCTTATTTTTTATTATTTCGTGATACAAATTTCTAAAATGGCAACCGAAAATTTGCTCGCGACACAACAGGAAAAACCAAATCATTACACGTAAATAAATGCAAATAATTTGCAAATTAAGTGAAATTGTGCTAATCCCAATTGTTTTCCATTGTTTTATGGCGCTTTCTCAGATACCTAAAAGAGTTTCGCGTCGAACAGTGTCAATCCTTTCTGCAGCACAAATGCAATCAACATCGCCCGTTCATCTGCTTTAACTGGCACTTTCAGAACCAGAGACGCCGACGACCTATCCGCAAGCGGGACGGTACCTTTAATTACAGTGCCGACAATTATTGCTCCAAGTACGATGAGACCTCTGGAATCTGTCCCGATGGCGATGAGTAAGTACACCCGGGAAAAATTTATAGCTCCCCACCTTCCCAACGCCGTATGCCCAACATTCGGAAGCTTCTTTTTGCGTTTCCATTTTTTGCATACAGTTTTTTTTGCTCGTTTATAAATTCATTTACACATTTTCTTTGTCTTTGCTTTGTGCATCTCTTTCGTTGTTTTGTATTTTTGTTTTATTTGGTTCGCGTCGTGTCGCTTGTTCTTTGTGTATGTGTTTTTTTCTTCGTTTATTTCGTGTTTTCTTTCGCTTCGTTTTAGTTACGTTCAGTACTGAATAGTTTTCCAAAACAAAAACGAAAAAAGCCGAGCACGAATTAAGTGCAAAAAAAGGGAAAGCGAAAGAACGTCGCAATAGAAACAGAAAGAATAACAAACAACGAAAAAGACGCAACGTCAACAGAAGAGTAAGACGATAAAGCGGTAATGATGAATAGGGTGGGAACGAATGAGTACAGTGTGCAACAATTGGTGCGGGTGCCGAGTACTTAAATACTCAAGTACAGGGTACTTATACATATATCTTAAACTTTTACAGACATTTCCTAACACTAAAGAGAAAAATCAGAAGTGCATAGTTTTGCCTCTTTCTAACAATTTTACAGCTTCCCGTCTTGAAATACCCATCAATATTTTGTATGTTATAATTAATGCAGATTATTGATTAATTAAAAAATAAAAATTAAATTTTTTAACAATTGAAAAATACTTAGGCGCCTTAAATTAGTAAAAGAAATCTTTAAAATAATAACGTATCTACAAAATTATGATGTGTTTGTTGAACCCTTAGCGCAATCCCAGTAAATTTTTCCGCATTTTAAGACGGCGGTGCGGATGCAATAATATTTAAAATTTTATTAGCTCTGTCATATGTATAGTAAAACAATTCAACTAATCGTAAGTTTAACGTTCAACTTAAAAAAATACAATTTAGACATCTGACTCTTTGAAAATGCAATTCAAAGTAATTGGAAACTTGCCCGCACTATAAAAAAATGATACGAAAAACGGCGACGCAATTCGACTGTATAATTTCTACTCCTTATGAACCCCACTCCCCAATAACATTGTGAAAGTGAAATTACATATTTTTTGCCTCGATGAGTTTGTGTGTATCCGTTTAATGAAAATACTCATACGCACAATTTCCGCCACTCTGTGCGTCGATTGGGTGCTTCTTTGACGTACTTTGGGGTGGCGTAGGCGTGTTTCCCCATTTCCTTCCGCTGTTTTACAAACATTTAATACGTGTACAAACATTTCACTCGTATACAAACGCTGCTACAAGTGTGTGCGTCATTGTTTTGCATGTTTACGTTTTGTGTTTGTTTTCGTTTGGTGTTCGCCTTTGCTGCACATTTCTTGGCATTTTGCTCTTATTTTTCTATTTTGTTTTTCCTGCTATGCTTTGTTTGTGTTCGTAGCTTTATGTGTATTTGTTTGTTTAGATGCTCGCTTCGCTTTTTCCATTTTCCATTTTTTGGTTCTGTTCAATTTTGTGTTATATTCTTGTTTTGTTTTGTGTATCCATTTACGTTGATTACGTTTATTTGTTTGTGTTTATTGGGGGTGGGAAGCGGGCTTGGATTTCGAGTGGGTGTACAGATGTGTCAAAAGCGATTGGAGGCGGGGTAGGGAAGAAAAAGTAATACGCATTTAGTTTTGTTTTTATATTCTTCCCACGATTTTTTGTTTGGTTTTGTTTTTGTTTAGACGTGAACATTTTCTTACTTATATGATGAATTCGTTTGTCGAAATATGAAACTGTTTCACTATTAAATATATTTTCAGTCTATAAAAAAAATTGTTCTTTTAAATTGTATTTGAATTCCTATATTTATTGCTAGTAAATGATTCAATTAAAAAACAGGCTTTTGCCTTTTTTGAATTTTGTTCTTAAATATTTATTTCCAACAAATAAAAAAACTTGTTATTTTGGAATACATACAAACGTTAATGTTTTGCAGTTGCCCTTTTCTCCACCGCACCGCCGGCGATACCGAGCGCCGGTATCACTTGCGTTACTACAAAACTTGTATGTGCGTCCATGACACCGATTCGCGTGGTTACTGCGTCAAGAATGGCCATCATTGCGCTTTTGCGCATGGTATCCAGGACCAACGTCCGCCTGTCTATGACATTAAAGAGCTAGAGACTCTTCAAAATGCTGAAATCGCTATAGACGGTACAAATGCACAAAATGCACTCGACAAGGAACGCAACCTAATGAATGAAGATCCGAAGTGGCAGGACACCAACTACGTGTTGGCCAATTATAAGACGGAGCCGTGTAAGCGTCCGCCACGACTGTGCCGTCAGGGATATGCTTGTCCGCAGTATCACAATAGCAAGGACAAGCGACGTAGCCCAAGAAAATTTAAATACAGGTAATCGGAAAATATTCCATTTCATTTGAAAACTATAAATTGATCTTTAGATAGAAATTGATAACAAAGTTTTGAAATTCATATTGTCAGCTAAATTTATTTGTTTTTTTTTTTAATTTGGTATATATACATACATATATGATTTCTAATTCAATTTTAAATTCCTTTTTTTTCATTGTAATCATATGTTAAATATGATTTAAAAGTTAAAATTTAGATTAAAAAATACGATTTGTAAATGTAAAATTAATTTTCAACAGGTCGACTCCATGTCCTAATGTCAAACACGGCGAGGAATGGGGTGAACCGGGAAATTGTGAGGCTGGCGACAATTGTCAATATTGCCACACGCGTACTGAACAACAGTTCCATCCGGAAATCTACAAATCGACCAAGTGCAATGACGTTCAGCAGGCGGGCTATTGTCCGCGTAGCGTTTTCTGCGCCTTTGCTCACGTAGAACGTAGGTTTTGCAAATTGATGTTTTTATTTATATAAATATCACTTAAATATTTATTAACTTACTACTGCTATTTGCCACAACCATTATATTTATCAAACAAAATTTATAGAAAATTTTTTAAATTATTTGCGATCTGATTTAGGTTTTATTATATGCTTGGTAATATCCAATTTAAAGTTGTGTACAAGATTTCAAGTCATTTAAAGAATCGATTTAATACTAGAATACAATTAGTGCTATATTATTTAAATCAATTTTGTATGCCAAATTGACCAGGTTTTTTAAATTTTATTTAATGTGAAGTTAATGATGAATTTAATATAAGATAAAATTGAGAAAATTTACTCGAAATAAGAATAAGCCGAGTTTAACAAATATCCGCACAATCATTGTTACAATTTATAATTGTTTTTAAAATAGCTTTAATAAGTTTTATTATTTTGATTAACGACACCCAAAGTTTATAAAAGCAAATTATTTTTATGAACATTTTCTTTAAACTTCTCACATAAATATTTGTAATTAATATTTTCATTATAAGCTCCATTTTATCCTTCTGTGAAACGATATCATAATTTTGAATTTCTTTTTATACTCTTTTGGTGTGGTTTTGTTTGTAAAGATTTCGCTGTTTTCATTGGTTTTCTAAATTTGCTAAATATAATATAAGAAATGTTATTAAACACAAAAATTACACACAACAATTAAACTCATTTGAAAACAGCGTCACTTCCCAAAAATGATTTTTGTACGACTGAATCTTAATGACATTGTGCCTTTTGTTTCTCCATTTGTTTGTATTCTCAATTTCACATGTCCAAAATTCAAATTTCAAAATACTAAATTACACAACAATCAACCCAACCAAACAATTCAAATATCGAACGCATTTAACTAAATCAAAAACCATGTACTTCAATCAAATATATATGTATATATTTTGCACGCAAATTAAATTGCCCCCGCGCAGCTTTTATCATAGCCGAGGAGAAAACGAGAGGTGGCGAACTCGATGGCGTGTTCAGAAAATTAGACCTAATAGATTTTATTTCGAACGCACTGTCCGAATTAAAGCCTACGGATTGTAGCACCAACCCACCGCCTGGATTAATACAAATCGTGAGCGATAATGTACGTATTCCAATGTGTGTGTATTAGTGTATACATTTACGAGTACAAAACCCTATCAAGTGTATTTTGGAATATACTTTTTATTTAAAGATAATTTGAAATTATTCTTAAAACATTTTGCGAAATTTCAAAAATTATTTATTGGTTCAAAACACATATATACTTTTTTATATAGTATGTATTTGAAGTCAACTAAAAAAATTGTTTTTCTTAAACCAGAAAATTACAAATAAGTGTTGTTCATAATATACTTGTCTGGGCTTTAAAAAACACTCTTAAAGAACATAAATAGTAACTACTTAAATGTTATACTGATCTTTCGAACTATTCTCCGTATTAATTACTGTTAAACCAATCCTCTATTTGAACTAAATTTGATTTTGTCTTATTTTTTTCGAAAATCCCAACTTTTAACACTCACTATTTCAATTGCTAAAACACAATTTTCAAATTCAATTCACACTTTCAACTCTAACATCATCAGCAACAAGAAGAAAACCAGCTTAGCGACTCAATTAATTTACAAGATATAAACGCGAATAGTCCTAAAACTACCGATGAACTATTACCAGCAGCAGCAATAACAACAACAACAACAAAAACGACGACAACGGCAAAAACGACGACAACGCCAACAACGACAATAACGATAACAACGACAATAACGACAACACCATTAGCAGCGGCAACATCATCATCGAATGTAAAAAGCAAATCTCTCGGCCCACATTTATTGAGCGCTTTTCAAAATGCCGTCACGTCAGCATTACAAAATGACAATCAACCTTTTATGAATTTCCCCCTCCTAATGTCCAATGGTAACGAACATGATTTGCTGTCGTCATCGTCTCAAGCCCCAATTACTTCGTCCTCTGGTAGCCACCTAAACTTTAATCAGTTAAATGGCAGTAGTCCAAAACAAATGTGCTCCTTTAAAAGACACTCGTTGGATCCATTGAAAGTATGTTTTTAGTTCTCTGTTTGTTTTTATTTAATTTTGTTTTGTTTTGTCAGTAGATAGTAGGCAAATGTTTAAAATAGTTACAACCACGAATTACGAATTATAAAGTAATATATGGCTCCCACATCTCAAATAGTTAAATTAATTAAAACGTCATCCTTTTATTTAGAAAACTTTAATATAATTTTGTATTTTCTTTAATATTAATTGCCTCAAGAATTTGAAATTTCCTTTCAAGTATTTAATTCACATATTCTTCATGTTTCTTGAAAGCTAAAAGATTTTTAACTATAGTTTCAATTGCTATTTTAAAATGATTTTTTTTTAGTTTTGCTCTTTTTGGAAGCTTAACATATTTTAATGTATAAAGTCGCAACATGAATAAATGATCTCGAAAACAACGCCCATGACAAGTGAAGGGAATTTAAAGATACAACAAACTTTTAAGTCATTACATATTAATAATTTCTTTACTACCTTCCAAATTTCAACTCCTATTACTAATGTTCCACTGGGCTCTTCACTTGAGTCATATTAGCATACAAATAAATATAATATTCGCATACCTTTAGGTTGAAAGTAATGCTTAATTAGGTATGCAAATTATTATTATTATTTTTAAATAATATGACTACAAAAAATACTTTATTCAAAATTTGTGCGTAAATTTTTTCTACAAACAAACAAAGCAAATGAAAAACTGTCGTATTTCGTATTTTTCTCTCTCCTGCCGCCGACGCTGCTATAGTTGTTGAATATTGACAAAGAAACTAATAACATGTTAATTAATGCATTGGAGAAAACGGTTAATTATAGCAAGTTAAGAAATATGTCATCGTTGGATAGATTTTGTGAGTATATGTGTGTATTTAAGAAAAAAGTAAAAAAAATTGGTAATTAAATATAAAAACTTTGGCATATTTGAATTGATGAATATGGTTGTGGACAAATTGCAAAAATAAGAAGAAAATCAATCAATTCGTTAATTTAATATAATAGCGAGTTTTAATTAATAAGTCAAATTTATGTATTTATCTCTAATTGTGTATATGTATATGTTTTAATGTACTGATTATTTCTGTGTGTTGTTGTTTTTATGCCGCCTTCTATTTGTGTGTATTTGTTGCGTAGCAGCTTGTTCTTTGGACGATCCGACAATGCGCGACAATTCACTTTCGGCCAGTTTAGCTAACACAAGTCTAATAGCACGCTCCTCGGCGCCAATTAACATTCCTAATTCGACACTTAATAATTCAATAAACGGTGAGTAAACTAAAGAGCAATTCCAGTTTTTTATCGTTTTGCAAGAATAAGCAAAATTATTTATTTTAATTAACAGCAATTAATTTTTAATAAAAATTCATTGTTTTTTGTTTGATACTTCATTTTGTTATATTCAATCACATTCGTTTTGGAATGGAACATATTTCCTACAAATACACGTTCTGTAAATATTAAATTTTAAGTTGTAAATGATATCTGAACAATTTCTTTTTGAAATTATTTTGTGAAATCTTTTTTATAAACAATTTATTATTATTTTTTTGCAGATTTTAATTCAGGCGGATTTTCCGTCAACATTCCTAGCAGCTCTCTTAACTATAGTCCAACCAATAATCTATTTAGTGTTACTGACTTTAACTATGGCGGTTCCAATTCGAATAAGCTGAGCAATTCTCTCTCGGCAGTCACACAAAACGATAGCAACAACATATTTTTTCCGTCGCGTATTATTTCGCCGGGCTTTGGAGATGGTCTCTCAATTAGCCCCTCAGTTAGGTGCGTCTCGGTTCAGATTTGTGATAATTGTTGATGTAATTCATTTAATTTTTGTTTAATTATAGAATTTCCGATTTAAACACAATACGTGATGATATGAACAGCAGTTCCGTTGGCAATAGTCTCTTTGATAATAGTTTGACCACAAATAAGAATGCATTTTCACTGCAATCGCTGCAGAATCAAAATAATTCCGATGTCGGTCGCTTGACTAACGAGTTAATGACTAAAAATTCTCAAATAATGAAATTATCAACTCGCATGGATGATACTATCCGTAAGGTGAGTAATAATCAGAGCAACAATTTGTAATTGAATTGTCTTTGGTTATACCGAAGCTGAAATACCCTTCGCCATTTTAAAGACACAAAAATATGTGCTTCTTGAAGCACATATATATGCTTCATGTTTTTTTTTAAGTTTGTGTAATTCTAGGAAATCTTTTAAATTGTAAAAGTTTTAAATTCTGAATATTTTAATAATTATAATTTTTTAATAATTTATAGTTAACTATAGTGGAAAGTCAACGCGACAAGGCCAAACAGGAGGCTTTAGAATGGAAAGATCGCTTTGATATCGCACAAACTCAATTAAATTTATCCGTTGAACTACGCAATTTGTCCATACACAAACTGAAACAGTTGCAGGTAAGTTTGTGCATTTTTAAAATACATTTTCAATAATCAAGTTGTTTGTACAATAACTTCTTTAAATTTGTGTTTTATTAATTTATTTCAGTCAAAATTACGCACCGATTTGGAGGATGTGGAAAAAGTATTATATTTAGAAAATGCTAAGAAATGTATGAAGTGCGAGGAAAACAATCGCACCGTAACGCTAGAGCCATGTAATCACCTCATACTCTGCGATACGTGCGCCTGTTCCGTCACGGAATGTCCCTACTGTCAAATACCCGTCGTGACAACGCACAACACTTAGGTAAACTCTAAAAGGGGACGATGAGGCGTGTGACAGATTCAAATGCGCTTGTATTTACATATTATTAGGTACTCTAAACAATTGATTTAACAAAACAAACAAAACACAGTTACAAATTGACAAAAGAAAAAAAGTAAATAATACTTTTTATCAAAGAAAAGAAATTTTATAAAATTAAAAGAAGAAAAAAAAAAAAAAAAAAAAATTCAATACATGTATTAGTATAGCTATGCGCAAACAAAGGCATAGATAAATAATATAAATTTATAAAGCAAGTTATATACGTGTGTTAATTTTTTAAAAAATTGCATAACTGTTTGCTACGAATAATTAACAAATTAATTAGTAACTGAATAATTCACTTTTTAGACGTCCTATATAAAACGTTTTTATATTTTATTCAAATACTATTATTAGACGAGAATTTCACGATTTTGAATTTATGATTTGGTCAACAAACAAAACAAAACGAAATGTGTGTGTATAATTGTGTTTCCTTAATTTTGCGAGGAATCGAATGTCTTCAATAGAATTCACTTTTTGCTTTAATTTGCATTTCACCAAACCAGGCGAACATTTTAGATTTTCACGTTTGACGATATTTCAAAAAAAATTGTTGTAAAAGTAATTTAAAAAAGTATACGTGTTAGCACAGCCAAAATTAAAATTTATATTTATATATATAGAAAAAAAACTTTATTTGATACTAGATCGAAATAGCATAGTCACAAAATTTTTCGTATTTTATTTAACATTTCTTATGTTTTTAGTTTTTATTTAATTTATTTATAACCAAATCTCGAAAGCTACTTTTGTACTTTACTCTCTCAAGAAGAAAAGAAAACAATTTTGTTTATGCCGTATATTATTACAAAAACAATAAACACTAACGCATTTAAATCGCAATAGTTGACACTCTTTTTGTTTGTTTACTTACAAAAGAATTTCGTTATTAAAAACGCGCTTACTACTTTTTTAAATTTTATTTTAAGAATCAAAATGAATTATGCATCACAATATAAAGAACACTATATATAAATGTATATGTATGTATATACATATACATTGAGACGATGATTTTATTTTTTTTTATTTACTAATAATACTATTTATAAATTATTTTCGTTTACTTAGCTTTTTGTATGCTTCCTTGAAGTTGTTCCGTTTTAATTTAAACAAATCTTAAAACAAAATAATTTTTTTAAAATAGATATATATGTATATGTATATATATTAATTGTCAACAAAATGTAGTTTAGATATTAAAATTAGATGAATAGGTACCAATTTAATGCATTACCTACTACTCCGTATGTCCAATTTATTGTATTTTTAAAGAGAAAAACCAGAACAAGCAAAACGTAACAAAAACCACCAACCATCAAAAGCCTAAATCTGAAATCCTAAATAAATCGTGTTTATTTTATAATGTAATGAAGCACTCGCCTGTGCGCTGTTTGCAAACGATTGACTGAATTTACATACAAAGAATCATTAAAAATAATAATTTTTCTGAAATATAAAAAGTATTTAAAATACAAAGTAAATATTACACTTAAATTTTGGGTTTGTCTACTTAAAAAACAGGTTTCCGTAGCATACTTTCAGGCATTTGAATTGTTTTGTTCAATATATAAGCATCAAAATTTATGAAAACAAAAACATTTCTCAATAAGTATGCCAAAAATGTAATAAATGATATTTGAAATCATGTCGCTTACGTGCTTCTTTCTGAAACTGTGTGAAAAACTCCTTTTAGATCGTATGTGATCTTACAAAGTAGTTTGATGTGTGATAATTAACAATTAAATATGCATAAAGTTAAAAATATAAATATTGGTAAAAAAAAGTAAAACGTTAAATACTAAAACTGTCATAAATAATGTTTATTTTGCAATACCAAATCTTAATCTAAAGTATTAACATTCTTCAACCAACAAATTTTTAAGTTCTTTTCCACCATTTTTTGTTTAAAACAAATCAAAAAATGTTTTTAACTAATATTTTTTTTAAATTAACTTGCTTAAGTCCTGCATTTAAAACAATGTTTGTATCCTGTGCGAATTAATCAATTGGCGATACGTTATTAATTATAATTGTTACAATAAAATTAACAAATTTGATGTTTAACAAAGAAATTAAAAAGTTAAGAATAAAAAATATAAAAGTAATTTAGTGTGATTAGTCGTAAACAATAATCGTAAATTTGAAACAGCGAACACAAGATGAAAACACCTAAAAGTATGCAACATATTAAGTTTCTAACACCGTTAACCGATGCACAATTCTAAATAAAAACAATTTAAGCTTTTGACTAGGCAACAAAAAACAGAACAAAAGAAACAAACAGGCAAGCATACTTTAGGGCAAAAAAGAAAAATCAAAAATCTCCAAAAATGAAATGAAATAATACGTGTGTGTGTTTTTTTGTTACAGAGAATTGTTGTTTTCAGGGCAACTGTAAATGCTTTAGTCGTTTCGTTGCACTAATCAATCAGATAAGACAACAGGAAATCAATCGTTTTGCAATGGAGCTGTTGTGTGCTACACTAAATCGGAACAAATTTCAAACAAAATATCAGCATACCGAATTTAAACAAATTAATTAACACAAAAATACTTAAAGCAAATATTTGATTTAACACAAAAAATAAGAAGAAATCAAAAAACTATTTTCAAGTAAGGAGAATAAAATGCACCACATAAGAAAAGGTTTTTGTATACGTACCGAAAGAGTGATTTAAAAATTGTGATTCGTAACAAAGAAAACAAGAAAAAACAAACATAAAATACATACTCGTAAATAACTAAAAAATACTTAAATGTGATCCAAAACTAAAATAAAAGCAAAATTTAATAAAAATCTTGTTAGGTAAAAAATATAATGTTAATTAACCACAAAACACCAGCTCCATTTTGAAATCAACCATAAGCAATTTACAATAATTTAATATGCTTAAATAAATTTCGGTTTAATGCGTGGTTGCATTACCAAAATATTGTGTTCAATGTGCAAGTTTGTATTGCAAAGTTGAAACAATTTTAGCATACATTTAGGCGAATTGAAGAATGATTGAGCAAGTTTGCTGCTAAAGTCTTTTGATCCCATTCAATAGATTCAAAAGTTGTTTGTCAACACAAAAGTATGGAAAAGCGTTAATTATTGCGCTAAACTTTTAAGGAAAAAAAAATAGAATATTATATCAACAAAATATATATCTTTTTTATTTAATCCAACATTAAATTTTTGAGTTTAATAAACGTGCATTTTATTGATCTTAAAATAATTTTAAATTTCATAATAATACCGTGATATTGTCAAAAAAATGTATTTCTTTAGCTTTAGTTAAATCGAAAGAGACATTTTTATGTATGAGTTTTTTATTATGCAATAAAATTTGAAACAGATCAGATCTGAAGTAAATTTCAAGTGTAAAATAAACTAATTATCTTATTTGCCTAAATGTATGCTATGAAAATTTTGTTGCAAATTTGCTTAGACATAAGAGTTTTGGTAACTTGACAACTACTCACTGAAACAGAATTTAAATGTTTATGTTTTCACATTTTAACATAGAACACGCAATGTAGGTAGAAAGTAAAAAATAGTTAACAATTTTAACCATTAAAGGAAACCGCAAATCTAGAACAATAAACTAAAAATACTACAAGAAAACAGAATTGATAAAAAAACCGAAAGTAGAAATTACAAAAATATATAAATATAGATACTGAATTGTAACTAAGAAGTACACCGTAAAAAAACAGCAAACAGAACACCGAAAAGGAATTTTTATAAAAAAAAAATAGAAAATAGCAACATAATAAAAGTAACCAAAAGAACTGCTAGCCAAGAAAAATTACAGAAATATAAAAACAAAAACTAAAAAAAACACCAAATAATAAAATGTTGTTGCTATGAGTTATCGCCCTAATGAAATAACTCCCGTCAAAACATACAAACAAACAAGCCATTCAAACGCAAACTCAATGCAAACTAGAAATGAGTTCAAATACAATACAAAAACAAAAATCAAAGCCAAATTCTTTAATAACAAAGTATAAAATCAAAAAACCCTTTTAGTAATGTCCCTACTTTAATTTAAAGATTTTAATGATAAAACCCGAATTTTTAAATGAACTTTGATATGTTTATTTTTGTTTGGGACTTATTTCGTTGGGTGTTAACTGACAGCGACACAAAATCCGCAACAGAACTGGAGCAATGAGGGACGTTAACAAACCTACCAAGGACATTTTTCTACATACTACATACTATCAATAAAACGTATTTACAACTACTACAACAACTACCACACAAACCACACATACACCAGAAAGTATAACAATACCACAACAAAACCAGTGACAATTGCACTAAAACAACAAAAACTAATTTTTACATTTTACACGAACAACAAAAAGACCGATAGAAGCAGGCTTAACAAACAAAACAAAACAAATCACTAAAATAGCGTAACTCTACTTGTATGAATTTATACTGAAATTTACAATTTTATACAGATTTGATTTGGGTTTGGAATTTTTGTTTTCATACTTACAAACAAAACAAAAATACAAGGAAAATAAAATACGAGTAAACATGAAACGTGAAAAGAACGAACAAAGAACGCGATACAAAATCGAAGAGAATTGAAAGCAATTACATTTGTGTTAAAAGTTGTTAAAAAATAAAAAATAAAAAAAAAACAAACAAAAACTTAAAAAGAAAATTACAATAAAAACCTAACAAAGTAGAAATGCATTTTCAAATTATATAGATACAAATATTAATTAAATATTTAACAAAAACAACAACAAAATAGCATTATATGAAATTGTGTAGTAATTTTAGTTATTTTCAAAAATTAAAAAAAAAGCAAAAACAAAAAAAAAAATGTATTAGCAATTCGCCTCGGCAATAGTTGTGTATCTGAAAAAGCAAACATTCGAAAGGACAATGAGCGAAACGCACTAGTTACTCGTAAGATACAATACAAATTTGAATGAGTTGAAAACGACAAAAACAAAAACAACAACAAAACAAAAAAGAAAGCAAACGATTTAGTATTTCAACAAATTATTTAGACATTAAATTGCATATTATTACAATTATTAAGTAACGCTAATAACAAATTGAAAAATCATGAAAACAAACAAACAAACAAACAAATATATAGATACAGATAAATATAGATATATATATATTATATGAAAATAAATAATAAAATAAGCATTAATAAAATGTGTTGAAATAATAAAAATAAACAGAAAATAGTCGAAATTGGTTTTATTACCGGCTAAATGGCATTAATGTTCCGAAATTTAGGCTCCCACGCGTATTTAGCGACTCTATCCCCCTGTCTGCCTGCCTACCTGCCTGCCTAACACAACAACTACACTAACACGAACGCCTGCAAGTGTGCGAAAATCGCCTGTGAGCTATCGGTGGAACACTGTGTGGCGTCAGTGGCGTAGACAGCAGTTGCTTTGGAAGTTTGACCATAAGCCAACGCGACAAAGAGAGAACAAAGAGAGCTACTCGTACCATTAATAAATAGCGCTGTCAAAATGCACAAAGGCCCTAACCAACATTTGTGAAAGTTTATAAAAGAAGCTAAAAATATGAAATGTGATCCTTTTGTTTGTATTAAGTTGCTCGTCTTCTTGGCTTGACTATAAAACAACGCGTTTTGAAAAAAAAAGTTAGTTGGGACCTTTGTACATTTTGGTAGCGCTATGTACAATAATCAAATTACATAAATCAACAACTTCAAATTAAAGATTATTTGAACGAATGTAGTGAGTTTAATTTTTAATAATATCCCTGACAGAAATTTACCGAATTAATACCTGTAATTTAACCAGTTTTTCAGTTAAATTTCTTGTGAAAATATAAAATCTCTTGCAAAATGTATTTAATAAATTATGCCAGCTAGACAGATTATTCTTATAGTGAAAAGCTGAACGTAAATTTCATGACTAAGAATGCCAAAGAGAGTAAGAGCTTAAATTCTCTCCCTACTTGACACCTTCTTCTACGTCACTGTTGGGTAATTTTTTTTTCTTTTTCTCGTATGTATCGTCTTCGTTTTTAATTTTTAATTTTCAATTTTCGATTTTTTTTCGATGGTTTTATCTCGCGTGGCATAATCAGCAGATACAAATGCGATGCGCTGTGACTGGGACAAACCACAAAAGCCACACAAAATGTACAACGAGACATAAGACCGAAAGAAGACCAAGAGGAATTCATCTCCCTCCTCAGGCTAAGCAGACAACAGCAGGCAGCGACGGCAAGAGGAAGTGGAAGCAGCAGCAGCATCGGCAGCAGTGGTGGGTACGATGTGAGGCGGCACATCGTTAACTTTAACTTCGTCATCGCCTCATTCGAGTTAAATAGATTTTTGGATTTTTATGTGTTTGCGGCTTCTTTGGGGCTGTGATTTTCGTTCGTTCTACTTAATGTGGCTGACCGGCGTACTGTCTCCCTGACTGACTGACTGCCTGCCTGCCGCCGTCGTCGTTGTTTGTGGGTTCGTTAATTTTTTTTTGTGTTTTCCTCCGTCGCCTGAGGCAGTATGTAGTGGCAACATTAGCGGCAGCAGCAACAACAACAACAATGGCAGACTTGCATTTAAAAATTGTGAAATTGAATTTTGTGCATGTTAAAAATTTTTTAAACGGAATATGGAACGCAGTTTGTTTTTTTTTGACTTTGCTTTTTATTAAGAAACGAAAATATTCAAATTCGCATTTGAATTTGTGAATTTGTGAATTTGCAAGGAGCAAGTTTGTTGCTAGAGTCTTTTGTTTTAAATGTTTTTTCAGTATGCAAATTAGAAAAAAAATATGTGCACTTATAATTTTTATTCGAGAGTCGGATTAAAAGAAAAATTAAAATTCGATTGACTCGATATTTTTCTTGAAATGATCGGGAATCCCATTTGACTAATTTTACGCTTTATTGAAACCATTGACATTCCCAAACAAAATCTTGATTCTCCCTTTTTCCGCTCTTTTTCATGATTTTGAACCACGACCAGTCCTATGCAGCATACATATATGCATACATTTTTACATTTGATTTAGAATCCTGTATGGGAACTGCAGCGGAACCAAAACATCTTCTAGACTATTCGAGAAGAGGGCTCTCTTGTTAATGCATTCTTGAAAGTTTTCAAAACTAAAACAGTTTTCGCCTAATTTTATTTGCACCCACAATTGTTGTAGCGCCTGTATTTTGCGTTCCCATAGCGCGATTTTGATCTTCCGCGCACAAAGTGAAAATGAAATAAATACAAAAAAATGAAAACAAAAAAAATCTAAAGCAAAAACTGAAACTGGTCGGAATTTTAAAATGCACGATAATCGCGCGCGCCGCTGCCGTTGCCGCCGCCGCCGCAGTCACTACCAGCTCGAGTTAACCGCCAGTCATCAAGTAAGCAGGCCAGCCATCTAGCCATGCCAGAACAGATCGCAGCATATACACACCATGTACGTGTGTGCGTCGTCCAATTGTCCGTCCTCAGTGTATCGCCTCGTTCGCGCGCGTTAAACGCCAAAGCAACAATTTTTATTCTGTCAGCGAACGCGTGCCTGTATGTGTGTGGTCCTCGGATCTCTGTGGTTCACATGCAATCGCCGCAGCCGCCACTGTCACTGTCGCAGAATGCTTTGTGCAGACCTCTTTCACATTCATCCAACAGTCCATTTCGCGCGTGTGTCTGTTTGTGTGTATGCGTGTGTGTGTGTGAGCCTCTTTAGTCTGCGAAATCGCGTTCAGATCTCACGCGCCTGCGCGTCAGCCAGCACATTTTTTGCTCCACCAGCTTCGATTGATGTTGTTTGCTGTTGTTGTTGTTGTTGTTGTGCTCGCCGTCATGGGACGCACAGTGGAAGATGTGAGATTAATTTTTTTCTTTTGAATTTTTTAAAATTAACTTAAAAAATAACTTTAAGATAAAAATAATTTAATTAAATTTACACACAATTATATACAAAAAGAAAAAAAAACTGAAAAATATTTGGAATTTGGTCACTGTACGCGTCGGTGCGTCTTTTTGACGTTTGTGCTTCTTACCTTGCTTTCCTTTGCTTGCGGTCAGCTTGTTTCGCTTTTACTCCTTTTTTTATTTTATTTTATTTGTTGTTGTTTTGGTTTTATTGAATTTTTATTTTTTATTGTTTTCTGTTGCTGCTGATGCTGCTGCTGCGCTTAGGCTGCCCTCGTCTCGACTTTAATGACTCTTAACATGCGACCATGGGAAGCTCCTGCTGCTGGCGAATGTGGTGGCAAAGGGTTTGTGACGTTCGTTCGTTCGTTCGAACGTTCACGGAAGGAAGCTGCACAAATGTTTCGCAGGCAGCCACCACGGCAAGTCAAGGCAAAGCAAAGGCAAGGCAATGTAAGGCAGTCCGCATTGCGTCCGTCTTCTTAAAATAAAAATTGGTTTTACGAGCGCCAAAGTGTTGCCATTTTTCATGCTGCAAACCTGGCCAACTTCTGCTGCAACATTTTTGCTCTGTCTTCTTCTTCATCATCTTCATGTTCAAAGTTTTATCTGCATCTACACCTCGTACTTAAGCTTTGGTGTACAACATACAACATCCTTAGCAGCATCTTTAAGATACAATGCAGCAAACTTGTTTCACTTTGTCGTACCCCGCCTGATTCCCCTTTTTGTCCAGCACCACACCACTTTGTGGCTAACATCGCAGAGTACTCAACGTTTGTATAATGGTAAAATTACAACAAGTAAAACAATGAAATCAATATTTTCCATTTGCGAATAGTTTAGAAATTAAAAAATATTAAACTTTGTACGGTGTCAAAGTACTGTGCAGCCCCTCATGCTCCTCGATTTTAGGTCCAACATCGGCAACTGCAGCAGCAGGCAGAGTCATTTGTAACTCGATACATTTGCGTCTAATGCACTTTTCTGCTCTTTTGCATTTCGTGTCAGCATTTTTGCTGCTTCCTTCGTTTCTTCTTCTGCTTTATTTATGTTTTTTTCTTTTTATGTTGCTGATGTTGTTTTTATTGTTGCTGTTGCTGTTGCTGGTGGCAGCCAACAGCATCTCATTAGGCTTTTTTAATTTGACAACGCGCGCAATTTATGTGGGAATTTATTTTGTGGCGTGCCACTTTCTGCGAAATTGTGTTGCGCTGTCAACTCGCGTCGCGTCTCGGGTGCGTTGCAATTTGCCATGTCGAATGAATGCGTGTCTTCTGCCTCTGGCATGGATTTTGACAGTGGCATGGTGCATGGTGTGTGCTTATTTGATGATGCTGCTGCTGATGCTTCTGCTTCGGCTGCTTACGTAGGCGCATTAATATTTGGCAACAGCGGAAATAGAAATTTCCATATCGCGGTTTAACTGAAGCCGGAATACTCAGACTTCTTAATCATTCTTGTAACTTGTAAGTGTTACTAATGATTAATAACAGTACTCGTAAATTATGTGTTTAATTTATTTATATGAATAAATTTCAGTTTTTTTTTAAATTTAGAAATTGTTTTCCAAAAGTAGTCCCAATCATAAAGTCCAAAAAATAAGTGTTCGCTAACTTCATAAAGTCTAAATCTAACTCAAAGAAAAAAATGCTAGTTTCGGATTAAGCAAGCATAATCCTTAAAAAATGTCAATAAATTTAAATTTTGAAATAAATTAATAAAATTATGTGCAATATCGAAAGATAAATTCTTGAGGTGCACTCACACTCAATTCCATGCCTAGAAATCTAAAATTCCATGTCAGGCTGTATCTCCATAAAAAACACATTACTATTATAATTAGACGTTATTAGTTAATAACAAATAATTCATGACTTTTTGAGTTGATTACTTATTTATCTTTACGATTTATCTGCATTTATGTATGTATGTATATAAAACCCATGTAAATAATGAATCTAAGCAATGAATTTTAAATGTTTCAATTTTCGTAATTTGTGCACTTAAAACCGCATTCAATGTTTATTAATAGCATAAAACCGATAAACACATTTACATACATACATACATACATACATACATACATACATACATACATATATACATACAAATGAATGTAGTTCGATACATTATTTTGGTATTGTGAGTTTAAATGTGTTTTTGGAATGTTTGGCTTAACAATGTTGGCGGATAAGAAGCAATTCTTTGTGATGAATATTTATTTACTTGCTTTAATGTTGAATTATCAACTTACCACTGTAAGTTCATGTATAAAAATGTAATTTCATGAACGTATTTACAAATATTTGCTTATAATAAATTAAAAGGTTAGCGCTCAAGTTAAAGCTAAAAACGTAAATTGCTTAACGCTCGACAAAAGCTTGATTGAATTTCAAAAATGCGAAATAAAAGCGTTCAATCGCGTTCAAAATCATTTGTCAATCAGTGTAATGCTAAAGAAAATTGTTCATAAGGCTGTGGTAAGCGTTTATATTCGATGCAATTCTTAGAATAGAGTAAACATATTTTTTTTAGGTGCGAATTGCCATTTTTAAACGTGCAAATGGCTGGAAGCCATTCCTATACAACATCACCTTCAATGGCTGCAAATTTCTGAAAAACGTCAAGGCAAATCCAATGGCAAACTTTTTCTACGGTTTGATAGAAAAATATACCAACATGAATCACACATGTCCTTTCGTGGTTGGTCCTGCAACAAAGTCGAACCTTTTCAGACTTGCTAATAGTATTTCTTTTTAATTATTAGGGTCAACTTCATCTTACAAATTTTACGCTTACCGAAAATTCGTTGCTTTTACCATTTCCCGCAGCCGACTATGCCGTAGACACGCATTGGACAATCAATGATAAAGTATTATGTCGCAGCAATGGTTCCTTAACGATCTCACAATCGAAAAATAATAACTGAATATGAATAATAACAATATGAAATATGCAATTAATTTGGATCATTTTTTATTAAACTTCAAATTTAATTAACGCTTTTTAATTTTAGATGCGAAAATGAACTTTAAAAAAATGTCATTTCTATTTATTTATTTATTGCTTTACATAGGGCATATATATTTCTACATATACTTTATTTGTTCAGGCGCGTATTCATCATGTTCTAATTCATCATCACTTGACCAACAAGCAGATACAGCAGCAGCAGCAGTAATAAAACAACAACAATAACAGCATCTTGAAAACCAACTCAAAACTTAACTTTGAAGTGATTTCATCTTTGGAGATGAATTTTATAAGCGCCACTTTGCTGTCAACTCAAAATGAAAAGGCAAACAAATATTAACCCTCTCCAAGTCCAGCCAACAACAAACAGCGCCTAAACTGCACATTGGGACTCGAGCGCTGACAATGAAGGCAACGTCAATTTCGAATGGGTTTACATGACATACAACAAAAACAACAATAACAACCATAATAAGACAGCTTAGGAGGGCAGCAGCTAACACAGCGAACACTACGATGGGGATTCTGTGTGAGATGGATTTTCTCTTCAGGTTGTTTGTTGGTCAGGTGCGTTTGTGGGATTTCTTTTTTATGGCGAACATTTTCCGAATACATTTATTTCGAACAGTAAAAAACATCTTTTATCAAATTTTAATTTTTTACAAATTTATTTTTGCGTAAGTTTTAAATTTCTGTAAAATTTTCACATAAAAGTGGAACATTTTTTGAAACTTTTTTTATATACAGAATATCAAACACATTGATCCCCTAAAACCCAACCAGTAGGGCGACGCTGATACTTTTTTGTAGCAGCAACAAGTTAAAGCGCATACTCGTACGTTGAATGGAGGATGTGATGTTATGTGTCGGTTAAATGCTGTTTCAGCATAATGACTTTTAATTTTTATTATTGTTGTAGTTGTTGGCGGTGTTTCTGCTGCTGCTGCTGCAAGCGAAGCTTATGTTCAAAATAATTTGAGCCCATCATCGACAACAACAAGAAGCTTCAGATGAGAAGCACTGCACAGGTTCACACAATGCAATAATCCACATTTAAATGTATAATGCACTTGAGGTTTGTTGTTTTTGTCTTTTCTTGTTGCTGCTGAAGATGCTGCAAGTGTGCTCATCTACGGATTTGTACAATGTGAAGAAAGCAAGTAAGTGGATTTTAGGCTTTTGTGTTTTTTGTTGAATAATTTTTCGCTTTTACTGATTTGCATAAATTTTCAACAGTGAATTCATTCAATGGAAAGTTTTAAAAAAAACTGTAATCGCCCAAAAAAATTGTATTAAAATTATTTGAAAGTGAAAATTTAAAAATATCTATAAATAATTATTTTATGGAAAACTTAAACAGAAGTCTTAAGCTTCAAACTAATAAATAATGTTTAATTATGTTAATAATTAAGTTGGTTAAAAATAATACCAACCAGCCTTAAATATTTCTTTAATTGTTTTATTTTTAATTTACTAACTAATCGACAATTTAATTTTTAAGTGTAATATTAATTTCAAGAACAAGTAATTTATAGGATTTTCTTTAATTATTTATGTTTAAATAGATGATCTGTTTTTTATTAACAATGCTGGAACTTATTCAATCTGAGCATAATAACATAAAAGAGAAATTTGAAAAATTCAAGAAGTTCTCATACAAAAATCAAAAGACTTCAGTAACGAACTTGATATGATTTTTAATCTTTAAAATGTTAAAAATTTGAGCGTTACTATTCCACCTAACCAGAAATGTCAACTTTGTCAAAGTCACAAAACCATTTAACAACAACATAAATAGTAACAAAACAACATTCAAATGTTGTTTCAATTAATCTTGTCGCATGTCACATATTTTGAAACAACAACCCTTCCCGCAGGAAGCAGAAACAGTAACAACTGCAGCAGCAGCAGTAGAAAAAAGTGCGAATTTTGCAACTCACTCTGCGAAGGCGGATTAATAGTCGCACATCGCAACAACGGCAAAAACGGCAACAACGGCAACAAACAACAATAGCGGCAGCTCAGTGAACAAATGAATTTTTGCGGTTAAACTAAAAAATCTTGAAATATCATTGCCAAGAGTCAAAGCGAGCTGACAAAAGACCAACAAAAAGATGCAGCTTCTGCTGTTTGCCAATAAGCGCAACATGCGGTCTTAAACGACTGTTGTTTAGGCTATTTAAAAACAAAAAAAAAAAAAGAAATGAAATGACGACGGCTACCACAAACACAAGATCTAAACCAACAACAACGTGGAACTATCGCAATAACAGCAACAGCAACAGTAACAATCAAAAGATCTCGGCCTGCTGATAGAGCCCAAAGGACACGAAGCGATTTGCAAAGCAGTTGCAATGAGATTTCTGCACTTACGACATTTGACTTCCTTTTGACTTCGTTCTGAACCAAGCCAGTTGGCACTGATGACGGCAAAATGCACCAGGATCAAAAGCCGTAACTTTGACAAATGTCCGTACATGAGTAGAAGAAGAACAAGAAGAATACGAATACCAATAAAAAGAAGAACAAGCAACGGTGGCAGCAGTTTCCTCTGCTTGCCGTGCGGTCGAGGCCATTGAGGCACTTTCTGTTGTTGTTGTTGTTGTTGTAAATTTGCTATTGTTGTTTGTGTTTTGTTTGCGCTGCCGCATGCCTATCGGTGTTTGACACATTTGTATGCTCTTGTCGGACTGTGTGTGACTGCGCTTTACCTTGGGACAGACACACCAACACAGTGGTTGCCAGTAGTTCCCAAGAATTCTCTGGAATTCTGCTATCAATTCCCCAATGTCGCTTTGCTCAAATTTATGTGAATTAAATGGCAGCAGGCGGCTGCTGCTGCTGCTGCCTTTATTCTAAAAAGGGTCATTAGGGCTGTTCTTCTGTGGTTATATCCGAACATACAAACTCACACAAACACATCGAGCGAGCGAAAAGAGAGAGTAGCGTAAATGTATGACAGCCGCACGTAAATATTGTCAACCTTTATTAGAGCCCCGAATCCGTTAGCGGCAATGTCGCACGCCTTTTTCTGCTGCTTCGGCTAGATTTGATTGAAGACATTTTCTGGGAACGACATTTTTTTTTTTGGATACATTTTCGGGCAATTTGTTTGAGATTTTTATGAGCAAGTGTCTGGAAATGAAAATGGTTTTTGATTCGAGTTTTGTGTTCAAGTCTTTTGTTTTGTCATTGAACAATCAAATGCAATTCTAATTTTCATTGGATTGGATTCGATTATTGCAAAGTACATCAACATTCGAAAGTGTTTGAAGTTAGTTTGTTGTCAAAATCTTTCGTTTCTTTTCTCCTTATCGGTTGAAATTTGTTTTAGATTATTATTAAATACTTCAAATTAGGAATATTTTTTTGCTCTCAAGTTTCAGCTTACAAATTAAAGAAACATGTTAATTATAATTTATATAATTTATACCCAATTTAGTAACAATTCCTCCATATTTTAATATAGTATTTTGATTAATTTTTAACTCTATTTTGTCAAATTAAGATAATAATCATATTTTGGAACAAAACTATGTGATAAGTTTTACTAATAAGCCTTGAATTCAAAGGTCATTTATTTAAAAAGACTTAAATTATTTGTAAAAATTTTGCGTTATTTTGTGTTAAATCAAAAAATTCAAAATTTTATTAATTTTAGTATAATTTCGATTCACTTACGATTCACCTTATTAAGTAGTTATTCGTTTTAATGATGACTCTTCATTCAGGAATGAAACAAAAATCTACTTAAAAGTATCTCTAAAAAGTTTTGCGCAGATTACGATCGATTAAAAGAATTCATTGAACCTTTTAACTCAGTTTTGATTTTATAACCAACAACAACAACATTAATTACAAGCACTGAACATCGCACAAAGTATCTCATGAATAGCGCAACGCTGCGAGATGGCTCCATGCGATGTTAACAACTTCCATTAAAAGAAATTAAAAGCCAACCACAACTAAAATGGCGTTTCTTTTGAAAAATGAACGAATCGAGCTGATACGCCGCGATCCAATCATAGCAACAACAACAAAAACAACACAAAAGCAACAACGAATGGCTTAAACATTTCCGGTTTTCTATTGGAATTTTTTGGTCAGCAGCAGCCAACTAAAAAAAAAACAAAAATATATACAAGCAATATTAAGAAGAAGAAGAAGGCAACGATGGAATAAAGTAAAGTAACTGCCATAGAAGAGGATGCTGACTGTGCCGCTTTATTAAGAAAAACTAAAAAAAAAAAAAATATTTTGAAAAAAAAGAGATTCTCATAATGCGCGACATGCCAATAAAATTACACTACGGACAACAACAACATTAAAACAACTGGGCCTGCGACGCCGCATTTTCTCATGTCCATCAAAGCAGGAACGGCGCAGCGTAGCACACCCTGTGTGCGCCACTTACGAGCGTCTTTAAGCGAAATAAAATAAAATAAAATAAAATAAAATAAAATAAAATAAAATAAAATAAAATAGAATAAAACAAGCGGTATGAACATATGCACGTGAGTCGGTGTGCGTGTATGTTCGTGTACACGTACGTGAGTATATAAAAACAAGTAAATAGGCATCATTATCGTTAATGAAAAATTATAATGATCATTATCAGCAAAGCAGCGTCACACCACATCACGCCGCGCGCTCGCCAACAAAATGTGAGTTCTTTCTCGTTACCGCGTCGAAGCGAAGCATCTTCACAGATAAACCAAAAGAACCAAACCAAACCCATTCCATCTCATCTCATCTCATCCCATCTCGTACCGAAACCGAACTGAAATGAAGAATGTTGGTGCGCATGCGCAACAGGCATCTCTCGAGCTGCATCTTCGGCGCCTTTGCTATGAAACGCTGGTTAAGCGTGTAGCATACTAAATGTAGCTGAAGCGACTGGCTTTATAGAGGGTGTTGCCAGGAGACCATAATCCAATCTATTATAATAAAATTGCACAATTGAAATTCTGAAAGATTTTAACAATTACCAATATCAAAATTAAATATTTAATCATTATTTTTAAAATGGAACTTTTTCTTTAAATTTGAAAATATTATTTTTGGAAATTTTGTTGTGATATGCTTTAAAAAAATATGCAGATAAAATACAAAATTTTATCTGCATATTATCTAAGCATATAATGGATTTAACTGTGCATATATTTTATAAATATGTTATCTTTTTAACTCTTTATACGCCGCATAAACCTTTTCAGTGTTCACTCCAACTTTTGTTTATACAAAAATAATTCACAAGTCTAAATCAAAACTAAATTTTTAGCACATTATAAAAAAAAGAAATGAATTCCAAACTGAATTCCGATATTGGTAAACAATTTATTTATATATGTATCAATCAATCAATAAAAGTAATTCATTCGAAATTGTTGAGGTTATTTTTTAAATTACCTTATAATCCCTTCTAGTCTCAACATGAGTAAAAAAAAGTTAAACAAATTCTTTATATTAATTTTAGTACCTAAAAAGTATACTTCAAGTGTTTTGTTTTTACCAATAATGTGATTTTAAGTTTCTATAGTTTATGTGAATATAAAATAGTTGGCTAATACCTTCAAGAAATTTAAAATATTTGCTAGAACCAAAATAGGAAATCGAAGGAGAAAGAGAGATAAATAATTATAATACTTAATAATTGTAAAACTTAAGAATATTAAAAAATATTTCATGTATTTATTCTCTTAAAGAATAAGTCATCCTGTATGAGTTGGCCAGGCACCCGATCAACTCAGGATGCTGTTGGCTGTTGGCTGCCGCTTCCACTGCTGCTGTTAATTTTATAAATGGTGCGGGATGCTGATGCCACGGCCACTTCGGTTGCCAAAGTATGCAAGTGGCATTATGTGAAATTATTTTCCCAAAAAAACTTAAAACCAGCAACAACAACAACAATGATCTTAAAAAGAAATCGAAAAGATACAAGCGAAACAATAACAACAACAACAACAAATATCGAACAAGCAACGAACGAATTAAACTTGTTCTTTTCGAGACCGAGCAATATTTTATCTTTACTGGATTTTTTCTTCAATTTGTTGTTGTTGTTGTTTTTTGTTTGGGTTTTGTTTTACCTTTAAAACATCTTTTACCATTTGAGCCGCTTTAAGACAAAAACCGCCACAAAGAAAGAAAAAACTAAACAACAACAATCACAGAGCAGAAAATAGCCTCAGAAGCAATCAACAATGAAACCATGCGATACTTTCGGCAGCAGCAACAACAACAACAACGACAACGACAAAAGCAACAACAAAGGTAACGATCGCGTTGAACAAGCCAAAAGATCCATTCGCTTCTTTTTATTTAGCTATGGCGCGCAGAGTTGTATTTGGCATCCATGGCGGCTGTGGTTGCGGCTGGAACTGCGCCAGCTTTGGCTGATTTGTGCGCTTCATTCAGAAATGTGCGCCTAAAGCAGCTCCGCCCCAATGAACACACATTCACAGAAACGCACACACATACCCAAACAGTGTAGCACATAGTGGCACACACACACAAGGGCACACTGTGCATATACGGACAGAGTTGAACGCCGCTTAATACGAAGATTCTTAAAATATTTTTCATCGTCGATTTTTTCTCAGTTCATTCTTATTGAATTTTAAATTATGCTCAGCGCATAAATTTCTAAAGTATCCGTTAACTCTACGAATGGGTTTGGAAATTCTTTTATTGTTGAAATTTTGTATTTTTTCTGTTTTTGTTTTGTTTTTGGACTTTGAGGCCGAAAAACAGGAAAGCATAAAATATAAGTAAAGTAAAACAGATTTTTTAATTAGGAAATGCTCTCTTCTGAATTCGGTTTTGACTATTGCTTTGGAGTAGTCTGGGAAATATGAATATGCTGCCGCCTGCTGAATGTGGCATAAGACCAACGGGGCAACAGGTGCATAAAGCATCACATTTAATGGTTTTTAATAAAACACAAAATTTTCTTAAGAGTTAATTGGGTTTTTTTGAAGTTGAGTTTTTGTTGTTAATGAGCTGCTGACATTTTTAGGCGCTTTATTTGTAATTCTTTACTTGATTTCCAAACTTCAATGATTTTTATTAAAAGAAATTTGTTCTTTTTTTTAAAGAAATGTTCCACTTAATGTTAAACAATTTGTTGGAAGTGAATATATTTTCAAAAGTAAAGTTTTGTCTTTTTTTGAAGCTCGTAAGAAATTTTAGAAGTTAAAATTTAACTGTGGTAATAATATCAATTTGATAAATATTTAAAGGAAGTTTGAGATTTTCTCCTGACCAATTTTAATTGTTTATATAGATAATTATATTCTTTAACTCAATTGTACATGAAGAAAACTTCAAAATAAATATACAATTGCCAATATGACAATTAAAAAATCTTAAATTATTAATTTAAAAATTTATATAAATCCATCTTAACACTTTTCTTTTATTAAAAAAAGTATTTTAATACTTTAATACTGAAACTAAAAGTATGCATTCTTTTAATATTATTCGCAAATTAAAAGTAGGCAAATAAAATTAGAATAAATATCATTTAAACAAAAATCACTAATACTAACACTATACTACAACAACAAGAATAATCAGCGCATATTAAACACGCATATTTAAACATTATCGAGCATCAGAAGATGGGAAGCTTCGAGGCAAACGAGGCGAGTGAGTGAAAAAAAGAAACAACAACACGAAAAACCGAAATTAAGCTCAAAGTGACTTTCCGAAAGTGGCAAGCGAACAAAAAGTCTGATACATTATGTTAAATATATCCAAAGAGCCAAAAAACTTGAACTTGCTTGCAAAATGGTCAAAAAGGGCAATCAAGTTACCAGAAGAAACAACAAAAAAAAAAAATAACAAAGATGAACGGAAGTTGCTTACGGCCAAGAGTAATAGTGGCCAGATACAAAAGAGTTTGTTTTTTATTTCATCGAACAAGTAACAGAAAAACAAAACAAAACCGGAACGTTATTAATTTACAAAAGGCACAAAAAAACCGTTTTAACTCAAAACAGTCCATATAAAATATATAGAAAAACAAAAGTTGAGGGCAACAAGATAAAAAAAAAAGAAAAAAGAGAAGCAGTCAATAGTGCAAGTGTTAAGAAATTGCTGGCAGATACAACATTTACAAGATACATTTGCTGCATGCGAAGCGGCACACAGCATACTGTATCGAACAGATACGTCAGACTCTTTAAAGCAAGCACATCCAATTGGCACACAAATGAACCTCAAAACACATAAGCCCAGCTATGTTTGTGTGTGTTTATATTTGTATACAAGTGTGCGAGCTTGGCTATTGTATCTTCGAGATACACACGTGTTGTCTCTTTTTGTCCACAAGCCCAATCAAGCACCGCTACAAGTAGCCAGCATCAAATGAACGTACACAAAAATCCAATCGGCTACGAATACAGCTACAAATAAGCACTGAAGATACATAATGCATGTGCAAACGCGAAAAACTCTCAAGTCTAAAATAAATTTATTAAGTATTTTAAATGCAAAATGGTCTTAACTGCAAAGAAAAGAAGATCCGCATTAGAAAATTCTCATTGAATTTTTTAGACTTGGCAGTTTTTCGCTGTAAGCCGTCTGTAGGTATCTGTTGGTTGCCTGGTGTTCATTTTGAGCCGTTCATTTCGGCCGTATGCGCAAACGGCTCGCGCTGCCGACGTCTCAGCAACGACTACGAAGACGAAGGCAACGAAGACGATGGCAACGACGACGACAACGACGAGTCAGGGTTCTGGAAAGCACCCTCCTCGATCGGAAGTGTCATTTGTCAATCAGTGTGCGAACGCAACGGTCATTCGAGCGTCGTACAACTTTTCAGCAAATAGTGAGCAAGTGTAGAAATTAACAAACTTACTACAAATTGACGAAGCAAACAATCGGATTTAAATTAAAAGATTACCAAATTAAAATTAATTAATAGACACAAAATATAAAATAAAATCAATAATAAAAAAATAATATAAAATTCAATTATAAACCAAACCTAAGAAAAACAAATCTTAAACCAATTGAATGAATTTTTAACAAATCAGTGTTGTGCAAAATTGTTAAATAAAATCAGTTAATCGAAAATTTCGAGAAATATTTAAAATATAAATAATTAAAAAAAACACAGTTTTGTATAAAATCCAATAAATGCATTTTTAGTTATTAAAAAAATAAACGAATTCTCTACATAGCAGTGTTGTGCGCTGATGTAAAATTTTAAAACAAGTGCAACAATATTTTCAAATATTTGTATGCATTTTAAAAGCAATTGCAAAAATGTCATATTAAATACAACAACAACCGTTAATACTACTAAAAAAAATTTTATTCAGAATTTTAAAAAGTACTTTCTTGTCCTAAAGCCAACATGGATACGTCAGTCCAGTTTGATTTAGAGCAGCGTCTGCATAGCGCCACCGACGACAGTACTGTTACGACCGTTAGTTATCGCCACAGTCGTCAACAAACCACCGCCGGCGTTACCAATAATGCAGCACCAACGCTTCTCTCCAACATCTCCGCTACAACACTGCGTCGCCTCTGTACGCTGCTGTTGCTCTTCACACTATTCTCCTCCGCCTACAGTTGTGGACCGGGTCGAGGCATTGGCGGTCCGCGTAAAAACCGCAAATTAACGCCGTTAGTCTTTAAGCAGCATGTGCCAAATATGTCGGAGAAAACCCTCGGCGCGTCCGGTCTAAATGAGGGCGCCATCAAACGCGATTCACCAAAATTTAAGGATTTAGTGCCAAACTACAATAAGGATATTATATTCAAGGATGAGGAGGGTACGGGCGCCGATCGCGTTATGAGTCGGGTAAGTTCGTTAGTAAGTGCAGAAACGTGTTGGGGCACTACTCCTTCAGTTGAGTCGATCAGCAACTGATAAGAATGATTCAAAAAATACGTGCACATATTGTAGGCGTTATCTTATCGCATTTATGAAGTAGTTTACACTTACGTCTGAAGAACTCTATCTAAGCACGATATATGTTAATCTCCTACACGGTCGAAAGTTGGTTACAATTTGGGAACAGAATTTGATGACCAAGGAAGTTTACTTTTGAAGATGAGGTAAAATTCAATGAGAACCACTTGGACAGGAAAATGCCAGAAATTTATAAAGCAATGCAGAACTGAAATTGAAGCTGAGAATTAGGTTAATCATGTTAGGTTAATGGTGAATTAGTGACAGATGCAGATGTTATATACTCGTATCTTATAATTGACATACGAGTATTTAAGTGATAATCATGAAAATATTTCAATAACTGAATACTGAGTAACATTATTAAGTGTTTCTATAAAATTTTAAGTACCAATAGACTACGACTAGTTTTCAAAGTAAATTTCGTTGCAATATATTTTGTTCAAAAATCAATTAAAGAGGCATACACCAACAATGTTGGCCAAAAGTTTACTGCCGCCTTAATACAATGTGTAAATTTAGTCATAAACAAAACCGCATTTCATTGACAAATTTCAAAATGAAACGAAAAAAACCAAACACTCAAAAGTGGCCTATTTCGAAAAGCAAATTTTTACTCAATGGCCGATTTAATGGCGAATCGTAAAATGTTGCATTTTATTAGAAACACAAAAAAGTTTATTACCAAAAAAAAAAAAAAAGTAATAATACTGTGTCGTACGACATTGAAATTGCGCTGTAATTGCAAAAGCAAGAAGAGCGAAAAAATTGCAGCAAAGTAATTTATGACATTTGGAGGGCAGTAAAATTGTAAATTGAGGCCATAAGCGCAACACTAGCAAATGAGCTCTTAATTTATGATGTGGTCAATGAAGGGGTAAGATAAGAATTTGGCGCTAAAAGGAAGCATATTGTTAGCCAAATGTTAGTTAATACTTTTAACTGCCTTTTACTCGATTACGTCTTTATTTTCGAAAAGAGTTTAGAGTACTAAAAATACATTTTTAGTTAGTCAAAAGTTTTTGTTATTAACAATTCCTTTCGATAACTTTTTTATCTTTAAACAAAAAGAATTACCAACAAAATATTTGTGTAAAGTTAAGCTTTTAATGCTCATAAATATTATTAAACTCAATAGTTTATATTAATTTCAGTGCAATAAACTTCCCAGAGTAATCAACAACAACAAATGCTCGATTAAGCTGAAATACTGTTTTATGCTTTCATGTTTACATTTGTCCACATTCATAAATAACTGCGTGTAAAAATAATCGACATCGACATTTTTCTACACAGAAAAAAATTAATATTAAATTTTTAGAAAACTTAGTTTTAGATTCAAACAGTAATTTCCATACAACTCTACCGTGTAGAATGCAATCTTTCTTTGCTGTGTACTGTGACACACGCAAAGCTACTTGTAGCCATAATTCGTACGTGAATACTTACGCCGGATTTACACCGCTCACTGCTAAGATAAAGTTTTTTTTATTTTTGTTGTTGTTGGTGTGTTTTTTTTGCACAGGGCGCTTTAGATGAAATCGAAATTGACAAGAGTTTTCGTTGTGCATATATAAAAATGTAAATAACACAATTAATTAAGACAGGTGCTTGTGAGTGTGTGTGTGAGTGTGTGTGTGTGTGGTGTAGCGGAATGCGCGCCTATAACTCTCTTATCTAATCTGTGCCGGCAAGCGGCAGCGGCAGCAGCAGCAGCAGTGGCAGTGGCAGCAAGTGTGACCAACTTGTCACAGTGACAGCTGTAAGCAATAAAAGTGACACAATGTAAACACTTGAGAGATTACGTCGCGCGCCGTCAAATTCCGCACCGGGAAAAACAGTTGCAATCGACTGTAATGGCAAATTACAGAAAGTAATTTTCATTCATTTTTGTTTTGTATTATCGCAAATAGTTGTGAATTTTCAAATGTTTTACATTGTTTGCAATGCTAACGTAACCGTACGCTACTCGCCATGTAACTAGTGAAACCAGTTAAATTAGTAGTTCGAAAACAACTGTGCATTTTTGAAATTGTAAAATTTTTCACTACAAATTAATTACGAAAATAGTTAACTGACATACTATAATTAACAAACGACTGTGTACTTAGTGCAAATATCGTGACAACAAAATGTAGTACAACTATAAGGCGAATTGAGTTAATTTAAAAGATATATATTGTATTATTTGATATATAATATCAATTTTTTCAGAAGTTAAATCTTTGACCAAAAATTAAATAAAGCTTATAAAAATAGTGACTAAAATTACCTGAATATTAAGATTAAGGAAGAGATAGTAAAAAAGTGACTTGCTCTTAATCTACCCAATGGATCGTACTTCATCTAGTGGTAAATTCTTAATTTTGTAACTTAGGAATTTTTTAAATAAAAATTAGTCATTAAATTTTATGTCGATCTGCTTTGAAATATTTTCTACTTGATTAAATAAGCGTGTTTTCGAAAACATTTGTAAATTCCTAAGATTACAAGCGTTTGCAGTAAATTTCAGTGCAATTTGTAGTTGTCAGCTAGCGGTGCCACGCGTCCATTGCAACTGAACGATCTGCGTCACCTTGGCTTTCGGCTCGTGTGTCAACATTTTGTACTTTTGGTAATTGCTTTACTTGTTTTTTTTTTTTGATCGAAAACAGTAGTTTTCGCAACCTTGAGATTTGGCGCTTTTTTTTTTGGGAAACTGTGTAAAAATTAACAGTTGCCTTTAGTAATGTTGGCAGCATTACTTTGTTGTTATTGTTATTGTTCTTATCGTCAAGGTGAAAAGCACAATTGGCCATTGTCAGGGAGTTTGTTGTCGAAATATTTGTCAAACATGGCAACAGGCAATTTGCATCAAGGCCAAACACAAAACTTCTGTCGGTCTGTGTGTCAAATCGCGTTTCGCGTCACGCAAAATCATAAATTTACAGCAGCCCAAGGACACACAACAGCAGCAACAGCAGCAGCATCTGTATCTGTATCTGTGTTGCTGTGTATCTGTAATTGAACAAGCGCAGGATGCACTGTTTCGTACTGTTTGCTACTGCTGGCGTTTTACACTTTAACTGCCAACATTTGACATTGGTTCGCCACGCAGCGCAACTAAAACGAAGCGTTGGATTTTATGTTTATTTGCTTTTTCTGTGTGATTTTATTTTTCAATTTTCATTGGCACTTTTTTTAGAAACTGTTAAGGTAGTTGCAATTGGTTCTGCTTGTTAAAGCGAAATAAAATATTAAAAAAAAATCGATTTCTTCTCTTTAAAAATAGAAAACTTAAATTTTGAAGAAAGTGAAAATATGTTAAACTTAAGTTTGATACTGGAATTATGCAGCAAATTAAGTAATAACTTTAATTTTTATATAAATGAAATTACAATTTGGTAAATCAATAATACTAATTTGGTACTAAAAACTAACATGTACTACAAAAACTCCGTGTTTGAGTTTGTAACACATTTACGTCAAATGTTTTTTTTGTATTTTTTTTTTGTTTGAATCCTACGCTCCGATTTAAAGATGATAAATTTCATTTGATGCGCATAAACGAAACTTTGTGCACGTTCCCTAAAATGCGCATCATTTGTTAAATGCCAAAAAATACCAACCTGAAGAGAACAAACAAACAAACAAACAAACAAACAAACAAACAAATAAAACACACAAAACTGCAATAATGCAATAAAATAATGATCTGGCGCGATTTATGGCACGGCGCGCCGTGTTTCGGTTAATCCGTGTGAACAAAAAAAAAGTAACCCGAAATATATTTACCTGAGATTTGTAAAAAAAAAAGTTAAATGTGAGAAATTCAGAATTTATTTTTCCACTGACATTTGAATTTCAAACTTTAAGTTAACAAAAATGTAAAATTATTAAAATTTAGCTATAAATCGTATTTTGAATTAATAAATAAGAATTTAAATGGTGTGAAATGAGTGCTCTGTGCTGTACATACATGCCGAATAAGTGCTCTACATGCCGCAAATCACATTCTTCACATGCCCACATATTGAAACTGAAATACAAGTAAGTGTATAGAATGCCAACAACAAAAATTCCATCGCCCGCCTAGCCACATAAAACATCTAAAATTTCATTTTACAAATTCATAAATTTTGTAGGTACTCTTCTACACACACACACACACATACACACAATAGCCGCAAAGTTGGTAATACGAGCTGCCTTTCAACTTGACGCATGCATTATGCACATCAAAAATCAAAAAATACATAACTCACAAAATTATAAAATTGATCCTATTAGAACCGCGCGCACCAAAACTGTTCTACAAATACAACTCAATACAAGCTGCAACAGAGCAAATGCTTCAAGTATGTTACCCATACGAGTATGAGTAGAAAAAAATTGAGCAAACAAAAAAAAAATGAAGGGCAATCAAAATTAAAGAAATTCGGGAATTTTTCATGTGGTGCACAAAGTGATGATGTCACTTTTAATTTGTCCAAAAGATAAGCGCCAACGGCAACAGTTCACATCGAACTAATTTGCCTACAAAACTCAAAATATTAACTCAACAACAAACGTGGGAATCGGGCAAATATTATTATCTAAGTCTAAAAGCAAGAAAAAAATTGGCGAATATTGAAAAAGGCCAACAACACCAGCAGACGACAGACAGACAGACAGACAAAGCGCTCGCATTCTGATTTTCGATTTCAGCCAAAGCGGTTATTGATACTTTTTTCTATAGTTTTACTTTATTTTATTTTATTTTATTATAATAAACTTCAGATGTTTCTTGGCTTTATTGTTGTTATTGTTGTTGTTTTACTCGTTTACGCATTTTTATTAATCAATTTGATACTTTTGATTTTTATGACCACATTTGCGGCTCGAATGGCTTCGAAAGAGCACTGAACCGTACTTTGAAGCGGCTTCGAGTCGATCTGGATAGTTTTTTTTTTTATATACATAATTTTTTTTTATTGTTTGTTGTTGTTTCGCGGACAATTTGCGACTAGTATCGCAATAAAACTAATGCAAACAACGCATTCGAAATCATAAAAAACGCATCAGTCTACCGCTGAGCGCTGCGATCAAGAAAAAGTGTTTTTCTAAATGTTTAGACTAGGGACGGCAGATATCACATTACCAGGTGTAGGGTGCCAAAAGGGGGGCAGTCGAGCAGTCTCGTCTCAACGCCAAGAATTCCTGCAAATCACTCTGGTAGAAGAGCTGAACAGAACAAAAAGAACAAGAAGAAAAAAAAGATACGCGCTTAAATTGCGGTTCATAACTCATCATCAGAGTTAATCACACGCCATCTCTTGGCGCGGATTATGGCGCTTATCGTTTCAAGCTTTGCTTTTTCCCGGACCAAAAAGAAAACAAACAAAAAAAAGAAGCACTTTTATTATATACGCTCGTAAAGTCGCGCGGTACAAATGACGGTTTGTTGGTAGAAAAGATTTAATTTACGATTTCTTTCAAATTAATAGCATTTAATTAATAACAATAAAATGACGCCTTCTCGGCGGTGGGGGGCCATTGTCTGCTTTGATGAGCTGTTGATATGGATTAGCATGAAGCGTCGGTTGGCAAGTAAGTTCGTCTTCGAGAATTGCCTTAAGTGGCTATAAACCAAGTTAATGGCTTTAAATTAGGCTTTAAAGTATTAAAGATCGCTGCTCGACTTGATATGCAAATAGTTTAGTTAATAATTATTGAAAATATACAGGGTGTCGCATAGAAGGCATACAAGTTGTATTAAAGTAAATTAAGAGACAAATTGTTAAATCTGTTTAGTTTTTGTTACCTTCTAAATTTAAAAGACGTGAGAATTTTGTTTTAACAGATATTCCAAACACCAGGACCTACTCACCTGATTAAATTCAAGGGTTATGACCTTCAAAATTTTGTCCGGCCTAACGCTGTCCACTACAAGCGTCTTAGAAATGTCATTTCAAATATTCACACAACCCACGAAAAAGCATATCCAGTTGCAGTCCGTTCGAATTCATTTCTCTCTTTGATACCCACAAAAGTACAAATTTTTGTCCACACATACTTAAGATAAGCTAATCCCACCATTAGTCTTTACCACATTAAACAAAACAAAAAAATCATAACACGAAAGAACGACAACTAGAAGAAGTAGGGAGGAGAGACAAACAGAGAGACAGCCAACCATACAACAGGCAACAGACAGCATTGCCTCGCGTGTGACCCAAAGGCGCAACACGACGACACATCTCCAATCCAAAACCCAAATCGCGCGCACTCAGAAAGGCAACACATGTCCATAATTAATAATAATAATGAACTACAAACAAAAAGCACCGAGTCAAAATATTTAAACGAATTAAATGAATTCTGTGGCAGCCGCAACCGCAGTCAAAGAAGAAGCGTAGCGGCTAAGTGGACCCATTAAGGTCGAGATTCGAAGCAACATGATGGACAAACCGACGGACGGTGTGAAGAACCTTTTTCTTTTTCTTTAACTTGGCTTGGAACAAGCGCAACAAATCCGTCATCACGACCCGTGTCTGTGTACGGTATGTATACTCGTATGTCCATGTTTTGAGGCACCAAATGAGATTAAAATTATCAGTGATAAAAAATAAATTCCAAAAACAACAAGCAAACATGAAGAAAAATTTCGTTTGACCAATTATTACAAATACCCCACATTGGTTTGAATCTTTGGATTTTTCCGTTCCATTTATATGTTAACTCAAAATTGATTTTATTTACCATGTATCCAAAATTTAAATTCGAATTTTTATCATATAGTTTTTTTTTACATTGTATATGAGAAATAAATATATTTGGCTATATTCGTCCGAAGTAGTTTTCGTGTTACAAACATGTACCCGAAACCAATATGCTCTCAAATAAACCAAAACAAAATTAAACCGAATTCCCCATTTAAAGCGAGAAAATGAATTGACAACATGCAATCTTAAGCGCAGATAAAGTTCAGATGAAATGTTGCAGCCAGCAACGGAAGCTGCAGCGGCGACAGTTGCTGCTGCTGCTGCTGTTGCGGTTGCTTTTTAATAAATCCAATAAAGCAGAGGCAGGCAGGCAGGCGTCTTTACTTCAACTCAAGCTGCCTGCAATTTAATGAGTATCAATTTTTTTTTGCGCCAATCAATTTCTCAAAAACAATAATAAACAAATACGAAGTGTTTGCAGAAATAAAGATACAGAATCGATTTATAAGAATGCGAGAGAAAAAAATTTTAAATAAAATAAACGATCAGCAAACAATTTGCCACAAAGCGTTAAAATTTGATTTAACGCGCGGCAAGACAATAAATAAAAGCGGCGATTGATGATTTCGAGTCAAGCGAGTGGCATGCAAATCCGGCACTCAGACAGACAGACAGATAAACAGACAGACTGATGAACGGACGAACAGATCAACTGAACTGAACTGAACTGGATGGAGAGAACTGACAGATAAACGATCTTACAAGCCGCCGCTGCCGGCAACGTTTCACACGGATCGATCATTCGGCTACAATACAAAAGCGCCATCGATCTCAGCTTATAAATCTTAAACAAAAATTAATTTTTGTTGTTGTTATTGTTGTTGTTGCGCTTTTTAATTAAAAGTGAGTCACTGTCACTTCGACACTTTGTGCTTATAAACAAGATCAGTATTCCTCTGTCCACCCCACCTCCATCCCCGTCCGGTCCAGCTTCTGTAAACAATTCCAGTTTCTAATGAAATCTTCTATTTGTTTAGTAAATAAACACATTTGTGCATTTTTACGACGTCGTTCGGACTTTGTATTGATTCAATTGCAAATATTATTGATTTTTTGATTAATTTTAGCACGTTGTTATTTTTAGTTTTTTGTTTCTTTTTGTTGTTGTTGTTTTAATTGGTAATAATTTTCCAGTGAAAAATTTGATTACATTTTTACTACTGAGTCTAGGAATATGAAGCGAAAATTTTAGCAATAACAATTTGACTAATGAAAGATTTTGAATTTTATTTAAATACAGTTCAGACGATTTTGTTAATTTGTTAATAAATAAAATATAATAATTATTTAAAATAACTACATTAAAAATATTAAAGATTAAAAAAAGTACCCAGAATCGGACACCTGTGCGTGCCTTTGCGCTCCATCTGCGTTAAGCTCAAATCACAGGCACTATCGATGTCACACGTTTAAGGAAGCAAGTGTACCTGGACATGTTAATTTCATATTTCCATAAAGTAAAAAAAAAAACTTAAAATTTATACTAAACGACAAATTTAAACCAAACAAAAAGCGTTGGTTCCGCTTTTAAAAACGCACAGCAAGCAACGGGTAAAAAAAGGGTTAATTCAGGGTATTGGGTTACAACAACATCAACGACAAGCGCCCTCAGCTGGCGACTTATCATCGCTAATGTAGCTAAAGCTAAACAACACAGTTTAATGACACAATTCGAAAATTCCACAGTATTGAGTTACGTCACTTCAGCAAATCACTGCCGCAACATTTAAACTTGTGCTAATTTCATTTTGTAATTTTTTTTGTTGTTTTTTTTCGTTAACTTCAATTAACGCGCGTGTAGCTTACATAGCCGCGCTCTAACAAAGCGCGTAATCGGATACTCTGTATCCTTTGAGATGCACATACGAAAAGTATCTGGACTCGATTTTAATCGCAAAAGGAAGCGAAAACTTACAACTGCTACGGAAGGCGGAAGTGAGCAATTGCGATGACGAACCGCACCAAACCACCGCAAAAGTGGCTTTAAGTTTTTCTCGTATCTCGTTTTTTTCGAGGTGAATCTTTGCGATACACGCTTAGACATTTATGTGTCAACAGTCAGTGGTGTACGGTTCGGGGGAAGACTTTGGTGTCGCTTTGCTTTTCGTCCCTCTCCTTTTAGTAAAATGATCGCTCAGGAAAATGTTTCTTTTAGTTTTTTGTATGTACGAGTACGTATGTGTGTAAGTATATAGTTTTTTGTTACTCTACTTACACGCGCAGATACTCGACGATCGTCAATTTGTGAGATACTTGTATTTAAGCGATCCATCGACACTGTCTTTGTGCGCTTCTGCCGCTTTTTTTTTTGCCGGAGCGCCGAGCAGCGTGTGTGGCATTTAACGTTTGATTTGGTTTCCTGTGCTGCTGCTGCTGCTCTTTCTTTTTCCTCTGGCTTCAGATAGACAACTCGATAAATGCGCAAGCAGTTGAGGGGCACCGGCAGAGGTAACGTTGCTTCAAGTTCTTTGAGTTGTTGTTGTTGTTGTTTGTTTGTTTGGATTTATGGCACTTGTGTACGTTTAGATGTTTTTTAATTGCGCTGTTGATCGACTTTTAAAGATGTAACGTGCATTTGAAGGTGCATTACTGCATTACAGGATTTGTAGCCGAATATTTTGTGGATAAAAAAAACCTTTGGCTATAGCTAACAAAATGGTTTCAACAGATTTCTAGACTTATTCTGAATCATTGGAAAAAACTTAAAAAATTGATTTAGATGAGATTGATCGATGTATAAATCTACATCATAGCAGAAGTGGAAGTAATAAATGTTGTTAATGTAAGTTTTCCTAAAATAATGTTAAAAATTGTTTTGCTTATGCTTTAAATTTACAAAATTAAAAGCTCAAAAAAAATAAAAAATAACAATTTATATATTGGACAAAAGTTCTCCAGCGATCTACTTGACAGACATAAAAAACACGAATTTTTTCAGCGATTTATTTACAATCTTGCAATCGTTTACTTTATTAAAAGGCTTACAAGCTGAAGTGTCTGTCGACTCATTTGTGCCGCTGCTGCTTATACAAACTGCCTAAGTTGCACTGAATTCCATCGTGCCTAGTACCACTCCCCTTTTGACCCGTCACAAGTGCCACAAGTACCCACAAGAGGCAGACGGCGTCGATCGTCGACAAGTGCACACAGTGAGTGCAACACACTAATGTGTTGTCGCTTACGGTCAACTGCTAATGAGCACAAAATCGTAACGCTAAACTGAAGATGAAGCTGAAGAAGAAGAAGAACAACGCTGCAGAAGAAGATCTGCAATTATTGCGCACACGAAAGAAACGTAGGGAACGTTTTTTGTTTTAACATTTTACAATGGCAACGATCAGCCAGCGATCATCTCTTGCTTTTGTTTGTATATTTGTTTGTTTGTCTGAATGTTTATTTATTTGTTTGTTTGTCTGTGTTTGTGCAACAAATGCTAATTTCGTGGCGAGGCAAGACGAGACGAGACGAGAGGAACGCTTTTAGCGATCAGCGGCACAAGTGCGATCAGTTTTAATTTTACTCGAAAGAGGTTTTTTCTTTCGTATTCCTCAACAGAGACCTTCGATGCAGCGTTAAGCGGTATGTGCACCGGGTTAACATTTTCACTTAGCAGCATTTTTAGTGCGCTTATAAAGTCGCTAGTAATCTGTGGTGATCATTGGCGATCAGCGAGTGAGAATGATCATGCTCATGCTCATGATGAGCGTTCATGTCATTACCAAAAACGCGTGAAAAATCCAGACTGGCCGCGTTCGATCGATTCTTGCTGTTGTCTAAATATTTGTCAATTTACCTTTTGGGAACGTGTACCAGCTACAAGCTGCAAGTATAGAAATACTTGGTTATTGGGATTTTTTCTTTTTTCATTTTGTTTTTGTTGGCTCGTATGCATCATCCAAAAGATAAAATGCCGACGGGTGCGTAAAATAAACACGGCATTGATTAAATAAGAAAGGAGCGCTGTGAAAGGCGATTGTACTCGTACATGTTAAATGCTGAAATAATGTTGAATGCTGTGTTGTGTTGTGTTGTATTTGCTCTGTTGAAGATCGGCTAAAGTGGCGTAAATGATGATGCTGCGCCTGAGCCGCCGCCGCCATTGATGATGATGTACTAAAGCACGCACGCACACACATCCAACATACTAAAGTACAATCACACCAACACACACACATATTGATGATTCAAGTGTAAATATCATTACAAAACCAAGCAAAAGAAAAAAATGTCTGAATTAATTTAAAAGCTGGAAAATGTTTAAATTTAAAATTTTTAAAGTGTTGAAAATGTTGAATTGAAAAAAAAATATCTGAAAACGTATTGGAGAAAAAAATGTCTGCAGTCGCCATTGGCATCTTAGCATAGGTGTGAAGTCTTGCCGCTGTTGTTGTTGTTGTTGTTGTTGTTGTTATGTGGTTTTTGTTTACCACCGCTTGTGTTGATTTGAATTTTCAACACCGAAATTAATTGATTTTGACATAAGCGACGTGCTTAACTTAAAGTTTGTGTATTTTTGTCGTCGTCGTCGTCGTTGTTGTTGTTGTTTCATTCATTTACAAAGTATAAGCTTCGGCATTAAATTGTTTACACAAGCAGTTAGCATGGGACCGTGAGCAGGCAGCTTGATCACATTTTAATTACTGGCTGCTGTCTCTAAATGCCTTAATACGCGCTGAACTGACTATCTGACGTTTGTAACTTTATTACACGCTTAGATGCAGCGCAGTGGAGCGCCTTAATTGATTTAAATCGCGCACTGCACTGCACTCGCATTTCATTTAATTGTCGCTCGCTGGCGCTGCACTAGCTTTTCATAGTACTCTAAAAATTGATGAAGCTTTATTTTTCGCTTTGTGCCGCTTTTATTGTTATTGTTATTTTTGTTTTTATCATTTTTAGCATTAATATTTAATCGCTGTGCAATTATGGTCATCATCATTAGCGAGTTTTGCACATGCGCCGTGATTGAACGTATTAAAGATGCGCGGCGGTGCGTAATTTTGGCGAGCAATTTCAACTTTTAACTTGTGCTAAATATGTTTGTTTTCATGCAGTTGGTTTTTTGTATTTATAGAAAGAGAAGCGTTGCTTGAAGTGCTACAATGTAAGCGTTTGGTTAATTTAAATGATTTTGGCAATTATTTTAATGGATTTTTTATGTTAGGATTTTATTAACTAAAAAATATAACAAAATTGTTTAAATAATTGCCCAAAAAAAGACCTTAAATACAAAATTTATTCACACTAATAAAATATAAATTTTAAGCTTAATCGTATTAGACTTAATTAATGAACAGAAAGTGCCTGAAAGTATTTAGCAGCAAAATTCACAGAAATTTATTGCAGTCTCTTACAAAAACAATTCGCCGTAATATGACTAAATAAAAGACTTAAGAAGCAAACTTGATCTTTGGCATATCCCTACACAAAACTCAGCGATCTAAAAAAAATCGTAGACAATTTATGCATATGCCAAACAAAAGACTTAAACTGCAAACTGGATTTGGTTTACGTATCAAAGCGACTTTGATCTTTTTTGTGAATATTTAATAAGAAACCGACAGACATTTCTCACTCACCATCACACATTGCAATGCATTTGAATGCTATTTCCGTCAATTTGACATTTCGTAGTCAGCCAATTTGGCTAAGCAAACATTAAACCAATTTGCACCGCCTTTTGACAAAACATTGACACCATCGCAGCTCAGCTGGACGGACTACAAAAACAATATGTAACAAGCGAATTCGAGAGAAAATCTAAAAAGTGTGACAAATTCAAAATTGACTTTTATCTAAACGAATTTGTTTGTCTGTTTGTTGGCAAGGCAGAAATAATAACGCCCAAATAATAACAACATCGAAACCAAGACACAAACCGCATTCGCCACGATTACCAAAGCCACAAATAAATACGCAAAATTCTTTTTAAGAATTTCTAAAAAGGACAACAAATCGATTTTACGCTTTTATGCACGCCAACGAGGTACGGAGCGAAGAAACAAAAATATGTTTGTACACAACAGCGACCCAAAGCAAAGCAAAGCAAAATATTTGCGTTTAGGTACCAGCATAGAGATGACGATGACGAAGTAGAAGAAGAAGTAGCGGCCACTAGCTGCTGCGTTGCTTTGTCTCGTCTCAAACGAAACTGCGCCCGTTGATAATTGATTTTGTGGTTGGAAATTGCGCTTCTGTTGCGGCTGCGCAAGACGTTTTTAATGGAAAATTTTTCTCTTTATTCAACACTCTTTTCAAATATTTTGTTAAAACTTTTTTCTTTTTGTTTCGAAAAAAATAACCAAAAATTCGAAATTCATATTTAACAAGCACTCAAAATTTCTTCAGGCGAATCTGGAAAAACGTCTGAAAGTTTCATTTGCGCGTTCGGTCGTCGCTTACCTACACAAGGTGTTTAAATATTTGCATAACGCGGCGCTGCAGCCTTTGAATCCTTTTCTAAGCATTTCAAAATTTTAACATGAGCATTAAAAAACTAACGAGCCGCTCGGCACAAACAACAAAATCTCATAAAATGATATTACAAAAACATCAAGAAAAGTGCACCCACCACACTGACAAACAAAATCGAAAAAAAAAACTATATATTGTATATATTGGGAAAATTTGACTATGCACTCTACAAAAAAATGTTGCAGGACCAATATTTACTTTTGACCATTCGCCAGCCATGCAGAACACTTTGATTTATTTTCTTAGCGTTGTGTAGAAATTGTTGTGTGGAAATGCAAATAAGCCCTCGAAATTAAAGGTAATGGGAAAACTGAATGTGGAATTGTATTGTTTGCCTAGCGCAACAGGTTCAAAGGATTTCATGTATAAATATTTGACATGGTGTTGGTCAATTTGTAAGCTAAAGAAAAAAGATTTCAATAGTGGGCACTTTTTTTTATTATTATTTTCAAATTAAGGAAAATTTTTTAATGGAAATTTAACGTTTCACTTTTAAGTTTTATTAAATAGAATACTTTTTTAAGAAAAACAAACAAATTGGTTGAGATATGCACATTGCAAATAAATGGCATAAATGGAAATATCTGTGTGATTGGCTGCAGTTTAAGTTGTTTACTTTAATACTTATAAACTAAATTTTATATAGTTTTTAAATTTATGACTCAATTAAATTGTTGATATCTTTTGTTACATATTCGAATTAGCTTAAATGAATTGGTCCTACATTTCAAATACGAATTATGCTGCCCTTAAGGGAAATAATTCATTTTGTGAATGAACCACTTAAATACCACGCCTTAATATGTGCATGCGTGCGTGTGAGTGAGTGCACCATATACTCGTATGTACCATTCCTGCGCTACTACGGTTACTACTGCTCTTCTGCTTCTGCTTTTGCTGTTGCCTTTGTTTTTTCACTCATTCTTGGCGCGAACACAACTAAGCATGGTCATGTGCGTCTGTATGTGTGTTGCCTATTGGATTTTTGTATGTAACCACAATTTGTTTATATATAAAGCTGTATGTATGCTTGTGTCTAATTAATGATTGATATAATAATTTTACATAGTAACACATAATTAATTGATTGAATTATTTTTACTTTTTTATAATCTAATAAAAATTGTCTTTATATTTACAGCGTTGCAAAGACAAGCTCAACACGTTGGCCGTTTCCGTTATGAATCAATGGCCTGGCGTGCGTTTGCGCGTCACCGAGAGCTGGGATGAGGATAATTTACATGGCTCGGACTCGTTGCATTACGAGGGCCGCGCCGTCGATATTACGACATCTGATCGTGATCGCACCAAATACGGCATGTTGGCGCGTCTGGCCGTGGAAGCTGGTTTCGACTGGGTCTACTATGAGTCGCGAGCACATATACATTGCTCAGTTAAATCAGGTAAGCCAACGATTTGCGAGAAAAAATTTAAATTAATTTTTGTTGAAAACGTCTCTTCTTTTAACTTATCTTTTTATAAAATGATCAAACCTTTATATTCCTTAAGTGTAGTTTAAGAGATTTGATGACTAAAATTTTCAAAACAACAAAAGACTTAAGTAGCATGCGCTCCTATTCCGGAAGTGTGATAAAGTAAAAAATATCACATTGGATTTTTGCATCTATGCTTTTTAACTTGTCATATTATGCAAATTTTAAGCTTGTCACCTACTTGTTGCAATTATTTTTGTTGCTTTGCCTTGCTGGCTGGTTGGTTGGTTGTTTGGCTCATGTACTTGTTACCAAGAAATGACACTAACAAGCGTAATTTTGCATGTTTAATGTCAGCGACACTTCCGACTTGTCACACATTTGCCTGGTCGTACATTTTTGAGACAAGCTGACTGACATCACCATAGCTCAAGCGTAGGCAAACTAATGCGAAAAATTACTTAAACCCAAAAAGCGCAAATGATTTGCTACGACTCGAAATAAAAATATAAAAAATTAGAAACGGCTAACATCAAGCAACGAAACATACTAACCAGCAGTCAAAGAAACGGACAAAAAGTCCAAAAAGCAACTGGGTTGAGACAGACCAAAAGATAGACAGACAAATGGTCAAAATGAGTTGGAAAAAAAAGAAAGAAGAAAAAAATAAATAAAGGAAAAACCGGCTACGGCGACTAACCGCATGTTGTGTGTGTGTTGTTATTGTTGTTGTTGTTGTTTTGACATGTTTAGGTTTGCGCCTGTCAAATTAAACGAATTGATGATACGACACCCAATGAGTTTCACATGCCATGTAGAGGAAGCATGTGAGGTAGCCAAAGGAGCTGCTGAAGCAACGCAACGACAACACTTCTCAGAGGCAACCAGTGTTGCAAAGTATCTAGGTAAAATAGAACAGATTTATTTTTAGGGATATTAGTAAATATTTGCCAAAAATGTCTCAATGAAATTTAAAAAATAAAATAAGTTTAAAACAGTAAATTGAAAAGTCTATAAAATATGGACTAGGTCCTTCAAAGAAATCAAATAGGAATTAAATATAAAATGGTTCAAAGAAAAATTGTACGGAAATTCGAGTATTTGAGTTATTGGACTTTTTGGAGCAAAAAACAAAGCAGAATGTTGCATTGCAACAAAATCCCACAACAGCAGCAACCATGCTTGCCACACTCTCAGCAATGGCGCAAGATGATGAAGAACTGGCAGAACAAGAAGCAGAAGTAGTAGCCTAAACTTGCTCCATTATAAAAGACCTGTTTTTCTTACCACAAAATACCACGGACAAAGAAAAAAGATATGCTCGACGAAAAAAGAAAACAAGGTGCAAGGAAAGGCCCGAGGCAGCCTCACCGATCTCGATCCGACCAACCAAATCACATTTACAATTAATTTCGGAGAGCCAAGCTTTGAAAAGCCTGTTTTCGTTGTCGACCGAAAAGATGAAGAAAATAAGATGAAGCTGAAGAAAAAAAACAAAATAATAAAAAAAAAAACAAAACTGATGCTGAGTATGCGTTTTTCTTAAAGATTGTTTTGTTGTTGTACTGCATTAATGTTGTTGTTATCTATTTGCCATAATCTTTAAGCGCTATTGCGACGACTTGTAAGCCAGTCCAGTCCAGGCAGCCGTTTAACATTTTCGTCATTTTAGACGCTGACATGCCATGCTAAAAGCGACTTGACGCGACGCTGGCGCAGGCGCACACGTAGTTTAGGCGCATTTATAGCCATGTTAATGATTTGGGTATGCGCGCTGACATAGTTTATCGTGGCAAATCAGCATGTGGTGTTGCTTGGAGTATCAACAACAACAACTACAAATGCAACTACAAATGCAACAACAACCACAATAACAAATATATAATGACATTTGTTTATGATGGCATGAGAATGATTTATCGTTTATAACAATTTTAACTCGCTGCAGAATTGAAAATGGCAATTTTAGTGGGATTGTTTGAAAAGCGTAATTGTTAAATGCTAGTTAAAAAGCAATTTACACAAACTCCTGAAAAGAGTGAAAATCATTTTGGAAATACACAAGTACATATATGAAGTAAATTTAATTTTTTCCTGAGTGATAATTGCAAATGTTTGTAAATTTTAATATGCTTTAAGTAGTTGGTAGGTGATGAGTGAATAAGTGAATAACTAAGTGGGAGTGAGTCTTAAAATGTGCTTAAATTGTTAGTTGAAATTTTAAACTTCAACTTTAGCAATTATCTGGGCGGTTAAAAAATAACTATAAAAAAATAAGACATTATAAAACTAAGTATGTTCCTTAAGTCTTTTGTTTATAGAGAATTTTATTTCGTATATAAGTACGCCTTATATTAGAATTTTTTATATAGAAATATACTTTATTTAAGCTAAACTTATGTGCTTTAAGAAGAAACAAAATCTATACATAACTTGGTAAATTAATTTTCTTCCACGCCTTTAAGCGTTTTGCCTTTAATTCCATTAGATACTTTATTTTCCCATCAAATCTTATTTTGGCTTTCTCTTCGATACTTAAACTGCCCTCAAAAGAGGGCAAAATATTTTGACTGCAATGTGTCAGCATAATTGCGAGTGTTGTTGTTGTTGATGTTGTTGCTGTTGTAAATACATTACAATGTGAGCGCACACGATCAAAGGAATAGGACACCGAAGAAGTGTCCTTGCGCTGTGCGGCGGTAAACAACAAGCACAATTTGTAAATTATTGATCTCACACACACACACGCACAGACACACACACAGATGTGTATTTAAGATATTACGCATGCACTTTGATCTTTTCTGTTTTTTTTTTGTTGTATTTTATTGAATTTAATTGCGTCAACAGTGCGCACATAAACAGTACCGACACCAAAAACAAAAACTCAATAACAGCAACAACAAAAAACCGAAAACCGACAAATGCTAAATAAGAGCCCCGTGTGAGTTGAGTCCATGTGTGGTCCGAGTGACTGAGTGCCGCTCTAATATGTATGTGTGTGTGTGTAATATCCTTTTGTTGTGTCAAATGTGTTGCCTATCGATGGGTTTGAATATCGCTACTTTGTACAATCGACGCATCACAGTACTTTGAAACCAAACAAATACTTCAAATACCAAAGAAAAGATGAAAAATATTTTTAAATATTTCTTCAAATATTTAAAAATCCATTAAGAATATTGATTGCACCCTTAAAATAAATAAGTTTTGTGATTCTGTCGAAACTGGACAAACAATTATTCCGACCAATGTTTAAGCTCGCTTGCAGCACTTAAAGTACTGTGTGTGCCGCCACGTATGTAGGTAACCCGAAATTCGGTCAAACATTTCGATAGAGAACCCTCGCTGCGCATGCGCGCACAGATTTCTGCTGCCGATAGGCTGTCACACAGTCGCATTCGACCACATTAACAAGCCAACATTTCCGAGAGTCGACACTTGTGCGCTTGGTTTTTGCTGTTGTTGTTGTTGTTATTTCAATATTAAATTATTTTCGAGTTTCGATGCGAAACGATAAGATACCGCTGGCTGACCGACCGGTGTATAGGCGCGGTAAGAGGCGGTTTGCGGACGGCTAAAATAGCTGAACTGAAGGCGGCAACAGCAACTGTCTTATTAGCACAACCTAACGACAGGAACAATAACAATACGAAAACTGCTGCCATCAACATGGCCTACTCTCGTACGTGCACGTGTGTGTGTGACTTGAAAATAATGGCTGTGATCGATGTTGTTGCAGTTAACAGCAGCATTGCTGCTGGCTGATTTTTTGATTTATATTATGGGCTGATTTCGTCGAATAGATAAAATATGACTAGATAAAATCGGTTTTTAATGTACGAAAATTAGTGCCTCCGGCAATGGTAGTGTTATTTTTTTTTGGAGCAAAATTGATGATTGATCTAAGATTGGTGCAATGAATTATCTAACGAGCTGTTAGTCATGCAAGTGGATAATTTCATTTAATTGCCTGAATTAATGTTGTATAATTGTCACTTGATAAGAATCGTTTTTTTAAATATTGAAATTACAATAAAAACATATTAGAATTTGTCTTAAAAAATTAAAATATATACTTAAAAATTTGACTAAAACAAGAGCAATCTGCAAGTTCGTTGCTTAAGTTCTTTGTTTCAAATAAATTTTACACTTAACTAAATACTTGATTGTTACTCAATATTTACGCTGTCTTAAGTATGAATTTTATTCAATTTGTTTTTGTGATTGTGTGTTGCTGTTGTTGTTGTTATTGTTGTCGAAAAGTGAAAAATTTGAAAAATGTTTTGCGCGCAATCAGGCACGGTATATCACTGTCAACTCGACGCGCTTAAATAACATTTTAGATATGCGCAGTGGCTGCCTGTCTGTCCATCTAACCGTCCGTCCAAACAGTCGTTTAGCTGTCTGCGTGAGTGTGTTACAACCACAACAAATTCAAAAGTTATTCAAAAGTGACAACTACCGCAGAGGCAGCAGCAGCAGAAGTTGCTCCGACAAAAAAAAGAAACAAAATTGAAAAATGACCGTAAACCCTTTTGTCGACACTAATTTTGGTCAGTTGTTGTATTTGTTTTTTGTTGTTGTTGTATTTTGTGTCTGTCTGTCTGTCTGTCTGTCTGTCTGTCTGTCTATCTGTCTGTTTTTAATTTAATTTTTTCTTGACGTGGTTTTTTGTTTCAAGCCGAGTCAAGTCAAGTCAAGTCAAAACAAATTTCAAATTCTCGTTTAAAGCGATGCTGTCGCTGTCGCTGAGGTGGGCAACATAAAAGCGTGTTGCTGTTCATGTTGCTGCAATGAGCGCGAGCGATCAGTCACTTCACATTCACCTCCACTTACTCGCGTGGCTTACAACTTGGCATGAGACACTCGTGGACAAGTCTGTCTATTTTAATATGGGCAGTTCCATTGCAACTCACAAGATGTATGCAACTTATCTAAACTATAAACAGTTATTATTTTATTAAGAAAATTTATTAAAATCAAAAATATAAAATTGAGTGAATTGGCACAAAAGAGCTTTTATTTTGTGAGAGCTTTAATAAAGTTCCCACTTTTTTTTCATATAAAACATTTTTATAATTTTTCCATGTTCCATGTGGGATTTCTGTGGAAATGCCCCTGTGCGTTTGTGTGGTATGTCGTTGAGGTTGTTTTGTTTTTTTTGTTATTGTTACTGTTGTTGTCTTCTGTTTTGTAATAATTTATCAGTTTAGTCTTCGTCGTCGTTCGGCGTCGTCGTCCCCCAAAGAAAAATGAGGAAAAAAGAAAAAAAAAAACGAACAGATAAGAAAAAACGATAATTTTAACCACTTTAATGGTTTATTAATTTATGAGCCTTCACTGAGATTCTTTTACTCCTTCACCTCCTCTGCTTCTGCGGCTGCTATGTGCGTCTGCGGATCGCTTCTCGCGTGTAAGTTTTGAAATTTAGTCGACATGCGTTTCACACCAATTTGGGTTGCTTTTGTCGCTGTTGTTATTGCTGTCGCTGTTGTTGTTGTTATTGTTATTGTTATTATTTTTGTTGTTGTTGTTGTTGCTGTTGCTGTTAAAGCGAACTTATGAGCCTCGTTACTAACAATTGCTGTTACCAAAGTAGTCATTTGTGTTGTCGAAGCCGCATTTAATCCGATTTTTATTGTTTCTATGGATTTGTTAAAATTTCTTCTTCTTCTTCTGGTTTTTTGTTGTTGTTGTTGTTGTTGGTGTTTTTTTTTAATTTGAATTATTCACTGCACATGCGCGTAGTTTAAATATCAATGAAGCTGCATTTCAGTGTCTTGTGGTCGTATTCTGTGGAATTTCTTTCCCGCTGCTATCTCTTCTTCTTGTTGTTTTCTCTTCTCTTCTCTTCTCTTCTCTTCTGTTCTTTTGTGTTACTTTTATGACACTCATTATGTCGAAGCGCACTGTTAGAGGTCTTCGATTTCAATCTCTCCTCTTTTATATTAATTTTATTTGATATTTTTTTTTCTGTTTTTTTTTACTTGTATTTTACAAGTTGGCGCTTCAGCAGCGACTTTTTCTTTCAACGTGTTTCTACAAGTTGGCCACCTTAATTTCCATCGTTGGTATTTACAAATTTCTCATGGCTGCTGCTGTGTGAGAATTTTTATGATGATTCGTTTTTTTTGTCCTGTGGGTACATTTTTTTTATAATGGCGTCTGCGCCAAAGCGTCGAATATACTCGAGCAATAAAAATTATGATTTTAGTAGTGAAGATGGTGATTCGATGTTATAAATATGTTTGCTTCGAGATGGTATTAGCCAATGGCGGTGCAGCTTCATTTAAAGAGAAAATGTTATTATTTTTAAATAACTAAATTTCTGGATTTTGCAATTGTTTGCATTTTGTTTTAAAGCATACTAAAGTTGTAAGCGTTTAAAACTTAAATACATATTTCGTATTTTTAATGAAATTAAGTTTGTGTTTAGATCTTTGAAGGAGTGCATTTCTGAAATAAATTTTTAATAGTCACTTTTCCCAGGCATCTATTAAATGTATAAAATATGTTTCAATTTAAAATAGAAGTCAGCTGCAGTTAAGTCCGTCTTAGCTTTTTAGTAATTCACGAAAGAGTACATCCATAAAATCTTTAAATGCTTAAAATGCTTATCTCAGCGTGTTTCTTCTGCAGTCAATCCGAGCGTGTGCGAAATGTTGATTTTTCATTTTTTTAACGATTCAGTTTTAGCCCTTCTCGGCCAGGCACACTCGTAAGCTGGTAGGTCGAGGCGGTTTATCTGGTCTAATCTAATTTGGCGTTAATAATGCTCACCAAAACAGAGAAAAAAGTATCCGGCAAATTCGCCTTTACGCTTGCGCAGCATGCGTAAACCCACAAAAAGTAAGAAGACCAACAAAGAAAATAATTAAAACCCGAACAAGTCAAAAAGGTTTTCACAGTTGCAGCCCCGCTTTTGAAAATTGGCAAAGATTGCCTCTGCAGCGGCTTTTGTCGATGCTGCCATTTTCTTTAGCGTCCTCTTTTGGTTTCGTTATTGGTTTTCGTTTTTGTTCTTGTTCTTGTGCGCATGCAATAAGCCATTATGACATTTGGGGTGGGAACGTCCAAGGGTATCAATAACATGTTTTTGTTATGTTTTGAGAAAGCAAAAAAATAAGAAGGAAAGAAAGAAAAAAACAACAACAGATGAGAAGAGATATAAAAATCGAATTTTGATCTTGTTTTCTCAAAAGATTAGGCAAAACGACTCGAGCCAAAGCAGCTTAACGTCATTTTGTATCTCATGGATAAATAAATAAGTATGCGTATTGTACAAGTGTAAAACTGTTTCGAATGTACAAAATTTTACCTGCGATATTGGAAAATTCAGCCGCTTGTGCATTCGTAATACAAGTAATATTTGGGTGTGGAGTTTCGAATTTCTTGCGATGTGTATTCGAGGGATTTGTATGTAAAACCATTAAAATTAATTACGAGTTACGAAAATTGTTGTAATTGAGAAAATGTTGAACAAATATTTGTGCGTGTAGTAAGTACGGAAATTAATCATTATTGGTTATATTGGGTTTCAGTCGGGCTCAATGCAGGCCACCCAGTAGGTCATGAATTAGAACCATCTATGTAGTTCTAAAAACATTTACAGATACATTTGGAGAAATGAATCTTTGAGTTTCATTACCAAACTGATTAAAATAATTTTAAAGAACCTATGAATGCAAATTAATTAATTTATTAAAGTTTTATGTTTGTGTTAAATTTATTTTCACATTTGAGTGTTTAATTAATTTTCGATATTTCAATTTCTTGCAGATTCTGCACATCCATCGCATGTCAGCGGCTGCTTTGCACAGGACAGCAGCGTCTTGACCGCGAGCGGCGTCCGCAAACCGATGCGCGAACTTCAGCTCGGCGAAAGTGTGCTCAGTATGCGTGAGAACGGCGACACCGTCTATAGCGAAGTGATACTCTTTATGGATCGCAACCTCGAACTGCAGCAGGAATTCGTGCAGCTGCACACCGACAGCGGTGCACAACTTACCGTTACGCCCGGGCATCTGGTGATGGTGTGGAATGCGGAAACGGGCGTCACAGAATACACATACGCCGATCGCATCGAAATCGGTACACTGCTTTTTGTGCAGGATGTGACACAGCGTGGCGGCGAAATGCAACCGCAACGCGTAAGTGATGTGGGCGCTGTGCGGCAACAGGGCGTGGTCGCGCCACTGACGAAAGAGGGCACAATTGTGGTCGATTCGGTGGCGGCGTCCTGTTATGCGCTCATCGATAGTCAGCGACTGGCGCATTGGAGTTTGGCGCCGATGCGAGCGCTAGCAACGTTGCGTAGTTGGATGCCCGCACAAGGCATGTCAAAGCGACAGCAACAGTTGCGAGCGGTGACGGAGGCAGAAAAACCCGAAAAAACCAATCGAAAGTCACCGTCGAAGGCGACGGAGACGGCGACACAACAGAACGGCATTCATTGGTATCCGCGCATGCTGTACGCGCTCAAGGATTACGTCGTGCCGAAGGAGTGGCGATACCAGTGACGACGCTAAAAAGCCACTAGCACAAAAAGGGGGCGGGCAGACATTTCAGAAGGAAAGACTCCAGTTCGACAGACACACGCTTATGGACATGTCCAAGTGTTTTTATTTTTATTATTATTTGTATTTTACTGTATTATATTTAATATCCAAGTGTATTCTTTATTTTGATTTTTTTCTCGTTTTGTTATTCCTGTATGTGTAACTATTTATTCATATATATAAATATATTTAAAAATGCAAATTGCAAAATTGTAAGAGAAGTTTAGTTTGTAAGTAGGCAATCTTAAAAAATTATACTTAACTTATTTTTGAAATGGAAAAAAGCTATTTGAAATATTTCGACTTAAGGTGGAGAAGAAGTTTTTGAAATACTTGACGAAGTGTTAACACATTTAAGAATTGTGCATGTATTGTAAATAAAATGTTTTTGATATTTAGCGACTGAATTTTATGTAATTATTTGTTGTAAATAGTTATTTTTAAATGCTTTAGATTCAACAATTAGTTTTTCGCTATTTTTAATTTAATTTAATTTAATAAATTATATATCTGAACTTGTTTTTGTATGTATTTACGATATTTTTAATAATTTTCACTGACAAAATATTTAAAAATAAATTTAATACTTGAAAAATTAAACACACAAATGGATTTTGTTTATTTAATATGAGAATGTTATCATGTGGAAATAACAAATGTGAAAACATATATATATATATATATATATATATATATATATATATATATATATATATATATATATATATATATATATATATATACACACAATCATTTTTATTGAAGATCATATCCTAATGTCGGAGATCTTTATAGGAGCTGTGGTGATTCTGTAGTGGAGGAATCTGAATATCATATTCTTTGTGAATGCCCTGCGCTAGCAAATATTGCATATACTCGTACATCGATGCTTTTTGTTATTTGGACATTTTCTTTTTTTATGACATTGCTTCATGAAGTCTCAAATCAATTCTCGAATTTTTAAAAAAGATATTGAATGGTTCAATTAAGTTGACAACGTTTAAGTGATCGGGCATACGACGGGTTAATTGTGAGACCATTGTTAAGATGACGCTTACGTTTAACATTACCTCTAACCTATTCTTGTTGTCGAGAAAACATAACAAGTACATCTTATATGTATTTGAAAAGAAGGAGATGTTGTTTTTTTATTTTACTCAGAATAAATTTAACTTTAACTGGAAGTTAATTAAATTAATTGTAGAGATGTTCTTCACACACAGTCTGTGCATGTGTGTGGTGTAATTTTAAGTTTTATGCCCGAAAAAATATTTTCTTAGACAGAACCACTGTTCTCACTAAAATTCGAACATATCTATTTCACAAACCTTTGTGAACCGGTTAGCGATGTTCGAAACCAGGTGAAAACTGCGATAACTGCTGGAATTTATAAAATTGATTTTTTAGCAGGCTTTTAGGAGCAACTTTCGAACATTATAAATTCTAAACATGTTTGTGATTCCGACTGAAAGTTTCATTTTATATCTAAAGGAAAATATAAAAACATTTGTCATGCACGGTACTCATTCATTAATAATACCATTCAAAAATGTGGTGCATTTATAATAGCCGGTCCTACCGACAACAATTTCTTACTTGTTTTTTATTATAATAAAATTCGAATGTTATCAGCAGTTAAATTAAATACCGAAATGTAACCCAAAAAAAGTAATGATAATAATTATTTTAAATATTAAAGTGTTTCAATTTGAATATAGTCTTTCTTTCTTTCTTTCTTTCTTTCTTTCTTTCTTTCTTTCTTTCTTTCTTTCTTTCGTTCTTTCTTTCATAAATGCACTTTATAGTCACTAAACAATACACATTCACGCAAACACATTCATGCTCAAATACACACATACATATAAAACATGTTCAGAGCTTACAGCATCAACGCAATCGCATATTCATAGCCTGCTTAATGGCTCCACAGACAGATAAATGGATGGACAGACGGCCGAACTAACGGCAAACGGCCTGCCTGAGCGCCTCCTAACAACGTTTGACACAATTTATGACACTTTCGGCCATTTTGAGAATATATATATTTTGCAAGAAGTCTTCAAAATTGTCATTGGGCGCTAAATCATGCATTCGACAAGAAAACGATCACACAGACACTAGTATACACACTCCCAAAACACCTACAAACACAAAGATATCTTACTCGTATGTACCTGCATCTTAAAGTCAAAGCTGGCTAGAGGCAGCTAGCTTCTTTGCACACCTGCCGACGACGGCACCGCATTTGACCATCCGTCCGCCTCGTTGTGGCTTAAACGCATTCATTATGCCGCATTGATACAATAAATTGTTGATTAATTCAAGACGCTGTCTTCTGCACATGTTTTAGCAGGCATTGGTGCTGTCGTCTATGCTTGTGTAAGTGTGTGTGTGTGCGTGTGTGTGTACAAACTCATATGGGTCCAGTCAAATACCGGCACCGGAAATTTCCAACACTTTGGAGAAGCCGCCACAATCGCCGCAAAGTATTTTAAAATAATGACAGAAAGGAACAGAAAACTTTAACTTTGAAATTTTAGAACGAGTTTTTACTCTTCAGGGAATTGTTTTTTTTTTCTATAAGCACACATTTAAATGACAAATTTACAAGAGTTTAATAAACATTTTCATAATTTTAATTATTCCGTATTCTAGCTGAGACTGACAATGACAATTTTATGACAATTGAGTATTGAATGGAAATTGTTAGGTTATATATTCTTGCAAAAATTTTTAGGTGTGAGAGACTGACAGTCTTCTTGTCAGGTTTTGACAATATTTAATTGAACAGTTTATAAATGATGGTTCAATTATTCAAAGTACTGTGTGCCACTGTTGGCCGGAAACAAATTTATGGTTGAGTGTCGCCTATGACGATGTGCATATGTGTGTGTATGTGCGAGTATATTTTATCAGTGCGTGTATGCGTGCGTGCGTTAGTGTGTTTGCGCGCTGTTCGGTATTTTATTGATAAAGTTTCGAGTCCCAACTGTGTCGACGGTGTTGGGTGTTGGTGTAGGTGTTAGTGCAGATGTGAGTGTTAGTGTAAGTTTGACTGTGATTGTGTGTGTGCTTGTATTAAGAAAACTCTTCTAACGTTCTTTCGTAAATGGTCGCCGGAATTGACCTTTATTTCGCTGCTGCACCCAAAACTTTGATAATTTATGCCAATTAAGCCCAAACGACAGGATTTATAAGCCAAAATTGTTATTGTGAAAGTTAAGAGGCGTGTGAATCGTTTATGTGTGTGTGTATGTGTGTTTGTGCAGGCTGCAAAATATTTGTTTGTTGTCTTCTAATCGCGCTGACTAATCTTCCGCTAAAATGTCGCTTTAAGATTTTTATAAGGTTGAAGCACCGAACAATTTTGAAAGCACAAGGACAGAAATCTCTGCTGTAATTTGTGGTTTCCTTTGACAATTTAATTTAAATTAATGTTTAAATAATTTTTAAAGACAAAGAATTTATGTTTTTATTTGAATTTGTTAATTGTTTTTAAATATTGCATAAATTATTTATTTACTTAAATTTCATACGTAATTTTTCCTCGAAATAAAAATAAATATCACTCATACGCCACATTCGCCACTTACTCTCGTATACCGCACTAAAAGACGCGCTCGCATTAATGCGATCCTGCTTTCTGTTCTTGTTGTTGTTTTGTGTTGTTGTTGCACTTTTTGTTGATGTGTTAAGAAATGCGAGATGCATGATTTTGCTCTTTGCTTGCTTTGACAATAAAAGAGGCGTTAAGAACAACAAACCAACACATACACACACACACACACACATGGACAAACAAACACACGGACAAATATTGCTGGCTCATATAAAGATAGAAAGAAAGAAAAAATAAAGCATGGCACGCATGATGCATCACTAGCCGCGCATCTGCCTTTCTCATACATACACACACACACACACACTCCAACACTTGCAGTCGTCGACTGCTCTTTATATTATTTGTTGTTTTTCCAGTGCAACGCGTTCGGCGCAACGACTGCTGTTTGCGCGCGATATTTGCCATTAGCATAATTTCATAGCTAAGACGACAGGCGAAGGACGCGCCTCGCGTTCTTTTTTTCTTTTTTGCGAAATTCTTTATGCGCATAAATGAGAAAAATACAAAGACAAACAAGCAAACACACCCACACACAAGTGTAGAGCAGAACGCAATCACGAACTTCAAGTGCAAACGAACACGAAAATTACAACAACAAAAAAATACAGAAAAGAAATGAAAACAACCGCGAAAAATAATGAAACAGAAAAAAAATGGCGCAGTTAAAATCAACAAAAAAATTCCAAAGCGAAAATGAACGCGCGGTAAAAAATGCACACTGCAACTGCTTTGGACGCGACGGCGATGACTGCACTTACAGCGACAACGGCGCACAGTACTTAGAAGTAGGCTGGAAGACATATTAACTTTTTATAAGAAACAAAATACATATCAAATTATTTAATCAAAATTGAGAATATTAAAAAATGTTTAAAATATAAATAGATAAAGTCTTGAAACAAAAAATTTATTAATAAATTTTTATTTTATTTAAAACGTATTATCTTAATTTTTTTTATTAAATTTCGACATATTGCAACGCACTGTGCGATGTTGCGGTTTGGCTTAGAGAATCGAGCGTGCGGCTGTCGTGCTCCTGTTGGGATTTCGTGCTGCGTTTGCTGCTGCTGCTGCTTCTTCTGTTGGTGTTGTGGCCTTGCACACGTTTACAAGAACAGCAACACTAACAACCATCAGTAACTGCGGCGACGTCGTCGGCAGCGGCGGCGGCGGTGAAGTGGCCTCGTTTACGCGCGAATGGCTCTTGAATTCTTTTCTTTTGCTCTGTACGAGTGTGTGTGAGCCTTATTTTCATTTTCATTTTTAATTTTTTCTTTTCAAGTGTGTGTGGCGTGTGTGTTTGTATTTTCGTAGGTTTGTGTTTTGCGTTAAAATATAATATTTAATTTTGAAGGAGCATGAAGCCTCCTTGACGACTTCTGATGCCGCTCCGCCATTTGATATTTTTACGTTTTAGCCTAATTTGGCCATTTAATTATTTAATTATTCAAACTCACTTCTTATTTTTCCACAAATTGCAACAAATCCTTTTGGAGTTTTTAGATTTAGTCGTCAAATAACAAAACGAATTTCTACTGTGCAGAAACACTTTAAAAATGGTATGGTTGATATCTTGATGTACTTATATGTAACCTTACGTAAAGTTAGGTTAAAATAAAAACAAGGCATAGTCTATCGGTCTGAAAAAAGTATCCTTAGAATTCATATATTATTAATTAGGGAATATTACTTTATCTTGAATGAAAGACTGCTTTAGTAGATAAAGTTGAAAATTGTATTTCCATTTTTGAAGGATAATCTTTTTATTAAATTCTGTGTCTCATATTTTGAGGAATTTTATTTTATGAAAAAGTAAACTTAAAAATTAGATCAATTTAAAAAAAAAATTAATATTAAAACTTGATTTGGTAGTTACGCCAGAGCTTCTCTGGTTGAGGGCAACAAATTTTGGATAGCTCTCATATAATAAAATATAAAAATTGCAATACATAAAGTTGCTTTATTAAAAAATTTGTATTTAGAAATTTCGATTTCTAGTCTTACCAGTTATAATCAATCAGTACGGGTACTTGAGCTCCCGATCGAGGCTCGGTAGACCTTGTTTTGAATTAGTTAAAACCCTTTAAAGCATTTTGTAGTAAAATTAGGACGAACCCTCATCATATTTGTAAAAAAAATTTGTAAGCGAGAAGAGTCCTAAACATAATATTATTATGAAAACTATATTCAAATAAATAGTTTAACTGAATTATCAATTATTTAACTCAAAAGCGTATTCGTTCTTCAACCTAACAACACTTTCCGAAAAGCGGTAATTCACGTGTTGTGTTCCTTCGCTTTTTCAAAAGAGTTTCTTTTTTGTTTTAACCCAAAGAAATGCGCCAGCGCTCCAAAATGAAAAACACTCTCGGCGGCAGTTGTGCTTTTCTTTCCAGAAGTCCTGTACTAAACTGAATTGAACTGAGTTGAGTTGAGTCGAGCTGCGCTGAAAACGAGGAGGACTGCCTTCGCTGTTTGTGACTGTAATTGTTGCAAAATAAAAATGTTTTATTCATGAGGCTATAAAATTGCCCAATTTTCAGTCCATTAAGAAAATTTACGCCTTTTTCACACACACACACACACACATATACACAGTTAGATGCACACACACATTGAAACACACACGAATACATGTCAACGACAGCCGCCAAAGCGATAGGGCGGCAAATGTAAAGAAAAACCACCAAAAGAAGATCGAGCAGCAAACGAAGAAGCTCGCTCGTCTTAGCCTACTCGAAATTTAGACTCCGTGCAACACCGTTGCGCCGTTGCGCATTGAAGGGGCAATTGGCGAGGAGAGAGTAGTAGGGGGGCGGTGTTTAGGAGGTTAAAGAACGTTTGCAGTGCTGGTTTTCTGTAACCGTTTTCTTTTTGACTTGCGGCACTTGCCTTAATCGCTGCTGCTGCTGCTGCTACTGCCTGTTTTGTGTCTGCTGACCGAGGGCGTAGCTTAAAGAATTAATTAAGGGGTATGCTAAATGGTTTTTTCTTCTTTTTCAATCCATTAAAAATCGAAAATATGATATATCCAAGATATCGAATCGAAAGCCTTTTAATCCAAATTTAACTTCGGAATTTGTATACAAAACATTTCTGGTCTATACCGTCTCAATAATTTCAAAGAGTTCTGCTGATTTCCCTGCGCCTACGCCTCTGCTGTTAACTTGCCTGCTGCATTCGAAAGTGGCATAAATCATAAAAAAGGGTTTTCGCCACTCGAGTGCGATTTCTTTTCGTTCGTTCGTTTGTTCGTAGGTTTGCTGCTCGTCTTCGTCGTTTTGCGGCGGGCACATGAAAAGGACTTTACGACACTTAAGCGTAAAGCAGCCGCACCGAGTCTCAAAATGTCTGAATTTGATTTGAGTCCGTGCGCCGCAGTCGTCCTCGGTCCTTGCATATTTATGGCGGCAGTTGCAGTCAGGAGCAGAGCAGAGCAAAACAGTTCAGCGCAGCGCATAGCAATGTCGCATTTAAAATGCAAGTCTATACCCACTTCCGCTTCCGTTTCCGTTTTTATCTTGTAATAATATTTTCGGTTTGTTTGATTTTTTGTCCTTGGTTGCTTATCGCAAAAGAAAAATATTTTCCGCTCCTCACCCACCGTTGAAATATTTTCTTTCTGTTGCTGATTTTGAAGCTAAGTTTAGCGAAGTTTTTTTAATGTTGCTTATAATTTATTTTAATTCAATGTTTCAAACAATCAAAGACAGTTCAAAAATATTATTTTTTTATGGAGGCCAGGTGTACAATTTGATTTGATTGTATTCAACAAGGAGGATTCTCCTTGGTATTCAACGTTCAACTCCAGCGGAAGTTCGATTTGCGCAGCGGAAGTGATTGCTGCACGAAACGGAAATCGCTTTCGATGATTTTGTGGTTATATTAAAATCACATTCTGTTTGAAGTTGAAGGATGCATTTCTTTTCAAAATTATTCTTTTGGTTTTAAGAAGAATTAAAAGAAGTCAATCATATACAAAAAAAATGGTAAGTTTAAAAAATTTAACCTATAATAATAACATAATAAATGAAAAACTTCGTAAATTATTGACAATAAACAAACAAACGAAAATGTTGTTAAATTGTGTTTGTTGTGTTCTGCCAGGGTTCACAACTGTTCTTTTCAACGCCTGGAAAGCGATTAAGTACTCACATAAATCTGCCGGCGGCAACATTTGCCCGCCCTTTCCCCTAATAACTTAAGTTATGAAGTTTAGAAATTTACTTGCGCGCACTTTTCCAATTCATTGATAAATATTAAAATTCGACAACGACGTTTTTGTGTCGTAGTCACCACAAGCGCAAACACAAACACAAACACAAACAGAGCCAAATCCGATTCGATACGATCCGATTCAATCCAATTCAGTTCAATTCAATCCGAACCAATTCAGCCAACACGGTCCAAACTAACCGAGCGGCAAATTTGTGCCAAGGACTCGTCTTGTCGTGCCGCCGAGTACTTCAGCACCAAATCGCATCCGCCATTGTTACCAACACAGACAAACATATATACAAACGAACAAACGAACAAACGAACAGACGACAAACTTTCCAAGTCGTATTTTTGCCTTTTTCACATTTCATTAAATTTGATTAGGAAAATTTTGGCAATAAACTTTACAACAACAACAAGAACAAAAACCGGAAAGAGAGAGAGAAGAAAAAAGCAATGACGTTGGAATGCTACCCTCCTAAGCGCGGTAGTTGCGCCGCTTATTGAAATGCTGAAAATGGATTCAAAGCGCTGGCCGGGCACAGTGTCAGCGACGGTGACAGCGCCAGGCGTATTCAGGTGCCTCTGAATCAAAAGTCGGCTGCATGAAAATTTTATTTTCCATCATTGTGTTTTTCCTTTTTTTTCTCCGTTTTTTTGTTTTGTTTTGTTTTGGCTTATGAGCAGAATTTTCTTTATGACAAAACTCCATTAAGGACGAAATAAATTTCGGATGCTGCCGTCGCGGCGAAATAAAAGCGAAAAGACTGTTATTTTCTTTTCTTTTCTTTTCTTAAATTTGTTTGTTTCTCAAAAGTATCTAAAAGTGATAAAGGACGAAAAAGAAGAAGCAGCAGCGGAATAACTCTGACGTGTGTTTTGGGTGAAATTAGTGAAATGTCATGCAAAAACGCTGAAGCGATGAGTGAGAGTAGAGCAACGCTCAATTGAAATGTTTCAAATCGGATTTTGTGACGGTGCTATTGAATTCGGGTGACAGGTAAACACACACACACATACGCAAACTTATTCCCATGCTAGGGACGACTTCTGTTTAAATTTGCATCACATGGGGAGATTAACCAAAATACGATTTGTCTTTTGGTCTTTTTTACCTACAACATAACACATTTTGTTTGTCTTGTTTGATTGGTTCCTCCACTGGATTGTATCAGGAGACTGTAATGCCTAGGAACATTTTCAAACGAGCTTTTCGGAAAATCTTGGTTTAAATTAGATTAACTAATATATAGAATAAGTTTATAAAAGTCAAGTTTTCGATAAAATCTAATATCAGTTTTGTGTTACTTTATTTTCAATCGATTACATACAATCGTCGATTATTATCGTATTCATGTAAATAACAATCGATGCATCCCTAAATGACATACGTACACTCAGACTGATAGAATGTCAAACAAAAACGTCTTTGTAAACGATTTGCGGGCTCATTAGGAAAACGAAGAAGCCCGAACCCGAACTAACTGCTGCCCCCTTTCCCTTGCATCATTACTGCAGTTTCGCTGACAGTATTTAATGCTTTCGAAGGGGTTTTAATGTCTGTCAAAGTCGCATTTCGTATTTGGCATTTTGCTGTCGAAGTGAGACACGCAGCGCATACAGCACGCGCGCGCTGACATTGTTAATTAGCGATTTTCGGCGGAAATATCATTTCCCTGCAGGGAATTAAATATGTTTGTATGGCGTCGTAAGTGCAGGAGGTTGGATGTGTGGGGCATATTAGTTCGTGAGTTGCTGCTGTCATTCGCGTTGGAAATAGATTTCGCGTTTTAATTAGTGCAGACAACGAAACGGCGCCATGCGATTGTCTTCACATACAGACTTATTCTTTATGTTCCAACTCAAAGCCAAGACACTAATTAAAATATTCAAGCTGAAATACTCTTCTCCGTTTAATTGTATTGTGAATTAGTTTTGTTATTATTCTACAATTTATTGATTATTTGCAATAGTCGCAGTTGTCTACACGCTTTGCAAAAAGAGAAGCGTTTCAGAACAAACAGTTTAGATGAAAAATACAACAAATTTGTTTCTGAGTTATTTGGAATTATAACAAAGGAAGCTAAGGAAATTTTTACATTTTAAACTTTGAGTTGAGTTTACTTTAAGAATTTAAAAATGGGTTTTGGTAAGAATTCATCATCAGAAAAACTTTTTCAGTTTTATTAAGAAATTTAGATTTAAAAGTTAAGTACCTATGAAAGACGAAATATTTTGTATATACAAAAAATATCGCTTAAGGCTAGAATTTAAATATTATTTAATGTTATTCTTAACTTTTTGGTAGTACTCAAAAATTTCTCTAAAATTGTTTTGACTTTGATTAAAATTCGTTTAGAAAAAAAATTCGCTAAGCTTCTTTAAATATTTCAAGGTATAAGTAAAATTATTTTTTTTGTTGTGAAAATGAAATATTAAAAAAAAATTTAACTATAAATATTAAAAAAAAACTATTTACAAGTGTTGCCCACAATTTACAGTACTCGCAGTCAATCGTCCTATTCAAAGTTATTGTGAGTAAACTATTTCCGCGTTCCAGCCCGCATAATTTAATAATCCATTTATCACAATGGCTGACTGCCTGCCAGCCGCCGCCGGCTTCACTAGCTGAGTGGCTCAAATATTGACTTCTCTATTCATGCACCCGCATAACAATCCCAAAACAAGCCAAATTTCAAATTTGCTTCTCCAGCTGCAAACTGTAAACTTCCATGTGCAAAGATGAATGAATGCACTGCGCTGCACTCCTCTGCTCTTGCTCTGCTCTGTCCTGTACTGTACTGTAGTGAAGCGAAGCTATGGAGTCGAACTAGGACCAGCAGCACTGTACGACAAGCCGAGCAACAGGCTTCAATCCAAATAAACGACCAAACGAATGAACGAATGAACAAGCGGAGGCAAATGAAACGTATGCGGCTTTGTAATGAAGTAAAGAAGACTCCTTCTGCCTTCTGTTGCTTGTGTTTTGAGTTTGGAGTTTGGGTCATATGTGGGCTCATCCAAAGGAGTCGTCATATGCGTTGTTTTCGGTTGCCGCTTCCGTTCGACGGACGTTTTCAAATTGTTGTTACATCCTGACCGTATGGCCATTTGGCCTTTTAGACGTCGTGTCGTGGAGGCACTGTGGGTCTGTGTGGGTGTATGTGTGTGTAAGTATGTTGGTACGGCGACTACTTTTGTTCCGTGTGGTGCCTAAATCGCAACTTGTGAAATCTGGTCACTCGGATGCGTTGAATTTATGCTAATGTACAGATTTATGAGCGTTTCCTGGTACTTCTTCCTCAAGCTACTTCTACATATGTCGCACAGTGGCTGGTTCTTTGAGACCAGCTACTCAAAATTAATAGTTATAGTTCGTTGATATAAATTAGTACTGAATATGGGAATATAAGAACAATTGCTATGATTATAATTTTGTAATTCCAGGAAGAACTGTTGCAAATGTGGTGAAATGATTTGTTATAGATTGTTTAAAAGTTTATACATTGTGTACTATCGCTTTGTATTTAAAAATACATTAGAAAATAGTATTTTAAAAGAAAATATTTGTTTTACAGAAACTTACCCTTACGAACTTACCCTATTTGTAGAGCAGTATGCAGCCCCCGATAACTATTCTCCTTCATATGTGAGCCTTCATTTATTAATATTAAAATATATATTTTTTTTATATATTGTACAATTTATATTCGTTAGGTTAGATAAGAATGATTATAAAGTTCGGAAATTACCCAAATTTAAGTACACATTATGTACAAAATCTTCTTGTCTCTTAGTAAAAATCGGATTTTATCGCTCTAAATCTTAAAATTTGCCTATTGTGCGTTGCGTGAATTGTAGTTGGAATTTGTTTGAAGTGCTTTGATATATTCTATGCGAGTGTGTTGGTGTGCGTGCGTGCCTGTGTGTGTGTTTGTGTGTAAAAATTAAATGTAATGTTGGTTCGGTGCGGAATTTATGGCATAAATTGCATAAAACAACTCAAAGAAATTATTTAAAAATACGTTGCGCTGTGCCGTGCCGTGCCGCCCCGTGCCGCACCGCATCATGCCGAGGAGGCATGTTTTATTTTATTTCTCATTCATTTTTATAGTATTTTCAGCCTTTGGCAGAACTTGGCACTAATTTATGACGCGGTCTGCGATTTTTCAAATTCATTGGTCTCTGGAGACTGTTCGCATTTGTTCGCTTCGCTTTGCTTTGGTCGACGGGGCCTCAGCCACTGAGCCACTTGCAAACTAAACATTTTTTAATTAAAAAATTGCCGTTGATTTAGGTGCCCAAAGTACGAGTACGACTATGTACTCGTACCGCAAACGCTCTCGACTCTTCCTTCTGCTCCTCACTTTGGCACAATAAGGACAAACAGACAGTGCGAGCGCCATTTTAATCTTCAAATTGTTGTAATTGTAATTTAGGTATTCCGCGAAACGTCAGCGTCGTTGTCGTTGTCGCCGTCATCGTCAGTGTTTTGTGGTGGTAACCACAACCAAAGTCAAAGCCAGCGCGTGGTGTAATGCGCAACGCAGTCAGGCTGGCAGGCAGGCAGCGACAGGCTACTTAGCGGCGTTAGGTGCCATAATTACCATCTCATAAAATAACAATTTTCCAAGGGCGCGTTTCGTACGTACGTGACGTACATCACGCTTGACGCTGTTATGGCCCGTATCCGGCCTGTAAATACTCGTCGGACGATGTGCTTCATGCTCTACACAGTACATTGCGAAGCTGCTAAAAATACAATAAAAGATAAAAAAAATTAAGACTATTTTATTCTTTCTTATCACAAATCTTTTTAACTAAACTGGATCGAGTTTTTTACTCTTCAATAATTTTTCTTACATTTTTCAAAATTTAGAATTTCCATTTTTAAATTTTCTTTATAAATAAGAAATTGTATTGAAAATGAAGTTTCTTAATTTTTTTTTTTGATTTGCAATGATGTACTGTGCGCAGGTTGCCACATTTTTGACACCGCAATTTCGCTGTATGTGGTAGATCGAGCTGGAGCGATGCGATGTGATGTGACGCGACGCGATGCCACGAGTACGTCCAAGGCACCTCCGTGTCAAAAAAATCGGAGCTGGATGATGATGTTCACAGTGATTTATATTTAATTGTTGTCATTATGGCCATCAACATCAATGTGCGGTGCGATGGTTGTTGCTGTTGCTGTTGCTGCTAATGTTGTTGTTGTTATACTTTGTAGCTTCGAACGTACGTACCTGCGGCGGCGGCAATTAGATGTGCTCGGTACACTAAAGACATGCGGATCAGGCTCACAATTACAAAGGGGAGTTGTGTGCTGTGGTGTGGTAGTGTTGCCAACGGCTGACTTGTGATGTGTTATTGTTATTGTTGTTTTTTTTTAGCAAAATGGCAACAAGGCACGCAAAATTAAATTCTCAACACAAAATATGAAACAATAAGTCGTGCTTTGTTTTGGGCCGGTGGTATTTAAGCGTTTTAGCGTTGGTACGTTAGATGTGAGAGCGCGTTGGTGGTAACAGGAAGTTACAACGTGTCCGACTTGTCTGCGGAATTAGGGTAGGTAATTTTTTGCAATTTAAATGGCGTACGTAATAACTTAGAGAGCTTGATGGACACCGTGAATGGCATACAAAGTGCCGGGATTTGTTCGCAAGGACAATTGAAGAAGATAAAAGTGAGACACACATTTAAATAACCTAAAACAAAAGAAAAAACACAATTTTGTAACTATTAAAAAAGCGTTTTTCAATCAACTATAAATATTCAGAAAAAAATAATCAACACAATTAATCTTTTCGTTTGAATACAAATAAATTTTAGCTCATTTTCACTCACAATCGTATTCATCAATACAATTAACAGATATAATTGAAATGTATTCAACTGCTACATCTGTTAATTTATACGATAAAAAAAAAATATTTTTTAATCGAAAAAGCATTAATACTTACTTACTTTTATGAGTTTAATTGTATTAACTAATACTTTATAAATATTTTTCAACAATTTTGTTTAATATAACGAATATAAGAATTGTTAAAATAATTCGAAATTCCAAATTTTCGTTTGAGTGTAGACGAGAATTTGATGCCGCGTCCTTAGACTCAAAATTGAATAATAAATTAATCAAGCAGTTTCAAAGAAGAATTAAAAAATCATACTAAATTTGGGTCAAAGGACGAAGCGACAGCGACAGCAGCAGCAGCCACACTATCTGCATTGTTGTTCCCATCACACACTCTCCCCGCGCTGCTCCTTTCATTTAACCACGCGAGTGTGGAGTCTTCGTTGCAGTCTGCGCGAATAGTTTCTCGTCGCTCGTCGCTCTGTGTGACCCAATTTTTGAAATGGCCTTTACTGTTGGGAGGTTTAATTTTTTAACAAAAAGCTCTTCTTGTTCTGATAAGAATTTCAATAATCTTATCAAAACACTCGCAAAACTATTTTCGCCACTTCACGCATACATTCGAAAGTCAAAGGACGAAAGTGAGAGAAAGTGTTAAAAAGAGAGAATCTAAGCGAGCGCTGTGAGAGGGAGAGGTGGAGAGATTTTAGTGAAACTCGTTGGCATTGGAACACGACTTCCGGTGGTGCTGCAGAGCCCCACAAAGAGTGCGAGAGCAAACGGAAGAAGAGTGTTTTCGAAGGCTCCGCAACGAATGCGGCCGGCGACTTTGGCATTACAACTCACAGGATATGCGATGTGCTTTAGTCGGCAAGCGTTATTCGTGCCGCGTGGTTAGATAACAACGCACGTGAACTATTATCGAAGCCAGCCTCAACAGTATCGTATAAAATAATTCATGCACGAGATAACAAATTTTTAAATTTCTTTTCATTTCATTAAATTCATTTCATTTATTTTATTTGAAAATATGTTTAGAATAAAATATTTAAAATAGCTTAAACTATTTTTGTTATATTAAACTTGCAATTACTTGCATCAATTTAATGTTGCAACAAATTGTGGAGTCAAAAATTGTTTACATACATTTAAAATTTGACGCGCCAAATTAAAATTTTAGAAAATTTTAGGAAACAACTTTTATAGCTAATCTCTTAAATTATTTTCCAGCTCGCCCAAGACTGACCAAAAGGAATGGCACTTCTGTGGCAATTAAGAAGCAGACTACAGACCAAAGACAGAAAACTGCATCGAACGTTGCGTGCTGCAACAGTTACGCCGACCAGCGACCAGCGAGCAAAACATTCTTGCGAATTTCATAGCTTAATTTAATTGCTATCATGACAGCGTAATCGCCGTAATTAAATGATATTCGCGTATAAATAATCCGATTACTGCAGTCATGCACGGAACGGACATTTTGAACATTTTGATAGTTTGGTCTTTCGGTCGTTTGTCCGTTAGTTCGTTCGCTCCGATTGTCGGTCGCCATAAATAGAAGCCATTCGTCGTACCGCCATCCATTGAAGTCGTCGCCGTCGCAGTCGCGCGCATTAGTCTTGCACATACGAGTGGTCTATGAATGGTCGGCATGGGGCGGTTCAGCAGGTCGCCCGGTGGTTCGGCTAGTCGACCAAAGCTCATTTCATTTCATTCATTTAATTTCATTTAATTTAATTAAAATAATAATTTTCATAATTCATTTTGGTGTTTTTGTTTTGTCCCTTTGTGCGTTGCTTGAAAATTAATAATGCACGCATTTAAAGCATTTAGCCAAATTAAAAGGTTGTTGTTGTTGTTGTTGTTGTTGTGTGTGTGTGTGTGTGTAAATAGTTAACTGATTTTGACTAACTATTAAGTAATTAGGGTGAAAGGTTTGAAAATTACATGTGTAAACAAACTGGATGAGGTGAGTAGAATAATCGAGTAAATAATGCACGATACATTTTTTTGTTTTTGGTTTTGTTTTACATATCTGTTCGCTATTTCCATAAACTTCCTGTTCAATTTTTTTAAATGCTAAATTACATTTTATAAATTATTAAATATAAATTCTTCCTATCAAAACTATAGTTTTTAATATTTTTCATTTGTAGGCAACGCCCACCATTTCAAGAAATATGCATTCCTTGTGAACACGATTTCTTGAGAACCATTAGAGAAATTGTTTTGAAATTGTGTACAACATTTTCAGTTGTGATTTTTAAACTTTAAAAAAAAAATCAAGAAAAATCAGGGTGGTTCATACTTATTCATATTATTTCATATATTTTAAATGAAGCCTTTATGACTTGATATTATTCTTTTGGTACGTTTTAAAAAAAGAATTGCAGTCAAATCCTAAAAATGGTCTTAATAGTCTTTTAACGCTTCATCACTTCTGCTTACAGTTCTTGCAATTCTAACCACTTTTAAAAACATTCAACTAAAAACTTGGCTATTTAAATGCTAAACGCTTTTCACTTCTAACAAAAGCTTTTAAAAGTGACAGCGAAATTAGGGCAATTCACTGTTTCCCAAAATGTTGATTAAACCTTCTCAATTTCCCTATGGACGACAGCGAGGCATACCCATTCCATTCACCAGCTTCAAATTTAACCAACATTACAATGATTGGTAATAATAATTTTGTACATTGCCCGAATTTCAGCTGGTCAAAACAGAAGAAAATTCAAATTCCAGCATAAGGTCGGTCGATTGGGATTCCGTCTGCTCACCGCGCCTGAAATATGCATCGTAATCATTCACAGCGAAACAAAAGTAAAAACCAAAATAAGAAAAAAAAAATGTGAACGGACCAGAATCCTGGCACTAAATATGACGAATTTATTTTCAGGGAAAAACAACAACATCATCATAACATGACCAAAACTCCAAAGGATATCCAACAATGGAATGGAACCGGCTGACTTCTTCGCCCCAAATACAAATCAATAACAGCGTGTAATGCAAATTGCTGAATGGGCGCACTGATACGGGAAGGGGGAGGGAGAGGGAGAGAGGCGGGTTAACACGAAAATGGGCATGGCACAACTGTCGAGCGCCGACTGTGAGGAATGTCTTCTAAATAATGGCAACATTAAATATGGCAACGGATGCGGGGAAAGGAGAAGGCGGAGTTGGGCATTATAAACAATAATAATAACAACAAAATATTTCTTTATTGAAATTGAGATTTATGCCTCGACAGGATTGCTTTTGTGCCTCTGGCTAAAGTACACATACACGTTAATTTGACTGGTTTTGTAAAAGAAATTTCTTTATTTGACAGTTCGCAAAAATTTAAATGCTACAAAATTGCAAAAATAATTAATAACAAAATAAGTATAAAAGGTATAAAAATATTATTTAAACGTTAAGATATATTTGAAATGCTTTGTTTTTTATATTGAAGAACCATCAAAACAATGTTTAAAACAATTTTTTTTTAATTATAAAGAAATTTAAAGATGCAAACAAGATATATTAATTGAAATCTTTTGAACTTAAACTTCAATTCTGAAAAGTATCTTAAAACAAATCTGCAAGTTTTTAATCTCTTAACAGAAAAAATTGTACATTGTCCACAAAATGCTATACAAAACCAGTCCAACGAATACTTGCACACAGTCAGAGGCGAACACATTCACTCACAAAACAACAACAACAAATATTTTACGAAATATTACGCATTTTTGGTCTTGAGTGGTTTGCTGACTCAGGATATCTTTGGAAATTAATTACCTTTACGTTTTTTGTATGCTGTTCTGCTTCTTTTTCTTCTTATTGTTGTTGTTATTGTTGTTGTTTTAACTTAACTGTTATTGTTGGTGTTGTTTTTACTGTTACTGTTGCTGTCATCATTTTTGCTGTAGTCACGCAGAAAAACAAAAGTAGAGAATTCAATTTCCGATACAGCAAAAACGACAAAAACAACAAAAACAACAGCAACAATGAAAAAAATACAAAAGTAAATTTCCTGAAATCTATGGAAACTGCATGAAATCAAATGAAACAATAGACGAAAATCGAAACAAACAAAAAAAAAACATCGAAAAGACACAAACAAAAATAACACAAATTCAATTACCGCAAAAATTTGGCAATCACGCATATTTAGCATTTATGGCCGCTCGGGGCGTTGCCAGCCCAAAAAAACCGAAAAGAAAAAACAAAAAATGTAAATGACAAAAACAACGACACCCACAGGCAGTCAGTCGGCCAGCATGGGGTAAATACAGTTGCGAATACTTTATAAATAAATAAACGTAAAATAGAAAAGCATTTAACGGCCCGAAAATTTGCATTATTATTTTTTCACGCGCCAATTTAAAAAATAAAACATAATTCAAACTCTTTAGAATTAATAAAATTGGCGAAAAAATGCATATTTAATAATAAATAAAGCTAGTAATATTTTAAATATGAATGCGAATATTCAAAAGAAAATAATTGCACATAATATTGATACAATTTGATTAAAGTCTGCTTCAAAAGAGTGGATAATCTACGGTATGCGCAGAGAGAGAGAGAGTTCTTTTCGCTCTATATTCATTTCGAGATACAAACAAATGTTTAAAGTTATTAACTATACATCTTGGAACGGGTTTTCAAACGAACAATTAAAAACAAAAATACATTTTGAGATGCACCACATTTGAAGGAATAAATGAAAAATTCCTATACTCCAATTTTATTATTGAATGATCATTTTAGTTCTGGCTATAAATCGGCAAAAGGGGCAAAAGTCAAAAATGTCCCTCACATTTAATTGTTTTTAATTCGATTTTTTAATGTTGACTTTTTAATCCTCGAAAGTGAAACACAACTCAAAAAGTTGAATTTTCTACTGAATTATAAAAACAAACTTATATAATTTAACCTTATTCTTTAAGAAATTGTTTCATAATGGCTCGCATTTTATTAAATATAAATGTCATGTTTTGAGTTGTGCCCCTTTTTCAAATGGGTGTGCGATTTATTGAAATTGTATTTTACAAACAAAATAACTTTTTAAATTCTCAAATTCTTAAAATAATTCTCACTCCCAGTTCCTTGCTTTAGTATCTCTCTGACCTCTAATCTGCCTGTTGTCTCCAAATTCAACACTTACCCACACCATTACCCCTCGAAGCGCTTGATGTCATCTACATGCAGCTTCATGTCGGGGCATTAAAAGTTGATGTCAATAAAAGTTATTTCGAAATAACTCAACTTCGTTCCGTACTCTGCTCATAAATTTATGCTCGGAATGGGAACTTTTTAATGTATTTTAAAACACTTTCGTTGAAATATTTTATATTCCCCCCGCTGTCACTTAGAGAGGACAACAGGACGCACTCCACTCCACTGCACTGCTCCGCACTCAACTTCACTTCACACTGGAGTGGTGGAGTAGCGTGAAGAGGAGTTCTTCTTGACTTGGCCTTTGCTTGGTCACACAAACGACGGCAGCGGCGCGCGGATATGCAGGACGCAGGGGATCGGAGGCAGCACACGACGACGGAAGGAACTCGAGTTCGAGTGCATTTTTCTTACCGGTTTCCGGCTGAGCTCAACTTTTGTGCTGCGGTGCAGTGAGGCACTGCAGAAACAACAAATATACCCCACCAGCAGAAAAAACAACAATGAAAATCAACAACAACAACAGCAACAAAAACGAGACAAAGCACACATAACTATTTCCTTAGCTGAACAGTACTCGCAAATACCTCGATTTAGTCATAAAATTTTAAACTTTTCAATATTCCCAAATATTTCGGTTGAAATTCGAATCGATTCAAAACGCATGACACTAAAAAAAATTATTAAAAATATTTTTTTTTCTTTAATAAAAAAATTTTAACTTATATAATTTGTGATATAAAAATATTACGAAAAATTTGGGTAACCATTTTGAATTGAAATAATTCCAGTTCAGAGTACTACTGTGCGTCGCTGTTAATGCTGTTGGATGTGCGTGGCAGCTGTTGCAAATCTTACGCCAATGGGCGATACGATACGATGCGGCGGCTGTGCTGCAGACAAGTTGTGCTGCTGCTACTTCTGCTGTTCGAGGCGGTTCGAGGAGTTCTCACTGTTCGCTGCTTGAGTGCTTAAGCGCGGCTATCTTATGTCAATGTTTGTTTTATGTTCTAAGTTTTTGGTTCCAGGCCGAGAGGCGCACCAGGCAATGCAATGGCACAACGCGAAAAAGCGCATCCAATAAATGCCTCCAATGGCTGCGCTGCGCTGCGTTGTGCTATGCTAGCTTAAGTGTTGTTGTATTTGTCGGTAGATATATGCCAAGCCATGCCGCTTGCCGTTAATATTCATTTGCTGTGCTGTGGGTGAAGTGAAGCGCAGCAAGGAACCTGTTCGGTTACACAGACAACAATTCGGAAGGCAACAGCGAAAGTTTGTCCGTCGAAAAGTGTTGCTGCACAAAATCGCACAAAATGGAGCAAAATTTTGGATGGTTGCTATGCTAACGTCGGGAAAGTTTTGGACCTAAAAATCTGCCACGCCCACCTATTTGTGAAACTAAGTATTCAATTATTTTGATATTGCTCCTAACAAAGGGATCACTGTTGAAAATTTCACTAAAATGGGCGAGGTTGAAATAATTTAACGCCCACACAGAAATTTGTTAATTTTAAGTTAAAAAAAGTTTGTATTTCAATATATTAAATGCTCTGATTATTATTAGCTTAATTGTTAATTATAGGATATGCCTAATCAAATCCTTGATGGGGTTCCTTTTCGTCTCATGTTATCGCAATCTGGCTAAGAGAAGATTCGAGGAAATCGTCCTCCTTCTCATTGCAATATTAAGCGTTAGATCGGACTTTTTTGTAGAGTATGCTCTCGACTTTGTCCACACTAATAAATTTCTGTCCCAAAATGTCCATCATCCTGTTCGTCAAAGCCGGGAATTCACACAAATGGTATATAGCCGTCTCCTTAATTTTAAGTATTGCAAAATTTTCTGTTACAAATATTTTTTTAAAGGTTTAATATTTTTATAAAATTATATCCAAATCCGAATATTCGATATGATTCAAATATTTCTCTGACTGTATTCCGAATCCAATGAAATTAATTTGATTATAATAAATTAATTTAAAATTCAATTGAACTCTTTGCAAATGAATATAGAAGCAGTTTTCATTTAATGAGTGGCTTCGCTTATTGAGTAAGTTCTTTAAGTGCTTCAACTCAGTAACAAAGTAACCGACCGTACATTGACCAGGAATCAATTAAAAGTAATTGGGAATTTTAAGGTATCCTCGTTTTTTGCTCTGTGTAAGTGGCGATGGTAAAGCGTAAAAGAGAGTGAGGAGTGAAGCGAAGGGAGAGATAGGTTGATAGAGTGGGAGGTAGTACAATCGGTACTAGTACAATCGGTACTAGCGCAGCAAGGAACCTGTTCGGTTACACAGACAACAATTCGGAAGGCAACAGCGAAAGTTTGTCCGTCGAAAAGTGTTGCTGCACAAAATCGCACAAAATGGAGCAAAATTTTGGATGGTTGCTATGCTAACGTCGGGAAAGTTTTGGACCTAAAAATCTGCCACGCCCACCTATTTGTGAAACTAAGTATTCAATTATTTTGATATTGCTCCTAACAAAGGGATCACTGTTGAAAATTTCACTAAAATGGGCGAGGTTGAAATAATTTAACGCCCACACAGAAATTTGTTAATTTTAAGTTAAAAAAAGTTTGTATTTCAATATATTAAATGCTCTGATTATTATTAGCTTAATTGTTAATTATAGGATATGCCTAATCAAATCCTTGATGGGGTTCCTTTTCGTCTCATGTTATCGCAATCTGGCTAAGAGAAGATTCGAGGAAATCGTCCTCCTTCTCATTGCAATATTAAGCGTTAGATCGGACTTTTTTGTAGAGTATGCTCTCGACTTTGTCCACACTAATAAATTTCTGTCCCAAAATGTCCATCATCCTGTTCGTCAAAGCCGGGAATTCACACAAATGGTATATAGCCGTCTCCTTAATTTTAAGTATTGCAAAATTTTCTGTTACAAATATTTTTTTAAAGGTTTAATATTTTTATAAAATTATATCCAAATCCGAATATTCGATATGATTCAAATATTTCTCTGACTGTATTCCGAATCCAATGAAATTAATTTGATTATAATAAATTAATTTAAAATTCAATTGAACTCTTTGCAAATGAATATAGAAGCAGTTTTCATTTAATGAGTGGCTTCGCTTATTGAGTAAGTTCTTTAAGTGCTTCAACTCAGTAACAAAGTAACCGACCGTACATTGACCAGGAATCAATTAAAAGTAATTGGGAATTTTAAGGTATCCTCGTTTTTTGCTCTGTGTAAGTGGCGATGGTAAAGCGTAAAAGAGAGTGAGGAGTGAAGCGAAGGGAGAGATAGGTTGATAGAGTGGGAGGTAGTACAATCGGTAGAGTGGGGCGGGTCATGTGGCCTTCTGCCGTCTGTCTTTGGGGCAAACTTTAATAGTGTGTACTCAACTTAAACTGAAATAACTTTTCAAGTGGTTTCGCAAAGTTTTCAAGTTTTTCCTTTATCTTTGCGTTACGGCGCGCTGCTTGCTTGCTCGGCGGCGTACAAAGAGTGCGTGCGGCTGCTGCGTGTGGGTGTGGCGCGAATAGTGGGCGTTTGTCTGCTGCCGGGGCTGTGTCATGAATCACTCTGGCGTATTTCGTTTCGTTTCGTTTCCATTATCGTTCGCGTTAGGCAAAAACTAACTGCACCCGAAATAAATTGCTGCTGCGTGCGTCTCTTCTACAGCAGTGGACAAGCGCGATGAGGGGGCGTGGCGGTTGGTCGGGTAGTCGGGTAGCCGGTGTACAAACAAAAAATGCTTTCGATGCGTTGTTTCGGATGCGGAAGTGTATTGCGGATTAAAGCAAATATCCTGTTACGACGCTTTTGTTTGGCGGATTTTACGCGCGCGATTTTCGCATTCATGATTTTACATTTTTCTTTTCCTAACTGTTTCACTGTTTTGTGTTAGTTTTTTTGTGTTAGTAATTTTCATGGTTATTTCAAGTGTTGCTAGTTTTTTGTTGTTGATTTTTTGTTGTTGATGCTCTTCTTGCAGTTGATATTGTTATTATTTCAATGCACACTTTGTGGCGAGCATTGACGGTTTTAATTTAATGCAAAAATGGCGAACAACAACAAATTTAAAAAATTTGCATCAGGATTAAAACCGTCTGTTCGGTCTCGTTGTGTCTGGCTGGCGGCTGGAATAACCAGGGTTGTTTCCAGTGAAAGAACTCGTTAATAATATGAAAACAAAGCTGAAAAGTAGACACTTAAATAAAAACGGTTTCCATAATTTAATACAAAGTAAATAAATGCAAATTAATTAAACAGAAAGAAAGTATTTTGCGATGTTATTAAGTTTTAACATAATAAATCAAATATTTCATATGTCTCTCTTTGCAATTTTAAAGAGGAATCACCCTAACCTGACACAAGAACTAATTCGAAAGTTCACTCCACGCTGCTCATAACCCTCTTACCCTATGGATGCATTTGAACTCTGTTCCACCCCGTTACTACCTGCACTCCATACACAAAGTGGAAATATTGTTTTACTTCGCGAGAACTTAACAATCTGTTCGAATACACTTTGTAGATACAAATTCTTTGTGTTTTTTTCTATCGGAACCAACAAAAAACAAAACGAAACCCACAAATTTTGCTCATTAATTTGATTCGCGTGAACTGATGCGATCTCTGAGATGAGTCTGGCTGGCGCAACAATTTTGCAAGGATGCAACTTGTGCGCCAGTCGGCGGCAGACAGGCATCATCCGTGCGAGTTCTTGTATTATCATTCTTTAAGCGAAAATGTTGTTGATTTTATTTTGATTGTTGTTGCCATTTTTAATGGTGCTTTTTTATGTTGGGGGTTGTAGGTGGATACTTGTACTTGTAACCTTGCAAAAACTTAAGTGGCTGCAATATTTTGGAAAATAAATTTGGGTTGTGGTTGGTTTCACGGCCATATTTAGAAATTAAGGTAGAAATCCTAGTCTTCATTTAACTTAATTTTGGATCTAAGATACTAACATGAGCTTTCACATCACATTACTCTATCATGTTTGGGAGTTAAAAGAGGTCTTTGCAGATAATTTTGTGAATCGATAGCGTAGAAGTTTAATTTTTATCTGTATACATTTTCCTTCCTTCATTTAAAACTCGAACAGCAGAAATTGTTGCTGTCTTAAATTCCACTAAAGTATTTCGTTTCTTTAAGCGGAAAGCTCACTTAAAGCTTTATGTATCTAAGGTAATTTATGCTTGTTCGATTATGATTTAAGATAACAAGAATTAAACATTCATTCTGTTTCTGAACTCATCATAAATTTAATGTGTAAAATGAACATACATATGTAAATATGTAAAATTAATTTCATAGAACAACTTAATTAAACAAATTAATTCTCTAATAAATAGAATAAATTGTTTGTAATTATAAATTATTAAGAATGAACAGGGACTGACATATAAACAATTGGATTTTTGACATTTTATATCTAAGTGAAGTCTTTATTATTTATATTTAATTAGACTGAACGTGAACAATATGTAAATTTGTATGTAAACGACATGTATTTCTAAAGTTTGCGAAGGATTTGCATTTATTTTGTTATTCTTGTATGCAACTAATTTCAATCAATGCTTAAGCACAGCAATATTAAAATCAGTTAATTCCGGAAAAAAACTAGGAAACTCAAGTAAAAAAACAACAACAAAACAAACGAAAAAAAAAACAAAACAAAAACATAACCAAGCAGCACTGTCAAGCAGCATCAAAAGATAATTCCCCCAAGCTGCATTTTAATTGGAATATTTATGCACTTCAGTTACAATTTCAAATTAATCCAAACAGAGCCGACACAAAACCAAACCAAACCAAACTGAAGCAAACTGAAGCAAAGCAAAGCAAAGCAAACCAAATAAAAACAATTCAAAATTCGTTCTACGAATTTGACAATGACAAGTGAAACATTGCATTGTCAATATTTGGCAACACTGGCAGCGATGAAACGTCGTCGACGTCGTCGTCATCGTCGCCATCGCTGCAGACAAAGCCAAGGCAAGACATGGCAACTCTGACTTTGGGCTGCTGCTGCGTTTTGTTGTTTCGTAGGAAGAGTTTAAGTTTCCCGGAAGGCACAATAAAATTAAGAAAAAATAGAATAAAGTAAATATGCCTCCGAAAATAAGGGAAGGGAGACATTTTGTTCGTTATGGTTTCGAATACCACATATCGAAGGTTTCCAGCTGGTTATATTCACTTTAGAGATTTCCTGCCTACTCTTTATGGATATGAAGATATAAACCTAATAATTAATAAATATATTCGAATTTTTCTATTAAAGAATAATCTCAATTTAAGAAAATCAAAAATGATTTAAAAATAATTTTAATTGCAATCTGATGTTGCTTTTTTACAACAACTTGAAATTCTTTGAAAACGTTTAGAGATATCGCTCTAGAATAATTAATCACTGGTAGTGGCGCATTTACGCAACGCATTAGCTGAGAACAAATGCTTTGAGTGTTTTGTATGTATTTTTTGTTGACAATACTTTGCATCTCGGCAGTCAGTCGCTCCTTGAGGAAATTTATGAGAAACGGATTTGTTTGTAATTGTTTTTAATTACGAACAATTTATTGCACAAATACGGCAGAAAGGCTTCGTTTTCGTTGTCGGATTTGGGTACTTTAGTTGCACACGTATTTGCACAAGAATATTTTTGCATTTGCATATAGACGCAATGGGGAAGTGGAGCGAGCGAGGGAGAAATGTGGGCCCATTCAAATGAACTTAACTGCAATTTGCTTAACTTGCACTTTTGACAATGCAGACTGAGGTCGAGACGTACAGACGCACAGACCGACAGACAGACAGACAGACAGAGTGGTCTGTCTGACATAATAGATACAGCTCGTCAGCCAGTGGCAATGGCAGAAATAACAACAAGAATGGCTTTGCCATGTCCATGGTCCATGGCATGTCCGCAAAAGAAAACATTGCTCACTTTTGGCTGCAACAAACACGGCGAAAAATGCTGTGATAAATGTATGGCGACCTAAATAATTTCTACTTATTACGTACATATACAATATTACAACATTTTTCCAATGTTTGACATAAAAACACAATTAGGCATTATTAATTAACTATTAATATTATCTTTAAGTTTATTATTAACAATGCCAACAAAAAATCAGCTTTAAAAATGTTGCTGTCATTAAATATAATTGCTAATTTTTCATTAAATCCATTTTCTTACAGAAATTTAAATTGTTTTATAAAAATTTTCGATATTTTGACTCTGAAGATTTTTTGATGTGTTCTCGTCATGGCAGTAAGAAAATTAGTTGAATTTGCAGTCAGAAGAAGAAATTCTTGCTGGCTGGCTGGCCACATAAACACGAAAACTTTTTGAAGATCATGACTTTTGGTGAAGGCAAAGCACAACCAAGCGGCCAACACCCTCCAACACCCTCCAACACCCTTTGCCCATGTGTGCCAAAACGAGAGCGAATTTGCATAACAAATGATGCAATTTTGCGTTGCACTTTTCTAAATTCAAACTGACGAATGCTCTGCTGGGCAGTATCTACAAGATGTACCCTTTGCCTTCGTTTCGTTTTGGCTGGGCTGGCATGCGGTGGGATGTTGTCTCAAGCGGGGAATTCGATTGTTACCGACCAACGCAATTGTACACATGTGGCAACATTGTACAAAAATATAAAAAACCAAAAAAAAAACAAATAAAAATGCATGCTATGAATCAGAAAAATGCATTTCATTTAACGTATTCATTGTACCAATATAAACTACCACACTTCATATCACAGTCGAGCATTCAAGACTGTGAAATGAGCATATTTCTTCGTTGCAGTTGCCGGATGATTTGAACTTTCATCTGCTGCTTTTGTCTGCTGCAATTCCCACACAAGCACTTTAAGGCAAACAATTTGTCAACGCTGGTGATATTGTTTCGAAAAACATTTCCAAAAAAATGCAACAAAAAACATGCATTTCCTTCAAAAAAGTTTAACTAGAATTTTCAAAAATAACTGATTTACAAAATTCAGTTTCAGTGCGAGGACTAAATTAAATAAAAATATAAATAAAAATACAAAAGCTAAAATAATTAAAATTTCTTTACTAAAATGCTTTTTCATAGACATGCAAGAGATTTTTGTGCTGCTGATTTGTTCATTTGATTTGTTTTTATTGCTGTAACAGAAAAATGAAAAAAAAGATCGATTTTCGATATTGCCACTATCAGCTTTTATCTGCGTTTATTCGCTTACAACAAACATAATTATCGCAGCAATTTGTCAACATGCCACAGGCGGCATAATGGCCAAGCAGATGAAGCAGCATCAAAGCGACGACGCAGCTGACAACCACATGCGACATTCAGCAGCAGCAGCAAAAGCAGCAAAAGCAACAGCAACGAATGAAGGATAGATACTCATTCGCAAGGAAGAGGCGGCGTGTGTAGGAAACAACCGCGCATTGCATTTGTCACTGTTCGCAACAGTGCTGAAATGGATACACATTTAAATTTATTTAGGTACTTCGTCAAAATATCTGATAAAATTAAAAAACCACACCATGTGATATTATTTATTATCATTCGTCAGTAGTAGAAATTGTGATTATTTAAATTCATTTGGAATATTTAACATTAACTGAGAGTCCAATATTTTCGAAAACGAAATTAAAATATTATTACCAAAATCAATTTGTCAATAATTTATACGATACTGTCCAGCACTGAGCTGAGCGTGGCTAGTGCTGTGTGGGTGAGTCGTGATTAATCAAAAGATAACTGAAGACCGCATCACAACTTGCTGCCCATTTCCACCATCACCATCAGCATTCTCAACAATAACGACAAAAAACAACCAAAAATTAACAGTAATGGCAACAACAAAAAAACAAAAACAAATGGTAAATACAACGTCTGGAGCGTCAAGAACTTCCGCAGCTGCCCAAATCGACAAAATGCTGTTCTACGCTTGCTTCTAGTTGTAGATAAAGTTTCGTCGTACACATACAAACACATCAATACATACACACACATACACAGAGACACACGCAGCAGTGCAACGCTGAAAGTTTGAAGTTTGCGGTGACAGAAGAGCGCAAAAAATAGAAGAAGAAAAAGATGAAAAAAGAGTTGCACCATGTCACTTCCACCCACTCAAAGCGACTTCACCGCTTGACGTTGTCCTTTGCAAGGACGTAATTTAATTAAAAATTTTAAACATACACCGAAGCGACTAATAAGCAACCATCCGTCTGTCTGCTCAGATTTCTGTCTGTCTGTCTGTCTGTCTGTCTGTCTGTCTATCTGTTTGTCTGTAAGTCCAATTGTCCATTCTAGCTTTAACATTGCGCCGCATCGTGTTGACTGTGTCTGTTTGTTTTTGTTTGTGTTGTTTGTTTGTGTTGGTGTGCACCGCATGTTGCCATACTAAATTAAAAAAACCAAATACGCGTCGCTCGCTGTCCACCAGCTACTTTAGTCAAAAAAAAATAAAACGAAGTGAAAAATGAAAATAAACCAACGCAGTTTTTAATTTCGCTGGATTTTAAAAAATGTTCATAAATTGTTGTTTTAAGCATAATCAACATTGGCGCACAGTACTTTCAAACTTGTACAAAAAAAAATAAAACACCGGAAATGAAAAATATTTTAACAATTTTTTTTTAAGAAAATATAAAAAAGCTTTCAATAGCCGATACACAGTACTGCGATTTGATCTTAAAGCTCTTAATTTTTTTGTTTAAATGATGTTGAAAACTTTTTCCCTTTCGATTGAATGTAAATATTGCCAACTTTTGAGCTATGCGAGAGTACCGTGCGACAGTGGCTGCATTACCAGTAAACGATAATTTTTAAATAATCGCCGGCAACGCAACCGTTATCGGTATGGTTATCATTACGCAATTAGCCATATTCAATAAATTGGGAAATTACATAAGTTTATCCTGTGGGATTGGACGGGATGTTGCAGTGTCGCCACCCTACCACAATCACACAATCACACAATCACGTGTCACACACTGGTCTTTTTTGCGCTTTGTGCAACAACATGGTAGCAGCAGCAGCTTGTAGCTGCTACTCCTTCTGACCACATCACAATAGCGCTTGTATAATTTTAACCGTTATTTAATAATTTCATCCATACGCTGCCAATAGCGTGTATCGAGTGGGCAACGTCGAAAGGATTAACAGGTTCGCTTTCAAAAAAAAAAAAACCAACCAACCAACCAAACAGCCAAAAAGGGTTGCCATAATAAAATTGTATAAAGGTGTACTTAACTGGTTATTAAGGGTATTATGGTCAGATGAGTGCGCTAGTGCTACCAATCCTGAAAACTTTTTACATTACCCGAATGAGAGCAATGATTCTGAAATTTCTGGATTAAAGTTGAATTTGCTGACTGACATTAATAAAAAAAACGAAAGATGTTTTTATAGAAAGAAGTCGAAAAACTCATGAAATAATAATTAAAATTAAGATTATTTAGAAGTTTAGAATATTTGGGCATTCCGATATCGGAATTTCGGTTTGGCTGAAATCTTAGATTTTTTTTATTTTAAAGTTTTCGAGTTGGCAACTACTAGTAATGACGCTTTTTTCTAGAATTAAGAAAATAATACTATAAAACATTTTAAAAACATAAAATTATTCTAAAACTAAAACTGACTAATTTAAAAAACAAATAACGCTTTACTTCAAATTTTACGAATCTGAGAGGCCTTCCACATACAATAGCCAAATAAAAAAGTGAAATGTAGCAAATAATCCTAATCCCATGCTTACACATACAATTTTCAACTCTGTTAGCAACTTAATCTGTGGACCACTTTTGAGGTCTTCAGCTTCAGCTTGGCTTGCTGCATCTGCAATTCCTGTAAAGAGTAGCGCACCCAATTGCGCTCTTGAATTGAATTACAAACATGAAAGATACCTTCGCTTCCGGCGTATTCTATGTTGCCTATTCGATTGTGGCTTATGAAATTTATTAAATATTTTCACAACTACATCGAAATGTTTCCATATGTCGGTGCGAGTATGTTGAAAAATTCTTCATCGGTACGGCAACCCGTTCGCCTCATACATAAAAACTGTTTCAATCAACGAAACACACATCAATCGAGCTGGAGATTTTTTTTATTCACAGATTTCCCTGTTGAAACCATATTTTCAGTTTCGTTACAAAAAAAAAGAAAAGATTTTTGTCTAGCCTGAGTTCTCTCGTTTCGTCGTCCTGTCTTAAATACTCTGGATTTTGCATGCTTACACGTTTGTATAAGTAACTACAAATAAAAAAAAGAAACTGAAATTAAGGCGAAACCGAAAACTTCTCTTTTACTTACATTTTTCAAGTGTGTGAATCAGTGTGGCCCATATCAACAAAATCAACTTTTTATTATACAATTTTTTAACATGAACAAAAAAATTCAAAGTTTTTTATGTATTACAATTGATGTGAAAATACTTTTACTGAGAAAATATTTTACGTATTATAAATAATTGACTTTGAGCAAAACCAGTCTAAGCAATTGTGTGTTTTAATGTTATGTAGTCGTGTGTAGGTGTGTGATACTGTTTTCACCACTGATAGTGCAACGTCCCCAAGTGCAACTGCAGCAACAGCAGATAGCATTGTTGTAGCAAGATATTGCCGGCGGATATTTGACAATAAAGCATACAAAAGAGAAGCGTTGCATGGCAGTTTGTATGTCTGTATGTTTGTCTGTGTATCTGTCTGGCAGAACATCTTTCACATTAAAGAAGCCTCCGATTGAAACACTGCTGTAGACGAAGTTAAAGAACCAAAAATGTACGCGGCGGCGCTTTCACTTGCTGCGCTTACCTGCTTTGGCCGCCGCTAGCAATCACGGCTTTATTGCGACTTTAGGTTGTCTAACCGTGTATCTGTGTGTGTACGAGTATGTGCAATAGATATACATGTGCATGTGTGTGTGGATAAGTTTAATGCTTATGTAGATGCCTGACTAAACGTTTTTCTTTTTTATTTTTTTTTTGTATTTTAGCGACTTCCTCGTTTTTAGTTATTCTCATAAAGTAAAACGCAAAATAAAAGCAACTAAAAATGTCTTTCACTGCCATTCGGCGTTGTTAGATTTAATGAACTCGTAGCATATTTTCTTGTGCGCTGTCATTCACAGGCATAAACTGTCACGCTTGGCCGTAAGCAGAAAAATTATACGATTGGGTGGAAAACAAATAATTTAAAAATTGTTTAATTAGTTATTTTGAAAACAATAACTTTTTTGTTCTGCCTATATATAATATTGATTTTTATTTTTTGTTGAACATCCATGGTTGACGTTTTACTTGGTGACAAAGAATTCCACAAAATTAATGAACGAGAGTACATTTTTAGCTACGACCTTGCTTTTACACATACACTGATAAGTGAATATATACATGTGTATCTACACACATACCACACACGATCATGCAAGTCCATCCATCGTCGTCGACCATCGACCATCGTTCACATTGACTGCTCTAATGAAATAATTTCATCAGCAACATAATTTTTGCCACCATTAGGCACAACAACAACAACTACACAAACTACGGCAACAACAACTATAATGTCTACAGCAACATACAAAAAAAACCAACAACAAACGACAATAACGACAACGACGACAACAATCACTTGTGGTTGCCGCTTCAATTGTGTGCAAAATGTCCTGTTTTATCTGTATTTCTGTGTATGCGTGTGTATTTGTGTGTGTGTGTGAAAGCGCGCGTATCTGCTGCTGCTTCTTCTAATTGATGTGACAAGTGTCTGGAAAATGTCCTGCCTGGAGTTATAAGCGCAAAAGCATTGACACCAGCCGCGTACACTACTCCACCTCACTTGCCTTGTCACGCCCACATATTGCTAAGCTTTTGAAAGTGGCCAAAAATAGTGTCATCATTGACACAAGTGCAAGCGCCACCCGGCCGCCTGTTTGGACTCATCTATAGTACAAAATTCTAAGTAATACACAGAAAGAAAAAATGTTTAGAAACACTTGGAGAAGATGCGCTACGAAACGCTCACCTCGAAGGGAGTATCGTACTAAATAGGACTTTTCGGTGTACTGACCAGTCAAGCTCACTTGCTGGGGCTGTTCGTTTCTACAGAGCTTCATCCTTCCGCACAAGACCCGATGCCATGTCCACATTAGGTCAATAACAGAGCACGCTCGACTGGTTTGTTGTCTTGAAGAGTTGATGGCTTGGTCGGATGTATGCGGGCGTGTGGAGAAAGCACAACGCTCGTTGCTTGAGTGAAATAATAAATTCACTTGTAGCAGGCAAGCAAGCAGGCAAGCAGGCAGGCAGGCAGGCAGGCAGCCTTCTAGCCCCAAGGGAGAAGGTGGATGGGGCGATCGAGTATTCTGATGTAACTTGCAATTGCGGCAGGTGGTGTGGTGTGGTGTGGGCCACCACGAACGACAATAAATCTGAGCAAATAACGTTTAATGTCAATTTGTCGTAGATTTGAATCAGGTTTAATTTTTTCGTTTTTGGTTTTTGGGTTATGTTGATTTTTGGGTATTTTGTTTTTCCTTTTCTTAGTTTAATGTTCTCCCATTTTTGGTCACCTTTGCTGGTGTTTGCTAATTTTATTTTCGCGCGATTACGAAAAATGGCTGCAAATTTTGACGTGGCAGTCAGCGGACGTCATAAAGAATGTGATTTTGCATAATTAACTATAACAAAGAAAGTGTCGAGGGGGCAGGCAGGCAGTAAGTGAAGGGGCTGACACACAAAATCCATAAAAACCGGGCTGTGATGGTGTGCGATAATTTATGACTTGTCCGCCTGCATTGTGCGCTTCCTGCCGCTGCTGCTGACGCCGTCATTCACGCGAATGCTGATACGATGCGACGTTCTTTGCGCTGGACGAGTCGGACGCGCGAACAACATGTCAACCCATGTCGTCCGAGTTTTGCACACAACCGCGTCGTCTCCTCCCGCCCTCTTTTCTCGAGAGACATGCCAAAGGAAAAGTCTTTGTTTTTCGCGCAGATTTATGAAATTTTCGTTTCGGGGTAATAAATTTGTGACTTGCGAATTAAGTATCGCGCTGGTTGGTTGTTCGAGTGCGAGTAGCGCGCTGACGAGCTGGTGTAGGATAACAAGCTACGCTTGACTTCTTTTGTGTTGTGTCGTCACAGCCGCACCTTAAATTTGAAGTGACCGAAGTAGGAAACGGCTTCAACTGAATGGCTGCTCATGCGTGTTCAAAAGAGAACAAAACTAACTCGAAATATTTTGAAAATGATTTATTGGATGCGTAATAGAAAAAGCTGATTTCTCTGGAAAATAAATCAAAAATTGGAATAACTGCCCCAGGAAATTGACGTTTCTAGTCGAGGTACTTCCACCCGTTAAATATTAAAGTTATCTTTCTTCTTTTGCAAAATATTCAACTTAACTTTTTGGGCGAACTTCCCATATTTCTATAGTAAGTTCCAGTGTTCAAGATGAACTTAATTTTAATAAAGTCCAAAAAAAAAGGGAAACAATATATAAATAAATAAAGATGAAACAAAGCAGCGCAGTGCAGCGTATCGGGTTCGACTTATCTTTACAAAATGGCGCGACGTCTAGGAGTCGAAAACTTTTGTCTTTTGAAAAGAAATAAAGCAGAAACAAGCGAAATATGTATAAAGAAACTTAAAATGAAAATAAAGCGGAATATCAAAACAAAGCCCAGTGGAAGCGTTGGCGAAATGAATTATGCTATTATCCTTGAGCGAGAGGCAGCTACACTGAACAAAACACAACAACAAAAACAAGGCAAGAAGGCAATAAGAACAACCACAGCAAAAACAATAAAAATAAAAATAAAAGTATATAAACAAGAACATTGTTTGGCGCGTTTAATTACCAAAGCAGGACGGTGAACTTTTCTTGCATTGCTGCCATTGTTCAGCTTCTTGTTTTTGTTTCTTTTCTTGATGTTATTCTGCATGTTGTTGTTGTCGTTGTTGTTCTTGTGCTGCTCTGTGTGCTCTTGTGGTGTTGGTGTTAGTGACCTTATTATCCTGACAGTTCTGCGAGTGCTTAAAATTCAAAAATAAACTTTCAAACTGAATTTTTAAAGACACTGTCTAACTTCCGCTTCCGTTTCTTTGTTTTTTCGTTTTCTTTATTATTTTCAAATATATTTCGTGGGTGGCATGCGGCGCGGTTGCAGTGGCGAATGCACTTGAAACTGCAATTAAATGCCAAAGTGCTCAAGGGTAAACAGACAAACAGACCAGACAAACAATACAAACATAGAAACGAACGAACGCACAAACAAACAAACAGACAAACAAACAGCGCAGACACATGCCACAAATGCTGCTGCATGCAGCGCACAGCATTTTGTTTAAATCTTGTGCAAATATTTGCGTGTAATAATCACTTTTGAACACTTCAGTGGAATGCGCGAAGAGTGGTGCAGAGGAGCTAGGTCCAAAAACCACTGCAAGCAAATCAATTCAGTCGTCAGGCACTTCAGTCCTTATGCACCACCGACAAACGCTCTTTCGAATTTTAATTGAAAAGCACTTGGTGTCGAGAATTTGATGCTCGTTCCAGGGATGTTTAAAGCAGTTATTCTTGTTTTAGTAATTGTTTGCGCCGCATGATTTTTTCCAATTTTCAACATATTTTTCCTTTGAGGTATTTGTTTGTAAATATTTGACTAGACTAGCCAAAAAAGCAAGACTACAAAACAAAAACAGTTTTTAATACATCGGTGAATGTAAAAGTTTTCGACCACGCCCATTAAATTTGTTTTGTCAGTATAAAAGTATTTCTAAAGTTGATAAAAGTTGTATACTAACACAAAATTACTTTACCCTAGTATCATCCAAATTTTATATAATTGACTAAATCTAAAAATTGCAAATGTTACTTTCGTTTTAATTTGGAATCTTCTTAACTTCAATAGTAGATCTGTAATTTATAGATCAAGTTATTATATTATCTAAAAACTTCTTAATATTTGATTGAAATTCTTCAAACTATTGTTAGCCCTGGTACACGTACACATACACACACACAAACTTAAAACACCAAATATCGAATTGTTGATGCTGAGCTGAGCGAGCTTATTACGAAAGCATTTCATCAGGAATTTGTATTGTTCTCTCGCACTATTTCCTTTCCTTAAGCCGAACTAGCTCCACCTACGAATACTCCCCCGACTTTTCCCCCGCCCGCCCCCAGCAATTTACAATGAAAATGAAATTTTAACCGAAAAGTGTTGCGCCACACACACAAGCGCAGCACTTCGAGAAGCAAACACTTTGAAATAAATCAAATGAAAATTGCCAAGCATTGACTGCCCTACCCAAAACAACAAAAACACACTTTTATACTCCTGCCGCGTGCATCACACTCACACACCCACACACATACGCAAGCGTACACATACATACATTGGAAGCAGTTATTTAAGTATTCAATACCGTTCCTCATACCCGATTAACGCTGCTTCGCTTCTGTTGCCCATCAGCAATGCAAATATTGCACATTCTGCTGCATGTTGCTGCTGCTTCAATATTGGAAGTGTTGCTGCTGCTGCTCTTCAACTATTGCCGTTTATCGTTGTTTGTTTTCTTTCCGGACGGACCTACCTCAAATTTTATGGGAATTCGAGAATTTCAAAAATTGAATAAAATATTCCGTTTGGTAATCCGAACGTAATTAAATCATTTATTTCCAAGTCAAAGAAACAACAACAAAAAGAACCTACTCTCCCGAGTAGAAGAATCTAATGAAGCCATAGATGATCCAATTTGCAGGACAAAACGCACCATGGGCATCAACAAATATTGAGAAATAAAAGTAACACAAATTATGGGAACAAAGGGTTCCTTCTGCCGGATCTTTTCATTCCATGGCAGGAGCTAAGATTTGTATTTAATCAAATCGATTCTTAAAGAATATGTAACAATTTCGTTTATATTAAAACAAAAATTATAAACAAACTTGAAGTTTAAACTTTTCCTTGTAACTCTACATCACATCATATGGCAGATTTCTATAGCAAACAAAAAAGTTACTTTAATATGTCAAAATTGAGTTCTTTTAAAAATGCTCCAGCAAGAAGTAATTAAATAAAAGTAATTAAATGTTTAGAAATACAAAGTTCACGAATTAATTATCACCAAATAATTCACATCCTTCAGCACTCCGAAAGTAATTTACCTAAGTATATTGCGAATCTTTAATCATTTTGGGCATGTATTCTGCAGACTATTTTAAGGCAAAGTTGCTGCTGATGTCTGCCAGAGTGTTGCAGTTAAAGTCATGTTGCCTAAATTATAATTTATATGTATGGGTTTACTGTTTTTCTTACATACTCGTACACACAAGAAATACGCAATGGTTGAGTTGAGCAGTGCTGGATGTGGTATTTGCTTCCGGCTGTCTTCAGTTGATTTTTCATTGACAATCGAACAATAACGAAATCATCAACGAAGAAGCAACAAACTCCACAAATAGAAACAACAAAAACAACAGCAACAACTTGAACAAGAATAACAACGACTACGAACAAACTGACGAGCAGGATAAAACTAACAGCAGCATCAGCATCAGGAGTCAAAAAATCCAGCACATCCCCAGTGATGTGACTCAATCAATGCCATTTGTTACACTTATTCCGAGTTGGAAAAGCAACAATTCGGTGCAACGCACGAAAAAAACATCCTACCACAAAAAAAAAGTAGAAGCTTTTGTGCAGCGCCTGAAACGCCTTCTTCACAGAGACTTACTTGCTTACTTTCATTCTTTGTATTCGTTGCTTTTAACGAAGGTTTAGTTCGTGAGTCTTCCTTAAAATGTTGGTGCAAAAAAAAGAACCAAAAACAAAAAAAACTTTACCCGAATTAATTAAAAATTCCAGGAAATTACTTGTTGTAGTAGTCGAAAAGTTAGACATGACTCGGGAAAGCGTTGGAAAACCTTGGCAAACATTTTGTAATTTTCCATCGTGTCGATGTGCCTACGAATGGAAGAGCCCGCATTTAATGGATTCCTTTGTTGTGTCCTTAAGCATCATATACTCGTATGAACGAGGATGCATGTGTGCGTTTAAACAACCTGTGCAAGAAAGGAAAAAAGAAACACTTTTGAAACAAATTAAATAAATTTAAGGACAAAGCTCAACAATTATTTTGAAAAAGAATGCAGCTTTTATTCAAATATTTCTTTACTCGACATTTGGAAAATATTTTGATTGTCTTCGATAAAAAAATGAGCAACTCAAATGCAATGAATGTGAGCGCTGCGACACACAGCGGCATGCCAGCAGAGCGACCATGTTGTATGGCAGCGTTGTTAATAGTTGCACGGGGTGTTTGGGGTGCATAGCGGAGAGTAGAAATGCGGTGGAATGCAGTCGTCGAGTATCGTAATTGTCAAGTGTCATGCCATGCAGTTTTACACGCAATCTTTGCATCTTGTTGGCCATATGAGTTTATGACTTTGTGTGTGTGTGTATTGCTGTGTGTATATGTGTAGCAAGAAGTGCTGCTGTGCGAGCTTCTTTTACATAGTTCGATGAGGCTGACACCTGTTGATAGGCGACATCTATCTGTTTGCCTGCCTGCCTGTCTGTCTGTCCGAATGCCAGCAGAAGAAGACATAAGAGAAGCTCATCACCTCGGTGGCTAACATAAAACAGCCTTTTGCACGGCATGACTTTACGAGTGCAGCAGGCATAGCACCTGCGCTGCTTGTTCTATGTAGTGATGTGTGTGAGTGTGTGTGCATATAGTCCTTTGCGCAAAGCGATGTCCTTTTGACAGCTCAACACAAGCGATAAGCATAAAATAAAACAAATGCGCTGCTGCTGCTGTTGCTGTTGGTGCAGGAGGCAGGGGCAGGCGTACGTTTGGGGCGGCAAAAGGCGCAACAAGTGCCGGACGGTATGCTGCATTTTGACTGCCTTTTGGATATTTTATGAGCTATGTGCTTCTGCTGAGTGGCAATGCGTTTCAGCAGAATTGTGCTATTTCGATGTCAGCAGGCGGTCGCTCGGGCTACTATGTTAAAAGTACAACAACACCAACACAAACAACAACAACATCAGTACTTTAATGTTCATCGTGTGTAGTTATGTGAAGTTGTACGGGTATTTTGTTTTTAATATGAAAATCCTGTCGGCTTTAAGGCGTTATTTTGTGCATTATTTGTGGCCGATTTGTCTTCCTGCTTTGAGGCACAATTTAAGATAGATTAAGTGACTTCAGGATATTTTGTATGCAATCAAAGATGAATATTTATTAAAGCCAACGAAATGTGATGAAAGAACAACACTCGACTATGAGGCGAATAATTGAGGTTTGTGTGGGTTAATTAATTTAAAACAATATTTCACATTTTATAAAATAATTCTCATGGTGTTATTTTTTCATTTCTTAGGTAAAGAATTGAATTAGTTGCAAGTGTGTTAAATCAGAAAATGTAATTCAATTTACACACATTCGCAAAGATTTGCTGTATATACTCGTATATGAGTAATTAATTTCGCATGGCCGAATAAAACAAATTCTCTTATTTCATTTTGAGAATATCTTTTTATTTTGCTCTCTCTCTTCAGTGTTTCTCTTTGCTCATATAATTATTAATCAAGTTAAACTTTAAGAATCTTAGAGAATAATGAGAACAAATTTAGGCTAGAATGATTGAAATATTCAAGGACTTGTTAAATTGTTTTTGGAAATATAGTGATATTTTTTTAATTTTTTTATCAAAATATTTGTGTCTTAACATCAGCAGAAAAAGTTATCTTAGCGCTATTTTTTATTGATGCCCGTAAATTTTGCCAGCTGAAAATGTAGCGTTTTCCAAACTAGCAAAATATGCTACATGCAACATGAGGTGGTATGCAGCGCAGTCAGCCTTTAGCATGGATTAAAAAATCTCAACAGTGATGGTTAGGTACTTTAGATATGAAGCATTCGTGCAAATATGCGCTTTTATGTCTTGGTTTAATATAAAAAAAGAACAAACCAGAAGGAAGCGAAAAATATGAACTGAAGCAGAAGCGCGTCCAGTTGATGCTTCACCTTTTTCGATGGCGCAGCTGTCGGGGGCATCTTATGGTTTGGCGTGACGTGACGTCGAGCCATTTCGCCTGCGAGCCTGTCAGATTTCAGCACGAGGTGTTCACGCGGTGAAAAATCGTAAGCGCCAAACATGAGTGTATGACGCCGGAGGAGTTGGGGCTGCTGTCGTTGCTGCTGCTACTGATGCCGTATGCATTATTAACAGAAACGCTTAACGTTTGTGGATTTTTGCTTGTTTTTATTTGATATTTTTTATATGTATGTATGGTTTTTTTTTGGGTTTAGTGCGAGGCGCTGCGAAGCGTGGCGTGGCGTGGCGAGACGGGCGCCACATTTGACGTGCGTCTGCTTAAATTGCGGAAACGGCAGACGTACGCGCTTTTTGAGTAATGACCTTGGCTTTATGACGTATTACACACACGCCCCGCCATTATCGCGCGCTCGCTCTCGGCACTTACAAATGGGCGATCATTTCGGGCGGGGCCCTGATAAATTACCACGCATGTTGTAAGCCGGAATTGCCAAAAACAAAACACCAAAAAATTATGCGCGCGTATGTGTTTGTTTTTAATTTTGCAAGCACGCCCGCACGCACGCACACGCATGCAAACAAACAAACGAAAATTATTTTATTATCAACATTTTTTTCTTTATGTTTTACATTTTATAAATACATTTAGTTTTTGTTTTTTATTGAATTTTTTAGTTTTTTGTGAAAATTTTTTTTCTTTATATAAGTTTGATGAGATTTAATTGTTGTTTGTTATTGTTTTATTATATACAAATAAATGAGATACAGCTTCTTTTTTCGTCACTTCCATCTCGCTTTTGTATTAATTTAAATGATATATTGTAGAACACTTCCACTTATTGTTGCTTTTCCTGGCTGCCTGTCTGTTTGTCTGTCTATCTGTCTGTCCTTTACTTCTTCAGTAATCCACTAATGAACCAATCCGGATCTGTTTCAGGATCGATTTGCCGGCAATGGATTTAGTCGTTCAGTGCCAAGGACTCACTCAGCCAAGACGACGACGACGACTTCGATTCCGAAGACTCTTTGAAATTGTGGTAAAAGTGCAATGCGTTCTTTTTGCTGCATCGTTCGTTCGTTCGTTGTTTTTTCGAATGTTCGTGTGTGCGTGCGTGCGCGCACTGTCACGCGACTAAGTGGCACTTGCGGCTGTGGCCAATGCTGTCTGTCGTTCGCTGCTGCCGCCGCCAATGCTGGCAATGTTGGCAAGCTGCCGAGCAGCAATCAGCGCGGCAGCAATCTATTCCGTCTGCCAGTGTAATTTGCCAGCATTGCTTAAGTATATTTTATTTACGACGCGCGGCAAAAGCTACAAATGCGTGCCTCGTCGCAGTAAAAATAAAAAACAACAAAAATTGTCAGCAAGCTACAAAATCATTCAATTTGTATTTGAAGTTATTTGATTATGTTTTTATTTGGTGTTGAGTCGGAGGCCGGAGATACTGGAAGCCGCTGTTAATTTTAGAGCACAAACGTGCTCTGCAAATTGACGCACAACGCAGCTGGGGTAAATGTTGTGCGCGCGACATTAGCGCGATGCGATTCAAAGCAAAGCAAAGCTAGGGGGCAGGCACTCTGGCAGAGTGGCAGGCAGCTCTAATTGCTGCCAAGTGATAAAATGAAATTTTTGCGTTTACGAAAATTTATTTTTGGTAAGTTTATGTTGCTTACCGCTCACTCACTTTGCTCCGTGTATTTAGCTTGAATTTATGACGCAGCGGGCAAACGTGTGTGTCGTGCATTTATGATACGCGTCCGTCGTTGTCGTTTGTCGATGCGACTTTTTGACGTAACGTATGAAGTTTGGTTTTCGGAAAAGCGCGTTCGTTGGCAACACATACTCGTAAAAATTTTTATGTTGCATCGTAAGCGCGAAACTTTTGCTGCTTCTGCTGCTGCTGCGCCGCTGCTGATTTCAACCATTAAACGTCGTCGCCGACGCGTTCGAAAGTATTTTCAGCGCGTAAATCAAGTTAAGTTTATTGTCAAACATGTAAAAAAGAATTATGGTTATTGTCGCTGTTGTCGCTGTCGTTGTCGTTGTCGATGTCGTCGCTGTTGCTGTCGTCGATTTTATTGTTGTAGTTGTAGCTGCAACATATTAACATGAAAATGACGAACGATTTAAGTTTGAAAGTATGTTTCAGTTCGCTCCGATGCGATTCGATTCGATCCGATTTGTGCGAAATAAATCCCAAATCAATTGAGCTGGCTGAATGCTCATGGAAGCATCAACGCTTCTTTTACAAGACAAATGACAGGTGATAACTTAGAGGCTGCAGTTTATCGAAGAAAATTAAAATTAAAAGTAAATAAAAAAAAACGTTATTGATTCTCATTGAAAGTTAATAATAAACGTCTCTAAACGAATTGTATTGATTTCAAAATTCTGTTCATCCAAAGTCAAAAATAAAACTTGTATCTTTTCTTTAAATTCTAAACAAAGAAGCTTATGAAAACATGTCTAACTGGAAATATTTCAAACTTAACTTTAAAAAAGAAAGAAATTATTTGTTATTTAATTTTTTGAATTTTGGGTTAAGCATAGTTAGCATTCGACGATAATAATTCATATATAAGAAGATACGAAACTTACCACGTCCCTTTATGAATGTAACAAATTGAAGCACCAACTGAATATAACATGCAGTATGTGCCTTACGTAGGGTATAAAAGTGCATTTTAAAATATATAAAATTTAATTAATAACGAAAAATAAATATTCATGTATGACATTTTTTTAACTTCTATTTGTCGTTTCTTTTTTACTTATACTTTCTAAACTCTTTTTTTAACAATAAAATTTTTCTGTTTTTCTATTAAAAAAATAATTATAAATTTATGTTTCGATTTCGACTGTTCCTTACGATAGAAATAACTTCCAAATAAAATATCGCACATAAGCGTAAAAACTTAAGCAACTTGGGAACATAAATTTTATTTGTAAATTTATTTCTCTAGTTGTCATTGACATTTCTAAATTGTTGTTGTTTTTTTTTTCGATATTTCCAAACGTTAAATATTAATGTTTCCCAAGCTATATACCAACCGATATCGCCAAGCCTATTAAAACAAAGTCAAAGCGTGGCAAGAGCGTGGTGCGGTGTGGTGCCTCGCGACGTATGAGCAACATTAATTTAGCGCGCTTAAATGCATATCAAAAATTTAATGTTTCGCAACCAAGGAACTAATAAAATCGCGGCGGCAAGAACTTGAGCATTTAAGCCGCTCCATGGATTATGCCAAACTTGAAGTTGTTTTAGTGCTTAGTTTTTCCTTTTTTTGTAATTTTTTTTTAGTACGTTTTGCCCATTAAAAGCGCAAGCATTAAAATAAAAGCGAAGGAGCGACGGCATCGGTGGCAGCGGCAGCAGAGTTTTACACCGAATAATTTTTCATAACAATTTTATTTGCATGCGAAATGAGTATAAAAACTGTGAATTTTAGTATTTTCTAGCTTAGCGCCATAAGCGCGGCTTTTTGTTTTGCACCAGCTGAGAATTTTTAAAGTGCATTTCACAATTATACTTTCAGTTGGGTTTTTTATATTTTTTTAATATAAATTTTACAAAAAGCTCCTTAAAATGTGTTATTCTTTTGACAAAACAACAATTAAAAAACTTACAACAACAAACAAAAATAATTGAACCATACATTTGAGAGACTCTCAAATTTAATATTTAAAAAATTAAATTCAATAAATTCATTTTCAGCCGAAAAACTAAAAAGTGGTCTTACATTTGAGGAACGCATAGTATTGTGCCATGCGGTCGAACCGTCCGTGCGCCTTTGGCTTTTGTGTATTTTGCCGGTGGCAGTCAACAGAAGTAAACAAAACCGAAGCAGAACATTTGCTGCGAGTCCTTTTTAGGATTTTGATATGTCCGCATGCTGGAGCAAGAAACGCTCTGGACCTCACATGCTAATGATGCGCCCACTCTAGGCAGACACACACAGCCACACACTCACACACACACATATTTACACACTTGCATATATTCGCTGACTGTTTTACACACAGCAAGAACCACTTGAGCGCTTTCACGTGAACTCTGCTGCACGCTGCTTGGCTGCTTGCGCCCAGGTGAGCATTATGGCAACATACTTTAGAGTGGCGTCGACGGCGGAGTAGAGGGAGTGGGTGTACGCCCTCGACGAATGTTTTTCCACATGTTCAACTCGAGCCGCATCAGAGAATGAAACGGAGCGAAGCGGACCGGACCGGAGCAGAGCAGAGAAGGCGCAACGAAAAACGAGAGCCAAAGGAAAAGTTTTCCCGCGTTGCCGTTTGTTAACTCAGCACTTTCTGGCGGCATGGTTTTTTGTTTTTGTTCATGTTGTTGTTGTTGTTGTTGTTGTTGTTGTTGTTTTGATGCACAGTGGAGCACTCGCTGAGTGAGTTACTAGACTGCATGCCTTCGGATCACTATGGTTAAATAAAATATTTTTCTTAAGATCTAAATATTTTTTTAAACCTAAATCAAACATTTAATGGATCTTCAAATTTTAAAAGAAACCGATGAAATGATCTAAGGCAATAAAGTTCCCTTAAATACCTTTCATATGACACCTCACATTAACCCACATTTGCTGAAGTAAATGTTTTTATAATTTTTAAGACGTACGTAGGTTGTTTATTATTTTGTGCCATGGTGCATCGGTGTGTGGTTGAAGGTGCATAATTGCAGAAGCATGGCATGCGGAGGCAGGCGGCTCCTTTCGTGCTGAAGGACAACTTTTAATTGAGATAAAATAAGCCGTTGGCATGCGGTATTAATTTAAAAAAATTACAGTTACTTGTAATTTAGTAGCGTAGTTGTGTTTCTGCTGCTGCTGCTGCTGCTCTTGTTGTTATTGTTGTTGTTGTTGTTGTTGTTATTATTGTTGTTTTGCCAACTTTGCAACTTGTGAAGCGCCATTAGCAGCTGAAAAGCAAAGACTCCAGTCAACACACTCGGTCGCTCAGTCGCTCGCTCGCTCACTCACTCACTCACTCACTCACTCACTCACTCACTTAAGTGACGCGGCTGGTCACCAAGACTACATCGCTGGGCAGGGTCGGGTCACTCGTGGTGTGTGTTTGTCTAATTCTTTTTAGGGAGTGTGGGCAGCTTGACGTTGGTGTTTGGTATGGTTGTTGTTGTTGTTGTGATTTGTTTGTGGTGATAAAGTTCCGTTATTATGTTGTTAAGCTTGAAATCTGCTGATTGTAGTCACAGTTTATTTTGTGGATATGCTCGTCAGAGAAAATGCAAAATTTTGTTTTTGCTTTTCAAGCGATTTGAACAATAGACAAAATAATGTTGCATTCGTCGGTTTAAAGTTGTTGGTGTTGGTGTTTTGTATCGAAGTAGTCGCCGGATATTTGTGAATGTGCATTTTAATTGGCGATATAATTAAAACTAAATATGCTCTTTTTTTCGTGTGTGATGTGCTCCAAAGTTATCCTGGATCCATGCAGCAATGCATGTGGTCTTCTGCTGTTGTAGTGCTGACAAGTACCACACAAAAGCCGTTAGCCTCTCTAAGAGCTTACAGCTGCCAACAATAATGAAGACGTCAAATAATTCGCACGACTGGAGTTCATATTAAATATTGCAGAGCTTTGTGGTACACGAAAAACAATTTTTAGAGATTCTAATACAATTAGAACATAATTTGTTGATGAAGTACATAATGTATAACAAAAACGTAACCAAAGAAAAAATAAACTCAGTTTATGTGAAATTTATTTTTATTTATACCGAAGCAGAAATACCCTTTATTATTCTAAGTAAGTTTCTAGAAGTGGACTTTGTTCTTATCCAATCAGACAAATTTTTTTCTTAGAAGTCTTGTATTCTGCTGCAATGTTAAATGATGAATTTATACTGGTAAACTACTTCTTCATTTATTTGTATTTAGTTTTTGTCTACAAAAACAAACAAAATTTAGATAATATATCGATATCTATTAAAATACAGTTGTAGACGACCACACTAATTGATTAATGGTCAAACGAAGATACACATACGGACGGATTGACTCAGGTTACAACTCTGATCATTATTACTAATAATTAGTTATGTCATATCTATCATAAAAATATTCTTATGGACTTTTAAAACTAAAAATTTTAACTCAGTGAATGGTAAAAAAATAATAATAATTATAATAATAAAATACATTCAAGCATGTCAACTCGTCCTAAAAACTCAGATTCTATTTGTTCGAAGTCTAGCTTCGTTTTTTTTTTCTCAATATCTATTTTTTTTACTTCACTTATTTACCAAAATAACACTTAGCTTAGATAATATCGGTTTTGTTGTTATAACTTCTCTTTAAAATCAATAAAATAATTCAGTTTCATTAGAGAAACAAGTTCGAAATTAGAAAAGGAAGGTTAGTCCATGAAAACTAAAATCTGTTTAGATCAGATTAGTAGAATTTATTAAAAGTGTTCAAAGTAGAGTATTCTTTTGAACTTCTTTTATTAAGGCCTAGACTGCATACAGCTTAAATTAGATTAAGATTCTAAAACTATCTTCATTGTTCACAAAATTTAATTAACGCTACTCCCGAGGATGTTGCTCTGTAGCATTAACTGCCGACCGAAAACAGGTCGGGGCCAATAAACTGGCCAAAACTACAGAAAGGGTGCCAACAGTAAACGCATTACAAATACTTGACAACAACTAGAACATGATCTAACGCAGCAGCAGCAACAACAACAACAGCAACAACAACAGCAATTTGCAACGATGGATGGCCTCGTTCGTAATCACGAAAGCCCAGACTAATCGACAAAATGAATTTACACTTGCAGCAGAAAGGACAGACAGACAACTAGATAGACAGAGAAATGAACAGGCAAAGATGTTGGCATTAGTCATAAACGATGGCCGCACTGACGCATCCAGTTGCACACGAAGTGCGTAATTTGTGTGCGTGCGTGTGTGTATGTGTTTAAAATGTACTTGATATGGCAGAAAATGGCAAGTGCTTTTCGACCAGATACCACTTAATTTAGCCATTTTAAATAAGCGACTGGTTCGGATACATTTAAATTCTTAATGCAAAGCTAAACGCATTATCGATTGTCTCCGTGCAAGAGTTAAAATTAATATAAATTAAATTAAATTAAATTAAACTGTTGAAAGAAAATACTTTTCCGCATTTTCGGTTGCTTGAAACGGAAGTATGCGGAAAATGAGTAGCGCCGGAAACAACAAATTTCTTCCTCGGAAATTAATATTCTCGGTTTATAGGAAAACTTTTGCAGTGCAGCATAGTTTCGCAATCATCGCCGTTCGCTCGCTCGGTCTGACCTACCCGCTTGTGCCGATGTTGTGCTCATCCGCCAGCATGTCAGCGGCGGCGCACAGTATTTTAAGTTGCGACACAAGTCGAGTGATTCATTTTTCTAAAAAAAATTAGTTTGTGATCAAAGATTTGAAGTCATCGATTTATGTTCACATGGTTTCATCAGTTTCTGATCGGAAGCAAATATAAAAAACTTTGTGAATTATCTTAAATATTTAAATTTCATTATTGTTTACCTTCATGAAAGTACTTTGCGGCAGAACGATAAAATTGTGCTGGAATCTGCATCCATGCACGAAAACTCCCTCCCGGCTGCTATTCATAATTTTCTTTTTTGTGTGAAAAATCATAATCTTAAGAAAAATGGTGATGAGAATCCTTCATGCATCCTCGTGCCAAATTTCTGCAACTTGCAACAAAAGGATAAAAAAAAAGAAAACAAAACTAAATTAAAAAAAAAAAAAAATAAACCTAAAATTCTCAAAAATATTGTTTGCTGCTTTGGAGCTTAGTCGTCTTTTGGTTTCAGCGGTCAGCATGGGTGGTGGGCATAAGTGGCGCCTCGTGCGCCTTAGTATATGCAACAAAAAAAAAAAAAAACAATTTTATTTCATGCACTGACTGCAACATCTTAGGGTGTGTGTGCGTGAATGGATATGCGGCTGTGTGTTGCCTGAATTCGATGCGATGCTGAATTTTAATTGAAAGTCGGGGCCAGGCCAGGCCAAACTCAAACACAAGAAAAATGAACTTCTTAATTTTCTATATTAAAATAGTTTCATCGTCGTCATAGTACATGGTTGCTGGGTGGGTGGCAGTGGTGGTGGGTCTTATATGTTATGTACTTCGCATCCCATGACCGTCGCATGCAAAATTTTTATCCATTCTGAACTTTAGCGCCGCAACGCGTTTACGTTGAAATTGGCCAAATTGGCGCTAACGAAAAGTTACGTTGAATCTATTTTTTTTTTTCGGATTTACATTTTTTTTTGTTCGAGTTGGTTTTCTTTTTTCGTTTTTGGCGCAGCGCGAAAATTTCAACACAAGTTTTTAGTTGCCAAAATTAGTTTGCAGATTAGTTCGTTAAAAGATTTAATGTGAGGAAATTCTGTGAATTTATGTGCACGAGAGGCCAGGCAGGCGGCTGGCTTGTGGTGGTCTTATTACATGGCTCTGCTGAATCCAAGACGGTTTCATAGCATGTAGCAGTGGTCTATGAAGGCAACCTAAGTCCACAAGTAGGTTTAGCGTACACAAAACTATAAAAGTTGTTAAAAAGGTTGTTGCTGCAGACGGTTTCAAAGGTTTCCGCAAACATATTTAAAAAGATTTATGCTAAGACGGTCGAGCGATAGTTAAAATGTTTCGTCTGAGGTTCTCGGAATAATTAATTTTTGTATAAAATTAAAAGAAATTGCGGTTAGTTGAGTTATTTTACATTTGAAAGATTATGTTTGCTGGTTTCGCATTAAAAGCAAATCAAAATTTTGAATAAAGGTTTAAACTATTCAGTTTTTACCTAAAACTGACATAATACTCGTTCTTTAAAACCTTTCAGGGATGAAACTATTCCAACAAAATATTTTAGAATACAATACGACAGAATCTGGAAAAATCTATTTCCAAGTGTAAAACTTCGGATTAAGTTTTAAACAATAGATCGAAATTTTAACAAAATAATGATGACTTGTTCTGCCATGGTTTGTGCAACACAACTAATCAGTGTTGCAAGTGTTGTGTGTTTGAATGGCTCCATATCCGGCCTGAGGTACGAAGTGCTTCTGGTGACGGCAATAGCGAACATTATTGAGGTTTTCAAACAATGCCAACAACGAGACGACGCATGCGTTCATGCGAGAACAAAACCGCCGCACAGCGCCAAGGGCAAGTTCGTTGATTTTACAAATAACGCGTGCGATATTTGCTGCATGCAGCAGCACGCGCTTGTCAAGAAGCTTTGTGTGTGTCGCGAGGCGTTTAAAAGTGTGTCCGTTCGTTTGTTCGTTCGTTGCTGCTTGCAACTTTGTGCGGTAGCAATAAAAACTGAAAATTGCTTCCTCGGAACGTGAGCCACTTTAGCTGGAACGAAATGTGGATATTTCGTTGTGGCGACATTGGAAACTCTGGAGGCGGAATACACGCGCACACACATGTTCAATTAAATACACACATACACAAACACACGCACACGTACACGTACACGCTCGGGCCCATGCTGATAGTGACTTTATGAAGATTGACAAATGGGCTGCAAGAAGTGCGTATACAAAAGAATGAAAAATCAGGCAAAAGAAATGTAAAAAATGCGAGAAAAAAAACCAAAAATATTTTATTGGAATTTCAACTTTTTTCAACTACTCACTCACGCGCCCACCACACAAATTATGAAACGACAGCCATTTTAGGCCGCCGTTGTCAGCCAAAAAGCAACACTGACAGCCTTCGCCGCCCTCTCAAATAAAATAGGAAAGCGCCAGAAAGCAAGCACAGTACTTTAATGTAATAGCAAATTGGAGAAAACTTGAAAGCCGTTAATCAAAATATGAAATATCCAAATTTATGCTCGTTTCTTTTGAGCCTTAACGAACAGATGTTTTATGACCAGTTGCAATTAATTCTTGACCACTCTCCAATTGACCGCTGAGTGAAGTACTGTGCGCCCCACATATGCCCACGCTGAAGCCTCAAGCAAAAGGCGCTCTGCTCTGCTGTGTTGTGCTGTGTGGCGTGTGTAGCTAAAGCAATTATTTTTATTTACTGCCAGTCGCTGTGTGGCGCCACAGAAATGATTGCCCCTATCCAGAGTTAATTTTTCAACTGCTTAACGAGCGGAAGTATCCATTTCGTTTCATACGTTCGCTTGCGCGCTCGTTCGTTCGCTCGTTCGGTTGTTCGTTCAAATCGCTCGCTCTGATTTAAATATGTCGCCGAGACGCGACGCGACGCGCCGCATCGCTTTTGGTTCGCATCGCGTCGAGCGCCAAGTAACGTTGTAACGCATGTGACGCGTCACGACGTAACGCAGCCGAATGAAAAAGAACAGATTTCTCAAATGCCGCTGTTGAAGCGTGAGCCACGAAGGGCACACAACCGGCGGAGCGGCGTTGGCGGCGGCGGCGTCCTTTTCGCGTGATTTTTCAAGGGAAGTCAGCCACATTTATTTCTTCTGCGCCCTCGTTTTTCAGACAAAAGTTCGATTGTCATTTGTATGTGGTAAATGTGGTGGGCGGAGTGGTCGGAGTGGTGTGCTGAGGGGCGGGGGTTATAGTGTGTGCTATGGTGTGTGTGTGTATGGAGAGCATGTTTGTATGTGTATATTCGAGTTTGTGTGTCACAATAGTTTCATACGCGAAATATGAAAGCAATCGGCGTGAAATGTTCTGTTTTATTTTTATTTTATTTCTGCTGTTTGCATTTTTAAACAAATAAATTTATATTGTATCCACTCATGTGAGTTTTCAATGGTTCATATACATGGTATGTATTTCTGCACATAGTACATATACTACGCCGAAAAAAAACGAAATAACTTTATATTTAAATAACAGCATTTTGTTGCCAAAAATTGAAACGTGCGAAAATAACTGAATAAATTTATATTAAAAATAAAACGCAAATTAAAAACCTAAAAAAAATATACGAAATTGTTGTTGCCTTAGTTTTTTGGTGGTGGGATAACACGGTGGCTAAAATGTGCTCAAATTCGTTGCAAACATATAAAAAAAAGAAAAATATTTTTATTTTCGTTGTTTTGTTAGAAACTTAAAATTGGTTTGTCGAATTTTTGCCAGTGTAAATTTAACGTCTCTGCACATTTGTCAATTTGTACTTCTTTGAAATTATTGAACCGTAAGAAATGACGGCAGAGTACAACATAAAAAGATATGCCTGAGTTTTCTTTAAATTACTGACAAACAGTTTAAGGCGATGTTTTTTGCAGAATTGTTTTCTCAATAAACTCGTTCTTTAATAAACTCGGACTAAATTAATGGTCCAAAAGTTAACAAACATCAAATAAAAATTGCATATTAAGATTTGAAAAACAAATCATATAAAATCAAATCTTTTGGCTATGTCGAAGCTCAAATACTCTCTGCCATTTTAGAGTCACCAAGAAATGTGCTTTTGTAGCACATAGTTTATAAGTGGTCCCATTTTTACTGGGTAATTTCATGTTATTACTAAAGTATTTAAAATCGAATTTGAACAGATTCGCTAGACAGGAACTATTTGTTTAATTTGTGTTCCATATAAAAAGGGGAAGTTTGTATTGGAGACAAAAGATACAATATTTCAAATAATTTCCAGCAATGTAATTTTGTTGTTATTTTTATTAATTTTGATTTTTTATTATATTCTTACCATCATAATCGCTTTCAATCGATTCAGTTTTTCGCATATAACAAGTTCAATAATAAGTACATTCACTTTCAGTTAGGTCAGTCCATTCTAAAGCATCTAGTTCATTTAGTCAATCCAGTTCATTTAGTCCTTCCAGTTCATCTAATTCATCTAGTTCCTTCAGTCCATCAATAATCAAAAGCAAAAATTGTTTTACCTTCAAAAATGCGCGCAGTGGCAACTCTGAGCACTTATTTTCAAGTTCGGCGCCCTCTTAAGTATGCGTTTTAATTACGCGCGTCAATCGCGCGTTTCCGGCGAACGAACACTTTTGTGCATAATTGAAAACCACTCGAAGTGACACCCTCGAATCGCGCGTCGCAGTCGCACAAAGACGTCGCCGAAGTGCACTCGAAAACTGCAGTTGAAGATGTTTGCAACAGCCAAAGCAGCAGAGTTTGCAGCGTTTGTAAACATAAAAAAAGAAATAAAACGGAAAAAAATTAATAAACATAAACGGGAAAAAAAAAACTTAATTGCATAGCTGTAAAACAACTTTTTTAATTGCGCGCTCCAAATAACTTAAATAAATCGCCTGCCTCAAAAGGAATTAATTTAGAGAAATGTTTGTCATGAAGCTGAAGCTGAATTTGAATTTGAATTTAAAGCCATGAATGCAAAGCCATAATTTGGCCTATTAACCCAACGTAACGGTGTCGCGGCGCACAGTGCTTTGTTCATTCGTTGAGCGCTCAAAATGCATGTGACTCTCAATTGCTTCGACGGCTCTCAGTCGAAATTACTCTTTCACTTGTGTGTAACTCTTCTCCTGTGTGTGTGTGCATTGCTGCTCTCGTGCGTTTCAGTGTCGCTGCTTGTTTGTGTGTGGGTGTGTGTGTTGACTTGTTTTGGTGAAAAAGAAAAAGCTTTTTTGTTTGGCATTTAAAAATTTGAATTACCGTTAACACTAAATGCAGTTTACGGCTTTAATGGAAACAGCGTGATAAATTAAATTAATTGCTGCCGCTATGCTTTTGAGGTTAAGTTGAAATTGTGACCGCTTTCGGGTTTTGTTCTTCGTTGTCGTGTCACAAATTATTATTTTCTCTTCTCTTTGAATGCATTAAAAAGTTGTTTGTTGTCACCGAACAAAGCTGCTCGCAAAAATGCACAAAAAATGATTTTGATGAATGTCCGCGGTGGGCTCTTATGAAATACAAGGAGCTCACGTCGTTGTCCTTATTACACGCACATCAACCTAATCGGCTGCCAGGATTATTTCCATTAACTTCCTGCGCTACATAAGCTTACGTGACGACAAGCCAGAACTTAGTCTCCATTGCTTGCAGTCGTGGCTGCTCTGAAGTTTGCTGGTGTTTGTTGCCTTATTGCGGATTCAGCGGACGATGACGAACGCATTGTTGGTGTTGTTGTTGCTGCTGTCGGTGTTGTTGGTGTTCATCTTGGTGGTCGATGTGAACCACATCGAAGGAATGCTGTGAGCCCGATTTGGTGTTGAAGTTTTCGTCTTTGTTTGGCGTTTATTAGTTTTACCCTTTGCGACGGATAATTGCAGCACGCGCGGAGCGCTAATAGCAGACGGCTTTATTTCAGCTCGCTGATGTTGTTGTTGTTGTTTTCGTTGTAATAACGGTAAATGCTACCTTACACCACTGCATGTGGTGACACGTATTCGAAAAATGATGTGCGACCAACTTACTCCGCGTCGCATGAACAACTATTTATTAATGGCAATGAGACGGAATTTAAACGTTGTCATGTTGTTGTTGTTGTTTTTGTTGTCACACGTAAAGATATTTCCACAATGCAGACCACTTATCTACCTTAAAAATGCCTTAAAGGCTTTAAGATGTGTTGACAAAGGAAAGAAGTGGTAACAATTAATAAAATCTTTCTCGCACTGTATTCGTTGTTCTTGTTTCATGTCCACTCGTTTCTACAAATGCATGAGACAAATCTAAATGTCTTCTCTTTTTCTGTTTTTTAAACCAGTGTTGAATTAGAACAAAATTGAAATTGTTTTTTTAAAGAATTGAATTAACTTTGGAAGATATTTAAAAAAATCTCTTATTTAAAAATTGGTTTTAATTAAAATTATTTAACTTAAACTTGTTGATTTAACATAATTAATAATTTCCTACCAACAATCAGGAAAACTGTTTTTTTTTTTTAAACTCACAAAATGTTTCAGTTTTTGCTTGGAAAGTGAACACTGCCTTTATATCATACTCAGTACATTCGGTTGTACTCTTTTATTGAATGTTTACTTCTTTTTCTGCAATGTGTTGCAATTGTCAGTTGCATCACATCATCCAGCGATGCTATCAAAATGGTTTTGTTTTGTTTTGTCATGTTCGTGTGTACAAGCGGAATAAAAACTCACACACACACCAACGCCAGAAGGAGGGTCGGCTCTCGGGTCGTATGACATCGCTTATCTCACAATTCCATTTTGTAGCGCACTCAATTTGGATAAACAAAACCAAAACTACAATTGAAACACGCTCAAACACACGCCTGCTGCACAATTCGAGAACAAAACGAAAACGGAAATGCCTCACTCGCAAAAGCTTAGTTTCAATTCCATTTGCCGCTCACACTCGAGAACTTTGGTAATCGCACACGGCCGAATCGAAATCGCAATGCACGAAGCAGGGATTCTCGTTTTACTCGTGCGACAGCATCCCGCGCCATCGTGTCGCCAACGCTGTTCGGCAATTTGATCTGAACTTCGGCCGTGGCTCTCATCTCAGTGCAGCCTCAATTTCCACATCGTTCTCATGTTTGCCTACAATCAACTGAGAAGTGAAACACACTCTGATAGACGGCGGCAGCAGACTTCGTCGTGCTTGACTTCGCGTTTCAGAGTCTTTGTCAGTTTGAAAAGGACTTTCGTGCGGTTCGGTTGTTTTCTTGTGGTGCGCGCGTGTTCTCCCCAAGGAATTCTACACAAAAATACCGTGAGACATAAACAAGACATTGTTGTTTTTTTTTTGGTTTGTGTGTTACGACAACAACAAAATCACGACAATATTTGTGTTGTTGTGTTTGCTAATAGAAAAAAGAGGAAAAACGAAACGTAAACGCCCGGTGTCAGATTCAGTGAATTTCGGACAGTTTTGTGACATTATGTCGCACACGCGGCGGTAAGCGAAGCAGCATAAGCGATTTTTACGCTACGAAAAACCTTCAATTTTTTATGTTTGCCATGTGTGCGCGTATGTGATTATATAAAGGAAAAAGAAAAGAGAGAAACAAAAAACGGTTGGACAAGAATAGCCTCAAACCTGTGTCGAGAGGTCAACAACTTGTTCGTACTTGGACTGCGTCCATTGTCCGTTGTTCATTGTCTCCATTGACGCAGCATCCACGGGCATCGCACGGCGTCCGTGATGTATGATGATGATGCGAAATAACAGTGCCCCTCTGTGTTTACACTCAAAGAAATCATTTTTATAAATAACTGAACAGGAATGAGAGTTTATTGAAAATTAAACCATAAATTAAATAAAATTGACAGCAAAAGTTAATGTAACTAAAGCTGCAACTTTAAATGAAATCGTGCAATTTTCATATTAGAGACTATGGCAACCTCTTCGAGATTGAGATATACAAGTAAATTTTTAACTTAAATATTGAAAATATTTATGTAACCTAAAGTTGTGGAAAAACTTAACCATAATCGAGTTCCGCCATTTTAAACTGCGAAAACAAGAACACTTTGTTGATAACTTGATTTTGATCATTAACACTTCTAAACTTTCTAAAAATTATATTCCAAAGAAAGGCAAAAAAATTGATAAAAAAAAATGTTCACATACTTCTAACAACAAAAGCAACGCTATTGTTTCCTGGTCGCCAAACAGTTAACTTACACTTGATTCGAATTGGAAAATCGTTCGTTCATTTTTCCGTGTAGTGCAAAGTGTTTGTTCGGTGTGTCTGTGTTTGTGTTTTATTTTACAACATTGTCGTTAAATTAAATAAGTGAGTCCTCGCGTGCCATAATTCTACTTTTATCTTTGAAACCGTTCGGTTGTTCGGTCGGTCTGCACTGCTCTTCGATTCCGCGCCAGCCATCACATCACATCACAGCACATACATTGTAAGTGCGGCTCGTAAAAAGGCTGATGTACTAGCGTGGCACACGCCGTGCATACCAACGTCGATAATCGCCCATCGCCCGAAATCGAACAAACGAGCGAACAAGCAAAACAAACGTCTGAAACGGACAACAACAAACAGCAGTGAACTTCCTTCCACCTTATTTTCGCAAGGCAAGGCAAGACAAGGAAAGGCGGGCGCGAGCGCTCCTCTTCGGCTGCATAAAATATCACCGTAATACGTGTACGGATTAGAAAGCCGCCTAACCAGGTTAGTGTGGCAAATTATTGTTTTCTTTTCGTCTCTTTTTTATGGGTTCAGTGTTCTCGGTAAGTGTAACATAATTCAGTTCAGTGGGCCATTTGCCTTACAGCTCCCATCCTATTCCTATGCAAACACCTTTTGCGTGTTGCCAAATTTATTAGCGAATTAATATTTCGAGAGCGACTTCGACAAACTGTTATAAACAATATAAAGTCGTAGTTTTGTCTAAGCATTTAGGCAGGATTCAAATCGGTAACTTTTCAAATTATTTACATTTTGGAAAGCAATAAAAAGATGCAATATTTATCGGTAGTAAAAATTAATATTTTTGTAATTTTCCTCATTTGTGATTGTAATTGAAGTTATTGTTTAGTTCTGGCAAAGCATTTATAACACACGCTGAAAATGGAAACTTCGAAATTTAAATTATTTTTTTTCCTATACAAAAGTTTTAAAATGATTTATAAAACTATATTCAAATAATTGCGTGTGCTCCATACTATCTTAAATTACAATTCATATCCATTTAACTATTTAATAAACTAAAATTAAGTCCATTTAACTGATTTTATACAAAATGTTTGTTTTTATGTCATAACATTTTTCACCTTTATCTGACAATACTGTTATCATTATAACGCCATTTTTAGTACAGTTGGAATAGCAAAAAATCTTTATTGTTTTTGTTTAAGAAATGTCAACCCAATTTAAGGCAATTCAAAAATTATTTTTGTTAGCTGTGGCAAATAAATTTCAACTTTTCCGACAATATTTATAAAGGGTTTACCGTTTTTTTCGTTTTTTTTCGTTTCAATAATAACTCCTCACTTATCCGCTCGAATTTATTTAAACTGTATCTTGTTTTTGCCTGCCAGCCAACCAAGCAAACCTAGAGACCGACCGACCGACCAACTTCGACTTTATTTTAATTCCGTGAATTTTGTGTGCTGAAATCACAAATTTTGCGTTGATCCCGAAAGATGCGTCGACGTCGTCCTTTGGGTGCGTTCGTTTTTTTTTTTGTTTTTTTTTGCAAAACAACCGTTTGATATGCTAATTTGAAAATGTGGACAACACTTGCGGGGGTGGGCTCGCCGGAACGTTGGGGCATTTGGTCTCTGTGGCTGTGTGTGTTTATTTGTATATGTGAGAGGTTGTTTCGATGGTGTGCGTTCGTGTGTAAAGCGCAGTGAAATACGGCTTCTGCTTAAAATTCGTTGACTTTCAGTTCAGGTGGAAAATATATCTTTAAGGGTTTTTGCATGCGTCGTCTCGACTCCAAAACGAAGAAGCAAGCAAACAAAATCGCTGAGAATTGGGTTAAGAGCTCCCACGAGTCTTGTAGTTTCGAGTTTAGTTCAGTTTAGTTGAGTTGAGTTTTTCGGCACAAATTCTTCAGGAAAAAGATTAAGAAAACTGTTGACATTCGTTTCGTTTCGTTTGTATTTAATATACATGTAGTAGATACTTCATTTAATTACACGCCTGACAACGATAATGGACTTTAATATGGACTGTGATGGACATGGATACTCCCGAGGGTCATTGCGTTGAGTTTTCACCGGGTTTAACTCAATTATTAAACGATTTTAAAGACAAAGCCAATGTTCGAATTAATTTTAAATATTTATAAAGTGTGTTCGACATAAAATAAATATTTTATATAATTTATGGCCATTTAAAGAGCTCCAAAGAATAATTAAAAAAGAGCTTCTTAAAACGTTTTAACTTAAAATGTTCGCAATATTTGTAATTCTTTTATGGATTCACCAACTTTATTTTATTTTTTTTGCAAACTGTTTAACGCATTGATTGAGAAAGGAATCTTATTAGTAAAAAATAAATATAAACTAAATTTAACTTATTTTTCTTAAAATTATTTTATCTTATAAATAATTTGTTTGGTTGGCGTTATTTTCCGATGACTATGACTCATTTGAATATCAAGCAAACTTGCGCGGAATAAAATAAACTATTGGGCTGTTGTTATTTTCAAAGAAGAACACAACAAGTAAACGTGATATAATACCTCAAGTATTTCGCATTTTATTTGCGATTTTTTGTTGTCTTTTGTGGTTTTATTTTAAATTCCAATGCAGATGTACTTTGTACTAAAATTTCGCAACATTCAAATTCGAGGAGCAGCAGTCTCATAAAAATGTTTATTCATTTTGCTGTGGAGCGCTGGTTTTTTATGCATGTTGCTTTCGTTATTTTTGCTATTCGTTTTGGTTTTCCTTAAAGCACTATGTTAATAGAAACAGGTAGAGGGATGCCATCATGACTGTACTAAAAAAAAATTTTTTTTACAAAGCAGCCAGCTTATGGAGATTTTCATGTTTTTGTTTTTGTACCTTTTATGAGTATGAATAAAATTTTTACTTAACTTATTAAAATTATTAATTTATTAAAAAACTTTTACATTGCCTTCGGTGAGTTTTTATGCTGCACACAAACTAGGGAGATTTTTTCTTTGCTCTACATAGCTTGGTCACGTCCCACACCAACATTTACATAATTTTTCGAAGTTAGATTAAAACTACTTTATATTTTCAGAGATTACTTTAACGAGAATTCCAATAGTTTTAAAAAGAAATGTAGAGTTTAGGGTATGGTATCATGCACTAGCATATTTTTCATTCCCGATTTGTCGATAAATATTTTACCATGCCCATACCAACGTGCACACAAATGCAAAAACTCCAACAGAAATTATTATCATGCAAAGACAATCGAGAGCAAACTACCCCGGCGCCCCGCCTCAAAATAGGAACTCCGAAAACAGCCCCTCAGCGGTGCGAGGTTGAAACTTTTGCCATATTTTGTGTTACGTTTTTGGAGTTAATTATCAGAGGCACGTATGAAATCGCACACACGAATGCCAACGAGTAGCATATGTGACACTAAAACAACAAAAACAACAACAACATGGATGACAACAACGTGCATCCATACCCCGGACCCCATGACGTCGGAGAAACTGGGTTCCACAATCACACTAGAGCTCGCCGCAGTGATTTATGACAATCGAACGACGACGGAGGGAGCCCAACTCATGTGTGCCTGTGTGTGTGTATGGATGTGTATGTGTGTGCGAATTTCCATGTTCACTGGTGTTTACACAGAAGGTGGCCACAAACTTCCGTTTCCGTCCAAGTGGAAACTAAATAAGTGCGTTTAGTGCATGCCCACTTTGCATTGCGCCCACTCCTCACTTACGCTCTGATTCAAATGCACAGTGTTCTCCAACTGTGGAATAATCATAGGTCAACCATTTGTTAGAATTTATACTTTAATATACAAGCTTAGGTGGAATTTTTCAACCATAACGCATGGCGAATTGTTTTCGGCTATATTTTGAAAATTGAAGAATCTTATAAGGAAGTTTAAAGATAAGAAATACTTAAGAATGAATAGGTAAACACATATTATTATAAAACAATTATTAACAGTTTGGGAAAATGCCTGATTTTCCATATATGTATGAGTGTGATATTATTTTAAGCTCTTTGTGGAACATGATGTTTGACTAGCCAAAAAAGATTTATTAAATTTAATTTTAAAGTCTTTCCTACACTTCTGTGAATAGCTTTGGGCCAATATTCGAAATACGACATTTAAGATTATAGTCAATCAAATGAATCACTGTGGACTGTTTCGATTAAATTTCCGTAGTACAGAGTAGATTTCCGTAAAGTTACATGTGTGTGTTGTGTGCCTTGCCATTGAAATGAATTTTAGCCGAAGGTGGTGAAGCGGTGACAGTTCTAAAACATACAACCACCGCTCCAGGATGAAATACAGTTGCATGGCACCAGTGCGAAACTTCGTCGAGTTGACACACGCAGATTTTCCGGACAAAGTTGCCGCCAGGTACTGCTCAACTTGTGCCTTCAACATAAAACCTTCTGTTTCATTCGTTGCTGTTGTTGCTGCTGCTGCAGGTATTACTGCTGCCTCTGAGAATGAATTAAAAGTTTATTATAAATTCGTGACATTTACCTAATTTTGTGCCAGCAGTGAAGGCGCTGGAGCGTAAGAGCCTCGCGTGTGCGTGTTTGCGAGTTCATTCAGAATCCATTTATGTTAAAGCCACTGGAGGCAGTCGGGAGGCGGCAGCTGCAACCGGAATATACGAATGTCGTGACGAATGTGTGACAAGTAAAAGTCGTTGACAGGCGACACTGCCTCCGAATTACAGCCTTCGCACCGAATGTGTCTGTCTTTCCTGCCTCCCTTTAACGCCCACTGAAGGGCCCAAAAAATCAGAAGAAAAAATAGAAGCCAGCAGCACGAGCAGGCCCAGCACATATGTGAATTAAATCGAAAAATGTTTCTGATTTCACATCGTCGCATTTCTTTGACAGTTGAAATTGTTTCACGCCCTTCGAGAGAAGGCAACTCCATCATTCTTGGTCTTCTTCTACTTCGGCTTTAAGTGAAATATGATGTTAATCCGGATAAAGTATGAAAGCTATTGAAAAGAAATCAAAATGTACGAGTATAAGTTGCGGTGGAACGAATAAACCGAACTAATTATACTCAAGCTAAACCACGAATTCACATTAGGAACGGCGAAGATTGATAACGAATTTCGTGAAAATCGCAATAAATGCATGCACTTATTCCCTTACTAGAGTGACCAGCTGTACATTCAACAACATTCAGATTAAAAGTGAAATTGTTCTAAATTAAAAATAATTATCTATTCCATAAATCGTATAAAAATTTAAAATTTTAATTATATTGTATAAGTCTAACTTTTGGAAATGCCATACGAAATACAAATCAGATGGTAGCTCTACACTGTACAAACTCAATGTCCCAACTTTCTGTTAGCTGTCACACGTACTTTTTCTGTTATGAAAAACGTAGCCAGTTTTACCCTTTTGGGACGTTATGTACCTAGCGGATTTTTATACCCTACGCCATGCGCAAGCACTTACCGTAGTGTATATTCATTTTTCTTATTTGATGACAATACTATCATATATGTCAGTGGTTCCGGGTAAACTCGAGAACTGCTGAATCGATTTCACTCGCGAATACTGCCGCAGTTTAAGAGATATCCACCTGAAATTTGTAATGATTATTCTTACATTCCAATTCGGAGGTCAAGTTCAAGTTCGGTAAAAATCTACTCCTCCTTCAAACGTATGATGGAATAAGAAAAATGCACACTTAAAATATAGACAAATGTGTGCTACAAGAAGCACATTTATGGTGTCTCTTAAATGGCGTAGGATATTTGAGTTTCGGCTCAGCCGAAGATAATTCTCTCATAGTTCTATTTTTATTCTTTTTTTGTTTTCTGACTCCCAGAGCTACTTTCAATTTGTTGGAAATTCCGCGTAGATACTTATGCGCTGCGTAAATAACTGTAAAAATATTTGCTACTTCCGCTATCTGCTTAACACCTCGTTGGTATCGGGCGGCGACGTCGACAGCGGCGGTAGTGGTGGCTAAAGTGGCAGAAGCGACTGCGGCGGCTTCAGGAAATTTAGTGGCACGGGCTGTTCGGTTTTCTCCTGTTCGGCGCTCCAATTTTGCGTTTTGTCGACTGCTACGATTGTTGCGAATTTCTGTGTCGCGTTGTTGCTGGCAAAGACTTTTTGCTAAATTGAAAATTAAGTTCAGTTCCGTGTTTTCCCGCATTACCTTTTTTTGTCGGAGTCGCTGAAGTCGTCCTCACCATCGTCGTTGGCGCGTCTCCGAGGACCTTTTAATGTCACTAACAATTTACAAAATTTACAAAACGAAACGAACTCAACACGCAAAACGCAACGCGCACAGTTGGTAAATTTAAATTGTTTTCACGAGTTGTTCTTCCCGCTTTTCTTCTCATTCCATTTTGCTGTTATGGTTGTTGTTCTTATTGTTGTTTTTTGTTGGTGCTGTTGTTGTTTTTTTGTTTACGAAGCGTTAAATGCCACCTAGAAAAAGATGGCGCACGTTGGTGTAGTTGTTGTTGCTGTTAAAATGGCGGCGTTAAACGCCGTTAATGGCAAATGCTGTTAAACGAAAAAATGTAAATGTTATTTACTAGTTTTTTGCCTGAGTGCTTCTTGCATTTTCTGTTATTTCTCACGCCTCTTCTTGCGTAAGAAACGCCAAAAAAAACGGAAAAAATTAAAAGGAAAGGTGTTTAAATGTTAACGACCAATTTTTTTATTTTTTGGCAACAGAAGAAGGCACTTTGCAATTGGTTGTGGCAAGACTTAATTTGACTTTAAACGAAATTAAGTCGCGTCCAGTCTTATACATTAAAATGGTTTAATCGTTACCGGATTTAATATAATTGTTACTCATATTCAAAACATATTAATTATATTCATTGTAACATTTAAAAAATCTAACTTAAATTGAAATTGAAAAAAAAATTGATAAATCAAATATAAAACTTATTCAGGAAATTGCCAGAAAATTTTTTTTGAACTCTGGAATAGTTTGGTAGCGATGGTGGTACAATATTAAACCTTAGTTTTAACTTTTATGAAGTTTGCTAACTTTGTAAACTTTAGTGTATGGAACACAAAACCAGCTGATTTACACGGTAAACATTTGTAAGGTATACGAGAGGTTTACAAGGCAAAAACAAGCATAAATGAGTTCAACTTATACAATTGTAAAAATCGGTTAATCTGCTGAATTTTGTAAATATTATTTAAAAGAAAAAGTTTTCTGTCTCCCATCTAAATTTGTTTTTTTTTGCTCATACCGCTTTAAATCTCATTCCATTTTGCTTTTCAACTTTACATACTTATGCGAATTTATGTCCTACATTTTAACGTGGTTCATTAAGTCCTTAAATAGCATCGCAATATTTTTTAAACATACAATATAAATTTTTTTTCAAACTCCAGTTGTGAATCCTTAATTTTCCTACAACTGTAAGCGTATTTCAACAAAGCAAAGAGCTAGAAAAAATCATGTTTTATTCGCTGGTGTAATTTTCATGCCATAGCTCGACTGCATTACTAGCTTTCGTAAGCCCATTAAGTCTCCCTTTCACTTTTTGTGTGGAATTTCAGTTCTGGAAATGCTATAAAAATCTTATTCCCCTCCTTTGGCTGCCTTGGTTGTGCGTTTTTTTTCGTTTGGAATATTTTTATCGTTGCTAGTTGAGCTCAACTCGTTTTTCCAAACAATACCCGTAAAAACCTTGTGACAAAATGAAATTAGTGTCAAAATGTTGGATGCTAGAGTTTTCCCTTTTACCACCAAATTGTACTTTTGGTCGCCACTCGTTCGCGCTGCACAAAAACACAAAAAGCACAACTTCCTCGCCGCGACGTACAACAATAGCTGAAAACCAAAGCCAAACAAAAAATGATGCTTGACGTTATTTTGAATTTTAAAATATTCGCTTTTTGTGTGTAGCGCGTAGTTCGTACTTGTGCAAAAAAAGAAAAAAATGAGAAGAACATATACCAAAGCTGACGTGCAGCTTGAAGAGTGAAATTAAATTTTTGTGACATTCTTCAAGCCTTCCGAGTTCATTTGGCGCTGTTGAGCGAGCGATATAAACACAGATGATGCTGACGATGACGTAGATGACGCATTTGCTCAAAGTCGGTGACAGGGCGCTTGCACTATGGACAGGTTTTAAACTTTTTTTTTGACTACAAGGACTTTTTAAAAATTAAAAAAAAAATTATGTAATACAAAGTAGAATATTTTAGTAAAAAATTGTATTTTTAAACAGAGAAGAAATGAAAATGAATAAATTTAAATTGCAGGAGAAATTTATGCTCTCTTAATTTTTTTTGTATACCGCCTGAGTGACGTATTCTTTAAAGGAGAAGACTCAAATTTTGAAAGTATCCTACGAAATTACTGCGCTGAATAAAATATTTACTTATATATACAACTTTTTAAAATGCTCTAAAAAAGTGAAAAACTTCCCATTGTGCCGTGGATCGCTAAGTCGGAAAGTGTTGGCATAGGCACCAACCATCAACCCGGAACTGTAATATTAAAAAAAAACAACGGAAAGGGTCACATGGCAAAATAATCTATACGCAGATTGAGTTTGACAAAGCGGACGCGCTTTTTCGTCGTCATTGTCATTGTCGTTGTCGTCGTAGTCGTTCTTGTTGATGCAATTGGCGCTTATCAGCCGAGGCAGGCATCAAACAGACGCTGTACCTACTTTTACTGTCGCTATTATTCACAAATGCTGTGCTACTACTCAATTTATGGCATATTGGCAAGGGCACATTTGTTACTCCGATGCTACAGTCGGTAGTTCGTTCGATTCGTTCGTTCTTTCGTCCAACCATTCATTCACTCAGACTCCGGCGCTGCTGCCTAAGTAAATAGCATTTGTCGTCTTAAGAACCTTTCAATCAAAAATCCTTTACAGGTGGTGGAAGGTGGATAGCTGCGACTTTCTATGAAGGTACTTTTCCCGTACGCAGAGGTTTATGCGCGAACTGCTTTCAAGCTTGAATTGTTTTGCTAGCTGCGAACGAAAAAGCAGAGTTGCTATTTCAATAACATGTTTTCCTACTTCGAAAGTGAATTTATTTTTATTTTCTTTTCCATTTTGTACTCACCACATTTACCAAAGCAGGAAATTTGATTTATTGGCTCGCCGAAGGAAAGTAGATTCGAAGGACGCTATAAGCTGTGTGCTGGATGTTGGCTGTTTGCTGCTTGTTCTTTGTGATTTTTGCTTCTCTTTGACTTTGTTTGACTTGTACTAATGGCTTCCAAACTACCTGACGACGACGATCACAGCAGAAGAAACATGGACGCGTATAACCCGTACCGACCCCATTAAACAACAACAACAACAACAACTACATTCAACCCCATCTCGCTATCCACCAAGGTTATCAACAGGGATTTGCGGTGCGATGAATGTCCTTTCAATATGTAGCCCAAAATCCCACATTGACGAATGAGTGCGAGCACGCATGATTGAATTGACAGCATTAGCGTTTTCCAATTTACAAAGTGAAAGCGAACCCAAATATCCACCCACTCACAATCGCTTGCTCGCTCGTTCGTTCGTTGTTCACGACAAAAGGGTTGCGAGCAGAGCGCGCCCACATTAACGAATTAAAAAAGTTCATTTGTATTAAGAGCTTTAACGTGTTGGCCCTAATCCTTTATGGGAATTTGCGAGATTTTGCGATATATGTATATGTATCACTAATATAAATACAACAAGTTAATATAATGTTCAATCAATAGCAGCAGCAGCAGCAGTGGCTGTAGCAAATGTGGACAATTGCCCTGAGGACCTTGGAAAATACTCGTATAGTACACACGAGTGTGTGTAGTTATGTGCTGGATAAAAGGTTCATTTCGACATAAGGACAAATGTATGTTCTTAATGATTTTACTCGCCTTAAACATTTTCTTTGGTTAATCGACTCTGACAATTTAACATCGTATAAACTTGTAACCATAAAATCTAGAAAACTTAACAAATTATATTATTTGTGATTTAAAATCAGTTTGGATAATGTGAACACTTTGAATGTACCAAACCCTAGTTTTTTGTTAAATACAATATAAGTTTGTTTAGTAATTTGTAATGAGAAATTTAACTTTCTTAAAGTTAGAAAATATTTATTTAAGATTTAAAAAACTTGTATTTTATCAGTTATTCTTTTGTATTAGATTTTAAAGGAAAGACTAACTCAAAATTCGAAATTATTATTATATTAAAACTGATACAAAATTTTAATTTTTGAAAGAAATTTTTACTTTATTTAAGGAACTTAAGGAACAAAAAATAAACTTGTTCTAAGGACATCATTTAAATTCAAGTTTATTAAATAAATGATATCAAATCAGAGATTTTTTTTTAATATAAAAATTTTTACCATTTTAAAACAACAATTTGAAAAACTCCAGCACATTTTGTTTTACTGAAATCTGCTTTTCTCTGCTGTGTGCTGAACACTCAACGCGTGTTTAGCAGTCTTAGTGAGCTATTGGGGAACAAGCTTACATTCAATAATATAGTAAATCTATTTTGTGCCTGCCTTAAGATATATGTGAAGATCGACACACCTTAAAATTAATGGATGGTGAATTTAATTCTGCCTGGTTATTTTAAGTTAAAACTTTTCCTTAGTTTTATTTAAGCATAAGTACTTGAGTTGCCGTCTTTATTGACGCAGGTCGATACTTTTTTTTGGCAGGATTTATCCACTGTTGACCGATATCAGCAGCAAGCTGCTTGCTTATGCAAAATCAAGAAAACGCTTTGCTGCAGGGGCATGACAAAACTTCTCCGCCACAAGTGTACTACATGCATAGTATTTTGCGCTTGTGTCAACAAACGCGCCAAGAAGTATGCTGCGGCATGTTGCCTAAAAAAACAAACTAAAAGCTTCATTCGGGCGCACAATGAGGCGCATTTGTCGACAACATGTTTTCCTGTTTTCTTTTGCTGTTTTACTTTATTCTTTTTTATCTGTGTCTTCCGTTTTTTTGCGGGTATATTTATTTATTTGTTGTTATTTTTTCTGCTGTTGATGCCGCGCGCTGTTGTCATTTCGAATTCAAAACACATTCCTCAAATATTGATTTTGAAAATTTGTTTAAAATGCACAAATACACAAACACGGAAACACAGAAACACACAAGCAACGAGTGAAGGAAGGAACGAACGAACGAACGAGTACTAGCGGCAAACAGACACAAAACTCGATATTGATAAAGAGACAACAAGAGCGGCAGTGGCAGGCAGAGTAGAGCAGCACACCGTGGTACAAAATTTAAAAATCGTGACACACAAGTCACGCCGCCGTCAACGAAGAATGACGCAAAATTTATATGTGTTTGTGTGCGAATTAGGCAGCATAAACACATAAAAAACAACAAAAACCGAAACAACATCGCAGGACCGACTGCATTTGTATTCATGACGCCGCGCCTCGATGCTGAGTTGAGTTGAGCGAAAGGCTGCTTGCGCTGCACCACGCGGCTTATACGTGATGTGACGCGTGTGATGCGGGCGTATGCGGTTTGACTCTGTGCGGCACAATTCATGCGTACGCAGCTAATAAATTGCGTTAATAATACGCAAATTATTATTGTGTCAGGCTGTGTCACGACGACGACGACTTTGCTGCACTTCCTAATGCGTCAAGTGACGCGTCGAGATGCATACATCAATTGCTAATTAAATCGAGAAAGTTTATCTACGTTTTTTTTTGTTTCAAGTGAATTGTGTGCACCGTAATTAAAATTGATAACCCTTAAACTTGCTCATAAACGTAATCAGCATTTCGCAGACTTCATGGCGACGATGCAGAAGATGATGGGATGACCTGGCGGGTATGATTAATTACAACTGGATTTCATAACCCTTTCAGGTCCGACATAACTAACGCTAAAATAAGATAAAATCTAATCATAAGATTTAAACGACATGACAGGAATTTGACAATTTAAATGTTTTATTAACTTTTTCACACAAAACTAAATTATTTTTGTTAATTAATTTGAGGTTCAAATCATGTTTAGATTGTTACAGCCATTGGACATAAGTTCCCGAGAGGGTTAATAGTTGCATATCCCGTTTTGTGTAGCAACCATGTCACACCCAGGGCAAGGCGGATTAGTCGTCGTTTTAGTCGATCTTCGTTGATTTGCTCATTATAGCCAAGAAATCGACGACATCGACATCGTTTTTTGTCAATTAAAAATTTCTGCGTTTAACTTTTGTTAGCTCCGCAGCGTTACGAGTTCAGATGCGACGAGCGCGCGCTCAAGTTCGCCTTAATTAATTTTGAAGTTTGTGCTGCTGCGCGTCGCTTAGTATGAGTAATCCTCCAGCTTCTGCGACTCGCTCTTCTGCTCGTTCGCGTCGTATTAACAAGGCTAACAAGCAAAGCACATTAAACGAAAGCGATGGCGACGCCGACGGCAACTTCACAGACGCAGGCAGCCAGGCAGGCAGGCAGGCAGCAGCCAAAGTCATTTATCATGCTAACTTCAATTACAACTGCCAACAAAACAAAAACTAGGAAAACCAACAAACACAAAAAAAACAGATAATTACAAGAAATTTGCATAAATTTCTGAAACTGTGAAAATCGCAGCAACAACGCAGTTTTAAAACTTTTTCTTGTTATTATAAAAAAAAGAGCGAAAATAAAAAAATAAGCGATAATCGTTAATGCTACATTGCGGCGGCTGGCTTCGTCGACGTCCTTCTTTGATTTAAGCCAAAGTTAATACTGAAGCGGCGCGGCATGGCACTCAAACCGCCACACATGACGCCATTATCTGATAAAGTGCAATGATGAGAGATTTATACGCAAAGATTATGCTCGTACGGCAGACATGCTGCCACCCAGTAGAACATTTTACATGCTTTTAACTGTTTAAAGTAGTTAATGGTTTTAATAGTAAATTGTAAAATTTTTTTCTAAAGATTTACAATTTTATATAATAAAATTATTAGTAAAAAAGTATTTTTTATAAAATTTCTCAGACTTTAAAGGTATTTAAAAATAATATCGTTATTCTAAATTCAAAAGGAAAAATTATGGTGACCTAGACTTTTTAAACAAGTTAATTTTTTTGAAATCACTACTGGGTTATGAGAGAGAAGGCAATATAGCCTAAAAAAGGGAAAGCTTGCGAACGAGTGAGTGAGAGTTGGAAAAAAGTTTTTCGATTAAAGTTCATAATTACATTGCAATATCGCATACAAAAATACGCACAAACACACACTGTCATGTGCATACAAAGCCACATGCACTTACACGAATGCTTATGCATATGCATACAAACGCACACAATAGCGCCGATGCATCGCTAAAATAAAAAAAAGGAAGGACCCCTTGCTAAAGTTGGTCTAAGCTGCCTTCTTGCCCCGTCCGTACCGTTTGTCGTAAACTGCGATTAGAAACTACTTTTAATTGGAAAGCTCTCGCTATCGCTTCGAGCGTATGTATCCTTAAAAAATAAAACTGCACTCGTACACTTGAAGAAAAACAGTTTGCCAACTTAACAAAAGTGTTCTTGTTGATTTGGACGAAATATTTTGTGCCGTCAACTTTGACTAAATATTTTGTAGTTTTAACAAAAAGTTTCTTCCTGCCAATATTGACAGATATACAGAATTAGTTGCAGTTGCGCTTTGCAAAAGATTTTGCTGAGTGCCAAGGCAAGCGGCATACAACATATACAAACACACAACACACACTCACATGTACACACTTTTCTCTTAACCAGCATCGTTTTAGCTCCATATAGTGTCGAACATACTTAAGTACGTTCTCGGTAAAATTATAGGGTCACCTTTTTATAAATAAATGTATCTGCAGTAAAATATATATTTATCTGTTAATACTTTAGGTAAGGTTAGGTTGAACTAGCTGACCGAGACATTGCATAGACCTATTGGGTCCATACGATACTAGGTTGAGATACTTTTTCACTATTTTTAAACTTGTAAGCGGATTTATAATAAACATATTTGCAATGTTAAACAGGCAATTGTCGGTGTTCCTATTTTTTTCGACACTCCCTGTACGGAGTAACACTTTAGTGCACACAAAGTATCTTTTAAGACGTCAACACTGACATTCGCCGCCTTATTCAAAAGAACTCCCCCTCCTGTTTCTACATCTGACAATGCTGCTTTAGCTGTTGATGAAGATGAAGCTGAGTTGCCCTCACCGCTTCTTGTTCTCCATCAACTATTTCATTCAAAATAGAAATTGTGCAGAGTTGAAACAAATGAAAACTTTTCGCATGTTTGTCTGCCCTTTTCCTCATTCAACCGTTTGTCAGTGCGTTCCTCAATGCTTGCATGCGTCCATCCTTTCCTCTGTTAGAATTTCGTCCTATCCGTCTGTCTGATTGTCTGTCTGTCTGTCTGTCTGTCTGTCTGTCTGCATGTCAGTCAGTGTGTCTATCTGTGTATCAGTAGCTGCCTGCCAATCCTTTGGATTGTTCGTTTGCGTGGATAGCTGCAGCTGCTTTTTCCGAAAATAGCAATGAAGTAGCTATAGCTGCAGCATTTGCATAAACGCTATTTGAATAGCAAAATGCATTGTAAAATATGCAGATTTATTTGTTTTTCAAACACCACTAAAGTAAGCGAAAGAGCTGTGGGCTGGCGTGTGGCATGGCGGGCCCAAGTCGACAATGAGGTGCTGACGCTTGAGCTTTTCGATCAATTTGCGCTCGATGTGGCAACTTCTAAGGCTAAGGTCGCTATTTACGAATTGTCTGGAATATTTTCGGTGCACGAGATTTTCCCAGAATACATACAACTTTGGTGGGGGCTTGTACGAGGCGATGTTAGTTTTTGCTAAGCGATTTTGAACTATTCCTCAAGGCAAAGGTTAAAGCATATGCTCGGATAGTTTACCTCTGTTACGCTGTTACAAAGCATTGATCACGATGGGCGGAGAGAGGGGGGTGGGGAGAGTTCAAAGTGTTAACTCAGTTGTACTACCAACATATTTTCTTCTGATAGTCGATTACATTGCGAACTCTTTTGCATGTTGTTCGATTTCAAAGAAAATAGTTCAACTTTTAAAATCATCTTAATAAGGAATTTATTTCGTACTTTAGAAGAAAACTATTTATAAAATTAACTAATTTGCAACAAAGCGAACTCGGAAATATCTTGTTTCCTTAGAACGAAACAATTAAGCTAGCATCTATATACCTTTCATGTTTCTCTCTAAAAATATATTTACTTGCTAGGGTTAACATTATTTTGTATATAATGTTTATATAAATTATTTCGAAACTACTAAGAAAAAGGCTTGACCTACTTTTGCAACAATTAAAATCAAAAATATTTATCTAACGACTCATTTCCTTGTACTTAAATTTCTTAAAAATACTACAAAGTTACGAATTTATTTTGTTTCGTATTTTTTTTTGCGTTTCGCTCACTTTCGCTGTGGGCGGAAATCCTTGAAGACTCATTTCGGCGTTCGCATTTCTCGCCACACTTCCGTCTTGTGTTTTGTTTCCGCTGCAGCAGCGAAATTTCAAGAAAATTGTTATTTGGTTAATTATTTCGGATTAATTTTAAGACGTCGTGTTTATTCATTGTGGCGCACAGCATGAGCGCGCCCAGCATGGCGTCACCACGGAGGAACGTTGTCGTTGCCGGCATCGTCTGTGGCTGCGGCTGGTAGAGTTGGTTTTGGATTTGCGCTCTGCCATTTGCCATTGCTGCTCAACCAAAATTCCAGTCAACACTGGCGACGACAGCCGAATTAAGATTTCGCATTTCTGATTACGTTGTTTTATTTTATTTTGTTTTTTTTGCGTGTAAAGTCCTCGTCGACGACATCGTCCTCCGAAGCCCCTCCACTTGAAATTGGGATTTCATTTGGTGCTGTGGCGGCTTTAGCGGTGACAATGAGGAAGCGCAACAGCCAGAGACCAGATCAGGCAGTCAGTTTGCCAACTCGCTTGGGAGCAATCCGGGATTTACGAAGCAGACTAGCGTGATGACAGCGCCAGTTTCAAGGTTTTTTTCAGTTGAATTTTTTTCTTCTTGAAGCCGTGTTGCCATTGTCAGTTATTCGGGCTGCGCAATGAGTTGGCAAAAAAACAACGCGCAGCTAGTCCGATTTTTGAATTTTAGTATTTTTGTAAGTCGCTTTCTATTTTTTTTTGGAAATTGAGATGATTCAGCATGCCTCGCACACGCCATCCAATTCAGGACAAAATTGGCCACAAACAGCGTTGAATACGAAGAAGAAGAAGTAGATGAAGCAGCATAAATAGGACATTCAAAGCACGAGATGAATTTTAAATTCCCCATTGATAGTGTAGCAATAGAGTATGAAGAGCACTGTACGAAAATGGACTGGGACAAGCGAATTTCATAGTAGCCAAATCAGAACGAGCACTTTTCGACTAAATTTCAACTTGTAAATTTTGAAAAGATACGTTCAGAAACAATAACAAATTTTTTTAAAAAAAATTTTCGATTTTTGTGAAAGTTATACATTCTACTGAAGAAGATTTGAATTGAAATTTGTACTAAGTTTTGATTTTAAAAAACTTTCAGTATAAAAAGTGTTTGGTACGATTTTGAAAGTAGTTTTTAAAAAAGTAAGTTTGCTTAAACTTTACTTATATAAAGTGCAAATTCAAAAAACTTAGGATTACTTGATTTGAATCTATTAAATATTTAATTTTCTAAATGAAAAATTATAAGATTAAATTTGATTCAAAATGAGACAATGATGCAGTTTTAAAACTCTGTGGCTATAGCTTCGAACCGTCTTTGTCGCTTAGTTATTATGTTTAGGGTCCCTTAGAATTCTAGCCATTTCATTTATAATTATTTTCGATTATATTTCGGGCTTATATTAGAAAATAATTACCAAAGGAAGTTGTTATTGTTGTTAGTAAAATATTCCATTCATAGGTGCCCGGTTTGGCAATAAAAAATCGCTTTGTATGCGCTGGAACTGCTCGATAATTTAACGCAGACAGCAAAACAGCAGTTGTTATTATCATTTTATTATTATTATTTGTATTTTTATTTTTTTCGTTGTACTTATATATTTAAATGCTTTTTGGGTCAACATTTTACGCCAAATAAGTATGAAAAATAAATGTGACCGAAAAGCCTTTTAAATGAAATCCCCTCCAACTGGAAATTGCGTCGTACTTGTATACAAGTGCAGCATTTTGCTCTGGCTGTGCGCGTGAGTTTTCCAGTCCAGACGAGACATGTGTCGCCGCTTGAAAAATCCGTTTTTTGTTGGGAAAATAAAGAAGAAAATACAACAAAAACAAAAAAAGTCAGAAAGATATTTAACTGCTTGTAGAGGCCAACTGGCCAAGCCAGCGTTTTGCTTGCGGTTGTTTGTTTGCGAAATCGTGTCTGAATTTTGTGTCAAGTCAATTAGCTTTTATTTTGTTGCTGCAAGCGAAGCGTCCGCCGCACAAATTAAATTAAATTAATTGACGAAGAAATGCATTTCAAATTAGGTTGCTTGCTTTGCTTGCTGCGAGAAGAAGAACAGTTGACCAAACATTTTTAAAATTTAAATCCAAAATGAGTGCAATGCCTCGAAATCAGACTGCTTCAAATAAACTGCTGCATGACTTGAGCAAGACGCTTTACCATGGATATAAAAAATAAAATAAAGAAAATAAAAGCAGAAAGGCAAAAAAGCAAAAGAGAGGGGCAAGCAATTTTCAAAAGTTTTAGAGACGTGCTTCACAAAAGTTCATGCGGCGCTGCAGTATTGATGCCTCCTGCAGTATATGTGCGCGGTGCAGAAGAGCAGGATGCCGACATTGCGAAACCAGGCAGCTTTGAATGTAGCAGACATAAAAATGCATGCTGCACATTTGGACCGGACAAAGCGACTAAATGATGTGCAACGAGTTCGTGTTATCAGTCACGAGGGCATTTGCATTTTAATAGCAAATAAGCACAGCGATCAAAATTTTAATAAGAAATTTGATCACAAACTTATAAGAAATTCAAACATGGATTCGATAAAATAGTTTTGTACTATTTACATCAAGATCTATGAACTATAAAATTGTTAGATCTATGTACTTAAACTTTTGTACTCCATTTAAAAATGTAATCAGTATTTAAGATTATGTTTATGGCACTTGCAATCCTTGCTTCCTATATTTAAATTAGTATATACGAGTATATGGTATTATATTATAGAAAGGATTGAGCCTAATGAATGAACAAATTAAAAATAACTTAATTTAATTTAATTTCCCTTTGCTTGTTTAAATCAAACTCTTAGTTATCTTCTTTTATATTCCACTCAACTTAAACACATCAATGAAAATCTTTTAATTTCTAAAGAAGAATCCCACTTTAGTATTTACATCGAATCCACAGTTTCCCATTGTCAAGTTTTAACGCACTTTCCAACTGGCCACCTTTGAACTGCAATAAAAGATTACAAATAAAAAGTGCCAACAACCTTTCAAGCGGCTTTGTTAACCCAACTCGTCGACCCAAGGTCATGACACGTTTTACGCGCGACAACGCCTCAGCATATGCGTTGGAATTTTATTTTTATCACACAATAATGAAATGCTGGCGGAAAGGGTTATTACCTTGTGATTCTCCTGCGCCATCCATTCCTCCCAGCCTTATGCTTATCCAGCTGCCACCTTCCACAAACCAAGTAATTACGCTTAAATGACAACAAACAAACGAATGAACGAACGAGCGAACAAACAAACAAAACAAAAGTACAAACAATGAAAGGATACGCGCGAATACCACGCTACGTGGCAGGCCAACAAAAGCTGCCGTTCGCCGGTTTTGTTGTTTTTTGGGGGGCTGCCGCTGACATTTATTAGCATTCAGCTGGAGCAGGGGAAGGTGCACGATGACAAGACTGGAGGATGCCACCAGCGAGAAGGATTTGGCGCGAAAACATACAATAAAAAAATGTGAGCTGTGATCGTAAGTATTTCGCTGAACCCAAGCAAACAGACAAACACACAAACACACAAGCGGGAGAAAACAATTTACGCATGGTAGAACATTCAAAGGCATACTTCGAATAGTCCTTTGCGTGCAGTTCGAAATTTAGTTGCCGCCATGGAAACGCACAAACGAAGCGCCAGTGCCATCTCGACGACAATGCCGTCGAATTGAAATACAAATTTGTTTGCATTATTAGAATCGCGTGCAAATATTTCCCCAACTGTGAGGCAGCGAACCGAACCGACCCGTACTGAGCTGAACAGATGAGACTGGCAGTCAGACGTTGGCTAAAGGCAGACAGCAGGTACATACCTATCTAACAACCTTCTCCCTTATCAGTGTGCCGCCTTGACGACGATGTTAATAACGATGTTGATGACGATGTCGATGATGAAAATGGCGCGCTCTGCTGCTTGGTAGATGCAAATAAAATGTCACACAGTGGTTTATCTTGCCAAATTGACAAATTTTAATTAACAACGGAAATCTGATATTTTTCTGCAATTATTTTCCGAAGCATGATTAGTTCATTTTTCCAGTATATTCTTTGAAAAGGATTTCAGGGCAACTTTAAACGTGGAAAACATTTTCACTAAAGTTCAACTTTCTTGGAAAATGAACTACTGTGGTACATAACAAAAGTAATACCAAGACCTACATCTTCCGAGCATGCTGCTGTTGATGTTGATGATGATGATGACTACAAAAACAACGATGACGACGACGATATACTATACTGTTTACTCATTTATAGCTCGGTCTAATGGGTGAATGTGTGTTTGCGTGTGTTGTGTGTAAGCGTTGCCAATGGTTTTGGCGGAAAGGATACGAAACCTCAATTTGTGGTAACAACGCGGTAATGCACGCGGTTTTTCGAAAGCGAAGAGAAGTGATGATGTGTGCGTGTCACGCTTTGAAATCGAAATCGACGCGACGGCACACAAACAGCTGAGGTAGCTAACTAAACGTGAAATTTGCTTATAATAATGATGATGTCAGAAACAAAAGCAAAATTTCCATATGTACGAAGACGCGTAATTAGCGACTAATTGCAGCTGTGATATTTATAGATATCACAAACATTATTTTCCTTTCAAATTGTTATGGTATAAGAATGTTTCAGATGTTATATTTTCGAATTTTAATTCAATTTTAAATACATTTTAAATTATGTGGAACTCTCCAAAACCTACGAACTTATGATTTATCGTAAATTCATTTGAAGAAAATCTTTCGAACCAATTTTTGTTTATCTCTTTAGAGATTAAATACTTTATTGAAATAAATCAATAGAATTTTCCGTTTAACTTATTTCTCACTAACTCACTTTTCGCTTTACGTTTAAGTACAGCCGAATACTTAAAATTTCACAAAAATTAAAAAAAAACTAGAAGAACGAAAATTATTTAATACGCTTAATTACCGAAGCGGAAATTTACGGCGCGGAAAAGCTGAAATTAAATCAGGAAGTATGGTCAGTCCTTTTTGCTATTTTTCCCTTTTTTTGCCGTCGTATTTCCGTTTCGATGTGGTTTTGTGCCACACAAAAATGCACACACCAACAAACATAAAAGCATTCAAACACACACAGAGACAGCATTGAACCTTTGCGGGCGCTTGAAGCCTCCAGTGTACGTTACACGCGCGCTAATCTCCTTTTGAAAAATGCTCACCGCTTGCTGTGGAGCTTAGGTATATCGTGAGTTGTTGCTGTTGCTGCTGCTGCTTTTGTGGTTGCTTGTGTTTCTGTGGTGGCTTACACAGCACAATGAATTCTAATTCAACCGAATGAAAACTCACGTTCGCATGTTTCTCAATTAATTAAACCTACGCGTCCCGTCTCTACGACCCTACGAACTCCTTCATGCGGTACGCGCACGCATGGCGGGCACATCTTGCAAACTTGGCTTGTCTGTTTACAGCTTTAAAATAGCGCTACAAATTTTTGCGATTTAAATAAATTGCGATATTGCTTTAAACTTGTTACTAGTCGCAAACACTTACCGTATAAATATGTAGAGTACCTTCTTCTGTGCTAAACTAAAGATATATATTAAAAGTTAAAAAAAAAATCTGAAGATGGTTGTAGATAATCGAGTTTAAAATTTGTATTATATTGTAAATACCCTGTATATCGACATTTACACTCTACCTTTAAGTTGCATCTAGTTTATCTAGTTTAGCCCCTGAAGAAACGAACGCGTCTTTGCAACATAAACTAAATTGTTGAAAGACATTTTGCTAAAGCACTATTTCGCGCAGTGCGTCCTTTTTTTTTTACTTTATTTTTTGTCTGAAATATTTTTATTGGTTCATTCATTATCCTAAAAGTGCTTAGCAACGACAGCGACAAGCGAGAACCGCCCGCCCAACGTTTCAAGTTGCTGAAGCTGAAGCGGTTTGCTGTGGTTCGGTTCGGTTTGGTTCGTTCGTGCGAGCTGCTTGAGTGCTGCTTCAATTGGCACTGTTGTAGTTAAGGGATTAGAGTGGCATTAAGCGCAGTTTTAGGAACTTACACATTTGCTCAAGCACTCTTGTACATCCACACAAATATATTGTACGAACAAAGACAGATACACACACGCGCACATCCACACCCACACCCACATCTCTGGCGTACATTCCGCTCAGCAATACGTCATTTTAAAGAAATCATACTTAAATGTATGAATTCAGTACTGCTGTGTTTCGCAAAAGATAAAATACGATATGGATTAGGTGACCGTCCGTACAATGTCGCCGAATGTTGGCTCTGCAGGATTTTCAGAGCGTTCACAAAAAGTTTTCGTGGCACAAGGACAAACGTTATGAACAGTAGTCGAAAAGAGAACAAAATATGTGCAAAAATGGAATCGAATTAATGATTGTTTATTTGTTGCCATGATAGGTATTTATATGTTAAATATTTTTCATTTCATGGGATTTGAAAACCATCAAATCGGAAAGAATTCTGAACTATCTTCTTTAAATAAATCATCATGTAAACATTTTTTTGTTATATACAAGTATATAATATAATTTGTTATCTTTTGATCTTTAAAACTAAAATACATAATAAACTGATATAATATGTAATATGTATGTATGTTTGTATTTATATATAATATGTATTTGTTTATATATTGTATGTGTATGTTGGTGTCATTGAATGTCAATAAATGGCACCCGACGATGTAGACAACCGAATTACCGAACCAGCAACGCTCTTAGCAAATTCAAACATGACAAGGTTACTCACTCGACCATAATAATTCCATCGCTCATATCGCTCTTGTCATCTCTAATCCCTAAGCTTGAATGTAACGTTGTGCCGGCGTGTCCGCAAGGGTTTCTGATTGCAAACGCTGTATACGAGTATGTGTATGGATGGGCATTTAGGTGAAGTATCGTTGTTCAATGGAAATACTTGCCACTGACCATCTTACCACTTGCTTACACCGAAAGCAATTTTCAAGAAAATTATATACGATTCAAATTCTAAAATATTGGATGATAGAAATTGTAGTCTAATAAACAAATTTAGCTTTCGTAAAGAATGTTTCGCGTGATGAAGATTATCATTTATTAGCTCGTATGTTGTAGGAATTTCTGACGTACCGTTTCTCAAACAACAAGTATCGATATATGTACATATGTACATAAAAACAAAAAATTATACAAATCATGACTGATACACCTGTACACCAAAATAAAATTAATATTAATTTACACGATTCCCATTATCATTAATTAGTAAAAAAAAATTATCACTTAATACAATCAACAGATTTAATTAACTGTACAAAACTTTCGGTGTACGAATTTTAATTCATATACATATAAAATACATATGTATGTATATTGGAAATATTGCATTAATCGCCAAATGTCAAATCATTTTTCATTTGACAAAATTTATTTGACATTTAAGACAAAACAAGGACAACAAAACAAAGACCCGAGTCAACCCAAGTACAAACTTGGCGACACGATGACTACAGGCAAGTGACTGCGGTGTTGGATTGAGCAGAAGATGGGGGCTACTACATCTTTCGAATGTCGCGCGCTTCTACAGAGCGGAGCTCCTCTGTTATTGTCATCAATCTTATTTAATAGTTGTTCGCACAATTGAATTATTACATGTGTCAGCTGCTTGGGTATATACTCGTACATTCATATATGTATATGTGTGCATTGTGTACTTGTGTGTACACACATACATATGTGTGAGAATAACTCGAGTGTTCTTTGCTTTTGTGATTATGTATCGTGTTCGTTTGTTCGTTCGTCCCTCCGTACGTCTGTCCGTCGTCTCTGGTGTGGCAACAACACAAGTGACATTGATATCGACATTATTGGCCAAAATTAAAACAATTTCAACAGCGCTGCCACCGACCGACCGACCGACCAAACGTCCCCGATAAATAAAACATGTCATGTTGTTATTGTTATTGTTGTCGTCGATGTTGTTCTTGTTGTTACTGTTGCCCTTTACTGCTCTTGTTGTTGTCCGAAATTTACGATGCGACGCGTAGCGATGTGATCCCAAATATGTCGATTGTCAAAGCACAAGTTGGTGTTAATAAATATAAATCAGCAATTGTGTATCGCCCGGGTACGATTTATTTATTTGCTACCAGCGAGCAGCAGCATCCTTTGCAGATTAAGGAGGTTCCCATTTTGCAAAATTTAAAGAAGTTGCGCTTATATCTAATTTTGAGCAGAAAAGATTTAGGCACGTTACATTGGTTAAAGTATGTAGACACTCGTATTTAAATTTCAGGGATAAGCTTTATCGAACAGTTCTAAAATCCAATGTGGATGAAAGATATCGAGGGAAAATTTTAACTTCTTAACTATACAGGATCCACCCCTCTCTAAATGTGCGTGTTTGTGCAAATAGTAAATTGATACAGTCTGTCTGAGTTCTCGCAGCACTTTTCACTGCTAACGAACTTTCCTGCCAAATTGCTGGCTTGGTTCTTGCTCGTGATTCTCGATGCGATTTTGCCAATCCATTTTACAAATGGGTCGTGTCCGCGAAACTGCCATCGCATAGCTTATATAAACCTTAGTATGGGGTAAATCATATCACTCCAACTCAACTCATCATTGCAAATATTTGCTTTGTTGTCGAAGTTTGGGAATTCGACTCGCAAGCAACACAATTCGACTTTCTGACATTCATTGGATAAGTTTCACACCTCCGCTACTGCCTCCACTGTTATGTTCATGCGAGAAAGTACGCATGTTTCTCCTCTATCTATCTGTCTGTCTGCCTGCCTGTCTGTCTATATGTCTGTATATCTAAAACTTCAGGATCATCATCATCATCATCGCCAGAGAGCGTATAGTGTGCGCGTCGAGCATACTTTTACAATGATGTGACGTGCTGCAATGTGCACATCACATTGCAGCTAGGTGGCGTAAGAGTGGATTTCATATGCCACATGCATGTACCAGCGAAAGGTAAGTTCAGCTCCACGACAGCCTGCCGTTCTTCAGTTAAATTTCGCCTGCAGTGCATTTTGATGTGACGGTCGGACTTGAAAAGCAGATTTTCAGTCTGGTAGATTGAGGAGGTTCCCCATTGCACAACCACAATGACAAGTCTCAATGTGTGATATGTGAAGCTCACAGACTAAAGTCTATGTGAAGGAATTCGAACGAATTCGAACGACAACGGAATATCAGGCAGCTGTCCTTGAAAGAAATCGATTACCAAACGCCACAGGATGTCGAGAAATGTAAAACTCAACGTTGACGTATTGATGATGTTCCTTCAAAAGTTCTGCTATCCTGTTCAACTTTTTTCGGGAGTGTGTGTGAATGAAAGAATTTAAAAAAAAAACGAACACTCTTCGGCATATTAAATGGAAATGTGTTTGCATTTTCAGTTAGTTTTTGATTTTAAGCATTGAAAAAACTTGTAAATTTTGTGACTGTTTTTCTCCGCTTGAAATGTCATCGACATCTGCATCTGCCACATTCACATCATCCAGCCCATTCCGAATATTTGTATATTCGATTTTGAAAAAGAAAGAATCTTACAAACAGAACAAAGTTAAAATCTTACAAACCCGATGTTCAAAAAGAATATAGAAATTTGTCATTGCTTGTACCAAATTTTCACAAAGCTCTAGCTCACCCTGATACCAAAATCTGCGTTTTGTTACAACAAATACATTCTGGTTGTGGTAATTAATGTTCAAAGGATTCACTCTAATAATTCGGGAGCCACATATCCAGTTGCTCGTTTAAATATTTCTTAGTTAAAATAAATTGCTTTAGGACAGCCTTTTAAATCCGCAAAACAAAAAGTGGCAATTTCATTCAATATTCTACTTCAACACTTCAGCACTTTCCTGCCACACTTAGCTGTCCTCTTAAAGCTGCTGAAGCTGCCTAGTCCAGCGCCGCTGTTAGATTGGCTTACGACAAAATGCCACCCACGTGATTTGAATATTTTTCCAATCGAACATTTCCTCCCTGCTCTTTTGCAAACAATAGTAGCTTGGTGTAGATATATTTTTTTCTACCCGGATTCTCGAAAAAGACAAAGCAGTTATTTTTCTTTAACGTCTGCTTGAAACGATTTCTCGATTGTGCACAGTGGCTTATTTTCTGGAATAAGTTAAGAAAATTTATCAACTTTATTCGTCATCAAAAATTTTCGTTCCATAATTACTAAAGTGGAAACATGTTTCACAGATTCTAGACATATGAAAATAATTGTTTTTTTTTAATAATTTCTCTTCATTGCGTTAAACTTAAATTTTACATCCTTTGTACATCGTTACAGTACGTCCAGAAAGAACTTCAGATTATGTGAGTACATGAATAATTTATCTAATGCATTGTAAGCATCCTCTTCACTTATAATTCTATAGCTTTCCGAAATCAAATAATAAAACTCATTCTTATGTTTTTTGTATGTTTTTTGTTTGTTTTGTTTATCTAATGTCCGTAATGCAAACCACTGTGCGAGCGGGTGCTCACCGAAAATTATAGGAGTTTGAGATACTTTTGTGTCTGAATGTTTGAATGTCTGAATGCTTGTGTTTCGCAAGAGGAATTGCGTGCCCTAATGGATTTAAATAACTCCCATTCGCGAGATGAGCAAGGAAATAAAACTGGAAGCACGGAAACAAATATACTTTATATTCATTTTCAGCAAACTCCTCCTTCCGGGGCGCTCGATCCGAGAACAACGCAAGTAAATCGAATTCGCCGCAAATTGGCAATAAATTTTAATTTTGAGCCATTGGCGTGGAGTGGAGTGCCGAAAAGAAGGAAAGACGGACGGACGGATGGACGGACGCGTTGGACTTTATGATTGTAGCCAATAAAAGTTTGTTGCATTGGGTGTGTCGGTCGACGAGTTTCTGTGAATTGTGTTCATTACATCCGGAACAACACTTAATGTGTATTTAAATCATTTAATAATGTTGCATGAGCAAATTAAAATATTTAAAGTTAATCATTTGCTCATTTTGCATACATACTCGTACACCAATACGTGCATATATGCGTCGTTTTTGCGCAACACAGATTCTCAGTCAACTGCGCCAGCCTAGAAGGGCAGGCATCCAGGCGAATAGTCAAGTGCTGCATTGCTGTGCTTCTCAACACTTAATTCTGTTTGTTGGATTTACATTACATATTTAAATTTGCTTTTGCCCATGGCGTTGGTTCATGGAATTCATGTATCGATTAAATGTGGCATGTGCATTTTGTATCGCATTGGAACACACGTTCGTAATTGTAAAGGACATTAAGTAACTGACCTCCGGACATTCGAATTTCGTACTGTTGCTTTTAACATGCTCATAGCAAGTCAAATAGGAAAATAAAGGGCGCCAACACAAAATGCCGAGAGACATTTTCAAATCCAATCGGAAATCTCTGCTGAAAATATGAGAATTAGTTAATTTGGTTTTAAGCTGAAATTATATTGTAGCCAATTAGAAATAACTTTGCATCACGAAGTTATTTGGACCTGTAGAGATTGTCTGGCATTTAAATGTATTTTCAGAACTTTCGAACTTAATTTTACAGAGAACAAAAAAATAATAATAGAAAATTTTAAATAATGTTAATTCAATATCAAATAGAAAGTGTTATAAAAAAGTTGTTGTTTATATAAAGGTTTTATTTACAAATACACTAAATGCAGATTCCCTTCCATAAATGAAAATTGTTCGCGTTTGCAGCTGATCAAATTAACCCGACAATGCCCAAGTGAAGCATCACAACAACCCAACATTAACGACAACAATCAAACAAACAGCGGAAATATCAACAACCAAGCAGTGCTTTACGGGGTGACGACAACAACGACCAACATTAATAATGCAGCCAATGGTATATTTTGTATTTCTGTCATATTTTTTGTTCTTGTTGTTGCTGTTATTGTTGATGCTATTATTGTTTTTGTTGCTGTTGTTATTGTCAGGAATTATGCCATTCCATGCGCAACGCCACTAATTTAGAAATGATGCACTGACTGAATACTGGCTGCTCCAACAACAGCTCCAGCTCCAGCACCAGCATCAGCACTAACAACAGCAACTCTCGACACAATCTCGACAATTGTTGCAGTGCATAAAAAGCAACAGCGCCAGCGAGAAAAGTGACAAGGACGACGATGATAAGGACTCTATCGTTGATGAGGATGACGGCAACTTAGCAACTAGAATTGTGTAAACTGAGGTCCTTTGCGCTTCGTTTGATATTATTTGTCGCAGTTGATGTTGATATTTTCTTGATTGGCGGTTTCCACGTTCAACAGATAATTTCTCACTCTAAGAGATTTAAAATAAAAATATTGGAGTTTAATTTTAAGTTTTTAATTTTTCCAAATACAAAAAAATTAATTAAAATTGGACCTAAGATTTATCTGTATCTATATATTATCCATTAAATATATTGAATGTTTCTCCAAATTGTTGGAATGATGATTTCCACGAAACCCTCAAAAGCAAATGGCAATAATCTTTGTTTTTTTTTTTGCTTTAATACTCGTAGTTACTCACAGTACCTAATTTCATACTTTAAAGTGGAACTGGCCTTTCCTGTGATTCTTTGCGTTGTTTAGAGTTGTTGTTTTTGCTTTTGTGCAGGTAACACTGGGTTTTGTTGCTTTTGTTATAATTTAAACTGTTCTTTTCAGTGTCCTTTTGTTTTACCTGTCGCGTCCTTTAATCAGTCCGAAGCACCGCTGCTCTATTGCCATCGAAATATAAATAAAGTCCAAAATTAAAGTGAAAAATATGGAGCAGTACTTTAGGGCACAACAATTGCTCCAGTTGAAGGCAGGAGACGAAGCAGAACAACTAGAGACGACAGTGTGCAATTGTGTCCACATTATGATGCTACACGTGCGACAAACTGCAACCACCCACTGTCCTATCGCTGGTGTACTTCTACTGCTGCTGTGATATCATAAGCAACAATAATAAGAACAACATTTTTATTGCCAACTACACTTGAGGCAAAATTAGAGTACATTAAATAAGTTAGTGAGAAATATTTTTAACATTTAAAAGTTGCAAATGAAATAAAAACCTCAATATACAGTACGGTTGGTGCATGTCGTGGTGTAGGGTATAAAAGTTGTTGAAACATTTAAACGATTTATTTTAGTTTAGAGAAAAAAAAAATAATAGTAGTTAAGTTTCTTGCAAACATTTTCAAAATATATCTTACTAGGTTTTTTTAATAGTTCCGAAGAAAAGCGCCACTTAACTCATTGTGGGGTATTATTAATTTTTTTCGAAAGTTAAAAGATCTTCGAAAAAGTCTTTATACTGAATTTTTTTGTTCCGTGTAGAAAAAGATGACGATGAATGGTTCGAAGAGTATGAGGCGCTTGTGCTGAATTTTAATTCGCCACTGTGACATTTTGTTGTTGTTGTTGTTGTCCATTTTGAGTTTTGCATTGGCATCGTTTGGTTTTTCTACATACATATACTTGTATTTTTTTATTTGTTGTTTTTTTTTATTTGTATTTTTCGCTCACAGTAATTGAAGCGGGCGCCAAAGGGTCCCTGGGAAAGTAGATTGTGTACCCTTTTAATGGAAAAATGTTGGTAAACGTAAAAACCAAGAGATGAAGTGGGAACAGAAAACAACAACAATAAAAAAAAACATCATTGGCCAATGAAGGTATTTTCAGGTTGACAATTGAAGAGATTTTAAAATTCCAAGCTCGTTTTGCAGTTGGATTGGCTTTATTTAGGCACACTCCAACCGACCATCGCTTTAGTAGTCAATCCAATATAGTATAGTATCAAAACAACAACAACAACAATAACAATTACGAACAACAATAGTGCTTTTGTTAAGAGTGAAAATTGAATTTTCATGTTTTCCAAATAAAATCGACAAATTCGCATACAATGCGTCCAGTTCGTGCGCAAAAACTATTTCAACACCCTGTGCGGCCATATTGAAATGAAAACAATCCATCGAATGTTTGATTTTTTTTTGTTCTTTTTTCTTTTTCCGAAAAAAAAACACACACACACATCCACTCGACGAGTATGTGCCGCAATCAATCGAATCAAAGCCAACAAACAAACAAAATCAAACAAACTAAACAACAGCCAGAATAACAACAATAGCAACTGTAGAAATAAACCAATGGTAACCCTATTCCTAGTAGCAACCCACTGGAACAAGCGTGTATACGTTTAGGGTAGATATGGGCCATTTAAAGATTGGGTTTATTCGGAGAAAAAAATAAAAGTTAGTGCTGCCATCCGAAAGTATTTAATGTTTTATTTGTATTTTAAAACGATAAAAAAAGTTAAACTTCGCTTTTATTTTATTATTAACATTAAGAAGTACCCAATTTTCTCTTTTTCCTCTACGAAATGCTTATGTGAGCTTCGCACTTTCTGTTTCCGGATATCTCGCTGCTGCTCTAAATAACAAAATCCCGTTTGAAAAGCGGAAAACACGTCTCCTTCGTGTGTGTGTGTGTGTACATATAAACATATAAACAGATATGTTTGTGTACTCGTATATGTGGATGTTTGTGTGTGCGTGCGTGGGCTCTTTCAATCCGCTGCCATGCATACTCACTCAGGATAAAGTTTCCTCTTTAGGGACACAAACAAAATCGAATGCTTTTAATTAGTGTGGACATGGGAGATGGCGCAACGATGACGCCGTTTCGATAGCAGTCCGAGCCAACTGGTGACATTGCTCCGTTGAGGATGTCGAAGAGGGGCACGAAGTACAAACGAAGGGGATGAGGTTGTTTGCGAAACAAAATCTTTGATGGGTCGCTTCGCTCGATGCGTTTCAATTACGGCAGCAGTTGTCAGCAGTAAAATCGGTGCTCACAAAATCCGTAACTCACATTGGCAAAGGGGCTCGCTTGCTCACTTATCTGACTCGACTGACTCACTCAGCTCGAATAGCTCAGATTGGTTTTTCGACTATTTTTATTTTACAGCTACTCCTCGCACACCACACCTTGTGGTACTCGCATTGGCTCGCTATGGAAACTTTCTTTGAATTTGTGGACGCACACTTAAGTTCATTAAAAATCATCAGGCGTTTCATATTTCTGAGAACGTGCTCGAAATACCTCAGAGCCCGACATGGACGAATGTAGAATAAAAGCAACACAGAAGAGAAAAGTAAAGTAGAAAGAGAAGAAGTCGGAAAAAGTTTGGTCTTGAGTTTTGGCGACAATTTGAAGTATTCTGCGTCCGAGAAGAAGGGATGGAACCAAACCATATTCCATACATTTTACACTTTGGTAAAATAAATAAAATTATTTCGATAGATTTCATAAAAAACTTAAGACCCTTGAATATAAATAAAGAAGTAATAAGATAGAATTTAGTAGAATTAATAAAATATTGTTTTGAAAACTTGAGCGTCCCTGCTTGATCCTTCTGTCATACATAGATTGTGTGGCGTATGAAGAAGAACGTGCGCGGACATTAGCGACGATAATAAAAGAACAACAAGCAACAAAAATAATTGCAACAAGAACAACGAATGTAATAAATAATAAGAATCGAGTAGCAAGTGTTGTTCGCATCGCGAACGTGTCACTTTTAGGAAGCATTTCTGACTTCCCACTTTTCCTTAGAGTCTCCCCCATTGCGCACCATGCCAATCTTACCGCACAATGGCAACAGTTGCGGCAGCAGTCGCTCAACTTCGCATTTGGTGGTTTTCTTAAACGCGTCCACAACTTTCTCTGCTGCTGCCAACGTCAACGTCGCCAAACAATTCCATTTCAATTTATATTTGTCACATTCAAATTCAAATTCGTTTCAGTGTGTGCGTGTGCGGGCGTATTTATGTGAATGTATGCGTATATTTATGTGAAATCCAAAAATGTCTCACCCAAATTCATTTTGAAATCATTTTATCACCAGCTAAAAATTTTACAAAATATTTCCATGGCAGTTGTGTGTGTGTGTGTGTGTGGGTGTGTGTGTGTGGGTGTGTGTGTGTATCTGCATCCCGAAAATATTCCGGTGTTCACAAGCAGAGCTTACTCGTTTCGTTCGTTTGCTCGTTCATATATTTATGTATGTTATTGTTGCTGCTGCTGTTGTTGCTGCTGTTGTTGTTTATTTATTTATTTATTTATTTATCCGTTTGTTTGCAATTTTATGTTTGAAAGGATTTTGTGCGCTTAGCAAACAAAAGGAACCCACGAGATACTTATGTGCGCTTTGGGGTTTCCGGTCCAGGACAGAATGGGATGGGTCGCGAACGAAAACCGTACGGGATCACCAACACCACAGCTGCACAGTACTCGAAGCTGGCACAAAACTACATTAAAAAATATTAAGTTCAAAGGTTTTGCAAGAAGAAAAAAAAATATACCTTTAATATAATTGTTATCAGTTTAGTGGAAAAGATTTTAAATAATAATAGGACCTCTAAGGAATTGAAGAATAATTTTCTTGGTTCTTATTGTACGAATACATTGGGTTTGTTCTTCCATTTGTAACGCCAATAAGGAGGCGTGGTTGGTATGACATTATATATACAATACAACTTGTCGTATTTTTTACATTTCTCCTTTCTCTTGTCGTCTTCTTTCATTCGTCTCTTTCTCATTTCGTTGAGTCAGAATTGATATATATAAGTTAATGTATATATATATATAAAAAAAACCTGGTTTTCATGTTTTCTAAAATTGTCCTAAATACACAGAGAAATAAAATTGGTTTTTCGAACTTGTTTTTCGGACATTTTTACTTACTTTATGTGTGACCAAATTCTGTGAATTGGGATCACCCAACTCTGTACCATGCGATATACGTATGCAAACCAAATTTTGTAAACTCTCAAGCGCACAGCATACACACGCACACACACAAAGAAACATACAAATATGAACAACAATAACAAATACACTGAAAAGCTTCCGAGTGTGTTTGTTTGTTTATTTGTGAGTGTGTGTGTGTGTGAGTATTTTTGGTATCCGTTTGTGCGTTCTATTTATCTGATGCCATCTCAACGGTTGCCTCTGTCGGTCGGTTGGTCGGTCGTTCTCTACGCAGGGCTTCACATGTCCGGAAGGATTTTTCCAAAAATTACCCCGAAAATTCGTGGAGATTCGAATTTAAACAGGATGAACGGGTTTTCTGGGCACATTTTGGAACAATTTTCAAATCAAAGGTTAAACGGGCGCCTTGGGACGAAGCGCACATAGAGATTTGTTTATTTATGTGGGCGCTATGATGTGGGCTTGCTGGTGACTGATGGGTGGGGCAGGCTTGTGTTGAAAGCGCTAAGAGTGCGTTTATGTGTGCGTGGGCATAAGAAGGTCTGTGTGAGTTTGATTTTATTTATAAGAAGCGATAATTTTGCCACCTTTGATTTGTAACTATTTTGGAAGTCTGCTTATCAATGAACAAGCCGGAGTGTGGGAATCTTCAAAGCACATTTCATTGTAAAAATAGAATTTAAGCGTTCAACACGTCCTTTGACAGGAGAATACTGAACTTTTAAATAATTTATGCCGTAGGTTAAATAAAGTTTAAATAGTCACAAAATAAAATATGTTTCAGTCTCAGGAGCTCTCTTAAACGATCAAGAAAGACGACTGCAACCATACATATTAAAATTTCAGCAAACCTCACAAATTTCTTTTATGCATACAGACGTTGCAGAGCTTAAGGGACTTTATTTAAATTCATTTTAAATATATTTTTTACAAACATAAAAGTTTAACGCTAAAGAATGTTGCAAAAAAACTTTGAATATTTTCAAAGCGAAAAAAAAACACCTTCAGTCGTTAGTGGCCACCGCAAACGGAAATGTAAATTCACAAGATCAAATGCAACAAAATGAACTCACGCCGCAACCTTTTTGCCACACCGCAACTACTCTTCCCCAGCAAGTGCACCCGCTGCTATTTACAAGAAAAATAAAAAAGAACAAAAAATAAAAAACGAGGAAAAAAGCAGAAAAGTGCAATTTAATTTCTTTAGCAATTTCCATAATCCCCTGCAAATTGTTTCTGATTGTGAGTTTTCTATTCCCGCCTTCTGAGTGCACCCGCTGCCATCTAGACACCTCCTCAGAAAGAGTGCTACCAACTTGTTTCGTGTTGCGTGGTGTTTTATGTGCCGCAAGATGCATGCAGCACAGCACAGCACAAACTTACAGTTACCGTGCCGTGCCGCGCCGCGCAATGCCTTGCCGTTTGCTTTGCAGCAAAACAAAATTATAATCTCGGCAGATCTGTAAGGCTCTCCTTGTCGGCGCACACGACGGAGGCAGCGCCACGAAAACTTTTTACTTTCACAGAGTCACCATAACACCCTCGCAACGTCAAGCACTTGCTTCGCTACTCGCAAGAAATGAACGGCTGCCATAATGGTCTATTAAAACCGCTGCTGCCGAGGCTGCCAGTCGCTGATGCTGATTGCATTTCAACGCTGCCAGGTTGCGGCCGAGTGCCAGAAGCAATTTTGCCTTTAACTCGAAACTTTGCATCGATTTTCTGCTTTTTCTGCTGACGTTAGAATGGTACAGGGAGGGGAGGGGCGAGAAGAGACTGTGGGCGGTGTAATAAGGATCTGCTACAATTGAGTGAAAATGTAGCGCCGCCCTTGAGTATCAGCCAGCAGCCTCACTTCGAAAGTTGCAAAACAATTTTATACAGCGCCACTGCACCGCACATTGCACCACCGTAGCCGTCGCCGCCGCCACCGCCACCGAGTTCAATGCAACTTAGCGGTGCAAAGTGTGCGGTGCGCGCTTAAAGTAATTAAAATTTCAGCCCAAGAACCGTGCGGCCACTTTCGCGCATTAGCGACAAAGCATATGCCAACTCCGAAGCAAGGCAGCACAACCGCAAAATACACTTAACGTAAAATTTTATTGGATTCTATGTTTTTTCTTTTAGGAAATTTTCAACTGACAAAAAGATTAGTTAGAACCATTAAAAATATTTCACTGCGTTTATTTTGTATTACTTGATTTTAACATATTATCTAGTAGTACTAGAAAACTGGAGGTACTCTAAGAGATCTACCACACCCAAATATATTTCATTATCCTTTTCACCTACATTTTACTACTTCAGGTAATTGGGAACTACATGTATACAATATATATATGTATATATATATATTGTATATAAGGATAGATGTTCAATATAAAATATAAGGTCTCTTTCTTTTAATATCCCAACCTGAGTGAGTGTATTTTTTTCAGTGTCACCTTGAATCTTTATTCTTTTACGCTGCTCACTACGCAACTTACGCTGAAGCTGTCTGCATTCGCCACTGTCGATTTCGCTCTGCAGTCGTAGTTTCTTATTTATGATTTCTTCTTCTTCTTCTTCTGCTAGTAGGTATGCGACTACTTGTCACGATAACATTCTTAATGGCGCTAGTCATCAGTCGAGACGTTCTTCTTCGTCGTTGTCTTCCTAGTTGTGTCTGTCGTTCTGTCTGCAGTAATGTGCGCGCATAAGTGGCGCTGAGCACTTCGCTAATGCGCTGCCGGTCGCTACTGGCAAAGCGCGCCGCTAACAACTGTTTTGCACGACCGCTTAAGCGTGCTCCAAGTTAATGAAAACGTTTTGATGATGCGATAAAGCGTAAATTGTCAGTGCAGATGTTACCACAATGCCACAGTCAAATTAACGCTGAGCCGCTATGGCGGCCGCTGCCAAGTTTTGTTGTTGGCGCACACTTGAAGACATTTCTCAACACAAAGGATTAAAAATGCATTTAGAACGCTGCGGCAGGTGCGGTAAGGGAGACTGATACTAAATTGATTAGCGACAATTGCGCGGTAAAAGATGCGGCCTTAACGGTTGCGTCTGTGACATCTAACTTCGTCCTTTTGTGGACAATTCGAATGCAATACACTAATTGCCACGCCCCTTCTTAAATAGCAGCAGCAATTTAATTAATTTTTGCGCGGATCTTAAATTTTACTGCATTAAATTGCGACCATTATGCATGCGAGAGACGCATTTCTCGTAGTCCTTGTTTGCAATTAATCAAATTTAAGTGTCACCGCTGTGCGTCGAATTCGATGAACAAGAACATGTTAAAATCAGTCGTTTCTGCGAATTTGTGGAGAGTGGTCGGAAAATAAAGGATGTTAATAATTTGATATCTTATCTGCCGTCCTATATAAAACTTACCGCAGTCAATGCGAAATGTTAAAAAAAAATTGGTTTAATTTGCACAAGATGTATAAATATCCATTTCATAATATTACAATTAAAATTGATATTTTCGATCAGGTTTTATGTTCCATGAAACAAGGTACAGAAATGTTACGATATGCTAGTATCGATATTGTATATAAGAAAATTCGGTAGTTGGATATATGGACTCAAATATGTATCGATAGTTGAATATCGATATTTTATTAAATATGTTTTTATTTAAATTGCTCCAACTACGCAATTTAGCGATTTTAATGGATACATCGAACATTTTGGAACATATCATAATATCGATATTATCACAAAAATATTGATAGATCGATATACAATATTTGTTCAACACAAAAAAATTCTCAATAAATAAATTACGACAAAAATATTTCTTTTCAAGGTCGTGTTTTATAATTTGTATATACATATGTATTCAAATTGATATGTATATACTTCTATTGATATTGATATGTATAGTATATAGATATATTTTGAAACAAATTTTCTGGGGAAATTTTTGTACACATTATGATAAATTAATTAACTTTTTTTATCCATTTATACTTACGTGTTTTTATTAGGGTAAATAAAAAATAAAAATATTTCATATAAATACTGTCAAGTGGGATGATAAAGAGGCAGTCAAATTCCTCTAACCCTACTTATAAAATACATCCATGTTATATACATATATATTATGCATGCGTGTGCATAAGTGTGTGTGTGTGTGTGTTTGTGCGATTATGCTCATGCCTCACACGCCTCAGCGGCAGATAACATTTTTATCCCTTCACTTAAAATAACAAATCAAATCAAATTAAAACATTTAAATTTGCCATTTTATTATTCATGCCGCGAACACAGGCCGCCCCGCCCCCCGTCCTCTTCCGTTTAAAACTGTTGTCGCTGTTCGCCTTTAGTCAGTGGCAATTCAGCGCAGCGCAGCGCAGCGCAGCGCACCGAATGCTTTACACGCGTTTATTGCTTTGACTGAATTATAATCTTTACACGCTGATTTTTCAGGATAATGCCGGCTGCAGCCAGCGGCGATGCACAGTGGTGCTGAATTGACATCCTATTGATAAGGAGCAGATTGAGGGAAAATGACCATTGTTCATAATTCGCTAAGCTAAAACAATCAGCTCGTGGATTTAAAATATTTGACTGTTGTCTTTTTCAATTTTCCATGGAAATAATTTCGAAAGCGATAATTTAAAAATGTTAAATCAATTTACTAATGTTAAATTTTTGTGAGTTCACATCGAATTGAAGTCACTGTGCAGGCTGCAGATAAACGCCGGAATTTCATGTTTGCTGCCTCTGCCACACAAAATACCCAAACTGAATTTTCCAAAATAACGCAAAAATAAAAAATGTACGAAAATACGTAAATAAAACAAAAAAGAAAAAACATGAGCGAAAATCACAAAACGTGCCTCACATATTTTACCAAAAGCAGACAAGCGAGCGAGTGCGGTGGTTCATCATAAATACATCTCGACGGTGGGCGGTTGCGAAGCGATGCGATGCGAATCGAATCGAAGGAAAGCGGGGGCCGGCGAGTGTGACACGCGACCTGTCAGTGTAATAAGCTGCTGCAGTGACATTTTTATTAAAATATTTTTGCCCTTCTTAATGCAGAACGCTCGCGTTGAGCTTGAGTGTCTGTCTGTCAGTCTGTCTTTTTTTCATACATTTTTTGCTTGCTATTTTTTCAGATAACTTTTTTGCTTTTTGCTTTTTGTTTTTTACTTTTGTTGTTTGTGGACAGCAAAAAGGACAACGGGAGACGGTCGGCGGTCATTGTAAAGGCTCCTTTGTGACCATTTTTCACCTGTTTCGGTTGTTGTTGTTTTTGTTGTTATTGTTGTGAGACATTTTGGGCGTTCGTGCGTCCGTCGCATCCAGCCATGCGCTAGTCGCTGTCATGAATGACAACTCTGCGAATTCAGCACAATGAAATTTTAATAAGCGCCTCCATCGTGCTGTGTTGGGCGGGCCGCATGCCGCAAAAGGATAAGCCGCATATTTACATATACACACACGGCGTATGTACACGGGTGCGTGTACGTGTGTGTCTGTTATCGTCCAGCCTGACAAACGACTGGGCGTACTTAAACGCAACCGCATTTAATTTTTATTTGCGGTTTTTTTTATTGCTATTTTCATTTCGAATCCACAAAGCCGTATTTAACTGTTAACGGCGACTGCATTTAAATTCTCATTTAAGGATCTTCAGGATGCAAAAGGAAACACACTCCAAAAGTCGGTCGAATTGCGTCGATTAAAGGCTGGCTGACTGGCTGGCTGGTTGTGCGGCCGGCTTTATGGCTTCAAGTTGTTAACCCGGTTAACTGTTGATTTTGCAGGAACGCTGCCGCCAAAAAGCGCTAAAATCTCTCAAAACGCACGCCGATTGATGCTCTGTGTGTCGCGCAAAGAACTTTTCGGGTGCACCAAAAAAAAAAAAAAAAAAAACAAAGATTTCGAAAATACTATTTTTCAGATAGCAAACTTAAATGTTTCTCAAAAGTTAAAAATTATTACTGGCAGTTTATGAGCTAGCAAGTACTTTTGTATTACGACTTCTTGTTCTTATTAAAATCTTTAACATTTGATTCCCTCGTAAATTAAGATCCTTAGATCTGGTATTCAAATTTAAATTTGGTTTTATTTTGAGAATATGTTACCATAAAGTTTCTTATCCAACAACTTAATTTTTTTTGAAAATTAATCTTTATTGGAAACAAAATTTTTTAAATAATTTTCAAGTTGTTTTTTAGTTTTACTCATGTACAACATAAAAGTACTGTGCGCTCGTCCGTTGCAAAATTCGGTTCAGCAAATTTTGCTCGACAACGAATGAATTTCAACTTTCAACTTTGTGAAGCGCGCAATCATTTATTTAGCGGCTCCACATTTTGCATGCGGCAGCCACAAACACGTGCCAGCATATTTGAGCAGTAGCAGCAAACAGCGAGCGAACGCGCGGGCGGCCAGGGACTATGATAACCGAAGCGACTGCCACATTTAAATACCTCGACCCAAACAAACAAACACACATTTTGTGTGTCGAGTGGCGGAGGAAGTAGTGGTTCATTAAAGTGACTCACTTACTCACTCAGTGACTGACATACTGACTGACTGGCTTAGTGTCTGAGTGACTGTCGACTGAGGTTGCGCTGTTGTTGCCCCCCAACGCGCGTTAAGCGTTTGCGTTGTGACGGCAAATGCCGTAATGCGACTTTGAAACTGTTTTTCCAACTATTTTTATTATTAAAACCGCGTCTAAATCCTTTTTGGGAATTTTTAATAGCCCAGTTTAAGTAAAAAACTGCTGAAATAACAAATTTAAAAATTAAATTTTGATGGAATAAAAAATTTAAATCCAATTTATTAAAAATTTCTTGTTTTTTTGTTGATATTAAAGCTGAAATCATTTAAATACGCACTCGAAATCTTTAAACAATAAAGCATTTTTCAATTTAGTGATAAGCAGATAATTTACATCTAAAAATGTTGACAACAAAATCGAACCAAATAAGTCCCATAAAATAATTAAAACTGTTTTTTTTTTAATTGTACAGAATTGCCCCAATCCAGTTTCACATCACAATCTGAAATTTAGATTTTAAATAACAGTCGAAAGAGCGACAACAGTTTATTGCCTGCACAATGTACACATGTGGAACCGAATAGCGGACAAGGAGGGGTGCGACGTCATTTGTTAAAATTGAGGAAGAGATAAATTTATTTGTAATGGAATGCATGATACAAAAAACAAAAGAGAAGCTCAACATACAACAAACAAAACAGTACAAAGAGTACAACTACAGAAAATGGAAATTCTAATTTTGAATATTAATTATGGCTGCCATAAAATTGTGCAAATACTTGTGCCATGGGTGTGAGAGTAGGGGCGGGGCGACGTGCAGTAAATGCTGCGTGCTGCAGCAGTTGCAGGCAGCATAAATGACAAAGCACGAGCCGGGCGCAGCTCAACGCTTCGAATTGAATTTAAAAATAATTCCATGTAGGAATACGATTGAATTGCCATTTGGAATGAGTTGCCAGGATGAGAGTTGTGAAATGTGTTCCTCGTATGTAGATAATATTCCAAAAACTAAAATTACTCGAACTATTTCAGAGCAACTAAATGCAAAAATATTTTAATATTAAACGAAAATATTTTGGAAAACAAATATCTTATTTGAATATATATTTAAAATGTTATAAGATTGTTAAGAAATACCGGAAAGGATTATAAACACATTTCAAAATATTTAAATAAGTATGCATTTTGGGTTATGTTTGAATTGAAAGAGTTTATTTTGTTGACCATGAGTAATCTTTTTTTCGAACTTTTTGTCAATGCATAACAATTTTATGTATTTACAAATTCGAGCCAACCTATTGTGTAGATAATTGTTTGTGTGCGCCTGTGAACGTTTGATTGCTAATACCTCAATCGAAGGCATCAATGGGACAGATAGACAGAAAGACATACAGACAGACAGACAGGCATACGAATGAATGGACTGACGAATGACGACTGCTGCTGCAGCTCCGACTCTTGCGTCACGCTGACAGCTGTGTAAATGTGTGGAGTTATCGCCGTCGAATCTATTCGACCAAATTGCGAATTTATTTGCTTTGCTTGGCTTTGTTTGTTACATTTCACTTTATTTTTATTTTATGCTCGAAGTTTTTGAATTTTATTTTATTTTTTACATTCATTTGTTTTTATTCGTTGGCAACTTTTGTTGGTTTTTGTTGCGATTTGTTTGAGCTCGTTGTTGGCGGGCGTTGGCGGCACACAAAAGGCGCAAATACTCCCCTTTCTTTCTTCGCTATAAACGTACCTCATCCAACTTTAGTTCACATCCTTTGGGCGAGGAGCGCGACGTCAGCTTTATTGTAGCGAAGTGCGGGAAACGCTTCGTTGTATTTCCGTATTGTTTTTATTGTTATTGGCTGGGAGGATAGCCATTCATTCGCTTACACCTCCTGCCTTAAACTGGCTGCATTGCAACTGCCACTGCATCTGCTACAAATTGAAATATAGTTTTTGTGCTGAATTATTTCGGACAGCATTTCCGATTATTTTTTGCCCTCACAAAAACAAACCAAAAACAAAACAAAATAAAATAAGCTCGAAAAAAACTTTCTGAAAATTGATATTGATGTATTTGTAATATTCCTTTAGTGCAATTCCGTTAAAATTGAAATACGCTCGTGGACTTTTGAAGAAATGAAAATCCAGCGTTGCCAAATGCAACTTTTTATGCAACGTTCGACGATTGTGTATGCTCTTGTATGTGTGTAGGTTTTTCAAAGGATTTTTCAATATTTTTTGAATTGCGATTGTTAGTACAAGTCGTTTTTTGTTTTTATCAAAAGGAGCATAAGGAGCTTTTAATTTAGAATCTGAAATAAATATGAAATAATTTGCAAAGTATTATGTACAAATTATATGGAAAATTTTATTTTTTGATGAAAGAGAAAAATACTTATTGGATTATATTTTTCTCGCTAATTGTATTCTTATCAATATCTTTTTATTTACCTTGTACCGCTTTTAAAGACTATCCCTGACCATCTTTTAAGCTAACTCATTTGTAGTTACTTCTATGAAAACGTAATACTTTATTTTCTGAATGGGTTGAGAGATGGTCTTATGTCCTGGGTAGATGTACGTACTGGACTATATAGCACAAAAGACACTCAACTTATATATATATTTATAAATATATATATATATATTTTTTTTTTTTTGATATTTATTAACTTATCTTATAAAAACCGAGTACACAATATTTTTTTTTTAGAAGTCTTTCAGAATTTTTAAGCTTCTTTGAAGTTACAAGTATTTGTAAATATTTCTATAATACTTTTAAGGACAATCATTATTGAGAAAATTTCCGAGACAAATAAGGCAAACAAGCTTTCAATGAAACTTGATATGATATTTCCTTAAATGTTATCTTTACAAAAAAAATGATAATAATTCGTTTTAAAGGCAAACTTAATAAAATTAAGTATTTAGGCTAGTGACGGCTTATACGCTTCCAGCGTATTATTTTTTTTTTTTCGGTCCAACTTCCTTCATAATTTCCATTCACTGACGGAAGTTGCCTAACGAAAAAAAAAAAAAAAACAACAACGCAAATATTTGATGTCAGTAAATATTCCGAGGCACTCGTGTTCAGTGAATTGAATTTATGTCGCAACTTTACTTTAACATGATGGTTCGTTCGTTCGTTCGTTCTTTGGTATCCCACACAATCCGAGTAGTCTGTCTGGCCAGCTTCCCCGCTGTGATATGCTGGATTCACTGTCCAAACTTGGGAGAGTGACAGCGTGAATCCGAGCTGCTTACTTTTATTTACATTTATTCCGCATTATTATTGCGGAGACAATGGCTTCGTCATAAAACATTTTTTATTGTTCAATTAGCATAATAGGCACACAACATACACACACTTACAAGAGCCACAACACACAGGACAGAGCTGCAAAGAGAACAGGATAGGATAGGACAGAACCACAGAACGCCCTTATCCTTCGCCATGGCCACTTCACTGAAAGAGGGGACGACATTTTTGCAAAACGCCACTCAGTCGCTTGTTCGCTCGGCTTCAGAGTCCTTTTGGCAGGACAATGGAAATAAAAAGCTGTGAAATGAAGTGATCCTTTTTGCAAATAAAAACGTTTGGGCAGGACGACAGCGGCGACGGCGACGACGGCGACGACGACGACTACTGACTATGGACGAAATAACGCCGACTGACATCTGACGTCAAGTTGGATAAAACCGAAAGGTCCAACCAGTCTGTCTTATCGTCAGTCGGTCATTCAGCCACTCAGTCATTTGTTCGGGTCATTATGACAATCGCATTTTCCTGCCTCGGTTTAGTCTAGTCTTACACACAGTATCTTGTTAAATATGCTAGAAAAAAGGAAAGAAGTTACTTAAATTTGTGATCGCTTTTATTGTAGTATTTCATATTTTTATGTGCAGTGATCAAAGTAAATTGTATCTATGCTCCGTATGTGCTACGAAAATATTTTCTTAATCTGTTAGATGAAAGAGTTCGAGTCCTAATCTTTACACAAAAGAAAGATATATGTTAGAACACCCTTGAGAATGCATTATTAATACATTAAAAAATTTAATACAGATCGATTGGGTCCCGATGGAAATCTAAAATGTTGTCGAATTAAATTTTAAGCTAAATACTTTAATTGTGTCTTTCAAACGAATTTTAAGATTAGGCTGTATTCAAAATATCGGTGTGGTCAATTATGTTTTCCAATTTCCATGGAAAATACATTTAATTAAATAAAATACCGTTTGAACTTAATTGTTTAATTTTTAAATTTTGTTAGATTTTCGTTAAGCGTTTGAACACTGTGCTCCTTTCGGTTATCCTCTGATGCCGGAGTCTAGGCTGTTGCTTAGCTGTCGAAATGGCTACAACACAAAATCAGCTAAAATGGCACAAGAAGAACATCATTTCCTGTTTTTGAGTAAATCGAGAAAGTTTCTTTTTTTCCTTGATGTGTTTTTTTTTTCTTTTGGAATAATATCGTGTTTTTTTTTGGTTTTTTGTTTGTTTGGTCTTTTGCACGCTTTCCCTACAAAGTTCGCATAATTTCCTATTTAAGAATTTGTTTTCGTATACTTAAGTTATTTTGGAAAAATGGTCTTCGATTGCGGGGATGGAGGGTATGTGCGGAAAGCGGAAAACAGCATCAAATTGAAAGAAAACATATTGAATGCGACAGTTTGCGTTGAACATTTGCTTACATCAATGTGTTCGTATGTGTGATCGCGTGTGTGTGTGTGTGTTCGAGTTTGTGTCCTTACACAAATACGCAAACAAACGCACACACATGCGTTGCGTACAAATGGGCCTCATTTAACCTCTCATGTCCGGAGGGTGCTTCTGTGCATAGCGAATGAATACTTGGGTCGTTAGCTGTGAGGTCAGGTCAAACCACGGCAAAGCAAACGACGTTTCTTTCTTTCTTTCCTTCGTTTGTTCATTCGTTCGTTCGTTCGTCCCAAGTAACTTGAGACTTTATTATTTTTCTATGACGTCTTCGGGGGGCGTTAAAATTGCATTATTATACGCTTGAATATTTGCAAAATGCCCGAAAAATGTTATCCTTTTCGGGAGCGCATTTTACAAATTTAGCAATTGAACTCACATAAAATAAATTAAAAAAATGTAATAATATTATCGTTGAAATCGATGTTCGCATTAAGTACAGTGTCCTTATTTCCGGTTTGGGGCAAAATCTATTTCATACCAACTAGAAAAACATATTTGCGCGATTTGACAGCGTGATAGCGGTATCGCTTTTGAACCCGTCATTTAATCTGTAAAATGTGTTTTTCTATTCGTTGAAAATCTGCACCGGAAATTTTTTATAAGATTAACTTGATATTTTGTAAAATATCCTTGTTGAAAGTATTCTTTATTCAATTTTGGTCTTAAATAATAATAAATGTTCTTTTATAAAAAGATATAATATATAACTTTATTTTTTTATTTTTAGGTAATTCATGGATTGAAACAGTTGATCAATTATAGTTTAAGTTAAAGGACTCAATATAACATTCCCTATCGGAAATATCAAGTAAGAAAACAAATATTTTAATAGAAGCTTCGGTTTATTTATTTATTAATTTTAATTAATAACTAAACAAATATATATATTTATATACATATAAACCATGTGAGATTTTTTCTCAATATTTGTTCCATTTTCTGCCTCTGTAAGGCTTAAATTGTGTTCTGGAACTGAGAACAATATATTTAATGGATTTCTAATTTTAACAGTCAATTACATTTTAACCTTAGAGTCCTTTTTTATACATATTTAAGCCGTAAAGTATTTTTGGTTAAGGTATGAAAGAAATGTTCCGACAGTGAAGATTACTTCAATTGAAACCAATTAATTAAGGGCAAAATCTGCGAAAAAAGTAACCCAGCACCAAAACCAAAAAAAAGTGTTAACAAATAATTTTTCTTACTGTGCGCACTCACACACATACATTAGAGGACATTTATAATGTTGCTTTTTACTGGCACTTTGTGTCGAAAATACTAAAAAAGAATATTTCGCGAGCAAGAAGTTTGGCAGTATATCTCAAGCAGCAAGTTGCGGTGTTCGTTGGCTTTCGGTTGAGGTTGGCAAGAAAAACCCAAAATACAATAACCGCTAAAAAGCGTGCTTCCTGCGCTTTGCCGCGCATTGACGCCGCCATTGCCTAATATCCCGCACGGATCATAAATTCACTTAACTTCGTGCGCGGCCAATTGGATTCAATTCGACAAAGTGCATTGCACACACTCTCACTCACAAACACACACACGTGTACGCCCGTATTCCGTTCGACAAAAACAATGAGAAATCGTTTCGGTTTTTTTATTGTGCCGCCCTGAAAATGGCGTTTGATTCCTGCAGCTGCCAAAAAGCATCGCTTGCGTTCTCCATCGTCGTCGTCGTCGTTATCGTCATTGGTGGCTGTTGCTGGCACACGTCCTGCTCTGGTTTTTTTTGTGTGAGTGTGCCTCACTGCAGCGCGGCGTAATTGAACGAAGCAACATGACAAATAACAAAATTGTCGCATCACATTTTCATTTCGGCGTTTTTCACTTTTTCAGTTTTTCAGTTTTTCAGTTTTGGAGTTTTATGGTTTTTTGTTTCGGCGAATGTACGCTATGTCAAGGTTTTTGTGCCTCTGATTCAGAGATGTGCGCCGACATCTCGCAATAATTCTTCGTCAGTTGGCGGCGGTTTTACTTTAAGGAGTTCTAAATCATTTACCGACTTATCCATTGTATTCTTTATTTTATTATAAGGGTATATTCAATTTTTCAAAACGAGAAAAGTAAACAAGATTTTTAAATCGGATAGGCTATGTTCAGAAACTTATTCTTATTCATTCTTAAAATGAAACCAGAAACTAACTGAAATTGTGACAATTAATCTTCCCAAAAGAGTTGTTATTTTTATTCAAACAATTTGCAATTACTGCGAATTTAAGAAGAATCAACAAACATTCTCTAGAAATATTTTTTAATTTAAAAATTTTGAACCAAAAATAAAATATTTTTGTTTTTTTTTTTGGTCTTTGGAATAGATAAAATGGTTTTGTTATCAATTAGGTGCATCTTTGCGTTGGCTTTTCAGACTATCAAGTGCTTCTGAAAAATTTGTTTGCTTCATATCAAATGTCAGCAATGTCCTTCTTCGAATTTGCCGCTGCGGTTTCGTTTTACCAGAGGAAAGGAAATCGCACATAATTAAATCTGATTACAATTTAAAATTCCATTTATATTTACCTCGCTGCTCTTGTTGCAAAGCGAGTCGTAAATCATGATTAAAGCTTAAGGCGACATGACGACTTTTGCGTCCGCCCGAAATTGCGGCCGAAATTGTTGGTTGGGCGGCGGCGAATGCCGTGGAGTCAGGAACAAAACCAGAAGATTCAGTGATATCATGCCAGACGCAGACACTACTCTTTCCGCTCGCTCGTTTGTCCTAGCGAAAAGATGGCTCGGAGTATAAAAAAAACAACAACAGCGATTCAATTCGAAAGATACACGAGGAGGAGCAACGGCGGCAGCGCCCTCTACGCGGCGGCATAAAGCAATCACACAAACAAACAAACAAAAACACATACACACTATACTATACATAGACACAAATACTTACGTACAAGCAGCACACAAAATCGCAAAGACGACAAAATACCAAAACACGAAATACAACAGAAGAGATAAAAATATACAAAGCGAGATAAATAAAATGCGGCGAGAAATTGCAACAGCAACAACAACAACAATAACAACAACGACATCAAGTACAACAATGCCACTCTACACTGCCCTGGCACACAGATGAAGTAGCAAAGTCGCGTGGTGCAAGAGCAGAAGGCGAAAATGCGAAAAATTTATCCAATTTGGCAAAAATTTAGGTCGCAGCAGCAAAATGACATCAAGCAAAAAAGTGGCAAGCAAGGAGCATCAGAAGCAGCAGCAGTAGCTCTTTTTGCTATTGTTGTGTGGACCACTTGCAGCTGAGCTGAGTCACCGCAACCCGTAGGGGCAGTGTGACCGTTTTAGCAAACCAATTGGAACCCTAACGACTTTAGATATGCTGCAGATCGGTTAGATAACGATATTTTTTTTTATATAAAGATGATCGCCAAGAGAACATACGTTATTATGAACACTTGAAACTATTGTGACATATTCGACATGGTATAATGGTATATGCGGTGTCATTTGAAAGGTTTTCATTGACACAAAGATAATTAAAACAATTAGTTTGTTGGCAAGGAAATGAAAAAATAAACATTTTAAATTATAAGAAATAAGTTAACTTTGAAGATGAAAAGAGAAACTGTGTTTACTGAAAATCTTAAAATTTTGGTAACACTGCGTAGGAGCAAGAGCGGGAGCAGTTGCAGTAGAAAGAAGCATCTACTGCTGCTGTTCTGCTGACTGGGACGATTGTGCTTCATGTTTAAATAAACGCAAAGCGAAACGAAACGAAACAAACGACATGGACGAGATGGGCGATAAATAAAGCGAAAACGACAACAGCACAAAAAAATAACATAAACAACAACAACAATATAACAATAACTGCAAGAAAGCAAGAATAATGCTACACTCATACACACACAAACACACAAACATTCCTCTAGCGCTGCAAGAGCTGCAGCCGCAGCAGAACAATTTCAAAAATAGCAGCAACAGTATTTGTTGTACAAAAAAAAAATTGCATCGGCCGCTGTGGCTGTGCGGCGGCAGTCGTGCGCGTGCGTTTGACATTTAATATTTACTGTTGGTTCGCTAACGGTTCCACCCAAAAATAACGGCTGAATTAAACTATATACGAATGTATATAAAAATAATAACAACTGCAGCAAAATAAATGCTGCATACTGCGCGTATGTGTGTGTGTGCCCCGCAGCAAATACCGATTGCGCAAATGAATTGCAACGCTATAAAATATTCAGCGATACTTGCAGGCAACAGCTAATTTACAATTGTCGCTAAACTGCGTTTCACTTAGTTTTAATAAGGCAGCAGAGTTGCATGTTGCTGTAATTGTTTACATCAATGCAGAAATCTTGTTTTTGTTATATCTTAAATCTTTCTCTTTTCTACCGAGGTACGGTTTTTTTTATCTTTATGTAAAGTCAGATTTAGGAATGTATTTAAAAAATTCATTTACAATCACAACGAGTATTACACACGTTTTTAGAAGCACACTCACGTTTGATTTCTGGCTGTTATTTGGCATTTTCCGGTACGCTTAAGTTTCACTTTTCAGTTTACGTTGCACGCAGCTGACATTGCTGATAACTCGGAAACACTGCTTAGCTACTTTTGCCCCGTCTGTGCACTAGCTCCATGCATATCCGAACCTATACAATAAACCACACACTACACTCGGTTGAGTACAGACGGCACCGCATTCGAACTGCCGTTCCTACGGAAGATCTCGCGCGGATGATTGGCTGCGAAGTGAATTGAAGTGAAGTAAGCGTGTGAGAAAAATATAAACTCGCAGTAGCATGTACAACTTTTCTGCTGAATTATTTCGAATGATATGAACTTTTGCAGCATGTCTCAATTTTTCTTTATCGCGTTTAATGGCATTATGCGGGTGGCGGGACGAGTTGGCATTGCGGTGAGCCTTTCTACATTTTACAAGAAAGAAAGGTTCCTAACGAAGCGGTGGCAGTAGTGGAGCTTTGACTTGGACGTGCTGTAGATGCCAGAAAGTTTCATGCAACAACTTTGGCTGCAGCAATAGCAGCAGCAGGAGCAGCATCTCTAATGAAATCTACTGATATGACATCTCTCTCGAAATATGCTTTATTTATATATGTATCTGCTCGAGCGCGCGCGGGCTTTACGATATCGGCGCCAGGTTGAGCGTTATGAAAACTTTTGCCATGACGACAGGAAAGTGGTATGAAGCGGCCAAACTTATTCGAACGGAAGTGAGTATGTCTGTCTGTCTGTATATCTGTCCTTAATGCTATCTGTCCCGCAGCTGTCGCAGTAGCAGGTTACCATCTACGTAGCATAGCAGTGTAAAAGCAAAGCCAACCAAAGCCAGGCAAAGTAAATGCGAGGAGGTAAACTGAAGCGATTGGATGCTTGGTTAACCCACTTAAGCAGCCATCAATGGTGCTGAATGTGCTGTTGCCGATAACGCCAGGAGACAGTTTTCCGACGTCCTTCGGTAACGGAAAGGATTGCTAAAACGGCAGCAGGTGAAATTCCGAAAGACATAATGAAGTTTCGTTTTGGCGTATTTATTTGAAATGTGAAACCAAAGAAGGATAAGTGACACTTATTGCATAAATATCCCATTGGCAGAATGCCTCGCTCATGCTGAAAATAAAATGATTTAAAATTTATCGAGTCTTTAAGTTACTGGCATTTGGAGACCATAACCAGAAAGGTTTCGCAAAGAAGATGTGAAAATGGTACGAAAGTGTGACATTTTCGTTTAACAATTTAAGAGACTAAAATTCACTTGATAAAAATGAAAGAAAAATTATGTATGTAAGAAGTTTTCTTCTTCCTGTTACGCCATTGTTCAATCTTTTGAGCTCATACTTCTGTTTAATAAATTTTGAATGCCATCATATGGAGCGAACCACTTTAATCAAACACCAAAAATAAAATCGTTTGGTTGTGGTGTCGCCACCCGCCACTACCATCGATCAATGTAGTCAGCCAGATTTGTGTGTTCCGGGCGAATAGCATTATATTCGGAGGCTAAAAGAGGCTCCCATTTATATAGAGTTGTGTGTGTGCATGTGGAATAGAGTGACACATGCTTTTTCGTTATGGAATAATGTATATCATCCTGCTCCACACTACACCACGTATTTCTCCACTCCCTGTTTCCACAGTAGCACTGAGTAATAACATAAAAGGACTCGACAGACAAAAAAAATATGTTAGTGTCAGTTTTCCGGTTTATGTATATCCGCCACAGTGTCTGGAATAAATGAAACTGTATATTATGATACCTCACAATAGCAGATACTGCACCGCCCAGACCAGAGTTGTGGTCGATTGCGGTCGCGAAGCTTTTGGTACACCGTAAGTTTTGATTTTACGACCTTGCCGGCAACCATCGCTGACGACGCTTCGGGCTTTGTGTCATTAACATTATTTTACGATGTCGCTGATACCGCACGACATGATGATGATAGCGGATAGCATGACGGCATGACGGCAGCGACGACAATTACTACCGTGTGAATTGAGACGCATTTGATGGGTATGGGGAGCAGAGCAGAGCAGAGCAGTTCTGAACTAAACTGTGGCTTCTTCCGAGTGGGCAGAAAAGCCAATAAATGTTAATGAAAATTCCAGAGCGCAAAACAATAGCGACAACAATTTCAGAAGCGGTCTGCCTCGGCCTGAACTGATAATATTATTGCGCCATTAATGCGCTAAGGTTTATGGCAGTTTTAATCGCTTTTGTTACAACAGTTTAAGTTTGAGCGGTCTTAAGGCGAGATATCATGGGCGTTACCAATGAGGGGTGCCTCAAATAAATCATACATTTATGTATATTGTGTGATCTCTTATTTTTAAATAAATTGTTTTTATAGTTTTTGTTTTTACAACATGAGCGATATTTTCTATTAGACACATTTAGACTCCTTTGTTTAAAAGTCTGGCTACGCCTTTACATGATATCCTTACAGAGTGCAAGATTACGCATGAACTATAACTTTTTATTTTATTTTTCAAAGGACACGTGCGATAGTCGGTTCGTGTGTGAGTATATATGTACGAGTATATCTGTGTGAGTGTAGGGAAACTGTTACTCACTTACCTTTTTCCCATTGACAAAACACACACTCAAATACTAACACAAAAACTAATTGTAGCTGCTTTGTAAGCTATAGTCGGAGCGTGGAAAGCAATTTTGCACATTCTACAGGAAAATCATTGTAAGAAAAGTCTTGAATGAACGCTTGGAATGGAGCTGTAAGGATTGAAAGAAGAAAATCACATATGTCGTTCTTTGCGAGCAATACTCAAAGGCGTACAAATACACACAAACACTCGCTAGTATACAATCATACATGGGAACAATGCAACGACGGCGTAAATCAGCAAACGCGGCAACATTGTTGCAGCTTGGAATTTCTGTTTTTCTGTTGCACCAGCAGACTAAACGAAATTGCTGCAACGCGTGCGCTGCATTTAGAGCACACACACACAAACCCATAAGAAAAAACTATCCAAAGACTTTAATTTCGCACGACAGCGGAAATTCTTGACATCAATCCTCATACAACTTCACTTACAAAAAAAATTTGTATACTAAAAAAAATAATGAATGAATAGAGGAAGCTTTTAACAAAACTTTATCTTAAGGTCGGCACAAGGTAAAAAATAAATATGTGCTATATGAAATAGTAATAAATATTTACCATGAAATCATTCTTCTTCTCATCTTTATATCCTCAAATTGATAATTTTTTGTTTTTATAATTTAAGAGTGATGATTTCCAACTAATACAAAGTTGAGAGTTTTAATTTGTTTTTAATTGTTTTAAGTGCACCCAATAAAAAAAGAAAGTATACAAGATACACAATTAGTTTTTTTTAACGCTTTAAAATGGATTTCTTGGGCTCGGCTTGGCTGTGGCAACTTTAACCATGACAGCATTGAAACTTGAGCCCTTTCGAGTTTCACAAGCAGCGCATTGCCGCTCGTCTGCATTGACTTTTAAGCTGTGGTATTTAAGGTGCATTTTGTGCTGTGATATTTTACAATTGTTTGGCTGGGCAACAACACTACGACGCGCCACTCTGGCATGCATTGTCTGCATTGTATGCGCTGCTGCCTTTTTTCCTGCTGATCTTCTGGCTTCTCAATTTTGCACATACATACACACCCATACACACCATACACTATGGGTCATTGTGACTATGGCCTTGTTCGGTAGAAAAGTTCTACAAGAGTCAGTACTAAAGAATCCTTTACAGAATTCCTCATGTGTGAAACACTTTTAAGCAGCGAGCTGTGCTTTTTACATTGTTGCTGGTCCGCACGGTACACTAAAAAAAGAAGTGGATATATAAAAATTAATTTTAAAAGTTTTAATATTGATAATATACAAATTTTGTAGATGTAAAATATAAAATCAGATTTTGAAATGTATTAATTTAATAATTAAACCGCTTTTTATGCTGTTGGAAATACTTGAAATTTTTTGTGTGTGTTCATATTCAAAGAGCAGCAACTGCCATTAGTGCAGTAAACACTTCCACGCATCCAAAATGTTACAAGGCAACCAGAAAAACAAAGAAGAAAGGAAAAAGAAAAATATCGAGAGGAAAAAGTCATCGTCAACAATTGAAATGGCTTCACCTTGTTGAACATTTTAATTTTTTCGGTAAGAGGGGTCAGGGGTGGTGAATTCCCCAGAAAAAGTAAAGCCATTCAAGTGTGCCATAAATTTTCATTTCCACGCTTAAATGCCACATTAAATTGCGACTACTCGAAGCATAAGCGCCAAAAAAGAGCACTAAAGGAAACAGTTGGGAAGCTGCTAAAGACGCCGCCTGCAGCAAAGCAATTTCGTGCTTAATTTATGTGACCTTTTCGTCGGTGTGTGTCTCTGTGTGCAGGTGTGGGTAGGTCTGTGTAAGCGAGGCCCAAAGCATGCCACCCACCAAACCGAAAATTGCACCACAAACAATTCCCTTCATTTCAATTACAGTTTTTATTCATTTAATCTGCATAACGACAATTCAAGCACCTCACATCCTTAGGCTTCACCTAAAAAGAATACAAAAAAAAAACGAAGAAGAATTCCCGAAAAAAAACGACGAAAATCGCAGCACTCCAGAAACCGCTTTCCCGAATCATCATTTAAGGGGCACGGCACACATTTACCTGACGTAGGCAAACAAAAAGTAATCGAAAGTTTCCAAGTTTAAATTGAAGTGAAAACGACGATGACGACAGCCTCAACCATATTGTAAATGGGTGTTGGGTTGCTTTGCAGGAGCGGATTATCCATAAAATTTTTAAAAGGCAAAGAATGTTAAAAATACTTTTTTTAAACTTTAAGCAGATAGTTGAAGTAAAATTAGTGAATAATTTTATTCATTCTGGAATTGGGTTATTTGAAGCTAAAATTGCGTTGACCTTGATTTCCGATTTCAGATAAAAAAGTATTAAAAAATTATATTATATTAATAAAATTTTTCTGTATGTATTTTAATGGGACTAAAATTGCTTCTTTCATCTATATATAATTGGTTGGTCCGGCGCTGGTTGCCTTAAGCTCACGGCACTAGTAAGTTGTGCGAATGCAAAGCCAGAGCCAGCAACAACAAAAACAACTACAATACAAATAAAAGTACAACAACAATGCAGAAGTTGTATGCGAGTTGCTTATTTTTTGAACTGTTCTGTTTTTTTTTCCCGTTTTGTTTTTATCTCTTTTCTTCTTGTGCTTCTACTTTTTTCTTTGTTTTATCGAAATCTCGCAAGTTGTTCCTCAATCACAGCATTTCAGAGAAATTCTCAGCCGTCGTAGTCCTTTCACTGACAGTCGTCCTTCTCCTTCTCCTGCTCCACTTTTTTCTTAATCCTCTTCACCTACGTTTACTCTATAGGCTTTTAGCCGCTCATGCATATACGCTATCAGTCCACGGATGGAAGTCGGCTCAAGTTCTTCACTCGTTGCTTTTGTTGTTCTTGCGCTTGTGCTTGTGCTTGTTTTTGTTTCCTTGTTTTATTCAATTATTTTGGAGTCTGTGCTGCCATTCGAAGAGCCCTTCTCTACTTCGACAACGTCGGCTGAATGAACTGGGTACGCGGCGGGCGAGGCAAAAAGAAACACACACAAAAAATAAAGCCTTTTGTAAAATTTCACTCATTGTTGTTGTGATAAAATAACGTTTACGCAAAAAGTTTCATGATGTTGTTTCATGATCTGCTTTAGCAATATCTGCAAGATACAATTTTACACAGATAGGAAAGTACAAAGCAACATTCTGAAACAGCGAAGAATCGCTGCGAAAGATAAATACCATCCTCACAGCGAACAAATACAAATACAGTATTGGTGAAATTCCTGACACTGGTATGTGTTTTTAATCTTGGAAGATGTGGCAACGCACTTTTTAAAAAGTTTTAATCCCTTTAATATGGTAATTTGTATGAAATAATTTTGACACAAAAACTTTAACTTCGTACGATTGTTCTTAAAAAAGAATAATTGATTATGAGCTTTTAAGCTTTTGACACATTATAGCTACCCTCATGCAATCGACACAAAGGCTAACTTAAAAGATTCCCTACATTCGATGATATGCCTCGACATATTGAAACTTTATTCGAAAGTTTGGAATTATGAAAAATTTTCTTAAATGATGCATTACTCGGTAAGCCTTTTCTTTTGGCATATGGCAAAATTGACCTTTGCATTACATGTGATTAAAACTTCACTTTCCTGCAATGCGAACAAAGCGTTCGGCTTCGAAATTGCAATTGTTTGCAAGGAAATCAAATTCCAATGGCAATGCATGCATTGTACTCACTGACCCAACATGCCGACAGGTAGGTTGCCTTTCCTGTTTTCAAAGAGCAAAGAGCAGAGCGGTCAGGGTTAATGAAAATATTTACGCACTTTGTAACAACATAAATTGTGCATGCTTGTGTTTGTGTTTGCGTTTGTGTTTGCGTTCACATTGGCGTTGTGTGTTTGTTGAGCGATGCCGTATGGATACGATCGTACGTTCGTTCGTTCGTCTATTCGAAGAATTCACAGTGCTGATTGTATAATCACATCAAATCCAAGTTAAAATCTTCGCATTTAAGTTATCCATAATAATGGAATGGCACGGTTGGGATTCAAAGCCTCATCGAACTCCCCGAAAGCCTCATCGAACTCCACGCCCTCGTGCCTCACCAAACAAAGGAACATTTCAATTGGTTTGTTGATTGTATCTGTTGTTGTGGCATTGTTTGTGGCACATCAGCTGCTTCAACTGCAATACACAGACTACTGCATTAGGGTGTGCCAATATATATATTTTTTTATTTTTATTTGTCAGTCTTACATAAGACATTTTTTTCTTTTATAGTGTAATTGACCAAAGCCTCAAATTAATTATCTTAAACTTTTACAAGTTTCAATAGAATAAAATTTATGTTTTTTCAAAGAAGTGTGTAAATTTTACTCTAGAATTACGATTTTTTAATGTACACAAGACCAGAGATGATAATTTATATACCAGTCAATTCATTTATATGCAATTAATTCATTCTTTAAAGAATTACACAAAAAAAAAAAATAAAAAACTTATCATACATCGATACACTTCACTGCTGCATGATGCGTCGTGCATCATAATACTCGCATGCAGACAGTCGTACTGGTACGTGTCTGTGTTGTATTCATTCGCCACTGTCGCTGTCTTCTCGTCGATGCAGCTGCTGCAGCAGCCGCACAGTGTTACAAGGTTTGATTTATTGATTTTGGTTTGGGTCGCATACGACGTCGACACAGAGCAGCATACGAAATGAGCCAATATTTGCGAGACGTCCCCTTACAGCGAACTCTCTTCCAAACAAACTGTAGTCAAAATAGAGAACTGGCACCATGCGAGGATAGCTAAATCAAAACTTCACAATAATTATTAAGAATTAAAGTTTTGCTGACAAAAGTAGCTCCATTATGGGCCGAAGGACGAAGCCATCTTAACCGTTTTAAACTATTTGGTCTGCACGATTAAAGCAGCAGAAAAAGTCTCCGTTCAAATTACTTATTAAAATTTAATTTTATTAATTACTCGCAAAAGTGTTGATCTTAAGCAAAGGAAGTCTCAATGCAAAAGTTTATTTTTTTTTAATCGCTAAACAATTTTGTTCTCTAATATAATAATATAAAGTGGAATTGATAATATGGTATTTATATTACTGTGCTTGTGTTTAAATATGTATGCGAGTATATGAGTGAATCAGTGTGTGTGAACATTTCGTCTCGACATGTTCGTATGTTTAAGTTGAAATTTCAAGGATATTAAGTTTGAAATATTCCATAGTTAAAAGTTCAATTTTTAATATCAGATTTAAAGTCGGGAAAATTGTTGCTTTTCTCAATAGAGAAAATTTAATTAGTCTCATTGCGTTTACGACGAATTCGAATTCTCGCCCCACTCAACCATATCAAAATGAAATCCAGTAGCGACAATTTTCTCTACGAATTATATTAAATAGCTCAGGTTTCCTTTCAATAACGGTTGTGTCTATGAAGAGTGTGGGGTGAGTAAGGTGTACCCATACCAACCAATGGAGGCGAAAAAGAAACGCACGGATACCTGATTTCCGTCAATTACGCGTGGCCATATTCTTAAATTTCTCGTGATCCGAAAATTATTGGTTTCTCTTTTTTTCTTTCATTTCGAGCCAGTCGCACGCATCTTCCGCCTATAGGGCACAGCACAATGACGTCGATGCTGGCAGGAACACCGAACAAAAGCAAACGGAAGAAAAATTAAATTACATTTAAAGCAAATGCCAAAAAATCAAAAGCAACAAAAAAATACAGCACGTAAAAGACCTCATGTCTGTGTCTGTGTGTGTGTTTGTGTGAGCAGATGAAAAGGACGAAATTAAATTGGGACATTTATCAAGAGATTTATTGAATCCTGAAGTGGAGCAAAACGAGCTGAAACGATGTTTGAAAAATAGCAGCGGGGGTTGTTTGGGAGTGGGGAACAGCATTTTTTTAAGCTAAAGTCAACGACTAGCAATTAAAGAAATTGCCACGTTTGCGACTGAAATTAAAACGAACGATTTATTTAAAGAATTTTAACAATTCTTTGCATAAACACAAAAAATTACGAATAAATTTACTTTTCGGAATTTATAGAAATAACTCATACGCTCCCGTGTAGCTGGAAGTGCACTGTGGCCAGTTTGAACACTGATTCTGATAAATATACAATATACAATTTTATTTGAATATTTAATCAAAATTTACTTCGTTTAACATACTAATTGGAATTTATTTTCGATACATATGTACATATATTTTATGTATTGACATATAATGAAACAAAATATCGAGAAAAAAAATCAATAAACTTAAAATTAAAAATTATTTTATTTCTGCCAACTCAAATCCAGCTGTTTAGTTTATCCTAACTGCACATCTAAATTTTTTTTTCAAAAATATTATTTTTATAAGATCTTTAGAAATGGATTTTTCTCCAGGAGAAGAGTTGAAAATTCCCATGGTGCAGTTTCATGCGAATAAGGTCATTCTAGTCAGCCAAAGGCCAACATCAACATCAAGAACAAAACAAAACACATACTCTGACACAAATGGCCCAACATTATCGCACGCACATAAATTACCATTCCGATCCATTGACGAAGCGCCCGCGGCAGCTTCAGACGCACCTTACCAGCTCAAGCGTCAAACACCCAAAAACCCTTCATGCTAAACAAACAAATAAACAAACAAACTCTCAGTGTTTGGCAAGCAAGAAACACAACAAGAATGCCGGAGCACAATAGAAACCCTTGTAATTACAGCCCATTAGAAGAACAAAAACAAAAACAATTATTAAGCATTTAATCACCTGACGAAATGTAATTACGTAGCATATTTAAAGCGGCAGATACATTATGGGTTTTTGTGTTTTTACACAAACAGATATACAGATACAGCAGATACAACAGAACCGTGCTGCCTGACTGCGCGTGGTGCCAACAAAAAGTTGCCACTTGCAAGCACTTGCGGCATTAAAGCAACAGCAATAGCAACAGCAGTGACTGTGGCAGTAGCAGGAGCAGGAGCAGCAACAAAACACATAATAAAACATCCTCAGACCGTTTATCATTTGCTACTGAATGCGTACGTCTGAGCTGGTGTTATGTGTATTAGAGTTGCCATAAGATGCCGTTCAAAAGAAGATAAAAAAAAAATCTTACTAACAATAATTTAATTATAAGAATAATTAAATTGTACTGAAAGACTTCGAGGGGTGTGGCGTAAAATTTAAATAACAAAGGATATGAGGAGACTCTTTAACAAGGATAAATCAATTAAAAATTCTCATTCGAGTATAATTGCATACTTCCTTTTCCAATCCTATTCTATACCACCTTCTTTCTATAATTTAAAGTCAAACACATATGGCAACTCTTCGCGCTATAAATGTGTTCTTCTTCAGGCGTCGATTGGAGATGCGTTTTGGAGTTTGGGCTGCTGAATTTACGGAACACCCTTCGTTTTGTAATTACACTCATAATTTGTTATTTAATTCGCTTGCAAGAACAGCAACAACAAACAAAAAATGCTGTAGCAACAACGTTCCTGAATAATGCAGTCGCATAAATAACAAGCACAAGAACGAGGAGTAAACTTTAAAACCGTCCAAACGGGTAGCTAAAATAGCTCAAATAACTTCCGCACAGACAACAGCAGTTTTCAACAATAATTCACAAATAACAACAGCTCAGTAGCGGCAGCAAGTAAGTAGCTAAATAAAACAATTTATCACGTACACACGACCAGGCCTGGACTTGGACATGGAAAAGAATTACACGTCGTTCTCGTCCAAAACAAGGCGAGTGAGTCACTCGACTAAGCAGGCGTATAAACGATAAACAGCCCAAAACGGGTGGGTGGATGTCTGCCAGGCCGTCAGGCAGGCAGGCAGGTCAACCGTTGGAAATGTCCGATCAACTGGAAAAACAAAAGCAAATTAATTGCTGGTTCAAAGGGATCATCGAGCACGCCGTTCGCACATACGAGAGTGTACTCCAATGTCCAGCGGCGTTCCGTGCTACTCAGTCACACATGCGAATCGGAGCGGGATAACGCGTCGCACAGTACTTCATTCTATTGCTCAAAAGCACTTATCAGCAAATGCTACGACTTTTGTGGTAATATTGAGCTACTTCAAAGTTCGGTGCATGGGGATAACGCGCCGGGTCACAGGATACGGAAACGACCGGAGTCGACCACAGCCGTTAAGAGCGCTTTGACAGCACACACTAATCAAAAAGTAGTAGTAAGTTTGAACCAAAAGTTTTGTTTCACTTTTCTTGTAGGTTTCGCTTTCATTTTTTTGTTTTTGTTTTTGTTTATTTTCTGTCCTGCTTTCCATTTAGTTGTGCCATGTTGTTTTCCGCAGCGATGCGATGAAGCGCAACTAATTTCCGTATTGTTACCATCAGAAGTAGTTGTTTCCTGTCACAACCCCAACCCCATAGCCATGGCAAAGATTGGGGTTATGGACGACAACGGATGCCGATGCCGATGACGCTGGAGCGCAACAACTGGGCATGAATTGTCGCTCTGTTTGTGTGCAGTGATGCGCGTCCAGTGACTCTGTTGGTCAATCGCAAAAAATCAACAACTTTCCGACGCCAGGCTTTGGTCAAGCGCTTGCCAAATATTGTTTGAACAATGTGTTTATCTCTTGGATATATGTGTGAATGTATATGTATGCTGTTAATGCTCCTGCTGACGATTATTCAGCATTATTCGCACATAATGCGGAAGTACTTTGGAATTTGGATTGTTTACTTCGTTTTGTCGGTTTTTTTTAAGAGTTTTGTGTAGTGTCTCATTCATTAGTGAAAACAAGCTCCTTACCCTTTTCTATACTGGTTTAAAACTTAAAAATATAGCGATGCGGGCGTCTTAAATGTTAAGATTTTTCTTATAAAAAAATAAATAACGCGAGTATAGGATCGCCTGACATAACTGATTTTTGTTATATGTCGTTTTGTCAAACAATTTCTGTTTCAGTTAGTTCTTCTAAGTATTTTGGTTATGAAAATTTAATAAAAAAAAAATGTTGTGGATATGTTCTTAGTCATCTGTAGGAAAAGTGCCTTTAGCCTAGATGTATCAAATGTGCCTGATGCGAAAATTATTTTTAAATATTGTTTTATTATATTACTCGTTTAATTTGATACATACTTATTTTATAGAAACAGACTTTGACCATAAATTGCAAAAACAACAGCAAAACAAATACAAAAGAAAATAATAAAATGAAATTAAACTCTTGTCGCCATTTTGCTCATGAATTTAAATAAACTAAAATTGTAAGTGGGGTGAGTGTGTGTTCATATTTGTGTATCTGTGAGTGTAGATGTGTGAGCGAACGTATGCCTCTGTGTGAGTGCGTGGCACTGCAGATAACTGTCAGTGGAAGTGCTTGTAACATCGACACTACTAAATTCGCTTGCCAACCATTGCATCTGATTATTATGAGCGCATAAGAATCTGCATTTTATGGATGAAAGCGCAGCAAAGCAGGACCAAACTTCAACTCCACTCAACTCGAGCGACTCGAACTAAACTGCAGCTTGTGGAATTTGAATTTAAAATTTCGTCGTAGAAGTCGTTGTTGGCAACAATGGATTTGCGTATGCAAATTTAATATCACTCCTTCACGCGGCGCTCGCTCGCATTTGGCACTTTGCAATAAGCATTTCCGTGCTAAATTTGGAACGGACTCAGTACGGCTGCCCTTTCTCTGGCTCTGGTACGTCGGCTCTACGCTTTCACTGCCACGCCCATATATATACTCGTACATATGCAGCGCAATACATTGTCGAGCAACAGCAGCAGCCGCGATGTTTTGCATGTGCCTCAGTTGCTTTGCTTTAGTTTTTTCGCTTATGCCGTATGCAAACGAGTTGCTGCTGGTACTGCTACACTTGTGCCATGACAAAAAGATGTTTCAGCTGCTACAGCTACCGTCACCGTCACCGACACCGACGCTGCCGCGGTTGCTTAGATGCAAATCGCGAGTTTGCAACATATGTGGACGCATTGCGTTAAACGCTTTGTCGAAATATAAAAGATTATTTCAGAATAAATATGAGGACCATCAAATTAATATGCGGCTTACACAGCTGACGATTTGGACCATGTTAAGAGTCCTGCCTTCCTGCCCGTCTGCAAGCCAGCTTTACCACACAAAACTACAACCGAAGTTGCAGTCGCGTTTAGTGTATGCCGCAAGTGTGGCAACATGACTTTCAACACGACACTGCATGACTGCGATGCAGAAATAATTCAAAAGGCTTTTCTTGCTCAAGAGGAACTCTGTACAGCTCCTCGTTCTTGAAGAGAGATACAACTCAACTTTATTTAAAATTATAAATTGTGGTGGGTGTGTCATGATGTCAGCTGGAAAGGGGTTGGTGCGTTGTTAGCGAGCACCTCTTTCTGCTATATGTTAGTTGCAAGTGTCATCTCTTGCAAAGGTGTCCTCCTCGATGTGAGCTAAAGCAGAGCGGTGCAACTTCTACTAACTAACGAGTGTCTGACACAAACACGCCTCAACGCACTTAAATGTAGAAGAATTTTGCAAGTGAATGTCGTTGTAAGTTGTCAACCCGACAAAAAGAAACAAAACTCCGCATGGTGCACTGAAAAAACCCAGGGTTAGCTACAAAGCAGTATAAACTTAAACGCTCAACCGAAACTACCAACCGACGTCCGAGTGCAGATCCGGGGTCCGGGTCGTGATGTCATACCGCTTGCAGCTGCTTCGAAGCGATGCTTTTACCGGAATTGTATGTGGCATTCGCACTTATGATGTTGAAACACTGCCGCTACGTCGGTTGGTCGTTTAGATTGGGTGGTTTGAAGGGTGGGGGGATAGCAAGCAGCTGGTCCCTTCGTTAATTTTCTAAATGGATTTTTTTTTGTCAGTGTTTTTTATGTTAGTATATGTATGTGATTATGTGCTGTCATAGTGGCGTTCTCGTTTGTGTAAAAGCTTTTCATTTGTATACCCCGCAATAATCTAGTGCAATAAGTTAGTCTACCGTTCTATCCGTTCATTTTATAAAATATACTCGTACTTATAAAATAAAAAGAATACAAATGTAGAAAGGTGATTGTTGGTATTTAAAATTGTATAAATCTGTTTCCCAAAAATTCTTCAAGTTATCTGGTCAATGTCTGATTGTCCCGTTGGGTCGTCCAATGCCCGACATGAAACTAAATTTTTAAAATAAGATTTTTTTATCTTATACACAATCATTTTTCTTGTGGTTTGTTTTAGTACTTAAAGTTTAGCTTTATATCTCATTTAAGTGGTGTGGGGTATTTAATACTCGGCGTAATTGTCGAAACAAATATCAACACGAGACCAACTTAACAAAACGAAAACGTTAGAGAAGCCATTCTAGCTTCTTTTGCAAAGTGTTTACCTTGCTTCGTTTCATTTAGTTTTTGGAGCGACCTCGCAGCCTTCCCACATGGTATGCCATGTATGTGTTACCACCTCACCTTTGCTGCTACAGCCCCACAGTATTGTTGTTAGTCGCTGTTAATATGTGAAATGTTGCCTTACTGTTGCTGTTACCCTGCTGCTGTGTAGTGTACTGTAGATGATTACCAAAGCGCTCTGCTTTGAAGCGCTTTTTCGTACATCAAATGTGACACCCACAGTCGTCGGACCATGATGATGCCCAACGAATCGCATGTAACAAAAAAGTCATCACTTTTGATTAACAAAAGATGCCGGAGGCCAAAAGAATTCATTTTAGGTGTGCACACAACAATATCGGACTCTAGTTCAACATTTCATCAACTGAATAATTAAATCGAGTGTTGAAGAGTGTTGAAAGAAGTTGTTGTTTTACAGCAACGGGCTGCATGAAACAAAATTTAGAAGGAGTATGAAAAATTGTGCCGCAGACAAGGACAACTTGATGGATTGTCCAAAATTTGTATAGTAAAATAATTAATTACTCGGTCTTTGTTTCTGGTTATTTCCTAAGGCACAATTATTAGATAAATAACTAAAATAATATTAAGCTAAGTACCTCCTCGAGTTTAAATTGGATCTCTTGATATTTAACTTAAGAAATTATCTTCGAAATTATGCTAAATGCAAACATATCTTTTGAATAAATTATTTTTGGCATTTTCCCTAATCTCTGCTGGAATGCAGAAAGTTAGAAAATTTGATTGTGCATCAGAATTTAATATTTAAATCAAATCAAATTTAGCTGAAAATCGCACTACTTCAAAGTTACGCTTCAGCTCGAGTGCATGCTCATGCTCAAACTACACGAACTACACCCCGCGACACGTTCAACCCAACCAATCTAACCCCAGCAGCTCTCGTCGTGGTAAATAATGCGACAACTTAAGTTTAATTTAGCGCAATAATGAGAATAAATTTGCATCCACTTCTTAGCGCTAATGCATTCATATTCCATTGCGATACTTTTCAGAAAAAAGAAAGAAAATGAAATAAATAAACAAAAAAGAAACAAACAAAAATAAATAAAAACAAATCAGAATTGCAGATTTGTATCTTAAAGTCTTGCGGCAGTACTCAAAAAACAATAACAAAAAAAATAAGTAATACTGCTTTGCAAATATAACAACGGCAAAATAAAAAATAAAAATAAAGAAAAGAGCGGAAAAAGAATTAAAAAGTATCCTAAATAATTCATTTCAGAAATGAAAAATAAATCACTTTCACACCATTTTTTTATGGCCGCTTTTGTTGGCTCGGTTTGGTTTGTCTTGGCTGCACAGATTCGCTCGGGTCCGTCGCATGCAAATTAAGTGCGCGCGCCGGCGATCCGCATGGATTATTATTGTACGCAGTCCATAAAATAAAATGGTAATTTTCAGCTAGCGCCCAGAAATCATCAGCATCAGCATCGTTGTCGTTGCCTCGCCACCAATGCGACCCGAAAAGCACTTAGCACAGCGCGTCCTCGAACCGGGTTCTAGTTCTTTAGCGCTGTTTCATCCTTAATAAGCAAATGCAATTTCGGGCCAAGCAAACACATTTTAATAAAAATAAAATTACGACTTGTCGAGTTCGCGTACGAGTCGCTCGCAGTGATGTCTTCTGGGTTATCCTCGCTTGGCTCTTGGCAGCGACTTACTCGTTGGCATTATTTGTCCAGAGTCATCGTCATCGCCGTCGTCATCGACGTTGTGTTGCGTTGCGTTGCTGCTGTCGTGCGTCGCTGCGTCAGCAATAAAAATTGACGAACTGTGAAAGCGACACTCATGCGGCGCATCGAGATTTCCCAATGGTTGACTTTACACAGAGAGAGAGAGAGAGAGTTCACAGCGGCGTTTATTTTCCCTCATCGTAGCAGCACCCGGACGAGATTGTGTATGGACAGGTAGAATTTGTGGTTTTAATTTTAAATTGAATTGTCAACGCAGTAAAAAAGTGAAAATTTATGATACCGACTTGTTAATGGTGTGTCCAACGACTCATCAAGACTATTCCAAGGTACATGATGAAATTGCAACTTCAATTCGTAATTTAATGTAACTTATAAAACATTTGTTCAATTAATATCGAACATGGTGAATTTAAGAGGAGACGAGTCTTAAGTTGAGAAGCAAAGTAGAACAAAAGCGATTGAAAATATTGTTTAAATGTAAGTTCAAATCTTTTGATGTATTTCTTTTGTCTTGGCAACTTTATTTTATTCCATTTCATATATTGATTTTATTTGCTGAAATATTTTCTACAATTTTATCAATCCGAATTCAACATAAACCTTTCAAAGCACTACTCCCAACAGATGATAATGTTTCCATAGTTAGAACATCATTGTAAACAAAATGTAATGTCCAATATCTAAAAAATTTACGAAGATTTCCATTGTGCTCCCGGCCACATTTCAGTCACTCATCCACATCCAAAATCCAAATCCACATTTGGACTTAAATCACTGCTCAGAACAGAACAGAACAGGACAGAACAGAACACAGGCTGATACAATATAATGCAGCTTTTCTTTGCTTTTGCTTAGGGTTATTTAAATAAATTCCATTGAGTTCAATAGCTGGCATTTGTAAATTTTGTTTAATACTTTGTCTACTGAACGAACATGCATACATATTTACATACATGCATTCATACCTACATCAATACATACAGGCAGACAGACGGACAAACAGACAGAATAACAGACTGAATAACGGACTGTTAAGTTGGAAAAAGTGACGAGCAGCAACATTTCTTCATGTGTATACTTTCAATATTCATTAGATAACAATAAGAACAACAAGACGGTCAGGTAAAGGTCAGTTGGGTTCAGTTTTGTTGGAATCGTTTATTCGTTCGATGTGGTTCGTCCGGAATGCTTACGGATTGGTTTGTTCGAGAAATGTCAGTTAAATTAAATTTGAATCAGAGCGAGAGTTTTATCCCTTTGACGTACAGATAATTGAAAAGGATCAAAGGTGATTTGTCGTTTGGCAATTTAATAAGTAAGTTGGCGAAAGGTCGTTCAGTCGATTAAGCGGTCGGTCGCTTTGTACGCCATGCTTCCATTCTGGATTCGATTCGATTCGAGTTGAGCTCAGCCGGAAAAAGGATTTACTCAGAATTTATTCCATGAATTCCTAATCGAACTCGTATTCAAATGTTTTAATTTTAACTGACTTTAACGCGATATGAGGTGGTAACTCTGGCGCACGCTGAAAGGATGAGCGTATGATATTTTGCTTGCCACGTTGCGATGCAAAGTACTTTAATGTTAACTTCAAAAAAAAAAATAGAATAACATTACTTACAAGTATTAATTGATAAAATTGATTAAAAAGAGATTTATTTGAGAATAGAGGCTTCACTTTATTGCTTTGGTTGAATAATATATAATGTGTTCATTATGTACTAAATCAATAAATAATTTTTAAAGACTGTTTAAAAACAAATTGCCAATATAAATATTGTATATATTTACAAGTACTGTGTCCTATTTGCTTAGCTTTCGCGCATTTACTTTGATGTTGCCGAGAAGGCGAGACTGACTGTGGACCGAGGTTAGAATTATTTTTGCTTTTTTTATTAAACTTCATTCGCCAGGACTCTGATGTGCGAAATTGTTGGTGTACGTGTATGTAATGTGTCGGTATTCAAAGTTAACATCGGTCTTGTTTTTGTGGTCTCTGCCACATTGCCGGCGTATGCGGTGGCGCAGTGATGTAGCGTTATTCAAATAGGTACAATGTACCCTGCACTTTATGCCGCGAGCGCGTGGTCTAGGGTATACCTCAACCGAGATGAAGCATATTTTTTTCTCGTTTGCATTTTATACTTTTGAGTTGAGGTCGTTGGTTCTTTTTTTATGCCATTTTCCATTTCTTTTTATATACATTTAACAAAATTTATGCGTGGCTATTGGCGCTGCCAAGACTCAATTCTCGCAAAGTTGGAGCGGGGAAGTTGGTCTCTGAACGCTGTTGGTTATTGAGGTGGGTGGGGGATGCAGTCATAAACAAGTTGTTTGGGACAAAAACATAAAATAAAGAAAATTATGGTAATCAGCGCGGAAAAAGCTCTTAAAATGCGCCGCAAAAGCAGCCGTCGTAAGTCAGTTGCGTATGTGGCTTTTTTAAATGGGGGCCATGTTGCCAAACTTGTTATTTCAACATTTACACATTTTCAAATAAAAATTTAATACCTAAGTAATTTTTGGGGATACTTTGACAATCTTTAAAATTTCATAGATCTTAAAAAGGAGGAGGCTTTTTTTAAACAAGAAACTTTAAAAAGTTTATACCGTGCAGAACCGCCACTGACTAACGTGATCACAGGGTGTGTTTGTATCCACTAGAGTAAGTCAAGGCAGGTATACCGTGAAGGTCCACTAGAAAGTTGCCAAGTTGTTTTGTTTGTACTGCTGCTCCTGTTACTGCCTGCCTACCCGCCTGCCTGCGTCTTGTTTATTTTCTAATTTTTATGGCGAGTTCTTTGGGATTCTTTAGCGTCGTCAGTTGCGGTGCCGCTGTGGGCAACGAGGCGTATTGTATGCATTTTAAGTTTATATGTTTATTTTCATTTTTATTTACTTTGGCCGAATTGAGTTGTTCTTCTTGCAATAGAAACAGCATTTGTCACTGTTTTTTTTTATTGTTGTTGTTGGTTTTTTGTTAAAACTGAAATAATTTCACTTTAGCCATGCAGAGAGATGTTTGGAGAGAGTCTTTCACCTACACACAAAATATATATACACATACATACGTACATAAATACATACAAAATACAGTGCATTTCACTTAGAGACAAACGGTAAAAGGCAAGCGCCATCAGTAGCAACAAAAACAACAACAAACTAACTAACTAACGAACTAACTAACCAACAACGCAAACTTAGCAAAACTAGGAAAGAAGACCATCAACAACAGGACCCACGAAAAACAACAACATCGAAAATAAACATTTTACTGTCCCAATAAAGCCAAACAAAAGACTTCATTCCGAGGGTTTCTCGTTTCGGCAATTTTCATTATTTTATTTGGCTATAAACGGAAGCATATTTTGGGCGGGTGCTTTGCCTGCACACCCTCCCTCTAACTAACGGCGGGTGCTTTGCCTGCACACCCTCCCTCCAGCCACTCACTTGCCAACGATGAATGTAGTAATGTGGGCTGCAAACTAAGTGCCTGCTAGTTTGTTTTTTTGTCCACCACCCAACGTAGTTCAAAGATAACTCCAGCGCTTGATATTGGCAACAGCCTTCGAAAAGCTTCGTATCGAGAACCAAAAGAAAACGAAAATAATAACAGTCCTTTTATAAAGGGTCAACCAATAAGAACTCGGATCATTCGAAGAGCTTTATTTATTAAAAAACTTCGACTCGTATTATTTTGAAGAATAACAAATTTAAAGATTAGGTCTAAACTTCAAGGTTATACTTAAACACTTACTATCTACCCATTAAAAAAAATATTCGACATATTTTGAAAGATGTCCTGTAACAATTAGTTTCGGACGTGTTTGATTTTAAAATTGTTAGCACAAATTGGTAGACCCTTTTTAAGTGAATAAAGAATAGTCAAACGGAGGGTTATAAAGTGGCAACGGCTATTTGAAATAGCGAATTGCGAAGGTGGTACCAAAACATTTTGCTGCGAAATCTTGATGCTGCAACTCGATCTCGAGCGAAGGGATTTTATCTGTCTCCAACTTCGGCTGGAGACATATGCGTCCCATCACATTCACCAGTAAAGCCACATGAAATAAAATGTTGTTGTTTTTGTGATTGTTGTTGCAGTTGTGGACTCTGCTGTTTGTTTTTGGAGTCGTGGAAGTCGGAGGTGTGGCTCATGTAGGTGATTAAAAGTATGTAAGGTCCTTTAGAGATTCCACTCGTCGAGAGATTAACATGATGTTTATCTGTGAAATGTGTGGTGTTGTCCATCGAATGTTGGGCCAAGCTATAGATGGGTCATTTAATTTTATTTTATATCTCGTCCGACCGTGCTCTGACGGCTGTAATGACAACATAAGTGATGCTGTGGCAAGTGGCAACAGCCACCAAGGCTAAAGTGGCGCGCATAAACATAACATAAACAGTTTGTGGACGACACTTGCTACTTGGCCTAGCAGAGTTGAGTCGAGTCGAGTTGGTCAACCTGATCGGTCGCTTTGATTCTAACACGAAAGCAATTGAGTGCTAATGTGACTGCATCTGTGTGTGTTTTTTTTTTCAGTAGTAGAGTAATGTAGAATTTTTATTTTTATGTAAGAAATCAGTTTTGAGATTGTTTCGTACTTAAATGAATTATGAGATGAGCCGGAGCTAAAGAACAAATTTCAGATTTATTAAGCGATGTTTAAATCGCTTAAGAATCGATTATGATCACTCTGGGAATGCAACGTGAAGTCATGGCGTGATGCATAATAAATAGCAAGGGATACTAAACTATAGTCAAGACAAGTTTTAATTTTATTCGTCCATAAAAAAAATATTTATATAAAACATTATATGGAAATTTCTGATGAATCCAACTTCGTTTACTTAGTATTTTAATAAATAGCATAACTTTGGGTCTTTGATTACAATTTTCGATTAAAGCTAAATCTGGCAGCAGGTGTGCTCTGTTTGTCGGTTCAGCAAAACCGTTCCAATTCTCATAAGTGTTTGGAGTTTGCCAGCTCGCCTAAAAAAGTAATTCGAATTTTGGCAATTAAACGTGTGAGCGACGGCGCCCATAAATTTCGGTCAGTGCGCATACAAAGTAATGCAATTTTAAATATAATTTTACAAAAATGTCCATGGTTCCTTTTTGGGTAGACCATGGGGACGTTATTGTGTTAAATACATACGAGTATGTACATACATACATATATTTACGTTACCACTTTATTTTTACGTTTTATTTCATTTTTGTTGCTGCTGCTTTGTTGGTTTAAGTGCGTTTTAGCTTTGGTGTGCTATGCAACATTATGAAGTGCTGCTGCTGTTTGAGAGAGGCTGGGACAAGTAGGAGCACAGCCGCATGCAATTTACGACTGTGAATGGAAGCAGCAACAGCAGCAGCAATAGCTTGTTGTCGTCGTGTTTGTTGTCGTTGTTCTTGTTGCTGTTGCTGCTGCTGTTGTGTTAATGAAACCGTTTCAAGAACTCGCACACATTTACATACTCGTACATATACGAGCACATACAAAGGCTCAACTTTTACATCCTGTGCAATTATATGCGGCTTTTGTGGCAGCAGGAAGGCAGGCAGCTCGACAGTAGCTCGTTCTGACCCCAAAAGCCAAGTAAACCAAGTGCCAAGCTGCAAACTGGGAAATGAGCGCAAATAAACAGCGAAAACGACCTAAACCAAAAAGTGCTGTGGGGGCTAATAAGGTACCCAGGTACCTGCTAGCATTAGACTGTCTAATCTAAACGATTTGACTTAAAATAGTATTGCATTATTAAAATCTGTTTACTTAGCAATAAGATGAGACTATCGCAGACCCATTCCATGTAAACTCAATCTATTACACAAACCTAGACATTAAACTAGGCTTGGAACCAGAGAGTAAAAACTGTAACAAAAAAATGTTGCCAGTCTAATTTAATTTTGAAAACATACGCGACGGGTGCTGTTGCAGCAAATGTGACATGCGACAATTGCCCGCGCGACATGCGGCCTTTCGCTCATCTTCTTGTTGTTATTTTTGTTACTTTATGCCAGATTTAATGACGGCAAATCTGTTTGGCAATCATCCGTAATCAAGAAAAATAAATGCTCACTTAAGAAGATGGTGGCGTAGCACGAAGGCGAGGAGTAGACCTTGTGCAACCAACAAATTTATAAAGGAGTCTTCTTTTTAACGGTGCCGCATCCACACAATCGGCGCCGTTCCTCCTCTGTGTTAGAGACTACAGGAACCAAATGATGACATGGGCGTAGTTAGAATTCTCTGGAGAATTAGAATAGAACTATTACAAATTATAAATATATTTTAATGTTTACTATGATTACTTAGTAGGCAGTGCCACTTTGGAAAATGTGGAAAATGCTTTTGCAAGGAATGTAAGATAATTTTCGGTGGTGTAAAATTCCACAACACTTTATAATTTTATTATTCGCTATATTCGAGATAAAGATCCAGAAGGTTTAAATGATTTGTAAAATGACATGCCTTATTTAACTTAAATATTTAATTTATAAACAAAATTTTAAGACATAAGATTTCTTTAAGGCTACGTCCATGTTCCCAAAGGCGGAGGAACAAACATAAGAAGAGGAGAAAGATGAAAAAGTCAACGGAATGTGTCATGTTAATTTGAAACGAGCAACTGCCAGCAGAGAACACGCTCAAAGATAAGCAAATTTATAAAATAAAGCGAGTTAAGTGAGTGTGTGTGTATTGAGTGTGTGTGGTGTGTGTTTGCGAATGACTACGTGTGAGTGTATGGCGCCCCTGTGTGTATGCTAACAAAATAACATTTTTGTTTTTCGTTGTTGTTGTTGTTTCTCTGTTTTTTTTTTAACTTGATGATGTCAACGATATGTAAACAGCGACAGCCGCTCGAGCAACGCAGTAACTCGACAATTTAGCAGCCAGCCTCTTGCCACGCCCCGTGCCGTCGCCTTCACTGCAAGTAATATAAATGTGGCCTATTTACGCGCTTCTTGTGTGGCACCGCCTCGCCGCCACACATTGTGGGCCTGAGCTCGGCCCCGCTCGTTTTAACGAGACTCAACGGCGGAAAAAGCGAACGGGCGAAATATATATATACATATGTATATTTATATGTATGTATGTATGAAAAGTAAAAAAAAATGTAGAAATAAATAAATTCATAAATTATAATTTCGCATAACTCAAAAGTGCACGACAGGCAGAAGCAGCAGCAGCAGCACAACGCTGCGCTAAAGACGCTAGCGCAGCACGGTTCGCGGGTGGTGGATTGTAGCAGCATTTAGGCAGCAGCGCGCATTGAAAAAGTTTGCTGATTCAACGAGACGCGGCATGGTGTACAAAACTTTTTCGACTCTTGTCAAAAGTCAAGTGTTGTTGTTTTTGAAAGAGAGGCACACCGCGGCATCGCGGTGCAGAAGAAGATATTAACCCGTGGGCAGCTAAGCTCATATCTTAAGCCTAAAGTTATCTGAAGCAAAGTTATAAAGTTACCACGGAAAATTTATTTATTTATAATGATGATATAAACTTATTTTATGCAATTTGAAAATAAATAAATTTTTTTTATTGGTATCCAATATTGGAAAGATTTAGTTTTCCTGTGAAATGAACCTGGTTGCCAAACGCATTTTTTATTTCTTTTTAGATAACTTAATACTATTAAGAAATATAAGCATTTTTAACCATTATTACTTTTAGACAGTTTTTGCTTATAATTTATGTTTCATTTTTCTTATTTAGGGCTAAAAGAGACATATGCCGCCAGAAGAGTTTTCGTTATTTTCTTCTTTGTTGAATACGAGTTTTTAAATTATTTTCATTTTTTTTTACATTTCACTTTTTCGAAGCGCAACTCGCGCGCAACTCTGCCATCTTAACTTTTGCCTTTAGATATGGTTAATCAAAAGGCTTTTAATACATTTAACATATACACACATCCTTGTGCACAAGCACACGCAAACACTTACGCATTGACGTATGCTTGTGCATCTCATTAAGGGCCTTTCTCTCTCTAGCACTCCTGCCCTCGTCTACGCCTTTGATGGTGCTCCACTTTAAGTTAGTAAATGGTAAATGCCACCATCGACTTTTGGTACTACCACGGCTTACCTTTTACTTTTTGCACTTGGAACTTGGTAACTTTGTCGGCTTCTCCTCTCACTTCGTTCACTCACAAGGAATTTCATTAATGCAAAATTATATTTATTTGTGTTCAGTCACCCCTCTTCTGACGCAGCTCAAAGTTGTCGACGTCCTCTGTCGCTGATGGAATATTTTCGCCTGCCTGCATTCATCGACGTTGTCGCTCGTTGATTTCGAAAGCTGTGATTACTTGGGAAAATACATCAAGCCAGTGTAGCCTCCGATACACCGAAGTACTTAACAACTCTCCCATTCCCCTATTTTAATTTTTACTTAGCATTTATCCGCTCTTCGCGTTTTCGCTTGCAACTTTGCAATTAGTCTACGTGCGCTTGAGAAAAGTCAGGGTTGCCAGAAATTATTACGAATTTGTCACAAAATAAGAATATCTCTTTGAGATACATTTTTTTAGCCAAAACCAAGTCTTATTTTCCTAAGTTAATTGAAATTGGTTTTAATATTTTATTGTGATTAAGAGTTGTTAATTCCTCCTCTAGCCTGATAGAGAATTCTTTCAGTGGTTGGGTTGTATGGAGAATCGCCTTTGGGATATTATCGCCGTTTACTATAAAATGTCGATACTGCGTTTGCTTGCAACGACTTATCGAGCTAATAACAAAAACAAAGAACAGACAGTAGCGAACAGCGAGTGGAATGCGAGCGAGCACATGAACTTTCTCGATAACTTTAAATCATCTAATTATGATCCTAGCGCTCCCCACACTCCCCACACTTCTTTCATCTGTTCATGGGCAAGATGAAAGTTTCGTTCGATTGGTTCGTTAGCAGAATTGATGGCTTTTGTTTCAGCAGCAGCGTGAATTAGTTTTGCCACACCCCGTTTTTGCTTTGCTTTGCTCTTCTCTGCTAAAGTATCGCGTTGAAATTTATGACGAAAATTATTGGTCGAGTTTATTAAAAGAATTTGCGCAAAGAATTTAGCGCGTAATTTATCATGGAATGCTTCTTGCTTTCCGAAAATTTATGGGTTTCATAAATGACCGCAACCAGTGGTAGGCGAAGGGTGGATGGCAATAGTGTACCACCTGTCTTGATATTCGTCTGTCCGCCATAGTATTTCAGCAGATAGTCAAAATTTCAAATAAAAGTTATGAATTTTTGACAAACATTTTGAATTTTGTAATTTATTTAAAATAGTTTTAATATTCAAAACCACTGAGAATTGTAGAAAAACAAAATGACTGAAGGAAGGTGTAAAGAAAGCATTATCAAAAACAAACTTTTTAGTTTCGAATTTTTAATTACAGTGCATATCTTTTGAACTAAAAAAAGCTTTAGCTTGATGCTGCTGGACCGACTTACAAAATAAGTTTTAATCACTTTAAGATTTTTCCAAAGAAAAAAATGTCCATTAAAATTTTAAGATTAAAGTTAATTTTGCATATTGAGTATAAAATAATTATGGTAAAAATATTATTTTCGTACTTTAAGTACAAAAGTGAGATTTGAATTTTTTATAAATAAAGGATCGAATTTGTTATATACCTTTTAGAGGTGACCGATTATTGTACTACGCCAAAGAACTGTGCTCGTGTTCGTCCGTCTGTGTTGCACTTGCACACGTTGCAACATTATTTTCGAATGATGTCGGCTGTATGCAAATCTCCATAAATATGAATGAGTCGAGATGAGATGAGATGAGATGAGCGAGTGAGCGCCTAGCCTTGCTTCCAAAAAAATAATAATAAAGAGAAAAAATCCAAAAACTAAAATGTGAGATTTTTTGTTTGTTTTAGTGTTGAAAAGTTTGCATAACTCGGTGTGAGTTTATGAGTTTGTGTGCGTGTGTGTGTGTGTGTATGTGGTTTTTTGCCTGTATGTTTGTGTAACTTTTGATTTATAAAAACCATTTTGATACACCGCACGAAATGAGGCATGAAATACAACTCATCTCATCTCATCTTCTCTCATCTCATCTCATCTGCACAGTCGTACCGACCCGTACCGCTCGTTGGTATTTCCAGCAAAAGTGTACTGTGAGAAAACATTTTAATAAATTTATTATCATGGCACTAAACATAAATCTCGATTTAATATGTGGGTCAAAGTTAGCTTGTTTATTAAGCAAACTTTTTCCGTTGCGAGTGAAATACGACACTCGATTTATGTTGAAAATATTCTTAAATTATGCTTGTTGAACTAGTAAAAATGTATTATCTCATAATTTTTGGCCTTTGCGGCGACATCCATTTGTTTTTATAACATTGTTTACACTAATAACTCGAGATATCTTTCCGAAGATTAAATCGGTCGTCTTAAAATTATGTAATCAAAAAGTGTAATCAAAATACATCAATAAAAAACTTCAAATTAATCAAAGATAATAACCCAATGTAAATATAGGAGCAATTGATTCGTTATTTTAAAGTTTCTCATTGTCATTTTTGTGGGAACAAAAGCAAAAAGAGAGATATCAACAATGAGAACAGAATTCTCAAAACTAGAAATCAGACTTCTGTCAAGATCAGTTGAAGAGTTGCCATTTCTACTGTACGAATTTTACGGGAATATTTAAATTTATACAAAAAACAAACTAAACAAAGCAACAGATTATTAAACGTGTGCCTTGTACAATTCATAGCAAATAGCAAACCATGCCCCCCTGCATGAGATTTCGTTTTGTTAGTTTTGTATTCCACTTGTTGTTGGTTTTGTAGGTCCGTTTGTCGGTAGGACAGGGCAGCGCAGTGCAGTGCAGGGCATGGCATGGCACACCGAATGTACATAACTCATCAAAAATGCATTAATCAGCGTAAAAGCGAAAGCTTAAAGCGAGAGCGATTTCATCTGCCGTGAGTGATTTTATTTGCAACTTATGTGGCCAAATAGAAAAAACGCCACGGAATGGTGTCATGGAGAGAGTGAGAAAGTGGGCGAAAGTGATGCCAGCTGAAGGACCTCATTCATCAAAACTGTTTGCACAAGATGATATCTATGATAAGGCTCCGAGCAAGGCGTGAGGACATAACGTGCGGTCGTCGCAATCTAAACTTGTATCGCAAATATTTGCCAAAGATAAAAAAACAAACGCACGAGGCGAGCGAAGAGCGTTTTCCAAGATGGCGTTTAAGTGTCATAAAATATGCACACGATAAGTGATACCCTGCCCTCGCGCACTGCACCGTAACGCATTCACGATTTTAATTGAAAAAGCAGCGTGCGACCGTCGCACACTGTTCATGGTTTTTAAATAATTTAGTATGCAATTTTTTTTTGGTCCATCTGTTATCAATTTTCAAGAGCAGATAAATCAAGTAGCTAGAGGAAATATACCATTATTCCCAAACTCCATTTGGCAACCCTTGCAATATAAAAATGTATAATAGTTAAATTGAATGACAGTATTAAATAACCTTTTAGAAATAACAAAATTATTGTTCGACACTTTTAAACTAAAATCTTATTTTTGTTCTTCACAAATTTCGTGCGAGCATAGTTCTATCATGCTACACTGTGCGCCAACGTTAAACTTTTAATGGCGCATTATTTTCAAAATAAATTATGACTGAAAGTAAGTTCGAGCGAACGCAAAAGGCAGGAACGAAAAGCAAAAAATTATGGAATTAACTGCGCAAACAAGAAAGATAAAACCGTTAACATTTCACTTGATATATTTGAAAAAGTCGCGCGCGGAAAGAAATGTTTTTTTTTCGAGTTAAACTTTTGAACTAAATCAGAAATGCAGAAAAGAACTTTGCTTTATTTTCGCGTTGTGTTTCCTTTTTTTTGTTTTTTTGTATAGTTAAAGGAATAAAAAAACAAAAAAAAGGACTTTAAAAAAATAATACCAACTGAAAAAAATAAATAAATTGCTCGAAAGTGTGGAATCTGCAAGCTCCAACTGCGCTGCTGAAAGTTTGCGTTGAGCAAAAGCGCCAAAGCTGCAGCGACAGCGGAAGAGTTAAAAGCAACTCTCAAATGCCGCCACTTTATCTCAAAACCCACGCAGAGTCCGCGACGCGTTGCACATTGGAACTGATTGTGGGACAAGTTAACAGAATATATACTTTTTGCTTTTGTTTTAACATGACGTTAATTTTGTTATGCCTTGTAAATTAATAAAAAAAAATGTTTTGTTAAAAATGAAATGAAAAACTAAACATTCAATTGATTGCAGATTTTTAAAATGAATATCATTTTGAGCTTTCAAATGAGCAAACAAAAAAATAAAAAATTTTAATGCAAACTTTGCATTTAATAGTGACAGTGTTGCCATTGCACTCTACCACTGGCATTTTCAGAATTGTAGGGCATTTGCTATTACCGTTGTTGCTGTTGTTGTTGTTTGTGCTGCAAGTATTTATGACAGGATTTTGTGCCATGAAAAACGCGCAAAGTTTATTTTGTCATAAATGAACGCGAGATCGCGCCACTTCACCTGCTTGAAGGATATGGCTTGGGCATGCATGTGTGTGAGTGAGTGTTCTTATGTCGGAATGCATGTCTGTCGGTATGTGTGCCAGCACAGTTTATGCAAAAATTCATTTCGTGCTTCCGTTTCCGCTAATATATATAAAGAAGACGAAGAAGAACAAGAAATAGAAGCAGCCACAAAAACAACAACAGAAGACAATGATGGAAACTCCACGAAAACTTACGAAAAACAAAATCATAAATTTTTTAATAAAACCGAATTTCGAAATTTATGATACACATTCACAATGCCAACAACAACAATAGTACAGTAAAATAATAGCAAAAAGGACGCCTTCAGAGACACCAAATCCGAACGACGACAAACAACTTTGTGTGCGTTTTATTGACCAACGCCACCAGCAGAAGTCAAAGAAAGTTTTCTTTCTTTATTTTAGATACACACACACCCACACATCCGCACATTCAGTCTCCTGAAGGCTGCCTTTTAAAGTTGTTCCTTCCGGTTCCTTTCGTGTGTGGCGTAGTAATCTACCTCGTGTTATACAGCAGTCTATATGGAAATCCATTGTGAAACCAATAATATACCAGTCAGCGTGACCGCATTCTGTAGTTTCCCAGAATTATGCAGCAGTTTATTTGTTGTTTAAATCATTTTTTGTATTTTCTTTTGTTTTAAAATATTAAATTGAGAATAAAATTATTATTACTGCCCTGTTAAATTTGTGTTTGTTAGTTAACTTTAATTTGTATACGTTTTTTAAAGTTTTTGTTTTGGTTTTTAGAACAAACAAAATTTGTTATTAGATAATGCGGCCACACTGCATTCCGTCTTGCTGCAGTCTCCCGCAATCGGAAATAAAAACTTTTTAATTTCCGGTATTAATCATCGCCGAAAAAGCAGTTCCAACAGAAGCAGCAGCAGCAGCGACAGCGGCGGACGACGACGATGTTGTTTTCTATTCTCTGTTCTCTGCGCTTCCATCGACTTGACTTGAAGGGAAATTTATGTGCAAGATATGCGCTGCCGCTGCTCGGGTTAAATGAGCTTCAAAATTGTTTACCGTCGTTGTCGTCGTCGTCGTTGTTGTCGTTGTTGCATCTTTGTCTGCTGTTGCAACAGCAAAATATTATGTTGCAACTGGCAGACTACGCAGACTGGTAAGACAAAGTATGTTGCCGTCGCCAGTGCTGCAGCTGCAGCTGCTTCTGCTGCTGATGTTGATGAGCGCCATGCCATGCCATTCCATGCCATCCCAGCAATGTCTTAATTAAATCCACCCATTTCGTGTTGGAAATTTAAATTAAGTGCCTCGTGCGATTCCCGTTCGTTGGCTGGTTTGCTTTTTCCCTCGCTATGTGCATCTTTAATGTCACTCCGCGTTTTCCTCCAAATTGTCCTTATCGTTGCTTGTTGTGACACATCTTCTGCGTCCTCATATGACAGCATCTAACTTTCACAAAATCCCAGCGTCTAAACATGTCTGCGAACCGAAGTTTTTCTATTTAATACATTGTGGCAGCATGTTGCACTGAAAAAAATTTGTATCACAAAAGGGAAAATAACATTTCCAAAGTATTTATTTGTTGCTTATAAAAAAAAAACCGGGGTGCTTGAGATTGTAAATATATTTTAGGGTGAATTCGTACTCCTTAAAAACTAGAAATATTTATTTTTTTGCTTGGTAGCCAAGGGATTAGCATATAATGTTCCTTCTCTTGTCCTTTTCTATAAAATGAAAAAATTTTACACTTTACTATTGTAGACATTTAAGCAATAAAATCATCTTGTAACTACATTAATATTGAATATTTTTCAATAATAAAAATTTTTTTTTCACTGATTCTTTCTTTAGAATTTTTATTAATTAAACTTTAGACCCGATCTAATATGTAAAAGAGAACCGAGGTCGCGCCCTATAAATGTAGTACTCAGATAAATTCATTTAAGCTTTCTGATGTGTCTCGTTTGTACTAGTACTAGTATTAGTACTATAGGTTCTCCATGTTTTCATATTAATATTTACCTTTTTTATATATTTTGTTTAGTTAGCAATGTCGGAAAAAAGGACCAACCTAATATAAAATAAAATGTTTTTTATTGTGTTTCATGCAACCGCTTGGGCTAGTATAAATTTTTTCCCCCAGTACGCGAGAATACAAAGTGACAACATAAAAACTATTACCACGAAGACATGTTCACAAGTCTTAATTACCCTGGGATTTGCATATAACATTGACGCCTCCGCCTACCATGACACCAGTACCACAGTTTGTGGTGAATAGACGATTGCGACTTGTGTGCTTCAGAGTTTCAGAGGCACCTGCGCACGCCGCAGGAGACCAAAAATCGCAGAGAGGAGCATGTCATAAACGACGCGTCGACGGCAGCGGTTCGTCTCGTCTGCGGCAAGGTTTATTGTTTTATGACTGAAGCCAGCGTCATGTGTCGAGCACATCAGTGGGTGGCACAGAAAATGCTAAAACTCCAAACCCGAAAACGTTTCTCCCGAGAGAATGCGCGGGGAAATAAAGTCAATTACATTTGGTGCTTATCTTTCGTAGGTTTCATTCTTTTTTTATTTTTTTGTAATGGCTTTATAAATTAACAGCTTGGGAGGAGGATGAAGACAGCAACAGCGACCACTGTTTTAGCTGTGCCCCACTTTTTATAGCCTCCTGCTTCGTAAATGTCCCTCGCACGCATACGTACTCAAGTGAAAAATTTAAAATTTCTTAAATGAATCTCCACTCGAAATTTATGCGCTTGTTTCTTGTCTTTTGCAGATACTCGTACACCGCAAACAAGGACATCTTTACGGCGCGCGGCATAGATAGACCAGCACCTCGTCGCAGAAGCGTCCCTGAAACCAAACACAGAGCAGAACGCACATAAACGCCACAAAAGGCACGCACCACTCCTAAGCAGCAGCAGCAGCACGTTTGCTTTTTTGGCGTTGCGTTTTCTCATTTTCGTTTCGGGGTCTTGGCGTATTTTGCGGGAGCTACTGACGCAATCAAACCGCGCCGCTTTCAACATTTCAAGGTAAGAGTTTAATTACGCTCAACATTGGCAGCAGTCGCGCGGCTGCGGTTGTGGCTGTCCGTGCACCCTGCTGGCTGTTCTCTGTTGTTTCTTTTGGAATTGGTTCCGTGCGGCAGCAGCTACAAACTCTGAAACATAATTTTGTGTTGCCAATTGCTTTTGCTTTTGGTTTTTTTTTTGTTTTGTAAATTTTTTTTATTAATATTAGTTAGCCTTGAAAAACGTCCGAGTTGATGCTCATAGCAAAATACTTTAACGCAATGGCGGGGCCAACTTTGCATTTGTTTTTGTTTTTTACTAATTAAGCGCGGCGGTTGTTGAGGACGATGTTGTTTTATCCTGACGCAACTAGAGTGCCACCGTTTCATTAATACAATTTACACCGTTTCGACATGGCGTCGAATGTAAAACGTGTCCTGTTGTAATTTAGAAGTATTTCTTATGTATTTTGTTGTTGCTGTTGTTGTGAATTAGTCTCTCTGTCATTTTAAGGACAGTTGGTGCACTTACAATGCCAATGTAGCAGAAATAGAAACGGTTGGGTTTGACATTTCGTATTTGTAACATCATTTGCTAATGTCTTCTTCTTGGAGATATGAATGAAGTTATTACAACTTAAATGTCTGTTCTGAGATATATCGATTTTTTTACGCGATTTATTGTTTTTGTATTACATATAAATTTTACTAACTATATTAAATTAAACTGTCACCGATAATACAAAGAGTACAGCTATTTTTAATAAACACTTTATATAAGGTTGTGCTTTTTTAAAAAAGAACTCTAACATAATAATAATAAATCATTTATAAAATATTTTTCATTTGATAATAACTTTAAATAATGGCTTCTAGTTCTAAACAACTCCGAATTATAATTAAGCATAATTGCTAATAATTTGATCATAAATAAAATGGGCGTTTTATTGCGTACTTTAGTCGACGCCCACAACAAAAAGCAGTGCTAAATGTAAATACAAAACAAACTGATTTTCTGCCAAACAGATGAATAAATAATAGAAAAAAAAACAAAACAAAACAAAACAAAAAATAATATTGTATTAAATTAAAAAACAAAAAAAACTTTGCACTTTGACATTGTGGCAAAGGGTCCCTGCGGCATTCGCCTTTGCTGCTTGTTAGTTTTACATTTGTGTGCGTAAATTTTAATTAAATATTTCATATGATAAAATTAGCAAACCACTTAAACGCGCATTTAATATCGCGCAAGTGATTAATTATTCAACTTTAACTAAATTAACCGTTCGCATATGCATATGCATACGCTTACGCGTAAGTGTGTGTTTTTGTCGATGTGCGTGTATGCTTAGCTGCCGGCTATGTAAATGTGTAATTTAAAGGCAGATAATGCCCAAATGCCCAGCGGTACAAAGCGTAGAATGAGCAATGAGCCGCATTTGTATCTGTTGGAATAACTCCGCCCAGTACCCTGTATTTTATAACTCCTTCTATCTGCTTTCGACTGTCAGCTTAGCTCACTGACGTGCCGCACAGTACTTGGATGTAGTAAACAAAACTGATTCAAATGAAATTAATTTAAAAAAAACAAAGAAACACGAGATGTCTTAGTATATTTTTCTTTTCCTTTAAAATGTTTTTTAAAATTTGTAATTTCCATTTGTGGCAATAACAAAGTACAAGTACAGTTACACAGTTAATCGCTCAACATTGCCAGCAGCAAAAGGAGGCGTTTTCAGTGGGCGAGTTGGGTGGTGCGTGTGGTGTTGCGTTAATCCGCCATGATTCCACATTAGTGATTAAAGTTTAAGTTTTAAAAGGCAAGCGTAGTACTCAGACAGCATACATACAAACATGCATAAATGGATACATGCGTTCGTGTGTGTGTGCAAATCTGTGTTATTCTGTGAAAATGTGAATATGTATCCGAGTGTGTTGTTTGAATCAAAAGTTTGCTGCGTTGTCAAAGTTGTTGTAATTATTTTACAGTTTTATTAAAATAATGTAATCGAGCAGAAAATCTAGCTAAAAGTTAAAATGTGTTTATGTGCTCGTCTGTCTGTCTGTCTGTTTGTATGTTTGTGTTCTTGTCAGTCGGCTGCGGGGTACAAAATGGCGGTAGCAAATTCAATTTGCTTTTATTAAAATTGACATTTGAAGTTGTACTTTAAAGCTGCTATCTTAATGAGATTAAGCGCCTTGAGCAGATACATATGTATATACATTCGACACACATACATGCATACATACATCAAGTAATATTTTATTTTAAAAGATTTGAGTTCATTTTTGTGTATGGCAGTGAAATGCAAATATACATACACACATATGTATCTTAGTGTTTGCATGTGTATTACATTGATGTATCCCAATTGAATTTAATTTTCGTTTACATGACAGACTTTTTATGATCTGATAGTTGATTATTATTTTGTAAAACTAAACTTTAAACTGATACTTGTAATACAATATTTGGATTTTTTTTTGGATGAACGCAATGAGTCATTGAAAAAACAGTAAATCTGAAAAATTTCTTTACAAATTTATAGTAAAATACAATAAATAAATCAATAAATGTTTTTATTTGACTTTTATAAAGTTTGTTTTCTTTTCCAATCAATTCTCAAATACCTAGAATGGTTGAATTATTTTTTTCCATTTTAATCTTTTATCATGTATGAAATTCAGAATGTATTACTACAATACTGTCATTATGATAAACACAAATTGTGTTTATATTTGTAGATATCACGTTAACTAAGAAAATATCCCAAATATTGGCAATCAATTAAACTATTATTAAAAAAAATAAATATTTATTTCACCTATTATAGAAATTGTTCATTTTATGTGAACTAATTTAAAGGATTTGAATCGGACGTCATGAATGTTAAATGTTTCAATATTGAATTCGCTATCAAATGAAATTTAAACAATTCGTGGTTGGCATGAAATGCGCGCCACAGCAGTGCAACCGAAGCATGTTGCAATTAAGTATCAAAGATTCCCTGGAATTTGTGTGTACTTGATTCATACGCCTCGTCTATTATAGCACTCCAAACTCCATCAATAAAGGCGGCTAATTAAATTAAGCACACCTTCGTGAGCAGCAATTATGACGATGTCAAATGACGTCTCAGATTTGAGCATTGGAAACCACTTAAGTTTACATTGGCTCCACAAATCGAGGAATGCACATAAGCCCAACCGCTTGTATGTATCTTGAGCGAAAAAAAACCTCAAGCGTTTGTTTAGTGGGAAGAGTCGGCCTAAACACTGCATAAAGTTATCGTTTAAATGAAGCAAACACCATTGCCAGTAACATTATTTTACGTTTACCTTAAAAAAAACAAATTGTATAGCAATCTAACATTGAGTGTTGTCGGTTTCTTGTGCCTCTGGAATACTTCTACCAATTTGATGGCAATTTGTTTCTACTCAATTTTCGTGAGTAGAATTACGTGCAATTCTCACACGAAATTGACGTGGATGCATTTCAGTTCAACAATAACCTCGTCTTCTCCAAAAACAAAAATAAAAAAACAAAATGTGTAACAAAAAGTTTGCACAATGAAATAACAAGGACTAAGAAGAAGACTTAAGCGCCGCAAATATTGATGACAAAAACAAAAGTCATTTTTCATTCATTTCGGGCCAGCACCGCACCGCAGCCAGCAACCGCAACCAAAGAAGGGAAAGAAAAAGAAAGACCCGAAAGAGTTGCAGAACAAGCGAAACATATCGAAAAATCCATCAGATTAGGACATCAAAACAACCGAAACGACAAAAACACGCTTCGCAGCAGGAGCTGAACAAAAATATAGCCCTGTCGCAGCCAGGGTAGGTTATGTGGGTGTGACTGAGGGGCATGTGTGCGCCCGGGTTTCGTAGCGTTGTAATTGCCATCGGTAGTACAAAAGCGATGCAAGTCGACAAAAAAAAGTTAAGTTAAGTAAAATAAAACAGCACGACTTAAAGTTTTTAGTACTTTTTTTTCCTTGGCTGTAGTTTGTGTATTTTTTTTTTGTTTCTACTGAAACTGAATTTTCGACGAGTAAGAATTTTCGTGAATTGAAACTAAAAAAGAAAAAACTCAAGTGAAAAACAAAGTTTTTCGTGAAAAAAAAAGTAAAACAAAAATATAAAAAAGAAACCCAAAAAGTTAATATTTGAAAAACCCCAAGTCAGAGTCAGGATTCTATTTCCAAACTCTCCAACACCCACCCAGTTTGGGCACGGGCACGAGCACGCACTGACTCACTCACCAACTTAGCGCAGTCATCGTCAGCTTCCTCCTCGTCTTTCGTTGTCGTCCTTGTAGATTCATACATGGAAAATGCATTTGTGCGATACCTTAAACCGATAAATCACAAAGTGAAAACTTGAATTACATTCCGTAAAGAAATTTAAAGGATTCACGCTGCCTGTCGACGGACGTTCGGTCGTGAAGCCGACGACGACGTCTGCATGAAGTCGGTCCGCGCCAGAGCAGAACATAGCAGACCAGACCAAGCTTGCCTTTGCTGGAGCACTCAGTTTTATTCCAATGCCATTTCCCTGACATGCCAATCCACTCCACTTTATGCTGTTCCATTCATTACGGCTGTCGTCGTCGTCTTCGTCGCCGCCGCCGCCGAGACAAAGACATTTATGAAAATACTTATTCTTGGCCTCTGAAGAGCTGCTCCTGCTGCATTTATTGTGGTCCTTTTGGCGCGGAGCAAAACTTTACTTTACGATTGTTATGGACGGAAATGGGAAGCGTTTCTAGTATGACATTTTAAACTTAAGCACCAGACGATATTGAAGTATATCAGCAACATAAGGAACGAATGCGACAGAGAAGAAAGGTATCTATAACAAAGGCTCCATCTACTTCGCTTTTATTCAATTATTTTATTAGATTTCTATCAAAGTAGTTTTTCCCAACAAAACATCAGCGAAGACAACTTCTAAATAGATTTCGAATGTTGTAAAGAATTAATCAATCATTGTTTACGTTTTCAAAGAAAATGATTTTATCTAAAAAATTTCCTACCTTAATGGAATTTCTTCAAATAGTCTAAATTTGTATATAACTTTAGGTTTTGTTTGAACTTTACTAATGCACAGCTTTGAATTCAGTGATGAAATTTCAGGTCTGATTCTCCAGCACGAAGTGACTTTATGCCACTAAAAGAACCACAATAAACATAATCCGATGTCAAATTTTCCACCTCGAACTTATCTAACATTCAAATAACATAACAAAATTATTTCCCTTGATATTTTTACATGGATGTCACTTTAAATAGTTCTTTTTGACGTTAACCGAGTGCCTCTAGCTTATTTAAAAAATGAAAACCAACACTCGAAATATTATTTGAAAATAACATACATACTCGTATTTGTGGATACTATAACTTCGGTCACAAATAGCATGTCAAATGAGTGAACTCTTTCATATGACCCCTTTGTATTCTTGCCCAACTGTGGTTGTGCTAATGCTGCTGCTGTTAGCGTTGGTGATGGTGCTGGTGCTGGCGCTGGTACTGTTACAGTTGCCTTCGTTGTCGAACACATGTTTTGACACGACACGACATTAGCCTCCGGTGGCCTTTTAAACGCTGCAGCGCATGCAAACAAACAAACCAAAGTTTATCCACAGGGAGATGTAAACCGTTTAATCAAATATTAATGTGCCCAACGGAGGTCGGTTTGTGTGAGGCCTTGCCTTCCCGCCTCCCCGCCTCCACGACTCCTCGTATCGCAACATAACGCTTCATGATAAGCGGCAAATTTGCGCTGATGCGAACTTGCCACTCTTGTTCGAACAGATCCCTTGAGACATGAGTTTGGTTGAAGTTTTTTTTTTTTTGCTGTTTTCATTTATTTGTATTTATCCCCCATTTATTCGTTGTTTCAACTTTATGTTGAGCAGGCTATTGCCACTCTTGCATCCATCGAAATGTCCGAGTGTGCGGCTTTGAAGTTTTCGTAATGCGACAGCAATAGCATCGGCTGCTCCACATTTCGCCACAGATTAGCGTCAACATATTTCCAAACAGTTCTTAATTCTGGCAGCTAAAAAGCAAAGTTTTACATGCTGTTGCGTTTCCCAGTGCGACAGTTATGAGCATGCAACATGTCAGTGTATATTGAACTTTTGATCGGCTTTACTTAAGGCATTATTATTTAGTTGATAACCTTTGACTTGTATAAATAATAATAAGAAAATTCGAAGGTATTAAGAATTCGATATAAAAATATAACATATCTATTAAAACTTGTATTAAAATGTTATCAGCATTTTACTTAGATTGCATAAGAATATTTAAACTTAACACGACTACACACAAAAAAAAAAACAATGCTCCATTATTTCTTTGAATAGACTTTTGTGGTTCTGATGTTGCCATTTGGTTTTTTTTTTGCCTATTTTGATCAACCGAATGGAGTGTGCATTTGTTCCGGTATGACAGTTTTTCACAATTTGCAGATTTGCAATTTAAAGAATAATCGGAAACTGTTCTCGACTAACTCACATGCACATGCAAAGATGAAATCACTTTTTGAGTACCAGAAAATGCCAAATAGACGTCAATTGCATCACAATGGAAACGCTTGTCCTTTGCACTCAATCAAAAAAAGAACAATGAAAACATCAGGCTCTCTTTTGCGACTTTTTTCTTCGATTTCTTTTCGGCGAGGTTAGCATTTTTTTGCAGAGTATATTCCGTTCTGCTTGTCTTGAATGGAAACGAAAAATAAAAACATAAAAAAAATTTTAGAATTCTGCAGAAAAATATTGAAACGCTAAACTAGAAGAAAGAAAAAAAGAAACTCTGTTTCAACGGAAGGAACTCAACCAATTTGCAATCCTTTGAGTCATTACACACAGTTTCCGATTTGTATTTTTAGCTCACACAAACACAAAAAGCACAACACACACACACATCAACATCGCACCGTGACGAACTGGCGCAGCGCATCCAACAATACTCGTACATAGCTTCAAATGTCGAAGGAGCAACGACGGTTGCCACCAGCATTAATCCGACGCTGGCAATCAAGCTTTGAACTTGCAACTTTGATGAGACCGTGTGGCTTGGATGGATTATCGAGGCCAGCGGCACTTTAACGTCGTCGTCGTCGCTGTTGTTATTGAGAAAAGAGGGAGCTGCTGAACCGAACCGAACTGAAGAAGTCGCACAAGAAAACATTTAAGATACTCGTACAACAACAGCACAATAGCAATTATTGTCATTGTAGCTGCTTGTTTTTACGTTTATTTGCAAGGCGTGGCTGCGCACATATCTCCAACCAAACCAAACCAAACCGAACCAAATCGAATTGAATTGAATCGAAGCAGTCACACGGAACCGATTAAACCATATAAGCGCTTCAGATTCAGATTCATCTTCCTCATTTGGTTGCTTGAATGGAAATGCTCAGCTGGAGGGCATTCATCAAACGACTTGCCAGCGCAGCAAGGCGTCGTCCCGGCCAATTGTTGTTTTCATTTATAGAATTTGATTGATTGGAAGCAAAGGATATCGAAGGAGAAAAAATCATTTGGATATGTGATTGGGTTGTAAATGAAATTTTTTCAAAGCATCGCCGCGGGAACTTTTGTGTTTTAAATAATTGTAATGAAGTGCTAAAGCGAAACCAAATTGCGAGCAAATCATTCGCAATGTTAATGTAGTTACGTGCTTAACGCCTTCGATATTCATAATCCTTAAAGCAATTTATCTTACAATTAAAATACTTTTTTGTGGTATAGAAAACTGATCTCAAGACGTGCATAACTCGTATGTATATGTATCTATATGTCATTTTTGGCTATATTTTAGTTGTCCCCTAACCAACAGGCTGTCAGTCACAAGTCTAAATGGGAAAACGTGGTCAATTTCATGCGTTGTGCAAACCTACTGACTTGGCATTTATGTCAAAATGACATTCGAATACACATTGACAACTGACAACTGATTAGTTTGGCGAACGAACAATGCAGTAAAGTTGCTGTATGTTATATGTATGTGGGACAGACAGTGGCGCCTGTCGGTTGGACATCGAATTGGTGATATTAAAAATGTTATCTTTCAGCATTTCCAACTACTTTCATAAAATATGCTTGCAAATTAAAACATTATTCCTGGCATAGTCAACAATTAAACTGATAAACAAAATCGTTTGGTTATCTTAAATTGTCGCTCTCCAGCTCTCAACACTTGTGGCGCCTCCGGCAAACTACTCTATCTTGGCAAACATATAGAAAATGTTTTTTTTACGTTTCTCGAAAGCAAAAAAAATTTTCGCAAATTGGATACATCAAATTTCTGTGAACGCAATTTTATTTTCATGTACGTTTGCCCGAACCTATCTGCTATTCTGACGTTTGTCGCTCGTCCAACGCTTCACATTAATTCATGATCTACCCGTCCACAAGCCAGCCTCTTTCATTCTGCTCCTCCGCTGTCGGCTAGCTATACCGCATCAAAGCGAACAATTGTGAATTGAAATGAAATGAAGTGAAATCGATTCCTTCAGTCGATGGATGTCAATGTTGATTTGGATGTGGATGTGAATGTGGATATGGAAGTCTGTCGGATTCTGGATGACGATGTCGACGTCCAAGTGCTGATGCCAGATTGCCAGTTTGCTGACAATGAAATTTTTTCCGCGTACGCCTGATGATATTATTCCATACAGCCAGCCAGCACACGTTGCTAAAGCACTGGCGCGCTGAAATGATGTCAATTACGAATTTAGATTGTTTTGTTTTGATTCGATTCGATTCAAGTCTATTTCGTTGTGAGATTCGATTCGATTCGATTTGAATGCGAGTATTCTAAGTTGCGAGCGGCGCGTAATCAGCTCCCGTGGTTCAACGCTGTTATCAGTTGTTTTGTACGGTCGCGCATCGCATTTGGGATTATAGCTTTTATTCTATTTAGTCGTGGTACGCGTTCTCGCAAATAGCTGCTCGGGGGCTATTATTCGACAGTGTTATAACTTAATTCTGTTTTTGCAAATTTCGACATAAAAACAGATTTACTTTGTTGTGCTGTATTTTTGTTGTTGTTTTTGTTGTTTTTTTTATTCGTTTTTGTAGTTGAAGTGAGTTTTCGAAGCTTTTGAATTTAACTCGCACCGATGGGTTAATGATGCCATAATAAACTGTTTTATTGCATTTTAAAAAAGTTATCCAAAAATTCCCCAAAGTTTTTATTACGCTCTACAACTTTTTTAATTATCTTTTTCGGTTGTGTGTGTGTGAAACACTTTCCAATATGAATTTCTTTTGCTGTGTTTTTGGCTTGAAGAGCAACAATCTCTGAGTTAACAGCAACATACCCTAGTGGCGGCAATAGCAACAGCAACAGCAACAACAGCATCAACGGCTCCAACACGCACTGCCAATGGATATTGCTGCTGTTGATGATGATGGTAATGGTGCTGCTGTTTTTGTTGTTGCTGCTGTTGCTCCTGTTGCTATTACCCAACTTCAACCTGAACCAAAATGTTTTGAGTTTTGGAGTGGAAGTTTCAATTATAATCATAATGAAATATTTTACAATTTTTTTTATTAAATTTATTGTTGGTATACATTTTGGAAATTCCCATGAAAGAAACATTTCCTCATTCCTTGATGCTTGTTACATACGCAGCGCATAGCTGTGCCGATTATTGCCCGGGGAGACAGAGTGACGTGAGTGATTTGGAAAGTGTGCGTGTAAATGTTGTTTGCATATCCCCATTGACAGCAAAACCTCAATACTATGTTTACTTGGGTTCTCACTTCTTCGAACATTATTTTGTAACCAGTTTCAAAAAAAACAGTGAATGTGAGTTCATTTTGTTTAAAGTGGATTTAATTGTTCTTTACAAAAATTCAAACATTAAAAGAAAATATATTTTAATACTTAAATTAGAACAATAAATTGCTGGAAGTGGAACTATTTTTTTGCTTGTTTTTTACTATTTTGGTAATTCTTTTAACCGATTATCCAAGTAACCGAAGATTCAAATTTTGACATACACAAACACATTCGGTACATCTTGCAATAAAACTGACATTAAAGTTTAAATTATCCTTTTGTTCCGGATGTTTTGTTCTTATACAAACCAAACGATGTAGCTTTGTTCCCCACTTACCTCGAGCTCAAAACTTAATCAACTTGCCTGCAATAATATTTAAATTTAATTTTAACGCTCACATGAGATTCCTTACCTCCATTCCTTCACATTCCCACATCTCTGCTTTTCCTCTTCCGCCAGCGTTCGGTTACGAAAATATTTTGCTGAAAATTATTTCGAAATCAAAAATACAAACATCAGGGTTGGAATGAAATTGGTCGAGGTATGCGTGTACGCATTTCCCGTGCGGATGAATAACCAAGTATCCAAAAGCATTACACTCAAGTGCGGAGCAGAGGGTTCGGTGTGGTGCGGTGCGGTGTTGTACGATGTGGTATGCTGATGTTGGGATTCGATGCGAAACGTCTCAATTTGTTTGTCCAGTCGTGCCACTTGAGCTTGGACAATAGTCATCGTCGACGTCTGGTCTGTGAGTTTTGTCGGCCAAGCAAGACAATTTACCGAAAAACCACACAAAAGCATTCTTAAACCGAGAAACCATAACAAACTCAATTTATAAATACGAAGCTTGTCGGTTTGTAGGCAACCTACATACATACATGGGAGTCATGTGCTTTCAAAAGTGGTTATTTCGAATAATTTTAATTTGCATAACAATTACTGTATTAGAAATCAATTTAGTTTTCTTTGTTATTGCAATCCATTTTACTTTTTCATTAATTATTTTGAAGTGAAATTTTGAGTGATAGTTCTAAGAATATTCAAGTTAAAATGTGATATTAAGGATTATAAAAATCAATGGTTATCTTTTTTTTTTGAAACCGCACTACTCATATGAGTATTTAGACATTTACATACATACATATGTTGGAATGTCTGCTTCTATACTACCAACACAAATGTGCACAAGTGAGCTCACATTTGCTTAGATACTGAATTGTGGTAGATGATTGCTTTGGTCGAAGGATTTCATAAAAAATTGTGCACTCATAGTTTTGGGTGTGGGGAGGAGAGGGATATCGAAACAATAATACAAATTAAAAACAATTGAAAAAAAGAAACGATCCAACAAACTTTAGTAATTTTCTCGAGTTCGAACAGGGCTTTTAAAAGTTAATTTCTTATTTTGTAGTATAGAAATAAATTCCTGTAAATCAGTTTGTGCGTGTATGTGTGTGTGATGAAAACTAATTTAAGGATTGTTTGTGGATTAAATGTGGGGAGATGGAAAGAAAAGGAAAACTCAACCAAACGAAAAATAAATAACAACAAAATTAAGTTGAATGAAAAGTAAACCGAAAAGTTTACTTAATTCGAACAATGAGCGGCGGTGCCGACAACAATCAACCGAAACGAGAACGAGAAAGAGAAAGAAAAAGAGACACTGTCAACAAAATATCCAACAATATCCTCCAAACAATATCGAAGTTAAAAAGACCAAGTCGCCGTACAATACGTTGCTCATAAGCATGCCTGCCATGCCTGGCAGCCATCTTAAACGATAGTCGAGATGTTGGTGATGGTGATGCTTCTGGATGTTGGTGGCAGATAGTGCTGGTCGTTGATTTTTTGTTGTTTTACCATTTCGAGGATAGACTACGCTGAACGGTTTATGTTGTTGAAGTTGAAGTTGACAATTGTTTTCAATTCTGTGGTCATCCGTTCGTTCGGCTTGTCAGCAAAGAAACAAACAACAATAACAAATCTTATTTCCTAGCAACACTAATGACCACAACGACATAGTCACAGACATTACACACTTGTCTACTTCCACACAGAGCGCAATCTAAGTATACACTACAAAAGAAAGGATAATTTGTTAATCAGGGAACAGAATCTAATCGTTTATTCTTTTTTTAAACATGACGAGGAAGATGGAAGATGTAAATTGTAATATAGCATATACATACATACATATATATTATAAAAAAACATTTTAATGTTACTATTGATGACGGCCGATCTAAAAATAATTAAGAAACTTATTTCAATTGTTACAGAAAATGTTTCAATGAAAATGTTTGTTGATTTTTGTTGATTTTCACCAACTTGAACAGGATGAGGATGTTATTTGTATTTATTTATTATTATTATTTAATTATTATTCATGTACACGTGCAAGTGTGTGCGAATCAGCACGTCAGAACACAAAATGAAATTTGTTAACAATTTAGTTTTGTTGCTGTTTCCAGTGCGGTGACCTATAACCAAAAGTAACACACACATTGGTCAATAGATTTGTTACTAATGCAAGAACAGAGCGAGGAAGCAACTTGCAATTCTGACAAATTCGCAGTTAAACTCTTTGCGGGCTTTCTGCACAATGTAAAGCCTTGTTGCATTTTTCTTTAGTTTTTTTTTTTGTAATCGCATTAAAATTTCAATTTCTTGTTGCAGTATTTGTCGCACAACACCGACGCAGCAGCAACACGAGGTAGCAACAGTGCAACGCCGCAACTGCAACATGACCAGACGACGCAAGCTCTTTTACGAGTGGTTCAATCTGCTAACGTTGATTTGGATGATCATCTCTGATATTTGTCTAAATGGTAAGTGGAATTAAATAAGTTCAGAAGGTAATCTGTTATTTATTTGATTGATTGAAGATAGATTGCTTATCAAATGATAGCACTTCGTTCATTGGTTTCTGATTCTCTACTTGAAGTTTAAAATCATATTGATACCAAATTGTTGTTTAGTAGATTGGTCATAAATTTTGAAAAGATCATCTGATCGATTGAAGATAAATTTAAGATAGATAAGATATGGATTTTTTAAATTAAAGATAATTAAAGACAAATTTTTGATATCTATAATATTATATCGTAGATATCTTATATATATATTTTAAATTAATTATAAAAAAATTTAAGGAAAAAAATAAAATCGATTTTAGATTAATTGTGCATTATATTGTTCGATTTATAAAAAGATTGAGCATGAAATTGTGACAAAAATTATATATTTTGCAGATAAATTTTTATATGTAATGCATTACCTTTTTATTCCTGATTTATTTTGTCTTTATCAAATAATTTTTATTATAGCCAACAATTCGAATATTTCACTTTATTTTTATCAAATTGTTTTCCCTTCATAGTGAATGCATCAATTATTTCTTTTGTATTTTCTCACTAAATAAAACTACCGCATATTTTCCGGTTTGCTCTGTCAAACCTTCATATAATTACAGATCGTTGTGTATGTCTGTCTGTATGTCAGAACTCTGATTAATTCCAATTCGCATCAACTCGATTACACATTTTTTTGCGTTGGTTTTGTTGTTGTTGTTTTTTTTTCTTTACGCTTTTTGTATTTGGCGCAGCATTCCTTTTTTCGGTGTGGTGCCTTTTTGCCATATGGCAATTTGTTAAATGCGAAAAATGTATCTGAGCGTATAAATTTCTGATTAATATCGGTTTTGTTCAATTAAAGTCGCCATCATTTGGCGACTGACTGTTCTGACTGTTTTGGCGCGGAGTCGTCGTCGCAGCGCGCCATGCCGCAGTTAATTTAATTTTTATCACAGTTTAAATTGTTCAAATTTATTGAGTAAAAAATGGCGCGCTTGATGCGCAGCGTATGTAAATTTCAGCTATCGCGTTTTCATCCGAATATGTGTGCGAGTGTGTTTGTGTGGCTGTGTGTCTGTGTGCGTGTGCAATATCGATATTAATTATTTATCGAATTCGCACGGGGCACGACGAGTGCCCGTGTCGGGTCAATGCCGCACAACCAAGCCGCCATTGTCCGCCTCCCGGCAGCACACAGTACGTTCAATAAAAACAAATATTCGAAAAATATTGAGCTTAATGAAAATAGTTATTGCCGAATAAAAGTTGTTGGACTTTTTTCAAAGCATCCGAATTAAAATTTTTTAATTAAAATCTAATTGAAATAATTGAAATCGTGCTGACGAAAAATAATTTTTAAAATTTTCAAAACCTTTTGTTTATGCAACTAAGTACTGTGCAGCGCTGTCCATCCGCTTTTTCAACGCTACCGCCTACTTCCGCGCTTTTCGCTGCTTCCGCCGCCCACATAACATACAGACAAAAACGAATTGGGGAAATTTCAATTAAACAACGCTGATTAAAAAACTGAAATAAAATAAATTTCATTAAGCGTATCACACGCATGCGACCCAGTCTCGGCGCGATGCGGCGACAACATGGCAGGCACTGCAGTCAATTGCTGCGACCAGCCGCTTGCGCCGCCTCGTGCCGAATCGCTCGTGAAAAAATAAAATTATTCGCGGCAAAGGTGCTCAACTGTCATAAATTAACATTTTCCACATTTTTGTAGTAATTAAGTTTTTGCCCATGCATGAAAATAAAAATTAAAACAAAAACAAAAACAAAAAGAGCGAAAAGCGAAAACGACGAACGAACGAACGAATGGAAAAAAAAAACAACGCTGAAATAAAATTGCATAATCGAATTCTTGTGCGCGGCGCCGCGGTCAGCGCGCGTTGAATTAACGCATAAATGTCTTTCAATTGAATTTAAATAAAATTAACGTGTATTTGTTAAAGCTTTCAAAGTTTGTTTATTTACTTTACTCTTATTTTATTTTTATTTATTTTAATTTATTTAATTTTATTTTATTTTGTTTATTTTTTTTTTCAATTTTATACAACAAAATATTTTCCCATCGCTGTGCGCGTTTTTTGTCGCGTGCGTTTTTAAACGCGCCTTTTCCAACTTGGAGCGAAAATAGTTTTGTCGTACATAATTTATGGGCGTTGTGTCATTTTTTTCTTTTTTTGTGACCACCGCAATATTATAAATGTATATGCTTTTTTTTGCATTCCGTTTGTGTATGTGTGCGTGTGTGTGTATGTAAACGTGTAATTCTCACCACATTTTGAGTAATTGTATAACGCAAAATCATTCTTCTTTTTTTTAAGTATAATTTTTTGTGTTAAATTTTTGAATAAACTTATGAATAAATTAGTTGATTTTGAATTATGTTGCCGCCATTCGATCCTTGTTATGTGTCGACCAGATGCCACTCCTCATCCGCTTTTTTCGTTTCTTTTTTTTAACAAACAAATTTACATATTTAAGAAATTTGTTATTTTTCGATCAAAAATAAAATATCTGAATTATTTTTAATCATAACCACAAATGATTAAATCAATTATTAACTTTAAATTTTTCGTTTGTAATTAAAAGTAAACCTTTTATTTACAATTTGTTTTTTATTTATAAATTTCTAACATGTTGCAACTAATTAAATTTTCAAATTATAAACAAAAATTAATTGATTAATTGCTTGAAAAATTAATTTAATCACCTGCAACAATTTTGCCACCAAGTCTCGGTTGATTTTTTATGGAACTGAAAAAACGATAAACAACATACGTAGTTGTTGTTGTTTTTTGTTTAAATAATAATAATGCAATATTTTTATTGATGTTTTATATTAATTTGCATGTAAATAAAACAATAATTTATTGCGTTTTTTGTTGTTTTTTTTTTTGTTATAATAAATTCGCGGGTATTTTGTTTCGTGCTCGATTATTATGACATATCGCAAGTGTCGCACGTGTACGCGTATGTACAACACACAGACAGACAGACAGACAACATTTCTCTTTAATGCGGTTTTTGTCACTTTTATTGAAATTGCGGGTTTGTGTTGTTGTATTTTTGTTGTTTTAATTTTGCATGACATTTCAAATAAACTTGTCATTTAAAAATCTGATGCAGTGATTTCACTGCGCTGTTTTTTTTGTTTTTTTTTTGTTTTTCATATTTGTTTGTTGCTTTACACAAACTAAAAACTGCAGCGCGCAAATCAGAGAACGCTGCAGCAAAAGCTGCTATCGTTAATCGTGCATATTTAATAAAGCAAGCGACATTTTAAATGTCCAATTTGCAGTCAAGTGGCTCGGATTTATTCATTTGATTTATTTATTGTTGATTGTTTTTTTTTTTGTACTGCCTTTGCAGCGCACTGCCTGAAGGATCTAAAAATCTTTGTGCCCGAAGCGGTCATCATGGGCAACGCAGCGACTCTGTCCTGTCAATACGACTTGGAACAGGTAGGCTAACAATTTTAAGCTAACTAAATCACTATTTTCCATTAGCAACGGCGGCGGCACAACAGCAAAAGCAGCGAAGCGATGGCGATGTTGTCCTTTGCGCGATGTCCCTACCAGTGGCGGGTGTCAAATAAAATGTTTCACACAAAAATTAAAGTTAATAATAAGCAAACATCAAATGTAACGAAATCCTTTGAATATAAAAAGTCACAATTAATTCTTCTCGAATTGTGGTTATATCGATTTGAAAAATAATTAATTTAATTTTGTTCGAAATTACTCAACTAAATCCGCCATTGGCCAGTCGCTGCTCGCTGCTCGTGCTGCTGCTGCTGCGATTCTTAATTAAAGTAATTGCGCGGTAATTCGTCTTTAATGCGCAGCTACTCTATTCTCCGTCTTGCTCCTCATGTTCTTATTTTGCTGCTCTTTTTTCTCGTAGGCGGCGTTGTATTCGGTGCGTTGGTATTTTGGCACTGAGGAATTCTATCGCTACGTGCCGAAGGAGTCGCCGCCCACGCTCGTCTTTGGAGTATCTGGGATTAATGTCGATGTAAGTTGTGCCATTTGGCTGTTTATTTTATTTCATTTTTATCATTTTTTGTGTTTATTTTTTGTTTTTTTGTTGTTTCTTGCAACAATTTCCGCTTGTCGCTTGCTGTTTGTGGGCGGCTGGGTCGAAAATAAATCCTACGGATGGCAAAGTGCTTGCCAAAGGATAGGTAAAATATATATATGTATATAAAAAAATAGAAAATAAAATGAACGGATATAAAGGATACTGCTTTATACGCGCTGGCATTTTTGGAAAAGTTATGGAAAAGAAACGCGCGCCACAAAACTCGCAAACAAAAAATGGATTCTTGCTGTAATTTATGAGCTATGTGTGCGCGCGCGATAAAATTAAGAGACACTCTGGCTGGCAGCTCTGGTGAAAGTGAGATAGCTGCCAGGCAGGCAGGCAGTCAGGGCAGCATTTGTCTTTAATAGTTTCACTTTTCAAAATAAATTGTAAATCGTTAGAGACTTCCAAAATTGCTTTTGCTCTTTACAAAACGAAATAAGTTAAATTGTTTTTTTTTTTGTGTATGGTTCATTGCCTATTTAATATATTTAATAAAGTATTAAAAAGAGTTAAAGCTACTCCTAAGCGTGTCACTATAACTTGTTGTACTTTTCATGCGACTAGTATAAATATAAATAATTTTTGTTATTTCCTTAAAAATTTAAATAATTTCGTTGGGAATTTATTTGAAACCTTTTCCAATGCGATTTCAGCAATCGCAGAATTAGAAAACCCAGTGTCGCACTCGCACCGGTTGAATTGTACAAAACAACAACCACAATGTCACTGCACATTGATGACCGCCGACGAAATTCAACGGAAGCGCGTCGCATTAATTTCGTTGCTTACTGTCGCGTCTCTGCTCCCACCAAACGCATTTGCTTGTTTGCTTGTTTGGTGGCGCACAGGTGCGTGCGTAGCATTTCGCTGTACTGTCCAAACATGTCAATCCGAAGCGCGCTGCAAAATTGTGGTTTTCCACCCACGCTAATTGCGTGTAGCCGCCGCGGCATGTGCCTTGCCTGCAGGCATAAATTGCATCAACTAATTCCAAACAAGAAATTGCAGTCGGTCCTATCGACTATTCCAAACGAATGTGGTGCACTTAAAGTAATTCAGTTTAATAATAAACATTTTCAATGTATAATTTTGAGTTATCTAATTTCAACTGGATTTGTTTTTAAATGTTTGTATACAAATAGAAGTATATGTGAAGCATGAACCACCCTTATGTTTTTAAAACCTTTTTTCAAAAGTAATCAGTTCGTCTTAAGTACAAAAGTGAACTCTGTACAAAGTTTCAACACAATATCTCTAATGGTTCTCTAGATATTGATTTAACGAGAAAGCGATATTTTTGCAATTTTGAATTGGCTCAAAGTCGAATCGGTTTGTCTTAAGGACATGATTAAATCGACTCAGTTTTTTAACCCCATCAATAATAAATATATACATATATGCTTTTTTCTATCTAGGGAATTTCTCTATGTTACAAACTTCTGCCCAAACACAATATGCTCCACCACAGAGTGGCACATAACTCAAATTGAACAAGCTTAAAATGTGTAATTCTAAATTTTTCGTGTAACTATTGACACGATATAAATAAGAAATTTTAAACGTTTCCAATAATTCAAGTTAACAATGAGGCAAATGTAGCGAATGTGGCATCATCCAAAAGGATATAAAAATAGTTTTCCTTGTCGGAAGTACTAACTAAAGTTAATAACTAACTAACACAATTTTATGAATTCTAATTATTATTTACTTCTCGCAAATTCCATCTTTCACTTTTGTCATTGTCTGTTTTCTTCTTGGAATTCGTTTGCTTAAAACGCGATTGCGAGTAAATTAAATTCCCAAATTAATTAACCACATTTCAATTCTCTTTTAAGCTACTTCGTCTTTTTCTACTTTTCCTGTTTATATTTTAATAAACAATTTCGTTTGTAAAAAATTCAATAAACTTTGGCGTTTTTTTTTCTCTCTTCAGTTTTTAATATTTATGCTGCAAGGCAGGCAGTCGGGCGAGCAGCCAAAGCCAACGAAGGTCGGCGCGGCGTGGCGTGGCGTGGCGGGACTCGTTTTTGCCATTTGCTTGCGTCGCTTGTCGAAATGTTTAATTAGAGCGAAATTCCATTAATGTTAATTAGTTGCGAAATTGTGAAAAGGGTCCAATGTGGCAGCGACGAGTGTGCAGAGGCGCATCTAGGCGGGTGGTGTGGCCGTGCGTATATGCAATTTTATAGAATTACTAGAAAAGAAGAATGCGAAAACAAAATAATACGAAAATACAAAAATACTTACGGCGCTCATGCTTAAAACCCAACAAAGTAGAAAACGAAATGAAGCACAAGACTCGAGCACAAGAAAAAGTTGAAATACTTTTCGCAATTACTCATTATGATTGGCGAGAAAAGCACTTTATTATGTTTTGTTTTTATTTTTTCTATCATGCTAAAAAAAATTTATGTGTATAAGGATATTTGGAGGGCGGCATTCGTCCGTCCGTCCGTCCGTCTGACTGGCTAACCAACGATCGAATTAACCAACCCACTCGGAAGTTAAACTCGATTGTTTTTTTGATAATGATGTAAATGAAAAGGCAATTATGCGCGGTCGGATGTGCCTCGAATCGCTCGAGTTCGATTTGAATCGCGATGCGAATTCGTTCGATTGGAGATACTCATGCGAAACATAATTTAAATAAATTCGATTGCAAATTGTATTTTTTACTACCAATTTTTTTATTGGTTTTTCATTTATTGCACGCCTTTGTGGTTCTGCTTACGTTTAAAGTGGCGTAATGAGCTGTGGTGGGCGGAACATTAGCGGCACGAGCAAGAGCTAAACTCGGGGAGGAAAGGGGCCAACTAAACTGAGTTCGACGCAGTGTTAATGAAAGTTTTATTTTAGGGAAACCGTTTCATTAACTTACGCTAAACGAAGAGTGATAAAAAATGAAATCTTATACGAATGGAAACTTTTGAATGTTCTGAAATACTTTTTGAAATAAATTATTACGTGTAGCTAAATAAGTTTAAATTTAAAGACATAGAAAGTTAATACTAACGCAGCAAAATAAATCCAGCCCCAAAACCTATCAGTTAAAATTCGATAAATCCATCAAAATCGTCATTGTTATAAAATTAATACAACTTTTGTTCTGTTGGAAATTATGAGTAGCAAGAACCTTGATATCCGCTGACTTGTTCCTATCCCAAATAAGAAAATTTACTAAACGAAGACAGAAAACCAAAAAAATTTAGAGGACCGCGGAACTTTTTGATTTTATGCAAGCGCAATTAATTTAAAAGCCGTCAAAAACTTAAGGACTTACCTGAAGTTTATGTATAAATTAGCTGAGCTTGAACCGCGCAAAGAAACTCCGTTAGAATGCATTTTAAACGTCGTTGTCAGTAGCTGAAACGCGAACAATTTATCTCATAAATACTTCGAAATGCGCTTTGTTATTTAAATACTGCACAAATACTGCTGCGGGCGGTACAGCCTTCTACGCCCACGGCCATTACTTAGCCATGATTGGCTCACTTTGACGAGCGAGCGAGATCCATTTGAGCGCTTATTAAAAAATCCTTTGAGCTAAGGAAAGAAGGAAATTCTTAAGGATTCGCACAGAAATAATTTCACTCATTTGGCATCCTTTTGGCGACCGGCTTTATTTTAATTATGAACGTTTTCCTTTTGTTTCCTTTGCTTTTGCGAAAGACCTTTTCACGGCGCTTCATTTGCAGCGATGAAATGTCCTAACGTCAAGAACAAGACAAGCAGTGGAACGGCAGATGAAGCAGTAGAAGAGAAAACTTAAAGAAATTAAAAATGTCCAAAGGACATGCTAAAGGATAACAAGAAAGGACTTATTGAAAATTTTATAGGATTCATGATTGATTGAGCGCCGCCTCATCGTATAAATGGTTAGGGTCGAGCGAGGGTGGAAAGTTAAACAAACTGGGCTGATAAATAGATGTGGGGCGAACGGTTTGCTTTTTGTGTCAGCCAGAGCCGATATTTTAAATGAGTACAAAACGCCAACGACCAAAGCAACCAAAAAAATAAATAACACGGGAAAGGATCGTAATGAGCTCGAAGCGCAGGAAGACTGTAAGTAAATATTCGCGATGGCAAAGATGCGAATGCAGCACACACAATAAAAAGGAAATTTCATTTCGATTCTAAGACACACGCATACACAAAGTCTTATAAATGCAACATTGGCCACAGAACGCAGAACGCGAACCACCTTCTTGCCATAAGTGCACTTGGCTGGCTAAAGAAGTTTCCCATTTCTGGCGGACACCGTTGTGGAGTTTCTAATTAAGAACAATTGAAGCAGCATAATAAAGCAGAAAAGAAAAAAATTGTAGAAAAACAAGCAGATAAGGAGCGCTCATGAAAGGTAAAAGCCATTCAAATTTTACTGAAACAACTATTCCTTGGAATTATAAAGTCTAGTGAGAATTTTTAAATAATGTAAAATCAGTAAATATTTGAGAATCAATAAAAATTTTTTGGTATTCTGAAATTTAAGGATTCAATGAAGTCTCCATCATTGAATCCTTAAATTCAATTGATAATTGATTTAATGCAAAAAAATACATTTCGAACACTTTAACAATGTCTGCAAAATGTTTCATTGAAAAAGGTCTGGCCGCCTTCAAGAATGATTACTAAGTCAAACTAAGTAAGCTGTTCGTTTTAGAATGCAGTTTCCTTAATTTTAGAATGGCTAAAACAATCAAGGCATTGATTTGATTAGAATTGATATTAGTATGAAATGAGTTTGGCACCTGCAGGAACTAAGATAAAATGCAGCAATGCCGAAGTAAGAAAAAGTAATGATGGACCATGCAATAGGACCAAATTAGTCGAAGAGCTGCGTGAAACAAAAAAAAAAATGTCCAAGGAAGGAACTCAAATGGGATTTTAATTATTGAGAGCTGCATGAAGCGAATAGAAGCAGCAGCTGCAAATAACGTACCGCAGACACAAACACAGACACACACAATGGCAGCTCAAGGAACTTCAGTGCATCCATAAAACTGAAAAACTCTGAATCTGAATCTGAAGTCATAAAATATTTAATAATTTCTCTTCGTGCTTATATTCAATTAAATTTAACCAACCCCCCCCCCCACGAATCTCCACTCTCCTATACAAGCGCACTACACTCGAATTAAGGTCGTGCGCGGTTGGTGAGTGTTGGTGAGGGTGGACACCAACACTCACCTGCAAAAGGGACAACAATCAACGCAATTGCTTTAGGACGCGCTCCCTTTAATAGCGTCGCATGAAGTGCAGTAACAGCTGGAGAGGGAGTTAAAGGAGGCACTTGAAAGCGCTCTTGATGTCAACAGCGCACAAAACGCTCAGCATATGAGTCACTCACTCGCCGGCCACACAGAACTTTCGAATCGTACAAAAATTGGACAGATGTGAAGGCATTATTAAAAATATGGCGTAAATTAAAAATTTTAGTACTATGCGTTGCCCGTTGAATAACGAAAGTGTTTTTGTTTGCATGCGTGCTCTGTATGTGTATGTGTGTGTAGGTATGTGATCGTGCGTGTGTGACTGCTGTCAACTTCATTGCCATAGATTGCATTTGCATCTGTATCCGCACTTGTTTTTTGTTGTTTCTGTTGTTGTGGCTGTTGCAATGCTTTGCTTTACTTTGCTTGCAACGAGGCGCGACACGCGCGCTCGTCTGCCACTGACATCAGAACGTTTGTTTGTTTGTTATGTTGCATTGTGTTGTGTTGCGGCGTAGCTTGGCGCGTTTTATACAGCTTCAAGAGCACTTGGCGCTTGTCGTTGTCCCCGTCGTTGTCGGCGTCGCCACTTCACCATTATTGGAATGCAAATTTATGCACATTAACGATGCCAACATCAGTTGCTCCTCCTCTCCAACCTTTCCCGCTTGTCGTACTCCTGTGCAGCACATGTGTGGAAATGTGCTTGGCCCACCCACCCATCACAGCTCCTCTCAATGCTTTTATTATAAAAATGCGATATCAAAGCCAAACAGAACAGAACAGAACAGAATGAAACACTTTCTGCATTCAAAAGGTCGTCATTTAAGGATATTACAAATAATTAAATTTAAAATGGAAAGTGTTAAAGATGAGATGAGATGAATGGGTTGCATTGGTGCAGCGCAGACTTCGTCCCATGGCAATATTTATCATTATACTCTTAGCCACAGCAGTTGACATCATTATTTTATAGTCCGTTGATGATGATGAGTTGTGTGGTAGTTAAATTTAATTATCCGAACTATTTCAGCAATTTGCAATTTTAAATTTACTGAAATAATGTATACGATTACATTTACAACAACAAAATGAGGATACATCGATTATTATTTATGCTTGATGAAGGGATTCCAAAGGGGTTTGGTGCACAATACTAACCAAATGCTTCCTTAATTACTAATTGAAGCACATATCAAATTTTTTTATAAAGAAAAACAATCTTTTGAATTTTTATGATCGTTTATGATCCGACGTTTTTAATTTACACATTAATTTAGTAATAAATGAACAGCTGATTTCTGATAAGTAAATCTGTAAGGTTTACGAGGCAGAAATGAGGAAAGCGAATACTTCTTTAAAATTATTATCATTTCATAGATATTTTCACATGATCATATATCTGAATCGCTCGGTGTTTTATGTTGAAATTAAATATGACGAGCAGTTAATTATACACTGTACTTGTCCCTATACATATGTATCATATGTATTCTTTTGCATTTTATTAGATTTTAAGTGAAAACACTTTATTTTTCTGAAAGTATAAATTTTTTAATTACTTTTGTAATTGATTTATAGGTTTTTCATTTACAACGCCTCATGCTTATTTTTATTTGAATTAATTCAGTTCATTGTTCGACGACAATTATTCTGAATTATTAATTAAATTCCAATAAAATCAATTACATAAGAGGAGATACACATAAATAAGCTTCGAGGCATTTTGCCGTTTTTAGCTGCCGAATGTTTTAATTATTTCTAATGAACACTTTGTGAGAAATTTATGCAAAATATACGCAAAATAGCAAACAACGACTGCATCGCGTTCTCTACACAGACTAACATACAAACATACATGGATACATACAAACAATGCCGAATTTGTATTTTCAAAATTTAATTTGGGAAAGTAGAATAGCAGCGCTCCATTCTGCCGCACTATCCATTCATTACGCTGGAGCTTTCGTTGTTGTCGAATGGCGAAGCCATTAGGAAAAGAATTTTCACAATTTAGTTTGGCCATGCTGTCCACATATGGCTTCGGCTGGCTGGCTGGCTGGCTGCTTGGCTGGTAAAGTCGTAGCTTACCTCTTTTGAATACGGCTGCTGACGCTGTGAGAGATTCTCTGTGGACTTTGCCAGTGGATTAAAGTGCGCTTTGCTTTGGTTCGTTTGTTTAGAAGCGTATTTCCTGCTTCTTTTCGGGAGAGATTAAATTTGAAAACAGTATAAATCTCAGCTTGGGGCACATGTCACGGAAGCACGCTGCCTTTTTTTTAGCATCCGTTGACACATCCGTTCACGGTTTCGAGCTGTGGGCGAACCAACACTCAGTCACTCATGTCGTCCGTCCGTCCGTTTGTGCACCGCAACGCAACGCAACGCTCGACATTTGAGACAATTGTTCTCATGACGCTCCTCCGCTCTAGCGAGATCACACCAAAACGCAACGTCAACGACTGCGACTACGAACAGGAGCAGCAATTGTGGTGATGGCATTTTTTATTGCTACCGCATTTGTTTGCCAACACTGAGGACAGGAACTTCCTGGTGCTTCTTCGGCTGCAGCTTCATCTTTTTGGTCAACCGCAACAGCAGTGCACTGTGCACCAGTTTCAAGTCTTCGGACGGTATGACGGTCGGACAGACGGAAGCGTGCTAGCGGGTCAAGTGTGTGCGTCGCTGCAAGTCATTTCAATTAAACACAACGCCAGGCCAGGACATGCCATGCCGGGTGTCAACCCTAAACTGCACACCACCGTATCCTCTTTCTGTGACGGGAAGTGACCATAAACATGTGATGTCCCATTTGCCACTCGTGCCGCACGCCATGCCGCACAGTGCTTTCTTGCTTCTACAAAATTTGGTCGAAATTTAAAATTAATTTCTACAATTCTCGGGTTATTTTTCTAAAACGTCAGATAAACTATCTTCAGAATCGATTAGAAAATACAATCAACTTCTGTTTTAGATTTTGTAATTGTCATAAAAAAACAATTTAAAAATTATGTACAAATTAAATGACTCTTGACTTGGAACGCAAATTAAAATACTGTGCATCAGCTGCCTCATACATTTCTGCTGCTTGCTGCACATGCAGCACAACTTTTCAAAATTATTAATAAAAAACTAAAATTAAAATAAAAAATTTTAAATAAAAACTTTTGCTGCAAAAGTTGTTGACAACAAACACGGATGGAAGAATTTCGCCATTAAGCCAAGCCAAGCCAAGCTAACAACGAGCTGTGTGCCCTACGCTACGCTGCGCTGTGCTGCGTTGCGTTATGCGTTGCATTGTGTCGTGTTTGTTGTTCTTGTTGTCGTAGTAGTCGACGACTGCATTTATTTGCATGCTAAGTTCAGCTTTTGATGCTCGACGTCGTCGTCGTTGTAGTTGTTGTAGGTTTTATATATGTATGTTGTTGTTTTTGTTGTTCTATGCGGCGGATGGTAATTGTGAATATTACGAGTGCTGTGCGGGCGCGGCACACAAGCGCTTTTGTGCGGTATGTACCCATGGCTAGTTCAGAGCCAGCGGCGCAACTGAAGTGACAGACGCAGTCTCAAACTCTTCCGCCTTAGCAGCGCGCCCTATGCTGCTTTATGTGTTGCGTGAACTGTGGACAAAGTGCAAAATATTTTCAATAGTTTTAAGTTACTAATACATTTAATTTTTGAATGTTAAAACCTTTTTTGCAAAATTTTAAAAACTTTAACTTTTACTTTAAATTGTTCTATTTCATAATTAATGTTTCTTCTTTAAAACGAATCGTGCTTCGGAGCACTCTAAGGTACTCCGCCTTGACGAAGCGCTCCTTTCGGTGCTTGCATTTGGGGTACTCCATATTACTCTTTTTTCTTATTAATATTTTAGAATTGTACATTGGTTTAGTTATGAAAATATTTAGAATACCTTTGAAGTCATATAAAACATAATCCACCATTTAAAGATAGCTTCACACTCGACGCAAATTTTAAAATTCCTTTTAAAAAAATAAATATTAATGACATCTGGTATTTGGGTGTTCCGGTATTTCAGAAATTAGTTATATAAAAAAATGTAAGCGAGTTGGGCAAGGAAGCGTTTTTGTTTGACCTAAATTTTTGTATAAAATATTTTTAACAGTGCGGCGCGCCGTTTCGGGTGCTGAACATTTCATTTGCAAACACAAAATAAAAGTGCGACATCAACAACAAGAACAACAACAACAAGAGCCGAAATTCAAATAAATCCTTTTTAGAACGTCAGCGAAGGAGTCGACGGGCGGCTAAGGCAGAGTGGTCTCGTCCCGTTCCGCCCCGTACCCCTTTTAATGCCTTCCTGTGTAAATGAAATGTTAGAATTTTACGCTGCGCTGAAATCCATTAAAAAATTAAAATTTGTGCAACATAAAATCATGTTGCATGCTTTTGCCGCTTTGGCCGGGTGCGCTGTCAAGCGTGCTGCCGGATGTTTGATGTTGTAATTGTCGCTGGCGCTGGCGGAAGGGATGACGGCAAAAAAAAACGATGACAATTAAAAATTAAAGTGGATTGCGGTGACGGCGGCTGCGACTACGGCGCGGCGCGGCACGGCACGTTGGTGGCAGACAAATCCATTTTTGAAATATTAACGAGGAGAATAATAAATAAAACGCGACTACGGCCTAAACTGCTCACAGTGCATTGCTCTGTGGGCGAAATGTTGCATGTGACAGTTTCGCTGCATGCGACAAGCGCGAAAAAATTGACAAATGTTAATAAAAAAGTGCAGCAGAAATGTGGCCAAATAAAAAAACAACAAAAGTGAAAAATTAAAAATTTGTAAATGACACAACACAACAAAAATAAAAAAATTTCAGCAGCAGCAATCTAAAATAAAAAAACAAAAAAAAAAAAACACCCACACAGCAACAATAAATGTGTAAAGCAAACAAAGCAGCAGCGCGCCAGCGGCGACGGCGGCGGCGAAACAACCGCACCGGAAACCTCTCATTTACTAAATTTGTGGTTGCTTTTTTCGCTTTTCGCAGGAGCACACAATCTAAATGCGAAAAGCAATGTGCAGCATTGCTGCAAGAATGGCAGCCTAACATGTCGCTGCCGCACAGTACTTTGATGTCGTAAAATACCGCAGTATGTGAAATTGCTACCGAAGCCGTTAGATCGTTTGTTGGAGAAATTATCTGTTGAATACCAAAAGTCTAAGTACTGTATGCCGCCGCAGCCTCTTGTGTCGGTCGCCAGCGAAACGACAAACGGCAACGAACAAACGAACGAATGAGAAGCTTGGCCGGAAACTTGCGATGACATAATACGATGTTCATGCATTGCGCGGGACGCTTGTTCTGTTCGTTCGCTCCGAGATATAGCAGGCAGTATTGCCGCATGTGTGGTGGTGGGTGAGGGGACATGTCGGGCATCGGTATGTGGCATGTGAATATGAATGCGGATGTGGATGCGCTGCAATAATTCATAAAGTGTTGCTGCCGTCGCTGTATGCAAAACTCGGGAGAAACGAATCGACGCAAGGACAGACGGACGGACGGACGAACGGACGGACGAACAAACATACAAACATATCTTGAAAAATTAAAATTACTCCATAGCGCTGCAGTGGAGCAGCTTCCATGCCTCATGAAGGCTACTGGCGACGACTTCTGCAGCCGGAGAGGTGGGGAGAGATTTTTTGAAAGTGTTGGTTGTAGAAGGATGTGCCAGTATAATTCATTATGTGCCGTTTTGTGCTTTTGTTGCTGGAGTTTCGTGCTCTTCTCGTGCTTCTCGACAACTTTTTGCTGTCTTCTCATGGTCCTTGTTATTGTTGTTGTCGTTGTTATTTTTGTTGTTATTGCAGTTAAGTTATTATTTCATAAAGCCAAAAATATGGAAACACTTTTCCAGTTTTTATGTGCCTGTGTAAGTGTGTAGTTATTTTTGTGAGTGCGTGAGTTTGTCTAAAAGTTTATGTATATATACTTGTTTGTATGTATGTGAGTTTTGTATATTGAGGATGTGAATTTAGAAGGAGGAGAGTGATTAAATGCCTCTTTTACTACAAACCAAAATCTATGAAATTTATAAAGTGCAATTCGCTTAAAAAGTTTTTTCGGAGAATCACTCACAAAACTTAAACCAGCTCAATTAAAACTTGAAAGTTCTTGTAGCTTCTTTAAGTATATCAATATGGTCTTTATGGACTTTAAATTCTTATTACAAATTAATTTCTATTGATATAATAGTTTTTTGAAAAACACAATAAAGTTTAATTTAAGTGGCAACATATCCAAAAAATTTAGAAGCATTCATTTCAAATAAACTCCAGCAGATTTTTAAGAAATAAATCCTCCTGCATATAAGAATATCGTCAAAAAATTGTTGCACATTGTTTCTTTAAAAAAATCCCATTGCTGCAGTTGTTTCAATTGGGTCAAATAACAACAAAAACCACCGACCAACAAATGCTGCATCGCCATAAAACAGCAGCAACAATTTGACTATCAAAAATTACCGCAACATTTCAATTTTAGGCCGAAGTGGAAAAGCCAATGCAACACGATTGCATTGTAACCAGCGGCACTCCTCATAGCACCCATTCCATGCCCCTCACTCCCATCACAACAAGAGAGAACGAGACATCTCGCACCTCAGCACAGAATAAACCACAAACGAGCTTTATCAATTTTAGATAACTTAATTAAAGCAAATTGAAATTTGGTCGCCAAATTCTGGCTTTTGCATTTGCCAGCAAAGTGAATATGCCGCCATCCTCTACCTGCCTTCTATACTCGTATTGTTGCTGTTTTTGACATGAATGTGCCGAAATTAATGTGACACCACAAAAAAAAGCACAACAACAACAACATAAAAAGAAGTACAAAGAGAAACGAGGCGCAAAATGAACGCTTTAAAGTGTGCATTTGTTAATAATTGCAACATTCGCGCGCCGTACTACATCATGTCTCCATAACGCACACTGCCGCTCCACAGTGGAAGGTTTACCTTTCGTCAGATAGTTCTAAAAAAACATTTACAAATAAATTATTTATTAAAAAACAAAGTACCAAAAATAACATTCAGCTTAATCTTCCAATGATAATTCTCCAATTTGTTTTCTAAAGGATTGCAAAAATGTAAAAATATGCATTAAATTTTCCTAAAAATTTTGTGAGCTATTTTTGTATGGTAAATAAAATCAACTCATATATTGTATAACATAAGACATAAGTTTGTTCGGTCTATGAGGTATACCATATATTGACGAGCTTTAATGAGTATCGCCACTTAGTCCGTACTACTAAAGCTTTCTCTAATTTGTGTTTCATTTCGAATTATTAAAATTTAAGTCAACCACTTTCGCTTGCAATTAGATTGTTTTTACATAAATAAAAACGTATAAACTTTTCGTAAGTCTTGGACCATTTTAATGAACTATGATCAAATATCGTTTGGGATTTTCCACTGTACGCCGCCTCCACTTTGACTGTGAACGTGGTCGGCTGATGAATGTGAGGTGCCTTTATTAGATTGGTTTTGAATTAGTAAGCCTAACAAACAGTTATGGTCTCTAAAATAATAAAAACCAAATCTAACTACCAAAGTTGTAAACGACTTTGATCTGCTAAAATAAAAATAAAATTAACTATTTAAATACATTTTCGTGATCGCATGGAAAGGAGTTGTTTGTATGGCAGGGGGTAGGAGTTTCCAAAAGTTCGATCTGGCCCATCTTAGAACTTAGCCTCCGCTTGGAGAATAAGAACTTACATACCAAATTTCATCTCGATAGCTCCAAAAATACGGATGTAATCGCTGGGACAGACAGACATGGCTAGATTGACTTAGTTTTAAATTCTGACCAAGTTTTTAATATGGGTGTTCCGATAAGTACTTGGCCACAAAAGAAAAACGAAAATTCCAGAAAAGTGGCTATTTTTTTCATATTTTCCAGTATAGTAACGTAAAAAGGTTCCAACTTTCAATTTTTAAATTTACAAACTGCAATCCCTGACAAAATTTAATTTTGTGAAAGGATCTCGATCATTTGAATGACAAACCTAAATTGTTCATTAAATTTGCAACCCGTGTTTCACCAGGCGCACAAAATTTAAAGTAAGGCAAAAACGAAAAAGTTTATTTCGGATTTTCTCTTTCTCTTTTTTTCAGATTGCAATGACACAAAATTGATTTGTTTTTGTTCGCCTTGGTCCTTTCTCTCTTGCCAATGCTTGTGCGAAAGATCTCTTCTCCTTGTAACGGAGAATGAATTTGTAGTGGAAACAACAACAAGAATTCAATGCGTGGAGAAGTGGAGTTGTTGTTGTGAGTTCGAATGAAATTGTCGGCATTTCAATTTGGCGGCTGGTTACTCTCTGTCTATGTGCGCCTAGTATAAAAATATAAAATTGTTCAAAAATTTAACTCAAACTCTTATCAGATATTTCGTCTGCTCTAAGCAAAAACCGATAAATCCAATTTTGTAAAAAATTAGTTTTCTTATGGTTCTTATCCGATCACGCCCATATATTTTGTGAGCTACTTTGTGTTACTACTAAAGTGCTAAATATCATAAAAGAACTGCATATCAGCACTGGAACTGTTTTAATAAATTATGTGTTCGCATGGAAAGGGGTGGTTTGTATGGGAGGGTGTTGTAGATCCTGGCCATTTTAGAACTTAGCCTCCGCTTGGTGAATAGGAGCTCATATTCCAAATTTCAGCTCGATAACTCATAAACTCGACTCAGAATTCGACGCTGATCATAAATATATATATATTTTGTCATACTTACCACGCCCCCTTTTGGGCGTTACAAATGGAAGAACAAATTCAATATACCATTCGGTACTTGCACGTGGCGAAGGGTATAAAAAAATGGTTGATTCAATAACGCTCGAGTCTTTTCAATAAAAATCGTTAAAAACAAGTCTACTTTATTTGTGTGTGTGTGGTGTATCAAAAAGGGGTTGATTGTGTTGCGGTTCAGGCGGCATATGCGCCACGTTGGTCGCTGCAACTCGTTCATTTGCATTTTAGAGTTCGTGCGGCCGCGTGTCCTAATCCGTTTGTCGCGCTTTTGTCTCTTCGTTTTTGTTAATTTTTTTTTATTATTGCTGACGCTGCTATTGTTGGTTCTGTTGTTTGTGTGTTTTTTGTTGTTGTTTTTGTTGTTGTCTGCCTCCAGGCGCGACATCTCGTTCACAACTGTTTTTTGTAGCGTTTTTAGTTTTTCGATTGGTTTTTTTTTCAACACTTTGGCGCTTTTGAGATAACGACGCCGATAAGCTCCTCGCTCGATGTGCGCACACACTCATACAATCACACACTCACTGCGATATACGCATACGGGTGCCCGAAGGCAGCTGAAAGTGAATGAGGCGCCAGCAACCAGACACATTGGAAGCATATGTCGATAGTTGTTCTTGTTTTTGCTATTGTTGTAGTCGCATTGTATTTGTATTGTGAATTAGAGAAGAGTAGAGAGTGGGACGTGGAGGCGCAATGACTAGTTTTTAAGACTAAAGCCAAAACGCTCGCAGCGCACAGAAGTGAAAATAAATTTTTTTTTTGTTTGCTTAGAAGGGAGCGTCTGCGGCGCACTTTGATAATACAAGAACAATACTCGTACACCAATGAAGCAGCGTTATCAAAGTGGAATGTTTTTTTTTTATATTTGTTTTATTTTGATACTCATTTGCAGAATTTTGTTTATTTAGAACTTTTGTTTAGAGTGTTTGTTATCAATGTTGAGAAATTTTGCCAATTTATTTACTTACAATAAAAAACATGAGCCGAGAATTCATTCATTTTTTTAGACAGTTGATTATAATTTAATATAAGGTTGTATGGTAAACAAAATGATGGATTATTTAATTAATGTTCTGTTCTTTGATATTCGATAACTTAGTGAAAATTTTTAATGTTATTTAAAAATGAAAATTTAAAGTTAAATCTTCTCATTAAGCTCTAATGGAGTTCGCTAAATGATTTTAAGGGCTCCTGTACTAGGAACTCTAAACCACAAATACTTGTTGATCATTTTCTTAAAACAAAATCTGAAAATGAAAATTTAATTTATCCCTCCGAAGTTTTTAAAATTAAGTTGTTTACAGTTTTTTTTTTTTGCTTAATGTTCAACTATTAATCCCATAATAAATCATTTGAACTGTCCAAGGTCTAAGTGCTGAAAAGCAAGCAGTTGATGCTGGCAATGCCTTAAGCTCGTTAATTAATTTTAAATAAAAATTGTCCGTTATTTGGTTTGGTAATTGCGAATGCAATTACGTTTTTATTTTTGTTGTTGTATTTTTATTTTTTTTGAAATGTTTTAAAAATGCCAGCGGCCATTTATAAACGCAAATAATTTTATATTATTTTCGGCGGTGGGCATATAAAAATGATAAACATCGCATACCGTCTCATAGCAAAATACACACATTCGCACACAAACACAGATACATACACAAACACATCGATAAACAAACGAAAAAAAAAGAAAAATTTTAATTACGCTTTAAAAAACAATAAAAATTCATTAACTTGAAAAAAGTAATTAAAAAGCGTGGCCTGCTGCGCGCAGCGGCGGTGTGTCGCGATCTGCGATAATAAAGCAGCCCCAAAGCCACAATGCGGCACAGCTGCTGCCTGCTGCTTCTTCTTGAACAGCTAACAGCCAACAGAAAGAGCGGCAGCAGTTAATATTGCCGAATGCATCACTTCATTTTAATCGATTTCTTCACGTTTTTCGGTTTCCTTTTTTTTCCAGCTGACAAACTCTGACGCGACTTCAGTAACGCTAAAAGGCGTAACGCGTGAGTTGACGGGCAATTATCAATGCGAGGTTTCCGAGGATGCGCCTCTCTTTCATACAGACCTCCGGTCCGCGCATATGCAGGTTATTGAGCTACCCAAGGACGATCCGACAATGCAGGTTGACAAGAAGGTCATAACCGCGAATGACAACTTCAAGGCGGTATGCACTGTAGGTCCATCGTATCCGCCTGCGAATGTCACGTGGTACATCAATGGGCGAAAGGTGAGCACATTTTGCATTCACATTCTATGGAAATTATTAAGTATTTTATGCAAGTTAGTCGCAAAATAAGAGGCTCCTAGCTGTTGTGGGGAACAGACAAATCAACGTTATATTCCATTGACTAACAAAATGTACTAACGCCTAACTCAATTCAATTACTTGTTTGTTCCATCTTTCTAAAAGGTTTACAAGACGCCGTTCCAGCGCATCAGTCAGGATGCCTACGAGGGCTCGGCTACATACTCCTCGCTGGAGATCTACCCGCACAGTCAGGTGCTGCAGGGCTTCTTTCAGGCAGTGCCCAAATTCCAGACGAGTATATTGCTGCTCTGCGAAGTGTCCATACTGCATGTGTTCCACAAAAACGTACAACAACGAATCATCCTGAGCCAAGCGCCGCCCACAACTATTTCACCCAATCTGCTCGGGCTGGAGGGCTCAAAGCGTTCCGGCAGCCACAACGGCGATCCTGACAATTCGGCACTGACCGGCGGCAGTGGCGGACGCCAAACCACCTCCGCCGCTGCGGTACTCGTTGCGTGTTTGCTCCAATTAATGACAGCAGCAGTGGCGGCGTCAAGCATGTCACCAGCAACAACAACATTGTTTGCGTGGCTACCAGCGCATTGGCGCCAGCTGTGACCAAGCTCAGCGTATACAAAGTGAAATCCTCAACAACTAAAAAAATTAAAATACTAACAAAAAAATTAAATATTAAATAAATTAAATTATAATAAAATAAATAAAAAGAAAGCAAAACAAAAACAAAACATTATTTAAATATAATAAAGCAGCAGATACAATTGCGACAACAACAAAAACATTAAAACCATAGACAAACAGAGAAAACCAAATAAAACACTGAACTTGTTTTTGTGTTTACCAAGCAAACAAACGAAATTTATAATTGATAATTTATGAAAATAATATTGAAAAATCATTAGAAAAAAATTCAAAATTGAAAAAAAATAGGATTTTAAGTGAAAAACACAACAACAACAACAAAACAAAAAAGAATCAAAAAAACACTTTTTAATTGTGTTAGTTCGTAAGTTGAACGTTATGCCATGCTTTTACAAATTACATAAATGACAAAACCAAAACCAAAAACAAAAAAAAACAAAAACAACCAATAACAAATACGAGTATTAGAAAAATTATGTTTTCCGATGGAGTGACCTCCACGGACGGTCAAAGCAGTGAATAATAAATGAATACATTTAAATTAAATAATTAAGTATAAACAATTCAACTAATTAAGCCAAACAATTACTAAATTTGTACACGTTAGGCCCATTTGTCCCCTACTACATTAAGACTGTAAATAGTATTGTAAAAAACAAAACAAAACAAACCAAAAAAGAAAAACAAAAACACAAACAACAATTTTAGCATTTAAATACGGTATATATGGATATGCCTACATACATATATATAGTGCAGTACATAATTACATAATGTTAAACATAATGAAGTTATTCCATTGTTCGTTTTCTGTTTGAATTTATTAGTTTGTTGTATTTTATAAGAAATCTTCATTTTGTACGATTAAACTGTTATGTTAAGCACCGTTACTAAAATTATTAAATTTAAGTACTAATCTAAAGTAAGCAAATCAGGGTGGTTCTTAACACTTCAATTTGTGTTCACATTTCAGCCTAGCTCTGTTCGATTAAAAGTAAATAACCAAAATTTTTTTAAAGGTCTGTACACTGACGGTCCAGGCAAATGCTTACGAAGGTACTGTTCCAAAGTTTAGTAAAAAAGGCACTAAATAAAATAAGGTCCAGGAATAGACACACATGATTTTGATTAAGTTGCCTTCAGAGATGTGCTTAACACAATTTATGGATTACTTGATGTTGTTCTTCTCAGAGCATCCACAATTCATAACTACTCAATTCAGTTTTTAAATAGTTGTATGTGAAAGAACCAGAAAGATCACAGGGTAAGCTGTGGTCAAAGTATCGCCATTTGTAAAAACCAAACTAAATGAGGTTGTCGTATGTTTCGTATGGGAATTATTGGAACAAATTTCTTCTTTTAAGAGTCTTTTTTCAAACATTTAAAATGGAATCGAATGAATAGTTGCAGCCAAAATGAATTCTTCGGGGAATTTAAAGTTTTCAAATAATTTCGACATATTTTTCCCACAGATTTCTCTGTCCAGCGAATTAGTTTTAGTATTTAATGTGTATAAATCTAGTAATTTGTGTTTTTAACTTATAGCTGAGGCTCACCCAAAACATGTATAATATACTATATATGTTGTTGCTATTGTATTGGGCGGTATTTGCACCCAGTCATCTAATGAAAGTTTTTACACATCAGATGGCAAATTTAACCAAAAAATAAGACAAAAAATAAACAAAACGAAAATGCTTCCGTTTTAGAGTGTTTTAGCATAATTTGCTAAAATTTCAAATCAAAATTGAATGGTAATCAAAAAGAAAAGTCAAGTCAAACCACGCCACTGTCAAATGTCAAATGTCAAAAGCAACAAAATAGCAGATAATTAAGAAAAACAATTTAGATGGATGTTAAATAAAACAAACAAAAACCTAAACAGTTTAAAAATCAAACATTAAACTTAATTACAGGAAAATGAAACAAAGCAAAGCAAAGCAAAGCAGAAACGAAAATTAAGAACATTAACCAAAGAACCGAATATGTTAATATACATAAGTAAGCTACAAACTGACGAACAAACATTATATTATTATCGGAAGAGGAAAGAGTTTTCTTATAAAAATGTGGCATTTCTGCGATCCGCGTCAAGAGTAGCGCATGGATTCGTTCTAAGATAATAAAATATTAAAAATAAAATAATCAAAAAAATAAAATAAAAACAAATTAAAAATACATACAATGTAAATTAAGTCAACCGAAAGTAATAAAATATAAGGATGAAAGCATTTTGTAGGCTGGCACTGAGTGATGTGACTAGTTGCTCCAGCATATGCGAGAGTGCAACCCAAGCCAGTGGCGAAACATAAAAATACGTTAACTTTAAATAAAGATGATTTAAAAATGTATCAACGATGTTTTATTCTAGATCAAGGAAATGGTATGGTATGGTATTAAAATTATTTTGTAGGAAAAATATTTGTTGTTTTTGTAGTTAAACCCAACGACGCAAATAGTTAAACCATAAGTTATTTCGTCTTTTAAAAAATACTTGAATTTTATTTGATGACTCGATATCAAGCGAAACTAAAAGAACACATTCAAATGAAACATAAAATGTTTAAAAAAGCAATTTAAACCATGTTGGTGGTGTCGTCTTTGTGGTAGATCGTAGCATCGTGGAACTTGAAGTTATCCACGTCGAAGTAGTAGTCATGTTTCACGGGACGGTTGAAGGGGAAGCCGAATGGCAGCGTGTCAAGGAATCTCGAGCCGGAGCCGATGCCGCACGAAATGACTGGATTGAATCCAGTGTATTGCTTCACAGTTGGTTCGTGGAAGGGATAAACCATGAAGAAGAACTGGTATGGCATACCGCCCTTCTTGCCCTTTGGCAGCATCAGTCTGTTGGGCACGCCGCAGTGAGCTTCCATTTGGTTGAGTGGGAACTTGTAGTCGGTGGTGGTGGCATCCATTACCTTCTGGTAGAGCTCCAAATAGGTGGTTCTATCATTGACGTACCATGTGAAGTCGATCGAGTTGCGCTTAATGGCATTTGTGCCGGCGACTAAATCAACCAGGAAATGGTCCAGCTCGAAGAAGTTCATGTAGTTGTCATCCAGATACAAAATCTTTCCATTTTCGTCGTATTTCGGACCAATGAAGATCTTCACAATGGCGTGTTGAGCTTTGTCTGAGGTCACATCCAAAGTAAACTCGAAAGGTTTGTGGTTCAGACGGAATTGGCGAGCCTTAATGGCGAAACTGTGTCCCTCGTAGTGCGAGTTGCGTCCGAATTTGAAGAGCTCATCACCAGAAACATCAGTGGGCACCTCTACGTTGACGGCGTTGCTAATGTCAGCATCAAAGTGCTCGAAGTAGGTGGTCAGGCTTTCGGGCATATGCACGTTGTCGATTTTAACACCCTCAAATGTTAAGTCCTTCTTGGTGTATTCGGGGAAGGTCGACATGAAACGCCAGTAGTATGAGGTAATCTCCTTGTACATTTCGAAGAAAAGTGGATCGCGGATCGAAGTTTCGTAGTGCATGAATGTGCTGGGTAGAGTTTCTTGATATTTACCATAAGCACGACCCTCGTTTACGATGTGGCGATAGAACTTGTCAAGACTGCCATAGAATTTTTTGTCAATGCTGTCGACATTACCCTGGATCATGTTGCCCAGAATGTTGACGGATTCCAAGTAGTCCTTTTTATTCGTATCGATCCAGTCCATGATGCGGTTGGCATAGACACCTACGTTCTTGACATTTTCGAAGTTGTCTTCATTGTAGAAGCTAAAGTGGTTTTCACGTGTGGGGAAGGCTACACCGGGATAGTAGTGCAGACCACTGAAGTAGCCAGAGTCAACCTCTTCATACATGTTGAATTCAGGAACTTCACCCAAATCGTGAGACAGACGCTCCAAGTAGTAACGAGACAACAATTGCCAGTGCATATACAGATAGAATTCACCACGACGGTCCTTGTTGAGCTCCTGACCAACGGGTCCCTGCGACCAGAATGGATAGTCCATGTTGAAATAGTAGTAGAAGGAGTTTAGGCCGACATCCTCCAAGAAATACGCCATATTATGATCGTAGTTGACATCACCGTAAACATTCGAGTAGTTGGACTTGATGACCACATTGTAGATCTCGTTCAGTTTCTTCACATTGTGGAATCCGTGCATGCGGAATTTCTCAGCCAATTCGATAGTGTCGGTGTCAAAGAAATGCCATGGATGAATTTCGTAGATAGCAGGCAGTACAATACCCTCGAGGTCCTTGCGGAAGAGGCTAGCCACAGTTGCGGAATAGATGAAGAGTTGCTTGTTAACATGTACGCGCGCCCAGAACATAGCATGGGTAAAGGTGGTCCAATCCTTAGCGAAGTAGAACAAACGCACCAGACCGATAGCGTATTCCTCATGACGCTCGTACATCACGCTGAAGATTTCATCATCATGGAATGGTTCGTGCTTCCACAAATCGAAAAATTGTGTTAGCTTCTCAACGTGGTTGTAGTCATCGAGGTGCTCCCATGGCTTATAGCTGTAGAAGCTATCATCATATTTGGTTACAAAAACATCGTCCTGGTAGATATGTTGGAAAATCTCCAACATAAACTTTTGTTTGATCAGGAAGTCCTTATCGGCATGTTTGGTTTCGATGTTCTTGGACGCAGCCAAGGCGAAAAGCGCCAGAGCTACAACTGCAACTGCTGTGAACGACTTCATCTTGCGAAATCATGCTTTTGCAACGGACGCGGCCTCTATTTATACTAGAACCGGTGAAGCTATCGCTAGCAGGCTAACACAATCTACAGATTGGTTCACTCAAAATCCACACCTTGACCTTGCTCGACTAAGCAACAGATGCTCGAAAGATGCATTTCACGCGACTAAAGATCACCTTGGTTTAGAAATTAAGCTTATCAGCTAACTTTGAAAACAAAAGTTCGCGAATAGCCAAACAAAATCGTTTAATTTCAATTATTGCAAAAAAATATGACTAAGCTGTATTGCTCGAACAAAGTATTATTTAGTAGAAATAACAACTTCTGGTCATTACTTTTGCTTAGTTCTAATCAAAATAAAAAAAAAAATTACAAAATAAAAAAAAGCTTTTTTCTAAGTGTACGAACTATAAATAGAACTGCATTAAAAAGCATTGTCTTATCTTTGTTGCTGCCAGACATTGACTTCAACATGGATTATGTGCATTCTGGGATGATCTCATATCGCCCGTCGTATTGGACATAGTACTTATCGTCTCATAAAATTCTATTTTTAACAAATTTATGAGACGACTGCGGAGATTTGCAATTGCCAAACTGATGAAACAATTGACTTGGGTGCAGCAACAATACCACAACGCAAAGTGCACAGCAGAGTACAAAGAGATATTTCTCGAGTGTGTTGAAGATGGTGGCGGTGGTGGTGTTGGCGGTGGTGACAAGCAGAAGGCGCCTGTCACCAGCCAGAGTAGAAGAGCACAGCATATGGATGCCATCTTCAAGAAGGCGCTGCGCCACAACCACACAACTTTAAGGCAACGAAGGAACATGGACTCTTAGAGTTGAGTGCGCTATTCTGTACTGTACTGTACTGCGCTGTGCTGCATGCTGCAGTCATGTTTCGTAAATTAAAACAAACAAATTAAGTGCACTTGCTGCTGCTTCATGTTAACATTGTAATTGCGACTATACCGTGCGGTGACTGGATGGTTGGGTTGCTCTGGCCAGAGAAGCAGCAAAAGGCTGCAGTGGTGCAGAAGACGTACGAGTTGCAAAGTTTAAACTTTGCGCCATTGCAAGTTTGTTGTGCCATATGCAAGGCGCAGTATGAGGCAAAGTAAGCAAACCACCGACTGGGTCAGGCACTGCCAGAAGCCCTTTCAAGCAAATTTTGGTTCAAATTAGTTGGAGCAGCATGCCAACGCAAACATACATAGAGCTATGGAATAAACGTTGGTGTTGGTATTTGTACCACAAGATGTGCACACATTTGGGTGGTTCGAAATATTTATGTATTTGTCATTAAGTCAACACTAAACTTAGATTGTTTTCAATCTTATTGTCAAAAATAAGCAAATGGTAAATAGGTTTATTTAAAAATCTATTTTAGCAAATTTTGAAAACAAGAATTTTTGAAAAAACTGCAGGTTTGCAACAGCCTAAACCACTCTAATGCTTAAATAAGACATTTGTACAGCCACACAAACACTCACAAAAGTACAGAGCAACATTGTTGCCGGATGATTTTACCTGCCCTCTCGGCCTTCATGGTTACCCTTCCATCGGATGTACAGTTTTCACGCCATTGGGTGCGGGCGTTTAATTGCGCTGTCATGAAGCCTTTAAACTTTTAAGTGCTGCAACACGTTCTCATATTACTGCGACATGATGCGTGGCTGGGCGATGCGAATAGAAAGGAAAAGAGACGTGCAAAAGGCGTCGCTAATGCATGGTGTGTGTCTGGTAAGGCGCATGAGAAAATCACGACGATGTGATGATTGTATGAGATGACGAATGCATATACTGCCTTAGTAACAAATCATTTAATTTCATTTAAAGTAAGCAGGGAATCGGCATGCCTAGTCAAAAATTAAAAAAAAAATTTATGTATATAATATTTTTTAAATCAATTAACCACCCCGGGAATCACATTATGAACACAATTTTGTCATAGTGGTGCATCACTTTCCAGAGCTAAGGCGGAGGTTGTTAAATTACAATAAAAACTTAAATACCAAACATCATAATTTTAGAAATAATATCAGCTAAATAATCGAATTGTTTCATTTAATTTCGCTAATTGTAGGCGTAAAATGTGGCTGTAACAGATTACATATAAGACATTAATTGTACGCTGATAAACATTAAATTCGTAAATTAGAAAATACAAACGAAAAATAAATTTAATATACATTTTTAAGACATCCATAAATCAAAAATTGGTTACAACAAATTTCCAATTCTGTAACACAAACAAAAAACTAATCAAATCAAATCGAAGTAAATCAGAATAAATTTTGCAGAATTTTTGTCGTTTGTCAATTTCGCATCCAGACAGGCAGACAGCCAGACAGACAGCGAGCGAGCGAGCGATCCAATTTAATCTTTGCTTCAAATGCATATTTCGACTTTCTGTGACTGAGCACCATAAATTTATAATTATTTTGGCTGCCGCCGCCATATAAAAGCGCCAGCGATATACATAAGCAATTCTTTGGAATTTTGCTATGAAGCTCCATGTACGAATTTACGATTATTAAAATTTAAAATGCGCACATAAATCTGTTTGTGTGCTGATATGTATGTGTGTGTGTGTTGGTGCTGTTTGCCATTTGCCTTGCAACATTTTCGAAATTTATTGCACGCTAATCATTTCGAACAATGCTGTAAAATGTTACAATGCGATGCTCTGCTCTGTTCGACTCTGCTATTCGAGTGAAATAAATGCAAATGTAGTTGTTTGCCAAAAAGGCGGCAATAAAATGCTGCTTGCAACTAAAACTATTCGTCCCGAAATGACAGAAAATTAAACAACAACATCAACAACATTTTACTAAAAGTGGGTTTGGCGCGATTGTTTGTTTTATCGATATGCGCCGCGCGCAAGTTGTTGCAGTCCTGCAGCATTTCGTCCGTCCTTTCGTTCACCAATTTTGTCGCTTTTTGGTGCACAGCGTGGCGACAACGTCGTTTTCTTCTTCTTATTCTTCTTCACTGGCGACATATTTTAATTTCGCCCAAGTAGTGTCTTGAAACTGGCCCAAATAAACACTCAACTGAACTGCAACAATACAACAACGAAACTAAAAACATAGAAACATCAAACCAAATTCATCGCCCAAGAATGCCAGAAATACGCCTACAATGTTTTATGCTGCCGCACAGTTATTTGATCCAATACAAAGAGTGGACAAAAATAATGGACGTATATATACATATATCTTGATTAATTCTCTACGTTACCAACATTTGTCCAAACTGCGTCAATGAGTGCTGCATAAAAATATTATTTCTAGTACAAATCTAACTGTTTGTTTAAATATTTATTTTTTTGTTTCATAATGTATTCAGAACTAATAAAAAAACGATTGGTCACTTTCTTTATTATTTTCTTTTTTCTTTCTGAAGAATACAATAATTTTTTCCCGACTAATTTGATGTGAGAACTGTCAACTTTGGATAAAGGAAATATCGGTACTCAATTTGCATGGTCGAAAAATTACCCTTCCAAAAAAAATCCCAAACTCATCTGTATCCATTACAACAAATATTTGGATATTTTGTTATGCGTCAAATCACTGTGTACCGCCTGTTTCGAATTTATTTTAAAACGAGGCGCAACCGACATTTTGAAAGCTTTAATTTTTATTGAGGCAAGTAATTAATTAAAAGATACATTGAAACATTGTATCTTAAAAATCTTCATACAACAAAATGAGGACATTAATAAAACTCCAAAAACTTTTAGTTTTGTGCAGATTAATAGTCCTTTTCATCCTTTCGGAGGGATTTTTTTAAAATAATTTCTTAATATTGGATAAGCCTAGTTTTGAACTAGAATACCATTAATATTTAGATTCAAGACAGACCAGAGTTAAATTCTTGAGTAATTAATTCAAAACGTTTGGGACTTTTGTTTAAATACTCTCTCACTAATTTATAAAGAGTGCAATTCGAGTTCATGCACTAAAATTGATAATTTATAAATATAACATACATTGGTAATAAAAGTGTTGACAAAAAGGAGTTTAATTCAATAAGGTCATAAACATTTACCAACTTTAATGGTAAGACAAACACAAGTTGTGCGTAAATCTATTGATGATGTTTTTCCCGAATGATGAATGATGATAGTCGACATGACCAACGCAAAATAATTCAAAATGGTTTGACGTTGTCAACAATTTTTATATAAAAACAATTTTTAATATGCTGCTAAATTTTTGTTGTTGCCAAACATCGATTTTTTTAAATTAACTGGTATGGAAATACAACCGTTGAAAAGTTGGGCAAAGCGATTAAAATTTAATTTCTGATTCACCTGAGTGGAAGAATAAGAAAAGTGAATAAGGAAAACGAACACGAGGATGGGGATGGGGATGAGAACGTCGACGAAGACAGTTTCATAAGCCCAAAGAAACTTGCTCGAACAAGACAAGACAAGACAAAACAAGACACTGTGCCACGCACGTCTTGCGGCCGTTAATAAAAGCCAAATGCAACAACAGCGACAACTTACGTCAACAACCAACGTCAACAGCTAACGCCAAAGCAAATAACAACAACACCGTGCAACAACACAACAATAATTTTATTACGAGAAATAGAAAGAAGGACTTTATGCTGTTGTTCTTAATGTTGCTGTTGTTGTTGTTATTGTTATTGTTGTTGTTTGTTCTTGGCAATTTGTTAATTTTGCGATGAATTAAGATAAAATCTGCTTACACTGGATTATGAGGAAATCCGCGTCTGTTGCTCTTGCTTTTCGACTTGCTGCTGATGCTGTCGATGTTGTTGGCAATGTTGTTGTTGTTTTTGTTGTTGTTATTATTTGTTTGGAATTGTTGGCAACATTGCACTATGTACTTTTTCTGGCATACTATGCAATCAAAAATGATTAAAATTTTAACGAAATATACACACGAATAATCCAGTTATTTGATATGATTCCTGCTACCTTTCAAAATTGTTTAAATAGTTAAAGCAAACCAAATTATATAACACTGTTAAGAAAACCTGGAATTTGTTTCCTCTTCCATACACTAAAACATTTTAATTAATAAAAAACATTTCTGTTTCATCGAATTTTAAATTTACCAAAAGGTGGAAGCTAAACCTCAGCTATTTAACTTACGCAATTTTGCTTTTTGATATCTGTCCTCGATATTTGCCGACAAATATTAATAAATATATATTTTTTTTAAACGTTTTAAAAAATTTAATGTTAATGTGAAATAATAAAAATGCTCAGAATATTTTATAGCACTTAAAGTTTAAACAAATATACACTGTGCGCGTTGATGGCTCCGCTTAACTCTGCTCTACCACACTGCCACACTGCCGCATTGTTGTATTTGTTGGTTGATTGTTTTTGCATTTAAAGCGCCCGGCATTTGTTATTCTTGCTCATCAACTTTATCCGTTGATGCTGCCGCTGTTGTTGGCAGCTTCGGCGCGGCGTATAAATCCTTTTAGGGAACAATTTGAAGCGAATAGATTAAAAGTTTTAATTTGCCTTTAATTAAGTTACGGCAGAATCGTGGCCAGAAGTCAATTCTGGAAATAAAAAAAACCAGGCAGTAGCGTCAGCAGCAGCAAAAAATGTTTTAATTTAAATCAAGACTCTGGCCAAAGCACCTTTCTCAATTTTTCGTTTTTCGTTTTCGTTTTTGGTTAGTCTCTTTAATAGAGCGGCTTAATTGCTTTCTTTAGGCAATTAGCGAGCGTGCTCGAATCAAATTAAAGTGGAAGCGTCTAGAAGCAGGCGGCGTACTTTCAAATGAGTTTTCAACACCAGATGTCTGTCGCGGCTATCGCACGGAGCGGTCCTGCGTCATTGCCGCTGCTTATCTGTAGCGTTCGCTGTGTCAAAGTTGAAGTTCATTGCTCAATGTCATCATTTCCGTTTGCCCCGTTCCCTCTTCGTTTTGCACAAACTTTTTACCTGACGGTGCGACGAGTAGAACGATCAAAGCTTCCGCGTCGTTGCTAGTTGGCGATAACGCTTGCAGTTTCGCATCGAGTACTTAAGTAAAGTACGCAAATCTCTAAACTGTGAAACTTTGCTATTGTTTGCTGTTGTTCGCCGACTAAGATGAAGCTAAAAATCCTAAAATAAAGCAGCGGCAGTACTCTACCGTCGGCCTTTTGAATTCAATATTTAATGTATTTGCAAGTATTTAAGAAACTTTAAAAACAAAAATTGTGAATCATCAAAAAGTTGAGTCTCATGTCTATTTCATAACTTATAAGTTCGCCTTTTTTTAAATGGATTTTTTAAACGAGATATTTTTATATTTATTTACGATTGTTAATAAAAATATGTTAGTTATATTAATTTTGTATATCTCGAGTAGAGTATTGCAATTAAATTATTAAAGATAGCTTTCAATATTTTAAAGCTTTAAGCTTTCTGCCATATCTACTCCAGAGTTTACCGTATATCGAGAATAATAATTAAACAGGTTATTAAATAGTTCGTTAGCCAGAAGCGGCAGCTTGTAGCGCATTCATCTTATGCACTTAGTTGCTTGCAGTATTGGTGTATTTACGTTGCTGGTTACGGTTCAGACGTGTTGTTGCTGTTGCCCTTTCCGCTGCTTCTGCTTCTGCTCGTGCTTCTTCTCCTGTTCTCGTTCTAAACAAATTGGATGCTCCTGTTGACTCTGGAAACTTATGAAACTGCGTGGCTTGTTTATAGTTAAGCGCATGTAAAGAATTGCTGCAACAGCAACAACAAAAAATAACAAAACACAAAAACAACAACATCATCAGCAACTAAAGAAACTTCCGTAGACGTGCAACAAATAAGAAACGCTAGAAAAAACAACAAAAACTAATGAAATCCTTAAAATCCTGCGTGTTTTCTCTTGTTTTTGTTGTAGTTGGCGGCAGTTTGATTGTTTTTGTTGGCGGTTTTATTGCGTGTACGTACGAGTATAGCTGACATCTTTTGGTAGCACTGTCACATACTGTTGTTGTTATTGTTATTGTTGGTTCCACTGTGCTAACACACAAATAAATACATACAAGATATGTAGCCGAACGCAAAGCAGCTTTGTTTGAGTGGTTATACAAAAATAACAACAACAAAAACAAAACAAAAACAAATCTTGAACTATAACAACAACAAAAGCAACTTAAAAGTAGTCTAGGAAAATACTGCAAAAATCATTCGTCGAATGTCAAATACGAAAACTTCGAAGTTTGCCGTCCGTAAGAGATTGTGTTAGACTGGCTTTGACATTTTAAAAATACGCTTACGACTGCTTACTAAAATTGTTTGCTTTAACACTTTTTTAACACAATTTTTTAGTTTGTTTTGTATGTACGTACATATGCAGCTGGGATATCTCATTTTCATTTTCAAAACCAGCCAAGTACGTGCGTGCGTGCGTGTGTGTGCTGGACAGAAATTCAATTTGCATTTCTTCGAAACGTTTAATTTGAAAAACAAACCAATTTTTGACAAATACTCCTTCAAAAGTACAAACTTCACAAGTTTAGCACAAAAGTAAACAGAATTTAAATTCAATTTCAAACTTATTGTTAGAACTTTTGTTTTCCGACATTTTTTTATTTATTATTTTTTTTGCTTTTTCTGGTTGGTTTCTTTAAGCGATGTTGTTGTTGCGATTTTTGACTTTTTGCATTTCATTGGCAGGACTAGGACATGCATGCACAGAACGCTTCTCGTACATAGATAGTGGAAGAGCGAGCGCATCTGCAAGTGCACATGATACGTCTAAAAAGCTGTCTGAATCTTTCAGATACACAAGCAGAGAAGAACAGCTTTTTAAAAAATTAATTGGTTCGCATGTTATGGCTTAAAAATCAAGCAAATACTTACTCACTAAAAAAAAAACCGAAAATAAGCAAACTCTGTTCGGAAAGATACATTTGCAAGCCAAGGCTAGGCAAAGAAACTTTACGACTTTTTGGCAAACTGAAACTTTTAAGCATATTTAATTTTTAATTGCCAAGCATTTGTAGATGCGGTGGCTGCTTTAAATTTATTTCAATTCGAAATTCAAGCTGAAGCACAACTAAACTCAAACACAACTAAATCCACTATTACGATGTGAATAGACTGAATCTGTGCTAAGATTGGCAATTTGAAGAAGTATGCCAAACAAGCGTAAATTAATTGAGATTTATTTGAACTTTTAGCGGCAGTGAGGTAAACTTGCGGCTCATTTAAATTTTTCTAAATTGTTTCAGTTATCTTAATTTGTCTATTTGTTATCAAGAGAGTTCGGATGGATATTCTTTCATTTAACTGTTCAATAAATTGCTTGAATTTTTAAATAATTTAAAAGTTGTGTGATTTTAAAGAAGGCGCCTTTCGTTGTTCGTTTCGTACGAGCTTAATTAAATAAAAGGCGTGGCCGTACAAACGTTTAAATTTAATTAAAGTTAAGGGTGACTTCATTTTACACGTGCCACACAGAGTCCTACTTTGCCTAAGTATATTTGTGCTTTCGCCTGAGCGATGCCTACTTTTAGGCGCTCACGCTTTGCGTGCGGACGCAGTCGACGACAACATTCTTTTGCTTGTTAAACGTGACTATGACAAATTCCATATTTATTTTTCGCACATTTTGTTGTTTGTGCTTTTGCTTTTACTGTTGTTGTTTTTGTTTTTGTTGTTGTCAAAATTCAGTGCACATCTTTTCAAATTCAATCTTTCAGAATGACTTCGGTTCGCAAATATTTTCTTCTGGCTGTGGGTATGTTAGTAAAATAGACTGATCCTTAAATGGGCCAATAAATATTTAATTTAAAACATTCACTTTGTAGTTTAACTAAACAAATTCCATAATTATTTAAAACTTAAACCTTCTCCAATCCTTAAAATGTGCGAATAATTCAAATCGTTCTAATAATTAACATATAAAAATTTTATATATTTATAATTATTATATTTTTTTTTACAGTTTTTGAAATAAGGCTTCAAACTTCAAATTTTTATTTTCAAAACTTTTCTATTTAAATAGGTAAACTAAGGAATACCTTAACATGTGGAAAATAAACAACATGTGTGTGAAGATGTGCACATATGTTTCTGTGCCTGTGTGTAAGCACCACGGAAACACGCTTCGATAACACAGGGTGTAGAGTACGTATAGCAGTAGTAGAAAAATAAGAAGAATGGCGTGTGATTGACGCTGCTTCCATCGCTACCGCCACCGCTGCCGCTGTCGCTATCGCTGCGCGTTGTACCGCACCGCATCGAATCGCACCGCGGCGCTACCAATGCAAACACATCACATCAGTGGAAAAATATTACAAACACGAACCAAGCCAGCAAGTATTTACACAATTTTTTCATATTTCTCCAATCCTTTCAAGTTTCTACTTTTTTTTTGCGCACATAATTTTTGCCTTGCATGATTTTGAATTCGTTGCGCTGTGAAACGTTTTCTTCGCCAGTTTTATTTGTTCAACAATAATCGTGCTCATTCAAGTTCTTGTTTAACACTTTCAGTTCTGTTGTATTTTATAAGGACCAGTATGAGAAATGTACAAGTTGAACGATTAAAAACTTATTTAACATTATAATAAGCAACTTTCACTTGACACCTCATTTGTTGGAATATTATAATTATATTTTACTTTTTGGCATTTCAGCCTTTTCCTGAGCTTCAAATTGTTTTCAGACAAAACAATTTGATTGTAATCGGATCTAATAGCATTCAGATACATTCAAAAAATCGAATTAATAACAAATTTGACGCAATTGTAGGGATATATCATTTATGACAAAAACTGAAGTGTTCACATTTACGCCTCATTTAGAAGTTAAAAGTTAATAATGAAGATGAACTTTTAGGAGAATCTTTTGACTTAACATTGGATACGAACTACCAAAAAATCAATGCCAATTAATGCAGGCCTCAAAGAGTTTTATTTACATATTTATTATTTTTTTTATTTTTAATTTTCTGCTTTAATTCTCGCTGGGAACAGAAGCACATTTTATATGCCCAACGGAACGCGCGCCTCCTGCTGCCACCTGCTTGGCATGTGTGAAGTGTTGCATAATCAGCGAGAAGCATGAAGCAAGCAGCGACTAAAAGCATACAACACGCTTCTACTGCATTAGTAGAAAATGATTGCAAACACAGAGCAAGTGCAGTAGCAGCAAAAACAACAGCAACAGCACCAGCAACAACTGCAACCACAACAACTACAGCAACAAGGGAAAACAACTGCTGCCACGCCAGATACTGGTAAGTTGCCTTTTGTGGCATCATCCACCATTCGGTATCGTTAATTTCCTTTTAATAATGATTAATTCCGAAGAGTTGCAGTGTTTTGTTGCAAGTGGTCCACAGCAGCTGCACAGGTACCGCACAGCATCGCAAGAAGACATAATTCACAATTGACTTCTTTATGTGTGTGAGTGCGCCTGCAGCTAATACAGATACTAGTTGCCATCATCGTTTGTTGGTTGGAGAATCCATAAACTTATCGTTAGCACTAAGTTTGATAGCGAGAAATATTGATCAATGTTTTGTTTTTGTATTTTATTTTTAATAAATTTAATATACATAAAGAATATAATTTAATTACTTTCATTTAAAAATAATAATTATTTTTCAAGGGATCTTAACTTTTAAAATCTAATAATCAAATAAAATAGTTTCTTCAACGTGTACTTATTAGTTATTATTATACTCTAGTAAAATACCGAAGCAATTTAATAGATATTAGTTGAGCGCATACAGCTATAACCTGCTGCACAGCGACTAAGATTAGTTTACCTAACTAACAGACAAATACACTTACGCATACAACACACACACACAACGCAATGCATCCCTTCCACGCCTCCCTGCGGCCATGAAACGAGCAACTCGCCGCACTCATCCGTCGGATCCGTAATTCAGCGTACAACATGCAGCAACGCCACAGTCAATATTATGGTTCGAATGTGTGGCGTTGCTTGGCGTGACGCGGCATCTTGTGTCTGTTGTCTACCAACCAAACGCCCGCCCACCGCGACCCGCTGCTCCTTGAATGCATCCCTGCCATGGCAGTTCATCCAAACGGTGCCCCTCGATTAAGACTGTTTGCATTCAATCAAGAGGAGCACCGCTGTGCTGCGTCGAGCAACAACAGCTACAAAAACAAATCTCCTGAATGTATCTGCAGGATGCGATTTGTGTGGGTGTGTGCTTCTGTGCAGCCGTGTGAGTGTGCGTTTGTGTGTAACTAACGCAGTGCATCTATGCAAACCCACATTTCGCATTTCGGAAAACGGCTGCAATGAATCGTGTTCTCGGCTTCTAATTCCGTTTGCGCTTACCGCAACAGCTGCATCAAGCGGTGGTGCACAGTATCGCAGCTTTAAAATTAATTTACATATCGAAAAAAAAAATGCTTTAATTTTGGATGAAACATATTTAAAATTATTATATTTTGCTTTTGTTTGTCTGATATTATTATGAATTTTTGTTAAATTTTACTTCTGTTATTTTATTCAGTTTTTGACTATGAGTACTGTGTATCGGCAGCGGTGTTGCCAACTGCGCTCATTTGCGGCATCAGGCATCGAGGTGCTCTTCGGATGCGGATGCGGCACACAGCGCGTTTGACGCATCTGTTCGATACTAATTGAAATAAATGTCGTTCGATGGCAAATAGTCGACATCATTGAAATTCATGATGTGTACGTGTTTGTTTGTTTGTGTGTGTCTATGTGCGTTGTTCTTTATCTCTCTGTGTATTTTTGTGTGTATGCGTGTGTGTGAATTTGTGGTTTATATACATATATGTTTTTGTAGTTTATGCTGTTGTTGTTGTGTTTGTTGTTTTGATTTCAACTGCCAAAGACGCTTTGATTGCAGGTGAATTTCCACACAAATGGAAATTTATCGTCGTGGGTATTTGTTATTAGTCAGTCTATCTACTTGCCCGAACTTCCCCACCTCCCCAATACCCCACTTCGCAACAAATCGAAAATACGAAAAGCACTTAAAGCAACAACGACACGAGCGCCTTTATTTACTACAGTAGACAAATGTTCCCTACACAGTACAAAACTAAGACATTTATGTCAAATATGAAATTATTATTAACAAGTTCCTTTTTAAGCAAAATTAAGTTATTAAATTACAAAAAAAAATTTTAATAACGTGAAAACTCAAAATTTCTTGATGCAAAAAGTAAATTTTTTTTAATTATATTTGTTTTTTTTAATTTTTTCATGTGTATTACAATTTTATATTCCTAAGTAGACGTGGTTCTTATTGCAGACGTTCGGGCGGTTGTGTGACGCTCAGTTTTGTCCTTGCTTGTTATTTACATCTTCGTTAATATCTTTTAAATGATGCCACACACAAACACACGCGCATTCACGCACACACACATACATGTCGACATACCAACACATACTGACGCAAATATTTAGTGGCGCAGGAAGGTGACTTGGTGGATGTGTGTGCCTGTGTAAACTGTTGCTTTTGCCTGCCTGCCTGCCTGTCTGCCTGTCTGCCAGTCTGCGATGCTGTTGCAGCAGCTGGTATACTATAAGCTCGTTTATTCGCTCGTTGGTGTATTTATTTTACAAACATTTCATAATTAGCAGTAAACTCAAAGGTTATTGTATGTATGCATGTGTGTGTATGTGCAATTATTTGTGTATTTGTATGTAAGTAGATAAACAATTTCGAAGAATGGCATTTCGATTTAATTAGTTTTCAACAGCAAAGTGAAACGTGTTGCCCGCCGCTAGCAAGCACACAAATAAATACAGTCGAATTCCATTGCAAAATGCCGACAGCGCCGCGTCTTAATCTCTTCCGCGAGCTTAGCATATTTTTGACATTTTACCAGATTTTAGGTGGATTTAATATTTAACTATAAGATATTAGAAAATAGTTAACTATTAATAATTCAAAGAAAAAATTATTTTTTTATTTAAAATTTTTCAATCTAAAATATTTTTCCGAACAAAAAAGACAACTAATACATATTCAGTATAAATTAAATCGATTCATTCCTAAACAAAATTTTGGTAGTCGAAAATTGTCCTCTGAATGAATCAAATAGAATAGCTTAAAAGAAAAACAATAATTTAAAATCTGTTCGATGGACACAAACCACACATCTTTTAGTTACACTTAAAAAAAAAACATCAACAAAAAATACTTCCAAAATTTATAAACCGCTCGTAGAAATAAGAGAGACAGCCGCTTGCGCACACTTTGCATGCCGAATATAATTTTACTTACCTGCGAGCAGAAAGATTTATGATCAGACTGTACGCCGAACAGTGTTCGAACTCGAATCGAGTGCAGTCGGAGCAGCAGCGATAGTAGCCGCCAGAGCATCTGAAGCGTTTGCGGTCATATTTCATCATGGAATGCAACAACAACAACAACAACAACAACACGAACGAGCGAGTGAGTGGGTGAGTGCGCGAGTACGCGCGCGAACACCTTGGCAATGCAATGCGATTATTGGCAACACAATTCAACGGCGAAACGTGAATTCATTTTCGTACACTGCGCACGAAGAAATCCACTTTAAATAACTACGCCAAAGGATTTTCGCCCGCAATAGCCAACGGTGCCCTCGGATACTTTGTTTGTTGCAGCACTGCGAAAGCGGAAGTGCCATAGAGCTTTACAAAAATAACGTTGCCTGATACTGGATGTGAATCACAACGAAACGAAACGAAACGAATGAAATGAAATGAATCCATTTGATTCGATTCGATGCGATGCGATGCTAAGAAATCGAACGCGTTGCTTTCGCGTATCGCTGCTCGTCTGAGGCGCATCGCATCGCATCGCATCGCGTCGCGTCACAACGCATTGCATCGCATCATCATCAGCATCGCCGACAGAGTTCGTCCTACTTGGAATTCATGACTTGTCCGCAGCACTGAAGAATATAAAGAAATGCGACTTTTCCGTTGTCCGATTTGGCTTGTGCTGATTTTGCGAATGAAACGTGTCGGAGCTGTCGAAATTTTTGAAATGTATCTAACACTGTAAAAAATTTAATCTCTTCATTACTGATTAAAAAAAATGTCTTTCTCTCATATTGATTGTTTATATGAGAGTAAGAGATAAATATCCCTAAAAATTTTATGATCCCGCCTGAGTAATCAGCTGCCATTTACAGTAAGTTTTTGTTTCTTTTAACGCGTTAGTGAATCTTTGTGAGCTTCTACAAAAGTTTAGTTTTAAAGGAAATTTACCTTTTTCTAAATGGTCTGGTCTTAAGGTTTATCTTTTTAACTGAAAATTCTTTAAACTACTTCATAAAAAAAATGAAAATTATATTCCAAGGAAATGCATTTACATAAATTGTTGCGGCAGTGGCGACGGCGGTGGCGGTGGCGGTGGCGACGTGTGGCTGTGACTTCTGCAAGAAGAACAAGATGTGGTTGTATGCCACATTTGTGGCTTATGATGAAATTTCTACAATTGTTGTTGTTGTAAATGTTTGCACTTTTGCCACATCAAAGCACACACTTGCTAATTCGCAAACACACAGACAAGACAAACAAAAATACACACAGATACCTACATACATTAACATACGCAAGCGTGGCATACTCACAGGACGAATTGTGGTTACGCTGGTTGTTGTTGCTCTTGTTGTTGTTTAACATTTAAATGCGGTGCAAATATTTGCGCACTTTTTACGCTTACCCGCTGGTGGTAAAAAAAATTCAATTACCCGCTATGTAAACGTGTTGCCCAGTCGCATCCTTTGGCTACATATATACATAAATTATTACATACATACCAATTGGTAGCTCAGTGCACGAGTGTGTGCGAGTGTGTGTGTGCTTACATTGTCCGAACATGGTAAAAATAATATTTTCCTTTTATTATTTAAAATGTTTGTTAATTAACAAAAAATACATCATTCTCGCGTCCAGCGCACACGGACATCATGCGGCTACGTTGTACGTCTGACTGTCTCTCTGTCTGTCTGTATGTATGCCCGTCCGAAACGTCACTCTTATATGTCATCAGCAGCAGCAGCAGCGAAAACCATACGCCATACGCCGTCGATGTTGTCGCCATACCGCATCATACCTCAGGCGTTGGTTTTCTTCGTCAATGCAAAATGATAAATTTTTCGGGGGTTTTCTCACGGCTGTTCTTTAAAAATACACATTTTCATATTTTAATACATACATATATGCATATGTAAGAGTGGATCAATTTTGTGAAGGTAAAATGTTATCGTGTAATTAAAAATTATGTTTCTATGGAAATTTGGTAAATAATTCGTATACATCAAAAAGGCGCTAAGTTGAATCACCCTTTTCTAAAACTTGCATTTGTCATGGAAATCTTAGTGCAAATACTTTCTTCTTCTACTTGTAAATAAATCAAATTATTGTTTAAAATTTAATTTCTATCCACTCTATTTTCACGTGTATTTTCATATGACGCCGAATAACAACTGCGTCCTGAAAAATATGAAAATTATCCGAAAGCAGATACCAGCCGAGTGTCATATCGTATGAATTTAATGCCGCATTGGCCATAATAATTTTTGCCGCCTCTCCTTCCTCACTTCGATATTTATTCATTTTAATTCCAATGAAAAAGTAGCCATTGCCTTCGCATGCGTACATATATAACTATTTAAAACAATGCAGAGCGTCGTTGTGTTTCTGCCGCTTGAAACGCATCTTGGCCTACAGGCGGGCACGCAGGCAGCAGCATCAATTCATGGACACATTGCACCGCTACCGGATGTGCGCATTTATTTGTCACTTGTCTCCGGCGATGGTCAACGCGTATCAAGCGTCGCCTGAGTGGATGCGCGCACAACACGCCTCTTTCGCCTTGAGTCTGGCTGCTCCATATGAAATGATAAACTGCTGGATTTTATTTTGCGGGATGCCTTTCCTTTATTGTTTGCTTCTTCTTGTGTTGTTGTTGTTCCTGCATACGCCCAGTTTGGTTTTTCGATATTTTAATATAATTCTGAAGAAAATTGCTCGTTCGGATGAGCCTGAAATTATGCGTCCTGCTGCAAATTAAATACCTGCGGAATGTTTTCATTTCGCCTCCCATTGCAGCGTGTTGCGTTGCGTATGAGCAACATTTTTCTTCTTGCAATTTTTGCTGTTTTCTTTTAATCATGATGTTTCAATTTTTCATTGTGTACGAACATAAGGAAAGGCCATAATTACTTTTATGAATATAAACATTTCAAAATATTTTACCAACAAATATTTAAATCTGTGTGTATGTGTGTGTGTGTGTGTTTGTGTGTGTGTGTATGGCGAACTCATGGACAGTTATTTTTAAAGTTTAAATAGTTAAATGGTTTATGAAATTTTAATGAGCACATTGCATATTGGTTTTATCAGTTGATTCAAGTTTTTAAGAACCATAGGGAAGGAAATGCAGGATATTTCTTTATGTATCGTTGTTCTAGATCTAGGATAATTAATAAAAAAAAGTTTATCAGTCCAATTTGTTATCATATTAAATATTTTTAAGGCTTTCCAATACAATTTATTAATCTATTTAATAATGATAAGCAAAAAGAAAATATGTTAAAAATATTTATGCAATAGATTCATGATATATCGAATAGATTTGGAAAAAAAAACCTTTTCAATCTATTACGGTGCGTGTTTTACTGTAACTAACACAAACTCATATCTGCAAACATACAGACACACACGCATAGCGCAACAATTGCATTGCCAATAGCAAACAAAAACAACAGCAACAACAACAACTGTTGAAAGGATATGCCCACAAAGAACAACAACAAAACATAAACTTCATTTGCAAAATCGCACACACTTTGTATTTCCGCTTCCGTAATGCATTCTAATGCGGCTTTTGTAGTTCCATTAGTACAATTTGTTGTTATTGGTTGTTTGTTGCTGTTCTTGTTGTTAACAGTACAAGCAACGAAACAGCTGAACTGCAGCAGAAGAAACTGCAGCAGATGTGGCGGTAGGAGGAACAGAAGAAGCAGCCGGAATGTCAAGTGCCATTGAACTTCCTAATGGAATGTTGCTTATACAGGAAATTGCACACATTCACAGCAAATTAATTCTTAATAATTTTGTGCTTAACTTTGAAGAAGCAAATTGTCTGAGGATGAGGAGAAGTGTTCTGCTGGTGTTGTAGTTATGACTGTAAAACAGTGAGATATGCAATATACAAGTTGACAGATGAACATGCAGATAGATGGGAAGGTATATAGAAAGATAGATGGATGGATATATAGATAGACAGATAGATATATAGATAGATAGATAGATAGATAGATAGATAGATAGATAGATAGATAGATAGATAGATAGATAGATAGATAGATAGATAGATAGATAGATAGATAGATAGATAGATAGATAGATAGATAGATAGATGGAAAATGTCAGGAACCACTTAAATAATGGCACTTAACTTTTATAAATTTGCGCTAATCTCAAATTGTCAGTAGCCAATCAATAATTATCATTACATTTAATTATATATATACATATGTATTTACGATTATATAAACAAACTCCGTACGTTTTACTGGTTTATAGATGAATACAAATTTTTAAATCTTGCCGTATTTACTTTTTTTTTTCTTAAGCAATTTTTGGTATCGACTTATATGTGCTACACCAATTTATCCCAAAAGCAGACTCCAATCAGGTTTTACTAGACGTACTCGTAGAAGCAACACAGGTAATTGCAGAGGCAACAATTGTTGTGAGAAGCGTCGTTGCAGCCAAGCATTTTGCTTTTGTTGCCAATCCAATCCGTCTGCTTTGCACTGCAAATCCGAATTATGCGTATGCGGCCTAATTAGTGCTGCATATGCGTTCGTTCGTTGTACTTTCGCAGCCGCACGCGCACAGTTACAAACTCGTACGCGGACGTACATACATACTATATACACGTATACAGCAGCATGTGCATGCTGTACGCAATTGTGTTGCATTGAGCTTGTGTTGCAGCGTTGCAATCGCAATCGTTGCATTCGTTGCGCGCCGAAGGCGAAAGTTAATTACGTTTGCGAGTGAGCTGCACTCGATTTCGGTTGTTCCGTTGCATTGCATTGCGCTGGTTTTCGGTTGCATTGCGGGGAATTGTTGCCTTGGCTTTGCTGCTGCTGCTGTTGCCGTTGGTTGTTATTTGGAGATTTGACAAATCTGTTGCATGCTTTTTGGCGCAACCGAACATTTTTCGTTCTTGCAAATTGGAATCCTTGAAATGTATAGAAAATGTATAGAAAAATGCGAATTGAAAGCTGGCATCAATTTAAAGCACTTTAAAGAGAGAAAAGCAATAGGAAACATAATGAGAGCAATAATAATATACAAGCGTGACAAGTTTTTTTTAATGACAATCTTTTTCATAAACAGAATCTTTTATTATAGTTTTATTTGTACCTATATTTGTTCGTTTATTAATTCAGTTTTATTTTAATGTTTTTGTTTTGACACTCTTCTAAAACTTTTAACGTTAATTTTAATAAAATAACAACAACAAGAATGTTACACATATACGGTTGGTTAGCTATGTTATCCATTTTTATCCAGAGACGTGTTTTCATATCATTCGTGTATTCGCATCTGCACACTTCAACAACAAAAAATAAATTCAAGAAATCCACAAGTTCCACTTAGAGTGGAAATACCAATTTAAAATAAAAAAAAGGGTTTCTACGCTACGGCGGTATGTACGAGTTTGTACAATAGGTGAACAGGTGCTTGGCACAACAACAATAACAACAGCAGCAGTAGCAACTCATGAATTGCAAAACAGGTACAAACTGCGTTGACATCTTCTCTGAACGCCACACATACATAGACACTCACACACACGCACACACACACACACATACAAACCCATTTGAGACGTTGTCATTTTTATTTGTTGCCCTGCCTCCCAAAACAACTCTTCTGATGTGTGTTTTATTGTGTCGTCGCATACGAAAGCATCCGTTGCCACTACACAGTACTTTGGCTTCGATGCACACCTGGAGGAATTTTCAAAAACAAAAAAACATTTCTAAGATTCAACAAAATGTATAATATACATATTTGGCAAATACTTTTCTTTAAATATTAATTTTTTATTGAACATTATGAAAGATTTTTAAACCAGAACGTTTGGAATTATTTTCCTTTTAATAAGAATCTTTGACAAGCGCCAACTGAATTCTAACATTATAAATGCTTAAGTACTGTGTGCCACTGCTACTGTTTGTTGGGTTGGTTACTATGTTGATTTTGCCGCTGTTGCTGTTGTTGCTCACTTCTGCTGCTACTGCTGCTGCTGCTGTCAATACAAAAGACATTTCGCCATGTTCGCATCACAAATATTGCAGCTCAATGATGACAGCAATCACCACACTCACGTCATGCAACACGCCCTCATCCACACGCCCCTACAAACGCTCCGCTCCCAACGCTACTGGCATAAATAAAATATGTCACAGTTTGCAGCATGCTTAAAGTGCCTGACACAGACTACAGAAGATGTTCCGCTCGCTCGCTGCTAATGTACGGCGACATTAGTTACGCAGCGTGTCGGGCGCAAAATACGCGCCCGGCACAAGTTGCAAGACTCTCCATGTACTTCTGTTCCTTATTCTGTTTCTGCTTTTGTGCTACTTCGTTTGCTACTACTCCGGCGAGCGGACAGTTTTCCATTTCCAAAGAGCACAAAAGATGCGGCGGAAAGTGTTGCGTCCTTGCTGCAATTGTTTTTTGATTTTTCGGGAATTTGCATTTGTGAGGAATCGAGCGATGAGTCGAGTCAAGTCAAGTCAAGTCGACAGCTGCGACAGTCCTCAAACCGAAAATGCTATTTGCCGCGCAGTACTTGTGCAGTAAACATGCAACATTTTTGCAACACTTTTGCAACATTCGGTAACGGAAGTGGACACATAGAAATATCATAACTAACCCACAGAAAATATTTTTATTTTTCATTTTAAAGTTGTTTTTTTATTTCTGCACCGTATTCGCATGGTTTTTTTTTTGCTGTTTTCCTTTTATTCGAGCAGCATTTACAAAACAACTTTTAGCAAATATTGCTACGGTTGCTGCGGGAAACCGGTGCTTTCCCTTTGGTGTTGCTTTAGTAACGCAACCGCGATGGTTGTTATTGTTACTGCTACAGAAACCACATATGCCTTGCACAGTGCTTAAAGTTAAAGAACAAATGCATTTGTAGAAAACGTTCGAAGAAATTCTTCAAAATTTAACAGTTTACGTTCATATTCATTACTGTGAGTATTTTTTTAATTTAATATTAACCAAAATACACTGTTACCAACTTTTTTATTTAAGCATGCTAATTTGGCTTTTTTATTGGATTACTAATCTAAAATTTTACTTTTACCTATAAGTTTTACTGTTTTTATAAAATTTTTTTGTTCGTTGAGGCAGTAAACTTCTACAAAATCTATTTTAATCATTTAGAAGTACTTTTTTGAAACTCTGACTAATATTTGGTATTACTCAAATACAAATTTAAACTAAGTTCGAGCTTTCATCATAGAAATGTTAATACTAGTTTTACTGTATACGAAGCAAACAAACACCAACGCGCCGCTACAACAATTTGCCGCCACCTTCCGTAATGCCGCATTTGTACTTGTTCAGCTGAAATTGAAATTTCATAAATAGAAACACACCCCTTCAGTCGTAACAGTCGCAAATCAAAGGAGCAACGCGTCAAAAATTCATAAAAAAAATTGTGAGAAAAAAAATTGTCAAAGTTCGCAGAAAATAAAAATAAATATACACAAATAAATAAATAAAAATTATGCGGAATTGACAGCAGAATATAGCGAAAATTCTTCTGTCAATTTCGCATTATTTTTATGTCTTTGTTTATTTATTTTTCTACATTTTCCGTGCATCGCTAAAGGAACAAGAAGAGAAAGAACACATCCTGTGTGTGTGTGTGCGAGCAACATTTGTGTTTGGTATTTGACGTGGCAAGCCGCAGTCGACGTCGCGGAACAAGTGCCGCATGCCTCCCTGTACAAGGAGACGCTTGTTGTTGTCCCAGGATCAACACACACAAAAGGATTTGAGCTGGAAAACCAACAAAGCTAACAGAAACAACAACAACAACAACAACAACAACAACAACAGCAACAACAACTTATACTGAGGACGCGCAAAGACAAGCGAAGATTTTCAAACAACCAACAACAAGAATTTCGACGAGGTGCAACAGCTAAGGGCGTATAGACGAGGTGTGAGCCGAACACAATCCAAACGGATATAATTCAAGCTTTATAGACCAGAGAAAATTCCACCCACTCCCGCACAAAAAAGCAGCAAAACACACAAACTAAAGGTGCGGCCACACTGGATACGCTGCAACAGCAAACGCACTACAAAGAAAATGTAGGTACACTTTTAAAGAATCTCTCTTTTAAATATTTTATATATGAGATATCACTGAACCCATCGTGGAGTTATGTTTTCTAATTAAGTTAATCACTTTGATCTCAACATTTCACATTTTAAAAAATCAAGGAAGAGTTCTCCAAATTCTCTTCAGTGTTTAATCAACTCTTTTTGTATGTGTTTTCAATTTCAGCTATTTTTCCCTTTTGTTTGTTGCCCATACGACGGCAAAGTCCAAAAGGACACACACATTCAATCCCGGAACTCACTTTTTCTGTTTCTAGATGGCATTTGTTCAGCGCTGCTCCTGTTAAAGTTTTAGACGGATTTGAATTCGATTTGTGCGGCGACAACAAAAACAACGACAACAACATCAGCAGCAGCAACAACAATAACAATAACAACAAGAACGACCAGGACGAGTGGTGTCAAGTGATACCGTAACGCAGCAGCATCACAACAACCAAAATTGCATCATCGCCCTTCCACACCCTCATTCACATTCACATTCGCAGTGAGGCACCCAGCATTAACATTCACATTCGCCTTCTCCGCCCATCATCATGGATGATGATTACAGAATCTTCTGGCTCAAGTGCACCATATCGAATCTGCTGGGCGTATTTGAGCCGGAGTATGTGAACGCTTTGGTGTACGAGCACCAAGAGTCCTTTAACAGGTTTCTGAATGAAAAATGCGAGAAAAACGAGGACATCGATCGCGTCGTATTGTTCTGTTGGCGTACGTTCTACGACAAATTGGTGGAGGAGGAGATTACCGTATTGGAAAAAGGTGAGAGGAATTGATTGAATGGATAGGCTGGGTTATCTGTCAACAGGATTTCTAATATGTTGCTATATTTTTTACGACATCAGTTCAAAGAAAAATAATTCCATATCGCTGAAGCTCTGCGTTTAATTATGTCAGTAATTTTTGTATTAAAGATTTCAATATAAATTTCGTATAACAAGAATTTGTGGTTACATGGTAGAACTATTAAAAACGACTCTCTAAATTAAATATGCACCGCCATTGCAAAATATTTATTTTTTATATCCTAAAACAGTCGGTTATCCTGCATAAGTTAAATTTCACATCTAGGTAAACTCAACTCTTGTGTCCCAAAAGCCTCAAACTACTGAGCAGTACCAACCAAATTAATAAAGCCTTTCGCACTCCCAACTCGACTGCGGCAATACTTCTTCATGCTGTGTCACTTGTTAAGTCCACACTGATGGCACAAATGAAATGCCACGACATTACGCTGGAGGAGTAACTAGTCGGTGCGGCATTTGCGGTGATTAAGTTGCGAACCGAGCGAAAGTAAATAAGGAATTTGAATTTTGTGCTTTGGACGCCTAGAGGCTGGCATTAGAATTGCCTTAGCCAGGAACACAAAACACTTTCACAATGTCTGTCCAGAGTAATCGACCGTTGTCTTTCTCGTCGCCGTCATGGTTTTCAGTGTTGCCGGTACAGAAGCATTTCCTCCTTCCCTGTACCTGGATTATACCGCCGCCCAACGAGCGAAGCGTTACACTGAAGTTTTGTCTTTACATTTTAACTCATCCCGACTTTGGTCTTGGCTGCTTGTGTTGGCGCAGGAACTAGAAGAATTGCATTGTTGCTGTCGTTGAGTTGACATCGTTGAGTTGTTGGCGCTGACAACTTCTGATGGAATAAAGTTGAAGTGGATAGAATGGAGTTCAGCGCTGCTGAGTGCCACCACATCAACTAAAACTGCAACACCGAAAACACTCGATATTTTTTTTCTATTTGTGTAACAGTTTTTGTAGTTTTGTGGGCTCGTGCCTTTGTGCATCCGGCTGGACTCTAGACATTCGTTTAGCTATCCGCTTGCTTATCCGTGCATCCGTCTATCTGTCTGTCCGTTTGAACATTCGAGGTGCGGGCGAATATTGTTGGCAATGTAAAAGTCACACAATTAAACAGGAAGCTCTGGCATCCGACCGGACGTTTGGGTACTTTGTTGTGGCCATGTTAAGTTTTATGTACTTTGGATTGCGCGCGGTACTCTTCGGCAACTGCTGGTTGCGTTATACTGCCGCTGCTGCCGATAAGTGCTTCTTCCACTAAGTGTCCGCAGCGCGTCAGTATTATTTTCCCAGTGGATTTAAAATTCAGTCTAGAATAGAATCCCAAAAATTAACTACATTTTAATTAAAAATTTTACATTTATTTTCAACACTCCAGTGACACCACCGCCACCACCGGAACCGGAAAAAAAAGACAAGAAGGGCAAAAAAGGCGCAGCCAAGGGTAAATATGGAACACAGTAATTGGTAAGCTAAATCCTAGTAACTGAACGATTTCTGTTTTATATTTTAGGAGGAAAAGCTAAGCCGGCTCCTCCTACACCAGTTAAAACTCCAGTTGCTTCCCTAGTGCCAGCGGACATCGAGGAAACGATCAACGACACCGACGGAGGCGGTGCGGAGAGTGCTGCCGAAGAAGGGCCCGCCGGCGAAAGTGTCAAGAGCTCTGCACGTTCGGGTATGTTTAAAAAATAGACTTCGTACGAAAGTCATCCTAAAACTAAGCCGTACATTTTTGTAATACTCTGCCTTAACACTTACAATAACATTTTGCTGTCCACCACACGGATTATGTGCAGGCAGCGACGATGAGGATGACGTCGGTAATTATGAGAAAAGTTTTGCATGTGGCAGCGTTTTGATTTCTTTGCGCACTATCGCACAATTTTATGCTCCCCTTTTCTTTTATTTTCCTTTGTTTTCTTTTCTGTATTGTATTCATAATTTTTCTTGATTTGGTGAATTATTGCCCTTAACTTATTCTCTCGATTTTTTGTTCTGCTTTTTTTTTTTGTAGTAATTTCTGAAAGTTCATTACATTCTGCGACTTTCTGCATTCATCATGGACGACTTTCGTTTGTCTTTTTCGCACATAAATTCATTCTTTCACTTCTAATTGCAATTTTTCGCGAGTCTTCGTTTGTGTCTTCTTTCGTGTTTTTGTGCGGTCATAAATATTTAAACACCTCATTGTAGAATGCGCCACGCCCACTTTTCACTTTGATTTCCATTTTATGCTACTACACTTAAGTCGCAAGCAAAAGGAAACACACAAAATAGTTATCTAAACGTACAAAATTTTGTTGAAAATTGCGACAGCTCACAGTACTTCGTTGGTTGATGAAAAAGAACAGAAACCAGTTCGCACTCTGAAAGAGTAATCATCAGCACTATCAAATTAGAATAGCTTAAGTCGGAGTTTTATCTTACATAAAATCATGAATTCAAAAGCACAACAAAAAAAAAAGAAAGAGAGAGTGGTTTGTACAAATTACAAAAAAAAAAAAATTTATAGGAGAAAATCTTAACTAATTTCTCGATTATTTTTACCATATCGCAATGCTGTGCAGTTGAAAGAGTCCGAATGAGCGAATTGCGCGAGTTTTCGCTGCGGTAGGATAAACTCAAGAGTTGACTGTTAAAGGCGACAGACAAAAAGACAGAAAGTCCAAAAAATGAATGCGAAGAATCTCATTGCATTTTAATAGAAATTTCCGTTGGAATTCATCATCGCACCTTCTTATCGCAAAATCACTCAGTTGCAGCATTTGCTGCACGCTGCTTAAGATGAAGCGACAACTGTGCAGCAGTTGATATTTGGAAGGCAGGCGTTTTTACAGAAAACCAGAATTTTTGCTACGATAATAGAACAAAATGCGGCTTTTTGATGAATACGAGTAGGCGTGGGCGCCGCGTACTTTGTAACAATGAGTTACGGCCAGATTACGCAACTTGATTGGCAAAATTTACTTTTTGGCATTCTTTTGAATTTGTAAACTTTTTCCATTTCACAATCCTTTTAATTTTAATATAAAGTGGTTTCTCCAGAGGGTACGACACTACTGCATTTCGACCACACTACTATGGCACACACACATTTACACACCTTATACAACACTGATACACACACACACACACACACACAAATACGTAACTTCATCTGTGTGAGGGCCTTTCGGGTCGTTCAACTAACAAACCGTAAGTGGAATTTCAGCTTCCAAGAAGAGTGGTGCTAAAGGAGGTGGCGGTAAGAAGAAAAAGAAGAAGATTTCGACAGTAGTCGAGGTGGAGCCGGTTTACGTTGAGGTTAAGGTAAGAATTACATAACAAATTTTCCAAAACTACCTCAGGTATTGCTTCGCAAACAAATCAATTGTTGGTAGAAAACAATCTAAATAATACATGAGCATGATCCCAACCTGAGGAAATGCAACAGGTTGACACTTTGATAACCACAATAAAGAAACTGCCTTTAATAGTTTAACAAAACCCAGTAAAATTGTTAGAGGGTTATAACAGATTTCTGAAACAGTATTCTAATTTTTCTATCAATATTTCACGTGAATTATAGTTACGGCTTAAAAACTTTTCCATATTAGTAAACCTTTTATATGTATTGAGAATTTGAAATTTTATCGATATGAATATGTGTTTCATATTGTCAAAATTAAAAAATTTTCTGTAATTATAAAAAAAAGCGTTACTTTCTTTTAATAGAGTTAACAATTCGTTGGGCTATTCCGTTTCGTTCCAGGGGCTAAAACTAGCAATGATACTTATTATATATTAATTATTGCTCCATTTTACTGCTGGGTGTAGTATATAATAGAGAATGTTTGTACACTGTGTGATTTAAACTTTAAATTTTAAAGTGTTTATATGAAATCGAATTTGAGTTTGCACAAGATTACTTACGCCCCATTGCAGATGTGTAATTTTACATGCAACAAAATTTATTAGAACGGCAGACAAACTTGCTCAGGCTCAAGTCCCAATTCAATTTGTTACATAAAATATGAATTGAATGAGGCAGGCAGGAATTTCGCACGTTCGAATAAACCCTCAACATTTATTCAAGTACCTGTCTCTATAACTGTTTGTATGTATGTTTGTATGTATGTGTTCCAGAAAATTATACAAACCTTTGTAAAGACGCCGATACTGCACTGCCACTTTGGGGAGATGAGCACATTGGAAATTAGCAGCAACACGAAATACGTCTACATGATACGCAAGGACTCATCCGGCATACGTGAGTGTAATCTCTTCGTATATATTTTAGTGAATATTCCAGTTTATACATAAATATTAATGGGCTCATCCATATTCGTTGCCAATTCTTATATAGTAAATGTGTATTTCAATTTTGAATACTCTATCTTAATATGATTTTATTGTTCTCGCCTACAGCGGTCTATGTGAACGTGAACGCGTGTTTCGCCGAGCTGCCGCGCTCCTTTGTTGTGGGCACCATACGTGGCCAGCTCATCGACTCCATGATATTGAACATTAACGAGGTAATAATCGCCCAGACACTGCTTCCACGCCACACCACGTCATCTACCGCCTTAGAAATGACCTTTTTATTAATTGTGACCCGTAATGAACGCTTTAACGCCAAGTTTTTGTTTGAACAAAGAACAACGCACGAAATAAATCAATCGCTTGCGTATTGATGAAGCGCTGCTTTGAAGTATGAAGTGGTAGTGTGGAAAGGCCCATCGATTCCCTCAAAATTAATCTGTGCAATTTGAATTTGAACGTGGCGCTGTCTTCAAGTAAATTTCTCAATTAATCAAACCACAGAGCACGAGAATTGCTTCTATTTCCTAAAAACATAAAAATATATACAAAGATATATACTTTTATATATATATATATATGTATATAGTTTTTTTGGCTGTTTTATTTTGGTTCAAGAGAGCGACTTCGATTATGTCGGCAAAGTAATGGAGTGGTGAATTGTAATTAATTCCAAAGCAACGCAGCCATCTATCAAAATCCCTTTTCTGCGGTTCACTTTTCCACTTGAAAGGACAATCGAATTTTTTCATGTAGCAGTTGAGGCGTGAGAGACGCGACTCGGCTTGGTACAAGCAGCTGAAGTTTTACCACCATCATCAATCGCCTTTTGCATAAGACCCATCCAGACACCATGCGGTTTGCTATTGGAGATGGTTGTGTGGGTGGCACAGAGGTTATTTAAAATTAGGTTGATTTGAAAGTTCGCTGAACCGGTTCTTTGAAATATTTTAAAACAAGCAATACGCTTCTTGACCACTCAATAATTCCTTCTGACCTCCAAAAGTTTTTAGAGATACGTACTTAAGTTATATTACTCTATGTCTAGTCAAATAATCAATTAATCTTTATTATTTCTGCAATAAGATCAACTAAGTTTTTGAATTTAATACCGCAAATTGAAAATGTATTTAAAATTGGTAAAATAGTAAGATTCTATGAAATCAAAACTTCATGTTTTCAATTGTACTTACATATATTATATCAACTTATATATTTATTATGAATATCCGCAATCCTAACGAAAAACCGATTATTTTTTATTAGAGTGTAAAATATGCGCCTCTATTAGGTAGTCACATGCTTGAGTGGACTTTTTGCCAGGCCAAAAGAATGGTTTTTTTTTCCTCCTGTAATGAATGCTTTGTAGTAAATGTTGTTTCTAGACTTCGCAACGCTGCCACAGCCTCTAAAATAAATTAAAATTAAAATTTGCCAAAATCACTTTTTCGGTATTAATTTTCGAAGCAAATCAATTAGAAACCAGCAAGTTGTTTAGTTTTGTGCTTCTGTTGTGGCGGTATTTGATGATGATGTTTTGTGGCGTTAGTTCACCGCAGAAGCCCTTGGCCACTTCACACCGTGTGGGTCTGATTTTTCGCACGACGCCCACTAAACTCCAGCCCGTGTTCGTTTCGGTTTTTCCTTTTTAGATTTGCAAAAAAGCGATTGAATTTCAATTTCGTGAGCCGAAATTAATGGAAAACAAACAAATGAACAGTTATGATGAACAAAATGCCGCAACTGAGGGCGATGCGGGCTCCAGCGAGGCAAAGGAATCGGGACCGGGACTGCTGGAGCTTTCCAAACCATCGGAATTCCGTTTGAAGGCGCTTAAACAGAAGAAGTATGTAGAACTTTAAGCAAAGGCAAGGCGTCGTCGACGCTCACAGTTTATTGGTTTCGTTCAACGTTCCTTCATTTCATTTCGTTTCATTTCATTTAATTTTATTCCGTTTTCTTTATTTAGCTTTGTTCTGTTTTTATCATAGCATGCCATCAGCGTGTTCGTCTGCCTCTGGTACTTTGGTACTGGTCTGGGTCGGTGCAACTGGCTGGCTGACGATTGGTTGTTGGTGTTGTTAGTGTTGTACTTTTACCCTTTTCGCACATAAATTACATCCCATCCGATAAGGCATTTTTATTTTTAATCGGATTTTTTTGCCTTTGGACTGCGAAAAGTATGTGTAAAAGCAACAAAGACTCTAGTCCAAACATTCGCACACTGGTTTTCCAGTATAAAAGATCTCATTTAAATGCATATTAAAGTTTTGTACATACAACAAAATTTTAACAAGATTCATCTTTGAAAAAAAGCTGATAAAACTGTTTTTTTTTTCTAAGAATAAATCCTGTAATAATTTATTTAAGGGTGGAGAAAGTCTTGTCGTCAACAAAGCCGATTCTCTGAGAGGATGACTGGCAATTGAATCGTAATCTGTTGCTAATCACAAAACTTATTACGGAACTTATCGAATATGACTTGTTGCTATTTTATTTTTAGCACTTTCAAAGGATTCTTTACGATGTCATTTTAAAATTTCATCAAAATAAGACGATCTTTACTGTATCTACAACCAATATGCGTTAGTATGCACAACGACAACAGAACGCTGCGATTTAAAACTGTTTTACATGGACACAGTTTGCTGATCACTCTTCATGGAATTGCCATGCCCGGTGCTAGTCATCCTCACCGCATATTCTCATCTCTGCAACATCAAAAAGCGCGCCCGCCGCCGGTTTTGCATCGACACAGCACTTTGGCTCGTCCGTCTGTCCGTCCTAAATTGGGTCCTGGTTGCGCATTTTATTTTCTCTCGTTTTTACCCTTTTTCACGGTCCGTTTTCCGCTTATCTGTAGCTTTTCATTACTTTTGTGTTAATTTTCTTTTTCTTTTTTTATCACTTTTGTATTTTTCATTTGCAATTTTTCCCTTTTTTAATTCGTGTTTGTTTTTGCTTTGCTTTGCTTTGCTTTGCTCTGCTTTGTTTTGTTGTTTTGTGGCCGCGCTTGCTCGAACCCTTTTTCCTGATTTAACAATAATTATTATTATTGGATTGTTTCATAAAAATTTCTCAACACAACTACAACAACAACATCAACAATGCTCCTAACATGCCCACACACAAATAAAAAGGAAATTGGATAAATTGGCCGAACAACGAGCGGCAGCAGCAAAAAAGGCTGCTGCAACCAAACTGGCCAAGCAAAAAGCGGCCGGTGATCAGAAGCGTGAAGAGGAAAGCGAGGAAGAGGACGAAGAGGAAAAGATTGCAGATAATATAACCGATTTGTCATCGGAAGACATGGGTAAGTGCGAACTGTCAGCGGAAATCTAATTAAAAGGCTCACGGTCGGTCGTGTGGACATTTCATTACCTTTGGCGGCGGTGAAACGGAATTGGACACCGGTCACCCAAAGGTGGTGGTTCATAACAAACCCAATTATTACCTTTTGATCTTTCACCACATTTCGCAAAAGATGAACCACCCGAGGAGAAACTCAGCATCGGCGAGCGTTGGGCTAATCTCCTGAAAGCCACCCAAGAAAAGGTCGAACGTTATCGTTTAGAAGAAGAGAATGCCGTTGAGAAAATGCCCCCTCACCAGGAGAATCTCTTCAACGAGATGAAGGAATTCGAAACTGAGGTTAACTGGACGATGAGCCATATTGTTTGGGCCTTTAGTCTGCCAACGGGATATACTGCACCCGGGCAAGAGGACATTGAATTCGAAGAGTCCAAAGTCAAAGTTATAATCGATCCAAAAAAAATTGAGTTGTTGCCCAACTACACACAAGAACAATTAGAGGAAGTTGTTGGCGGTTGGATAACATTTATTAGTAGAAATCTCAAGAAGCTAAGGGAAACGGTAATTTGATTTAATTATTGTAATAAATAAATAGAATTAAGAGAATGGATGAAAATTAAAATATTTAAATGATATATTTTTTTAATAGCAACTTGATGAGTTTACTCCAATGGCCGAGTACCGCCACTGGCATCACAGGGAAATGGAGTTGTATAGTATGCTTGAACAAATAAAATCGGAATTTGTTCAGGCCATATTGAGTAAGTAGCGGAATTGAATATCAAAGTTATTCTTTTATTTAACTGAATCCAAAAAATTGTCAGTAATCTCGAACGGGGACTCAACATAATTACTATATATTCCTTATCTTTAGTTATCTTGAGAAATGCCGGCTCAAAGGTCATACCTCGATGGGATGAATTTGTCTTGGACACACAAAGCCAATTCAAACTTGCTAAGGAAAATTCCGATTATATTGCAACTATCACGGACTACTTGGAGGTATGATAACAATTCCAAATGATAGGCTCAATCAAGATCCTTAAAATTTTTTTTTTTTAGAAAATTCGCACTTACGAGAGCTTCAAAATGACCACACTGCTGATACCAAACGTAATGGTAGGCTTACGTCACATCTGGACCATGTCAAGCTACTATTGTCATGACGATAAAATGCAAATATTGCTCTGCGAAATATCGAACGTCTTCACGGAGAAGGTGAAACAGATTATATGCTTCGAACGCATTTTCCGGTAAGTTGCTTGCAGCTTTAGTCAAAAGCGTCTTTTATGAACGCGTGCAATTGGGAGAAAAGAGCCGCAAAACACAATCGCCCGACAAATGACATTAACCGAGCGTGGTGTTGTGCACATGGCCACATGGCCGCATCGAAGCAGCGACTACTTTGCTGCTGCTGCACTTGAATGACGTCAATTACTGCTGTTTTCTTGGCGATTTACCCGCGCAAATGACACGACAGACAGGCGGACAAACATACGAACAGATATGTACGAGTGTATCGAGCATTTCTCGCGTGGAAAGGAAAGACATTCGCACAAGTGTTCTAGAAAATCCATTTCACGAACAAATTTGCCCAAGCACTCAGTGTCGATGGCAGCAGACGGCGGGCGGCGACGGGCGGCGGCGGCATCCAATTCCGCACCCGTCATATGCAAATTCTTATCGTCCGCTTATGTTCTTTTCGATTGCCATTGCCATTTTGTTTGGTTTTGTTTTTCTGTTTTTCTCTTTTTTTTTCTATGTAGTTCTCTTTTCCATTTCCTTACTCTGCTTTTGTTGGGCTTTGGCATGTTTGTGTGGGTGACCCGTAAAGCGAATCGCTTCCAGGACCCCCATATGACTTTCGATGCTATCAACGTATAGTACGTCTTTAACTCAAAATACATTCACCAAAGTTTAATTTCAATTTTCGTATTGATAATAAACCCATTAAGTCAAGACTTTATATAAAAGTTTTAATATTTCCAAAGGAGAATTAAGATTTTTGTCAGATTAATATTCAAATACAATTAATTTTTTTTAAAGTCAGATTTTTATTATTTGGAAATTTATTTATGCTGATTTAACGTTATTAAATTTTCATTAAAATCCAACAATAAAATCCAACAAGTTTTTGGATTTTTTGTTTCTTAATGAAACTGTTTGAAAGTACTGTGCATCCCGGACAATGGAGATTTTTTAATGCTGTCGTATTCCTGTCATGTTACAAATTTCAATTTAATTCGATTGCATGCAGAGGAGCATTTGTACTTATCGTCGCTCACTGCTTATGTCGCTTTTTTGAGGATGCAAGGTTTTGTCATCCTTCTACCACTTTGCAGGCACTCGGCTAAGTACACTTACGAGACGGCAACCAGTTGCGCCAATTTGCTGCGCTGCTGGAAGAAGGCGTACACCATTAGTCGTGCACACATCGAAAATTCTGGCGTTGGCTCACGGTGGGAGTTCGATCGCAGTGCACTCTTTAACGAGGTCGATCACATTTGTCGCATCAGCCAAGATATCGCTTATATCGGGCGTGTTTTCATTCAGTATGAAAATCTTTTCGGCTATCGCCTCAAGTCACTCATAACGGATCCTTCGATCGTAGACGATCTAATGAAAAAAGTCTACCGATTGCTTGACGAGATGCTGAATAGTGTTGATTATGATATATTTCGTCCTGGCAACTGGGAGAATTGGGAGGATACACTCGATACGTTCAACAAGCGCTTGGAGACTGTTGAAAATGAGGCGAAAGCCGTTATCGAAAAGAGCATCACTTCGCTGCGCTCCTCGGAACTGGGTCTGGAGTTGATAAGGGATATCCATACGATCGATACGCGCCAATCACTGGCGGAGTTCATTGGCATGAAGCATGAAAATATTTTGCGGTTCTTTGTGACCGAAATTAATACCGTGGAGTATGAGTACATGGTAAGTGTGAGTCGTCTCAACAACAAAAAATTCAATACAATCTTAAAAAAAGTAATGTATACAAAATATTTGTAACTAATTTTTTTTTTTGCCAAACTAATGCAAATTTTTTTTTAAATAAAAAATCAAAAAATAAAAATGATTCGTAAATGTCGGCTTCACTAAGTTGAGTTTAAAATAATCACAATACTTAAATCCAGAATAAAATTTTTTAAGTAAATTTTTTATTCAAAATAATTTTTGTTTGTATTTTAAAAATAAAATTTAACTGTTTTTTAAGCCAATTTTTTGTGAGCAAATAATATCCAAACTATATTTCGCACAAAATGTTCATCGATGACTAAATGAGTTAGTTTATGACTCTCTCTCTCTCTTCCGTGGTCGCCGCGCTGGAGGCATCTAAATCTTGCAAGCGCGAATTTGTTAATTAACTTAAAACGCATCTGCAGACAAATATTTTGCGAACATTTTTATACATATGTGTATGTATGTCAGTATATATATATTTTTGTATTTTAATTTCACGCAGCACAATAGGAAGACGCCGCCCATTGGCAAACATCAGCCGGCTAAAATTGGCGCCATCCAGTGGACGCGATTGCTGAGCAGTAATCTGAAAACATCCGTGCTGGCATTCAAAAGGGTAAAGGGCACATTCATTTCATTTCATTCATTCATTTCGCTTGCGCTTGCTTTGCATTTCCATCATCGTACAGCTGCAGAAGCTGTAGCAGCGGCAGCAGCAGCTTCAGTTAGCCAGCGCCCATTTGAACCGAAGCGAAATGCCACTTTTGTGCTTTTGGCAGCTGCAAAGTGAACCGAACCGCCTGCATTAAACGGATTTTGTATTTTTCGACAAACGTGTTGTTTGTTGTTTTGTGTAGTTTTTGTTGTTATTTATTTTTGTTATTGTTTTTGTTTTCTTGTTTTTTTTTTTATTTCAAGAATTGCGCCGCTGATTCGCAAGGATCGCTTTTTAATTGAAATTTCAATTTGGTTGTTGCTTTTTTTAAACGCGTATTGTTGTTGTTTTTGGCGCGCATGCTTCGCTTTGTGGCGCTTTTTGTTGTTGTTGTTGTTGCTGTTGTGTGTGTTTATTTTTGCAGTTTAGCTCTTTTGCGGATATTTATTGCACACAGACACTTTTCGATGGTTGGTTTTTTTCTTTCTTCCATTTATTTGTTGTAACTTTGTATCGCGTTCGCCTTTGTTGTTATTTTCATTCTGCCAGTGTTGCCAATAGTGCGATTTTTTTTAATATCCGTTTGCTGTCCAGAAAAATAACAAACAAGAAATACACAAACAACACAAACAAAGCCTGGCATTAAAGCGTCACTTTGTGCTGTGCTCTTTTTGTTGTTGCTGTTGTTGTTGTTGCTGCCGCACTACAGCCAACCGCCTGCTCATCCTTCTGTGGATTTATCTTCATATCACACCTTAAATCTAGATGGAAAACGAACCGAATCTGAAGAATAGCTACTTGAAGCGCACCGCCTTTAAGCAATACTTTGAACTGGTCAATAAAATGTTCGTCTACGAGAAGCTGCTATACGAGAATTACGTGTCGAAGGCTACGTACCAGGTCAATGCGGTCATGCGACGTAACATTCTCGCGATACAGATCTGCAACAAGGATACGCGTAAGTCTTTAACAACGTCAAGCAGAAGGTGCTCTTATAATATTGTAAATCATTTTTAGTGTTTTATATTTCGGATGCGCTGGAAACGCTTAAAGTCAAAAAGGTAATGACAATTCAGATAATTTATATTTTACTCAAAAATTTGGTATTTAATAAAAATTTTCTTTTAATTAGAATAATTATTTTAAGCATTTTGTATACATTTTTAACCAATTTTTGTACTGTGCCTAGATTGTCCTTTGTGAGGAATTTATGCCGCTACACTAACCTAAGATTGTAAATTTCCCTTAGAGAACTTATTTTTGTGATTACTTCAAAACTCTAAAGGGTATTAATTTTTTTTTTAATAAAGCAGTTAAATTTCCCAAAATATCCTTTATAAGTTCAGGAATATTTATTAATGAAAAACAAAATATATAAATTTTCTATAAACAGTGAGTTTGCTATTTGCTATCAGATAAAAAAACAGTAAAGATAAAAAAATATTCGGAATCGTGGGAAATTCACTTAATTCGATTACAAATTCTGGATCACAATCAAACTTGTTGTTCGTTAGTCAATTTATGGTAAACCATATTTTAAATTCTTTTAAGGGCAAAATGATTGAAGTGGAAGCAAATGAAGGTGAAACCGAGGCAACTGGAGGAACCGGCGGCGACGGCGGTTTCTGTCGGAAAATTACCAAATTCACCGTATTCGCGACAGTAATTCAATGGCTCGTTAATCGGCCGGCCAAAGGAGACATTCATATTCGGAAGGCTAAGGCCTACCTAAAGCAGTTTCGCAACAAGAAGCACAATGACAAGGAGAAGTTCACCATTAAGCAGTGCGACTGTAAGTCAAATGCAATATGCATCGCAGCAGAAAATTAATACATTGAATCGAGCAATCAATGTTTGTGGAAAAAAGAGTTAAATCGAGTTTTAACATATTTAAAGAAATTTTTCCGGGATTGCCACAAGAGAGTTGGAATTGATTATTTTTTAATGCAGAGAATTATAAATCTAAACAAAAACAAAACAAAAAACTTAAAATCAGAATAAAAATGAAAAATTATGCCTAAATTATACCGCCATGACCTTTGCCTCTGCCACTTCTGTGTGCGCCACCAAAGCGGCGACGCATCAAATCCAATTTGGATACATCTTTCGTTTTAAGTTGATTTTGAGTTGGTTTTTTATTCGAATTTTTATTATGCTATTGCCTTAACCGCCACCGCTACCGCTTTCTCCTCGAACGCTGATTGAGGAAATATTTCATGGAATTTATTAGCTTAAGTGAAGCATATTTTGGGGCGCGCCGGCAATTGCCTCACTTAGGCAAAAGTATCTAAGAATGTAAATATCGAAGTACTTTTTTATACATATTTTTTATTTTATTTTATTTTCAAAGCGGATTTAAGGTCGAGCGATGATGGCAGAGCTCAATTGATGAGCAGGCTTTTGCGGAAATTGCCGCTGGCTTTCGTTTTTGGTTCGGGGCAGAGGCGGAGGCATACAATTTTATTAACCTCACTTTATGCATGATGAAGGGAAATTTAAAAACAATCTCGCGCTGATTATTATGATAATAATGTTGGGATTTCAGATTTACAATTTTTTCCACTCTCATATTTAATTACTTTTTCATGCGAAAGAAATAACGAGAGAAATTTTTTTTTATAGTATTGGTACGCGCCGACAGTCAAGATGGGTTGCCCACCTGGCGTGAACTGGTAGGCGAACGTGTTCTTATCGAGTACGAGATGCAATTCACCGTTAATTTGTCTCGCGGTAAGTTTTTCTCCAGCTGAATTTGGTGTGGGTGATTGCAGCTGCTGTTGCTGTTGCATTTAAATTAGAACCACCAACGTGTACCCTTGGGGCCAAGGTAGACAAGTGGACAGACGGACGATAAGTTCTATTCGTGTGGAATAACTAAATACAAATTTATGCACAAGACGCCCAACGTCGGCGAAGTTAGTCTCTAGTCTAGACGGTTACAGCAGCACAGTGGCAACAACCATTGCCAGAGGGTTCAACTTAGTGTCCTCTTAAGATTAATTAATAGGGCAGCCAGAAATATTAACTTGAAATCACTTTTTTATATACGTCGTTGTTTTATGTTGATATTAAAAAGTATTGAAAAAATAATTGTACTCTGGATTATGCTACTTAAATGATGAACCCTAAATTTAGTGATTCTAAGTGCTCTTGAGTTGTACTCGAAGGTATTCCTTCATATATTCATAAATTTTTCTTTTGGTTTTTCAATAATTTTTAGCACTATTAAACGTTGCATTTCTGATTTCCCCAATTGATTAATATTCTAAATACATAATTTTGTGGGTAAACTAATATTACTTTTGCTTTCCATCGCAGATCTTTTCGAGCAATTGTTCGAGGGTCAGCAATTCGAGCATTTCGGCTTTCAGCTGCCGTCAGTTTTGCGCGCTGCCATCATGAAGAAAACGATGTTCTTCAACGATTTCGAGGCAGTGTCGAAGGTCATCGATAATTACAATGCCATCATAAACAAGCTCTCACTTTCGGAGGTAAGCTAAGGACGCCGAAACAAAATACCAACAACAAGAAACAAATATTACAAATGCGAAAACAGGAAATGGCGCAATGCGTGTGTATAAGTGTGCATAAAGCCATTAATAGCACACATACTTCCGAACACACATACACATAAACATACAGATTTTCTCTCTCACACACACACACACATTTGCGCTTCGGTGGCACTTGCGTGCTCCGGTAATAAATTAACCGGAAGTCGGCATTTCTGGCTGAGTAAATGCGTATTTGCGCGCGAGTGTTGCTATTGCTATGATTGTGTGTGTACTCGTATATATGTATATGCTTCGGTTGCTTTGTTGTTTTTTGTTGTTTTTGAATTGTTTCTGTTTGCACTGCCATATGCCGTGCAATTTCGCTTAATGGCTCTATGACGAAGAAAATGCCAAGTAATCCTCCAGATACACCTGAACGATTTCGTGCTGTATTTCTGCAGAGAACAACGAAATCGTTTGTTGTTTTTGTGTTTTCTTTTTCGATTTATTACTAATACGCACCCGTGTGTATGAGAATTTATAAGTGTATGTGTGTGTGTGGTAGTGTAACTGTGTCGACACTTGAGAAACACACATTGTCCTTCTTCCTCTTCTTCTTAAAGCAAAACTTTATTTGCTAAGAATTTTTCTTCTCATTTTTATTTCAACAAAAACAATTTCGAGCATTGTAACAAGTTGTAATATTAATGAATAATAGTAGAATATATAATTAAAAAAATTATATGAACGTCACCAAAAATTAGTCCTAACTTTTTTCTGGATAACTTCCGAATAAAGAACAAATTATTATTATTTTTTTTGTGTTAAATCAAGTTATTAAGTTTAGTCGTAATTATTATTACAAAGTTTCACGAATTAATAGAAATCTAAGAAAAAGTAAACTCTATTTCAATTTGTAATCCCTCAATTTCAGGTTAACTTTTTACGCGATCATCTTTACGAGACAGAAGTCGCCATTCAGGCCGGGGTTGGTCGCTACACCTGGCAATCGTTTAACATATCGAAATTCTGCAATTCCATCAACATCCTCCTGCGAAAGCTCACCTCCATTGTCTCACAAATCGATTACATACGCATCGATATCAAAAATCGTATCGAACATATCGAAGACTTTAACTTATTCGATGTGTCTTTGCATGCGGCCCGGCATACAACGATTAAGGAACCCAGCCGCGGCGATGTACACCTACAATTCGAACAAGACCTAGATACCGAATCACTTACCGACTCGGAACAAGAAGTCAAGAAACCGAAAGTTCAGATTATACACTTTGACGATGAGACGACCAAAGTCGAAGAACAATCGAAGTGCGGTACACAGATATATCATTGTCATGGCTTCTATGAGCTTATGGAAAACTCGCGCAACGAAAAGTGCGCTTACATGCGAAAGCTGTACGATTCGATTGGCCCAGTGCTGGTCAAGTTAGAGAGTCTGGTGTTGGGCACGTTTACGGGCCGCTCGGAAAAGATGCGCGAGTATTATGTCTACTGGGAGGAGAAGACCTTTATATGTATTTTAAAGTAAGTTGGAATTATTTGGTCAATTGAAATTGGCACTCACATTTGTAACCTTACACAGTAATGCTTACAAAAACTTGAAGTGTTATCTGGAGCGTATGACTGGCAACAAACCAATGTTTGAGGTTAATGCGCAGCTACTCATGTCCGAAATTGTACTCGAACCGACCACATACGAACTGCAGAATATGATGGTGCAATGCGCCAAAGACTATTTGGAGCGGTAAGCAAGTATTTTAAGCTATGTCAATGTTTTAGACATGCAAATAATACATTTTTCAAATGGTCTCTGATTCCTAATCGATGATTTCAAACATCAGTTGTAGTTGTTTTGAAAAAAGACCTTAATCCTCACGGTTCATTAATTTTTCTCCACAGCATAAAGATTTTTACACGTTGGATGGATGGCACTTGTCTGCCTTGTCCGTCCGTCGAAAGCGAAATGGGTTCCAAGTACATCTTTAGTTTTTACGAAGAAGTCATTAAGGTGAGCTTTTTTAATGATATTAATAATAATAATAATAACAACAATATTGAGGGACAGACCTTTTTTCTAACTTTGGTAATCTTTTGCAGACTAAGGAAATCATCTCGGTCATTGTAAAAATACAAGAGCTGTCCAATAAAATTGTCGATGAGGCTAAATACTGCGCCATGAAGTGAGTTACTTTATTTTTTAAAAAAAGAAAACTGAAAATTCTTTAGTCCAACTGAAGAGAGCCAGTTTGCCTTTGAAGTTGCGACGCTGTTATTTACAGCACGCTTCATAAACTGCACGAAAATACCTTTGCGCTGCACTTAAGCGTTTTGCGGTGCATATTTTACAGCAAAAAGGACAAACATTTTTATAACATCATTGCGAAGCAGAACCGGACCAAATATGTTAAAGAAAACACGAGGAGGCATATTTCTAATATTGCCCAAGATTCAAAACAAGCGCCACACAAGTGGCGGACAAGAAGGCATGCGGCACATGCGAGTGACATGATGACAAAAAAGAAATGAAATAAAATAAAATAGGAATACTTAGGAGGGTGTCCTGTGCGATGCAAACCCCTCTTCATTGTTAGTCTGCTTCATATGTAATCTTTACTGATACACCACACAGATGATTTCACTTGTTATATTCGATTTGTTTGCACAGGTTTTTGAAAATCAAAAGAACTGCATACGATTATTTATTTTTCGAGATATATAAATATATGTTTTTCTATATTTTATGAAGTACCACAAAACTTTTATCAAATGAAGTTGATGGAATATTTTTAAAACATATAAGGGCCTTTTTCTATTTACACAATTACACAATCAAATATATCTTAAATTTACTTAATGTATTTTTTACTGATAGTTTATCATTGTGTTTTAGATACTTCTTTATAAACTAAAATAAAGACCAAAACCAGAATGTGGACTATTGGAGTGTCGGCTTAGTCTAATGCTATTTGTTATATTTTTTCTTTACACAATTTTACCACTTGTTTATTTTATAATATTTGATTTGATTTTCTTTTCTTTTCTTTGTTTTTTTGTTTGTGGTGCCTTTGTTTTGCTTGTTTTTCATTCTTTATGAATTCCATTTCCTTTGCTTTCGTTGCGTTGCGTTTCGTTACATACTCGTACATTTCTGCTTGCTCATTTCAGATTCCGAAAATTCTTCAATCTGTGGGCATTCGATAAAGTCGCAATTTGTGAGAAATTTGTGAGTCACAGTATACCACTTGTGTATATCGACGAGAAATTTACATTTTTTGCCAATATTATCGAGGAGGTGCACCAGTTGCCATTATATCATGACATCCAATGTATTCGCATAAATTTGCAACCACTCCTGGATGCTATAAGCCAGCATGCGTCCGAGTATCGCAACACACTCGGCGATATTTTGGCAAAGAAAACCTTCGAAAATATGCTCAAACTGCGCGACGAAATCAAGGCAAGTTACTCGCACTCGTACATAAGCATTCAAGTAAATGCTTTTGTTGGTATATGGTATTTCACATTGTGCAAGATTAGAACTCAGATCAAAGACAAAAGAACGTTGATTTTCCGATTTGAAAACGCCATTTTGTTTTTTTTTTTCTCTACCGCAAAGATAAGAAGAGCGTTATATCTCTCTTGTAAAATAAAATCATTGTTTATTTAATTACTTGTCCAACAAAAATTTATCATTTTTATTATACAATTTAGTGAAAAATGGTTCAATATTTTTTTTGATTTTTTTTTGTTGTTGGAATTTTTAACGCTTTGATATTAACTTGAAGTACTGACCAATAGCGAAGTAAATGCTTTTGTAGTTTACTATTTTTTCTTTCTACAATTTTGTTCGCAAACTTTTGCACTTTTGCGATATCTTGTAATTTTTATTGTGCAACTTTGCACAATTGACTCGAATTAGTTGGAAATTTCGTATTTTTTGTGTAACGAAACTTTTTCTCCTCTCTACTTATTTTCGGTTTGTTTTTATTTTTTCTGTTTTTCATTGGATTTTTTTTATTTTTTGTTTGTACTTGCAGGAACTTCGTCAGAATCTCGACAAAAACACGAAGGAGCTGATCGACTTCAAATTGGTTATGCAAACTATTTCGACAATTCAAACGAAAACGCTGACATTCGAGCTAAGAATCCACGAAATGCAGGAAACCTACACTATACTCAGCGAACACAATATACAGGTAAGTTTCGGTGCTGGCCCATCGCACTATGTGTTGCCATGCCATCGCATCTTACTCCTACTACTACTACACACTCGACTACTTATGTACTTATTTGCGTACACTCACTTACTGATTGCAAGTTTACACAATTCAATTGAATTGTTGAATTTTTACAACTGATTTTTCGCCGTAGTCACAGACGACGACATCGAGCATTAATTTCAGATTTTTCGTAGGCATTTTCGCAAATTTGCGAATTCTCAAAATCGCATACGAAAAATACTCGAGTTCGCCTACAGGCAGGCAGACTTAAGTACGACCAACGGTCAAAAATTCAATCTACGGAGTTGTATGTGAAATTAAAAGACTTCCAAAGACCAAAAATGCAGGCACACAAATTTCATATTTTGTCACACAAAGCCACCGCCACAACAGACCGGTCAGGCAAACGTACGAGGGCGGGCGGACTGTCGGTCGGTCGGTTGGTCCAGTCTTTCCAATAGACGGGCGGACATGAGATTTTAATGCAAAGCAAGTGCTCCGCCAGTGCGGCATATTTGAGCCAAAATGAAAATGAATCGGCTTGCTATGTCCCGACCATCTCCTACCCTACCCTACCCTACCCTACCCTTCCCTACCATTCCCTCCTCTCCTCTTTTCATATTCAAAAGTCCTCATCTCACAAGCGCAGCCAGCGTCATTCGGAATCGTATGAATTTGCATAGTTTAGTCCAGTTTAGTTACATACGACATTATGTTGTGGCCAAGTTGAATAACTGCACTGCTCCAAACAAAACACGATACACGGCAAAAATGCAGACGAATTTCAAATGTTGACATTTCATATCAAAGCAAACACTTGGAACACACCTCATTTCTTCCAGGGTGGTTGCTTCCAATCGAAAGCCAATAATTCAAATTAATAAAAAATATTGATTTTTTGATATGTCATTCTAAAAACCCTTTAAATAAGTTTTAAAATTTTCGATTCCTTCAAAAAAAATTAAAATTTTTTAGGGTATTTTTATACAATCCCTTCGATTCGCTCAAATATTACGGTTTCAATATCCAAAACCGCTCAATCCCAAAATTATTTCTAATCACCGGGAAATCAGAAATATGTGAGCTTATTAAAAATATATTTAGATACTGTTGATTTGACTTTATATTGTAGTATATTGGCTTATTTTTCTGAAATTATATTTGAAGAAGTAATCAGTTATTTTCTCAATCTATATATATGATTGATTTTTGTTATGTGATATAATGCTCTTCATTTATATTAAATTTTTAGATATCGTGTAAACCTAAATACGGAAATTCAGAAGCAATTGAGCTAGTGATCGGAATTAATTTCACAAATGAACACATTTGTGATAGTTTACACAATCGTATATATCGAATTAATAATGTAAAATGTTTATCTTTTAAACAATTTGATTTTTTGTTTTGTTTTGAAAATGCTTCCAATTTAAGGTCTACTATCGATTTGTAAACATTTGCTCCGTGCCTTCCGATAATGTCCTTTTTTTCTTCAAATATTTGAACACAGAATTTTGTACCAGACACATAGCAACAACAAATTTACGATACGAGTTCGTTTTATGTCGCTTGTGAAATAGTACATACTTTTTGCGTATATTTACGCAATATATTTTAAATAATTTTTCGTGCTGTGCATATACCCCAACTGGCCGACGAGTTCGGTCCGACGAAACGACCGACGATTGCTGCAAATTTTCGACATTGTCCCAGCGCCTGGCAATGGCTGGTTGGATGGTTGGCAACCCACTAAATACCCTTCGTATTTGTATATTCAAATGAGGATTTTAGAAAATCCTTTTAAAGTCGTTGCTGTATTTACAATGCGTCCGTCGGCAGCAGAGCCAAAGCAGCCAGCCAGCGCCTCTGACAGACGGAATATTTGGATTTTTACCACCAAATCTCTCCAATCCTCCCACCCGAATACCCAAAAATAGAGAAATGTTACATAAAGTCGAATAGTAGATGTGGCGTCCATTTTGGTTTCCACACTCATTCATTTATTGATGGAATTTGCATTGGATGCGGGTGTGAGCAGGTTCGAAGGAGTGTGACTCCACTGCCCCCATCAGGCAACCAGCCATTGGCTATGCAGATGGACAAGCGGAATTAACTTGCATTTTATATAAATTAATGAATGAATGAAATGAATGAAAATTTATGTACGGGCGCACATTACGCTTGTGAAACGCTTCGCAAAATATTGTCTGTCCATGTAAGTGGCTTTTGCAATTGGAATTTTGGCATTTTTAAAAGTGGCTTTAATTTTTAGCTGTTTTTGGCAGTAGCGCTGGGTCTAGCAAAAGGTCGTTAGTGGTATTGTTGATCGACATGTTTTTCCGTTTTGTTTTGCTTTGTTTTGTTTTGTTTTGGTAATTGTCATTCGATTTAAATTTAAATTGAAAATATTGGGTTAGTATAACGTTTATAGGGTGTAAGTATTAACAATTGATACTCAAAAGGATTATAGTTTTAATATATATACAAATTAGTTTACTTTTTTTTGAATTTATTGTGTGTTAAAGAAGTAACAAATTGTTCCAACTGAATAACTAATAAAAAATTTGTATAATATTTCAATAATAGACCAAAGCAATAATTTGTTAAACTCTAAACTATTTCATTAATTAAAATTTTTTCTCTTTCTTTTTAAATGATAATATCCGCACAATTTAAACCGGACAAACAATTTATCCAACCGTCTGCAACTCTTTGGGATTCCCATCGTCACATGTGTTCCATCGTAACTTGGCTGACTGCACGCGCAGTTCAACTATGACGACATGCTGATGGCGCATCACTTGGAGAAGCGTTGGGCGCGTCTTTTCCGTTCGTCTCTCTACAGATCCGACAAATTGCAGCCAATTAAGCAAAAGTTCGCCGATATGACATCCATAGAGATCTCGCAATTTTGGGACGAGGTAAGCGTTTTGTTGTGCGTCGCTCATCCGGTATGGTTTTTATTTGAAATTACTCCATTCACATTTACGCTTCATGTATTTTTTTTTATTTCTATAAATTAAAAAAAAAATTATTTTCTATTGTGACTTTTGCGCGTCTTTGCTTTTTGCGCGCGCGCTTATTTGCGCGCTTTTTTATTCCATTTTATTGCGCTCCGCTTTGTTTCCGTTATTATTTCCCTTCAATGGCAATTTAATTGGATTTTCTCCCGCTTCTGGTTTTTTATTTTATTTTATTTTTATTTTTTTGTACGCCGCCATTATTGTCAATTATATTGCAGCGTAGAGCAGTGAGCGTGAAGGCACTTCGGCTCTTCAATGGCGGCTTCCGTTGATGTCTCATTCGCTGCATCCGGTGCGAGGCAGTGGCGAGGTGGCCTGGTGGTATGTCTCCATCATCTAAGAAAACGAATTAACTTGGAGTGTTTGTTATTCGAATTAAGAGCGACAATCAGCGTAGCTAGCTGCTCTTCCTTCTGCTCCTCCGCATGCTGCTGCACTCGCTACCGGTCCAAATATACACAAGTGCAACTTTTTAAGACTTTTTTTTTTAGTATTTATTTTTTATTTTCTTGGGTAAGGGAAACCAAACGAGACTACACAGAGAGACGAAATCGATTAAGTATTACAAATTTAAAATAATTTACATACTTGAATTACAATTTTAAAAGGAAACAAACATTTTACAACTTTATGATTTTTAAATTTATTGAAAGTTAAGAAAGTTCGATAATTGTATTCTTAAAGTAAATCAATCACCAAGAAATTAAGTTGAATAAAATAAAAAAATTTAATTGAAGTTTCTAAAATTTCTCAAACGTTTCGTTCGTGGTAAAGTTTGCTGCTCCCTCGCCTTGTTTGCGCTTAATTCGAGTTAAGTGATTTGTCAGTGGGCGCCAAACGGAGGGGAAGCACGTATGTATGTATGTACTTCATATAGCGAACGGTACGTTTTGACAGCCGCGCTTCACCATTTTTCGCTTTTGCACGTTTTTAACGCAGCAAACCAATTCCATCGTCGTGACAGCTGAACGCTTAATGTATATTTGCATTGACGCTCATTTCAAATTTTGATTTATGCATTGTCTACATCGGGGAATGGCCACACCCAAAAAACATTTTAGTTTAGCACTTGGAAATTATGCGTTTTGTTAAGCTTTAACTCCTTTTTCGTCCATTGTGTTTGCAGCTGGAGGAATTCATTAAGGACTTCGATGAAAACGGACCGGGTGCGGTGGGTCCGGAATTGGACAAAGGCATGCGTCTTATGGACCCCTACGGTGTACGAATGAATACACACGAGGAACGACGCCTTGAGTTGGGTACGTTTAAATAATTGAACCGAAAAGGCAAAATCGTTTAAGTATTTTAATAAGTTTTAATATGCGTTCTGATAATGATCATTACTGCTACTACTAATGGGTCCTTAGGCGGAATATTTTTGCACAAATAAAAGGTAGTTTTAAGGATTACCTCAAACGCTTGAAATACCAACACAATGATACAAAATCCGAGTTTAGGAAACTCAACAATAGTTTTCCTTATCCAACAAATAATCAAGTCAATGTGCCTTATTATTGTGTTAACAAAGTTTTTCTTTCCGGTTTGGTACTATTCTTTTTCGGTAACTGCTACAACCGCTGCAACTGCTTCGACACGCCATCCACTCCACTCCCGCTCTTCTTGGATGTTTGCAGCGAACGCCGAGAAACTTTTCGATATGCCAATGGTCGACTACAACGAATTCTCGCGCATCAAGTCCGACTACGAGGGCATGCAAATGGTAGGCACTAACTTCAGTCTCAAATCCCTACCCCACCCCAATGATGATGACTTCCAGCCAGTCTGCAAGCCAAAACATCAAAGTACTAAGTTAATTTTTTAAATTAATTTATTTGTTGCTTCGGACGTGGTGAAGCAGGCATTGTTGGACAAGTTCAAATTCGATGTTTAATTTGTTTGCATTTAAATTTTTCCAATTATTTGTTGTTTCACCTTCTCGCCAGGTCTACAAGTTGTATAAGAGCCAGAAAGCCGGTCGTGAAACTTGGGCGAAAACGTTGTGGGCCGATTTGGATCCCCAAATTCTGACGGATGGCGTCGAAAGTTACTTGAAGGAATTCCGTAAACTACCAAAAGCGGTAAGCAACGCATTTTTCGATTTTTCGTTCTGGAGCAATGAATAAAAGTTTTGCAATTAGTTTGCAAGAACGAACGTAAAACTTTACCGTCTTCCAACGGTGAGGGTTGAGGACCACTTTTGTATTTGTATTTGTCGTTATGGGCTGCAGTGTCCGTCGGTTGTAGGGTGGTCATCAATTGAAACATGGAGTCTATACAAAAAAAAAAAAATTTAAAGTGACTTTAATTTTTTTTGAAATAACTTAAAACTTTCTTTAAAATTACAAAAAAAAAATTTATGTTAAAATTCAGGTATCAAAATAATTTAAAAATTGCATCATTGGCAGCTCTGTTTTAACTGAACTTTTGCTGTGCTGAACGCTGCTGCTGCAGGTGCTGTTGACTTTAGCAAATGTTTAACAAAATTTTAAGAAGCGTCACAGTTTTGACTTTTCACTGCTTATGACGACAAATTGATTTATTTACTTGGCTAACAAGTTTTGAGGAATTTTTGCCAAAAAACAACAAACACAAAAATTAAACAACATCCGCCGGAAGTGGTTGCCAAACAAACAACTCGCACAAACACGAAATAACTTGTTGGATGCAAATGCTGTAAAGTGCATTTGCATCAAATCGAATGACGGCCGCTATTAGCCTGGCCAATTGAGGCAGACATACATCGTTGTGCAATAAATTTCCGCTCAGTCGCGTAAGCGCTTATCGCGCTTATTGCTATGTGCGTTACTTCGGCGTTTCGGCCCACAGCAAAAGCAACCGCAACTAAAATGTAAATTAATTTGATCAAAATTAAAATAATTAAAATAGCTACGCACGATGTACTGCGGCTACAGCCGATGATGACACAGGCTGACAAAAAACAAAAAAAAACAACAAAAATTTGCTTCCAAAAATTTTGCGAAATTAAATTCCGAGTTGCCGTTCGGTGGTATCATTATCAGCAAAAGCTCCGCGTCGCATCCATACTGTGGGTATGTTGCATGCGGCACTGCACTCGCCACACGCGAGCGGCGACCCTGTTGACAAGATTGCGTTTTTAGCGCTTTTCTAAATAAACGTTTTAGAACGCAACGCCCAAAACGCGCGAAAACTTAATTTATATCGCGGATATGGCAGCTTTTTATATACATACACACACGAACACAAACTCAAACCCAAACTAAAATATTCAACCATTTACAAAAGGCACGCCATATACAGATGTATTAGTTTGGTTCGATACTTTAATACATGCCAGAAATTAATGGCAAACATTTTCCTGTGGATATTATTAAATAATTGCTTGGAATAAATAAAAAAAAGACACATTTGAAAATTTAAGTTATACGAAATATCGAATTTACTGAGAAGCTTTTGTGCGATAAATTTTAAACGGAAATCTCAGTTTTGTCTCCTTATATAATACCACAAAGGGTTTTCAATTCAATGTCACAACTAAATAAAAGTTTCTCCTTAGCGATAATTCTCGGGCAGATATATTTCCATAAACTTGTGCATACGAAGACCAAAACTAATTTTCCAAAGCCAGTCTAATATGTACTCAGTCTGTCCCCGAACAAATCGCGTACATAACTCACACGAACTAAGCTCGCAAACCGCAGTCGCGAGCCAATATTGTTCCAACTGATTTCGTGCCTTGCCCTGCCAGTTTGTCTGTCTGTAGTCCGAGCCAAACCAGCGCCCAGCTGAGCAAACTACGCTCCGCTTGTGACCGAATGTAAATATGTAGCTGCCACATTGGCAGTAGGTATGTGCATCGCATAGTAAAGTGTCAACCGCTCTAATGAAGCTGCCCACTCAGACGCGCTGCGCTGCGCTGCCAGCCCACCAGCAAAACAAAATTTATGCATTTCAATGTTTGCGCTCGGGTACAAATTTATCTTTCGTTTTCACTTCTCTCGCCACCGCCGCTGCCTGCACAGATACGCCAGCTGCCCGTCGGTCAGATGCTGGAGCTGCAAATGAAGCAGTTCAAGAACACCGTTCCACTGATGGTCAGCCTAAAGAACGAAGCGTTGCGCGAACGACATTGGCTTCAGCTGATGGAGAGAACCGGACAATATTTTGATATGGCGCCGGCACGTTTCATGCTGGAGAACATGTTTGCGATGCAGTTACACAAATATCAGGCAAACTAAGATATCCCATTTAAAGTGGAATTATTAATTAAGTATTTTATATTTTTAATATCGCACAGGATATCGCTGAGCAAATTCTCAACAATGCCATCAAGGAGTTGCAAATCGAACGCGGCGTCAAGAATGTAGAGGACACTTGGGCAGTCATGGCCTTTAAAGTGCACAAACACTTCAAGGGCAACGAGGAGCGAGGATATACACTGGGCGCAGTCGACGAGATTGTACAAGCGCTGGAGGATAACTCCATGAATTTGCAATCAATGGCTGCTTCGCAGTAAGTAAACATTTTCCAACGAAACAAGCAATTCCAGACCACATTTCATCATTATTTACAACTAAGTCCAAACATATTCGCTCTCTAATTTGTTGTCCGTGACTTTGTGCGTTTGATAATGTCTTACATTACTCTTTCATCACACAGATTCATCGGTCCATTTCTGGAAACTGTCAATAAGTGGGAGCGCACACTGGCGCTCATCTACGAAATCATCGATGAGTGGCTTGTAGTGCAACGGAAATGGCTCTACTTGGAGGGTATTTTCATTGGTGGCGACATCCGCGCACAACTACCTGAAGAAGCGAAGAAATTCGATGACATTGACAAAGCATACCGAAGGGTGAGCGAAAGTTGGACCATTTTTTTTGTGAATGATGCGAGCGCAATTTTCGTCAACGAGGTCAATTTCTTTTGTACCCGTTCATTTGCTGTCAGCGCCACCAGCAGTAGCACTGACTGTAAATGTTGACATGTCGACAATATGGCGTCTAGCTACTTAACGGTAAATTTAATACGCATGCAAAGCACTCGATGACAGGGAGCAGTCCTCTCCGTATGCATTCCATAGCGAAGTTGTGTTGTGTCGGTGCTAGTCTGGTCCTTATTTTACAAACTTAAATTCGTTAAAAGCTTTTTTATAAATGTTATTCCCAAAGATTTTTTACAAAGATATTTCTGGATGCTTTTAAAACTATCGGAAAAGAAGAAAATTTCAAAATTATAAAAAGAGTTGGTAGTAAAAATAAGGACCTGGTTACTCGACATTCCTTATACTACGCAAGGTTACAAAGTACAAAGTAATACTATACGCTGTGATTGGAAACGCATGAACTCTCACACCTCCACATTTGACATATATCAAAGGAAAGCAAAGCAAAGCACAGCAAAGTAGAGTAGAGTAGAGTAAAGTAAAAAAGCCAGTGGCAGTCGTCTTTGTTGTTGTCCTCGCCTCTGCCGCCTAATGTTGCGGCAACTTTAACCTTGCTGCAGCGTTTGGGATTTCATCTCGTCGTGTACCAACTGTATTTGGCGTGCGCTCGCAACATTTGTCGCAATGATTTCGCATTTGTTTGATTTACTACTCGTAAAGTATTTTTGTGTATTTTTATTTATTTAACATTTTCGTTTATTTTTCTTTGGTTCCGTTTTGTTTTGTTTTGCTTTGCTTTGTTTTCATACTTCCTGTCTCATTTCAGATTATGGTAGACTGCGCCAAGAATCCGCTGGTGGTGCCATTGTGCACAGTGCCCGGCCGTTTGGCCGATATTCAAAATCTCGGTGTGGGCTTGGAAAATTGTCAGAAGTCGTTAAACGACTATTTGGAATCGAAACGACGTCTCTTTCCGCGCTTCTACTTCATCTCCACCGACGAGCTGTTGTCCATATTGGGCAGCAGTGAACCCACTGCGGTACAGAACCACATCATTAAGGTGGGTACCAACACACACACACAAACAAACCAGCAAAAGAACCAACCAAAAATGAACCAGAACGAGAGCCTCCTCCTCTCTTCCTCACCACCAGCGAAATTTGCAATTTCATTTCATTTCGGAAGCTGTTCGCACAGATTTTCCAAACTGCTGGAGACATTATTTTTATGGACGCATATGTGAGGGTGGCTATGTTGCCACCCGCAAATATCACAATACTGCACCATGTGTGTATGTGTAGCTGTGTTTCGCCATAAAAATTAATGTTTCTGTTTATGCGGCAACGGAACCAGCGCGGCGGGTGGTTCGGAATAGAGTTGGCAATATTCGATTCATTTATAAAATACACAATTTTCGAATAGATTTCAGATATAATTCAAAATACACAGAATCAACTGTTTAAATTTGAAGATTTTTATAATTCTGACGTTATCAGTTAACAGGATATTTAAATACATACACAGATCATGCTGTGTGAGATGTTGGCGTTGTCAACCAGGTTTAACAATTACAAGTAGAAATATTAGCTCACTTTAGGACAAAATCCAGATATTTCGATATGAAAGTTTTCATTTCAATTACAGTAATTAATTATTTAATTATTTCAAAATATTACTTTAAAAAAGTACGAACCGGGTTGCCAAACATTTTAGCGTCACCGTCACGGTCAGTTCGCACTGACTGTGATTGCGTGATTTCTTTTGTTGCTTTTGTTTTTGTTTTTAATTTGTCTTTTTTCTTCACGAATTTAATATTTTGTACAAATAAAAATTTGTGCTCGATATTGATTTTACATTTCCGCAAATTTGTTTTGCTCTTGATTTTCCACACCTCCATGGGTTGGCGTCATGCCGCATTATGATGCCCACTGCCACTGCTACTGCCACTCTGACTGGACTGCCGTCGCCGCAGATGTTCGACAATATAAAATCGCTGCGTTTCAGCAAGGATGGCAACGACAGCATCGTTACGGCGATGATTTCCAGCGAGGGCGAAGTTATGGAATTCCGCTTCAATGGTGAGTTGAGTCCACTCGACATCCAACTTCTTCTTAATTATTTTGTACACCACCATCACAACAACAACAACAACAGCAGCAATAGCAACAGCAACAATAACAACAACAACAACAACTACAACAACCACCATAACAGCGACAAAAGCAGCTATAACAAATGTCGGTCGCACAAGGACAATGGTCCCTGCTCTTTTTTTATGGGCGGCGGCGTTTGCTGTTTTACTCCGGATTCAGTTCGATTGGTTTCGGCACTGATTGCTGCTACGCAAAATTGAACTTTTTATGGTTTGATCTTCGAAGCGTTTATATTTTTATATTGTATTTTGCTTGTTTTAATTAATTGCGCCAACAAAGCGCAACGAACGAAAGACGAAAGGGAAGCAATGTCCTGTCGTCGGTTAATCCGGCTTCGATATTCGAGCCATGCAAATAACTTGGTCCGCAGTCAATAACCAGAGCCTCCAACTTTCTTCGGCGACAAATGACGCATTTCAATTTTGATTTCTGATTTCGGGCAATGATAACGCTTCCACGCGGCTCTGTGCGAGCTTATTACACTTATTTTATTGTTGTTGTTTTATGTTGCTATTGTTGTCGTTTATATTGTCCTTGTTGTTGTGTTATTGTTTTATTTCATTTTATTTGTTTTTGTTGTTGTGATATTATTTGTGATTTTGCAATTTTGTGGTCGATTGTTTTAGTGCGGGCGCAAGGACGCGTTGAGAGCTGGATGTATGACGTTCTGCTAGAGATGCGCCGCTCGAATCGCTTTATCACGAAGAAAGCCGTCTTCGACTACGGCACCGACCTCGAAATACAAAGGTAAGCTAGGCACGCAGCCGTAAAAATATTTTATGACGACCAATCGGACACGATGCTACTCGGTTCGGATTTTTATTGCCAACGATGAATAATCTTTACGCTCGGTGCGATTTATATTTTTATTGCCGACGATTACGTCGGGAACACGATTTCAAAATAACCCTCAGGACAATGTTGAATGCGGCTGCACGCTTTTATGACGGATTGAATTAAATTGGCAATGTTTTGCCTGTTTATAGTTCGAAATCAGTAAAAAAATTTTAGTTATGATAAAATTCATAGAGGAATCTAAACTCTGATGATAGTTTAAATGATTTATAAATACTAAGTTGTTATTTAATATTTGTATACTTCAAGATCTAACTGGATTATGAACTACCAAGGTATGGTGAGCATGGCTGCCAGTCAAGTCTGGTGGACGGCCGAAGTTGAGGAGGCCTTCAATCAGGCGCAAAACCACGGCAATATGCGAGCAATGAAGGACTTCCTTGAAAAGCAAAACTATCAAATAGAAGAACTCGTGCTGAAAGTGCGTTCTGATCTAACACGCAACGATCGCTTAAAGTTCAAAACTATGACCACTGTGGATGTACACGCGCGCGACATTATCGAAGCGTTTGTGCGCGATAACATTCTCGACGCGGGCGAATTCAGTTGGGAAAGCCAGCTACGCTTCTATTGGTTACGCACGACAGACCATTGTCATGTGATTCAGTGTTCAGGCACCTTTGATTATGGCTACGAATACATGGGCCTCAATGGGCGCCTTGTTATTACTCCGCTAACCGATCGCATCTATTTGACTATCACTCAGGCGCTGTTAATGAATCTGGGCGGTGCACCCGCCGGTCCTGCTGGTACTGGCAAAACTGAGACTGTCAAGGACTTGGCCAAAGCGATGGCCTTACTATGCATGGTCACTAATTGCGGCGAGGGCATGGACTTTCGGGCTGTTGGAACAATACTCTCCGGTCTGTCACAGTGTGGCGCATGGGGTTGTTTCGATGAATTCAATCGCATTGACATATCCGTACTAAGTGTTATTTCCACACAATTACAGACGATACGTAATGCACTGATACGTAAACTGGAGCGTTTCGTTGTAAGTTTGCGATATTTAAATAAATCAGGAATATATATTTTTTTAATAGATTTATAGATAATATATTATAATTTCTTACCCTAATCATCTAGTTCGAAGGTCATGAAATTAGAATCGACCGCAAGGTAGGTGTCTTTGTCACCATGAATCCTGGCTATGCTGGACGCACCGAACTCCCAGAATCGGTTAAGGCGCTTTTCCGTCCGGTAACCTGTATTAAACCGGACTTAGAGCTAATCTGTTTAATTTCACTATTCTCCGATGGATTTCTTACAGCCAAAGTAAGTGTCCAATCTCTTTATGATTTTTATATGCTTTGCTATTTTAGCAATAGGATTATTATGTATCCAACTATGCTTTAGCCACATTTTAACTTCTGTCTTGATTATACTACAAAACGCATATACCCCACAATGTAATAATTATTTTTTAAAGGTTCTGGCAAAGAAAATGACAGTACTCTACAAACTGGCGGAGGAGCAACTGTCGAAGCAGTGCCACTACGATTGGGGCTTACGTTCGTTGAATTCGGTGCTTCGTATGGCGGGAGTCATGAAGCGCCAATCTGAGGACCTGCCCGAGGCTGTCGTTCTAATGCGTGTGCTGCGTGACATGAACTTTCCAAAGTTTGTCTTTGAGGATGTGCCATTGTTTTTGGGCCTTATTAAGGTGAGCAAGCGAGTGGGTTACATATCTATCGACACATGCACGTGCCCACATTGTATGAAGTGCGCCGTCACTTTGTAGCCATATTGAAACGTAGACGTAATTAAATTGCGTTGAAATTACGTATCAGTTTCCATTATTTGTTTGAAGTAAGGGTTGTTCGTTCAAGTCCCAAAGGATTGTGCCGCAAGACAAAGTTGCTTTTGGCTTTATCATTTCCAATAGGTTTGCTTAATTGCAAAACATTTCAATCTCATGTGAAGATAATTCATTTTGTTTTGTTTGAGTGAGTGAGTGAGTAGACTAAAGTGTTATAGTTTTGGCCTACATTGGTGTGAGAGATGATAAAGTTCATCATTTTAAATTTCTAATTTTATTTAAAAACATAAATTTAATTTTTAATAAAATTTTAATATTTTTTGATAATTTTGACATATATTCCAAATTAAAAGTTTTAAATATTTGTAAAGAAACTTTTTTTTAACATTTGTTAACTTGTTATCATAAAACTGTATAATTTGCAGGACTTGTTCCCAGGCATTGATTGTCCCCGCGTTGGATACCCCGACTTTAATGCCGCTGTGCGTCATACGCTCGTAAACGAAGGTTACATTCTTCTGGCTGATCAGGTATGAAAATTACGAAGCAGATTTGTCTCCCTCGAGGTGTGTTCATTTCCATCACTTTTGCCTAAGTGTGGCTTGCAAGAGAACAAGAAACGTTTCTTGTCAAGTCGCACAAGGCAAACGTGCCATGTCCAACATGGGACATCTTCATTGTCGTCGTCGTCGTCGTCGACATCGTCCTTCCTTCCGGCATTTGAAAATAGCCGCTGCAGTAAAAGGAACATCATCATCCATCGCTTCAACATCATCAGAGCTCAGTTATTTCCGTCACTGTGTGGATGAGTGCTTAGACAAATGCTCGGACGGACGGACAGAAAAACCGACAAACGGACGAATGTACGCTTTGTTGTTGCTGTCGGCAGCAATTGTTGGTGCTGCTGTCGTTGCCTCCGACATTCTAAATTCCCGTGATGAGAATCCTTTTTGCACATCACCGTGCGGCGTTGACACTTTGACACATAACAAATTGCGCTCGAGCAAAATAAGCTCAAATGAAGGAAATGATGCAAAGCGTTTTTTAAATTCACAAAACCATTATAAAAAAAAAAACAACAAGAAATAATTGCTAACACTTCTTGTTCTTCTTATTTCTCCTTACAAATATTGTGAATCCAACAAAAATGCTGCTTTTATGTCGGAACTGGAACTGGAAACTGAACTTTAATGGGCCAACACATCAACAGGAGGACAAAGTAGTGCAAATGTACGAAACCATGATGACCCGACATTCAACCATGCTGGTGGGACCAACAGGTGGCGGCAAGACTGTCGTCATAAATACTCTAATTAAAGCGCAGATCTACTTGGGTCTGCCCACCAAGTGCACCACACTTAACCCCAAGGTAAGCGAGTCAACTGACTGAGTCAACACAACAAATGTTTAATGCAGCCAGTGTTGACTGGTGTGGTCTTTTATGCCGGCCATTTAGCTTTGGCTACCCTGCCATATTATCGTCTTTTTTTTTGTGTTCATTGCCTTTTTGTCTGGTCAGCTTCCGGTTATACAAGTTTATGGCATGGACAATTCTTCACATAGAGCATTTAATGTTTTAAAGGGTTTTGTTAACAATCAACACAATTAAGTGATTAAAAGGAACATGGAGTTAGGTGAGGATGACTATTTGAGAAATTCTCCATTTTTAAATGGAACCTATTCGAAACTATTAGATTTGCTTCAAAGATGATTATGCTTAGCTTGTATTAAGATAAAGCGAAGTATATAAGCATAAATCGACAGGTTAAAGTTTTGTCCATTTACAGGTTGATCAAATAAAGTTTTTCGAATTGTTTTCCTTTCAACTCTATCAACTTTATCCAGTGAATGCCCTTAGATGTTCCAATTAAGTGCGAGTACGAGTGGGTATTTGTTTGTACAAATGTTAATAAATGTCCAACACATTCCGTGTCCATTATAATTAAATTATTTCGACTTGCTTTGAGTGCGCATAACTTTTCATTTGCCGAACCTTCACCTCATTCGTTTCGCCTTAACCCATTTGAAACATGCATAAAAAATTAAACATGTCGAACACAAAACTGAATGCGAAAACAAATTAGTTTCCACTTGGTTTTTGGCGCTTTATTTCGCCATTTAAATTTGGCCACCGAACACTCTCGCTGGAACTCCGCTCGCTACTGTCCAGCGCACTGCCAGCCACAGTTGCTGAGTTGCTGCTGCTGCTGCTCCCTCTACGTGGTGTTTTGTTAATTTGAATACGGTTTTATGCATATTTTATTTTTATTTAATTTTTTGCGGTATTTTTCGTTGAATTCGTAAATATCGCGCGGAAAATGTGTTTCTTTTTTTTCATTTTTTGAGCTTCACTTTTTCTTTTTTTTTTGTCTGTTAATTTCCATTTGCAATTTTCCATTTCCAGGCGTGCTCGGTTGTCGAATTATACGGATACCTCGATATGGATACAAGGGATTGGATTGATGGATTGTTTTCGAATATTTTTCGCGAGATGAATAGACCCACCGAGCGAGAGGTATGAGTTTGTCGGTTGGAATTCTCTTTTGAGTTCAGTCCAAATGTGGCGGATTTAAACACATTAAACTATGCAACAGTAAGCAGCGGCAAAAAAAAAAACGGATCTGTAGTTTGCTTACACAAAAGGCGGATTTTTCAGCTGCATCCATACATACATACGTATATTAAAAGGATTTAACTTACAAAATTTTTTTATGGTTTAGCAAAGAGCATTTCTGATAATAACCTTAATGGATTATTTACATGGCTTTGGAAAGCAGCGTTTAAAAAAAATGAAAAAATAATGCAGACTCGTATATAAAACTTAATATTGTACTATAATTTTAAACATACAATATTAAAGAGGAAAGCGTTGTTTAGAAAAATATAAAATTTATATATGATTTAACACTTCTTACAAATCAATTGAATTCGTTGATTTGTTCCAAGTAAATAAAAAATTTTCTCCATTCTCTCGAAGAGTCAAAGCCAAACCACATTTTGAGCAATTCAACACTTAACCCAATTTATGTCGTTTCCGTTGTTCTTCTTTCAATGTCATTTCGAAGTGCCACAGTTGATGCCAGTGGTGATATTAGAGTCATACCCACTCTCATTAATTGTCAATGTAGTAAAAATTGTCCCCGTAGTTTATAAATCCCCATTGTACAACCACCATCAAAGAACAGCATCCCTGCATTGTGCCTATTCCGAGTATTTTGTCGCGAGGTGAGCCTATGATAGCAAACATTCGTTTAAGTCAACCCCATTCTGAGTGCAATCCTCTTGTGCAATTCTGCGGCGTTGTGCGTTGCGCCTTCAGTCAATGTAGTCTCAATTTCGCGCTCGTTCGTTCGTTTGTTCATTCATTCATCTTTCCGCTAACATATAATCTCCAGATCCGCCGCACAGCCGCTACTTTTGCTGCTGGCTGCTGTAGTGTTAGTGTTACATATTTTACTGCTGCCATATCCGCATCCGCATAGCAGCTGTGAATGCATCTGCATCTGTGCAGCGCATCTATCGCGTCATGCTCAGAACTAATACAATCAGCCTAATACATTCCCGCAGGAAAGACGCTATGTCTGCTTTGATGGCGACGTTGATGCGCTTTGGATCGAGAACATGAACTCCGTTATGGATGATAATAAGCTGCTGACATTAGCGAATGGCGAACGCATTAGATTGGAAAGCTACTGTGCGCTGCTATTCGAGGTGAGTACCACAAGCGACGGCCTCTGTTACCCTATGGCGAGGGCTGTCAAAGTTTCTTAAACTACAAGTTTATATGAACAATTTTTTTTTCCAAAAAGTACGAAAAAAAGTATCCATAAAGTTATAATTTTTAGGATTTCAAAAGCAATTACCTTATTTACAATAATAAAGTTTTAATCCAAAAATTATTAATGGGTGACCAGCCCTATCTACATAAATCCACTTTATAGTCTTTTTGCTGACAAATTTAAGCCACCCCCGTACGGCGCAGCTGTGGCTGTAAATGTGCGCCGCAATTCGAATTTGACAACAGTTGCACTTCGAAGTGATGAGCAGAACCGCTGCACTCCGCCGTCTGCATTTCGAAATGATAAATCGTTTCGTAATGAGTGCTTCCTTCGACAAGGCGAATGAATGCGAATTATTATTTTTAGTGGGACAGAAATAGTGTTCGATGAAAAACTGTTCCATCTAAAATATTGTTTGTTTGTTTTTTTTTCACTTCGACAGGTTGGCAACTTGTGGTATGCTTCGCCAGCTACAGTATCGCGGGCAGGCATGGTTTTTGTGGATCCAAAGAACTTGCGTTACAATCCCTACTGGCAACGTTGGGTGCTGACGCGTCCCGAGGGCGAACAGGAAATATTACAGGTTCAATTCCGAAGTTTATTCGCTTCTACTTTGGTGAAAACACATTGACTGCTTGCAGGACTTTTTCGAAAAGCTAATAACACAGGGAATCTCCTTCATACTCGAGGGCATCGACGGCACTACGCAGGGCAATCCGCTGAAAATGGTCATCATGCAGACGGAGCTAAACATGGTGGTGCAATTTTGCAATATGTACGATGCACTGCTGCCGATGTTTCCACCCGTCGATGACTTGATGGAGTCTCAACCGGCGGTTATATATGATCAGGACTCAATCGAATGTGGTTTTATACAGGTGCGTTGAGTTATCCTTAAAGAAATTTATATAAAAATTCAATTTATTAAAAAAAAATTTGGAAGACTTAATCAAGTTTAAATTACTACAAAATCTATTGAAAAAGTACAATTTAAAAACTCAAACATTGCTGCCATTAGATCATATATATATAATGTATATGTATATAAGCATTTAATTTCAGTGTGTAATTAATTTAAAAAATCTTGTTTTAGAAGTCTTTAAAGTTTAATAAACCAAAGTTATATATTAAACATCACATGTTAAATACCTCGATATAATAATTTACTTTGTTTACGAATCAGAGTCATACAATACATATGTAGACTACCAGGATTGAGTCGATCGGTATTAAAAATCAGTCTAATTATGATATATATCGTAGGTTAAATAACTCGTACACTTGAGACTTATTGAGTTCTACCAAATTTATGGAATTAGGAAAATTATTAAAAGCGAACAAATTTTCAGCTATTAAAAAGATTAAATCATTTTAATGACACTTTTCAGTGCGTGTACGGCTCACTTGGCGCCTGTCTCATCGAAACGGATCGACCCGTATTTGATGAGTTCATCAAACGCAATGCAGGCTTTCCGACTGTTACCGATAGCCGCGAAAAGCCGGCCACTGGTGGTCAGTTGCCTTCGTCGAAGCCAACTTTGTATGAGTACTATTACAGCCGCGAGCACGAATACTGGATGGCCTGGGAGTGGGTGGTGCAGAAATATATTCACGACCCGCAGGCCAAGTTCAGCGAAGTACTTGTGCCGACTGTCGACAGTACACGGACGGACAATTTACTGGCGCTGATGAGTGAGGTTAGTAGGCACGATGCGATTGTGGTCTTGGCGCTTTTTAAAGTCAACAAGATGCAATAACGGACGCAACGCACTAGTTGACCGACGAGACTTTATTAATATTTGTTTGTGATTGCATGTTTTTTGGTTTTTTTTTTTTGTTGCATGCTGTTGCTGTTGACGATTTTTGCCGCTCTTGTTCGTTCTGCTTAGATCAAGAGACCCGTTCTGTTGGTGGGCGAAGCGGGCACCTCAAAGACAGCCATGATTTCGCAGTATTTGCGCAATCTGAACCCAGACTCTAATGTAAGTTGACAGCAGCACGGCTTGTGCAGCAATTGCCGCCAGTGTTCTCTGGTCATAGGGCTTTTCGTTATGTTCTTCTAATTAAATGTTGTGCCGGTTGCCTGTTTGTGGATGTGGTCTGGCATTTTCCGTTTTTAGGTCATTTTGAATATTAATTTTTCGTCGAGAACGTCATCCATGGATGTGCAACGAACGCTCGAGGCTGCTGTGGAAAAGCGCACAAAGGACACTTTTGGTCCGCCAATCGGAAAGAAAATTGCCTGTTTTATTGATGACATGAATATGCCACAAGTGGACGAGTAAGTGCGTGCGTGCGTGCGGTTGTGTTTGTGTGTGTATAAATTTGGTTGATATATACACCCAGTGAAATATTCTTTTTTTTGAGCAAAAAATACGTTTGGCGTGGAGGAGCAATATTAATCGATGCTTTAATCGATTCGACATACACAGAAAAAAAATGCGACTACAAATATCACTGGAAAAATTCTCACATAGCAGTAAAGTTTTTCTTGTGATATTTCAAAAAAATAAGTCATTAATGGATTTTATCAAAAAAAAAATCAATATATTCTAAATTAAATGCGACTCAATTAAAAATAAAACAATATTTTTTTTTGAGTTTACATTCATATGTATGTATGTATGTATGTATGTATGTATGTATGTATGTATTTTTTTCTGTGCGTGCTGCTTGTGTCCTTTTTTGCTACTCATTCACACATTCACACATACTCACATTTAGCACGCACATCACTCGCAGACCATATCCTGAATCACACTTTTTCTTTTATTTACACTCCACGCCTTTTTTCTTATCTTGTTTTAGCTATGGCACCCAACAACCCATTGCGCTGTTGAAACTCTTCTTCGAGCGTGGCGGCATGTACGACCGCGAAAAGGACCTCAATTGGAAAAAGTTTAAGGATCTGACATTCTATGCGGCGATGGGTTGTGCCGGTGGTGGGCGAAACGAAGTCGATCCCAGATTCATATCAATGTTCTCCACCTACAACATCGTCTTTCCCAACGACGAGTCGCTGCTGCACATCTATATCTCCATATTCAAGGGTCATTTAATGTTTAGCGGCGGATTCGATGTGAAACTCATTCCAATGGCCGATATCATCGTCCAGATGACGCTCAACTTGTTCAAGGTTTGCTTTGCTTTTCTTTTAGCTTTTTTCTATTCTTTTCAGTTGAAATTATTTTCTTTTTATGCTTTCCTTCGTCTGCGACGTTTTGCTCCTTGAGCTCTTTTCGCACTTGAGAATTTATTGTAATCGATTTACATATGCAAATATCGGACAATTTTTCATAATCGCTGCTCAGTGCTGCTCCATCGACTTCACATCTCAAAATCGTTTATTCACAATCGAAATTATTCAATGAGAGTGAAATTCCTCCTTGGACTTTCTATCGATGGCTATCCAGCGTATCGTCATTCTTACAAATAAGTTATGTGCTGGACGAACGAGCGAGCGAGCGGTGTTACTGCTTGGCGTCGTGTCGTGTGTTTTTCTTGAAGCTGATGATTAGGGAAGCTTAAAGTATTTTTTTAACCGTATATTATTTTTTTTTAAATAGGATACAATCCAAAGCACGTTACAGAGAAAAAATATATATTTAAATAATATAAATTAGTCTTAACGCTATTCATTAGCATTTCTAAGACACTTTAAACCTTCCATCACATTCCTGGTTTCCCTGCCGTCGAAGATGATAGCCATTACTTCGCCAAGGCGTTGCGTCTCATTCTAGTTTGTTGTTGAAAGATGAGAACGAAAATTCGATTATGCACTTCCGGTTTGGGTGCTTGACTTTTTTGTTGCTTGCCTGTTCCTTTACTTTTTCTGCAAAGTGTCCAAATTTTTATTTCACTTCTTACTTTTTTTTCTGGCTTCAATGATGATGCTCTGTGGCAGGGGAAGGCGTAAAAAGTATTTATGCTTGAATGCTCCTGTTGCAGCATACCGCACCGCACCACACCGCTTGAATTCGTACCGCAAAAGCGTCTCCGTGTGTGTAGCTATCTATATGTCTGTCTGTGTGGTTGGAATTGCATTAGTTTATGGTACTTTTAACAATTGTTGACACTAAAATATTATCGCATTTCATTGCTTTGTAGATAAAAATGCATTTGTCGTAGCGATTGCAGCATGTTCTTCCTTCGGTGCAGCTCTTAGTTCAGTTCGGTTTGGTTTGGTTTGGTCTGGTATGGTGTGGTCCGATATAGTGATGCGATGTGGTCTGGTTTGGTTTCTGGCATCGAAGGCGCTGGAGCCAAAAATGATTTACTCGCACCTGCATTGCTCCTCCTCATGCTGCTTTACTACTGCATGTCCTCGTTTGATGCTGAGGAAGATATTAATGCATTGCGAAATGGAGTAAAATGAATTATTTGAATAGAATTGTCGTTGCTCATAGAATTTTCACATCGAAGATGATAATGATGATGATAGTGTTAAATGGGTACGCACTGTACTGTGTTGGGTTCATACTCCTTCGTCCGCCCAAGGCTCCTCGGAGTCTTCAAGGCACCGCAGGAGCCAAGCGAACACATTTAAATGCATATTGGAAATTGAGATAAATTTGATTTGTGTGTGTGCAGTTAAATGTTTTTTGTTTCTTAAGCTCCAAGCGTGCCAAGACGAATTTTCAAATTTTACTTAGTGCCAGGCGTGGCGCAGAAAGGCACTCCATAAATTCGTATTCCTTTTTTCTTTTTCCTCTTTTACTTTTTTTATTTTAATTTATTCGCACAATTCTTCGATTTGAATTGATTTACTTTGCATTAGTCAAATGTAAACATTTACTTTTGCAGATTGTTATTGTGGAATTGCCGCCAACGCCATCGAAATTCCATTATATTTTTAACCTGAAGGATCTCTCCAGAATATTTGCTGGCATGCTGCTTATACGCTCTGCCTTATTTAAGACGCCACGTGAGCTAATACGCGTTTGGCGTAATGAGTTTACAAGAATTATTTGCGATCGATTAATTTCGGATGCGGTAAGTCGTCGGCAACCCCTCCACTGATTACCATATACATTAGGGTGATCCTAATTTAATAATAAATATATCGTTTAATCAATGTAAAGCATATTAAAGAACAAATAATTTGTATGTAGTTTAGTTTTATAATTTTACAAAGGATCTAACAAGGTGTTTAGAAAAAAAAAAGTTTACTAAGAGCATACAATTTAAAAAAGAACCGTCTTATCTTACACACATACTCGTACCTCTCTTGTACCGCTTGATTGATGTCGTTTCTAAATCGACTGCAATTTAAATTCGAATTCGATTTAAATTGAATGTTTAAACAAACAAAGACGCACATCCACCTACATCTAAATTCACATACAAACATGAATATACAGACAAATAGATGCGCAGTTAAGCATACAGAGTTATCTAGAATTGTACACGCAAAAAAATCCGTTTACCATAACGAAAAATATTAAAATTTTCTATTCTTGTGACAAAAAATATTCGTTTGCATCACACGATACAAAAATTGAGTAGGAGTAACATTAAATTTGATGTTAACTTGCAAATAGAACAAGAGTATGTAAAACGTATGTAAACAATAGTTATACTATTTAGTGCACTACACTTTGAACATTCACTCAAAAGTTTGTTAAAATATTTTGCGTGTATGTATGTACAAATTACAACATGGAATATTGCCAACGACTTCTCGGATTGATTGGCACCACTTGCTCGAGCAGTGGCAGTTACGCACTTGCAGATTACAATCAATTGAGCACACACACTTCTAAAGACACGCATACAGCCACAAGCGCACAACCACCTTTGTACATATACTTATACACACATGCACGAACTTACCACGACGCATTTGTATCTCACGCCATTTTACCATGTTCCGCCGTATAGGATATCAATTTGATGAGGAAGCATGTGGAACGCGAAGTGCTGGAAAATTTTCCGCCCGAGTTTGAGGAGGTGCACGGATTCGTGGATCCCGAAGCAGTTGCGGCAGGTAAGTGAGTCTTCTGTGAATACGGCTACAGCGATTAAGACATGTTGAGTGTGGGTTAAATGAAAATGTTTGCTAAATTCTTCCATTTACGTTAAACGCTTTGCAAATGTCTTTTTTAACTGTAAAGTCTAATTTTTTGTTAATTTTTGCGCGGTATTTCAATTAAAGTTACTTCAGTGGATCGCAAACTTTTTAAATTATTGTATGCAATAATAATTATTCCGAACTTAACCACATTTAAATCACTTAAAATATTTTCAAATAGTAATTTCGGTATTTTGAAGTTTTTAAACATGGAAACCGTTAGGAATAATGATAACTGAATTTGCCGGTTCCTACTTAAAAATATTTCTACCCTCTTTTAATAGAAAAATTTAACTTTTTAACTAAAAGGAAATTTATTATGTAAATTATTATGTTCTCAGAGCGTTCTAATCAGGAGCTCTATGATGCTTTGTCACCGGATGAGCCTATGCCAATTGTAACTCTCTCCGATCACGTACTTCGTGATCCTATTTTATTCGGTGACTTCCGTAACACGATGAACGAATCGGAACCGCGTCTCTATGAGGATCTCGTCGACTACAAAGCCATATTTCCGCTATTCACAGAGGTGATTCCTCATCGTTACGTCCAAAAGTTTCAAAAATATATTTAAAATTTTATTGTAGATACTTGAAGAATACTCAGAACGAAAAGGGAAGATGAGTATTGTCTTTTTCGAGGACTGTTTGGAGCACTTGACACGCGTTCATCGTACACTGCGTATGCACCGAGGACATGTAATGGTCATTGGAGTAGGCGGCAGTGGAAAGAAGTGCATTACGCGTTTGTCGTCATTCGCAGCCGGTAACTTTTCATATATTTAAATTTTTTTTAATGATTTTCTAATAAACAATTAATTTTTTAAGAATGCGAAGTCTTCGAAATAACGGTGGCTCGCGGTTATAATGAAATCGCTTTTCGTGAGGATCTAAAAGCCCTCTATACAAGAGCGGGTGTGGCTCGCAAGAAAATGGTCTTCTTATTTACAGCCTCTCAAATTGTTGAGGAAGGTTTTCTCGAGCTGATCAATAATATTTTGACCGTTGGCTTGGTGCCGGCCCTCTTTACGGATGAGGAAAAAGACGCCGTCATAACTGGATGCCGAACTGCAGCCGAGGCAGAGGGCACCTCCGCCTCAAGGTAAATTGTATTAAATTCATCATACAAATTTATGCATTGACTTTTTTTATTTTGGATCATTACAGAGATGCCGTGTGGGCGTACTTTTTGCGTACTTGTGCAGAAAATTTACATGTTGTGCTGTGTATGTCGCCGTCAGGTGATGCTTTACGGAATCGATGCAGAAGCTTTCCAGGACTTATTGGCAGCACATATATAGACTGGGTGTTCCCTTGGCCGAAACAAGCGCTTTCAGCTGTGGCACAGCTTTTCTTGACAGAACATCCTTTGGTAAAACAAATTAGAACGAAACTTTAAAATATAAAATTTGATATGATTACAAATTCTTGATAACTATTTTATTCCTCAATAATTCGTTACAGATTCCCGTTGCTCATCGCGCTGCAATTATGGAGCATGTAGTCCATGTCCATATATCAATGGTATTTTATTCACGCGATTACTTGCAAAAGCTGAGACGCAACAACTACGTCACACCGAAACACTACTTAGACTATATACACACCTATTTAAAACTAATGGAGGAGAAAAACAACTTCATCTCAATGCAAAGGGATCGTCTACGCGAGGGTGTACAAAAAATCGACGATGCAGCTAAACAAATTGATGAACTCCGCATTATTGTTACCGAGCAAAAGGCCAATGTAGCGAAGGCTGCGGCCGAATGTGAAGCCATGTTGGTGGACATTGAAGCATCAACGACAAAGGCGAACATCAAGAAAGCGGAGGCGTCCGAGAAGTCAATTGAAGTGGAGATCAAAGGAAAACAAATCGCTATAGAAAAGGCTGAAGCAGAAGTTGTACTTGCCGATGCAATGCCCGCTCTGGAGGAAGCACGAAAGGCGCTTGCCGACCTGGATAAAGCGCAAATTACAGAAATTCGTTCGTTTGCCACACCACCGCCACAAGTGCAGGTTGTATGTGAATGTGTCGCTATTCTAAAGGGTATCAAAGAAATCAATTGGAAATCGGCCAAGGGCATGATGTCCGATGTATCCTTTTTAAAGAGTCTAATGGAAATGGATTGTGAGGCTTTGACGGGAAAGCAAATAAATTCCTGCAGAGCACACATGAAAACGGTTAACCTGGATGAAATGGAAAAGGTTTCGGTTGCAGGCGCTGGACTGTTGAAGTTTGTGCGCGCGGTAATTGGCTTCTATGAAGTTTATCGCGAGGTGAAGCCGAAAAAGGAGCGAGTCGAATTTCTGGTGCAGGAACAGGAAATATCAATCAAACTGTTGAATCATTTGAACAGCGAAATTGCGAAGCTCGAGGAGCAACTTGATGTCTTAAATCACAAATACGCCGAGTCAATGAAGGAAATGAAGGCACTAACCGAAATGATGCAACAAGCCGAAAGGAGATTGGTAAGTTTATAACTTTTTAAAAATTTTATAGTACTAACTGTTATTTTTTTGTTTTTAGATTGCCTCTGATAAACTTATTAGCGGTCTGAGCTCCGAGCGATTGCGTTGGGCGAAAGATCTAGAAAACTTTGCCAAACAACTTATTGCAATGGTGGGTCAGTGTCTCCTATGTGCATCATTCTTAGCCTATACAGGTGCTTTTTCATGGGAATTCCGAAAGACGATGGTGTTCGAAGATTGGCTGCATGACATAACCGAACGCGAAATACCTGTTGAGCTACCTTTTCGCATCGATGAAAATCTCACTACAGATGTCGAGGTGTCAACATGGTCATCGGAAGGCCTGCCACCCGATGAGCTCTCTGTACAGAATGGTATACTGACAATGCGAGCCTCAAGATTTCCACTCTGCATTGATCCACAACTGCAAGCTCTGCACTGGATCAGAAAACGCGAAAGTCGTAATCATCTTAAAGTGCTTTCATTCAATGACTTCGACTTTTTAAAACAACTGGAAATGTCAATTATGTATGGCATTCCGGTACTATTTGAGGATGTTGATGATTACATCGATCCCGTCATTGACGATATTCTACAAAAAAATATACAGCTAGTGAGTGGGCGTAAATTTGTTATCCTGGGTGATAAAGAAGTCGATTACGATCCTAATTTTCGTCTCTATTTGACAACAAAATTTTCCAACCCAAAATTCGATCCGGCAGTTTTTGCAAAAGCAATGGTTATAAATTATACTGTCACCCAGACGGGTCTCGAGGACCAACTGCTAAGTGTAGTTGTGCGTGCTGAGCGTCCGGATCTTGAACAACAACGAGAAACTCTAATTGCACAGACAAGTGAAAACAAACAATTGCTACAACAACTCGAAGATTCTCTGTTACGCGAGTTAGCCACCTCGACAGGCAACATGTTGGATAACGTCGAACTGATTGAAACCTTGGAAAATACAAAGACCAAAGCATTTGCGGTTACCGAACAGCTGAAGCTCTCAGAGGAGACTGGTCGTGATATCGAGAAACTACGCGATGGTTATCGTCCGGTGGCCAAGAGAGGTGCTGTACTATTTTTCGCTCTGTCCGATATGTCCACCGTGAACAGTATGTATCAATATGCTTTGGCTGCTTATCTGGATGTATTCGGTTTTTCACTGCGTAAGGCAGTGCCAGACACGGTGCTTGCGAAGCGTTTGAGTAATATTATTAAGACACTTACCGAGAATGTCTACTGTTATGGATGCACAGGAATATTCGAGCGTCACAAATTGCTTTTTTCATTTCAAATTGCCACAAATTTGGCGAAAAGCGATGGACACCTTTCGCAAATGGAATTGGACTTCTTTATCAAAGGTTCTGTTTCACTACAAAAAAGTGAACGTGCAAATCCAGCCAAGTGGCTGCCGGACAAAAATTGGGATGACATACTAAAATTGTCGAATGAATTTCCAACATTTGCCAGTTTGCCAGATCACTTTTCTCGTTTCACTGTAGAATGGAAAGAGGTACATAATATAAATAGAATATGCCATTTCACAAAAGATATTTTCAGCACATGAATCACTTAAATGATTTTAAAGATTCTATCGAACTTTTTAATTAGGTTCTTTTTGCTTTTGTTATAATCGGTTTACTTATTATACTGCTAACTTAAATTTTTCTCTAAAAAAATTGTTCTATAACAAAGGAAGCATTTGTGATGCAACTGTGCTATCTTAAATAGAAATGCATTTATTTCTACCTACTGAAATCCCTATTGACAGCTTACAACTTTTTGCTTGTGCTTTGCACACTTATAACAACCTTCAAAATATATTTTATGTATTTCTTCCTTTTATTTTTATGCACTTCATGCCTGCATCTCGAATTGACATCTCCACAATAAAATGCTCAACATCATCATCAATACGACTACGACGACGATGACTATGACGATGACGACCACTACGATGCACAACGGTCGAATTTCATCGAATGCTGCACTGCACTGCAGTGGTTTGATTTGGAGGATCCCGAAGAAAATGCCTGTCCGGGCGAGTTCAACATAAAATGCAATGCTTTTCAGGCGAGTATTTTTCGTATGCTTGCAGTTCTTGTTCTTGTCTACATCCTGCTTTGGTTGGCATAACAAATGCCAACTCACATTTCAAAATATAATATTTCCCATTACGACGTTTTGCGGTCGTAGCGCTACTGCAGCACTGCCCGAACAGGACTGGTTGAAATGTTCCTCCTGCTTACACCCAGTCAATTCAAGGCGCCTGGCACACACGTACACTTTCGATATTGGATTTCATTTAACAATATTTTATGCTCGTTTGCAGATTATTATTTTGTGTGTTTCATTCGAGTTTTCTTCTCGCTCCACATTTTTTGACTATATCAGAAATAGTTTTCTATTTCTCGATGAAAATTTACCGCCCAAGTTGTGAACTAGGTGGAAGTGAGCCGGAGCGCCGCTTATTGTGTGTGTGTGTGTAGTTGTGTAGGTGTGTTTGTATTTCCATAATTTATCAATTTTCCAAACCATTACATTAGCTTCTTCGAGCTACGAACAACTTATAGTGCCGCGCCGAGAGCAATTTGCACTTGTGTGGCTAAGTGAGCTGCTGCTGCTGCCGCTGCAGTTGCCACAAACCTCTATTGGCGTTGATGCACTCGCGGCAATCGCGTATGCTGCGCTTCGCAATTTCAGGCGGAATTGAAATTCAATTCACTTCGTTATCCATTTTTATATTATATATAGTTTTTTTCTCGAGCGATGTCATAACAACATCAGCAATAACAAAAAAAAACAACAACGAAGTTGAATGTCGACAAGGACAACGGCGGCTTATGTTGGTTCAGCCCATACCTCCCACGCGCCATTATTTGTATATTTTATTTACGGTTTGTTTTGCCTTGTCTTCCATCTTCCATCACATCAGAAATTAATGTTCCTGCGCTGTTTCCGCGTCGATCGCATCTTTCGTTCAATAAATCAGTACATCGTCGACACAATGGATGAGTTCTATATCACGCCGCCGGTGGTTAGTTTCGGCGCCATATACGAGCAGACTACATGCCTGATACCGGTATGTTTTATACTCAGCGCCGGTTCGGATCCCACAAATGACTTGATGAAATTGGCCGAGCAGGTGGGAGGTGGCATGAGCAACTTTTGTCATATCTCCCTAGGGCAGGGCCAAGAAAAAGTAAGTTTCAAATAAAAAAAAAGTTCTTCCGAAAACTAGTTACAGTTTTTATTGTTTGTAATCCTTGAATAGAATATTATTTTTAATACCAAAATATCGAACGCAGCTCCTGATGTTTGATGTTTCTTTGTGGCAAACAAAAATCAAACTACAACAAATTGACTACTGAAATTTGATTGCCCCAAGATTCAAGCTTTCTAATTACATTATTTACTGATTTTTGTCAATGTTGTATTATATAACCTAATGACAAGACGAACAAAACAAACCAACTTCTGGAATTTAATTCAAAATCTAACGTTTGCAACGACCGTCTCGCAATCCTTGTTTCTTTTGGTATATGTAAAAAAGTGGGCTTCTTAGCCCTTTGTTTAGACAAACAGGACAACAGTAACAATATAATGTCAATTTATGCTTGGCTTTAGTAGGCTTTAACGAAAAAGACTGTTAATTTCCGCAGCCCCCGAACACATGGAAAGAATTTTAGTGCCCTACTTAGCGCTGCAATAAATTGGGCCATTGACAGTGAAGTTCATGTGCTCTGCTTGTGAATTCTGCGCGCACGCACAAATATTTTAAAAGACAATCCCGCAGGATTTGCACAGAGTCAGCGCTTTTTTGCGCGTGACACCACAGTCTCGTGCGACAGTTTCAAAGTCCCGTCTTTGGGAAAAGTGGACATGTGTGTACTATACCATTGTTATAATTTTGTTTGTTTGTTTGTTTTGTTAGTTCGCCAGCAGAATTCTCATTGTTGCGTGCCCACTTAAAAATGTTTATTTTTGTATTCTCTATACTTTTGTCAACTCTTACTGTATCCTTTTCGTGAAAAAAACAAAAACAAATAATAAGGCCGCCTTGAATTTGCTGGACAATTCGATACGTCAGGGTATGTGGTTGATGTTGCAAAATGGTCACTTGCTCATTACTTTTGTGCGTCAGTTGGAGAAGTATTTGGAGAAAATTGATTCACCGCATCCAGATTTTCGTTTGTGGATTACGACAGATCCCACGCCCACATTCCCGATTGGCATATTGCAAAAGTCGCTTAAAGGTGAGACTTCCTACAAAAATTATAATACCATAAACAACTTTCAAACCATATCGAACTTTACTTTACTTTTAAAATAAAAATTAAGTTTGTCCATACTTCTTAGATACATTTAATTCCATTGACTGAGTTCTTTTTTTATTTCGCAGTTGTCACTGAGCCGCCAAACGGTCTCAAGCTGAATCTGCGCTCAACATTCTTCAAGCTGCGTCAGGAGAAACTGGAGTGTTGCAATCACAAACTGTTCAGGCCATTAGTCTATGTCTTGGCCTTCTTCCACGCCGTCGTCCAAGTAAGTAATTTTGCTCGAAACGCCACGTTTCATTTAATTTTATTTATTTGCGATGTGCGCGAAATGGATTCGCAGCGAAAAGCAAAAGCAAAAAGCGGCAAGCAGAAGGCATTAAAGCGAATGCAGCATTTGCTGCTTGCAACTCGCACATCTTGAGACTTGGACTTGGACTGCTCTGCTGTCTGTTGTGTCTTATTTATTGTGCTGCAGCGCTAATGCGATGCCGCACAGATGCAGCATTGAGCTTTTGACTCTTCTTTTGCTGCCGCTGCAGCATTGTTTATTTATTAATTTCCTAATTTGTTGCTGCATTGTTTGTCGAGCGCAAATAAAATACTGCAGAGACGACGGACAAGTTTATTAATGAAAACGTTGCCGACTGCCGCTGAACAAATTATTATTGACAGCGCCCGTTGAGTTTTTTCTGCTGCAGCAAATGGATGCTTAAAATAATTTACTGATTTGCAGGAGCGGCGCAAATACGATAAACTGGGCTGGAATATTTGCTATGACTTTAATGAATCTGATTTCGAAGTTTGTCTGGAGATATTGGCGACGTACCTAAACAAAGTTTCCGATGACACTGGCCGTGTGCCATGGAACAGTTTAAAGTATTTGATTGGCGAGGTGAAGGAACTTCAATTCTCAATTATTTATAAATATTTATTTTATACATTCTTTACAAATTTGGCGCAGGTCATGTACGGCGGTCGCGTCATTGATGACTTTGATCGGCGCATAACACGCACCTACATGAACGAGTACATGGGAGACTTTCTCTTCGACACATTCCAGCCGTTCCATTTTTATCAGGACGAGCACACCGATTACTGCATACCAGAAGATGAAACTGTACTAAAGGAAGATTTTATAGGTATAATTTCTATACTCATTTATTTGTTAAGATATTACATATAAAATATTAAACATTACATTTGCAGCACATATTGATCTTCTGCCACTGGTTAACAAGCCGGACGTATTTGGACTGCATCCCAATGCGGAAATCGGTTACTATACACAAGCGACGCGCAGCATCTGGAACAGCCTCATCGAACTGCAGCCGCAAACTGGTAAGCCATCCACGACGATACCACGTGCACAACCACTTGACCACATGCACGCACCCTTCTAAACCAAAACACTCAAATGCACACAATATGTACACGCAAACAAACACAAATATATGTATGTACGAGTATGTGTACGAGTGTATATTATACTTTTTTCTCTATTGACATCAAGTTTTATTTAGCCACACGCACCTTTTTTGCTATTCCACACGTTTCTCTACTATATTATTATTTTATTTAATTTAATTAATTAGTTGCGGTTTCGCAATTAACTTTATTGCACCGGCGCTGACGCCTTTCCCTTCTCTTCCTGCACCACCGCCACCACCACAACGCACTGCGGTGGGTGCACATTAAAAATTTAAATACACACGCGCAATTATTGAGCGAATGCACCCGAAACGAGGCCACACAAAAAGTCGATAATTTCATGTAATAACAGTGTTAAATTCCATTTCCACTTTTTCATCTCATCTCATTTGTTTTATTTTTTGCCTCGCCCCGCCTCGCCCCGCCTCGCCTCGCCTGCCGCATTCAGTTTCGAAATGGACCACACCGCCCACTACGCCCCGACACAACGGTAAAGTACCGCCGACACTACAGAGTCACAATTGACAACTCCATTTGTGAATGTTAATTTTTTTTGAGTGGAAGTTTATTTAAATAAAAGGAACAATTTTATATTTTACACTGGGATAAAAATTTAAGTTTAGGTTTATAACTTTAAAGATTGAGTATAAACATTCTCTGCTTCTTAATCCTTTTTTACTATGTTATTAAAAACTCTCCGTAAGCAATATATAAAATAAGAACTCCGGATAGAAGCACCAAATGGAGTGTTCATTTGAAATAGAATAGAGTACTCCAATGTATTCCTTAACACATCTCATTCATTTAGCCAGAAAGTATAAACCAAAAAGTATTCCATAAAAAAATTATGCAGAACCGTTCTAAAAATTTACTTAAAAGCTGACCCTAAAAAGTATAAAAAACACTTGAAGATTTTTTGAAAGCATTAAAATAATTCCGTATTTTTTATAAGCAAAAGAGACCCACAGAAAACGACTGTGCGATTTTTATAGGTTCTTAAAATGGTTTTTAAAAAATTGTAATTCCTTCATTTTTCGTTATTTTTGCGAGTGTATCATTTATGGAACAAAAAGGCAAACTGTTTGCCACAGAAAAAATGAATGCTGGTCGCACTCGAAGAACGCTTAAAATGCAAATCGTTTTTAGTGTAGTAGTAGTAGTGGTAGTAGTTTTTATAGCGATCTGCAGGAGCCAAGCAGCATTTGATTTATCGACGGCAGCCATCGAAGCAACAGTCACGCTTCGACACGAAAATTTAATTGAAAATTACAAGCTCAAAGCGAGCGGCGCTTCAACGCAAATGACGGTGCTTCAAAATGCATTCACAGACACAGACACACCTACACACACAGACTCACAGACACACAGACATACATACATACATACATACATACATACATACATACATACATACATACATACATACATACATACATTCATACATACGTAAATTATGGAACGGAAAAACAAAAAATAAACGCCATAAATGTGCGCGTTAAATCCGAATTCAAAATATTTCGCCGGAATTAAATGTGCAATTTCCAATTCGAAATGCAAACTGCGAACTGTGAAACAAAAAAACTCACGCCCACTCACACATCCGACCCGCCCTCCGTCAAATATTGAAATTAACATTTTACGGAATTTCCGCTAATTAGCTGCAACTAATTCATTGCGTCGTTTAGAACAAATTTAAATGAAATAAAATGCAAAAAAGACAACTGGCAAAAAATCAATACGAACAAACACACACACACACACATACGTATACATATAAATGAAATAAAACTAAATAGTTAAACAGTTCAGAAACAAGAGCTGTCCTCAACAATTTTAATTTCGCATCGATAATTCAAAATTTTAATTATATTTTCAATTAAGATACACAACTAACACATACAAAAATGCGCATGTATGTTATGTATTTATTTGCATTTGCCATTGTGTATGTGTCAGTGTGGTGTATTTGTACGTCATGATAAATTGCTCATGCCATACAAAATTATGACACACGATTGGATAACTGGTCCTTTTTTCCTTTTTTTCTTTTTTTCTTTTTTTTCTGATTCTTCTTTATTGAATTAATATTATTATTAGTTTAATTCATACATTTTATTATTATTATTATTGTTGTTGTTGTGTCGCTTTGTTGCATATCTGAAATACAATATCCATTTGTGATAGTTGTATTGTTAATAACGGCTTGACGTGCCAATTAAATGTAACTCCTGATGACCTGATCAGTAAATCGGACATTTTTAAATTCAGTGAAATGGATTTTAGTAACTTTCCGGTAGTCTACACCACAAATTCAAAGTAGACATCAGACAATCAAAGACATCCTTAAAGGGTTTTGCAAAGGTAGCAAATATTTTTGTTTATTGCCTCTTGAAGTTGACATAAGTTTTCCAATATAACTTAAAAAGCAACGGAGATTAAAGATGTATTTAGTGATCTATAATTAAATTCAACGAGAAACAGATTCTTAGAACATCCCTTACTGTAACTTGTCATTCCGCGTTGGAGTCATTGAGGCTCACAACGATGAGCAAAGTATGTTGCACAGTGTTATTTTCAAAATTTGTTTGTTGTTTTTATATGAACAGTAAAAAATTATTAAAAAACTTTTTCAGCGAGCTCTTATATTTTCATATCACCTAAGTTTGAAGATAGTTTTGAGTTGCTAATTCTTTTAATACAACAAATCCTTGAATTTTTGTTAAATTATGTTTCCGAAAAGTATTTTTGGTTTTGAGAATCTGTTACCTGAAAATAAATGCACACTGTATTTTAATTACAATAGTCTGTTAAATGTTTCATAATAAAAATAGAACTTGAGTAATAAGGAAAATATTATCCATTTGGCGTTAAATACCAACCTTCCATTCTGCTTTTAAATCAATTCAAACAAAAATCCACACATTGCGAACAATGACAACGCTCCTTTGCCACACAATATCTCTAATGAGTCTTGCGATACCCAAGAAGCATAGATGGCGTGCTTTTGTTTATAATAGAATCACTTATTTCATAATTGGACACAGATAAATCAAATCAAATCAACTCAAATCAGAGTCGACAAATACATACATACCAGCCAGACCCAATCTGCAAATACCTTTGGAGCACATGCACAGAATTTTGTCATAATATTTTGTGAAACTGGAAAATTACCATAATAAACGCATAATTTAGAGCTCCAATAATACCGAGAATAGTAAGTGGGTGGGTGCACACATATCAAGGATTAAACTACGGAGTTGGTCGATGTTGTGTTGTGTTATGTTTGCTGTAATTTTATGATGTGAATATGTGTAATATTCAAGGAAAGCAATTTATTGTGTATCAAACGATGCATGCCTGAATGGATGCCCAGTGCCAGCAGCAGGACAGACACCAACACCGCAGACACACGTTCGGACTGGGACGAACGAACAAACGAACAACTTTGGATAATTTCTTGGAAAAATTAATAATTGTTAGTTGATCTTACCAATGAAATTGAGTCCGCATTAGAGGATGTTACAACAAATACTTAAACAAAAACAAATAAAATTCTACTGAAACACAAATCAAAGTGAAAATATTTAACATACACGCTTACTCTTCATTAATTATTTAGCTGAATTTGTTTGATATTTCTATTTACGCCTTTCCATTGAACATTGAACTTTCGCAGGTGATGTCCTCGGTGGCATTAGTCGCGATGATTTCATTGACAACGTTGCCTCCGATATTCTGGAAAAGCTGCCACAAGCCTTTGAAGTTTGGCGCGTCAAGAAACAAATTCAAATGAACATAACACCTACGGGCGTGGTGCTGCTGCAGGAATTGGATCGCTTCAATTTACTAGTGATACGCATGCGAAAGACACTCGAACTGTTGCGCAAGGTAAGCGGAAGAAATTTCGGTGCAAATCAAGAAATTCTAAATTTGTATTATATTAATTTTTTTAATTTATATTAATTAATAATTAAAATTAGTTATTGTCATAAAATGCTGCCAAGGAAAGACTCGGGACAGCTTTTCATGACATTAGAATGAAAATCAATCAGTCTGCACTTCTACACCATTTCTTGTAAACCGTATAATTTAAATGCAGAAATTGTCACGGCAATTTATTTATTGTGAAGCATCACTTATAAATACTTTTAGTTTTCAACCGGAGTAGTAGAAGGAGTGATGGAGGGAGGGAGGGCGGGAGGCGTTTTCACTTCTTTAAGCCGCATTAATTTTGAAGCTGTGTGCACACCTTGCGCACAGTTGCTATAGCAAAACTCATGTCACACATACTTAAGCACACTTCGCACATACATGGAGAGACATTCACACACGCACACACACACACACGCACACCCAAGTAATCGGAATGTTTTAATTAAACTTTTCAAATTAAACTCTAAATTGACACAGCACAAAACCCCAAATACTTTCTTTCTTTCTTTTCGGTGCTTGTGTGTGTGTGTGTGTGTCTGCCTGCAGGATTTGCGCCCATCACACTTGCTCAGATGAATTCATACTTTTTTCATTTATTTTCATGTATTTTTTTTCAATTTTTTTTTTTAAAGTTACATTGACAGCATTTCGAAAAAGTGTGGATTTTTTGTTGTTTGTTTTTGTTTTTGTCTTTCCATTGTATTATTTTGCTCAACTTAAATATGCCACACCCAAGAGCACATTTGTTTCGTCTCAAAAATATAAAACCAAAAAAAAAAACCAAACAAGAACGAAATTATGACAAAATAGCGTTTACATAACCCAAGCAAGCTCGTGAATGGTGTGCGAAAAAAAATTGTCTTCAACAATGAAACAATTTCTTTTATGCTTTTATGCTTTTATACTTTTATACTTTTGCGAGCAATGATAACGATATTTTTATACGTACGTACATACATAGTCAAGGTTTCTCGATACGAACGACCATGCATGTGGCTTGAAGAAATTTATTACGAGCGCGATATGACAAGCGTCAGGCGATGGCATCGCTGCTTTATCGACGCCCTTGTACTACACTAAAGCAAAAATATTGGTCAATGAAACACATGATAAAAGAATATTTGCAAAATTATATTCTATGTAAATTGGAGTTTTCATTATTCAAATTATTCAATATTAAAAATAATACCCAAGTAATTATCTTTTCAACAAATATTTCAACTTAAATTAGACTACAACAGATTTTGTTTCGTTTTAATAGTATAACGTTTTGTTTTTTTTGTTCATTAAATTTAAAGTAAAATTTGACATTTTCTTCATTTAAATAGGAATTTTAATGGGCTGTACCAAATTTTGCTACTGTCCTTCAGGTTCATTATAGCAACATTATATTGTGCATAAGCGAGAAAACCGATCGACGAATGTACCTTAAATGACAATTGAACATTCCAAAAATTCAGTGGCGGCATAATAATTGAAAATTAATAATAATGAATGAAAACATTGTCAACTATTTATATTTTGTGAAAAAAAACACAAAATTTTTCAATGACCATGTACAAATTGATTATTTCTTTTGAAATCGAACTATAAATGATCACAGGGATTTTTAATTACTTATGCATCTCTATTTTTATAATCGCCACTGGATTGATTCGATATTACACGTATTCAAATTCATATGCAAAATTTTTGATAGGCGGTCTTCTTTTGATTTTAAAATTGTTTCACGTTCAGCAGATGAGTTTATGTCGTATTAAGTACATATTTACAAGTATATGGGCTGTACTGTCTTATAAAAAAAATTAGTAATTTTAGAAAGATGAAAAAGTAAAAACTAAAAAAATACTCAAAAAAATGTACAAACTGAACATCAAAGATTTTGGCTTGAATATTGTTCTTAAATATAAACTTAACAAATATATTTAATTTTAAACTTTTATTATTATGACTTTTTTTGTTGAGTGTAATTGTTGTGTATTCTCTAGTCAGAAACTTCATCTTATTTGTGCTAAACTTCAGACAAGTCTAGAACGGTATTTCTAGAAAGAAAAAACAATTTTGTCTCAACACTGACAAATTTTGAAAAACAAATTTATTTTTTCAATGCTTCACTCATTCTTGTTTACCAAATTTGCATTTGGCCAAAATATCGGCCAAGCACATTCGGAAAACAAAAGACGGATTAAAATGACGGCGCGACAGAAATCAAAAATATTAAAACCCAAAACTGCCAGCGAAATTGTGTCTGCTGCGGCGACGATGGCAATGACGGCCAAATAAATATCCACAATGGAAAAGGACGACAAACAGAGATGGCCAAAAATCAAGCGAGCCAAAAAACTCAGGCGAACCGGCTAGCGCCCACATTGGCATTTGGCGCACAATCTACTTTGACATTTTTTTTTTGTTCGAAAAAATTTACAAATGCGTCCTGAACCGCAGCCAAAGACAAAAACTCACAACAAAATTACCACAAGCACACTCCCCCCACCGCTTATAATTCGTACCGAGTGCATCGTACGCACGAGTGCAACAATAAACAAAACAAACAAAAAACTCTTAACGTTCCAGCAATTTTTATTTTTTTATATATAATATTTTTATTAAATTTATTAAATTTTAATGTTTATTTTATTAACTAATTTAAAAATTAATTTTTTATTAAGCTTTGAAATTAAAATTCAGCTCACAACTATTTGTTCACCGACAAAATATTCAAATCAAACTTTTTTAATTGTGACAATCATTCACTGGTACTGCTTTTGACTTCTCCAAAGTACTGTGCACCAGCGACCAGCACACTGCCTCTGCCTCTGTCTCTGCTCTGCTCTGCCACATTGCACCGCAGCATTTTACAATATAAATTTACAAATATACTTTGATCCCATGTTGGCGCTTATTCCTGGAGTCGCTGGAGCCTGTTTTGCACTACCTTCCTCGGTATGCGCACTCTTGCACTTCCTGACGCCGGCATCCTTTGTGCCTCGGTACTGCTGCTGCTGCTGCACGGCCTCATCCTTCCGCTTTCACGCAAATTGCATGCAAATGCAAATGTTTGCTCAAATAATCGTCAAAATGCCATTTGGCCATGTTAGTAAAAATGATTGAAATTGTTGTAGTGCACCCACGCGAACATTGAACCTTGCATGCGGGAAATACAAGCAATAAACGTACCGTACGTATTAAAGTGGTCCATCCAATAAGATAACAATAATACTAAAAAAGTTATTGCTAACAATTTAATTCTTTCGTAGATGTTATAAACAAATATTTTTTTATTTAGTCTATGAATTAATTATTAATAATTTCAGGTATGAAATGTTAATAATACAGTATTTAATTTCAAATATATTCACTTACTAAAATCCGTAAAAGTTACAAAATAACTCCTTGCAAACTATGCAGCGGGATGTAATGTTAACTTCGATTACGAGTATGTCCACTTTAATATGTAAACGCGTGCAACTTGTAGAACCTGACCCAACTGCTGGCAGCTTGTATACCGCGGCACGCTTTAAATAATTACATGCAAAATCATTTATTTTTGCTTTCTCATAAATTTTGCATTTTCCACTGAATTTTGATTTCAATTACAGGCCATCGCCGGTGAGATTGGAATGGACCAAGTGCTCGACAACATCGCCAATTCGCTGTTTAATGGACTACTGCCAAACGATTGGCGTAAGCTGGCGCCGGCCACATGCAAACAGCTCGGTGGCTGGATGGAACACTTGCACGTAAGTAGCGTTTCCTTTCGTTTGGGGGCAGACAGCAGCAGCAGCCACCGTAGACATTTCTTTAAGGATTGCGTTTGTTCATAGCTCATGCTATTGCCTCATTTGGTCGGAGTTGGTCTAAATCCTTCTGGGCTCAAGGCGATAAGACTCGTCGTCATTAATCAATGGCTAAGCGTTTGCATCGAATCAATCAAACCACTCAGCCGCAATTCATAATCGCACAAAATAATAATTTTTCTTTTAGGCAACTTTTTTTCTATATCTTTTTTTTCTTTTTGTTCTTCATTTTTTTGTTGCATTTTTTTAGTGGAATTTTTTTTTATATTTTTTTACAGAATCGTTCAACCCAATTTAAGTATTGGTCGATATCGGGTGAACCGCTGGTCATGTGGCTATCAGGCCTACACATTCCTCAGAGTTATCTCACCGCTTTAGTGCAGGTGAGTAAGAGTAATGATGAAACGATATCACTATGAAGTTTAATTTGCGATAACTTCATTTGAATAAGTCTTTAAAGATGAATTTAAAAATCAATGATTCATTTTTTTTTCTAATATTTAATTCAGAGTTCAATTATAATTTTAACGCAAAATACTTTGAATTAAAGAAGAATAACATCATATATTTATATATCGCAAGAGGTTTTTTTGTTGTCCATTACCATGCCCATTTAAAGGATAAATCTCACATAACCACTTTCAAATAAGATAACTTTAAATATTCACTTTTATATTTGCCTAAAGCATTATTAACCCGTTAGTGTACCTCCTCTTTTGTCCATGACTATTGGCAAAAATATTTCTAAATACCGAACTAACTCTACTAATAATGTCTCCCCTTCCACCAGATGGCTTGTCGAAAAAATGGTTGGCCGCTGGACAGATCCACACTATACACCTGTGTTACGAATTACATCGATCCAGACGATGTGGAGGAAAGACCGCGTACGGTAAGCACAAACCGAAATCATATGCCAGAAATTTAAAACATTAAAATTCATAATATTTCAATGATAAATTTGTGTATTTAAAAGTGTGTAAAGGAAGGAATCAACCGCCGCACTTGATCTCCTCCCATTTAAAGACACGCTTGTACATTCTGCCACTTTTTTTTTTAGCCTGGCATAAATTCTATGGTACTAATTTCGTAATTAAGAATTCTGTTTGCATTTTAATCGCTTCCGTTTTTTCTCTCTCTCTCTCTTCCTTTCATTTATGTGCTGCGTTACGGCTGCTTCGGTATTGCTATTTTTGTTGTTGTTGCTGTTGCTGACCACATTGTCCACGCCGGGGCGTTCTTTACCACTCCTACTGTATCTCCGCGTGGTTGGCGTCGTCGTCGTCGTCGTCGCCGTCGTTGTCAACAACAGGGCTGTTACATTCACGGTTTGTACATCGAAGGCGCACGCTGGAGCTTGGAGATTAATCAACTGGCGCGGTCGCATCCCAAAATTCTGGTGGAGGACCTGCCGATACTGTCTGTGCTGCCGATTGAAGTGCACAGGCTGAAGTTGCAGGTCAGTGCAGGGTGATTCGGTGTGGTGCGGTTCGGTGCGGTGAATGGCGCGGCTGGCCACTTCGCAGCAATTGCGATTGTGGTTTCTGCGCGACAGCGGCGGGTGCTTGTTTACTTTTGGGGGTGGTTGGTTGGCTTTGCCACGCCACGCCACGGTCACCTGCAAGTGACAAGGACTAATGTTGCTGTGTGTTTGTGTACATGTGTCCATGTATTTTAATGTGTGTGTGTGTGTGTGTCTGTTGTAATGAAGCACTAAATTTCGTTGCTTGTTTTATTTTTCCGTGTTTTATTTTTGGGAAAATTTTGAAAATTGTTTTTGTCTCCACTTTAATTGTTCCGGTTTATTTTGCACATTGCAATTATTTTTGAATTTCAACTTTATCTTCTCTTTTTTTTCGTCTTTCGTTTGGCCACCTATAGAATACTTACCGTTCGCCGGTGTACACCACGTCGCTGCGTCGCAATGCCATGGGTGTTGGTCTGGTCTTCGAGGCAGACCTTGCCACATCAGAGGATCTTAGTCACTGGGTGCTGCAAGGCGTCTGTCTCACATTGAACAAGGACTGATTTAATTTTGATACGTTTCAACTTTATCTTCTCGTTTTAAATGTTTTTATTTTAAATATCATACTTTTTATTGTTGTATATATTTTTTTTAATAAAAGCTTCTTGTTGGAAGTATTCCTTCTAAAATATCTTTTTATTGTATTATAGAACAAAAAACATGTAACATTTATATAAAAGAATGATTTTAAATAATACCGAATATGCCGTCAGATGGAGACCACCCTTTAATTTATTAATACATTCCAAATCGATTTATTAGTTTTTGACTTGAAGCTTCTCATTTGTGTTAACGGCAAGTATTTGTAAATAAGATTTTGATTGCGAGGACTGATCTGCAGCTTTAGTCAACAAATCCTTAATTGCAATTACTAGGATTCAAGCGCTGCAACGTTTCCGAATGCATACCGCCCGGAAAATCCTTTATCCAATTATTCGACAGGTCCAAATTCTGAATATTCGATAGGACAGAAAAAGCAGTAGCATCAATTGAAATAATCTCGCACCAACTCGGATTGATATCGCGCAAAGAGTTGGACACCAGCTTGACAAACTTTTCAATGACTTTGCTGCTCATATCCAAGGAAACCAAAAAAACAAAAATTCTAGAAAAGTGGCTATGTATTTCATATTTCCCAGTATAGTAACATAAAAAGGTTCCAACTTGCTATTTTTAAATTTACAAACTAATTTTGAGAAAGGATCTCGATCATTTGAATGACAAATCAAAATTGTTCATTTAATTTGCAACTCGTGTTCCACCAGGCGCTCAAAATATAAAGTAAGGCAAAAACGAAAAAAGCTAATTTCGGTTTTTTCTCTTTCTCTTTCCTTCAGATCGCATTGACACACAATTGATTTGTTTGTGTTCGCCTTGGTCCTTCCTCTCTTGCCAATTCTTGTGCGAAAGATCTCTTTCCCTTGTAACGGAGAATAAATTTGTAGTGGAAACAACAATAAAAACTCAATGCGTGGAGAAGTGGAGTAGAGCATATATATGTTGTTGTTGTGAGTTCGATTGAAATTGCCGGCATTTCAATTTGGCGGCTGGCTACTTTCTGTATATGTGCGCCTAGTATAAAAAATAAAAATTGTTCAAAAATTTAACTCAAATTCTTATCAGCTATTTCGTCTGCTCTGTGCAAAAACCGATAAATCCAATTTTGGAAAAAATTAGTTTTCTTATCCGATCACGCCCATTTTTTGTGAGCAATTTTGTATTACTACTAAAGTGCTAAATATTATATTAGACTGCATATAAGCACTGGAATTATTTTAATTAATTTTGTTTCGTATGGCAAGGGGTGGTTTGTGTGGGAGGCGGTAATATTTTTGGTCAAAATTTGCCCATCTTTGAACTTAGCCTCACTCAGTTATCGCCATTGAATTCATTTATATACATAAAACGCAATTTTATGGATTTAATTCTATTATTTATTATGGTCACATGTCTTTTTACAATGCATACTACAACTACCCGAGAGATTCGCTTGTGATTCGCTATAGAACAGCGCAAAATTATTGATTGGCATGGAACACAATATACTCGTTTATTAACTTGTGTACGCGCAGCCAAAGCAGCTCTTGAACTTATCCAGCACATTTGCTTTTATTCCTGGTGGCAGTAATTCCAGATTCTGTGATGTGCCGCTATCATCCGAATCCAGATCCGAGTCGATGGTCATCTCCTGAATGCTAAAAGTGTCCGATAACTCGGGAGTCTTGTGTTTTCGAGCATTCCGCAATTTGGCCGGAAAAAAGGAAATCTCTTCAGGCTCCTCACTATTAACAAAACGACGAAATGGAATCAATTAGATTTACGTAAAATTTGCAAATTATTGAAAAATATGAACCTGCTGTCTGACTTGTAATCCACAAGTGGTTTCTGTTCAACGTCGCCTGGTATGGGCAATCGATTGATGGGTATCAAATTTGCTGATTGCGATTTTCGTGCCTAAAATTAGTTGAGGAAATACAAAAACAATTAATGTCGATGTTTCGCCCTCATTAGCTTTCACTGACATGGTCCTCCTGGTACTGACTGTAGTTGCGCTTCGCTCGCTCCACCTTCAGTTCCAGTTTGCGCTGCAGTACGCGACAAGTATTCGGCGGCTGGGCTCGGACCACCAGCTCACCATCTTCGCTCTCAGGTGTTGCAGCAGCTGCTTTTGTATACGATTCGGAAGCAGAAGAACCGGCGCCAGCGCCACGAAATGCCACTTCCAAATCTTCCATATGTTTCGCAGGCACTGTTGTGGAAGTTGTGGATTTTTGTGCGCTGACCTGAAGTTATTGTGGATTCAAGTTAATTACCATAGCGAAAATATAAATAGTTTAAATTTACCATATGTGCATCTTCAAAAATTGTCGACAGCTTGTCTTCGCTGTCGATGCCGCTGTCCTCAAGGATTGGCATGATTTTATTTTACAACCAACTACCTACAGAATTCCTTAAAATAAATATTTTATTTTGCGATTCACCAGATAAAAGTTTTTATGTTACGGTTGTATTGCGCATGTGTCGATCTCATTGAGTGAATTCATGATATAAGGGATGATTCTATCGATTATTTTTTATCTTAGGTGTTGCCATATAAAAGAAATTGGAAATCCGTTAAGAGAACTTTATTTAAATAAAACTGCATATACAAAGTAAATTTGATTTGTTTGGTTACGTTATTTTACGGTCAACACCTCACAAAAAGATTTGGGACTTTATTGTTTATTTCGAAATTTATTTAAAGTAACTTATTCTATTTAGATACTTTCTAATCTGTAAAAGAATGTAAAAATAAAACAACTTTGCAATTAAATTATTTCGTTATGTATTTACAAAATTTTTTTGTTTTTGCTCTTAAGAATTAAATCAAGGCACAAATTCTCTAAACATTAAAAGGCACTTCAAGACTAACAAAAATCGATTTTTTCGATGTTAAAGGTGCGCGGATAAGGACATATTTTGAATTTAGTTTCGACTTGGGGAAAATAAATAGGAACAAATTATAAGCTAATTCTTTACAAAATCTATTTCGAGTGTAGCGGCGTGTCGTAAGTAATTAATTGTAATTGATGGTATACTAAGTATTTGATACATATTGATTGTTGGTGACATTGATTTGGTTTCTCTTCAACAGGTTAAATTATAATAAATATATAACCATGTGTGTACTCGCGTGTATACTCGTATATCGGCCTGAGGAATTTATCGATGCATCATTTATATAAAAAAAAAAAATAATAGAAAAAACGTGCAAACAGTTTTCGTTGAATTTTCAAGATAAATACTAAATTTGTGCGTCGTGTGCAGAATTTCTGGAATTGTGCAGTGCTCGAATTTTATCTTGACTGCCTACACGGCGTTGGGGTGTTCAATGATCTGTCCGGCGAGCGTACACGATCGACAACAGAACTTGGCGTAGTAGTGATTGCGGCAATAGTGGCCCTTAACAATCAGTTGGCAATTGGCAAAGTACGGATTGTCAATGCACTCTGGATGCACAGGTATAGCAGCTGTGTGGTACGGTATACATATATATATTAAATTATATGTATTTAGTGTGTTTTTAAGTTAAAAGCTACTTACATTCAATGGTTATCCTCTCTTGGCTAGTGCTGTAGCTCACCGAGTTCCGGGCGCTGCAGCCGTAGTCACCCGAATCTTCTGGTGTCACATCATTTATTACCAAACGGTGTGGTTCATCTGAAAGAGGTGGACAAAAATTAATACAAAAAAAAACAAAAACAAAATGTTAATCGCAATTTACAAGTAATTTCAATACGATCGTTTGCAACCAGCGGCATCGAATCCTTCGTCCAGGTTACATTTGGCGCTGGATATCCCTGCACGGCACAACTCATTGCAATTGTTGAGCCAGGACTATAGCTGTTGCGTGGATCAAGACCAATGACTGCTTGGGCGCTTACTGCAGAAATTTATTAAAAAAAAAAATTATAATCCAAGAATATGTTTAAGGCAACCTGAGCAAATCCATAAAAATTAATTACCCTTAAAATTTTTTTTCTGATAAAAACATCTAAAACAAAATTATTTATCCAAATTTTCAAAATACTGTTAGATCAGATAACCAAGTATTCCCATTAAAATACATAATTAAAAACTAGTTTAGTAAAAATTTTTGTAAACATGCCATGCACGAATCTACTTACTCAACTGTGGACGTCTGGGTGGATCAACGACAATTACTGGAGGTGGTGGTACCACACTCGGTCGCGTTGGTCGATAGGGATATGAGGGTCTCGGCGTAATTGGAGCTGTCGCGGGATCAATAATGTATTGCAGGTAAGGTGCGTCATCATTGCTGATCGCACGTGCCGGTCCGACTGCCTTTAGCACAACATTCATTGAGACCGGACGTCCGTGGCCGTTATATACTTCACAGGTATACGGACCCAAATCAGAGAGTTGTATTGAACGGAACATAAGCGAATAGTCGCGATGCAGCTCGAAGCGATCACTTACAAGACCAAGACGTTTGCGGTTGCGCCACCAGCTCACGTGTGGCTTAGGATTGCCACCAGCTGGACAACGCACTTGTGCCGGTCGATTAAGTGTAACAATTTGTGTTGCATTCTTATCACCATAGACATAAGCAGGTACCTTGCCTGAATCTGATTTTGGTTGACCAAAGCAGAGTGGCAAGGGATAAAAAGCGTAAGCAACAAGACAGCATGCGTCAAGAAACATCAAACACCAAAGAATATATTAAGTAAAAACATGCCTTAAGTAAGTAAATTACCAACACCAAAAATGGTTAGCAGAATAACAAACCTGTCACTTGGAGTGTCATCTCGCGACGAACAGGCTCGCCAAGCCCGTTGCTAGCTACACACACGTACGAGCCACTATCGGTTTGGAGCACTTGCACAATAGTCAGATCGCCACTCGAGGTCAGAACGTAGCGTCCTTGATTGGTATCAATCTAAAAAAAAATTTAAAAATAAAATTGAATGCATGAAATCTGCTGAAAACTTTCTTCTTTATGAATTTGATTATTCAAGCTTCATATTTTGTTTCGTTACTTTAATTTACTCACCACAGCGTTATGACGTGACCATGTGACATTTGGTGGCGGACTACCAGTGGCGAAACAGCGCAAAACAGCGATTCCTCCCATTGAAGCCTGAACATCGACTTCTTGTTGTTTCTTTGGCTCTAAAGCAGCTTTAACGTCACCTGGATAAAATACAGCAGGAGTTGGAGTGGTTGGGCGCGTTGTGTACAACGTTGGCGGTGTTGGGCGGACGCACAGGTGACCGCATCCATCACTGCAACACTTATTGTCCTCGCGACAATCTGCGTCATCATAGCATTCGCGTATGCAATTGCTGCTATTGGACGAAAGATGTGGACATTCACCAGGTTTGTTGATATCGCGGCAAATGGGCACAAATTGTTGAGAAACTTCGCTGGAAATTTCGACGGCGCACTTTTGACCCTCCGGACACTCGTGATTTTCACACGGATTTTCACATTCGCAACGGGTACAATCGTCGTTAGCGGGTACACGACGCACACCGAATGGACAACGTTGATGTTGACACTCTTCCTCATAGCTTTCACATTTATTTGGTAATACCTCGTTATTCGTTATTTCGTTGATTTCCTCGGGTTCTGAGAGGATTTTTTTAAATGAGTAATTAGTTAAAAAGCAGTTGTGCGTCAGGACTATGCGATTGATACATTCATTATACATAAGTTTTTGTAATTATCAATAATTGTATCAATTTCAAACTCAACTGATTCATCAAAGTAATTTATACCACAAAATTACTTAACAGTTTAAAAATACATTAATTGAACTGCAATTAATTGATTAATAAATATGTAGTCATACATAAGAGAGTTTAATAAATCCATAAATCGCAAATTCCTGGTGATAATGAAAATATGTATATTGAAGAAAATAATATTATTACCCAAAACCAAACCCAGTGCAAAAATGTTTAAGATAGAAACGTGCAATTGAACCAACTAATTTAATCAAGCATTTAAATACTTAAATTGCAAAGGTGTAGTTGCAGTACAAATTCTAAAAGTGCAGGGCGTGTAATTTTATCTAAAGTGGTGCAAAAAGTGCTATAATAAATGATTTCAAGATACGAGTAAGTGAGATGTGAAATCAAAAGTTGCCCATTAAGCAGGCTGGGCTTACTTGCACAGTAGTCATAGCAAGATTCATAGGAACGGAAATTATTTTGATTGCCAGCGCAACCAGAGTAAATGAAAGTAACACAGGATCCACGCTCATCGTCATAAAACCAGCGACGCTCGTCCACCGAGGGTCCGTTACATCTTCCAATATTAGGTTGCAGTTTACAAATATCTACTCACACAAGCAAATTATATCAGTACCTAATTTTGATACAAATCGTAAGCTTTTCCATGTTTTACCTTTCGTGTTTGTTTGTGGTTCTTGACGAACTATACACACCGATTCGCATTCGGCACGATCGGTAAATCTATTGCCAGTACCGTCACAACCTCCATAAGTAAATGGATCACAAGTACGCGTCACTTTGTTGAAATAGAAACGCGTCTGCCATTGACGGCAGGGACCAGATGTAACTGGCTCATTGCAAACGTCTAACGAAGACGTTTAAATACACACGTTCAACAAAAATACAAAACATGCCTTAATTAATAACAATCTCACCTATTTCCTTAAATTCCCCACATTGACGGTCACATTGTTCCTTGGAATCAAACCTATTGCCGTTACCACCACAACCAGAATAGCTAAATGCGGTGCAAGTCATTGACTCGCCGTCATAGTACCAAGCAGCAGTATGGTTATCACATTCTCCTACTTCAGCAGGGAGTTCGCACACTGAGTATTTCTGTTAAAAATTATACAAATAATTGATGATAATGGTGGCTAATAAATTTACATCAATTTTTTTTAAATATTACCGGGGCTTCTGGTATTGTTTCGGGTTTTACTGGGACTTTTCCGCAATAGTCCAGACATTCAGCTTCAGTCACGAAATTATTACGGTTGCCACGACAACCAGTAAACTCGAATTCTTGGCACGTATCTGAACGCTCGTCATAATACCATCTGGACAAGTTTTCATCACATCTACCGCGAGTTGGTGGCAGAGAGCACGTCGTTTGTACATCAAAGCATTGATTCTGGCATTCCTCTTCCGACTCGTAGTTGTTGGCATTACCACCGCATCCACTATAAGTAAATTCATCGCAAAGGCCATCAGCGCTATTGTAGTACCAACGTGTTTGATTGTCGTAACAATTTCCCTGTTCGGGTCGCATGTAGCACTTTTCTGAGTTTGTGGGTGGTGCAGCATTATTTTCAGGTTCGGCAATGCGATTATCAATAGTTGGCTCCGCACAACGACTTAAGCAATCTGCTTCTGAATCAAACCTATTGCCATTGCCACCGCAACCGCCATAATAGAATTGTTTGCAAAGTGTCTCATCTGCGCTGTATTGCCATTTAATTTCATATTGATCGCAGTCTCCTGGTGATGCTTGAATTTCACAGATATTTTCCTCGCCTACTGGCTCCTGTTGAACCGGTGGCTGTGGCACTGCTGCAGGAGGCTCTCCTATGCATTGTTGCGCGCATTCTTCTTGTGTCTGGAACCGATTGCCATTTCCACCACAGCCGCCATAATAAAACTGACGACATGATCCGGTATTGCTGTCAAAGTAATAATTTATAACGAAATCGCGACAGTCACCGACTTCGGAATTCAAAGCGCAAACGTTGGTTGGTTCTTGAGGTAAAGGCTCTGGTTCAGGTTCAGGTTCGGGTTCAGGTTTCTTTTCGCATTGTTGTAAACAGGCTTCCTCCGTTTGGAACTTGTTGCCATTACCACCGCAACCGCCATAGTAGAATTGGCGACATCGCTCATCTTTAGTGTCGAAATACCACATTGGAACATAGTTTGTGCACTCGCCAACTTCAGCAGGAATTTCACAAACACTCTTAGCTAATATGAAAAAAGTCGTTAACAAAATTGTATATATGTGTCATATTGTGCGGACAAAAAATGCAGCTTAACAGTGAAAGCGCCGCCCGCAACATCGACCTTACCAACTTCTTTTGGACAATGATCCTCGCATGAATCCAGTGATGGAAAATTATTTTTGTTACCCCCACAACCAGTATAGTAGAATGGCATGCACTTCTTGTCGTTATCAGAATAGAACCAGCGCGCGTGTTGTTCACTGCAATCACCGGTTTGCTTAGGAAGCGAGCAATAATCTAGTTTTCGATTTGCGTTGTTGTGTAGCAATGCATTGCAGGATTCATTGTTGTATTGTTTGGTTTGTGAAATGTAGAAAAGTAGTGTAAGCAAGCAAGGGAGCAAGCAACAAGCAGGCATTTAAGTAGTCAAACACATTCGGGATAGGAAAATGGATACATTCAATTATGAATAATGAAATAAAAAGCAAATGTAAAAATTTGCTGTGGATGCCATCACCATTATTAACTACTATTACTAAAAACCCATGAGCTGATGCATGGTTGAGCTCTAAATAATTAAGCAATCGGCTTATAATATAGGATAGCAAACACCATACAAATTCTAAACCAAAAAAAAACTACTAAAAATCATACCTTTATGAATTCCTGGTTGCCTGCAGTTGTAATTACAAGCATGTTCCGTTGGATAGTTGTTTTTATTACCCTTGCAACCACCATAAATGAATGGACGACAAACGTCGGTTGCGTTATCGTATGACCAACGCTCAAAGTTGCCTTCGCATGGTCCCTGTTCCACGGGTTGTTCACATGGTGCTATTTATTGATGAAATTTTTTAACTAAAAGTTGCGAATACAATTTTAAAATGACTTACCTATGCTTTCGCTAACTGTGCACAAAGACTGACAGTCTTCCAAGCTATCAAATCGGTTATTTGTACCGTAGCAACCGCCATAGTTAAACTCTTCGCAACGATTGCGTTCAACATCAAAGTACCACTTTTTGTTTGCAGCTGTGCAAGGTCCTGAACTCTTTGGAAGCAGACAAGCTTCCTTGCCCGTGTATTCCTGACATATGCCCTTGCATTCTGCTTCAGTCTCAAACTTATTATCATTGCCTTCACAACCACCATACCAGAATCGAGCACACGCGCCATAAGACGTATCAAAGAAGTACTTAATGGAAAAGTTTCCGCATGGGCCTGTTTCTTTTGGTAAGCCACAAGCCATTTGTGGTGGTTCCTTGACATTTTCACAGCCTTCAAACTTATCGCCCTGTGCTGAAGTGACGCCATCTGGGCAACAACCATGTTTACTTTCAACACAAGTGCAACCTTCGTGCTCTGGTCCTTTGGCTGGAGTTTTCTCATCAGCACAACACTTGAATTCCGTTTGAGAACAGTGACATCCATAATGATGAGGCCCTTGAGCAAATGTAAGACCATCTGGACAACATCCAAACTGCATGGTATGGCAAGCGCATCCCTCAAATTTAGGGCCATTGGCAGGTGTAAGTTTGTCTGGACAACAACCGAATTGAGATTTTTCGCAACTGCATCCTTCACTTTCTGGTCCTCGTGCTGCTGTTTTCGTATCTGGACAACATCCATACGGAGTGTACTTGCAATCGCAGTCTTCACCATTTGGACCCCGTGCACTATTAATGTTGTCTGGGCAGCAGCCATAAGGAGAGTTCAAACAGCACCCTTCACCAAGTGGTCCATGAGCGGGTGTCTGATTGTCCGGACAACAGCCATACGGCTCATTGGTACAGCTAGCACATCCTTGACCTTCAGGACCTGCAGCAGGTGTACGGCCATCGTTACAGCAGCCATGTGTAGATTTAGTACAATCTCGCGAATCCGTAACTTCTGCACAGCCAGTGAATTCTGCGCCTTTAGCTTCTGTTTTACCATCTGGACAACAACCAAACTCAGAAAAGGAGCAGGATTTGACAACACTTGGTTCAGTAGGTTCACTCGGTTCACTTGATTCGCTAGATTCGCTTGAAATCTCGGTACTTTCTGGTGTTTCTGTTGTAATATCTGATTCATCAGTTTCTTCAGTTGTTGAAATTTCGGTAGTTGTTGTAGGCGGCAAAGTTGTTGGTTCTGGGCATCCTTCATTTTCTTCTCCTTCGGCTGGTGTAAATTTGTCAGGGCAGCATCCAAATAGTGTTTCCGCACACTGAGATTTTGGACATCCCTTATGATCTTTGCCCTCAGCTGGTGATAAGCCATCCAAGCAACAACCAAATTTAGTATCAGCACAAGTCTTCGCAACAGCACATCCTTCATCAAACGGCCCCTTGGCAATAGTTTTGCCATCAGGGCAACATCCGAATTTAGACTCCTTGCAACCTTTTTTCGGTTTTGGTTTACATTTACGTTTTTTAGTTTCTTTTGTGATAGCCGCTTCAAGTGTGTTGGGAGTACTCTTATCCATATCATCATCGGTTATATCGGTGGTAGACCAAATGTCAACAGTAGTTTGCTCTTCAGAAGTAAGAGTGGTGTCAATAGAGCTATCCGCAGTTGAGTCATCTGTCGAACTATCTGTGCTAGATGAATCGGTTGATGCTGAACTTTCGCTTGTTTCAGAGCTATCAGTTGTCGAATCGTAACCGGAACTATCGGTAGTTTCATCGGTGGTCGCTTCGCTGGTCGCATCTGATGTAACGTCACTAACAGATGATGTTGAATCTGTACCGTCAGTACTTCCGAAAGTAGTAGTGTCCTCACTAATACCTTCAGTAGTGTCACTTTCTGTTGATGAGGAAGTTTCTCCACTAACAATTTCAGTGCTGTTTCCTTCTGTAATAGAGACATCTGTTGTAGAGGAAGAATCTGATGTTGCAGATTCAGTTGTTGCATCACTAGAGTCCGAACTAGCCGTTATGCTTGCATTGTCTGTAGATCCTTCAGTACTAGCTGAACTGTCGGATGTAGCATCCGAAGATGATGTAGTTGTGTCAGTACTATCGGAACTATCAGATGTTGCATCTGATGATGATTCAGTTGTGTCAGTGCTATCTGAGCTTTCGGATGTTATATCAGATGATAACTTAGTAGTTTCGTCACTGTCAGAAGTTTCGGAGGTTACATCCGTTGATGAATCTGTTGTATCTGTGCTGTCTGTCTCCACAGATGAAGGTAAAATGCTAGTTGACTCTACAGTAGAGTCACTAGAAGCATCACTTGTGCTACCTGAAGAGTCAATTGTAGATTCTGTCGAACCCTCTGTGGATGAATCTGTTGAATATTCAGTTGAGAAAGTTGATTCAGTAGAAGAATCTGAGGTTGATTCCGTTGATTCGGTTGATTCCGTTGTTTCCGTTGATTCTGTTGATTCCGTTGTTTCCGTTGATTCTGTTGTATCAGTGGAAGATTCTGTTGAAAGCGAAGAATCTGTAGATGCTTCACTGCTGCCGTCAGTAGATGAAGATTCTGTCGAGACCGATGAATCATTTGTAGATTCAGAAGAAACAGTAGAATCTGATGTATCTGTCGATGCAGAAGAATCTGTGGCATCGGACGTGGCATCAGTAGATTTAGAAGCATCTGTGGATTCGGGCAAATCTGAAGATTCGGTTGATGCCGAAGAGTCGGTTGTATCTGAGACGTCAGTAGCTGAAGAGGCATCTGTAGATCCAGGTGACACTGAAGAATCTGTTGACGTTGATGAATCTGTTGTGTCTGAAATGTCTGTAGCGACAGATGAATCTGTTGCTCCTGGTGACACTGAAGAATCAGTCGATTCAGTCAAATCCGATGAGTCTTGCGACAAGTCAGTAGTATCGATTGATGTAATATCAGTTGAATCTGATGCATCGGTTGATGTCACATCAGTGGTTGAAGATAAATCAGTGGACGAGGAAACATCTGTTGATGAAGAAACATCAGTTGATGATGAAGCATCAGTTGACGAAGAACTATCAGTTGATAATGAAACATCAGTTGATGATGAAACATCAGTTGATGATGAAACATCAGTTGATGAAGAAGCATCAGTCGATCCAGACTGATCAGTTGAACTGTTTGTGGTGGAATCAAGATCATCACCACTACCTTCAGTAACAATACTTGTGTCATCAGTGCTATCCGTCTCATCACCAGAACCTTCAACAGTGCTCTGGGGAATGTCTGTGGAAGAATCGTCCATCGTAGTTTCATCCGAAGAAGGTGCATCACTAAGCATGAGTTCGTCAGTGATTAAAGAGGAAAGAGTTGTGGACTCATCATCGAGATCTATTCCATCTGAAATCTTCAGATCCTCTGACATCTTGTCTGTTACAACTTCAACATCTTCGTCATCCTCTTCTTCACTGCATTCTTCATCCTCATCATCATCTTCCAAAGGTTTTGATGTACTATCTACAAGCATTACTTCATCCTCACCAGAACACGCTTGTGTGTTACATTTTTCGGAAATGGATTCAATTTTTGATTCATCACAGTTCAATGACTTGGTTCCATTTGATAAACACATAACTTCTCTTACTTGTTCTCCTCCATCACAAGGCTTGCTACAGTCTCCCCAAGGCCCTGTAAACCACTGTCCAGGACATTCTTTTTCTTCTCCTTCACACTCTTGCTCAACTTCTGGTTTTGTACTAGCATCGCACTTTGAGTCATCTGCAGCAGGTGTCACGCTCTTACCATCAAACTCTCCACATATTACAATACGTGATTGGATTCCTTTTCCACATTGTGCAGAACATTTACTCCATTCTGATGTAAACCATTGCGTTTCGCACTTTTTCGATTGACACGGTCTTGACAGCAAAGGAACCTCGGGAGCACAAAATTCTTCAGGATACACTTTTCCAGATTTCGATGCACAAACAGCACTGCGAGATTCAACATTCTGACCACACGCTTCACACTAAAATATATACGTATGTTTAGATTATCAAAATAATTTTATTGGAATTAAAAAAATAGTTACCCCGCTCCACTGGGAGATAATCCAATCCACACCTTCACATGGAGCCAACATGCAGGTTGTTTCTGTTTCAGGTTTTTCCTCAGCACAGTCTTCTTCACTTACAATCTTCTTCCTTCCGTTTTCTTCAATATAGCACGTAACTTTCCGTTTTTGTTTGCCTTCGCCACATAATTTATCACACTAAAAAAATTTGGAATTTGAAAATAAATTTTTTGGAACAAAACAAAAATTACTTACTGGAGTCCAAGGACCCAAATGATATTTGGGACAATTTTTCACATCTCTGTTGCACTCCTGAGTATTTGCTGGTTTATTACCCACCAATTTTAGACAAACCGATTCTTCTTCCACAGAGTGTTCGCTACAGTCAATATAATTTATATGTTCTCATTAAATATTTTTTTTTACTTTTCTTTTTATACTTACCCTTTTGGAGAAATACGTTCGCACGTGACCGTTCTGTTTTGCATGCCATCTGCACCACAACCCTTTGAACATTTGCTCCATTCTCCCTCTACCCAATGAGGTGCACACGGTTCTTGACCACATTCTTGACTCTCTACCGGCTTGCTATTAGCATCACAGAGACTCGGATCCACTTCTTCAAGCGTTATACGATTATTGCAAGTAACTGTTCTTGACTGTGTACCACCGCCACAAGTAGTACTGCATGGTTCGAATTCCATATGAGTCCAACTGTATACATCTGGCGTGCTCTGGCTAACCGAATCTGGAATACTGTATTCGTAATCGATGCTGACGGTCTTATCCTGCACTAGCATCACTATATAAATCGATTCGACTGTAGGCCCACTGCATGTAAGATGGTCGGGCGCAGCAAATCCATTTGGTTTTCTTTGGTAGTTCCACCAGGATCCGGCGAAATGCATTGGACGCGGAAAATCAATGCGCCAATTTCCATTGAGATAATAGTGGCTTGAAAGGTTTCGACACGCCAAATAATTGTTTGATGGCTCAGTCTCCTGAACTCGAATATTTGTAGCACCACTCGGAATTAATAATATGTCATTATAGCCTAAAATCAACAGAATATATTGAAATTATCATTTACAATATTTTAATGTGCTTCAAACACTCACCTGCGGCAAGATTGCTCGTGGTAAAAGTGTCAGCAATAGTCTTGCATGAACTGCCGTCGCCACCGCACTTCCGACACTTGTCCTCCTTAGCATCTGAGCCCAGCATCATGTCACAGCCAACAGGTTGACATTGTCCATCGACACAAACATCAAGATCCTTGTTATTGCATCGTGTGCCATCAATCACTTTCGCCTTTTGACGATAGTAGAACCTCTCACCTTCAGGCATGCAATTCAACTCACATGGATTGGGTGCATTCATATATGGCACCCACTTGTAATAGAGGCCATCGAACGGAACACCATTAAAGCGCTCACACTGCTGAGAACGGAAGTCGTGCTCCTCTTCGGGACAATCTTGTGTGTTGCAAGAGAAGTATTTGCTACTACCTCCAGTGCAGAGAGGCGCACCATTGGGCCTTTAATTCAAATATCAATTTAATACACGAAAAAAAGAAAATGGGCGCAAATTGTACTTACGCAATACGTCTGCACTCTCGTTTCTGATAGGAAACACCACCACCACAGGATCTCGAACATTCCGATGGTGAGCTCCATTCGGTCCATTCAGATGGATCATCACCCTCACCGCCTGGAGTTATAGAGCTCGCAGGCAAGTACATATTGGCGCCATTTTGTCTTTTTTGTCTCGTTCCATGCTAAAATTAAATTATACATTAATTTATGCTCAACGAAATCGCGTAAGGAGGTAAACTTACAAATCTGGAGTACGATGTTTGAACACATATTAGGAATATGAATAATACCAAGGCCGTTGATCTAAAATAAAAAATACAAATCGTATACAATGACTGAAATAAATAGTTTAACATTAATTCAACAAAACTATAATAACTTAATATTTTAAAACATATTTTGCGCATAAATTTCCAAAGCATTTTCCTCACATCCTCGTTTTACAATCATAATCATTTAAAATGTCGTCAACTTTTTAGACATGAATGCGCTTTACTGGCAACACAAAAAGTCTGTCAACAAAATTGAAAGTCGCGTGTAAAAACAAAACAAAAAAAAGCAAATCAATTTGCTAAATAAACAAACGCAGTAGTGATGATGTCACATCGCATCTTCACAGACCAAATGTGACAGTGATATTCTAGCGATTTGTGTACTTTGTAGCGCGAACGCCAACAAACATTTTAATTTATTTGTTTTCACGCATATTTGGCTTATTAAAACGATTGCAGCAGCAGCAGCAAGAGCACCAAGCAACATCGCTGAATCAGAGCAGCAACTGTCGCTGTTTGGTTTAAAAAAAAACATTAACTTTCTTTAGGTGTCGTCACAGATGAGGGCATGTGTGGCCGGTTTTGCTTTATTTATTATGGCTTCGCAATCTTCACATCATTCGCATCATAATAAACTCTGGACTTGAATTGATGGACTGATTGGACTGTACCATGGTTTGTTTGGTTTTATTAGGGCTTCATTAAGTTTCAAGTGCTGTAGGTCAAGTAAGACGCATTATTAATAAGCGTTCGAGTATTTTAATTTTTTTATTAACTTGGTTTTAATTTATTCGCATGAACTAAAAGAGCAAACAACAGAATATGAAAATATCCCAACGACGCATATTTAAAGCGACGCTTCCTGTGGCACCGTCGCTTTGTAGAGCAGCAGCAACAACAGCAAGTCGAATAGCCAAAGTGCCGGCGCGAAATTGCTACAAAATATTGTTATATCGCAGACAAAGCGACGCCTAGGCAAACAGCGTGCCTGCGAAGCGTATATGTCAAATACGTTCAATGCGATGCAAAGCGACGATGTTGGTTCGGTTTTGTTGCTGCGGCTGCGGATGTTGCTGCTGCTGCTGCTTTTGGTATGCTGCCAATTTAATTTTTGTCGCTGCGAGTATCAGCGTCACGACACGCTATGCCATGCCATGCCACGCCGCGCCACGCGACAGCGCTAAAATCTAAACTGAATTTTCCGTTACACTTCGTCGCCTTCCAAGTCAGCAGGCGGTCTCGCTGGCAAGTGCCAGAGTGCTGCTTGATATACCATACTGCTGCCAGTGTCTCTTTCTCCCGCCCCTACTACCCTTGCGGCATATTTATGCGCTTGACGCATTTTCCGCTGCATTTCGCCAGGACACCTATTGTTCTTCGCATAATTATTTGGTTCTATGTACTTGTATCATGCTCCAACTCCTTGTGCTTGTGCTTGTGATACTCAAATCCTGCGGTCTGCCATAACACCCAAATCAAGGCCCTCGTTCCACCGACAAAGTACTATTTGACGAAATTTCGCAGACCATTGAGCGCGTTGCCACATGCGAAGCAGCAACGTGCCAAATGCGGATACCTTAGCAGGCCAAAACAAAATAACCAAAAATATTGCAAAAAAAATAGAAGAAAATTGTTATGAGTACTGCAGACAGAGAAATAACACCGGAACGCCGTCACATATATTTAGTGTTACAATTTGTCTAAAATCAATGGTTTTGCTGGAGCGAAAGTATACCGCATATGTCCCCCTCTGTAGAAAAAATGTGCTTACGTTGCAGTAAAATTGGACGACATTTTCCACAATAACCCCCCTTAGAAACAATGCTACTTTCAAAGGCATTCATAAATTAGCGGCGTTTGATTTTTTCCCTCGTTTCGTATTGCTGAGCTCGACAAAAATGTATCTTGTTTACGCTGGTAAATGGAAAATTGGTGGAAAACTACAAACAAATCGAATTAGACGCACGAGACACATCTTGTGGTCGTTTCTTTGTCGCAAAGTCACATCCGGCATTATTTCTGGCGTGCCATGCGGCGGTGACATCAACAAAAACAGGAGTCCAAGTAAATTAACGTCGAAAACAGCGAACAAAACATGGAAAAACATACATTTTAAATGAATTTGCACAGCATGACTTTCGCTGGAGTACGAGCGTATCCAGCGGATACACATTCAAAAGCACACACATACTATTTTACAAACAAAAATCTGTAAACTAATTAAGGCATTAAAAACACAAGACAAATAAACTCAAACTGGCTTTAAAAAAATATACAAACGAGTATATACATATGTAAGTAAACAAATTTTGTATCGCATATGTGATTTTTCATTTCGTTAACAAATGTAATATATAAAGTGAACTTAATTCTTAAAATCAATTAATCGAATCTTCGAGATTGTCAATTTATTTTAATTAACGCCTGAACATGTTTTAATTTAAAATTTATTATTTTGTGTTCATTTGTGTACCAAATTACATACTTACGAGTATGTATGTATGTATGTGAATCTTAAAATTACTCCATAGAGATATTCTAAGCCTTGTCCACCACCATGTAAAGTGGTAATGAAATCAAATGCAATATGTGATTTTAGCATTTGAAGTTATATTTAAATTCAATATTGTTTCGCAATTCAACAATTATTTTCCAACAACACCAACACTTATATCGAGCCGAGGCGGGCAAGCAGGAGAGTAGAACGCTAATGCCAATAATTCATTTTAACCGCACACAGACCATTTCTGTCACTCCAAATACAATTAGCAATAAGAGGCTTTGCTTTGTTCTAGCCTTAAATGCTGCGGCTGCCTTTAATCCTACAAACCACCACAACAACAACAACAACAGCAGAAGCAGCAACACTGCCAACTACAACAACAAAAATAACACCTACTTTAAGCCACTAAGTGACACCTCGACTTGAAACAGACGACCAAACAAAAGGTCAATTGTTCTCGAACAGCGACCGTAGTCAATAGAAAGATATTATTTAGTTGGCCATTGTGGTGAACTAAAATTGTTGTACAACAACAAAACACATTGTCCTTGCCAGTATTGTATTGTATTGTATTTAATTTTATTTACAAAGGACACGTTTTAAGTATGGCATTTAGCTACGAATTTCACATACGAGTACAACAATTGCAATATCGAATAAATGATTCGAAAACGTGAGTTCTTGATTCCATCATATTGTATTTAGTATACTCGTATGCAAAATTGTATATTTTTAGAATTGGATGTTTTTAATTGTTACGAGCTTTTGTTTAATGAAATGGCAAACAATTGCAAACATTCTTTTTAAAACACGCGCTAATTTATTACGAGTTTACTAAACGATTCCCACGCTCCGGATTCTTTAAAGAAATTTAATACGCACTGAAAGTACACAAACATGAATAACTGCAAAATAGCCTTCATCACGAGCATAAATTTATTTGGAAATTACTTGAGAGTTAATGAGAAACACTCAAATACAAATTAAAACATTGTAAAATTATTTTGAAGGAAATGAAATGAAAGGAATGTGTATATGAAATAGAGAAACTGGTGGCACATAGGTCACCGACTAAACACATTTAAAATCAATCATTAAATTCTATATGGCAATAGCTTTGAGTTTTCTCACATTAAAGCAAATACATGATCATCTTCATGAGCAATATGTAATGTGTATACAAATATTTTCTATAGGATCAGACAAAGCTAGGAAGACATTAAGTATTTTGTTAAATATATTTTCTTTGATCAGCATCGGAAAAAAGGCGAATTGGATTTCTTGACCAACGCCATCGCTTTAGACATTAAAGTGTCTGCTTATCCATCAGTTTGTAGTGATGTAGTTCTGTTAAGTTTTGCAGACGCTCTTAACCATCGACAATATTTCAGTAACAGCTGCCGTTGCCGTTGCCGCTGCTACTGATTGTACTTCTGTTTTTGTTGATGCACTGCATCAATGCAATGCCGCATGCGGTCAAAGAAGTCAAATGATTCTTTTGCATTCCATCATAGCCGCCTCATGTTTCAACAACAACTGCCAACGGCCAAAAGCACAACGCACCACAGTGCCACCGAGAGACACGATCATAAAATTTATTTTTACTGCTCGCATACTGGATGGTTTCTAAGGCAATGGTCGAGAACCGCCAGGACGGCGGAAAAGTCGTATTCAAACGCGCGCGCCTCTTCCTAAAATAGCTAAAGTCTTCACTCGTATGCACAAATATTCTGGCTGTAATGGAAGAAATTCAATTGCGCGCACACTGTCGTTTTTTTTCCAAATGCATGTATATAAATAGCAGCAAGCAGACACAACAGCGCTCATAATTTACGATCCGCGCCCAGTGCTGTATAGCAACAACAACAACAACAAAGCATAGTTGCAGCATGCAACATGAGAACTGCCGCACGAACGCGGCAATATAACAGATACATATCCAAAACAATGCCTTTAAAGTGAAAATACAACTTCTTTAAAAAGATTTCTTCCTTCCACGCATGCCGAAGTGTGGCATGCATTCGCGGTACACGCCTTACATTCTATTCACCGCCCCCTCGCATCACGCCCTTCGTTGATGCGTTGCGCTGCTAATAACAAGTACGTTACTCAATTGTGGGCCAGGCGGACGGACAATCTCGGGCAGTAAAGACACAAAAAAACACTCCTCCGAGGTCTTTGTGGGTTAATCAAGTGGCCTGGGAAAGTGTTGGCTTTGTTTACATCACCCAGCATCAAATCCAAATTCCAAGTGGCACATATGCTTGCCAACGAAAGTGGCTTCCACAACATGTAAATAAACAAAATTTGAACTAAAAAGCACACGAGATGTGCGAGTGTTACAGTTGCCATCCACACACGAAGAACACATCCAACGCGGCACAGCAGCAGGTGAGCCGAGGCAAGTTTGTTCTTTTTGTTGTTAATTGAAAACACGCGCGTTTTGTTCTTGCAAAACGCCGGAGGATTGCCTTCGTCGTCACTAATTCATTAAGTATTACAAATGAATTTTTATTTTGTATGATTTTTTTTACTTGTTTTTACTTATACTCGTACATTGCTGCACGTGATCTCAATGCGCCTATTTGAAGTTACGCTGACAGCCACTTAGTCATATAGGCTGCAACATAAATAAATGTTCACATTTCTTTTAGTTTTATTTATCTGAAGTGTTCAGATCAATTGATATCTGTGTGTTGTGCAGTAACTTCTCTTAAATATGTGATGTGACAATTAACTTCTTCATGCAAAGTCGAGGGGGCCAATGGAGCTTCGAAGGAGAGTGAATGAAATGATTTCAAAAAAATTGGAAGATTGAAATCAATGAAAATGATGTTAATGAACTTCAACAGAATATGATACAACTGAGAAGATAGAGTTTAGATATAAATAAATTTAAGCAGTTGTATTCAAATATACCGACTTGACTAATCCATTGGTTTGATTATAAAGATATATATACATATATTTCAATGCTGCACTTTCGTTCGCAAAATACATTTTTTTTACGCTTTCCTAAAATTGTCTTGCAACATTTTCGCTTCTTAGTCAAGGTTTAAACACTTAATTGCGACATTAAATTTCTCGTAAAAGTCGCATGAAAATCATATAAAATATGAGCTACTATCAGCAGGGGAGACGACTGCCGCCTTCTGTCGCCAGCGTCACTTTCCATTTAAAAATTTAACGCTTTTGCCAACATAATCAGCGTCATTAGGTGAAGCCACATACGGTAGGGGAACACGCCTTCCAGCCCTAAACACACATACTCGTACGCACACAGACAGAGAGTAGCGTACGTGCAACGGTCGCGTTGTGTTAACTTGGCTAAAAAGAACAAACACGTTTCATGGTTCGCAATTATGAGTGCGAATGCCGCTTCCTCATTAGATTCTGCTGCTGCTGCTACAGCCTTTGAATGTGAGTGAAACAAGTGAGCGCGCGACAAAGTTTTCCAGAATGTACTCGTATGTATTTGGCTCTGGCAGAATGCAGCGCGCATCGCTTACAATTAGTTTTAGAACGAACCAACGAACGGTATGATGGAAGTAAATGTTTGCATTGTTGAAATTTTAATTGCATTTGCATATGTGAGTGTGTGTGTGTGCGTATGTTAATATGCGACTATATGTGTATGTGCGATGAAGCTAAACATTTGATTATGCTGTGCCAAGTGTATCTGATTCTGTGTCTCTGCCGAGTGCATCCTGCCAAACGCACATTCGCACCTATCAATTTCGAAATTAATTAAACTTAATTGAAGAACAAAAACAAACACACACACACACACAACCATACACACATACAAATGCTAAAACAATAACAAAGCCACGCACACTACGACATTAGCACGATGAGGATCAGCAGTTCTATTGTGTTTATGTTGCTGCTTTTATAATGAGGTTCCTTACAATTGTTGCAACATTTGTATGAAAATGCAACTATGACAACAAAAGCTCTAAGCGAGTTCCTTAAATTTAAAACAACTTTTAACCAAATTTAAAAAGAATACTTTTAAACATAACTAACGTCGATGATTTAAAGGCGTTTCATCCTGGCTTAAGGCACCATTACAATGATTGGTATTATAGATAGACTTTAAGATCACTCGAATATATATAAAATTTGTATATGTTGATAGAAATATTTGAATATATATTTATTTACAGATTCAGTAAGCTTTAAAAAAATATTTTTTAATTTGTTGATTGTTACCTAGTGCCAATATGATCGACCCTATCAAAATTATAAAATGCAAAACAAACTTCAATATACTCCACAGAGTAGTGCATAATAAATGTATCAAAATTAACAATCAAACACCTCATATATTTAAAATTATTTTCAAAAATTTCATAAACATATTGTATTATTAAATTTGAAAAAACTAAATTGTATGTTTTTTTTTTAAATACATTTTAATTGTACACTTTGAGCAATTCATGCAAAAAGTTAAGAAAAACTTTTAAATTAGTAGCCCTGCCCCAATGCAAAATATTTTCATAAATCAACATGCTTCGAAAGTCCAGCGCTGCGTGTGAAATTGCTGCTGCAATTTCGCCAGCATCGATTACGAGTGCAAACATTCTAGCTCACACAAGCACAAGAACACTCACGACTCGTAAGTCGCAAGTGTCCCACTTGACCGATGTTTGTCCAAGCATTGAAGCGCATCTGCTTAGCAGCAGCAACAGCAACAGCAGCACTGGATGCAGTTAGTGCAGCGAGTATGTAAAAAAGTGGGCTAATTAGAACCTCGAGACGCGTCGCATTGTTTGACTCGCATTTGTTAAGGCGTGTAAAAATCACCTTGCTAGCTGGAGGTGAAGACACACCGGCTAAAACACGTGCGACGCGGACACGAGCGAACTAAGCGTACTTGTTTTTTATGTGGCACGCTTTGTTACAGCTTCGTCTTCTCAAATCATGTTGCCATTTTAGCATTCTACGAATTTCTGTTTGCAGATTTGCTGATTTCATCATTTTTTTAAAGTTCATTTCTTTTCACTCTTTAAAATAAACTTTATTAGGTTGTTTCAAATAAAACAATATTGCAAGAATTTCGCTTCCATAAATTTTCTAGGTGAGCGATAAAAAAAATATACATTTTATAAACAATTGCGTGGGACTATAAGCATGCGGCACACACACAACCCCAACCTCTTCAACAACGTTGCGAATTTATTGCAACCATTCCGCACTTTGCTTCCCGCTATTATACCGAGCCATTTCAAGGTTCGCACAGGCGAAGGAATCGATTCGATTGATATTTAATGGCCATAAGCTACACTAACAACAACAATAAAATGGCAATACAAACAACAAGAACAAGAACAACATGTTTCAACACATAATTAGCATTGCGCAACTTCCAAGATAAATTGCCCGCCAAATAATTATTTCTCGTGGATGCGTATTTGGGCTACGCTGCGGTGAGGTACTGCGGTATGGTGGCGGCGTGTATTTTAGACAGCTGAAGCTAAGCAACAGCTGCCTTGATGTTTGCTGGAGTATAGGTAACATTTCGTTGGTTTACTTGTGCCACCCCTAACCCTGCTCTATCACATTTATTCTAAACATACAATTTATGTCTTTCTCTTGTACTTTATCCATCCGCTTTCGGGGAACTTTTGAATTTGACCAAGTTTTAGTGCTGCCCACCCATTGCGTTTCCATCGAAAAATGGTCTGACTTACGCATCGGAATAAATGATCTTTTGTATGAGTAATTCACTGCCGACCGAAAAAATGCTTGAACTATTTTTTCGGTTTTTTTTGCAGATTTGTCTTATTAAATAATTTCTATTTGTGCACGTGTGATGCGCTATCCAGCTTCTGGTTTTGGCGGATGGGGAAATTTCATGCTGCTGGATTGTTTTGGACCGCGTAAACCATATTTGCGGATTCGGTGACGTTGATTTATTGCGGAGGCAGTTTGAAATATTGCAACCTGCACCTGTGTAACGTTAAGCATGGTTTGTAATAACCCTTTTCTGTTGTGAATCTAATTGAAGGTTTTCGCTTTACAGAATGGAGATATTTCCTTGCCGGAAGAGCTTAAAAGACACTTTAGTTTTATAAATTTTTATAAAAGAACCTCTAAAAAACCGTAGAGTTATCATTATTTTATGTGGTTTATACATTTTTAATTTAAAAGTGTTATCTTTTTGTATGCAAAAATAAACGCAATAATATTTTTTTATTTAACAAATTTGCAAACATAAACGAAATTTGTAGGGTCATCTTGTCGAAAAAACTAATATAAATTCTACGCAGTTCAATTATCATTTATTTACCACACACAACAAAAATTTAATTCATGAGCAACAGTTGTTTAAAGCAAAGGACACCCAAGGGAATTATCTTCAATTAAAAGAGAGAGAAAAAACACTCAAACTATAGGCCAAACGACGGCTCCAACGAATTATCAGCAAAGCACCTCGAGCTATCCTTTGGGTATTACAAGCACAATCAAAACTGAGTCACACAAAAGCAAAAGGCCAAAAAGCAACATTTAACAAGAGGTTAAAAACCTCGTTTAATGTGCATCAACAGATCCACACAGCACCAAACAGCAGCCCGTCATGTTGATGGGAAGCACGCACCGCAAAAACGACTTCGACGCGGCAGAGACAACGACTCAAACTCCGACGACACCTTTGTGGTTAGAATAACGCAAAATAACAACAATAAAAAAAGGTTTCAATGACCAAGAATCGCCGCTTGCGGGCTTCCTCAGTGCCGCAACAAGCATCAAATGCAAGCGCATTAAAATTTACAGCACGTAGGCACCAACCGACGACGGCGACGACGACGACAGAAAGTGAATTTCAAAAGACTTGGTCAAAATGTGACGACGGTGGCGGTTAAGGAGGTGCAGAGTCTCCCCAGCTCAAAGTCAAAATATTTGGACATTTCACTTGTTGCAGACTTTTTCGATTTTCGTTGATGGTTATTTGAAAATACAAAATCGTTGTGTCTGTGCTGCCCTTTGTCTTTTGTCGATGGAGTCATGAGCTGCAGCAGCAACAGCAGCATGTGATCGGCGCATTTCGCATATGGTTATGTGTTTCAAAGACAGACAGACGGACAGACATTTTCAGAAAATTTGCGGAATGATGGTCCACCGCTCGATCCATTTCAACTCGTCGTCTCACTGAAGACAGTTTTCTCTATGCTTTAAAATTCTTTTTCGTTTGTGTTTGCTGCTTAAAAATTTAAAACTCAAAAAAAAACTCAAACGATGCTTAGGTCCTTTTATCCGCCGAATATACGCGGCAGAGGCAGTTCATCGACCCGGCCTTTAATGTGATGTGCTGTGCTGTGCTGCGCTTTGACTTACTCTTGGTCGTCGTTTGGTGTGCGAACCGAAATGCCATCATGTTTGTTGGCAGTCGTAAATGAGGAAAGGCTTCCGCACAACAGCATCCATCGGGAGGGGGGAACACTAATAAATTCCGCGCTGTAATCGATTTAATTAAGTGAGCAACATTATGCGGCGCTGTTCCTGCCACTGCTCTGCCACTGATATGGAAAAGCAAATTTACATATTTGGGATCCCGAAAACCAATCAATTTGAATAACATAAGTCAAAAGCGATAGATACCCCAGTGCTGTGTATCGTGTTGTATTCTCTCTTGGTTATATAGCTTCCAGGCTATTTGCGCTGCAGTCAGGTGGAAGTTACAGCAACACGGAAGAAGAAGGCATGAAAAATTAACGCATCCACTTGAAGTTGTATGTATATATTTTTTGTATCTGTTGAATAATTTCATGCGGTAAATATAGCCATGGTAGCTTCCACCTACTTCAGAAGAGAGCGCGTTAAAAACTGTATGTGATGAAAGGATCTTAATCTTTTAAGTGTGGTAAGTTACAATTTTGGTTTCCGTTGGTTATAGGACAAAATATTCATCAATGACATAATACCTTTTATTAGTTTCTTATTTAATTGAAAGCAAGTTTAATGGTTATTTTTAGTTTGCGAAAAAACGTTCTAACTCAAATAAAATCATCACAGTTAAAATTAATTAGCAATTTTATTTTAATGGTGAGATGTGTTGCTGACAAATGCAGCAGCCAATGCAGAATGTTGGTTCCAAATTGACAACCATTCGAGAATTTTTCAACAATTCAACTGTTATTTCGCTTGAGTTACTAATTAAATGCTGCCACACACACACACACACACATCGCTGGCGAATTGAGACAAATGTGGCGCATTCTTGGCGAAATTTGAAATGAAGTTCATTGAACACAAACGACGACGACGGTTCGGCACACATGCGGCAAATGCAGCATGCGTGAGAAAAGGAGAAGCAGCCGCGCGATACGACGCTTGAACTTGAAACATTCGCAAATGAAATTGACACCACACCACGCCACGCCACACTGCAATGCAGATAGATATACAAACAGATATTCAGATGAAGACTAAGATGACAATCTTTCGTCTTAGAACATTTGCGTCAGGACAACAATGCTGGACTTTTGTTGTTTGTTTGTTTGTTTGTTCGAAACCGCCAGACTATGACATACTCGCAAAGGGGATGCGCTGACATCAACATGGGCGGTAACTGCGTTAATTTGCCACATCATTACAATTGCAACAAATGCTGCGGAAGCGTACCATCACAAGCAGCAAATTGACTGCAAACATTTTATCATGTGATGTTTTTATGGCCAATCGCACAACAATGTTTCGTATTTTTTTTCGAGTTAAGCAATTTCCTAGAATTCAACTGCAGCATTTATTCGTACACGAGATATCATTTCTTCCCAACCGAAAGTTTATTTAATTAATTATGCAATATCATTCTATGCCCGAAAAGTTCAATTTGCTGTTTACACAAAAAAATTTTAAATACACAAACAATGTACACACTGTGTAAACACCGTTCTCACATACTTAATTTAAACACTTCACCAGAAGTCATGAAACCAAAGTTCAAAGAACACAGCAACACTTTAAATTTAAATGAACGCACACATATCGTACTATAAGTTATGCGAAATGGTTTTGGATTATCTGAAAAGTATGCAAGTTTTTATAATTTATCTGTAGAATATTTTCTTTAAGTACAATTTATTGCGATTGTTTCGGTGAGTCTATGAGGAAGTACATTTCGGCTACAAAGTAGTGTAAATTACACGCTTAACAGAATAAAAATGATTCACTGAATGTTCCAGTTTTGGTTTATGTTTGAAAATTTCAAGAAATGTTATGAATATTCAATATCAGAGAAGTAATACTTGTATTTGAGTATGTATAATAAATGGAAAAATTGTTTATAATGGGCTCACCAAATAAATACATTGACGTCTAATAGTTCCTTATGTGTTAGTTGATTTATAAAATATCTCGTATCATTTCTCATCATGATTATCAAAATAAGAAATCAATTGAAAAGTCATATTAAGAAAAGTTATTCAGAGTTATTATTAGGTTTAACAAAATATTTGTTAAGAAGGTTAGTCAGGGTAGTTTGCTTTGCGTATTCGGAACGCACGTTTTTGAATTTTATTTAAGAAAGTATTATTTGAGAAGTTAAAATTTGATACTTCCTATGTTAAAATAATCGATCTAGTTGAAACCTAACATAATATTGGTGAAGACTCGAATATCTTGATATCTAGAAAGTATTTGTCAAACTAGACTGCTTCAATTGTGCCAAGTTCAAAGACTTATGCCCGGCCTAAAGCTATAAAAACTGATATTAAAAACAGTCAAAGCAACGCGATGTGACTTGACCTGCCCTGCTGAATTGGCTGGCTAACAAGAAGACAACAACGACGACCGACGACAACAGACACAACTTGACACTTGAGAATTATTACGAAATATTTGCAAAACAGAACGAAGAGCTAAAAGCAAAGATAAAAAAAACAGTAATATCTGCGGGCATGTGTTGACCATATTTCCCACTCGTGCTGACTTTTCTTTTGACCAAGAAATGTATTTGTTGTTAACCAGCACCCCCTTTCGCTCCAGCGACTAATATACTCGTACTTGTTGGTTCTAGGAATATGTTCGCGTTTTCAAATTCAAGTATCGCGCGCAATGTGCTAAAACGATCTTGCGTAGCTGACGGATTGCGCGCGGCTTCTGGACGTGATATCTTTTTATGTCGTCTTTTTGCTGCTGTCTTCTGAAATAATGTTATGCGTGCGGATATGAGCTCAAGCGTCTTTTTACGATTTAAGCCAAAAATAAAATTGCGGAAATTATGTGCGGTGGTGACGTGCAACCAGCAAATACATCATGTTTACCAACAGTATTCAACATTATCCGACAGATGTACTGACAAGTAGTGAATAATTACAAGAATTAATCGACGCTTTTGTTGCGTATTTTAATTTTGGCCACTACTGACGCAGAACTTCAACTTTGAACTGTTTAATAGAATACAAAAACAAAAAAACTTTCCAACAATTAAGGTGAATTTTAACTTGAAGCAGCAAAGAGCTTTCGCACGTAACCGCGTACTTGTGGATACAACAAAAAATTCACTTCAAAGTGTATTAAGAGTATTTTTTTCGTTCGATTGCTTGGATGCGGTATTTCTAAACTTTGTTTCATTTCATGGCTAAGATAAATATTTACATTAGAATCGGACCGACCGACTGGCAAACAGTTTGATTGCTTTTGATTTTTGGGTTGAGGTAAATAGGCTAATGCTATTTATTTCGTAATGTATGAGTTAAGAGTTGCGTGCGCGAAAGATGATGAGACGATGATCCTCAGCATGAGGTACGCAAAAATTGCTATGAAACTTCAGGCAGCAAATGTATATAAAAGCTCTATAATCTCAACAATTAAGTATATATATGCAAATGCGACCACACCCATTTCTAAAATTCGCAATAGCAAATTATTAATTTTTAATAAAACAAATTTCTGGGTCAACGAATATTTGATAAAAATCAACATTGCAATAACAAATTTATATAAATTAGTCCAAACTGAAAGCAAATACAAATTTAATGTCTGATTTTTGAGATCAAATTCATGTAAATTTGGAGCACAAATTCTGGACTCGATTGTGCAAGCGTTAAACAAACAAAAATATTTAATGTGTGCAAGTGTTTTTACCTGAAGGATCCCATTTCTGGAATGCAATTTGTGAAAGGGCTCAATACATATGTTAAGGATCAGTAAATATGTAAGTATGTATATAAATAAATATATTAAAATATCTCGTAATCTATATAGTAATAGATCCAGTTGTCTCTTTAATCTTCTTATGAATTATTTAAAACGAAACATTTTTTATAGTCCATGTGCGACATTGCCTGTACGTTACTTGGAAATAACACAGTTTGGAAAAAATTTTAATTTGATTTTAAAGTGTAGTAAATACTTCTTCCGTATACGCCGACTATTCTTAAAATCCAATCAGTAATTTGTAAGCAAACACATTGGCTGGGCAAACGAATCTCAAGTGTCGCAGCGAAAATGCAGCGACAGAATTTTAATAGTCCTGCAAATATGCTGAAAGCATTTCGTAGATGAAATACTCAAATTAAATGCTGATGTTGTATGTATGATGCGAACGAACAAACAGGACACGAAAGTGTTTGCAAACACTTTCAATCGAAATTAAATTCCAATTGACACATTAATTTGCAAAACCGCACAAAAAGAATCAATTCCAAACTAAGTGCGTGCTCCGTGCGTTTTACGTTTTATTCGCACCCACACGCACACCCCCTCTTCAAGCCACATTAACATCCATCACATGGGCGCCCAAAATCGCTGCGAGGGACGATAACTCCCAGGCTATTTTGCGATTTAAATTTGCGATGAGTTTCGTTCGTTTAGTTGAGTTAAGTTAAGAGATGAATGAATTTGTGTGTGAATTGTACTTACCGCAACCGCCTCGATAAATCCATTTTTGCTGTTTGTAATTGTGACTGCACTGTATATGATTCTTTTTTTTTTGTATTTGTATTTATCCTGGGTTATTTACTTTAGTCCTTTTCTGGATTAAAACTACAAATTGAACACAATGGGGCGAAATTGCTTTGCGTATAAAACGTTAAAAAATATTTGCGTATTTTAATAAAGCCTGCACTGCACTGTCATTTCGAGTATTCTCGGTTTCACTTAAATCCATCAAGGATCAAATTTCCTTCTCTTTTTTTCGATGCAATAGAAAATCTCCAGGACCTTCTTGCTTGTATGTCAATCTTCACTCACGATCACAGTTTACGGAACAAAACACGCCCGATGCGAAAGAGCGCCAGCGAGCAACTGACCACAACAGCAAACGATCGCGCAGAAAGTACCTCGCAATCTGGCAGTAGTTCGAGGCGCGCGTTTCCGCTTCTTGCGCTGCGACGACAAACAACGACAACGTCAGCGTCGGCGTTGGGCGGATATCGCTCACTTGTGGCGCCTTATCACAACGCTTGAAGCTGCTGCAGCTGGATACAGCTTTAGCGAACGTTTTGCTCTTTGGTTTTGTTTTTACTTCTGCTTGTTCTTTAGTTTTTACCACTTGATATAAATGTTCTTTCTTGTTGTTGTAAATAGTTTCGAAGAATGCCAGCGATAAGGTCTTATGCTGCCCGCAATCAGTTGCTCCAATTATGGCTGGCTACTTCAAGTCCTGCACGATTGAAAGTAAAATTCAATAAGAAATAACTTTACAATAAAACAACTAAAACTAATTGAGACGAAAAACGAACTGCAACACTGGAGCCCTGTCGTCACACTGAACCCGAATCCGATCATTTGTACCGATCGTGGATGACACACAAGCAACAACCGCAGCAGCAACAGAAAAGAGTTACGCAGCAAATGCTGCACAATCAGCGCACAGTAAAATTCACTTCTTGTCTCTCTTCGTGTGCGCTCTTTCATTGAAACGATGTGTTGAGTTGATCTGCTGATGTGATCTTTACAAATGTGAATCCGTTGCAAATGCTCGTGGAAGGTTCCACTTCAAAATGATCTGAAAATGTTGTTGAAAATGATTTTAGAATTGCTGTTTTAACTACAGTTGTTTAAGTATTTTTTTCTGTATTTAACACTTACTCGAATATTTTATTTACTTGCTAAACGCGGATCATGTGTGGTACGATATCGGCCGCCAACAGAAATGCCAAGAGTATTATTTTTTTATTTTTTATTATTTAGTCCCCTGCACCGCATTTGTTCTCGTTTTTCAGGGAATCCCTAAGCGCACACATGTCGACAATATTTTATGCTTGTCTTTGGCAGCGGCATCTTCTCGTGTTAATGGCTCATCCTCGTTGTTTGTTGTATGTCGTTAAGAATTCGAAATCCTTTGACAGAGTCTTCGTCTCATCTCTGGCAACAATCCACCACACTGCAATATCTTAATTTTGTCTTATTTTTGGCGTTAATTGTCGAGGCGTTGCTTTGTCTTCAAATAAAACGTCGTCGATGCCGCCAAACGCCAACTTTGACTTCGACATCGCCCGCCACATGTGTGCACAATTAGAGTAGTTGGAAAATGTCTGACTAAATTGAGACACTGCAACTGATGTTGCTGCTTGTTACTTTAACGATCGCAAGGAGCCTTTGCACTGAAGATTGGGAATGTTTTTATTAACTTAAATGTTTTCAGCAGGATGTGTTGTTACTTTATTTAAATTTATTGGCGATTTCTCTTTTGAAAAATCTATTTGTGTTATGTCTCAAAATTGAAATCTTAAATTTTGTATATTTTTAGAGTATTTTTTGGAGAAATATTTAGTCTTTAAAACGCTGTTTAACATATGAAGAAAATAAAAACATAGCTCTTTTATTAGGAACTGTTTTAAATCAAAAGTTCAGATGCCATAATTTCTGAATTATCTAAAAAGGAAAAATAAATTGTTATATAATTGCATAAGCAAAATCTAACAGGCCAAAATAATTTTACAAAACATTCGAAAAAGTTTAAACATTATAACTAGAAATTAATATAAGTATTTATAATTATCTTTTGCTATTTCTAGAAATATGCAGAAACTTAAGCATTTCGAAAAAAAAACATGTCTCGCCATTATTGCAAACTACACTTTCCTGTCATCATATCAACGAAAATATCATTCATACAGCATTAAAACTAATTGCAATTTATGAATGAAACCAATCCATTCATTGGCATTTAGCCTCACAAGCGTCATTGAGGTCCGATATCAAAATGTTTGTCACAATCGAGCGTGATACGCCGGATAAGTGGCGCAATGATTCCCACCAAATATTTACAACAGCTCGTGCAAATGCAACTATATACATTCATATGTAGCTATGTAGTTCCGCATTTTTATTTCTAATTAGAGTCCAGCACGGAAATTCGCCTTCCTGTCCAAAAAAAAAAAAAAAATTCGAACTGTGACACGCACTTTGATAAGAACCACAAAAAATGTTTAAAATACCTAAACCACAGCTAAGATAAATGCTATTTCCGCTTAACTAAGTTACTGAATTTTTAAGTACAAACCCGTACTCAAAAGAATTGATCTATAATATTCTGATAAACTAACTCTGTAATTGAATTATATTTTTTTAATTACAAAATATTTTTTTATACTCCGAGGTTTCTTGAGAAATTATTTTTTTAGCCTATTAAACTTATCAATAAACTGAATAGAAGTAATTTTATCGGTCCAATGACCCAATGAACAGATATAGTTAAATAAGGAAAATAGATCCCGACCAATATTTTTGCGTTTGAGTATGTACTCGTATGTAAAATTTTATCACAATTTCACACTAAAAATAATTCGGTTTTTAAATAGCTTTTAAAATGAAATAAAATGTTTGCCCTTCAAATTTGCGAAAATACAAAAACTCAATTTGAAATCGTTTGAAAAAAACTGAAACATTTCAATTTGAGCGTAACATTTGAGACTGGTTTCGTGTTTTTGTAACGGAAGTTAGTATTTTTTATCAGCAAAAATTTTAATCGAGCAGTTGAAACAGCATTGGAATCTTTCCCCAAGAACGCTACCATTTATGGCAGTCATTTATTTTTAAACCACTCACTGGACGCATTTAAAGGTCTCTTCGGTCTTATTTAATTTGAACATAAAGCAAGATTTCTCTCTATTCTGCCGTACAACAATTGTTTGCAATTTCTCGCAAGTTTCCAGATAAATACGTGAAAGCGAGTGGGAGGCGGATATCAGCTTCCAATGTAAGCATTTAAATAAGAAACAACTTTCATCTAATTAAAAGCGATTTTAATTTGGAGCGTTATCAGCCCAGTTCCGCTCACAATGATCTCGTTTCGTTCGCTGCGACTGCTACTGCTGCTGCCGAAGTTTATCCTAAACACTTTAGACGCGCGGCGACTTCTGGCGCAATCATGTGGGTGAAGGGTGACATTGCGCGCTTTTGCTTTTCTGAATGAAATTTTTACAACAAAATTAATAACAACAGGAAATAGTCTTCTTCTATGTTATTTCACAACGATAACAAAAAAAAAACACATAATACTAAAAAAATATATTTAAATAAAAGTACAATTCTTTAGAAAACTGAGGCAGTTAGCATTACTTTAACTTTAATTCTGGTTTGTTGTGTAACCACATTTTAAAAGAGTTTTTACCTAAGATTTACTAAATTTGTCAAGTTATTAAAAACCGGGATCCCAATCGGTTGTCTGCGCTTCTTTATGTGTAGTGTAGCAGACTATAATGTCACCTGCTTGTGGAACTATTTTAATGTCCTTAAATCTCAGTCCACATTCAACGTCCTTTTTAATAGAGTCCACTTCGTTCTTTAAATGTCGCATAGATTCCAATGCACCTTTGTGAGAAAAAAAAATTAAGTGTTAACGTAATTACTTGAGAATTTTTTTTGTAAAGGTCTAATTTTATTAGATGTTTGATTTATTCAGTTTTACTTAAAACGAAAAAGAGAATTATCGACGGCTATCCTAAAGCACAAATACCCAAAAATATTTCTTCATGTTATGTTTCTATTAGATGTAGGCGTTATTCTTATTCGATCTCGCCCATTTGTTTTTTCATTTATTAATACAACTGCTTTTATTTAATGTTTTTTTGAAATATATGTATGGGAGATGGGAGTATGATATGATCTTTAGTAGTAAAAAAGATATTGAGTCCGAAAAAATCACAACTGCATTCTCAAAATTTTACCAAAATATAATTACTAAGTTTGTATTAAATTTAACTTACCATCATAAATCATTTCGCCCTCGCGAACTAAACGGAACTTTTGAGCTTTCTTTAGCACACCCTTAACGCAACGACAGCCGGCAACAGGCACCTCTTTTCGCCCTTCGGTGACAAAGAAATTCTGAAGCACATTTGCCTCTCCCAGCACATCTTCAACTTCAACTTGCGGCAATTTTGCGCTCAACTCCTCTTTGAGATCATCAATCAAACGATAGATAACATTTATCGAACGTATGGTCACATCCTTGGGCACCTTGGCCGGTGGATCCACGGAAAATGCGTAGATAATAGCATTAAACGCTTTGGCTAATTCCAAATCGCCTTCGTTTACATTACCAACGCCGTAATGGACGACATCCAAACGGCATCGTTCGTTGCTTGTATACGATTCGAGCACATCAAGTATGGCCTCTACAGAACCATGAACATCGCCCTTAATAATGACGCTGACGCGCGGCACACTATCATCGACGACGTTCTCTTTGGCCCGTGGCCCATAGCGCATGCGAAAACGACCGGCCAAACGACGCGCATCGCGTTCAGCGCGATATTTGACCAGATGTTCTTCCTCTTTTTTGCGTATCTCCTCGACGACTACTTCGGCTTTTTCCTTTTGCGCTTCTTGGCCGCGGTATTTTAACACGGAGCTGGCTTTTTTCTACAAAACACGATTAAGAAATTTTATATATCAAATGTAAATTAGCTGATATAGTTGACTCACTTCTGACTCTACTTCAAGAATAATGTCACCCGAAAGTGGCAGCTCACGCCAACCAAGTATTTCAACAGGCGTGCCGGGTGTCGCCTCCGTTAAAGGTTGACCGTTGTGATCAAAGAGGCCTCGCACTTTGGCGTGTGCCAATCCGCTTACTAATACAGCGCCTTTACGCAGGGTGCCGCGTGTTACAATTGCCGTCGATAGCTTGCTTAAAATTATAACCAAGTTTTTAATTAATATTTAATTTAAAAATAATTTAGAATTTAGTTATCATTATTTTAGAGGGAGTAAAATTACTTCACATGTTAAAAAACACTTTGAAGGAAATTAAATAAGATTGCCTACCCTCTTCGTGGATCTGTTTTTGACTCGACAACGATGCCTTCAATTAGACCCTTGTTATCCGATTTTAGACCCATGAGTGTGGCTTGTGTGCTCACCGCCTCAGCCAAAAGTTGCAAATTGGTGCCTTTTAAGGCGGAGACTGGAATCACTTGGACATCACCGCCATGATCTTCCAGCATCAGACCCATTTGCATGAGTTCACTCTTGGTCTTTTCCTAAATCAAAATTTAATTGAAAATGTGATAATAAATCAAATAAAAAAATTGGTTCCTACAATGTCTGCCTCGGGTTTATCAATTTTGTTAACTGCAACAATAATAGGCACTATGAGAGATAAAAAAAAATTAGTTTATATTTGAAAATTAAAATTAACAATTAAGTAAAATCACTTACCATTTGCATCCTGAGCTAGTTTGATGACCTCACGTGTCTGCGCCATCACGCCATCCTCGGCAGCCACGACTAGCACAATTATGTCAGTTGCAATTGCGCCACGCGCTCGCATCGCACTAAACGCCGCATGACCGGGTGTATCGAGGAAAGTCACGCTTTCGCCATTCTCCAGCGTAACCGTAAAGGCACCAATATGCTGTGTAATGCCACCAGCCTCGCCGGCAGCTACATCTGCACCACGTAACGAATCCAACAGCGTCGTTTTGCCATGATCAACATGTCCCATTACAGTGACGACCGGAGGACGCGGTAGCAGCTCTTCAGCGGTGGCGGCTGGTCTTGGCGCAACGTCACGATCAATGCTCTCTGTTTCGGTCAACAATTCGGGAGCAGCAATAATACGCGATTTTGTGCCACACTTTGTCACAATCTCCTGAATGGTTTTAAGATCTTCAAGACGTGCTTTGGGCTCAATATTATCGGCACCGCGAACAAACAACATCACTTCTTGAACATCCTCTAAAATTAAAAAAACAAAAAAAATTATTTCAAGGTCAGTACAAAAAATTGTTTCTGACGCACCCAGCGGCCTATTCAGCGTTTTAGCCAATTGTTCGACAGTAATATGGCGCCAAATGTCCACCACTCCGCTAACTTTTGCCTGGTTTTTCGATTTCTTCGGAGAGTATTCGATAATCTTTGGCGATTTCTGTAAATTTTTTTGGGTAATAATTAAATTCCGAAACGTCCCGATATCTTGCTTACCTTCTCCTCCGCAGTTTTGCGTCTCTTGAGCAACACTTCGCATGTAAACAAACTGCGACCGATCAACTGTGAGCCGCGTAAGTTCCAATTCAGTTGCGCCACTCCTGAAACAGCTGTTCGGCTTCTGTAGCACGTCACGCCACTGCAAATGAAAAACAAAGTTTTATTTGAAATAACTAGTTCAGGTCGACAATTTATAGTTTATATTGCTGCTGGCATCAAACTTGTTTAGTTAAATCATTTTTTCATTAATAATTTAATTGATTTTATGGATTCTTACCGCAACAGCTCGAGCCGCACAACATTCGCAAGCATTTTTTTTACGTAAAGGCAGCTGATTTGTTTTGTGATTAAATTGCATTAAATTTAATTTTTGAGACACATTCCAAATCGGTCTCAAAGTTGAATCAGTGTTGCCCCTCTTAGAAACTTTATTCGTTGTTCGGAAAGTATTTACACAAACCAAATGAGAAAAACATTTTTTCACAAACCTTTTACTATTAGGGGAAATTTATTTGAAAATCTTCTTTTACTATACCCGTTTTTTTAAATTCCCGTTTTAAATTAATAATTGGTTTCGGTATTTACTAAATCATTTCCTTTGTGCATCATCACAGACACCCACCCAAACCTGCACTATCTGCTGAAAACAAAACAAAAAGAATTTAGAATGAATTGAAAAATTAGCATACTTTTAGGATGCTCATTTAAAATAAAATCTGTTATAATTGATTACTTCAAAGTAATTATATGAAATTAAATGCCTAAGAGCTGGTTAGTGAAACAGACTTCCAACGACAACTAGCAATATGACAGGGTTGCCAGATGTTTTAAGTTCTGACTTCGACTTCTTTGCATTGCATTTTATTTAACGTTTTTTTTTTACCTAAGTAAGTTTGGGTGGTTGATAGTTGTTGTGTCAGGAGGCCAGTCCAGTCCAGTCAATGGGTTGGGTTGGGTTGGGTGGGCCACTTGAGCTGGTTGTCGCGGGGTGGCATCAATCACGGCTGCCACTTAATTCCGTTTTGAAGCGAGTTGCGACGAGTTGCATGTCGAAATGATTGCTCTTCTGTAAACAGAAACAGAAACAGCGCAGCTAGCGCACGGCTTCGGCATCTGTTTGAATTATGATGGAGTGCGCAAATATTCCAGATGCAAATATTTAATATTTGCAGGAAAACTAACTGTACACACACTCGACAAGCGAGCCGAGTGCAACAGCCAACAATAGGGTGGATCAGGGCGACGCGGTGCGGGTCGAGCCGAGTCGGGACGATGCAGTAAGGGGTGTTGGGGCTGCAGCCGGAAGTAAGCGTAGCACATCCTGTTAGACGGAGTGCTGCCATGCTGGCTCGAGTGGTATGTGTGTGTGTTTGGGTGTGTGTAAGTTTGTGTATGTGTGTACTCAGCACTGACTTTTGTCATCATCAACGGCAAGTGACGATGACGACAAACGACAATGATGGAAGAAATCGAATGGTGGAGCTGCGAAACCAAAGGGCAAAAGGAAGGGGCATTGGAGCTTTTCGGTGCAATATTTCAGCTGCATCCGCACTTTCCCGTTGCCGGAAATGCTCTACGCTTGTCGTTCGGTTTTTTTCTGTATTTATTTTATTATTAACGGGTGATTACTTAAATACGATTTTAAAAAAATCTAAATCCAATTTAATCAGAGCGTTCGTTTAATTACATAGAGAGTAGGCGTAACGGTGGAAGTGTCAAATCCGAAATAAATCAAATAATGTTACTTCCAGAGGAGTACTCGTCGTTTAAAGTACAGAATTACCTTTTTAACTTTTTTAAAACGGACTGGCACCGGCTCCGGTGTCCAAAGTTTTGAATTTAGTCTCTACAAAAAGTTGTTTATTCCCTTGATGGAAAGTCTATTTGGAAAATGTCAGATAGGTTATTCTGGACTTTAAGGGTCGATATGTTTTAAAATCCAATAAAATCGAGTTAAACCAGTTCTGCGTAGACTGCGATGAACAAATAAACAAACAAAATTAAATATGTTTATCATTTTTTAAATCGTATTTGGTTATTTGGTTCTTATAACCAATTTTTCTTCCATCCGTTTCCGTCTCGATTGGTTCGAATAAAGTTTCACAATTTTATTTTCGTTATATTTAAAATGTTATTCAACACGCTGTAACGAAATCCTTTTCTAGCGCCACACTTGAACTCGTCTTTGCCTGCTCTCCTCCAAGAAGCGCGCCAAGAGTGCTGGACGACAGCCCAACCGCCTGCCATGTCAGCGCCAGAAATCAAGAATGTCGAAGTGGCACCATGAAGCAGCATCCGAAGCAGTGGAAGAACATTTTGCCGTAATTTATGGTTGCGTACGGAAATAGCTCTGCACTGCGCACGGCTCTCCGCTTCCGTAGTTGTCAGTCGAAAACGGCTGCCAGCAGCGCACATCTTCAGCATTTCTGTTTGCACTTTAAAGCAACTCAAACATTGCCGCTCGAGGAAGCGCAGCGAAACTTTACAATTTATCTAGTAAAATGTAATTAGGATACACCTACTCCTTTCCCGCTCGCACCGCTCGCTTCTCCACGAGTATCGACGTACTTTCGTGCCACCGTTGGATGGGGTGGGCGCAAGTGTACGCCGAATGTCATGGAGTCTCAATTGCGATTTAATGTAATTTAATTTCGAGCGAAGAAGACTTTAAGGAACATTACAAATATTAACGCACAGCCACCAACTTCCGACGGTGGCAGGAGAAACGAAACGATGCACAGTACTGTTGAGAAGTCAAAATTAGACAGAAAATTACAACAACAACCTTTAAATGTTTTTTTATTATCAGTTTGTGATAAAAATAACCAAACTTAGTTGCCCACATTCCGCAAACTTTAGATAATAATAATTAAAATCGTTTAATTTGAATACCAATCAACCTTAAAATAATACCAAACTCTCTGGCTTTGTTGTATTTATTGTACACAATTTCTTACTCTCGTCACGGCTATGTGGTACTGTGACGCCGTCAGATATGGCAAAAGATACCATTTTGCTCGTCCAGAATCGTCGTTGTCGTTGTCGTTGTCGGTCGTCGTCGCTCACTTGAAATGGCGAAAGCTATAATGCGAAGAGCTGTGCTGTCTGTCTGTCTGTCTGTATTTCCATGCATCCATCCATCTATCTGGCAGTTGTGGATGTGGCTACGGAGGCTGGAAGCAGAAGCAGCCAGCAACACATCTCTGCGTCGCACACAAGCCTGAGCGAGAGAGAGCAGATACACAGATACAACAATACATAGATACACCACAGACGCATGAACACACAAACTCATGCTAGTCGTCGTCGTCGACATCGTCATCGTCGGCAGAGACACAACGAGGCGGAGCAAAGTAAACAAACATGGCCGAAAATGATGGAAAATGTTTGTTACTCATAATCAGACAGAAACACACACACACACGCACACACACACGCACATAGGTATTTGTAAACATACTCACGCAGCACAGGCGACTTGACTCACATCCCAAACGAAATTATAATACCACATATTCTCGCATCACGGTTGAGCAGCATCAGCAGAAGCAGAAGCAGCAGCGCGTTTTAATTTCCACATCAGCATTTCTTCTTCTTCATGGGTTTCTGACTGACTGACTGTCTGTCTGTCTGTATGTGTGTCTGTCTGCCACAATTGAGATGCTTTTCAAATGCCAGCGACCGCCAGTCAAGGCGCAGATTCTTTTTGCACGCTGTGCTGTGAGTTGCATTTCAACTTTAAACCTTAAAAATAAATAAACAAAACTTGCAGAATTACTTTTTAATCGGTTAACACGTGTTTTAATCGAAATACACAAATACATACACATATAGATAGCCAACTTCATTTAAAATAAAAGATGTTATTATTATGTTGTAGATACATACATACATACATACATACATACATACATACATACATACATACATACATACATACATACATACATAAACATAATACAAAATATTACGAAAAAAATAAATTTTAATTTTTTAAAGATTTGTTGAGGAAGACAATCTTCAGCAATGGATATTAATTTGTTGTAATTTAAAAGAGTACAATGACGGTCGTCTATTTGCTTACCGAGCGTTTAGCTAAATTTATACATATCGTATCCCATTCCATACTAATTGAGAGCTTTTTTTCCGGAAAAAATAAAATAAACATTTCCCATAAACTTTTCCATACCAAAAATATTTTACAAAACTCTTTATGAAAAATTTATTTTTACTATAAGTCAAGAGATCCTATCACAACCTCGCTAAACGCGCGTCGTACAAATACGAGACACAGAAAAACATTTCCTGGTGCGTTCAATTTTGGAATTTGTGTTTTTTTGAATTACAACTTCGGTTATAACAGATGAGGACAAAAAATTCAAGATCTGGCGCTTTGTTTTTTCATATGAGAAGGCCTCTTAAATTACACCCAAATATTTTAAACTTTTGGTCAGTCTGTATCGTATTGTAACCCTTTATATAACCAAATCTTGGGTGGACAATTCTGTCAAACTGTCATATTAATTTAAAACAAAGCTTAAGTTTAATTCATGTTTTTACAGTTCAACTTGTTTAAAATTAAAGCATTCAAAAATTGTTTTGATTTGAAAATTGCAAATATTAACAGATTTTATTTGTAAAATACATTTCATATATTGGACTTTACACTACATACATACTTAAAATTGCATTTAATCTTTTTTGTTTATTTTGCTCAAAAATACTCAAACATTGTCTAAAATTCTATATCAAAATGTTGCAGAACTAATTAAAAAAAAAATGTTGATCAAACTGTAAAATAGATTTAAAAAATTAAAATTTTCCGGGGATAATTAAAAATATTGAACAATTCCAATGATTTTGTTGTATTCCATCGAACAGAAACGAACAGACAAAATTCAAATTTATTAAATTTTAAATTAAAACGAAAATACATATGAACACACATACATACAGACACACACAGACACACGTCCAATCATAATCAGACGACATGTACGCTTGCATACATCGATGTAATATGAAAATGCTTCGAGCTCCCCCAAAAATGGACACAAAAGGATATTATAAAAGATTTAGAATGTGTTTGCTTACGGATGATGTATTGTTGTCATCGAGAAGAGCTTAGATTTATGATGGATCTCGGGCATGGGCCGCATACATACATACACACACACGTACACATACACATACACATAGACGCATTTATACAATTTTCATGTCAAACGACCAAATGTGTATAAAATGTATGAATGTGAGTACGTTGTTCGTGTGCGTATGCATGTGTAGAGACTCGCAAATCCTGCGCATTAATTTTAAGAGTTTTTTTTTGCTGTTGTTGTCGCTCGTTTGTTTTCTTTTTATTTTTTGAAGTTAAATTTCTCTTTATTGGCATAAATTGTATTCCTTTTTTTAAGTACAAACTGCCCAAACGCAGTCAGTCATTAAGTTCATGAATAATTCGCAAATACGAAACATTAAAAAAATAATCATACACACACATACAAACAATTTGCGATGAAAAAAATATTTTAATAAATTATTGAACATTTTAAATGGCCACCAGGCACCTCTTGTCGAAACGTAGCGACGAGCAGCGGCACCGCACCAGCGACTAAATAACTAAAGTTATCCGCCTGATTTTTTTCACTTTTTCTCTTTCGCGTCGTTCCAAACCATTCCATTTCATATCCGTTATATGCGATTGGTCAATATTTGAAAAGGATTTTGCAGTTGTTGTTGCTGTTGTTGTTGCTGTTGTTTGTTTGTTTGTTGTTTGCACACACACACCTACATAGTGCGGCGGTGTTAGTTGGTGTTAGCTTTTTAATTATAAAATATTAAAACTCTGCACTGCGACCGACCGACCGACCGACCGACCGATCACCCACCCACCATTGCGACCTTTGCCCTTTTCAATGCGTTTGCACATGTTCGTCGGTTGGCATTCAAAACAATTTCAACAACAACAACAACAACAACAACACCAACAAGAACTACAACAATTTAAGCGTTTTTTAGAATGCACACAAATTGATGACATGCAAATATTATGAAGTCGCCGAATCCGAATATTTAAATTGTTGCCGATTAAGTATTTTATTGTTTAAACAAGTTGTTGGTTTCTGTTTGGAAACAGAAATCGAGGTGTTTGAATTGCCTTTGGCTATAATCGAAGTAAATGATTGCTAATTGACTGAGCGTTTGAAATTAATAATTTAAATACCAAAATAAAACTTGAACTTTTTTTAAAACAATATGTCCGTGCTCCAAATGGTGTAAATCAAAACAACTTTCAACTATGTACAGGACAAAATATGTCCTGTGAAATATAGTGAGATTTATTAGGTACATATCAAATAAAATGGCAAGATTTCTCTATCATTGAATTTTTATGTTATACTCGTAAATAAAAAATTATTAAATGCTTTTTTATTAAAACTTTGTACTAATAAACAGTAACTTGTAACACAAACAGTCACGTTAATGACTTTAATATTTAAATGGCTGTCGGAATGCCGACACACCGAGGCCAGTCTAGGCCCAATGTGTACCACAGGATCAGGTTCCTTACTGCTACTTTTCGAAACAGGAACAGCTTCTAACGAACCAAAGAACCGGAAAAAAACTCAAATAAGACCTTTTGCGTTGAGACATAGCGGAGCAATTACAAAGAAGATGAAATACCGTCTCTTCCTCTTCGTAACCCAACTTTACGACTTGACGGTGTAGACAGTGAACGATTATAATGAAGCAACTATTTTGTTACTCTAAATATTGAGATATGATCATGTTGAAAAACAAACAAATTAAAATTTATATTTAGATTTTTTGGATGACTAATAAAACTAAATAAAATTGGTTAATTTTACAAAATCCATTTAACATAATTTATCAGCTTTAAAATTTTTCCATATTAAAAAATTCATAAAAATCGAATGTATGCCAAAATGAAAATTTAAATGTTTGTGTTTGTGTTTTAAGAGTGTTTCGTATCTGACGGATTCAATAAAGTTCATTCATTCATTTGTTTGTTTGTATTTATGTATGTGTTTAATGTATGTTTGTGTGCATCTCACACGAAATCTAAATATTAACAAAGTAATCGCAGTGACAACACGAAAACGTTCGTCTGCCCATCTGTCTGTCTGTCTATCCGACATCCGACCGCAAAGAACAAGTGTCAACTTGTACAACGGCAACAATAAAATAATGTCAACACGAGCTGAAATGGCAACAAAAACAATAGCAACAACAACAAAAACAACAACAATAATATTAACAACAGCATCGCCATCAAGTGCAATAACAACAACAAAAATAAAGAATAGAACAAAATTACAAAAGCAAAAATAAAAATAAAAAAATACAACAATTTGTTGACATTTCACCAAGAAACGGTACGTTGGGCAGTAAATGTGGGGTAAGCGGGACTGACTGTGAAGCCCACAACTTCATTGTCGTTTTTATTAACTCAATCTCATGGAGTCCTGGAAAATTAAGCAAATATTGTTCTACAGCCAAATGACACACACAAATACAAACACACACACACACATATACACATACACAAACAGTGTTGATAAAGAATCCAAGCGGGCGATGGCTGCTTTGGCGACGACCGACCGCACAAACAAAAGCACCAATAACAAACGGACTGACACACAGACAAACAGACAGACAGACGGACAGACAGACAGACAATTAATTGTTGCAACAAAAAATTAAATTCGGCAAACATTGACTAATCTGTTCGTTCCACTGTGTGCAATAAGAAAATTAAAATGTTCCTCGCTGATGATATTAAATTAACGCAATTCTACTTTTCTCTTTTTTTGCGATTAAAGTGTTTCCTAAATTTGAAGAAACAATTTCAAGGTGCCCTCAGTTGTAGCATTCATTGTTCCCCAGCAAAATACAAGCACAATTTGAATTTGTTAGTATTTTGTAGAGTCGCATTGGCATAAAAAGTGGCATTCTTTTGCATTTGCAAGGCGCGTTCTTGATTGGATGCCATTGGACTTTAGCTGCAGCTTTGAGTTTGCTCTGCGGAACAGCGAGTGTCGGTCGGTCGGTCTTATTTGCCAAAATAAAAAATCGCAATCAAAGTGCGAATGCAAGCAAGCAAGCAAACTGCCTCCGCTAAATTGAATCGCGAGTTGCTTTGAAAAAAATCGCGAGCGCGAAATACAAAGAACCTCCATAACCGCCAGAAAAAAAGAAACCAATCATGGCAGTGGAAGGGCATCGAATTTGTTTAGAGTTTTCGTACACAAAGAGAAAACTGTTTTTTTTTAACCAAAACTTAAATTTAATTTTACATAAATCATAATTTTCAAAATATATTATTTTTTCGTTTTGCGACAACACGAAAAATAAAAATTTGCTACTTATGGTCGTTACAAATAGCAAACTAAACTCAATATACTCCACATCCCGTACTTGCACCTGTTGTAGGTTACTTAAATGAAATTTGAATTTGAAATAACTAGCGCCCACAGCTTCTTAGCACGCATTGTAAGCATAAAATAACAATCTAGCTTAAGTAAATCAGTTTACATTATATACATACCTTGACATTGTTTCTTTGGCTATGATATGATTTCAAAAATAGATTTCAATTTTGGATAAGTAAGGAAACAAAATTTTTTTTTGGAGTTACAGTTTCTGATTTTTAGGGCATAAAAACAATGAACTAAACAATTTGCGACACCCAGTTTCGATAGTTGAGGAGGCACAGCTAGCTGTATGCAACTTTGAAGTTCTGGCATTTTAACCGGAAGCGTTGTTGTTTGCCAATGCGAACCAAAAATGGCGAATGGCGGCTGACCGGTTGGCTCGTTTGTTTGTGCGTTTGTGTGTAAATTTTACATAACAGTGGAGCTAATTGGATGTACATATACACTAGTAAACATACACACACACATACGCCCAAACACACACACACAATGCATAAGAGCGCCATCTGGATGTTTGTGTTAATTTAATGTTAATGTTAAATATGGCGCGCACACACACTGCCACCAAGCCAGCATATTCCAATGTGTGTGTGTATGTGTGTAAATGTGTTTGCATGTTTGTGTAAAGGCAACTCGTTTTAAAGTGCATTCAATAAATAAATTATTATAAATTTATTTTACGGATTTTGTACATTAATGTAATTAATTTTTAAAATTATCACAAATGCAATGCACAAACACAAACACAAACAAACATGCAAACATACACAAACACAAGCAACACAGCAACAGTGGAAACTCCAACAACACAACGACGGGCACTCTTGGCCAGCGCTGCTGTCGGTTATGGACATTAAGTCGCCTCAATGCATTGTGACAATAAAATTAATTTAAATGTTGCCGCGGAGGACGCCTTTAAAAGTGCGTAATGCGACATTGATTTGCGATTTTGTTGTATTTTATTGTTCGCTTTTTATTCATTTTATTTTCCGCCTCAACAACACATGCGGAAATGAACACAAACACACTCACAACTGCATACACACACTTCAAACTAATGAATTTCACAATAGCACACACACTCCTAGGGTAAAGTCGGATGCGATACTCAGTTCACTAAATACTCTACAAAGTTAATACTTTAAAATGCAGAATCCGCAGTTCTTTAAGCTTTGAGACAGTCGTTGCAACTCATGAACTTATTTATATATGTTATATGCTTTATGTCATTTTCAGAGGGTTTTTTGAAGCCCGCCTTTACCCTATATGCACATTAATTGCATTTTCAAGTTTTTTATTTGTATTTATAGCAGCCGCACCTGCTCCCCGCCTAAAAATCACGATAAACGAAACCAAGTGACGCAGCAAGAGGAGATTTGAAAAAAATAAATATAGTAAAATACAAGAGGGAACCCAAGTAGGGCATCTTAAAAATGCATTGCATTGTCCTGCACTTCTGTTATGGCTGCTGCCGCTGCTGCTGCTGCACGCCGCAGCAATATAAGAAGTGGGCAAACACAGCTTTCGCATAGAGGCACGTTGCCGCATCATTTCCTCCGTTAGGCAGCAACATTTCGAACCATTTCCAAGATGCAAAGACAGCTAAGCAAACATTGTCACGGCAAGGCGCACACACACACACACACAGACACATACGCACAGTCACAGGCAGACGCAGACAGACAATAACATGGACTTAGGGATGTGCACAGCTCCTTTGCGGGGCAATAATGGCGCCGGCATGTTTGCGGACTGCGTTTGGCTCGCTGACTTCGGCTAGGATATATTGTTCTCTCGGGGCAGACATTGGGCAGAAAGACAAGCCTTGCAGTTATTAAAGTGTACTCGATGGCATAGCAAAGTCAAAGGAAACATTCACATAACACATAAATATGAAAAACAGTTGGAAGCAAAAATTAAGTTTTAGTGAATTTTTACAAAAAAAATTTAAGAATTAAAAATGTCGTAAATTATTATTAACATAACTGAAAAACAATCTGAAAATAACTCGTTTTGTTGTTGGCTACACAGCAATGATACAAGGTTTTTTTTAACTGTCATTATTGCAGGTATTTTTCAGCTTTAACGTAGAGTAGACTACAAGCAAACGAAACAACAAAAGGACGAATTGGCAAATATACGAGTACCCGCGGCGAGAGTTCCGTTAAAGCCGCTGGCAGCAATAAACGAAGCGGCGGCACACAAAGGACACTCACGAAAGTCCTTGGAATGAAAGCGAAGCCATCCATCTTGCCAGCAAGTCAGGCCGCCACTCATTCATTCAACCAGCCAAGTTACCGGCATCTTATTGGTGCACCCAACATAACCAATTGCTACGGGCGTTGGTGAAGGCGCATCCGCATCCGCATCACAACGCATTTCATCTCATGATAGCTTCTTGCTACAAATTGCTTACAAGCTACTACAATAAGCTCAGCGCAAACAATGCAAAAATTCCGGTGAAATTGTTGCCGCTTACCGCTTACCATAACGTAATTTAAAGCGGCCAAACGACAGCGTAGCGTCGAGCATCAGCAGCAACGACAACAACGAATGACGACAAGTGAGCGCAAATACCTCGCGGCAATCTGCAGCCTGCCTGCTACTTTCAACTCGTCGCACTCCTTTATGGCTGGCTTCTAATCGAAAGAGATGAGCACTTCTAAGAGGCAGGCAAAAAATTGCACCAGCTGTAAGCTGTACGCAACATTTGCTGCAAAGTTAAAAATTCTTTATAAGATTAAATTGCCATGTCAGGCGCCTCGGGCTATTGCAGCAATTTAAAGGAATCACAATTTATTACAAAACATCCACCCTTCTCACCGATATTAGATGAAGACGGCAGGGTTGGACAGAGCGTGAAGGGATTTGTCAGGATCACAATATGCACGTAAAAATACGCGCATAGATAAATGTTGGGTGCGATCAAAGAAATTTAACGTTTGTTTTTTTAATGAATTTATGGAACAAAATTGAGATTTTTTTTTCATGTTTCTTATTGTATTTAAGTCTTTTCATTTTTTGAATTTGTATTAGCAAATTACTTGTATAATAAAAAAAACTAGCCAGAGATTTATCTTTGAATTTGAACTAGTTAACCTCTTACAGACCATCTTGAGGAAGTTTTCTGTTGACAAAAACTCTCTTATACAATCGACTCATGAAATTATTGCCTTACAAAGATCACTCCTTAGTAAACATTTATCAGAAATTTTCTTGAACAAAACTCTAAAAACTATTTTATATTATGATGATAAAAAAAATCGATCAATCAATAATTCCTTTGAAAATTAAAAACGAAAAAAAATCACTAACTCACCTCAACAATTTACAAATATTTATTCAGCCTCCTTTCTTCACCGCCTCGTATTGTTCCTTCGCTGACAAAAACCTCATAAAATATACAAAACTCCGATTGAAGACACCAACGAAAAGAAGAAAATGATCCAGGAAATTTTGTACAAAACCAAAACGAATTTGTCATTGTCCTCGCACACAACGCAACAACAACAAAAGACCGATCCCTTCGTTATCAACGGAAGGAAGTGCAAAATGGTCATGTCAGTCCATAATACCTCGAGCAGAGCAGAGTTCATTCATTAAACTGAAACTGGTCCCAGTCATAAATTTGCCAAACGCCTTTTGTCGCGGATGTGTGTGTGTGTGCCTGTGAGAAAAATCTCCCGCTGCGATTTGGCAAAAAGGACAAAACCGGCGTACAAATCGAATTACACGCCATTTAAATTGGCAATGCTGACTTCTAATTATCTGGGAGCTGCCCTGAAACTGAAATGGGCTGGACGATGTTATGCGTTACTGCTGACACAGCAGGAGATTTGTAATTGGTGTGTTTAGTGATTTCACGCAGTGATCCTGTGTGGATGACCTTTTAGAATACAAAACTCATTAGACGAGTATTAGGAGGATATTGTCATTAATTCAATGTTTTGGGAGGTGTTTTGGATAACTTATTATGTTATAGTACTAGGTTAATTATTATAGTCAGTTTTGTTTCAAGAGGGGAATAACGAGACGAAGGGTCTCGTCCATGTCGGCTGATATCTTAAATGAAAAAAAAACGGTTGCAAACAATTTTTGGATCAAAAGAGTTCACTCTTAATGCTATGCAACAAAGTTATTCCTTTAAGAAATTCAAAATAAGTGCATTAACAAATAATTTTTTCAATATCATTTGAGTAATAAATTTTTAATAATATTATAAAATGTAATTTAATGTTGAAGCCAATACATTACAAAACTTAATAGTGGAATTACGTCTGAAATCGGTTCGACTGATGAACCCAAATTTTGTCAGTGTACATCATTTTTTTTTTCATTAGTAATCGTTTCATTAATCTATCAAAAAAAAAAACATTTTTCTTGTCACCAAATTTAATTTTCCTTTGTTATTTTTCTTTTAAAATATTTTTTATACATATTTTTTCACAATAAAACAACTGCTCTTGTTGTTGTTCAAATATTTAAAGCGTGCTAAATGAACACTTCAGCTAAGCACATATTTGGATAGCGTTAAAAAAACGAACAACATCAAAAGTACAAAAGACATTAAAACAAATTTCGATTTAGCCGATCCAATTCATATTGTAGAGTACATACATAAGTACGTATGTATGTACATATGTATGTAGTCTTTTTAGCATTGGCATCCGTCTATTTGCACAGTTGTCCTCCAGAACCAACTCAGGGTCTCATTGTTCGCGCCTTGGAGATGAATTTCTATTTCGTTCTTCATCATCAAATTTTAATATTGTACATAAACATTTGAAAAACAAACATGATCGAGCAAATGTTTCGACTCGAAAAGCAATCAACAACCTTCTGTCTGTTACCTTTGCTACCTTTGCGTCTCTAAAAACTGATCAAACTTCCATTGGCATTGAAGAAGGTCTCCGAGCCAAGAACAATATTGATCGTAATAGTGTGTTACGATTTGGCCATGTAACATTATTTCAAAAAAAAAAAAAAAACAACAGTCACAACACACGTCAAATGTTTGCTCAACCGGCCCTACGATCTAATGACGACTTCCGTACTTTGTTCGCCAATAGTCCATCAATAAGTCAAAAGTACAATGCAAGAAAAAGCAAACACCGACGTCCGTCCACGACGACTTCAATTGCTCATTTGGACCGAGAGCAGACAATGCCGTTACGACCAAAACACAAAATTGTCCAACAATTGCAACAAAAAACACACGAAGGCCCGTTGATGTTGCCCAACAATGGACATACAAAACACATCCGGAGATAGCTACAGAAGAGCCCAACAACTGAGATGACAAATTCAGAGAAAACGGGTATTGAATTCAAATTGCCAATGTATGGATTAGTGCGAAGATCGTTCATAGATACCCATTATAGAAAAAAAGAAGAAAAAACAAACAATTGGTTAGGTACATTGACTTGGAACTATACAATTCTAAACATAAATAGTTTTAGTTCTTCACGCTTTTACTCGGAATACATTCTTGTTAATAACAATTTAACATATTTAAAATGCTGCTCTAGTGGCGCCATATTGTTTCCGCCGCCATTGTTTTGAGACAAAACAACGCAATTGGGTTCGACTGTCGTTTTCGAATGGGCACCACGTTCCACAGTAGCGGATGCTGTACGGTAATTCCCGCCGAAAGAATAACATCAATCCATGTTGGAGAGCGCTTAAAGTACCGCCAAAGCTTAGCGCTCGTCTGCCGCCTGCCGACATCATTCATCAATGAAAATGTGGAGTGTGTTAGTTACTCTAGGGAAAACACACAAGTCTCAGAAAGTACGTCAATTGAATACTAATGAGATTTATTTTAGTGTTTGTATTACTTGCTTGAGAACTTGGTCAACAGACAGTTGGAAATTTTTTCTTACATAATAGCTGATCTCACGGAATACTCGTATGTTGTTATTGACAGGTTAAACTGATTTGATATAACATATCAGAAAGAAAACTTGGACTTGCTCTTCCAGTACAAAAAATATTTATTTAATGAAAGCTTAACTTCTTCTGCTGAAATGCAAAAGATTGTTTTACTGTAGCAAAATGAAACGCTTCTTTATTAATTTATGGAATAATTGAAAGAAATAGAATATATAGTAATAAAAATAAAAGTTTTTACAAGAGACAACATAAACGGTTTTGAAAGTGCACATACCCTATAGAATAATAATTAATCTAGTCTCTCAAAGTGAACTGAGCACCTGATTTCACTGGTATCCCATTCGGAAATAATGAATCAACGTTTTTATTCACTTTTTTCCAAAACGAGGTTCTCATTTGGATATGCGACGAAAGTGATCCAATTGAGTGAATGATTTTTTCAACACTTGCCAATTAATCCTTGTACCGAACATACACACACAAACAAAAATACACACGCTTACACAAATACACGCTCACAATCAGAGAAAGGCAGCGACTGCAACGAGCAGAGTCGCGCAGACTTGCTGTGCACATATTTGTGCAGTTATGTTCACATTTGTACTGATCATAATGCATACACACACACACATCGAGAGATACTAGTCAACACATACATAGACATATATTGTATATATACATATATATTACAAACACTCGAGCAAGCACAGACAAATTCTATTTGCAAACATTTCACTTGATTTGCAAACGAAAAGAGGAGCAAACTAACGAAACGAAACGAGACGAGGTATAACCATCATTGCACACCAACGAGGCGAGTCAAGGCTTTCTACCCAATACACCCACACTCACACCAACATCCTTATCTGCAACACTCAAGGGCGTAGTCAGAATTAAAGTATAAACTTAGTTTGATAACAACAATACAGTCAAAAATTTACTTGACCTCGGAAAAATTTGTTTCCTTATTTGGAGTTCAATTTAGAATCCATGAACCAACTTGATAGGGGTCACAAAGTCCTGGTCAATAAAATCTTAAATTCATATATTCAATTTAGCCTTTTTTTTTGGTATTTCATATTAAAAATAGAAAATTTTAAACTGATTTTCAATTTTAAAACGAATAAAAACTAAATTTCAAACAAAATTGTTAATGTAAGATATTTCTCCCCTCCGAAGCTCCATTTCTACACCCATTGCAGAATTACGTTGACATTAGAATGATAGTGTTGGTGGTGGAAGTGGCAGTGGCAGTGGCAGCGACAGTGGTACCAAGGGTTGTCAAGGACGAAAGACGAGGAGCACTGTCGGTGCCGGAGCTCAACGCTCTGCACTCGACAAATCGAAATTGTGTGCTTTGGAAAAATATTGGCACAAGAAATCATTCCTTCCTGATGGCGGCATGACTGGCGTGCATTATGGCCAAGCAAGCGAGCGGGCGGGCGTGCGAGCGAGCGAGAGGGTTGGCTGCGGGTATTCTAAACGGACCGACAGTGCCGACGATGGCAGCGATTCGTTTGCCAAGTTGTCGCAAATGTGTTAATATTTTGGCAAATTCAAATGTTTGAAAGTTGCATGCAACGAACTTAAAACTCCACCAAAAAGGAACAACAACAACCAGAACAACATTTCATTAATCCAAAATCAGTGGAGCGGCTTTGGCGGCGGCGTCACGACAGCCGCCCGAACCAGTATAAACAAGCGCACGCGTTCTAAAATTGCATTCGTTCAAGTTTCTTTTTGAATTTCGCGTTCGTTTTATTTTTTCAAGTGGCTCGACGTTGAGCGAAACTTATTATCCTGGGATTAGTTGTATGTTTTGCTTGCTTGCTTGCATGTTTGTTGTTCTTATTCTTGTTATTGTTGTTGCTGTAATTGTTGTTGTTGCGCAAACACACCCATCTCCGCTGTTAAGCTGGTGCTGCTGCAACTTCTTTACATGCAATTAAAAATGTGTAAAGCAGCACCCCCACGCACCCACAAAGGACGGTACACCTAGCACAACGTCTAAGCGTGTGACCAAAACGAAAGCAGCCCAGCTGCATTGAGATGGCTCTAAGTTTAATTTTTTTTTTTTTTTACTTTTGAATTTTCAATTCTTATGTAAGAATTTTACTGTTTGAAAGCGCTCCATTTGAAATTTGGAAAATTATACTGCGGAGCGCTTTTGAATATTCCGAAGTAATAAAGAGCTTATTTTGGGGTATGATACTTTGATATACTGTATTCCGATATACTGAACATTAAAAAATAATTATTTAAATTAGTATAATATTATTATTTTCTAAGGGGTTACCCGAGAGCAGCTCCTTTTACTCTGGAAATAATCAAACTCAGTACAAGAAAGCTTATTTTCGGCTTCGGCCTCATCCGCTTGTCTGACTTGTGACTCCGATTTCATGGTCCTATATCAATGTGCGTCCATACCGCCCGTCTGCCCGCTTTCCTGTCTGCTACCATTGAGCTTCGCTGTTTGCTTGACTTTGCGCTGCGCTGCACTGCACTGCCTCAACTCAACTCAGTTCAGTGGAGCCGAGCCGAGCTGAGCTAGCTCACAATACAGAAGCGTCATGTCGTGTCGTGTCGTGCCGCTGCTTCTGTTTATTCGCTCATTTGTTTGTCTGTTTGAACTTTCTCCTGTTTCGTTTGCATTTGCAAATATTCCTGGTGCTGCTGAAGCTACTTGCTGCACACTGTCGTTCCGTGGCGAGGCGTAGCGTAACGTACCGTTCCATTGGAGGCTTCAGTGCCTTGCTTTGTCGTTTTCTCATTTTCTGGCTTTGGTGGAGGTCATGTTGACTCTATTTCGATGTCGACTGGTGTTGGCTCTGGTGGCGCAGCAAGGCAAATGCACTTATTCTGCTTATACGAGTATAGGGGAGATTGGGTGGGTGGGCGTTCGGTTGCTCCGTTTAAAATGGAGTGGGCGTGTCGTTATCACAACGCTGACATTCCGACGACCGACATCCATCCGTCAAGCGTTCCGGAATTGTGAAGTGGATCGAACAAATATGTTTACTCTTAGCACATGTGCAATTATTTGATTAAACTGTAAAAAGCACACAAAATCAGAGCGCGCGCTTACTTAAGCAGACAGCGAAGAAGCAGACAGACAGACGGACAGACAGACACTGTTTTGTAAATCAACGAAATACACACACACACTTCATAAACCAAATACAAAATACTAATGCAAAATGAAAACAAATTACTTTGAAATTAAACCTTAAAGTTAAACTATTTCAATGAGATACAAATTTATTTGAGGATTCTTTTTCATTTCATATTCATAAGTTTTTCTTTTGATAAATTGTGATCACGGTAACCCAGAGACAAACTTACTACCAACAACAGAAATGGAAGGAAGTACTTGTACCTGAAATATTATACTGCCGTATACTGTTGTATTTAAAGCAGATACAGGCTCAAACAAAAAATACTGATTATAAAAAAAGCTTTAACTCTACTTATACCATATCCTTAAAATTTCTAATTATCCTTACTTCATTAAAAAAAATTTATATTATATAGAAACAGTTTGTTTACGTTTTTTAAAAAATTACCATTATTTAGTTGCGTCACTTTTAAAGTAGGCGTGCGATATGTGCTCTTAAGGCTAGCCTACTGATAGGCTAATTGAGGGGAAGTTTACAATTAAAATTTAAATATTGTTACATCTGTGTGTGTGTTTAAGAAATCCGTTGAGCTTGCGCCCCTTTGGCACTTGCTACAATTACAATTGGCAGGCGCTATGCTGCTGGTGCCTCGTTGCTGTGCTGTGCCAACAATCGATACCGGCGCACTTCATTAAAGTGAGGCCACAATTTTGCTTCCTTTGTTGTTTTGAATAATATTTCCATTATTGTCGCACAAAAAATGTACTTTTTTTTTTAGTTGCCACAACCCTCTTCTATTGTTGCTGTCGTCATCATCTTCGTCACCGCAAATTCGAGTGGATTCGTTGATGGGCTTTTATATACATAAATATTGTTGTGTATGTGTGTGTGTTTAATTTTCGCATTTCCGTTCATTTCTACTTTGATTGACGCTCTTGCGCGGACAAACAATTTATCTCGATGGTACTTCACATTCGCTACTGCCACCGCACACACAATACGCCCGTGCTCGATTCACCCTCAAAGTAGTTGTGAAACTGAAATTACATGTGTGTATGTGTGTGTGTGTGCGTGTGTTTTCCTACCTATAGGATAAGTATACATTTGCCATACTTACTATAACCACAAAAGCATATTTTGCTATTTTATGTTTATAAACAATTTTGCAGAGTCTGCCACTGTCAAGCACCGTCTCCGGGCCATGATCGAGAGCTCCTTTAGCAACATTGAGGCATTGTTTGGGCGCGCGCGCCTGGTCACCCGGAAATAAATGTAATACTTTCGATATTGTTGCCGGATTGTTGTGATTAATTGCAGTTGACACCTACGAGTATGATTAAGAGCGGATAAAAATTAATGCTAACTATTATCATAGTAAAAACATAATATTTCATAGTATAACATTAATAATATTTCATATTTTTACATTATTAATGATTTGAATGGAAACATTTAACAACTCTAAGAAGCAGATATATCTGAAATAAGAACTGATTCTTCAAATATAAAATGGCAATTAAATACTACAAAAACTTCAGTTTTATTAACTTATTTCAGTCATTTTCTGTAACTAGACTTATTTCATTTATAAATTCTCTTACATTCTTATTTGTTTGCCTCATCTAACAACCTTTACAAACTTTCTTTCGTTATATCAGAAAGTGTTTAACAATTTAAAACGCCAACTTTTGAAACTCAAATATGTCATCTATTTTACCTGTTAATTGAGAAATAAGTCCTCACGTCAGGCAACATGAAAACTTCTTGCTCAAGCATGTGTAGCTTAAGTGTTTCTATTTTTTACGAGCACTTCCATTTCCAAGAACTTTTCGACAGTCTTCTACTGGAAGTTTTCACCATCAGGCGTAGCGTTTTTTCTTCACTTACGGTGTCCACTCCACACTTGCTGTCATTTTTAATTGGTAGAAAGTTGGTCAATAATTAATTTGCAGGCAAATGCATTCAACGGACAAGGACGATAAAAGTTCCGGACGATGCTGAAGTGTGTTGTGCTCATTAGAAGCTACGAGTATGTTGGCAGAGAAGTGTTCTCGGTTCTGAAATGCTCTTCGGAACGTAATGCCGCTGTCTATTAGTAACTGGTTGTGCTTACCGAGGCTGAAAACATTTTTAAGCTAACGAAGACAGCATTCGGACTGTTGATTATCTTAACTCTCATTGTCAAATGGATAAGTTGGAAAAATGAAGAAATAAGTTAATATTGTATTATATTTTTAATGAAGCCTTTTGCATACGTGAGGGACAGCTTTTTCTTTTGTCGAAGACAATTAAAACGCGGTCTTCAAAAGCGTGTTGAATGCCAAATTCAAATGCACTTACCTGCTTGTTGTTTATGTAAATAGAAGCGGCTACTTTGATCTTCATCTTGGATGTACTCGTACTTGAGCCATCATCATCCAATTTACAAACATGCAAACGCTAGAATCCTAATTCAACTTGCTCTTAGCACTTGGCCGAAATGTCCCTCCGGATGGTACGGTTGGTTGGAAGCAGTTAAACCCACCACGAAGTATTGCACTTGTGCGCTTGAATTCAGGTAATCATCATCTTCATCACCGACATCACAACCATCATCAACATTTATTTTTAGTTTTTTTTTCTTCGTTTAAATCTTAAGATCAACGAAAGCAAAATATTGACTCAAGCGGCGGCGAACATGCAAAGCGCACAACTTGCTTATGTTAGATACCAAGCAACTCCTCGCCAATACATACGCGGATGCGATGCATACTGCGGCTGAGTGCTCATGTCATCACAGCGTCGGGCAGGTAATAATATTCACTTGGACTAACGCACTGTTTGCGCATACATTTCGAGCCATCCAACATCCGTCGTCAAAATTTTCTGTTTTCTTTGGCCAAAGACGACAACGAGCGAACGAACCGAGCGCAGCAAAGTGATAAATTTCACCTGTGAAAACGCTGATTGCGGCTTTTGTGCGTCAAGAGGCCACTTTAAACAAAAGCGAGGTTAGGCTCGGTCGCTCGGTCTGGGGAACAATGGCGGGCGGCTGTTGTTGCCAAGTGCCAAATGGACGCGGCGGCGGCAAATGTTCGAAAATACTTTGATGCGACCACACACGCAGCTCGATCGATTGACGGACTAATATATTGCATTTGCATGTGTAAAAGGGTCTTATGAAGGAACTATGTATCATATGTATTAGAAGCCATTTACAATAACAAATACAGTTAAGTACGTCTCCTACACATTTGCGAGATTTTGTTAAAAACAATAATTCCTTTTAAGTGCTCATATAATGAAAAAAAAAATATCGGACATTTGCTTGGAATATAGATGGATTCAATTCCAACTTTTTCTTATTTATACGATCTCGGAACAAATTATTTAACCTTTAATATAAGAAAAAAACATTAAGAAAGATTAAATTTAATTGTTTTATGTAAAATTACAGAGAACTAAATACAACTACTTTCTATTAGGATATTGAAGCGATATTATATATTTGCAATAAAAGCACTCTTGTTTGATTTAGAAGATATTGTATTTTGGGAAGAAAATCGAAGTACAAAAAGAAGATACCAAAAAGTAAATGCAAACAAACAAGTAGCGAAAAACAAGCGAAACCCTTCGATTAAATCCCGAAAATATTAAGAAAACAAGTGGTGCGGAGACTGGGCTAGGCTGGGCTGGGCTGTTCTGGGCGAGGCAACTGCAATACGAAACAACAACAAGAAGAAGATGAAGCGAATAAGAAAAATCACGCTTCCTGCCCAGCAGCAAGGGGTAGACTGGCAGGCAGCAACTCAGCAATAGAGCCAGTTCCGAAAGTCCAACAAAGTGAAGCAAAAACGAGAAGCGAACAAAATGAAAGAAATCCCAGCTCCGGGCGCTTCAGCGTTCAATTTAAAACATCTACGAATGCAATTTAATAAATCTGTGCAATTTAAGCGTCGACAACTCGAGGTGAACTCAATTCGAAACGTAGCGAATCGAATTGACGACGACGGCGACGGCGACTTCGACTCCGCTTCAGTGAAAAACAATAAAGCGCTTGTGTACACAAAGGATGTGTGCCGGGCGCGTTCGGCGTTGTCGACAACATCTTCATCGCCCACCAGAGCAGCAACAAGAAAGAAACACACCCAACGCAGGCACCCACACACATACACACACATGCAGGACACACCCCGGACACTGCTACGGCACAAGCTGCACACGTTTGAGTGTTTACTTAGCGTCGTTAATTTGGCAATACCCGCTTTCAATTATCTTATAAATATGAAAAACGCCAAAACGCTGCAAGCCAACGAGCAATGAAACAAATTTCTTTATTAAGAAATCTCATGGAACTGGAACTGGTGGGCAACGCAAAACGGAAAGCAAAGGGAAAATAAGAATTTCGGCAACTGCGCTGTGTACACTTTAGATCAATCAAAAGCAAAAAACAACAACAACAACAAACAAACTCATCACCCCGAGCCATGTTAATGAATTTTCCTTGCAACATTTTTTGTTATTGTACGTGATTTTCGACTCTTATTCTTAATCCCATAAATAGAAATTTCGCACAAAACTCTTTCGACGGACAATGAATTCATTTGCAAAAATTGCTGACGTAAATGCAAATTACAAAATTTTCAAAAATTTGTAAATATTTCGAAAATTAGCAAAGCAACTTCTGCTTGCATCGATGCAGTCATCATCACTTGAAACGCTCGCTTCGGAATCATCATGGCAAATGGTAAAATGCGGTTTCTCCGGTGAACGCTCGTAATGAAGATGATATGATGCCAGACGCGCTGCAGTGGATAGTTTTGCAGTTGTTCTCAAAATATATTTAAAATTAATTTTTTTAAATTAAATTCGATCATAAATGTCAAAGTTGTCGACATGAGCTCTCTTAGTTCATTCTACTAGTCGAGCTGAGCGAGCGAGTAGTCGAGTAGTTAGCTATTTTACAATCCTGTTAAAAGCGTTTTGGAAAAGTAAAATCACAAAATATCCGTTAAAAGTAAATTGAATAATCAAGTAATAAATCAAGGACCGTTATATTAAAAATCATATAAATTAATTAGAAAACATTGTTAGGAAATCAAAAAAAATTATTGTAGAAAAAGTTTAAGAGCCACTGTTCGTTTGCCCACTTGCAAATATGTGCACAATGCGACACTATTTCAATTAGCATGAAACACGCTTAAGAGGAAAAAAAAACGCTAAAATATGCAAAGCACTGGCATGATCACACGGCGATCTCTACTTGACCCCGCGCGCCGATCGACGGCTCGACCGGCACTTGGACGTTCGTTTGTACATGCACTTATATGTCTGTCTGTCGGTCTGTCGGTCGGTCTGTCTGTCTGTCTGTCTGCCTATCTGCTGGGCGCAGAAGATGCGCGAGTTTTTAGTGCTTGGTTGGGGTTTGTCAATATTTATTGCGAAATGCCGTATGCAAAAAAAGTCAGTGATGCAAACGACGCATTCGCAGCGGCACGGAATGGAATGTCGTCGCTGCTGCTGCGCTTGTTGACATTTTTAGTTTTAATGCGGCACATAAAGTTTCACAAAATTTTGCACATTTATGAAAAATAATAAAAAGTTTAATTGTTGTTTTTTTCAAGGGACTTTTTGGGGTCTTCGACGAAAGCAGTTCAAATAGAATCTCTTCATTTTTTCACACATTACAAACGAAATGGCTGCGCCTGCGCGGTATTTGCTCAACCAAAGAGGCATTTCATGTAGCCAGCCAGCCCAACCGACAAAAAATAAAACAAACCCAAATGGAAGGTATTCGTAATGTGTGTGTGCGCGCGTCTCCAACGGTGTGTTGTTGCACGTTGGACAATACACACACACACATACGCCAGCCATTTAAATTTTAGCCCTGCCGACGCCGCAACACAAAATCCCAAATCCACCATAATCACGATTTTGAGTCTTATTTAATTTTTTTGGCAAATAAAAACTGATTACGTTGAACATTTCGTTTACGTTTCGTTTACACAAATAAAACGCTGATCGCTATTTGCGTTAGCTAATATTAGGCTGTTCCTTGAATCGTTTGAAGTTTTGAATTTTTCAAAGTTGAAAATTTCAAACAAAATTAATAACAAAACTTGTGAATTCAGCAATTTTGTTGCTGGAATTTCTTTAAATCGTCATTTATAATAAAATCTTGATATCCTTCCAAATACAGAAAGTTCAGAATTGGCCTTGAAGGAGGTAACAAAACTAAATCTAAAGTTGATGTACACCCTTATTAAACGTGGCGACGCTGATGCCTACGATACGGTTCTGTACTTGCATCGCAGGCGATCGTTTATTCATTACCTTTTCTTTTCTTTTCTTATATTTTTTTTTCTCTCTTTTAACTTTGTTCGTAAGTCTTTTTTTAAATTTGTACATTTTACTTTTGTATTTTTTCAATTTAAATACACGTACTTATGTTTGCATAAGTTTTTGACGGATTTTTTAACGATGTGAGCACAACAAATTCACTTTAAAGCAACAAAAACGACAACAACAACAACAACAACAACGACGACGACAACGGTGACCGAGCCAAGATATTCACGTCCCAGTGATAATGAGATGCGCGCCTTTGGCTGACAAACAAGATGGAGTTACATTTTTAGGTTAATTACGTGCTAAATGGCATTCATTAGTCGGACTTGGAACTGCCTGTAAGTACTTTCATTTAAATGTAAGTAAAGGTAGGAGCTCACTTCGATAGTCATTCTCCTTATTCACACACACGTGGCGGGACAGTCCCACTAAAAAAATCATCATCACGAACTTTTGATCGTTTTGTTTTTAAAATTAAATATGATTCTTTCCACATTATCGACATTTCTTTTAAAATAACTACTCGAAGGAAAACACACACTCACACATTTTCTTTTTTTATCCCCACGTCATGGAACATATTTTAAACATTTTAAGATGCGTTTTTAATCTTAGAAATTCTTTCTTAATTTCCATTTAATCACTTGTTTTATTTTTCCTAAATTAAAATTATCAAACAAATCCCAACATTAATCTCTAAATGTCAGTAGACTTAAAATTAGACTCATAAGGAATATACATTTAGAAATGTGATATGGAATCTTATCTAAATGACGTATTTTGCTTTTGTTATCTGTTATCTTAAACATTAAAGTTTTCATATGAATTAAAGTTAGACGAAATGAAATTCCTGAAAGGATGCAAAAAGGTGACAGACTTTCCTCAAGACGTTTTGTCCTTGGAGCACTCCTTAATAAAACCAGTGAAAATGAGTGGCTTTGCTTTTTGCATTCCTTCATATAAAACGAAAGGGATAAATTGGACCACTTTCAAAATTGGGATTTCTGAAAAATTGCTTCTCTGACTGGTCATATGAAAATTATTAACTTCGATTTAAAAGGACTACAATGAAAATGAAAAATGTTTAACTTTGTTTCAGACCAACTTTTAAAAATAAATTCTCGAATTTAATAATAAAATTGAATTGGACACAAATTGTATTAAAAAAAACTTCATTTCCTTTTTTTTTGTTTTAAATTCGATCCGCTCAAAATTAATGAAATTTGCACTCCAACAAAATTAAAAACAAAAGCTTTTACTTTTTAAAAATTTGTACTTTCAAGTACTGTTTTGTGAACATTCTATTAGGAACGTTACAATTAGTGGGTAGAATATTCTTCCTGAATGTGTTTGTGTTTGTGTCTGTGTATGTGTACTCGTATAAGGGGCTTTATTAAATTTATGCTTTCGCCGCTGCTGGCGCTGCCGCTGCTCTGAGGCCGTAAATGCTGAATCATTAATTTAAACTAAAACTTGATGTTTAAGTTTGGTTTATTGGACCAGCGCCAAATGCATCTGTGCCAGCCCGGCTGTCCGCATGCGTCTGTCGCCTGCGCGCACATTCGACAAAGCAGGAAACTGTTGTGCAAATATTTTATGCAAATGCAACGCGCCGCTGCAGCTGCTGGAACGAAATTAATTTGTGTTTATAATATATCCTGGCATGGTAGGGCAGGGTATGGTTTGGCATAGCATGGCATGGCAGCTCAGCATATTCTGCCTGCAACGAAATTCCATTATCATCAAATTTTGTGTGCAAGGACCACGACAAGACACGCAACAGCAGCAGCAGCACCAGCAACAACGCTGAGTATCACCAGCAACAGATTCAGCCAGCATCATTACAGGTAAATGGGCGCATTGGTGTCCAGGACACACACACGGCCACACTCACATACCGAAGAGGACCCACTGAAGCTCATGAATTTCACAGTATTAAACGCATTTCCCTCAGCATAGATACGAAACGTAGTGCACAGTACTTTAATGTGCTAAAAAAACATAGTTGAAATTGTGTGTGTTATTTTATACACAAGCAATATTTAAATATAAACAAATATTGACAACTGAAATAATTTTTCTATTATATAAAATATTTTCATATATTATTTAAAAATTATAATTTGTTGAAAATAATGTTGTAACCTAAAAAACTTATAAAGAAGAGTTCACTTTACTTAATTTTAAAAATTATTTTGTAAATTTCCTGCAGAATGACTCCAAACTTATTTGTACGAGTATGAAGCTTTTTTTACTGTTTATAAAATACTGTGTGGCAAAGAACGCAGACTGCATGTTGCAAATGCCAACATGATGAACATGCCGCATGCAAGTGTTGGTATGTATGAGTATATGTATTGATGCGTATGTGGGTGTGTTCGTGGTAATGCGAGTGTGTATGTGTGCTTATTTGTTAGTCGCAATTGCTTATGTTGTGTACTCACCAAAATCTGAAGTTAAATATTTCGTGCCGAAAAGCAAACTTTGCTCTTGAGCTGAGCTGAGCCGAGTTGAGCTGCTGCTGTGTGAGTTGTGCGGGTCGGTCGCTCGGTTAGATTTCTCTGGAGTTGCAGCAGTGCCTGGCAAAACCGACCAACAAACCAAACGACAGACAGACGAGTGAGCGGGCGGGCGGTCGAGTAAGCGAGTGTGCAGAAAGACGAACTAGCATCTGGCCACCATTAGGCTGTGTACCGCAAAGCGCTCAAACAACAACAATAACAACAACAACAACAAAAGCAATGACAACAAGTACGCAAAACTACAACTCGGCCAACACAAGACACATTATAATTTGTTGATTTTCCACTTAAAGCCGCCAGAAGAACAAAATCACCAACTGCCTGCCGCCCACTTTAGCCGCAATCCGCCCGAACCGAATGTACAAGTGCCCGAAATGGAAAGTTTTCATTGGGCCGCCAACGCCCGCCACATGTGCGAACACTTGCCACAGAACTACGGGCGGCATTATAAAAAGAATATGATTTCGCGAGGAACAAGTACATATGTATGTATGTATGTAGTTGATAGCTTTAATTCGAAAATCCATCAGAAAGAAAAACAAAAAACAAAAAAACAAGTTTTTGTGTTGCTTAAAAATGTTTTTAGCTACAATTAGTTCCGCCTTAGATAAATATTAACTAAAAAATATATATTTTTTTATTAAAAATAATAATATCAATAGGAATACATATAAAAAAATGTTGGCATTCAATTGGCAAACAACTCAACAGAGAAGCGTTTTGTCAGTTGTACTATTTGGAAAATCTGTCATTCATTTACTGCTTATATAACATTTTTCAGATACATACTTGTATATATGTACACATAGAAGACTTCGGTATACTTATTTATTAAAGTTTTTTAATATACGAGTATATAAAAACTATTGGAAATATTTTGAGTACTGAAAAAGAGTTTAAAAAAATTACTATACTGGAAAAACCTCAAAACCTTCGTTCTAAGGTTGGAGTTAATGTCACAAATTTAAAAAAAAAAAAAAACACAGAAATCTGACGGCAATCACCGTGTGCCATGCAGTCAAATTCGAATATTGCAAATTTTTTTGCTGGCACATCAGAAATCACGCACTTGCTGCTGCACAACAACGTGAAAAAAAATAAATGGAAAATGCAGCGCAGGGTCAAATGTGCAATGCGACGCTTCAATAATTCGAACAAGGAACCGTCCATCCAACTTGTTAACTATTTGCCATCGACGATAGCGACGCCATTCGCCAGTGGCCCAGGTTATTGTGCAAATCAATCAGCGCGAAACAAAAGTCAAACATTGACTCACAATCTGCGACGCAGCTCCGCACCGAATTAAATTGGCGCGGCGCGTATTTACCTGCTGCGTCCAAAATATACATCAACAAAAATACTTATACATTAAACAAGGTGAAAGTCAGCCCAGCCTGCAATGGGCGAAAGTGCGTTTTCTCTGCCACTCCGCCGCTCTGCTCTGCTTTTATTATTTTATTTTATTTTATTTTCCATGATTACAACAAATTAAATTTCAGGCGCAGAGTAGGTACTTAAGGCTATAGCCAGCAAGGAAAATGAGCAGCTCCAGACGCATGAAAGTTACTGCTGCCGCGCTCTGCCGCACTTTAGATTTCCATCAAATGGGGCGACGCGCGCAAATATCGACGAGTGTGCCACCAAAGCCCCTCGGGAGATGGCGGAGGCAGGCAGGCAGCCAGTAAGTCCTGCTGCACGCTGTTTGGCCATTAAAGCTTCATATTTGTCTTCTGAATAATTCAAATTACTAATATTGATTCGGGCAAAATAAAACGTCGTTCGTTTGCCAGTAAATGCTGAAATGCCAAATTGCTGCACTGGTAAGGCAGGCAGGCAGGCAGGCGGCAAGGCGGGTTTGGATCGGATCGGCCCAACAACAGTTGGTAAGAGGCACGTTGCAAGTTGTTGCTGGAAGGCAGGTAGGCAGGCGGGTAGTCAGGAAGCGAGTTATGTGCCGTAATCAACGAATGTTGACCACGACACACCAACGCGACTTATTGCGCTGCTGTAGAACGCTTGATTGCATCGCAAGTTGACAGACAGTCGGACCGGCAGTCAAATTGATTGACTGACATATAGTCAGGTAATGTGTGTGTGTAGTAGTTGGTAATAGGCGTTTAGATCAGGGGAGTTAAGGTGGAAATACCAACAAATTACCATAACTTGCACTTAAATAGTTTTATGAAATGTTTTTAACTTTTTTGAAGTTTAAATGAATATTTTTTTAAAATGATAAACAATTGGTGACTGTTTTTTTATATATCAAATTATTTTTAATTTTATTAAAAACGAACACAAACATAATTTGAAGAACTTTTTTTTAATCTTATTATAGGTTCTTTGTTTGTTGTATTGTACAATATTTATGTTTTCTTATACATTTTGGTTTGTAATTCCTTTAACCTTTAACAAGTATAACCCCCCGAAAAAAGGATCTGTGTACTTCACTGTTTGTTGTAATTTTTATTGACAGCAGTAGCGAGCATTCGGCTTTTAGCTAGTGTAAACAAACGTCCTCATCAAAATGTCATAAGGACGCACATTTCACATTTCGGCGGCTCTCAATCATTCAACTCAGTTCGGTCGTGCATTGTTGCCATTTAAGCATATTTCAAATAAAGCTCATGTCGCAGTGGGACCCAGTTTTGTCGCATTGTTGGAATCAACACCAGTGCTAGGCGGCCATAACGGAGTTACTAGGAGGCGTTGCTAATAGACACATGCCAAGTTTGGTTAACAAACAAGTTTAGTACAAGATCGAGCAGTTAAGATAAGCTTTGGCCTTTGTCTTAATTAATGTTATGCACAAGAGTTGACCCAAATTCAAACATTTCAAGAAGCTATAAATTAAAATCAGTCCACTGTCCCTTGATTTCCCTAATGTCCACTTTTTGTAAGTATGTACATAAAAACAAGACTATAACGAGCACTTATTAGACTTCGTTAGTCTGCACCATTAAGCTTGGGAATACTCTATAACAATCACTGCCATTAATAAATGCACACCTTTATGCTATTCCTGTGGAATAGTTTACACCTTTTTTAAGTCACATTTTATACTCATAATTCTGCAAATAAAACTTAAATTAATTTACGACTACTTTTTCTCGTGAAATCGCATTTAGTGCATTTTACAAATAAAACCGCACAGCCCTTAGCTGCGCTTATTCGCTGTCTTATCATAATTACAACGGCTGATAAGCATTCTTCCGTTCCAATTGAAGTACCTGAGTTACCGAAGAGCTCTACACCGAGATTCGAGAGTTGTGGATCGTTGAATATCATTGCAACGAGATAAATGCCCCAATCAGGGAGGAAAATAACGCTAGCCGTTAAAAATCGTATCGTTTTGTAGCTTATCTTATCTTATCGCTCTGCAGAAATGCAAATAGTGAAAGATCAGCAGCGTGAACAAAGACAACAATAACAAGAGCAACATTCTTATGCCAACCCTGCCAGCAGCGCTGTGCTGCTCTGCTCTGCTCTGATAAGCGTTCCGGCACAGTCATCGTCTTTAGCGGGAACAGCAAATAAACGAACAAAATTCCTCAGCGATAAGGTCGTCACAGAAAAAAAGAAAGAGTCCCGGACTGACTGAGGAATAAGTACAATTTAATAACAAGCCGAACGTGTGACTTCTTTGCTATCATATGTACATGAGGATGAGCAAACACGGTCCGAGATAGTTGCAATTGTCGACAACATTGCAAGTGAAATCAGCGACAAATTGACGCCGCTGTATTTATTTATTTTTTCTTCCATATGATTCAAAAATGGCGTCAATCACAGCTAAAGAACAAAGACACAAAGAGATCGGGATTCTTAAATGGAAACGAATTTTATTAAGCCAGAGGATGCTGATAAGAAAAATATCAAAATGTAAATGCATCGTCCCAGATTATTCATTAATTTACATTGACATATGGTCGACCAAAACTTAGATTAGTCATTGTGTCTGCCTTATTAAGACTTGAAAGAGCTTTGTGAATCGAGTTCTCTCAAAGATCCTGGCTCTCTTTCTGTTACCTTCCACTTAGCTCGACTCTTCCATTTGCATTTGAATGCAGCTCCTCACCTATCACTTCGACATAAATGAAAAATTTCTCAAATAAAGTTTCCTTAAAACAACAACTTATTATGAGTAAAGGAATTGCTATTGATTTTAAAATGTTAATTTTTACTGTTCGATTATGTCTATTGACGTATTGAAAACGATAACCAACAAATCGTATCCAAAAAAATGAAAACAAACCAAAAAATCACATCGCCATCAGCATCACCAACATCATCACCAACATCATCAAGCACTCAATTAAAAAGTGTGTAATTTACTCAACAACTCACCTTACTGACACGAATGCCTGACTAAATAGTCAACAAATACACAAATATCCAGGCAATTTTAGCCGAATCCAATCTCAAAATATTAGCATCGCGCAAATATAACATTTCCCGGGTATTAAGTCATGAATTATCCATTTACGCTTGTTTGTAGTGCGCAAACATACCAAAAACAAAAACAAAAAACGAAAAAAAAAACCAACCAAACGAAACGAAACGAATGAAGCACACATACGCAAACACAACGCAACAAAAACCAATCCAAACGGAGCGAAACAAGTACGGAAGAGAATGAGGCGGGGGTTGCGACGTTTAAACGACGACGATGGTGATGGTGATGGTATGGTAATGCTGCCTGTGATGAGGACACAGCGGCAATGATGAGTTCTTAGAAAACTCTCTGCGAACATGGAACTTGCATTAAATACTAGGAACGCTTATGAGCAGCGAAAAAAATTGGTCAACATTGTCGTCGCTTCGTTTCCAATTAACACACAAATCAATGAGTTGCGGCCATCAACCAGCCATCACCCGGGTGAGGTGTGGCAATAACATGAAAAAAATAGCAACACACAAAGCGTGTGAACTTGCTAAAAGTTAGCCATAACACTTTCACATAGACTCAAATCTATTTTTTGGGAATTAATCTTTAATTGATAAACTATTGTATTAAATTTTTTGAAGGTTTAGTGTAGCTTTAATAGTTTTGATTATGGGACTCCTCAATCAAATATTTTAAATTTGGTTAAACTAATACTAAGGTACAGACAAAATATCGGACCATTTGATTTAGTACTCTACCTGGAGATCTTTCAAACCGAATTTAAAAATTCTGTTTTTTGATGTAACATGGTTGTCCTATATTCCTTATCAATTTGATGTATTTTTTTATTTGTGATGTGAAGTAAATTTAGAGTTAAACAAAACTTCTGCGCAGTTTCGGTCATACCGACGTGTGATCTAATATTTTTTTTAAATTTTATTGAAACTTCTTTTAGGAGTTTTATGTAACAAAAGAGGTTATCCCGCATCGCATCACCAACATCTTAAACAAGCTTCAGCACACAACAGACAAATCAAATATCCTGACACACACACACACACACAGACACACACTTCGATTCGCTGGCAATAAGTTTATTCCCGAGTGTCGCATCATCGATTTGAAGGTAGTCAACGCTTTGTTTATTTGTTTCTTGTCGCCATTTTGCTTTTGTTCTTGCTGTTCCACCTCGTCGACAGCGACTTGTCTTCTTCCAGCCGCTTCGATGGCATTTTTGTTTTCGCTGTGCAAAGAAGGAAGTTTGTGTGGTGTTGCTCCTTGTGTCTGGCATTTGTACTTTCAGTTTCAGCTCCTCTTCTCGTTGTCAACACTATGATCCGCTTCCTTATGGAAATTGTTAGGTCAACATTGTCAGATACAAGGACTAGTACGAAGACAAATGCAAAAATACTTTCCTTAGAAGAGAATTTTTTATGAATATTTTGTTAAATTTTTTATAAAAGTTATAAAAAAATTATAAACAAAGGATTTAGTCCATTCAGTCCAACCTATCTTTGTAGTCGAGTTTATTTATCGATTACATTTAGTCCTTCCAATAATCCAGGTGAACCTGTTAACCAAGTGAAAATTTATAAAATGTATTTGGCCATGTTTTAAAATCTCTAAAGCGAATCGAGTTTAGTAAACCAAAAACTCCAAGCCAACAAACTGCTTTTGACCATAGTCAATTTTTTTGGAGAAGGCTTTTATTGCCGATCGTTTCCTATGCCTATGGAATCTATTTGTTTTATACCCTTATCAATATACATAGATTTTATTTATTGCTTGTCCATCTCTGCTCTCGCATTGTAATAGGGGGGACGTGTAAGGTTCTGCTCCTATTTAACTAAATGCTTCATTTGTCAAACACAAATACAAATCAACCACTTTCAGTCATAGCGTGGCTTCCAAATTCCCAACGATGTTGTTGCCCATCAATGATGATTGCTCACTTGCACGCCTCCTCCAGCTGGTGTGGAATTTGGCTCGTGCCCCACCGCCACGCTTCGAGTGGCATACAAAGTCGTACTAACAATATTTAACTGAAAAATATTTATTATTTACCAATTTGTTTGCACGACTAATAACAATAATCACAAAAATCAAAAAGAAAAAAGAAAAAAAGAAAAAAAATAAATAAATAAAAAGCGAACAAGTAATTCAAAATAAAATAAAAACAAGCAAAACTGTGCGTATAGAAGAAAAATAAAAAAAGTTCGACGGTTGCCGGTTGCGTCTCACGTGGTTGCTTCGCTTGTCATTCTTGCGCTGGCGTCCTTGCCGCGATGCTGATTGCATGCCTTGTATGTATGTGAGTGTGATGCGGCGTCTAAGGAGTCTTCGCGTGGCTGCGTGTGTGTGTGTGTGTGTGATTCACTGCAATGTTTCATTTTAGTTGCGGATGTGGCAAGTGGCATGGCAGTAGCTCCTACGCCACTCATAAATTCCAAATCGCAAACGTAATCGAATGCGAAACAATCGCTGCTCCTCCACCTTGCCGCAGCTACGTCCGCTCTTCCGTCCCTCTGCCGTTCGCTGCCATTTTCACTTGGTAGACGCGTGCTAGACGCTTCTTGTGTACACTGCAGCGCTTGCTTTGGCCTCCATCTCTTCCGCCGTCCACACCTTCTTGCCATCTCCTCTCCATCTCTTCCATGGTATTGAGTGATATTTGCTATTGAGTATTGTTTTTTCTGTGTTTTCTTGGTTTTACTTTCTTCTTTTTTTTCTGTTTGTATATTATTTGCCTCCTTGTTTTCTATTTACTTGCAGTTTAGTTTGAGTTTAAATTTATTCCTGCTCGAGTGATGTGGGCGTACTTCAGCAGAGGCGCACAGTATTCGATTGTGGTATAAAATCAACTGCAACTTCTTGGTCAAATAAAAATAAATAATTGTACCACAAAAAATCTAACCGACAGAAGCTTAACAGATAAAATATTTTCAGGCTGATTCTCAACCATAGAAATCAGGGATAACTCCAGAATATTCCTTCATTTAAAGTATCTTTTTATAAAATGGCTTCACTGCGCTGCGCTTCATAGGAAGCACTCTGGGATGCAAACATCGAAAAAGTGCTCATTTGAAATACTCAGTAAATTCTTCACAAAAAAACAATAATATAATTAAACTAATTTTTAGAAACAAGCACTTCAGAGTACTCCTGAGCACTCAAATATATTAATAAGTAATTTGAGAACTAAAATAAAAATTAATAACATTTTATAATTTACTTTCCTATAATTCTCATATAAATAAAAAAAAATCGTTTTATAATTTTTTAATGTTTTTTAATAAAAGTAACGTACTGTGCGGCGTAGGGAATGGTTCACAAACACAAACAAGTCGTTGGAATTTTACGTTTTGATTTCGATACGATTTCGATTGCCAGTTTGATTTGGATTCCGTTTGGTTGTTTGCGCCCCCGCCATACATCCAAGAAGGACGTCCGCCTGTTGGATTTGATGGCGGGAGGGCGGACGAACTCACTTACTGCGTTTGCCTGTTTGTCTGTCGTTCATTCATTCATTCACTTACTCACTCACTCACTTCACTTCACTTACTTGCTCACTCGATGTTGCTCATTCAGCTCTCAGCGAGCAAGCAAGCAAGCAAGCAAGCAGGAGAAGTTGTTAAGCAGCGCTAGATAAGTGCTCGAATAAACATAAATAATAAATGACATTTACTAAATAAAAATATTTGCGTTCGCATAATATTTGAGCAGCAAACGCTTCACTCGCTCGTTCGCTGGCTGGCTGGCTGCCATGGAACATGGTTGGGTGCCTGATGTGGATACATTTGGGAAGCGTTTGTTGTTGCTTTAAAACATTTATTTATTTTTTTTTGTATTTTGGCATGATGATGACTCCGTTGTGCACCATACCTAATTGGTTACTTTTACTTTCTTTTGTTGACTTTTAGCAGCGAAGGTATGAAATTTAGAAAATTCTCGTGTCGTACATGAAAAGTGAATGAAGATCTTTTTGATGTTGTGTGTTCCTCCGAAGTAAGAGTCGCACGTAGTAAATGCAGTTTGGGTATTAATACGAGTATGCAGCATGCTTGAACTTTCAGGTTCAGAAATATTACAAAAGCAATATTTTATGAAAATTATAATTACATTCTTTAAAAGTGTATTTATACACTCATGTATATATAAACTTGCACCATATAAAAGATTTATATTTAATATTCAAAACATTGAGAAATTTAATCCGACATAATAAATAATAAAGAAACAAGACGTTAAAATTTAATAATTTTTCTTAATAATTTAATTAAAATTTAAGAGATTAAATGTATCTAAAACAGATCGTCAGTTTCTTGGCTATCTTTAAAATGCTGCACGATTCAAGTTTTTATTTCCGCTCTGCTAACTCAATTTTACGGAATTAATGAAAACTAATTAAGTAAACTCAATTTCCAATTCCGTTCAATAAACTTTGAGTCCATAATTAAACGAGTACGAAAAGAGGAAAAAAGCGGAGGCCAAAGGCACTCCAGCAGAAAGAAATCTTATCACAGCGAGCGAAATGTATAAAAAAAAAAGAAACTTTTGAAATTTATTCTGTAGATATTTGCACTTTTAATTATAATTATTTCAGGCAGAAGAGATTTCCATTTATCGCGGCAAAACCCCAAAACGCAATTAGCCGATAAGCAATTACCGAGCGAGTTGGAGAAAAGTCGTAATTTATGCGGTTAAAAAACCGTGGAACGATAAATTCTGGTATGTAAATTATGCAATTATACAATTATGAAATAAATGCATTATTTTCAATAATTTTCACACTTTGCCACTTGGTACGATATTTTGTTTTTTTGTTTATGTCGTTAATCCGCTTAGGACAGACACAAAAAAAAAACAATAACAAAAAACTTACCGCACGCACAAATGTCATAATTTATTGGTGCACTTGCTGTCTTCTCCCTTTTGCACCGCTGCTGCTGGCGACAACTATTCAAATTAATTTGATTGCATTGTGCGCTGACAATTGACAAATCTAGCTTTGATTCTGACATCATCTCGCGCGTATACACACACATACATTAATGTATCTGCCATGAGACTTTTCCGTATTAATGCACATTTTCGTAATCCGCCAACACAATTTACAAATCACAACAAAACAAAACACAACAATACAAAACAAAACAACACAACCGACAACAACCACAGTGAAAATTGCTCTTTCCTTGATTGTGATTGCATTAGGGCAAACACCGAATAATCAAATCAAGATCAGATCTCAACAAAGCCTACTTTCGCGCCATGTCACACCGCACCATACCGTACCACACCACACCGTACCATACCATGCCACATGAGCATCTCCCACCATTCTGGGCAATCAACGTGTCATAAAAATCAAAGGCTGACAACTTGCAAACTATTAACTGTAAATAAAAATGCATAAGGCCCACAACACACCGAATCCAGATTAACAACAGACTGTGTCGCTGTACGCCTGCGATCGGTTCGGTCCAATGTGCACGCACTTTGCTGAGGGTGGACTTACCCCTAAATCTTGGCATAATGAAATGCTTATTGTCGCAATTATTTTATTGCCCTGGTATTATTACCCTCAGCCTCACCCTTCCCGCCCCCTCTCGGTTTCAACCGTCCGTCCGTCCGTCCGTCACCCGATGGAATATTCATTATTCGACATTAACATCAGACGACGGCAGCGGTTCTGTGTACTTTGTTCGGTTTTAAGTTGACGTATGCTCGATAAACGTTTCGCCTGTAAAATCTGAAGAATTTCAGGACTTAGGACAATGCACTCACGACTCAGAATCAGTCACTCAGGCACTCCCGTGTAACCGTTGTAAGCCGTTTTGTTTGGGGGTTGTTTATTTTCGTTACAGTTCACAGTGGGACAAATTCGATGTAAATTGAATATATTTGGAATTCTTTAGCAAAGTCATTCAAAATTGTTTTCTTAAATGAAGAAACATAATTTTTGTAAGCGTCATTTAATGTAAAACTTTAATGATACTTTTTCGATACTCAAAATTGTTTGGTTAAATTTTATTTAAAGAAGGCGATTGAGATTGAACCTGGATTTGCCTCCTTAAACAAAGTCAAACATAAGTAGAAATCAAAGAATGTTGTAAGCGGTATCAAATAAATACCCTAACTCAGGTAAATTTTTATTTCTGGACATTTATTCCATATAACATAAACGTACACATATACATGTACGTTTATGTTATACATATACATAACATGTAACAAGTGAATTTGAGACTTCTTCACTACATTAATAAATATTTTTCATACTTAACATCTGATCTAGTTCTACTGTGCAGCCCATCAACAATTTGCTACACCATTCGGAACAATAATCTAAAAACAACAACAATGCATTAGCACTTTACCCAAAAAAATATACAAAAACAAAAACAATAACAAAAACAATAAGTACAAAACCGCCTCACAGTTTATGGACGCAACGAAATTGAATTTGCTTCACAATTAAAGTTGTACGCAGCAGCATCAGCATCAACATAAAAAAAACAACAACAACAACAATGAAAAATAAAAACATTTATTGCTTGCCACATTGGGAACAAGTAAGCGTTGTGTACACGTACACGTACACGAATACAGAAATACAACAAGACCGACAATCCCAAGGACCAAAGGACCAATTTAGAGAGGGTGTTGATGGGCGGTTTTGTTTTCGTTGGATTTCTGTTGTTGTTCTAAACTGCGCGCATCAAAAGGGTCGCTACAACGACACGGCGAAAAGACGGCGACGATGACGACGAATACGTCATCTGCGCCCCCTGCCTAAACGAAACTCCGAAAGCGATGACGACAAACGGTGGACAACCTGTGCCCATAAATGCTCGAATCGAACATTTAAACGCGGCGTGTCAAATGAAAGCATATGGGAAAATAAGCCATGACAAATGGCTTAATTTAGTTGTCAGTTGTTTTAGTTGGTTGTGTTGCTTGTTTGGGGCACATGTTTGCGATAATGGAATAAGAAAATGTTAAACAACAATTTAATGGGTGCAAATCACACTATGCTACAAATTGTTTTATTATTTTGATAAGTCCCAAAAAAGTATTAAAATATAAGTGTTATGTATATGTAAAGCATGTGTCTATAAGAATACATTCAATTGGTAATTTAATGTTGCCTAGTGTGATTATATTGGCTTTTGCAAGTAGGTCGCTTTAAGCCAAATAGTAACTATTGTGGGCAACAGGTGCGACAAGATCGTGGCGTCAGATAGGCATGATTTACAAGCGCATGTCATGTCAGGTCAATTAGTGTGTTGCGTAGGTGTGGGGGTAAGGACACAGTCATTGCCCACTTTTAAAAGCCAACTACCAGTAAGCGTCTCACAGCGACGTCCCACTTGAGCTATTGACCGGCTGTTAACATTTGGCATTTAACATTTCAAACATGACTTCTTGCATGCTGAATCGCGTGCTTCGAGGCAGGCATCTCTCTACTAGGCTTATTCCAACTACCTCTTACGACTCGATGTCACTCACTTGCCGCAGTTGGTTGCACCTGCCGCAATCGGTATTTGCTGGTATTTGCATGTTTCATCGAACATCGAACACTAAACACAACAATCCACCATCTGCCAGCATTCATAGTACTCGACGACTACCTTCGGGGGTCTTGCAAACTACAGACGCACCCACCACCACCACCACTACCAAAAACAACTACAACGAAATACCACCTAAGGCATTGCCGACATGATTGACATTTAGAAGGATTGCACTATGAATGAGTGCCAACGTTACGTTTGGCTGTCAAATGATTTTAGTCGTCTTCAGCTTTTCTGCTTTTCTAAGCAGGCATTATGAAGTGCATTCACGCGGTTACAGATACTTAGCTCATATCAAAAAGATTGGAGTTTATAAGTGCACCCGCTGTGCGTTTTTGGGGGAGTTTCCGGTTAGCAGACATTCATTAGTTGTACTAAGCTCTGCTTCATAATCGATCAATGGGAGATTAAGCAACATGGCATTTACATGCCGGCGCGACAAGTGGCCACAGCACTGACATAATGAAAAATTCCAATGGAGACACTAAGCTTAGGAGCGACTAAACTGAATTTTAATGGCAAGGGGAGATACCAAAAGTGGCGACAAAACACCATCAACCGAAATAGATTTCATAACCATCACATATCAACCGCTCTAATGCAGTTAGAGTCTTCAGTGGTACGCCCAATTGAACAAAGTCGCTTATTATAATTGCAACCAAAACAAGCGATGCCAAAACGAAAATGTGAAAGGACCGCATATCCTTCGGGAAGCAATTGTTAGGTACACATCCAGCTGTACTCGACTTGTATCCGACTGCAAGTGGCTGTTGCTCTTTGTGCACTTCTTTGCGTCTTTATTTTGTTCTTGTATATTCCAACGCACTTCATCTTTAGGATACCGATTTGGGAATTCCGCATGCCTAAATCTTTTTGACTTGCCGTCGGAAATGATAGATAATCCTGTTTCTTTATTGGTTTTCAAAGTTGTATTTCTAATTGATGCTTTGTTTAGGCCGCCGGATTGTCAGGGTAAACGATACAAAGGCGACTTTATTATTTCAAAACAAAGCCACGTTTAAAGAATGAAGCCTAAAGTGGCAGCCAAAAGCGATCGTGAAGGTGCGTACATACACAGATGTTTTTAATATTCATATGTATGTATACGATAATTCTATGCTGGTGTGGTTGGTTGTAACATGCCATTAGATGGCGCATATTAACCCACTGACCTGTTCACGTGTAATAGCAGCAAATCATTCTGCCCGAGAATTTGTTGACTATTCGGAATTTGTTTATCAATTTGTATGGTGCTTGCTCATTTATCTGTTTATTTACAAGTTGATATGTTTGTATGTATGTATGTATGTATGTTTTGTTATTGTTTTTTTAATTGAAACGTGCGGAATGTTGTTGACGACGATGATGCGGCTGCTACGCTGACGCGACAGTTGGCGTTGTTAAAGCTGGTCAAGAGACCTCTAACTCCTGCGAGCCTTTGTGCGACTGCATACGTATGTGAATCATAAGTCTGGTCCTGATTCTGACGCTTCCAAGCCGGTCCTCTCCGCTCCTTGCCACTCGTTCGTATTTGTTATTTCGTTGTGTTTGCTTAGGAAAACTTTTGTTGTTGTATGCCATGTACACAAACGGCGAGAGGATAGAAGGACGACACCCCCGATTACAGCAACTGGCAGAAGTGTCTTTCGATTTAGATGCCGCCGCCGCTGCCGTCGTCCGCTGTTCTCGTCTGTCGCTGCAAACTTCATCTAGCCAACCAACCAACCAACCAAACAGCCACCTATGGCCACAATTGTCTCGGTGGGTGCAGTTCAGCTCAAGCACGTTGCTGCTGTTGGCTTTGGCGTCGTCTGTGCTGAACGGAGCTGAGCTCAACTCAACTCGACTCGACTCGCCTCGAATCGACTCTGTGTGTTCCTCTGTTTTCTGAAGTCAAACATTTGCACTCGTATCGTGACATTGGAAAGCACGCTGACTCTGTAGGAGGGACCGAAACATGGCTGGGCGGACATTGGGTCGGACGGAACGGTCATGGAGGAAGAACTGTAAATTTGGGGCATTGGGCTAAATTATTTTCTGTGTCAACGTCAACTCTTGTTTGGCTGCAACTGTTGCTGTTCTGCTGCCGGACGCCGCTAGAGAATCGCTGGCTGGCTGACTGACTGGCTGGGTTTTTCTTTCTTCGTTCGCTTGGGCGTTGCTAGTTCTTGTTGCTGTTATTTATATTTGTCCATGCAAATCCGTCGTCATCGGTGTTGACGGCACGACAACGACAACTGTCGGCCACACTCGACAAATACCATTTTCGAAATTGAAAGACAAACTTTCAAGTGGATATACAATGCGGAATGCAAACTAAATGTCGAATTTGCTAAATGTGCTGATTTGTTGATTCGTTTCGCTTAATCGCACTACATGCGACACTCGCAACAACTTGCCAACACATATTGTTATGTCGCTGGAAACCGGCGTTAAAGACGTTGTTGATGTTTGCACCCTACATGGAACTTAAGAATATTATAATAATACATAGAGCAAAAGTCTTCAAACTCAAACACTATTGGCATCCTGACTCAACATAACTTCGAAAATGTTCAACAAATTATTGAAACATTTCTTTTGAAAATTATGTTCTAGATGAAAGAGGAACTTATAATGTTTATTTGGGATGCTTTCAAATACTATACTCATGTAAAAAAACATCATGATTAAATTTTTTTTTGGATTTAGATGTGGTTCTAGATATAGACAAATTTATACCGATCTGGTGAATATTAAAATTACAACTGAAAAGGAAAGTCTATGTACAGAAGTAAACTATTTAAATATAGAGTGAGTTATAATAAAATTCCTCAATTTGCGATTTTTAATAGTATGTCATATTATTTGAACCAAATCGTAGGGCACACGACGATTCTATATAGCCGAAGATAACATACCGACTAACCAGCCACACGTTAGTTGGATACGCTTGTTGTGTGAATGAATGAATGGCAATTTTCGGAAGTTTCTGTCATATGTGTTGAAAATTTATTGACATTATTCAATTAATTATTGTGCAAATATTTTCACATACACTCACGCACTTGGTCGAAAACGGATGTAGATGTAGATGTGAATGTGAATGTGATTGGATAGATGCGTAGATGGATTTGCCATTAATTGTGAATTAGGACGAAAATGTTGTCGGTTGTGTTCTGTTCTGTCCATGTGTTTGAGTTTGTGTTTGTGTGCGTTTCGATTTATGCTCGACTCGAATGCGTTAAAGTTTGCTCAACAAAAACCCAAGCCCCGACCCAAACCCAGTTTGGAAATGAAATCATTTAAATATGCTCGCGTCTAAGTGCTGCTGCCGTTGCGAATTGCTGATCGCAAATTAATTTCGGTCGGATGTGTAAATATGTTTTCAAATAAATTAAATTAAATTGTATTAAGTTAATTTCAATGCTAAATAAAAATCCAATGCAAAACGTGAATTGTGCGCTTAATTGAATTTTAATGCGTCGCATTGTTGGGTGCTCCTCCCTGTGAAATGTGAAAATGTTTTGGCAATATTGACTCCTGTTCGAAATCTATTAATATCTATATATTGTATTTGTTAAATCGTCAATACAATAGAATGCTTGTCTGATTGTTGTTATTCTGAACATGGAATGTGTGCCAATTCGCGGGCAAATTAACTCAATAAATTCTTAAAAATAAATTTCAATACATGAATACATTTTTTTTGTTTTTTTTTTTTGTTTTGATACGAACCTATTTCAGTCAGTTTATAATTGATCTATTTTGCGCTCTAACACCCCCCGTACCACAGTTGCTACCAGAGCAAAGTTGTCAAATATAATTTGGACATTAATACCTCGATGCATATGGAATTTCATCCAATAGCGCTCGAGTGATAAAGGTGTGTTGCCAATCGATAAGACGGCTTCACATCAGTCATTGTCACACCCTTTCATTTGGCACATACCGTTCCACGGCGCTGCCGCACTGCCACTCTCCGTGTGTTCGCCTCTGCCCTGCTTACACCGAACGTGATTAATGCGTTCCGCAGAGTATCTACGAGGTGGTTATGGTATACACTATATCGTACAGACGTAGACAAGCCCAAATGACATGCCACAGACCGGCACAGACGTGCGTTATGAAATTATGTCGATTTTATGCCGATTTTGCGATAGACGCAAGCAACGCTGACGCTGACGCAAACGCCTGCCTGCAAAAGTGTTTCTTGTTGTCGGTATCAGGATCTTTGGGATTACAATGTACGAGATGCTGCGTGGCCTTTGGGTGTCACTCTAACACCACCCAAACACCCAAACGATTTGCCATTGTTGGCCACTTTGCGATAATTTCTGACAAATTTCCTTCTCTCATTCATTGCCCAGCTTCTCTGCCCAAATTGCAATGTTTTGATTTCATTACAAAGCGACGGCGTTGTCGTCTTCGTTCAAATGGCAGCGCGAAACGTGCGGCCACGTGCCCGCATTTTAACACAAATACCCATAAGGTTTTCCAGAGATTAATTTCAATTTGCAGCTTAAATCCGTTGCAGCAAATGTCGACGGATTTATTGTAATTACTTGGGTAGATAAAAGGCGAGAAAGCGCCGCTGCTTTTGTCTTCTGTTGGAAGTGTCATTATACACTCACATTAAAAAGTTAAATATAACGATAAAATTTAGATCAGGGTTGCGACGTTGTTCTGCGTGTCAAGTCGACAACGACTTCCAAAAGGTTAAATCTATATTTTTGCCTGTGAAGTATCTTCGATAGAGGCTTCGACTATGACGCCCCACTTATGCTTAAATGCATTAAAGGATTTTCTTGGATTTGGTACCAATTAAATAAATAATATATATTGAATTTTTATTCAAGAATCTTTTTTATTTTATATAAACTATCGTTTTCACTTACACTTATGTAAAAAAATAAAAAGTTAGGAGTTTGAAGGTTCCCTTAAAAATGTCCAAAACCATGGTTCCATTTTTGAAACAAATCGAAAATAAGTCTCTGTAGCCCTGGCTTAAAGTCTAGCTTTGCTACAATATATAAAAATATCTTGCTCCCTGAAATCATGATTTCGAACTTCTCGTTACGCGTCATCCTCTCGATGTCACATCACATCGTCCTTGCTTCCTTCGTTCGTTCGTTCGTTCGTCGTTCGATTCAACTAATCCGAAAGTGCCGCACACAGGCACGCAGCGCACTAGAAACGCTTGTGCCGTTTCGAACGCTGTTTGTCGCATCGAGTTGATAGAGCACATTCCATGCAGCACACATACCACACACACACAGGCAACCAGCCCGTAATGCTGCTCTGATACTGTGCAAAAGTCGAACAGAACAAGACAAGGCCAATGGACCCATAATTTCTGCCGTTCGCTTTCGCATTCGCATGACGCTGTCAATGTGAGCCGCCCGTGCGCATTTGGCTTAATTCGCTCATCAACATCGGGTTGTCTCTGCTTCCCTCCATCCCCCCGCCACATCCGTTCACCCACTTTACTATATTGTGTCGAGGAACCGTACGTTCCCAACAAATGCGACATGGCGGCTGTTGGTCAAAGATAACAGCAATTTATTTTCAAGTCATCATTTTAATTATCCCGTTCGTTCGTCGTTCGTTGTTCGCTAGTTCATTCGTTCGTTCGCTTACTCTGGTCCCTCTTCTCGTTTAGCCGCGTTCTTCATAGGCGAGCAAGCGACGTGAACGTGACAGACTGCCCCGGACCTAACTTCACCGCCCGTTCGTGGTCTCGGTGCACAGTTCTTTGCCGCATTTACAGAATTATAAGAAACATTTTTTAATGTTATTTAGAAAGTGAATATATTTTTATAATTAAAGTTGTCAAAAATTTAAAAATTTCACCTTCTGTTTTATATACATATATCCAGATCTAGAATACTAATCGAATCGAGCCATGCTTTATCAATTCAATTTTGTTAGGGCCAATGAACAGGGAGCTCAGAAGTCTTATCATAAGTATTAACAAAAACAAATTTGTTAATTAAATTTCATAATAGATTTTTGTATCTTTGCTGTCCAGATACAGAACGATACTCATTGGTTGAGATTTGTGTCGCTCGTGTTTTATGTACGAAACGAAGTACTGTGCGGCGGCGGCACCCATTTTTGCTCATTAAAATATAATATGTATTTTTTAATTTGACTGAAATGTTTGCACAAAAATTTCCTCGAAACAAAGTACCCCGAAAAAGATTCATCTCTCGTTGTCGTGGTATCCTTTGCTGCGCTTGCAAAGTTCCCAAATCCTTTTTTCGTTCGTGCTACCGCTACTGCTGCTCCTCTGCTTTCGTCTCCATCTCTGCTTTTTATGCGTTTTCCTGTTTCCGGAAGCGTTCATGAGAAAGTTTCCGCTTTCATAACCGAATTTTAATTAACTTTCGAAAACCTAATTACAAAGTATTATTATAATGAAAAGCGGAGCTGCGCTATACTATACAACCTCCCCTGTCCGCCCCTAAGACCCACATGTCCCCAACAAAACCACCACCGGATGAGAAGATACATTTGGGGAGGGGCGGAAGCATTCGCTTATTTCCTGTGTATTCTTAAGCGTGTGTTGGTATGTATGTGTATGTGTGTGTGAATGTTAGTGCGCTTCAAAAGGGGTTTTTATTTCATTTTCTTTTTTTCTTTTTTTTTTGGTGTGGTGTGCCGCTGCCGGGGCTCGGGTTAAAATTAAATATTCCATTAGAAAATTACTACAAGATTGTGGTTTGCCTGGTACCAGCTGCGTCGTAATTGGCCCTCCGCGAGCGCTAGTATCTATTCCTCCATTTTATATATTTTATTTTAGTATGCAATGCGTACATACTAATAAGTCACTTTTGTGTTTAAAGAAGAGGATTTCATATTCCATTCCATAGGCATGTGCTTAAGCAAGTAGATGGATGTTGGCTGCTTGGGCTTGAATGGAAGTAAGGAAAGTTCTGCAGGACAAGAAAATTCAAAAAAATTTAAATTTATGTATTTCAATTTCCATTTGTTTTAACTTAACTATTAAAATATAATTCTACAAAAATCCTTTAAATCTTGTACACGAGAGATATTTTGTTTTTTAATGTCGAATTATTTTGTTGATTATCAATTATTTAATACTGCAAAATCTTAATTTGCATATTCAGAAATTTATATTTGATTTGTAACTAATCATGAACAATTATAAATTAATAGTTCTCACTAAGCTAAACAATTTTTATTTGAAACAATGACTAATTAGTCTTTATTTTTTCCACTTTACATTTCTGTGAAAATTAATTTTAAACTTTTTAATTAATTTTGAAACTAGTGAAAATTATTTTAATAAAAGTCCTAAAATATGTATTTCTATTTACAGAGATGTTTAAAATATTTTGTAAGTTATATAAAAGTATCTAAAGAAAATTTGCAGTTGCTTTATTTATATACTTTATTAAATGTTACATTAATCAAGATTTCTCAAGTCTTTTAAATAAATTCTGGTTCTGAAATCATTAAGAATTGTAAGGAACTAAGCTGTATAAAATCTTGTTAATATCAAAAAAAGGATTAAATAAAATTCAAGTACTTTTTAAATTTTAGAATTTGTAATTGATACAATCGATTGTTGTTGTTCCAGTCACATTTTTTAATTTTTGTTCGAAATTACTTAAAATATTTACATAATCCATTTTGACACGATTGTTGGTCGGTATAAACTGGAACGTTTCTCCCATTTATAAAATGTTTTTATTTCTTGTTACACGATTTAAGCGGTTAAAGTTATGTACATACATACAAGTATATATCTACAACCTAGCAAAAATAAATGCATATACAAACCAGGGATTTAAACTTCTAAACAATTTCAATAAATAAAATATTGCTTTATTTATATTTATATTTTTAAGTCGACGACATCTAGATTTTTATTTTAAATCAGTTAAGTGTATACGTCAGATACAAGTATGAAAACATTCAGTTAATTGAAGTTTGAATTATCAGTATCATTTGATTTAAGTAAATTTAATTATATTCAAAATATTTACTATTATAATAAATTAAAAAATATATTTAATGCAAAGTTTATTTGAATTTAAAGAACTATCGAATATCCCTGAAACGCACACTCATAAAACGTAAATGAACACACATAAACACATACCAACATGAATTGAAAAGACTTACAAAATCGACTTCAGGGCGCATGTCTCTCACGGAAGGCTGCCACCGAAAATACACCACCCAGCGCCACCCGAAGAGCCGCCATGACAGTCAGACACCACAATGTCATGTTAGATTGTATCTAAAATTGCAAAAATTCGAAAACAGAACATGGCGATACAAAACGAAATTCACAGCAATTAAGGAATAAACATTTAAAAATCTTTATACCTACTGTCATCTATATAAAACATAAATCTGTCTCTTGTTCATCTTCAAACAATACCGAAATTCCTTTAAGTTTTGCGGGTATCCAAATGTTCCAGCTGCAACGACAGCTCGCCGCCATTTTAACTTCGAATAGTCCTTTTTACTTATTCGATAAAATGTACGAGCCCCGTACATGTTCCTGTACGTGTACGTGTGTACATCTGGATGATTGTGTGTACGTATTTGATGTGTACACTTTGTATGTGTACACAAATGCTGTCAGCAATACGCTTCCTTTGACTGCAACTTTTTCAAAGACTTCAAATATTGTAACTGAGACATTACCATGATAGAAGATAACATGCGAAAAATTCGAAGATCGAAATTTAAACTAAAATAACAACAGTTTATGTATACGAGTATGTGGTTAGATTCTAAATTTTCAGAAAAGAAGAGTTTAATTGAAACGACATTTTTACCTTGCAATAATTTTTAGCTAAATTAATTATGAAAGTAAATTGACCTTGCCAATAGGAACTAGAGTATCCAGTGGCTTACTATGAATAAAATTGATTGTCTTCGCCGAAAAAGAAACACTTTTACTGTTCTCTCCGAGTCCATAAATAAAGCTTAAGTTGTTATTGTTAATTAAGAAGACAACAGCTTGTTAAACAACATTCAAGTATTCCTTATCGATGGCACTATAATTCCTCTATCGCAACTTACGTACATATCGACAGTTTCGGTTTTTTTCCTTCCACTTTCTTCTTCTGGTTTATAAATTATTCGCTTGTAGATAATTTTACGTTTTCAAATGGCAATACTCGTCCTATACTTGAGCAGTTATCGATAATCTTTCCACAAATTGCGGTTGGATATACTCGTATGGCTCTGGTTCATGTGTTCCTCGTCGTTTGCTCTAGATAACCGCCTCATCCGATAGTGACCAAATGAAGGCTTTAGAACCGGAAAGACCCCGAGTTATTTTCCATTGCAGTTTCAAATGCATTTTTGGGGAAGGTTCGGTTTCGGTTTCGGATGGGAATTCGTATTTATTGGTTTTTCGATGCAGTTTATTACTGTCAATGTGGCTTGTCGTGTTATCAGAAACGAACCGATAAGATAACGAATCAATTCGATTGGACAAACAACGCAGAATTGCTTGTTAAAGGTCAGTTGAGGTATTTGTTGTGATTCAATTTGATTTTAAGAGAAATCCACAATATCAGCTAGTCAAATCAGAAGAAAACTTTATGAGTTTTTTAAGCTAGACAAATTTAATAAGATATTTATGTACGAGTATATATGATATTCCTTTAATTTTTTTTAAATATCTCTGTGCCTTGATTAATGTAAATCTTAATTGTACAATTGTTTTATTTAAAATTTGTTAAGCTAACTTAAGAGTGTTATCAATAATCTTGTAGTGTGAGGCGCTTCCTATAGAACTCTGATCTAACACTTCCAAATTGGAATATTTATTTACTTATTGACTTATTAAATGAACATATTTAAAAACAAAGCTTGGTCTATGTTCATCTATTTAACTATAAACGCTTCTTAGGCTGAGGATATTGCGTTTGAATATTCTTTAAGAAGGCTTTTCCGGACATACGAGTTTGTGGATCTATTTTCCAACTACTCAAATCATCATTTTGTATCTCGTCTCAATGTTTCGGCAATAAAACAAATCGATTTGTATTTCAAACATTAAAATAAGGTTTTATTAAATTTTAACTAGAATTTAAAGGATTTTTTTGACATAAGTACATTTATGTATTTACTTATTTTACATAGCTTGCATCTACTGAATGCAATACAAACACTATTTCAATTGTTGTTGCTGTTGTTGTGTAGTCACTAGCTCAGTATTAACAAGATAAACTATTTTGATTCTTTATACTTAAAATGTAATATTTTGTTGTTTTTATTTTATTTTATTTTTGTATTTTGTATTTTTTATTTTTTTCATTTATTTATTATGTAGCTTAGCTTTTACGTAAAAATTTTCATGTTTTTTATTTTGTATTAAAAAGTACTTTAAATTATTGAATAATAATTGCATGTATTTATTTATTTTACGGTGTTGTATCAATTCGTATATTTAGATTAGTACTACTATTAAAAAAATGAATTTTGCAGCTTATTATTTAGAAATTTACAATATTGTGAGCGTGAAGCTACGCAAGCTAAATATGTATAAGTAAAAGTAATATAAAATTAAAAAAGATTAAACATAAAAACACAAGAATTTAATTATAAATCAAGGAAATATAAAATACAGGGTGTCGTAATAATTTGAAGATTCATTTTTGGTTTGATCATTTTAATTCGAATTCGATTTGTTTGCTTTTGATACAAAATAAATTTTGAAGTTCCTTTTCAATTGCACTTAATATTTTTTTTCTGTTTTTTTTTTTTGATATACTGTTAGATGCATATCGCAAGTGGCAATACTATAACTAAGGACATTTACAATGCTTAACTTTAAGATTAGTACAAATTGATTGTTACTGTTGTTAAAATGGAAAAATGGCACGGAATTTTCGGCATGTAATATGCAAAAAACAACAAAAAAACAACAACAAAATATGTTGAATTAAAGAAAAAGTAAAAGTGAAAAATATCGAAAATAAAGTGAATACATCATTGTGTTCCGATCAAGATTTACATAAGATCATTTCAGATACCTTCTTAAAACTACATCACTTTTGACTGCGGCTCACAAAAATCCGGAACGTGCATAACTCCTTCGAACTCTTCAAGCAAACAAGACATATTCCACTACTATCGAAATTACAAAATAAACTAAACAAAGTTACATACATACAATATATAGAAATGTTGTTAGAAGACGTAAAGAAAACATACTTAGATAACATATTTACAAGAAGAAGAATGCTTATGAAAGAGACGCTATCTTTGAGATTTTTCACTGCAGACACGTATTCAACCAATTCAAATTTAACCAAAGTATCTACACGAAAACAATCGACTCCCTCCCCGCTGGCCAAGTTGCGTCAAGTCAAGCGTAAAGGTGCCAACATCAATACCCACCAAAGGATTTGCCGAACGATCGTCAGATCAGGCAAGGTGCTAAAAGATAGCCTTCGAAGTCGCAGCCATAGACCGACGCACCGACGCACACGCGTCAAGCCGCTGTAACTGATTGTACTGCAACGCGTCTCATCTTGACGCTAATTAAAGTTGTTCGGTGCGGCATCATTCAACACTAAAGGTCTACCGCCAGCGGCATACAGTGCTGCGCTTTGTTTTAAACGCCAGTCAGCTTCGATGCTTAGTGTCCATGGCGCTATAGTAGATTCTGAAGTGCGGCCGCTCCGTTCAGGGTCAGGCTGTGGTTCGTCCAGTTGCGATACGAAGCTGCTGCATACTGCTGATAGTTATTGTAAAGTTGTTGTTGTTGCTGGTGCGCTTGTTGCAGTTGCTCCTCATTCAGATCGGACGTGATGTTGGATGAGTCCTCTTGCAATTCGGCGGGTGATAGTTGACTCTGCAGCAGTTGATGTTGCTGCACGGCAGTGCTAAGTTTTTGTGGACTACCGGCACCACCACCACCGCCGCCGCCGCCGCCACTGCTATAGTTGGTAGGCGACTTAAGATAGCTGCCGCTAAGACTGCCACTGCCACTCTTTCGCTGCTGCTGTGTCGACTGGTGCTGGCTATGTGTAGGGAGGTGTTGTTGCAGATGTTCATTGTGACCCACTACGCCGCCGCCACCGCCTGCGCTGTTGGTACTGTTGGTGGCGGACGTGCCAAAGATGCTACTGTGGTGTGTTGGATTGGTGCGCAGCATCTGGTCCGCTCGCCCTTAAGCCAGTGGGTACTGGTGTTGTCACAAGCTGGTCGTGCCGGCTGGTGCGTGATAACCGAGGCTCTGGTAGTACGAGTCCTGACCTAAGGCAGCATGTGAATTTGTCAAGGGACTGAGCGCATTATAACCGGCATATTGGCTCATGTCGTACATCTTAATGTCGGCCTTGGATTCGGTCGGCAGCAGGCGATTAATGGAGAATGGGTGACTGGATGGCGTATAACCCGACGGCTCCTGTTTCAAATGATGCATCGAAGAGTGATAGTCGCTGATGAGCGACGGATGGCACCGATTCACCATCGCCGAGAGTTCCTCTTGCTGCAGCTGGTGATGGTGTTGGTGATGGTGATGTGTCGGTGCGTGCTGTGCCTGTTGACCTAGACAGAGTTCAGCATTGGCATGTAACATAGCCAAAGCTTCGGCGTCTTTGCTGTGTGTTGAACCAAGGACAGAACCAGCACCACCGACTGCAGCGCCACTGCTGTCCTTGTGGTGATGTTGGTGGTGATGATCTAGCCGACTGTGGTGATGGTGCAAGTGATGCGAGTCCTCGTGATCTTTCTTGCCGGGGCTTGTTGCTTCGAGCGAGCTATGTGATGGACTCTTGTGCAGCTGTCGTATGGCTTCCTTCTTTTCATCTTTAAAACGCTTCTGACGACGCAGATAACAACCGTTTTCGAACATGTTTCCTGAATCGGGATGCAAAGTCCAAAACGATCCTTTGCCGGGCTTATCGGGAGTGCGTGGAATCTTTACAAAGCAATCGTTAAAAGACAGCGAGTGTCGAATTGAGTTTTGCCAGCGTTGCTGATTCTGACGATAGAAGGGAAACAGATCCATGATAAATTGATATATCTCCGATAGCGTGAGCATGCGCGTCGGATTATTCTGAATGGCCATTGTAATCAGCGATATATACGAGTATGGCGGCTTGGCATGCGTGTAGCTGCGCCGGTATGTGGTGGGTTTCTCGACACGCGCTCGGTTCAATGAATTAGGCGAGCCCGCATCTAAATCTCGTGCACTTGCCGCCGCCGCCATCGAAGAATAGCCACCCATTGCAGCCATTGTGGACATACCGCCGCCCATACATTGTCCCATTTGACCCAGCGGTGAACCCATCGATGCATAACTCATCGAACTGGGTGTCATACAATTACCGGCCATGGAGTTCATTGCTGCAGCAGCACCCATACTGCCGCCCATGCTAGCTACCGCAGCTGCAGACTCCAGAACGCTTGAACCGAAAGTGGCGGCTGTTTGTGGTGACACCGAAGTCATGCCGCCGACGGGCATGCCCATCGAATTCATAGTATATGCAGAACGTGCGAGCGGACTCATGGTGCCACCATTTGATGTCGGATTAGAACTGTTCGGTATAGAGCTAACGTTGCTCCCACCGCCGCCAGGTCCACCACCACCGCCGGGATTATTGCCGCCACTAGGCGGTCCACCACCACCGCCAGGACCCCCACCACTGCTCATGCTAACTGGACCGCCGCCGCCGCTCGTCGGCACCTCCGAGTAGAGTTTTTGCATGATGTCGATCGTCGTTTGGTGGGGCGATCCCTTCAGGAAACTATTTAAAAGTTGCGCCGTTATGTTGGCGGCTGTTCTTACAAACTGCGGGTTAGGAAAAAGTCAAAGTACCGTTTCAACAAAACGCGGCAAAGTTCGCGCGGTCACTTTATTAAGCAAATGTTAGGTTAATCGAGCTACAATCAGAATGCACTAACACTTTGGAGTTCGATTCAGTTTTGAAACAAGTTCTTGTTTTTTATTGTATTATTTTATTTATTTTTTCTAAAACTTTGTAATTTTTGTTTGTTTATAAATCCACATTTAATTTGGGCAGCTTGCCTCTACTTTTCACTCCGCACTATTTCACTTGATGTGTTGCGGTGAGGCTGGATGTGTTTGTCTGCTGCTCCGTGTGCAAACGCGTCTCTAATGTTTGAACTCAGTCGGGGCAATTCACATCAAACACCCCCAACAATCACTTTTATTAATTTATTTGTTTTCCAATTCTTCGGTGTAAATTCGAAAATAAAATATTCTTCTTCTATTTTCACTACAAACAACCAGCACACAAAGTGAATGAATGTGACTGCGAGCGGACACCATAGACTAAGCCGTCGTTCGTTCGGTCGGTACGCTATGATACGGCACACACGGTTATTTTGAATCGGTCGGTCTGTCGGTTGGTATACACTACGGCACGACGGATGGTAACAACGGATGCGGATTGCAGCTGTGCGCGCTCGAGTACTCTTTGGCTTGAGCTCTTGAATGTGACTGTTTGCAGAGGGGAATGCCTGCTTACTATTTGGCTTGGCTTACTAACAAATATTATTCGAGCCGCGCTCAAGTGTTCGTCTCAGTCGTCTGTCGCACTCGTTGTCGTATTGCTTCGTCGTCGTTGTCGATATTCGGCGTTCGTTGTCGTCGTCGTAGTCGTCGTCGTTGTTGTAGACTGTTGTAGTTTGTGTATTGTTGGCGTCGTTTGTTGTGTAGATACCCAGATAACATGCCGCTTCGATGCGATGCGTTGCGTTACGTTGCTTTAGTGTCGTTTCATCCACCACGCCATCTACTCAGACTGCTCTGCCCACCGTCAGCACCTTCCTTACCTCATTATTACCAGCACGAATTTATACCGTGCGCAACAGAGACAACTCTAGATAATAGCGATAGCGACAACCGCCACATTTGCGACCATCAAATGTTCTCTTGCGTACACACGGCACAAATACGAACGCACACAATCATAGAATATACACACAGATACATGAGACCCGAGAGAAAACCCGTTTCCCGGCAAGCTGTCAAACTAAAGCGCACGCGTATTGGTTGACCGAGATAATTATTATCACGCTCGTTGGTATACAGAAGACCTCATGCCGTGCTATCCGTAAACCGTTTTGGCAATGAGTATCGGCGGTTGCCAAGACGACGAATGGGCGGAGCTAAAACCGATTGTACGCCCTATGAAAGTATGCGTGCAAACACACACAAAGACAACCTAAGCGATAAGGGAGTCTTGTCGCTTGGAATTCCACAGCTACTCTTCAACTGTCTCTGCTTCGAGTGTGGGGTTGGAATTGGTTTCGTTTCGTATCGTATCGTATCGTTTGGTGGGGTACGCAGGGTGCCTACACTAGATTCAAAATAAATTTATTGCAATTGCAACTAATTTCCAGCGTTACTGCTGCTGGCGGCTGACTGCTACAATAACGATTTTCCCTAATGCGATCAATAATCGGCGGCAATTTTCTGTTCTGCTCCCTGTCGGCCGCGTCAATGTGGATTCCAGCACCACCGACACCACCCCACCCCACAAAAGAAGTGTTCTTCTTTTTCTAAATGAATGTAGCTCTGCCGAATCGACAGACGACCAACTGCAAGTTGTGTTTGCCCAGAGAACCAGCAGGAACGAGCCGAACTAACGATGCCACGACGTTGATGATTTTTGGCAAAACGAAAAAATATATACATACAATATATAGAAATACAACAACCCAACCCAACCCAACTCAACCGAACGGAATGGAAACACAAGTGAACTGAATGAGGCGACATTATTAAATTTTTAAAGCATGGTTAAAGTTTCGAATTCATTCAGTTTTGAGGTTAAGGTATCCCAATGTCACATTCGTCGCTCAAAGAACAAACGTAAATGTGCTGTGCTGATGGCGCGCGCTTCTGCGGCAGCAACGCGGCTGACGGTCTCGGTTCTCGTGTATATCGGCGCTCTGTTCAATTCTAGTTGGGTCTATAGGTGCGGCGTCGGGCATTTAAAGTGTATTGGATACAAAAAGACACGGTCATCTAAACTAACTAATGTCGGGACGTTCAAATCCGACCAAAACTATCGAGAAGTGCATAGTGTATAGTTAAATGTGTACAAAATCTTACAAGGTCGTATTCCAATGAGAAAAGTGCCAGTGCCAGTGCCGTGCAATTACGAAAGAAACTAAATACGCAATATATATTTGAATAAGACATCATTAAACTAAAGTTAAATTTGAATTGCGAATAACTTTATATATATATAAACTATTTCGCATCGTTGTTGGTTGTTGGTTTGTAAATCTAAACACAAGTTATGATTTCCCTTTACTATCCTTTGTATTTACAAACACTTTTAAGGAATTTCCAATTGCAGTCCAACTACAGTTTCCTATTCCTGTCTGGACTCGCACAAGTATTCATTGATGCTACAACTCGCACGTCTGAGGAACCGCCATAAAATCGGCCTAAACGCATTTTAATAACTCTGTACTAACTATAGTATAAGATTTTATGGCGTTGCTTGACGCCTCCGTTTGCCAAACAATCGCTTTAACCCTTTCGCTTATCTCTCTTTGCGTTTAAGTTGCATATACAAATTTATGATCTGCAATAAAATTTTGGTCGAAAGTTTTTGTACATGCGGAATTTCATCTCTTCCCGTTTGGGAATTTCCGCAAATAAGTAATTGACAAAATTTTTTTTGAAAAAGTGGTGGATTTTGAAGATTTCGAATCTTGTTAGTAAATGTCCATATTTTGTTAAACGTGACAAGAACTACCTTACTACCTGAGATTAAGTCGACTTATATGATATGAGTAGATGATTAAATAAGATTCAAGATTGTTTTATTACCATTTTTTCCTTTAATTTTGTTTTTTTTTAAATATCTAACTGAATAAATTGTTGAGCAAAAGATTAACATTTCAAACAATAAAACGGATTACGAAATACCTAAAAAAATCTCTCAATTAACCAAAACTATTTAAACTTCATGACGTTTGCTAATCATTTATTTATCCAGTTGACCTTAGTGGATAAAAATGCTAAATAAGATATTCAAATTTTTATTGAAAAGGCAATTTCATGTTTTAATTAATATTTGTTATAAGATGATGAGAAATGTTTAATATACATACATATATCATAGTATAGCTCAGTATTCCGTTTCATATTTTATGCGTTTTAAATCGTTATATTCTGGAAGGGAGTTAGGAGTTTTACCGCTATGCATGTTAACTATCCACCATTATACAAATGTATAAAAAATAACCATAATATATTTGGATCTTCTTAAGATCACGCTCTAAAACAAAACAAAATTAAACAAATATTTGTATTAAAATTTTATATTCTTAAAAAATTTACTAATAACTAATAATTTTTTTGCGCTTAAATTGAACGCTGTCTGTCAGAGCGATAACAGCTGCAATCTAAAAATATCGACCTGAAATTTGATACGTCAGAAGACATTCTTAAAGAATAAAGAAAAAGTTGAAGTAAAAAAATTTGCTTTTATTATTTAGTAGATAATTTATTTATTTTTTTGTTGTGCCTCTTTTAATAAAATGTTTATAGAATTTTTTAGTATTATAATTAAGTTTTCTCGCTTTTTGATGAAATAAAAAGTCAAAAATGATCATTGAAGGTTTCATATAGTAACTTAAAAATCTTCAAAATCTGCCTGATGACATTTACTTCCAGCGATGAAAAACTGTATCACTCCTTATACCTTAAAAGCGCTTTATTGTTTTGAACATTGTTTAGTCTATGGAGAATCTTCAATGTTCCTGCCCAGCAGTATTCAAAACCCGTTTAAGATATCTAGGAGCACCTAGTTTTGAGCGGGTGGATGAAATCGCCAAAATATAAATTAATGCTCTTTTATAGTAAAGTTTGCCAATCGTTCTTCCATACAAAATGACGTCAACTCTCCTTAAAAATAGTCAAAAAGAATCTTAGCCTGGTATCACTAAAGACCTAATAGGTCTATGCGTGGGTTCGGTCAGCCAGTACAACCTAACCTAACATAAATTTAGGTTTATGAGTGGTTGATTATTTGTTGGATGTACTTACATCTAAAATATAATAAGTAAGCAAAAAGAAACAAACAAATATATTTGTCTATCTTGAATTGAAACTTTTAACTAGGTGTCAGCTCCCAACCGACGTATTTTTTTATTGCCAACTAATCACTGTCAAATAAATTGGTTCAGTTTTTTTTTAATTAAAAAAATAAACACTGACAAAAATGTAAACCAAAAAAATAATTTGTTTTGTTTGCTTGAAATATTAGGAGGTAGGTAGCACCGAAATTTGCCAATAATTAAATAATCACTAATGAGTATCGATAATTAGTTTAGATGAAGTGTTGTCAATAAAATATTTTAATGTATGTGAAAATTTTAAACAAATAAATAAACGCTTACAGTCAGTCAAAGGCACCCATGACTGACTGCCAACAAACAACAAAGCGAACCAGCTGCTGTAGCAGAGATGTCATCAATGAATTTTTCGATTTCTTATTGAGAAATATCTTTTATGTGGAGTCATGCACATACATATTGTATGTATGTAGACGCCATCATCCAAGAAATGCTATAATATAAAAATGATTACTGTGCACAGGTGACTGAAGAATTCAAAAAATTCGAAAATTAAATAAAAAAGCACGCAGTCAGTCAGTCAGTCATCATTGGGCCTATACGATATACTCGCACTCGTACTCGTCGTATATGCTTCATCTAATTAAATAGTTGTGAGTGAGGAGGATTAAGCCAAACAGAAGAAGCCTCTTGGCAAAAGTGAAAGATACACAAGCGGAAAGTGAGCGCCAATGAGTTAAAATAAATAAATAAATACAAATATACATATACATATAAATATGTACGCTCGTGCGTGAGTCTACAGCAACAACAGCACCAGCGAATACAACAACATCGACAATTTACCCCAACAAACATTAATGATCCACTTGAGCTGTCTTAAAAAACATTTAAGTATATTAGGAAAGTACACACAACCGAAACGTATCTCCAAGATACATAATAATATTTATTTATTTATTTATTTATTTGTTTAACTATTTATTAAATTATTAGGCATTGTGTGGAGCGCAGAAACAAAACAACGAAAGTGCGAGTACAAATAAACAAAAGAGTGGAATCTTGGAAAAAAGAATCTAAACAAAAAAAAAATACAACAAAGACAAAACAGTAGTTGAGAGAGTATCTATCGGATTTGTTGGTCAGTCTGATAGGGAGCTACAAAGTGGGGCGGCGGCGGCGGTCAGCAGCTCACACCGAATACAAGAAACTAGATACGACACTAAGTTTTGAATATCTAGACAATATAAAGACTTGTAGCACTGCCGTCGGTCTTCGAAGCTGAGTTGTAGTTCTTGTTGTTGTTGTTGGAGTATCTATTGGCTGTTTGCTTTACATACACACACTGTGAGCCAAGCTACTGCGCAATATCGTCGTAGATACGAGAAGACCTTATTTGAAATAAACGCGATTGATGACGTGTTCGAATATCGATTTCTTTTTTTGCAAGCACCACGCACAGTAGTTCTAAGTTGTTTATTTTTTAAATGTATTAAACTCTTTCTTAGAAATAAGTTCATACAAAAACTTTAACTTTTTGAGTTAATATTTTTATTTTTTTTTCATCGGAATAAAATTAAATAAATTAAAATTTTTTAATTAAGTTACATAAATCTTGCAGTTTAATAACTGCGGTATGCAGATAATAAAACATCTTGTTTTTTACTAACAATATTTTTTTTTTTTTTTTAAAAACATGATTTCTTGATTTCATATTTTTGAAATATTGCACATTCCATAATATTGTGAACATCTTCTTATCAGATCTCAAAGCACCTAGCCAATAGAAAAAATAAGAAAACGTAGTCGAAATCTGCTGAATTTCATTCCTTCATTGCGGACCTAACCAAAATATTTAAGTGTGAAAAATCGCATATGCAGGACGACGACGACGACGACGTCGACTACGACTACGACTACGGATGTTTAATGAGTTCGCTGAACAATACCGCCTCATAAAGTGTGTCTTTTGTTTTATTACCACATTGCGCGTGTGCAAACATCATCGCTTTATGATGATGCAGCTATTTGGAATAGCGAAGTAGCCTCTAACCTAACCTCGTCGGGACGCATAATGGCTACTAACCGAGACAATGGAAAACCAGAGCAACCGACACAATGCATCCCATTCGCCATGGTCGACATCATCGGCGTCGTCGCCGTTATCTCAAATAGTTTATTTGCATTTCACATCCTACGTGCGCGTATTAATTAGGTTCTACGATTAGGTAAGGTCTTTGTGCTAAAGAAAAGCAAAGAAAAGAAAAACCTCTCCTTGTTGATACTATTTCAGTGTTTCAGTTGTATCTGCTGAAAAATTTGCCACACTCATAAAAAGGTGCTCTTATCTAAATGAGGATATTACGTTAGTGTTTGCGTAGGTGATTCATTTCCGTTTCACAAACCAACTAATTTCTTTTAATTTTGTTTTCGAGATATTCAAATAAGTCAGTACGTTCGTAACCGACAAATTCCGCGTCAACAAATTATAAAACTATTCTTGTGCCTTTCAAAAAAAAAAGCGACAACCAGTTATTTTATACGCTTCGCTGTTAGGTTTACGACAAGCAGTGAAAATAACTGGCAATTCTTGCCAGTTATTAGAGGAAAACCTTTCTTTTATTTTGCGAATGTCAGTGAGTCAGTTTCAGGTGGACACTATTTTTTTTTTAAAGACTACAATATTTATTTGATTTTATTTCTAGTATATAGTATATATATTTTTTTTTGCAGGCACCACTCAAATTCAACAGATTAAAAACATTTCTACAAGCAGCTATCAAGCGATAAGAATTGTCAGTTGTCAGTCAGTCAGTCGGTTCGTCGTTTAGGCCGTATAGCTTAAGTGTTGCTCATTAAACGCCTTGCAGTGAACAGCGAGCTACAACGAGTACATGGATACACGCGTACCAACACGAACACCCAGTCATATCGCTTACTACTCACATCATCAGAGACCCGATAACAGATAATGTCAAGTAAAGTCGACTAAAGTCGAGTCGAGGCAATGCAATGCAAAGCGAGTCGAGTCGAGTCGAGTCGAGTCGAGTTGGGTCTACCTTCCCTTACTCCGTCATATATCATGGCAGAGAGTTAAAAAGACACTCGTGAGCCAAATGCGGTAAAGCCATTTCTAAAAGCAGAACACCCGTAATTATCTCATAAATGCGACCGTTATCGCTAAGTCAACAGAAAAATATTTTCCGACTTACTAAATAACGCGCGCTACTGTACTGCGAACACTGCCCGGCTTCGCATTGAAGGTAACACTTTAAAATGGCGTATTTTATGCATTAATATATAAATTTCTTAAAGTTTTTTGTAGGTCGATTATTTCTTTTCGGTTGAAGGATGAATTCATGGATACAAGGTAATTTCGTAAGACAGATCGCCTTAAGGCTATGCTAGTTTAATTTTTCCCCAAAAGAATCAATGGAGCTTCCCAAAAATATTGTGGTATGAGTCAAATTATAATTTGATATATAATACAAATCATTATGAAGTTGTTTAAGAAATTTATATTGGAACCTTTTGGATCAGTGACAATTTGTGAAAATCAACTGGCTATAACTTTTGATAGAAGTATTTGATCACAATGACTTCAACGAACTTTCGATTTTAAATGACTTCCAACACATTTAATAATATCCTCGGTTTTGACAAGTTTCTTTTCTGTATTCTATTTAGAAAGTTTAGTTTCAATTTGAGCCTACTTATAAACCATATTTTGTAGTTATTTTAAACTTTTTCGCCAAATAATATCGTATCAACTTAACAAATTGTATGTTAAATATGTTTAGCTTTTATCAATTTTATTTAAATAAAAAATTTAACATATTTCTTTCTTTGAATAAATATCGTGCATTCGCCAGATTTTACAATCATTCAGAAATTTTCTTTTATTTTATTTTAAGAACAACCAGTCACAAGTAATACTTTTTTCTCTCTCAACTCAAAGAAGAGATTTTTTTCCCTAAATACCCAAACAACTTAGCACCCAGATGCTAATTATTTATTCGTTCCTCGATAAATTAACTTTGCGTCGCGCATTTGCGCGAAGCAGCGGAAACTCTAATGTCAGTTCGGTGAGTAGCTACCTACACGAGTATATATATATATTTTTGTATTTTAGTTTAGTAAGAAGACTCTTCTGTGGCCATGTCAATGTGGAACCTTATATAATTAATTTTTATATATTGTATATAATAACTTAAAGTAAAGAATTATAAATATTTGGCGGGCATAATGTTTTTTATAAGCGCTTAGGCGCCGCGCTAGATAACTGCTAACAAAAAAAAAAACAACTACCAAAAAGCTGGCGACAACTAGGCTGAGTAAGACGCGCGCCTGTTCCACTGTTTTATCGAAGCATTATCACATGTTAACAGCATTCGCGACAGCAACAGCAACAGCAACTTGGAAAACTGTCAAAATGTCAAATATTATTAACAAATCGTTATCGGACGCCCTCTTCCATCTTCCCATCCCGGAACGTCACCCACCTCCCAATGAAATAAAACACATTTGCGGCATGTTAGACAAACCTACCGTAGCGAAGTGCCTTGACACATACTCGATCGTCTACATGCCGACTGGATTTTATGCTGATAACCGATTTATGCCGCCACCGAAATTAACGAAACTCTGCCGTCAATGTTGTTGTTGTTGTTGGTGTTGTTGTTCGTCGCCGTCGTCATCGTCATCGTTGGAGCATTGTGGGAATATTTCGGTAATTATTGATTTATGAAACAATCGAATCAAATCGAATCTTATCATGCGCCAATTTCGAGTGGGCCTTCCATTGGATTGGTAGTCAGGTAGTCACTATAGTGTGTGTTGTATATGATTTTTAGTGTCCAATATTTATTATAGACAACATCGAAATCAAATCTTGTTTGTGCTCATTAATTGCGATTTAATTACTTTCGTTTGATTGGTGTTTCGATTATTATTATTGGACTTTTTTGTTTGTTTGGAATTAGGCGTTTGGACATTATTAGTTGGAACGCGCGTCGGTCGATACCAAAGCACATTGAACTTGCGTACAAATTCAAAAGCAATCAAACTGTAAGCTTATCACTTGTTCTCGTTCACTCACTTATCATGCAGTGAGAAGTGGACGACTCAACTTGATTCACATACGCATTGATCACGGATTGTGGAGCTGAGGGATCGATTTGATTTGATTCGAATTAAATCGAATCGATTTGGAATTGGAATTGAACACTCGATTGGGTCGTGAATCGCAAACAACATTTGAAGAGTGTTTGCGTCGCACTGAATTCGAGTAGTACGATAAACATTTGTAAACGGATGTCATACATATATATATACGCGAGTATATTGTTCTCGATTACCTATTCAAATAGTTGTGTGTACACTAGTCGAGATTTGGAACGACTTCATCATTTAACAGTGGCAGAGCATCCGATTGAATGTGATGGAAAAAACTTTATTCCGATATGCAAATATGAAAACTGGTTTTAGACGATGCAGGGTTCCCACTTATGAATAATTTCTTTAAAATCAAAAAAAAAATGTCACATTAATCTTGGATTGGCTTTATTTTAAACTCTCAACTTTTTAATTTCCTTATATATTTCAAAGTTAATTTTGCTCAAATTTAAAACTTTAAATAAAACATGTTAAAGTGGGCATCCCTGCACAGATGTTGACTTTGTTTGGACTGCTCATTTCTATTGGAAATTAGCTCTCGAGCCGACACTGACAAGTGAACAAACGTTGAGGAGCCAACGAGCCAACATTTAAAGCCATGTAGCTCTACTTTGTGCGTCTTGTATTTGATTTCCAGAGGAAAGTACCCATCCACAAACGCACTCGTAACGTGGGCTTTCAAAAGTGTGTCTCCGTGTGCGCATGCGCACCTCTATTCGGCGACCGACTGCTTGAGATGTGTTGTTGGCCTCTTATGTTAATCCCATTAATCTGAATTTTTTAATCAAAACACAAAAACGAAACAACAACAAAAAAACGAGAAATTGACGAATCATTGCAAAAGTAGACTCCAGCGGCAGCGTCGTGGATCATCGAGAAGACGCCAGAGTGGATGAACGCATTGTGTTCAAAAGCACTACATGTCCAATTCACACACAACAACTATAACAACAACAACAACATCAACCCAACTATCAACTAAGCAAGAAGCAAGATATGAGTGCGCCCGAGTGTAACAGTGTAGCGAGCTACACGCAGCATATTCAAATCGAAATCAATGCGAGAGCGCATCCACATCATCTGAAAGTGACATAAGTGGCGCTTAGCTGGGTCGAGGTGATCGCTCCCCGCATTCGCATTCGGCTAAACTCTGGGAGACTCCATACAAAAACTCCAACTCCGCTCATGTGTAGTCATCATCTTGCCGTGTTGGAAGCAGCCACACTGATAAGCAGCATTTCAAGTGCCAAAAGGGCTTGACTTGGTCTGCAAGCGCCACAACCAACGAAACACTTTGCCCACTCCGCCCGTTGCTGTTGCTGTTGCTGCCACGAATGCTGGAGGAGACACAATACTATTTCAGTTTCGTAGTAAGGTGCGTTCAGTGTTGATTCCAAATGGTCTTGGAGTGCTTGTGTTGTTGCTCACACCGCTGAAGTTAGTTCGAGTGAGAAAAGGTTTTGGTCCAACATTTTCATTTTCATTTTCTTTAACAGTACAAAGTGATGCCGACGCGAGCGCAACGAGGTGTGTGGTCCTCTTTTTTTTTGAAAATTTGTTTATAACACAAATTTGTGAAAATGTTTCCGAAATACAAATAGGATCTAATCTATTTTGGTATGGATGCATCAGACATACTCGTTCAAACTATATCAAGTTTATAGACCGTTAAAGTAAGAGATGGTTAATGAAATATGCTAGCTTAAAAGAGAATTTCATCTTATAGAAAACAAATTTAACTATTTCAATACAAAACTTATCAGCAATAATAATAAAGCAAGTATTTCGATGTTCCAATGATAGTTTACCATCATGTCTATGATATCATAGCTCAATAGTTTCAATTGAGAAATTCTTTGCTTTCATAGCTGAAATCTAACATTGAAACTCATATGAAGATTCCCATGAAACTAATATACAAGCACTATTATCAAACCAGAAAGCGTTTTCGTTCCCATGTTGCGCTTGTGTGCCATAACGGTTTATGAGCTTAAGGTGTGAATTTGAATTTTTTTAATTGGTAAGAGATATCGACCACAGATAAAACAAGTATTTTCTTTTTATTTATGTTCAGTTTATTTGTTAGCATTAAATGTTTAGTTGGAACTAAACAATCATTGTTAATTCAATCATTAGGTAAGTGCATGTGTATTAATAAAAATCAATAACTGAATTAACTAACGTTCACACAATAAATTGAACACATACAAACATTTACATACGTATAAAAGTATAAAAACCGATTCATGATTTTTTAGCGGAAAAGGTTGAAATTTGTTTTTGTTGAAATGACTGAAATGACTCCAAGTGTCTATTAAAAGTGGCAAGTCATTTGGCATTTAGCGGACCACATGCCGCACGTATGCCTGCCGGTGTGTGTGCATGTGTGTGTGTGTATGTCAAAAACCCTTGTTAACCAAATTTCAAGCAATCATCGAACATCCTTGTCAACGCTTAACGGAAATTCAAAATCCTTCAACGTTTTTATTTTCTCGTCGAATTTTCGTTTTTTTTTGTTGTTTTTTTTTTTGTTGTGTTTCAAGAAATGATTCAGCAAAATATTGTGTAATGGAAAAAAGGTAAAAATAAAATAATAATATTATTGGGAGAACAATATGGTATATGCCGAAATCGTGCTTGGCCGGTGTTTTCTTTGTTGTTGTTATTGTTTGTGGTATTGGTCACACATGGCTAAGTTGGCACAAACCACGAATTAACGTTAAAAGTCACCAGGATTGACAGAACGTACGCATTGTCAAAGCTTCAATTAGGCAGCAGTAGCAGGACACCAACCAAAGTGTTACCATCAAAGTGTAATTTTCATTAAGAATCTTTCGATACAAAAACAAAACGAATCAATGAAATATGAGAGTTGCCATAACACTGTAAGTTTTATGGTAGGTTGGCATTAGCCAACACTTTCGAGCCAAGAATGCTTGAAGTGCGTGGTGTATGGAGTGCCCCCACCCGTATTTAACATTACCATCACAATTAATTTATTGCCTTGAGTCTCGCATTGGGTTTCCGCCGCGCAACGTTCCCAGCGCGCTTAAATCCTAAATAGTTTGTATTCGCTTTGGCTACCGGACACTACAAATTGCTGCCGTTTCGGTATTACTTCTGTTCGTCGGCGAGTTCTTCTTCTTCTTCTTCTTTGCCAAATCAAAGTCGGCATTCTGCATTCTCATGTGCGACGATCTCCAAAGACCACTTCGGTCCATCCATGAAAGAGGTCGGTCATAAAATTAAGAGAGTGCGCGGCATTACACTTTTATTGCAGGGCAATTCGCTGACTGCGGCAGCAATCAATCAGCTGCAGAATGAACGGATCAGATACAAGCATTCGCCGACAATCGCCAGCGGCGCTGGTGGTAGCTGGTCTATTAGCACCTCCAAAGAACATTTACAACTGTCAAACGGCAACAAAGGAAGCCACTTGCATCCACATCCACAGCCACACGAGAAGAAGCAGGTTTATCAAGTGAAGAACGCTCTTTAACGACAGCGGATCGGACTGAAATCACGTCTCACCCTACCTGAGGAGAACGAAATAGAGACTTTTTCTGAGTTATGTGATATCTAAATATGTACGTGGACTACTTACTATACAAAAATCAATTCACTCATTTGTCTGTGATAAATGCGAGCGATATTTCTTTGTATTGACATTATTTCTGTTTGGAGTGACCATGCACTAGCTTACCATGCCGTAGGTTATTTGAAAATGATAGAACACATGAGGTTTACTAAAGACCATTCACTCATGACAAAAAAAAAATGGTTGGTAATCCTAATCAAAAACCGTGAAAATCTTAATGAATGAAAGTTTCCTTGTTTGTTTGAATCGATGTATAAATGTCACCTAATAAATGCGTATTATCTGACAAATAAACTCACGTAAGTATTTCCAAACAAAATTTGGTCAAAAATATTTTTCTTTTTTTTTGTCTCTTCTACGTCACGTCTGTCCATTGTACATTGTTTGAAATGTATGTAGTTAATTGTCCGAGAATAACAGCAAAGATATGAAATTGAAAAATGAAATTAATAAAAATTTCACTTGAAGTGACAAAGTGGAAACCGGCGTGACGAATGTCATCATGTGCGGAGCAGGCAGGAGGTTGCTGACGACGATCGACGACTACTGCGACAAGACAAGTGGCTCTTCACAACCTGCGAATGTTCGAATGGTTTTGACTTGAGTGTGGCTCGCACAGTTGATTTTCGGCTGAATAATGTGTTTTTTTCTTTGTTTTTTATTCACCTATATATATATATAATATATAAATGTATGTATTTTTAAATGACAGACAGACAGACACACTAACCTCGTATCACAGTTGGCGATCAATCTTGACATTGAAAGGTATCATCGTCATCATCCTCGTCATTATTGTCGCGCATATATTAAAAAACGCTAAATGCAATTAAACAATTCGAGATGAGGCAACAGCTAAACAAAAAAAATTCAATTGTCAACGCCGAACGAAAGAAAGAAAACCTGAGTTATATGGGAAAATAATTCACTGTCAACGCACACTTTCGCTTTCAATACATACAAATTATTTATTTAATATGACAATGGGTAAAGTACTTAAATAAGAAATGCTTAGTGCAAATAACAAATAGAGTAAAAACCAAATTTAAACTAAATGAGAATTTTATCAGCAATGTAATGTACGCCTCAAGTGCGCAATCGGTAAAGAGACGCGCGTGCTGGACACGCGTTTGCGACAAGTGCATCTAACCACAAATCGCGCACATCATCAAAATTAAAACCGACAGACAGTAAGTATTTACGAGTATGTCCGTCTGCGTTCACATGCGCCAAATTATCATCGCACAAACACACAGTCACACAGTCAGAGCTGAATGCGCTACAATCCTGAGCTTTCGACACGCAATATAACCTCAACATATTCCACCCTGGTTGTGTTAGTTCTGTGGTATCATCGACTAAATTTGGCTGCTAGTATTAATTTAGAACGGATATTAAAACTCAAATATTGAATATTAAAATGGTCATTACTTTTCGTTTTATTGCTGTAACAGTGACTACCTGCAGTACTTTTGTACTTTATTTAACTACAAAATGTTGTTAATTCAAATTTTTTACGACTGTTGGTAAATCTTGCATATAGAAATTCTTTGCCGTGAAGGTGCTTATCGCCAGCGGAAATCCAGGAATCCTTACAAATGAGAACAAATCAAAACTACAAATGGCAAACGATTTTCCAACTCACTGACTCCACCCCAACTAATTCCCGCCAAGCTTCTGCTGGGCTGGTGCAATGGAGTGGAGTGGTGGCATGATGGTACTCCGTGGGCGCTAGCATGGCGTGAAGAGAATTCAATTGCCGCACGCTGTTGTGATTGCTGTTAAAAGCCAGCTTATCTCGGGATCAAAATAAATTCGTTTGAAATTAATACCGAGATTTGCTTTCATTAGTCTGGCTACTGGCCGACTGAATGAATGACTGCATCCAGGTTTTTTTATACAAAAATAACAACCACCATTGGACGAGCATTAGTTTCACATGTATAGTACGAAGATGGAAACAACTGCCGAAAGGGTGTAAACCACTGCGGAACACTGGTCCCGCCGAGTGTATATGGACAGAGCAATCTTAATCCTTAAACCAAACCGATCTGAAATAAATTGAAATGAATGCAAGAATTTTTGAGGCGCGAGTTTTGATTACATTTTCGAAAAATCCAAATAAACGTTTTAGTTTAACTTGGATAAATGTTGCCCCAATGCCCAACTCTCATTCGGTAATCATAGTTATTTTTATCCTACGAGTTGATGACGGTAGCTCGTCCGTTTTAATGTTTACCTCCACCAAGACCACATTCTTCCGTGTTACTTGTGAGTGGCACGTGACCTCTGTGTCGTCCATATCGTTGTTTTTGCTATTTTTCATCCTCATGTTGTTGTTCCTCTTGTTGTTGTTGCTGTGTATTTCGTGAATAATGTGACACTTTAATTGCAGGTGAATTGCTTCCGGACGCGTGTATTCAGTGATGCAATTAGCAAACACGAAACTTCTATAGACAACACCATCAACAGCAACAACAACAACAACAAAAAACAACCTTAACGATGGGAAAATGATGGCATTCTATGGAGTTCGTCCGTTGATGACTTCTTCCTATTGTACGGACGTGTGTCCTTTGTGCGATGACGCAATCCTTTTACCTTTTACCCTTATGCCGATCGATGATGGTTCACTTTTGTGGGTGAATAGGTCGCCTTATGTGATAACTTTAACTTTCCAATTGTAAGTTGGAACAGGATAATTAGAAGCGTTTTTAAATTGAATTGGATGAAAAGAACATTTAAATTGGCAGCATGAAAAAGAGCTTCTAGGTGTACTTTAAACTCATTATAAAATATCTCTTAAATAAAAATATTTATGTTTTTTCTAATTTAAAGTTCATTTACAATTCCATTTGAATTGATTTGATTATAATGAATTTTAATTCATTTACGTTTCAATGGTTCACTGGTCATTCGAAATGTTCTCACATTAAGCCATGGAACTGGATATTGTAATGGGAACTTTTTTTGTTTTCCTAGTGAATATTTAATTAAATTGTTTTCTAATAACGTGCATCGGCCGCACGCGTCATCCACCAACGTCATAGCCTGTCGAACGGGTGGCGGCGACAACGACAACGACGACGATGGCACACCTTGTTGTGCCAACAACCGCAGCAGCAACAACAACCCCTTTTCTAATTTTCCAAATTACGCACCATCAATCATCGCGAAGAGCGCAACTTCAAGTGGTTCTGCGCCAACGTTGATGATGATGATGTCGATTCATAATCTAGAACGCACACATTAGTGCTCTATCGAAGTTTGCATCAGCCAGCACAGCAGAGCACATCAACATTACCACAAATTACTACCACCCAACTATGTGCTTCGCGACTTCAAGGACTCTTGTGGAAAGCGGCCGTTTTTTATGTTTTGCAATCTCAAAATTCCGCTTGCATCATGCCCAAAACACTTGAATCAACTTGCTCAGATTTAAGATACAATACCTTTCCGCATGTGTGCCACTGATTAAACGCAGCCGAAGACCGTTTTAGACCGTCTCGCCAGCGTTGTGTGTGGGAAAGTCCTGTCGTCCTGTTGTGGTACGCTGTGTTTGTATTTTCTTAGACGCTTATCGCATAATTACTGCAAAGCCGAAAACATCTCGATAATGTTAATCATAATCCGCAAGTGTTTGCTGGATTAAGAGTTGACTTCTCTTGTTATTCCACATGTTTCCTGGGTTGCATATATTGTAAATTGCCTTTTCCTCAGGAATTTTGCCACTACTAAGGAAAAAATCAACACTCATTATATATAAATAGTTTATGAGGATATTATATAAGGTCCTTTATACAAATCGGGACACAAATTGAATATATAATTATAATATATATAACTTGAACCTTCTTCTTTCTTGAATTCTTTAATTAAAGTTGAGCATTCAGCGCTTATCGAACCAACTAAACTTCTGCTTATTAATCTCTCCAATATTTTTACTGATGTACATTCTGTAAGATTCAAAGACATCAATTAAAATTTTTGGAATGGTATCCACTCTCACCCAGCCCTATAAGCAGAAATTTAATCTTTGCAATTCACAATTATACAAAACACTAATGAAATGGAAATGGAAATGCTCTACACTGGGCAAACAAATCCAATCCAAAATATTGCTAAGCACTTTTATGCCTCAACCAATGGACACTTTGACAGTCGAAGAAAGCCACTACTTTGAAACATTAGGATTATCGAATCGGCGTAATTAAGGAGAGCGCATGTAACGCTCACTCAATCAGGGCGAACCGACTCGAGCGTAGCATTCGGCTCCGTGCATCCATTTATGAAATTATTGATGATGTCTTTGCCAAGCAATCCGTCGGTCAGTTAGATGCTTGGTTTCCAATTTCACTTATGTATGTATGTTAGTTAGCTGCTGGCATTGACTAGCCTCCTTTCCGTTACCGCTTTTCGATTTTCGATGAGCGATGAGCTATGGGGTCGCGCGGCCAATGGTCTTCGAAATATATTGCATCTAAAATGAATCCCTTCGCTTCGATAGAATACGAGATGGTCACTATTCCCACACACAGATACTCACATACATACATACTCAGCCGTACATATTACCGCTTCAGCTAATCTGAATTTATGTACACAGTTGATTTACTCGATGAAAATTTTCAGTTGTTTTAGGAGCAAAATGGGAATTGGCACATATGATTTTGGCTTTCTTGAGCGATTGGGTGTCTGCAGCAAATGAGTCTGGCTGGCTGGCTGTGTGACTGTGTCTGTTAGTCGATATGCGCTTGTGGTTGTGTTCGTTTTTGGAAATATTATATGCTCATACCTCCGTTTCGTATAAATTGTGTAAATATTTGCGTTCGTAAGTGGATTGGAGATGGATGAGTTTATCATATGCGGCGGATGCGCCATGCCCGCCTTTGGATATTGGATGCTCCTTTTGTTTTAAAAGTATTCGCTCACTCGCTCGTACGTTCATCAAATGTGACGAGTTGTGAACAATTATTCTTGAGACGCGACAATATTTTTTGACATGGTGGTCTCGGATGATGGCAGATTTGCCAGTTTGGTACCCTAATGTGATTTAATTGATTATAAGCTAAATAAGGAGCGTAATTAATGCGTTAAATATATTTTCCATGTGCTTATTGTAGCACTTTTTCTTATACGTTTCTATAGTATGAAGTTGGACGTTGTCAAATAATAATTTTTAACTGGTTGTTTAAACATTATAAAATTGTATATTTATTTTAATACTATATTTAATTTTTAATTATAGTTAAATTCCAAGATGAGTAACATCAAAGAGACTTCTACTACTTACCTGCCATACATGCATGTAGAAGTGTCTTCGATGTTACTCATCTTGAAATTTAACTTTTGAAAAATAAATACCCCTTCACGTTCCAAAATTTTCGTCGATATCTTCTAAACTAAGTCAGATATCACTCGGACAGACACACGCACAATATATTTTCTTCTGATATGGCTTTATTCTATAAGGCATCAACCCAGAGTATATTTTAACAGACCCAATAATAAAGTTTATGGAACACATTTTCATTTATGTTGTATTCAATTGATTTGGAACTATATAATATTTAAATAAACAAATTTATATATATATATATATATATATATATATATATATATATATATATATATATATATATATATATATATATATATATATATATATATATATATATATATATATATATATATATATATATATATATATATATATATATATATATATAAATTTGTTTATTTAAATATTATATAGTTCCAAATCAATATATATATATATATATATCGAAGTGAGTTTTGCTTGAAGCGACCATGTCCAATTTATTGTAAATCTGAAATTAAAAGCAAATGTCCTAGACAAGTTCGCACACACCCTGTAAATAAAATGATGGCTTTTAATAAAATGTTTTGGTTTCGAAATGAACTAAATGTTTGTACGATTTATAGCTAATACACAAACCAAACGGAAATGAAACCAGCACTACCAACATACTCTCTCCTTCTCTATTCTACCTTATCGATATGGCACTGCAATAGCTACAGTAACTTAACCCATTATCGTATAAGAGTACACATTTTTGTATGGTATACAACAACTTTTGATGACTATAATTAATTTAAATCTTTAAAATAAAAGTATATTTAAACATTTGTGTAACATTTTTAAGTAGTATACGGAGTATGCCTATGGTAAAATAATATTAAAATTAATGTTAGTACACTTTTCTTTCATACTCTTGCTATAGTATGTAGTACTAGAGTACTTTCGATTAATTCTTTTATTACGATTACTTTGCTTTGAGTATTTCGTATTCTGTTTAACACTAATTTGAATGAAAATTTAAATTATTTTGGCGTCTCTGATATTAACTTCCGATTTTGTTTACGGTTTTTATTCTGTATATTTTATTTATGACCGGAAAAATTCGGGTATTCGAAATAAATTGTTTGTGATGTTCTTTGATTTCAAGTTTAGACTGTGAACCACTTTTCATTTTATAAATTAATTAGACATGCTTAATTCAAAAATTTTGTTAGTATAAATTTGTCCAATCCGAATAGTCATTATTCAATATAAAAACAAAAGATATTTATTATTGTTAATAAAAGAAGTTGTTCCTCTCATTAATATAGAGTAAATTTATTTATTTAATTTTGGAAAATAAAATGTTCTCTTTTATTTTATAAAGCCAATAATTTAACCTAATGTATTTCAAATGAGAAATTGTTTAAAAAAAATTTTATAAACTATTCGATTATTTTTCAAACCGGATACAAATTATCGATTCAAAATAAAACGCTTTTTAAATACAAACATTTAAAACGACTCTAGTTTTATTCTAGTCGTAAGAATACAATAGTAACCTAATCGTTATAACCTATCTAAATCTAAAAAAATTGATATTATTAAAACAGCTAAAAACTATCACAGGCATCAAGAAAAAATTCGACCACTACTTGATGATATTCCAAACTAATAAAAGCTCGTTCGTGGTCTCTTGTCTCGGGTCGATCGGTAACTACAGCGATTCAAATGTGGCTAAGGCCTCGGGCACAGATTTTGGAGCACTTTGAACTCTTCATTCGGTGATTCAGTTAGGAACTTTGGTAGCCTTTATCCTCGTCAACCATTTAAGCACTCACTTAAATGCAGATTCTTAGTTCTGGGGCATGTTCACCTCCCACAATTTCATTTGGTTGTCGAGAACTTCGTGAAACCAGCTTTGTTTCTCTGGTTCGTCGCGGAAGATGATATTCAATGACTTTAGATCCAATTGCAGAATGGCATCATTGCCCAGCAGATTGTCCAGGGTACGCAACAGTGTGCCGTTGCCGTGCAACTTCATTAGCGTTACGTACTTTACGACATAGTATTCGTATTGAAGTTTTCTTCGCGCCCAACGTTCGATGGTCGCATTGGCACTCGCCGATCTTATTTGACCCAAGTGTTCCGCGTACCACGGTGCAAAGTAATTATAAAGATCTAATTTAGATAGTCCGTTGATTCCTTTCGATTTGATGCGCTCCTTGATCATTTGGTAGTTCTTTCGAGAATATACAAACACCTGAACAAAAGACGGGACAAAATATGTTAGTTTCAGTATCCACAAGAATGATTTTTTGTTTGTTTTTTTTTTCACCTGGTACAGTGAGTTTCCCGTCGTATAAGAGTTAATGTAATGTGTGCCAAAGGCTTCCATAAACTTGACCGCACCCGTAACGTTTCCCGTAGTAAGTTGACTTATGCGTTCCTTAACATCGCTCTCCAGTGGCTGATTAGGTGGAATTTCATACTTGAGTTTACCTTTTTCCCGAAATCGCACCACTCGCACCAACACATACGAATAGTCGCCCTGTATGAAAGACGTATTGATGCCCAGTTTCTTGGCAGCATTATCCGGAAACCAACCACCAGTAAAAGCTTCCCAAGGCCTGTCTAGCTTGTCGATTGTAAAATCACGAAAGTATGCCTGAAAAAGTTGGCGACGATTATCACAGAACTCCATATGAAAATCACCATGGAATATGCCGGGCGCATTCTCCTCCTGACTTTCGCTTAATGCGCTGATATTCTGAAAAGCAAATGAGTATATTTTTAAAAGCGTTTCGAATGGCTTTAAGGGTCATTGACGCACCTTGTAGATATTTTTCGTGGGCTCCTTAAACAACCACTTGTCGTTCTCCGTACTGTCATTGTAGGGTATGACTCGCATCGAGATTCCGAGATATCCAAATCGCACGAATATATTGATGGCTTTACCGATGCGCAGCTGTGATTCGCGACTGCCGCCCGTGCACAAGTTGCACGCTACCAGAAACAGTGCCAGCAGCCAACCGAACCCTTGTCTAGGGTTCATCGCTCGTTTATGGTTTTTTTGTGGTCACATAAGTTAAACTGCAAGGGCGAAAGAGTGACAACAAAAATCAATTTTATTTTTATACAAACTATTAAAGAAACTACGCACTTATATAAATATTAAATATCTTCTAATTTTAGAAGTAGAAAAAAAACAACAATGTGCTAATCAAAAATTACAAATTTGCTTCCCATTCCATGTCATGAATCCGGCTCATATCTGTATTTCAAATTTAAGTAATGATGAAATTAACGAATCTATTTCACAGTAAACGTATTTTACGAATTCTTAAATATTTTCAAAAGATTTATGTAGAACAATTTGATTTTTCTATTCACAAAATAATTTAATAACCTAAACTAAAATTGGTTTATTAAGTAGAGGACAAATCTTTATACAAAAGTATTAACTGTAGCCGTTCAAGCCATGTATTGTAAACTGATTTATTTACTTTTTACCAATTGACAATTTGTCTTCACTTCTTTTAGTTTATTCAAACATAAGAAACATTTAAATGTAGTATGAAGTTACCATAAGGCCAGAATCTCAGAAGCGCTTCCACATTTACGATGAGCATCTCTTCGTTTAAGAACTCAACTTTACAATAAATTTACTTATCCATTGTTTAACATTAAACTAAAGTATCAACTAATGAGCGCGCCATTTTTTTGTTTTCCATAATGCGTAATTTATGTTTTAATCGTGGCGTGCATCACCTTTTTTTTTGTTGGACTTCTAATTAAATGAATTGAATAATATTTTATAATGGCGAGATGAAGTTTATTACGCAAATTGACCATGAACTCAGCGCGTTGAACTTGGCATCGCTTGAACTAAGCGAGTGAGTACGCGCTCATCTAAACATCACGATTAAAAATCTTCCAAATGAACAGAAAACGTGATGGCAGTTTTTAAGCAAGTGCCGATAATAATGTTCCAGCTTGATGGTCCAAACGAAAATAACTTGGTACTAAATTGAATCGAATTGTTTACGCTACTGGCTGATTAGGTTATCAAAATATGCGCGTGGCAATTGGCGAGTTTTGCTCCAGTAGAATCGCACCAAATGCAAACTGCTTGCTGCAAGACATTAACGCGACGCGCAACTAATTTCCTAACTGGAAACGCTCAAATGACGCGCGACGCGCAGCGCGCAGCAAAAATACACGAGGCGCACAATCTGCATAAAAGCATTAAAACCGGTTGCGCCGACTCAGACGACTGTGACTGCAAATCATTTCGAAAAAAAAACAACAACAAAAATACAAAAACCTTTCGCGTACGCGCTAAGAGAGTAAAAATGCAAAATAATAAAACACCAACAACAACGAAGTCAAGCAACAAGCAAATAACACTTTACCACTTCACCACTGGCCCACAAACGAGTCGAGTCGAGTCAAATCGCGTCAAGTCAATTCAAGCTGAGCGGAGCAGAGCTGAGCTGAGCTGTGTGCTAGCCACCAAACTGACTAACAACAAACACGCCTCTTACGAAAGCGCTTGTATCTCGTTTATATCGCGTAACATTGCAAAAAAAAAACATTTAGAACGAGTTTAGTCGTTTCTACTTCATTTCTCTACATAAATATCTAAACGGTTTTGTTGTTTTTGTTTTTGTTTGTGTGTTCTGTCTTTTGTTTAGTATAAGTTGAGAATTAAGTTCCTGCGCATGCGCGCGACGTTAGCGTTGCCTCTTGTCTTGCAGCGCACATCTGTTTCGACTTGAAATTCAATGCCGCTGAGAGTCCAAGTCGGACTCTGTCAACAACAACAACAACAAAAACATCTAGCCTATTTTCTCAGGGCGGTTTTCTCAGTTTTGAGACATTCTTTGCAGGATCATTTTATTGGGTTGGTTTTTTCATTTAATATACTTGTACACTTTGATGATCATTCTGTGGATGAAGACGATTTCTGCTTAATTATTTATTATTTTGTTTGACTCATTAAGGTTATTATATTTTAATCTTTTTTCTCTACCACATCTATGAAACTAGTAAGAATATTGTCTTCGGTTAAGCCGAAATTCAAATACCCTACACAATGTTATAATAAAATATATTTGTTTCGATTTTGCCGCCCCACTTAGACAATTGTTGTTGTTTTACAAGGTCGCTCCTGTACACAAGCACACATATCTCACTGACAACCGACGACAGACAACAGCGACGGACTACAAAAGAGGCTCAGCATATTAATTAACCTTGTGTGCAAGAGTCCGCATCAAAATTCAACACCACAAACCAACAAATCCACCTCAAAAGTCAACGTACCGCACCGCACCGATCTCATTTCATTTACAAATATTTTTTTATATATGCATATACATATATAAACGTATTTTGTGTTTAACTTATTTTTATATGTAAACAATAACAAACGGACGGACATCGGCGGCGCCCTTCAGACGCAAAATTTTGCTTGGCTTCCCTTGAAGTGTAAACAAAAGCGCTTAGAAGTGGCTGGGTATGTAAACCGACAAATCAATTGATCAGCTGGTTTGGCTAAAATGGAAATGAACAAGATAAACTGCGAGTTCAAATGAAGGCCTTGCAAATATTAAGTATTTCACATCAGTTATTTGCCAAAAAAAAAATGTATTTGCACATGCATACATACATATATATGTACATATATCAGATTGCACATTAACTTTTGCATCTCAAATATAAAGAATTCAAAATAACAGAATTAACCTAGACGATCGCTGATCAATTGGCAATTCATCTGAATCGAACACTCAAACGAACGATCTTGAGAGAGCGGCTGCGTTATGCCACCTCAATCTCAATCTCAGTCACAGTCGCAGTCTCAGTACATTTCGAGTTTTTCTATAGAAAACCCATAAAACCGATCCGCTCCACTCCACTTCACGCCGATCGCTTCACGTTCGACCGACTTTGACTGGTTTGCCTTCTTATCACGCTTTGACGCACCACTACACCAACGAACATAATAAGCTACCAAGCAGGCAGGCAGTCACTCACTCACTCACTCAGTCAGTCAGACCGCTTTTGATGATGGCATAGTCCGTGTTAAAGGTCACCACCACAACCACCACAAACCGACGACGAGAAGTACGTTCTGATGGCAAAGATTCCTCCAAACAAACGAATGCATTCAAAAAAAAAAACATTTATAAAACTATTAAAAATAATTATGCGCTGTTTGTGTAACACCAGACGAGTCCGCGATTAAAAAAAAAAACAACCCACCATGAATTCCGTTGGCTACTTCCGCCAGCACACGGCAACGTTCTGCGGTATTTTTAATTATTATAACTAAATGTATCTGTGAAATGGTTTAAGCTATAGAAACGAAACAAGATAAATCAAATCCGTTAGTTGGACAACAAATGAGTTTAGCCAAAATGTTGCTTTGATCACTGCAAACGAATATTCCAAATTTTTTTAATCGCGCACAATTTTTCACAGCACAATTAGAATTTTTTCTATTATGATTTTCATAATATTTATTTACTCTTCACGCGCTGCCGACACAATTTGTAATCCATACACACAACAAGAAACCGCAATACACAAAAGCAGAATAAAACCAAAAAAAACCTTTCCGAACCGATCGTTGCTACTATCTGTCAGATCGCCTCGCCGCCACTGAACCAACAAGCGAACGTACAACTTCTCCAAGCAATTTCAATAGGACGGGCGATCGTGTGAGCAGTGTTGCCAGATGAATGACACCGTCGTCATTTGGATGATTTTATGGTTTTATGGAAAGAGCGAATGTGGTTAGTGTGGTATGGAATACCGGTGAAATGTCATAGAACTCATACTCATATAAAATAGCATGCAAAAATACAATTTTCAAAATACATTAAACTAATTAAACATGTTCATTTAACATGATATAGTGACAGATTAACATTAAAAAATTTTTGCAAGAACAACCACAACAAAAAGTGTTTAATTCAATGAATAAAAAAATTAAACTTCAATTGTTATTTTAAATTTTACGTCAATATTTCTAGATTTTTTCCTGTGTGCATACTTACTTCTACTTTACGAGTGTATTTCAAATGTTGAGAGCGATCGATGGATTCGGTAACTCTGCTGCTGCTCCTCGCAGAGCGGTTGTTCTGGGCACCTACATACACACATACATACGTAAGTAACTTTGTTGGTTTATTAATTTGATTTTTTAGACTTTGTTGCATAGGCTTTGTAATAAACGTGCGACCGACCATACACAGAACACGCATGGAACTCACCCTTTTCCGCTCATTTGTGATGCCAAGCATGAAGTCAACGCTTGAGCATTGCATTCCGAAAGGGTCAAACGAGTCGGTATTTCTCTTTAGGAATCATACAAATAAGCGTTAAAGAACCCCCTCCCCCCACACTGTGGGTTATAATTCATTTTTATAGTAGATTCTCTAGAGGACAGTTAAATTTGCTTAAGAAAATTTACCAAAATATGACAACAGTCAATAAAAGTTAATTAATTTTTAAACTATTAAAGCAAACTATGAACCTCGTAAATGTCACGACGCTCTCTAAAATCGTTTCTTATATAAACGACGGTAATGTCATAATTTCATTGGTCTGCTGCTTATTCCTGACTCAAGAGTCATTTTGTCTTTGGTCTATCAACATTTCATCAGACACTAGACACTCATTAAGTTTTGTTTCTTGTTGTTTTTGTTTACTGGGTTCGACTTTTAGCTTCCTGTTTCTTATCTACAAACCAAACAGGTAACGCAACCTGAGCTGTTCAATAATTCATGCGGAAGCCGATCAATTTCAAATTTAGTGTGTCTACATTAGCAAAAGGTTCCAACCGGAATTTGACACCGTCTTAAATGTCAAACTTTTTTTACATTGCAAATTGACGGACGAACTGCACGAGCTGAGCTCTATTTGCATTGATTTCGGTAATTGCGGCAGTCACCCGAATTGGGTCAAGCCACTTTTGGACGTTACACGGTCAGGTGTATTCGAAAATTGCTATGAATAACTACACACATAAAATTCTGACGAATATTTAGAGACGAAAATAGAAACGACATTGAATACGAAATGTCGCTAAATCCAAATCAGGAGCTACTTCAGTTAAGGTAATTCAACTCAAACCTAAATCTAAATCCTACCAAGTTAAAATCAAAAACTGAATTTCTATTGACTAGAAATCAGGCAGGGAGTATGCGATTTATGATTTAAAAGCTATAGCCATGCTTTTAAATCATAATTGACATAATTGAAATAAACAATTAGACCACAGTAATCGAATATTTCGAATCCGCAAGATCGAAATACTTCAAAGAAATTACCAACCAGTACAAGCTGCCAAAGAAAGTCAAATAAAAAATTGTACTACATCCGAAATGACTCTTTCACGTAATTCCTCCTAAATGAACCACAAAATGTCTTTCGAACTGTAAAATTTACTATGAGAGAGTATTTTGAATGCCACGACAGTTCATTGTACCGCCCACAAGAAGTCGCAACGATCAGCAAATATGCTCCACCTGCGGCTTCAATATTTTGCAATACTCGGATTCCATTTTTGCCAGTGCGACAGTCCGATACGGAGAACATTAAGACAGAACTTCGGGGCTCCATGGTTTTTCTAAGAATTGGCGGCGACAACCGCCAGCGACAACAACAACGGCAATAACCGCCGCCACACAAACGAGAGACACTCACACTCTCGCATTTATGGTTTTATGATTAATTTTTCTGTTTTTTTTTTCTTTTTGTTGCTCCGATTTAAGTCATATTTAAATATTTCGTTTTGTATTGTTGTTGTTTTATTATTTTTATTTGGTTTTGCTGATTTTATTTTTATTTTAATCTAAATATATATATAATATATAAGTATATATATTAATGTGGTTTGTTTCAATGTTCATTTTTAAATGTTTTACATTTTTGCATTTGCAAGTTGCTTAAGTAACAATTTTCATTTTCATTTTCATGGTTTTTCTTTCTTTCATTCTTTCTTTATTTATTAATTAATTATCAAGTAATCCATTTTTTTTTAGTTTTTTTTTTCTTATTTTGTTTTTGTTTCGTGTACTGAAATAGTTTCCATCATTGACACAGACGATGATGCATTAGAGACAATTCTAATTCAGAATTAATTTCAACAATAAATTTTTACTTGTTAAGTTTTTCTCCTTCTGCAAATTCACTTTTTTTTTCTCTTCTTCTTTATTTATTTTAAATTATTATCCTACAATTTGAAATTAAAATTCTCATTAATTTTTTAATAATTCGTTTTTGGTTTTGCTTTTTAAAGAAATCTTTTTGTTACTTTGGGCTCAAGACGCTTTTGAATTTTGATTTTTTTGTTTTGTTTTTTGTTTTAATGTTTTTCTATTTTCTTGGAATTATTTAAATATTTAGATAAGTGTGTGCCTGGCTTGTGGAATGAACCCAGCGTCTAAAATTGAGCTTCTGCTGTTGGGCACAACCACACATTCGCTTCGCTTTGCTTTGCTTCGCATTGTATTGACTTGCTTTTGACTTGATTCCATTCAAACTTCCGTGCTTAACGCTTGTTAAAGTAAGTTTCAGAGAATTGAACGCGAAGTGTGAAGGAGCATCTTTTTGTATCTTATCGTAAATTACATTTGTATGTGTGAGTGTGTGTATTTACTATCATATATACACCAGTATATATCATATATCATAATCGTTAGTTTAAGTTTGGCATCATTTATCATTCGTTCGTTTACATACATAAGATTTTTTTTCTTTTTTTTATCGTCGTTAAAATTAAACTAGTTCCAACAATTTTTCTTTTTCGTTTTTCTTTTAAATGTAAAATGATAAATCTGTAGTAGTAGTAGTAGTTCCGTGTGTGTGTGAGGGAAATACCTCTGCTCTGCTCCGTTGAGTTTCTGATTCTGTCCATACAAAAAAAATGTTTGCGACAGCAAGTTTCCCGCCGCGCTTTTTCAACCCTTTGAAACCATAAAGTCTTAAAGATATTATTTTCCTTTTTCTTATTTTTTTTTTTTTTTGGTTTGGTTTTTTATTTTGTTGATAACTTTTAAAATAAGCTCAGGAGTACTGCGAGTTTCGGTTATCTGTTGGGAAGAGTGTGGAATGTGAAATGCATTCAGTATGGCGGTTTTCTGGTGTCAGGATCAGATCGTGAGTTAGATTTAGTAAATTATGTTAATTGTGGGAGAGTATGTGAATTCGGGTGACCCTTTTTTGCAAGAGGGGCAACCCTTCAGTGGATGTGTCTATGTGCCTACCTCCCGTCTCAGCCCAAAGTATGCGGCAAAGTGCGCGCTCGAATTGCTATAATCTTTTCGATATCCTACATAACGGTTAATTGTGTTTGAGTGTGTATTTTAATGTATTTTTTGTATTTCTAATAAATTATTTAACAACAGTTATTTTTAGTCGATTCAAGTCGTCGCGTTTTGAAAACCAAATAAAAAGAAAATTTTAATATTTCTTTCATTTATTTTTATCAAATATTTGAGTTTACAGTGCAACCATGTGGAGTGGGTTCCACTTTGAGCGCCCTACACCCTCAACACTTCGGCAAAAGCGTTTTCCTTCAAGCATTCCATTTGTTAATTTAAGAAAGTCCAAATGTCTTTGATTGCGAAGGAGTTTATTTGGAAAACCATCCCATAAGTCTCTCGTACTGACCTCCGGAGGATTTGAAAGGAATACATATTGTTAATAGACTTAATGCTTTTCGATTTAATATTATCAATACATATACATATGTATATGGATATACCAAAGAACTTGCCACAATAAATGAAAATACAAATACAAAATTAAAAACGCTTCAAAGTCTAAATTAAAATTAGTATAAATTATTTGGAAATCGAGTATGACCATTTCAGCCCAGATTTGTAACTCAATCGTCAACTCATTTAAAATCTTTTACTGATTTTCAAATGGCCAACTGAAAATTTTCGATTCGTAGTGAAATATTGTAAACTTGATTTTTTTTAAACTTTTTAATTTTTGACAGAACATAATGCGAGCTTCAAACCAATTTGTTGTTGTGCAACACACTTTCAAGACTTTTGTTACAAATCTATTTCTTACGAGTATGTTCTAAAATTTAGCATTTGACGTTGATGGGTGTAGGGTATAATAAACGTGTGCTTTGAGCTCTGAGCAAGATCCAGTTTTAGTTCACAGTTTTCAAAAATTTCGACAGTCAGTTTTTTTTAGCATACATTGCAATAATCATAATCACTTAAAATTGTTCGCTGCTCGCTAGGTTCACGTTTCATACTTGGTATTTCGCATACATACGAGTATGTGTTTGTGTGTATGTATGTTGCAGCACTCTCGTGGAGCTAACTTAATTGTGTTGTAATTTGTTGGTGTAGTTGTTGTATTTTTCTCCTTCAATTATAAATTTAATAACATACTTTTTTTTGGTTTCGTTTTGTTTTGTTTTTGTTTGTTTGTTTGTTTGTTTGTTGCTTTACACTAACTCATTTAATCTTAGTGTTAACATTGGTTTTAGTTTCTTCTTATACTTCATTCTTTTAATTATTTTGTATTTCTATTTTTTACTCATCATACATCATTATTCATTTAGCTGGTCTTAGTCTTTGTGTAAGTAAGTATTTGTGTTGTTGTGTGTCTGAGCTTCGATTTGGTCACCCACTGAAGTACAACTAAGCTCAGAGATGTCTCGTCCACTGTTTGGTTGTGGTTCGTATTAGCGAGGGGAATGTGTACTTTTAAGTCTAGCTTACTTGTATATCTAATAAAAAATTCGTTTCTGTTTTAAACAAAGGGTTTAAATGTGTTACCAAAGTATAAATTAATGTGAACTAATTCATTTAAAATAATTTTTACAATTTTATAATTAAATATCAAAACCAAAAGTTATAAAAGTCGACGAAATATGCATACCAATCTAGAGGTCAATTCAAAATCTGTCCAATGGCACCTCATTTGTATAAATTGAATTCGTTTCAGGAGCGTTCAACATTTTCAACACGACTCGACTCGATTCGATTGGATTGCAAAATAGAATCAATTTATTTGGAAATAAAGCGCTCGAATAAAGTTTCATTGTGCTGAACTGATTGCGATAGTGGCACTTGCGAGATTGATTTGTCTTGTGGGTGGGTAAGGGATCATACAATTTATATAATTCTTTAAAATAGATCTGGAGCCATACTCTGTATTTCAGTATAAAGTACAGAACATACGCGATAATCAAAACAACTTGAGTGGCTTTTAACTTGACCAACACTCATTCCAAACGGTTTTCCATAATTTTGAATTTGATTTTTTTTATAATATATCGCGAGTTTACTTTGAAATTGAATAATTTTTAAGATTTATATTAAATATATATAAAACACATTTTTCTAATTTCAATTTAACAGACTTTCAGTTAAAAGTACTGAATAATGCAGTTGTAACTATTCTTCTCACTTTGCGAATTGCTTTCAAACGATTTGGCATCCTGTGGAGTTAAATTGCTGGATAGCTGCTATTATGATTGTGAGTCTGAGTGTGTGTTTGTGTGTGTGTTTGCTATTTTTCTTTTATAACTGTGATATTGCTGGAGTAGGGTGCAGTTATTTGATATTTGAGTTCTAAGAATTCTGAATGTACTCTTTTTCATTTAAAGTCTTCTCGACACTTTTTTGTTCGTTTTTGTTTTTGTTTTTTTTTTTGCACATGAAATAATTCTTCAACCTGAGTTTTATTTAATAAAAATATAAATTTTATTTTTTAGGCGCAATGCAATTTTTCTGTATATGTATTTGTGTGTAAATTTGCCTGCGTGTATGTGTGTGTGTCAAGTGAATTTAAAGTTGTAACTACTTTGCCATTTCTGCATTAAGTAATGAAGTGATCACTCTAATTATTGACTTAAATCATTTGCAGTAAATCAAAAACTTAATTTTCTCCTTTGCCATAATCGAACATTCGAGAATTTTCTATACTCTCTCTCTCTCTACCTCTTTCGTTTTTAAAGTGCACATTCTTCGATTTTATTTATTTATTTTAAATACTTTTTTTGCTGGTGTAGTTCAATGAAACTCTTTTTTTTTGTTGTTTTTTAATTGATTTGTTTACTTTTTAATACGTTTCGATAATTTGTTTGTGGTTGATTGTTAAATTAATCGGTTTCCTTTCGAATACTCCTTTTTGCAGCAATAGGTTGAGCATCGGAATTTTAACTTAAATGTTAACAAGTGCAAATATTTTATTATATTATACAAAAGTGCAGGGCAATATTTAAGAACATTTCTGCTGAGAACCAAAAACAAAATTTTCAAATTTCAAATTGCAAATTCAACTTTTTTATGTTTAATTCGGAAGGGCTTTTCAAACAATAAAGCAATGCATTTCAATAAATGTTAAATGCCAGAGAATAACAATAATTTATATTTTCAAAATTGCAATATACACAATCTTATTTTAACCTATTTAGAAATAAATAAATTAAAAAACATTTAACAAAATAAATATAACTTAAATGGATTTTATTAAAAGTTACCCACAACAAAAATAAAACAAAAACCTCGATAAATAAACTAACAAATAGCATTTAAAAATGTAATAAATATACAATAATAAACCTCAAAGTCTTCTTCTAACAATTTTTTTTATAAATGTTTGTAACATTTTTATAAAAAATTATTTTCAAGCGCAAAGGAAAAAATACAAAGAAAGTAAATTAAAACCAATGGCGGATCCAAAGCCAGATTTTTACAGTATCACGTTTTATTAAGCACGAAGTTGCCTAAACATTTCAAGAGCCCAAAACCTCTCCTCATTGAATCCGTCGATCTTGATGACCCTTCCAATTTTTTTTTAACATAATTCAAAATTATTTAAGTTTTCGGTTCACCGCAAATTTGTTGCTCCAAACTTGATACCCTGGATTAAGCGTATTTCATAAATAAATAAAAATATACATAACAAATTGTGTTTTAAACTTAACAGTTACGAAATTAAAATTGACTTTAAAATATCTTCACAATTTAACTCACAATCGTGCAATCGTGTAACGGAATGTCCTTTTTTCGGTTAATTTGTTTTGTTTTTTGCGTGTTTTTCATTTCATTTCGTTTCGTTTCTTTTGTTTTGTCTTTTGACTTTGTGAATTAACCTAATAATACGAAAATCGCACCGTCCCTGGTCCAAAGGACAGTGGCGGCACCTAATGTGTTTTTTTTTCTTCTTCATCATGTAAGTTATTTTGTTTTGTTTTTGTTTTGTTTGGTTTTTTTCGTTTAGTAAGTTTGGGGGGTTCAAAACGGGACGCATGCATATAGTGTTGTGGTAGTGGTAGTATGTATGTAAGTATGTACGAGTACTTCTTGTTATACAATGTAATTAAATATTTTTTTTTTTCATTTTTTATTTTTTCTCTTCTTCGTAAAATGTGTTTGCTTTGTGCATTTTTTTTCTTTTTTGTTGCAAGATAATAACGCCTTAATTACTTTCTTTTTCTTTCTTTCTGTCTTTCGTTCCTTTTTGTGGTTCTTTTATCTATTTTCTTCGAGTGTATGTGTGTGTGTTTGTTTGTGAACATGTGTGATTGCGTTTGTGTGTGTGTTTGTGTGATGGTTTTCTCCTTTTGTTGTCGCTTTAGAAGAGCGCCGCATTGTTGGCATTCGCGTATGCCTCCCACTCACAGTCGCAGCCCTCCAAGCAGTCGGGGCACTCAAGCTCGCTGTCTTGTCAGTAGAGCCACGAGACCGGCACCCATTGTGGTGTTGTGTGAACGCGTTCGATCGCCGTTTCCAGTGTGGCAATCGTTTCGCTTATGTCGTTGTTTACAATTGTCAAATCGAAGAAGTGCCCATACAACTGGCGCAGCATGTCCGATTCCTTAGCCAAACGCTCCAAGCTGCCATCGTACTATTTTGAAGAAAAAAATTTAATAGAAAAGGCATATTAAAATATTGAATTCCTTATTGACATTTAAACCACAAATATTCCAATATAAAAATAAACAATTTTATAATCAATACAAACAAACCAAAAATGTTTGGTTAAACTTTGAAATGGATTTTTTAAAAATTTAATAATTTTCCTTTTTTTTATTTTAACTTTTAATTTGATAATTTATTTTTTTAAAACTCATATTTTTTATAATTAATTGTATAAGTACTTACATCGGCGATATTCTGTAGCGAAGGTGCTGCAATAAAAACAACATACGGCGTAAACTCTGCAGTTCGCAATATCTTTAAAGCCTGTGGTTCAACGTCGAGTATGGCCATTTTGCCTTCGGTGTGTATGCGGCGAATAGTGTCCAACTTGGTGCCGTACATGGCATCTTCGTGTGTGCCTGTAAACCGGAAAGAAGAGGGAAACAAGCGACGTTTTTAATTTGCAAAACGGAAATATGAATTGCAATTTTAAACAACACACTCACACACATAAGTGTGTGCGCACACAGAGATGAAACACACTTACCATACTCCAGATATTCATTCGCCGCAATGTCGGCCATCATCTCGTCATGCGAAACGAAATAGTAGCTGCGGCCGTTTTCCTCCTCGGGTTTAGCAGGTCTCGTTGTGTCTGTGTAAGAGGGAAGAATACAAAAAAATTATAAAAAAAAAAAACGTTTTAATGTAGAAATTTCATTTATAAAGTGGAGTATTCAATTTTGACTCACGTGGAATGGGATAGGCATATTTATCTGGATACTTGGATATTAATGTATTTTTGATATGGCGACGACCGACGCCATGTGCGCCCAACAAAACCAACGTCTTACGCTGGAAATTGGGATCGCCGACTAGATGAAATCAAAAAGTAATTCAAACATTAAATACAAATTTTAACATACTTCTTTTAGTTTTTTAATATGTACCTGGCACTTTTACAACCTCCTCATATGTGACCACATCTAAAGTATCGAATATTGCGTTGTGCTTAGCTAAATACTTGTCGCGGCACTGCTTCTTCTTGCGTCCAAAAATCGAGCAGTTCACTGTGAAAGAGCAAGAAGCCACACTTTACAAATTGTCGACGCACGAAATGGTTTTAAGTCTTATTTTATATAGTTTTATCTTTTTTATTTTTTTTAGACGATAAGTTGACATGCTCCAATTATGTCTGCATGCAAATACGCGGCGGATGCCATCTACGTCCGGCCTGCTTAACATGCGCTAAGCGACGGTAGCGACGCGCCGCAGCGTTTGTGTTGAAAAATTATGTTATGCCAAAGCGTAGATATACGCGCAAGTAATTTAACATGCTTAAAAACGAGCTTGTAACGCCTCTTGATTAAGTTCAAACATTGTAAAGAAATACTAAAAAATATCTTTAAATACCAGAAAATGCATAAATTATTAAAAATACTTTAAATATATTTCCTTTAAACAAGTAATAAAGTACCGAAAAGAGACTTTTTTGAAAATGAACTAAATTATCACGAAGTCATGGTAATTAATTTGTGAAGGACGTCATTTGGACAAAATGTCATTTAAATTGATTAAAGTGTAAATGGAATTGGCGGAAGTAAATTAATTAGCACCTTAATACAAAAACAAGATAACCAAAATTTCCATAAACCACTTTAGTGAAAGTTTCATACCTTCAATTAAGACTTGATACAAATCACAACTGATCGAAATTTATCTCTTAAAGTTCAGCTCTATTTGGGCCTGACTTTCCAGCAGATAATTCTGTGAATTCTGCTAAACAGAGATTCTGCTGCGAATTTCATTCGAAATTCAATGAATTTATAAATAAAGTTTGACATTATAAAAATGAGGAATTAATTTAAATTTTATCGCGAATTTTAATCACGAAATCAAATTATTATTTTTTTGCAAGTTTATTGTTTGTAATGTTAAAGTGAACAAAATCGAAAACATGCATATATATATGTATATACATATGCATACATATATGTATATGAAAATTAAATTTTATTGGATTTTTTTTTAAGTTTTGATTACTCAAGCCATGACAAAAAGTTTAGAATCAGTAATATGCAATTTTTTTATTTGCTTTACTTTCAAATATTTTCAAAAAAGATACCAAACTAGTCAAAAGCAATTACGAAAACGACAAAAGAAACTAACAAATGCACTAAGAATTACATTCATCACAAGAGTAATATAAAACATATTCTATTCAATATTCGTAAAAAAAACGCGAATACTTTACAAACATTAAAAAACCTAACGCATAAAATTTTTAAAAATACAGAATTGTTGATTAAGCATATCACCGCTTCTTACGGAATAGGTTCTTTAGGAAAGAAAACCTCTTACACGTTCAACGCACTATCAGAACTTTGTTTTCGAAACGACTTCCTTAATGGAGGCGATTTTATTTTCAGATAGGAAGTAACTAAAGTGATATTACTTATTAGTAACTCGCAAGTTTTAATCAAAGATTATTCGGTTTCTGTAAAAAGGCGTCACTACAGCTTGGCTTGGAGAAGTGTTAAAATGGTGCCACTGACTGACTACTTAAAGCAAAAAGCAATTCTAATACTAACAACAGGAAAAACATAACGAAACGAGGATATAGATGAGTGGTGCAAGGACTAAAAAAGTAAGATCAGTGGGTGGTGGTAGTGGGTGGGTGGTTGGTTGGTTGGTGGGTTGGTGGGTTAGCTTGTGGGATGAAACAGTACTGGTGAATCGCAAAAGAGTACGAAAACATACTAGAGTAATAATGTTAAACTAAATTTAATTTTTATTTTTAGTTAATTGCAAGAATGTTGTTTGGTATTTCGGTAATCAACACTAAACAAGACATATTTTCCCAACAAAAAAAAAAAGAAAATATTGTGAAGAAAGAGTTGTTTCAGTAGTAATGCTGAATGTTGTATGTGGTAGCTACCTGTGGATCCATCACACCCATCAGCATGGGCGGAACAGCCTGCGCCCGGTTCTCCTGCATTTAACATTGGTAGTAACATTTCAAAAATGTATGAGGATAAAAGGATAAACAACAATTTGGCAATATTTATGTTTTAAGCTTACGACGAAATTTACAAGTAAAAACCAAAAAACGAAACAACAGAAAAGCCAAACTGAAAAATGAATAACTTTTACGAAATAAACTATCCTCACATGGGTTGATTTGATTTGTTTTGATTTGGGACTTTAAAGAGTCAATTATTCTAGGCGTATGATTAATGATCTGATCTGAATGCATATGCTTATCGTTTGTTTTTGAATGGTGTTGTTGTTGTTGTGTTTCATTTAGTTGTTGTTTTTGCATGCAATGAGACGACAGACACATGAGCTCAAATGAATTTACGAGTACAAAATGGAATTTAGTTGCTACAACCGAAAAAAAGAAATACGATATCAAATAAAGTCTAATTCGGGCTTTTTTTTATTCTTATTATCGTATATCATAACTTTTTGTAAAATCAAATAAAAATAGCTTTTTTAAATATGTATAAAACTACATCACATACACTTTCAATATAGATATTTTAATTCATACAGTTAACATACAATTACACATGAGACCTCCAAAAGTCAAAATGGTATATACAAATTTATATATCGAGAATATATTATTGGAACATTTTCATTGCAATTATAAGCAATAAAAACAACAAATTTGAGATTGGTTGTTATTAGCCAAAAATATTTAAATTTGTAACAAATACTTCATGACTTCCAGATATCTCCATATTGTACAAGAAATCTGCGGATTAAAATGTGTTGGTACTTGCCTTGCTCTTGTTTGGTCTTGTCTACGGTTTGACAAGCGATACGCCATTCTTGCAGTTCAGGCGATGGAATTAGGCCCGCTGAGCCGCCCACCGTATCTAGTCGGGCCTGCCACCAATGATGATCATCCTTACTAATAATCTGAAAAACGTACATTAAAAAGGTTTCATTTTTATTAAAGAGCTTTTTTCTTATTAGAAAAAAAAAACACACACCTGTAAAATATCACCAACTTGAAATGCTATGCCAGCTTGCGCACAAGGAATAAGCTCATCGTCCAGAGGATTGTAGTCAAATTGCGCTCGGACAAAAATCTACAAATTAGAAAATCAAAAATACAAAATTTGCTATTTTAACACATACGAATTAAAAAAAATAGCAAATACGAATTCTGGTCTAATTTTATAAATTGATTCTATCTAATTTGGCTGCGACTAAATTCAGGTGAATGCAAAATATTTCTTTTTACTGTAATTTCATGGATTTGCGAAAAATTTGAAAATAAATTTTAAAATGCAAAAATATAAGAGTTATATGGTTGAAAATTTTTTGCTCTCCGCTGATATTCGATTCTTTGTTGTAATTTACATTTTTAATTAAAGTCTTTCGAAGCATTTGCTTTACTTACGAGAACTGGAGCTGGTCTTATCCTGAAAAGCTGCATTTGCGTAGGGGATTGTGTTAAAAGTGAGAGGCATGTTAATGAGTTATGCGCAAATACAACTTATTTCAAAACAACAACAAAACAAATATAAATATAAATATATAAAAATGACTTGTGTTGCAAAATAAATAAAACATAACAACTAAAAACTAAAGAAGAAGTGCATCTGGAGCTGTGATGATTCCTCTGGAATCCTACAGTTACTAAACACTAGCAATCAAAATCAAGAGTACACAAAGTGTGCATACACACGTACCTCGCATGGTGGCGGAGCACTTCTATACGAAGGAACTATTTTGAAGGTAACAGAACCACGAGCCTCACGCTGAAAATAAAAACCAAAACACAAACACAAACAAAAACAAAGAAGTTCATTTCTGATGGAGTTTCATAATTCACGGCTATTGGAATTTACCAGCATTCGTTGCAGTTGCCCCACCGATTGGTGCTGCACCGGTTGGCTGTTTATTTCGCGAATTTCGTCGCCAACGTGCAGTGTTGCCTGGCGATGTATCATGCCGCCGTGCATAATCCGAGCCACAATGCATCGTCCATCTTCGGTCATCTTAAGCGTGATGCCCTGCAGAGAAATATGATTTATGATTTTTAACAGGAAGCAAATCGTTTAGTTTCATGGATTTGTGAACAATTTTTATACAATGCGATAATTTGAAGCTTACGACTGAGCATTATATATACTACGAGTATATACAATAAAGAAATGTCTATAATTATTGAAACTCTTTTTAATTAACTGATAAATAATTGAATTTAACACAAATGCACATTTTGACTTTACTGAATTATTGTACTTACCATTGGTTCATCGGTATTCTTTTGGAACTGCACCAGACGCACGCGGGTCACATGCTGCAGCTCGCCGCTTTCGACATTATCGATCTCGTCGCCATTGATGTAGGGCGCCATGGGTGGCGGAGTCACACGCAGTGCCTCGTCACCATACACATCGCGCGCAACAACATCATGGGTGTGCAGCAGTGCCTGTAACGAAATAGGGAGGCAGTGATTTTATATATAAGTGGCAAAAAGATTACTCCACCACTTGCAATTGTTGTTACACATTCTTCTGGCGGGTGGTGGCGACCATTAAAAAAATAATTAACAAATAGTTTACTATCAAGTTGGGTAATAAAACTGTCGCCTTCTGTGCTCGAAATTAAATTTTCGATACCCATTCTCATATGCCCGTCTCCACCCGCGCTCACGCTCATATATCATAACCCCAAAACTGGCAACCGCAAACTTTCTCAACTCAACTCAACTGAACTCAACAACAAAGCCCAAAGGATATTTGGCAACATTTGCTTGCCTGCAGCATGTGGCCTTGCGGTTACAAAACAGTATTCCGCTTGTGCGCCACCAGTACAAGTCGAACGAAGGGCAATGTAGAGGAAGCAAGAGTAAGTGGAAGCTGGCAGGGTGGTGTTGTATGGTGGTAAGGGCTTATGTTGAACTTCGATTCTAATTTAATGAAATGTCCCTACTCCGCGCCGCCGAGTACAAGTATGATGCTCTGCTCTACCGCATCCGCATTGCGGTTTAATATTAAATTTTCGTTGGATTCACACTCGCCTTTCAAAATAAACCGCAATATTAACCTAAACCCCACTAACAATACGTAACCTCCCACCCTCCTCCTGTGCATTTCTATCGCCACTGGATGCTTAATGAATTACGGTCAATAACACTTTGAATATGTTTCGCAATTAAATTGCGGTCCTGCCCCTTCGCTTGCTCCTTTGATGACTGCCAGCTTGCCTGCCTGCCTGCCTTCCTGCCTATCTTCCTGCCGCGGGCGTATTTCATATTTCATCATTAATTGAACTGTTGAAATATTAAAAAGATTCTCATCGTGAATTATATTTTTATGGACACAAGGTACGCACAGTCGCAGCCCCAGACATGCGCCGCACGTGTCACGCGTGAAAGGCGCTTTTCGCTCGCGCGCTTGTTTGGAGAGAAAGAAAGTCAATTTAATGGAACAAAGCCACCACGCATCACGGCATCACATTGTACTAAATGGAAGCTGCCTGTCTACTGCTGTGGAAAAGCTTTTTTTGCTGGAAAAGCTTCATTTCCAATGTGCAAATCTGAATGAAAAGACCATCAACTTTTTTCACTCGCAACTTGTTCGCATCAACGAAAACGAAATTCAAGTATGAAGGGTAGTAATTCAAGAATAAATATTTTTTTGTTATTTGTCGTTGGTATTGGAGTATACATTTTCTAACTCTCGATATTTCGATTCGAAACTTACAAAGCAACTAAAAAAGATTGCAAAAATGTAGATTTCGATTTTAGGCAATGCTCGTCATAATGAAGACCAGAACGTTTCAGAGAAAAATTCTTCGAAACATAAATGGTCCGCTTTGCGTCGATGGCAAGTACAGGACTAGATGGAAAATCGAGATGAAGCTGTATGCTGACATTGACATATTTTCGGTGAAAACTGATCGAAATTTTATGTATGCATACAACTACAAAAACAACATTTTTCTCTTTTCTTTGATTAAAAGATGTTTAAATCAATTTACTAATTTTGGTTCCAAATAATGTTTCTTAATGTTTTAATTTAATATTTTTCATGTTATTACGGACAATTCTTAAATTGCGTTAGAAATTGAATTATCCCAAGCTTAATTAACACAAACAAAAAACAAAATCTTCACCCGAAGTGGATTTGACTGTAATCTACAATATTTAAATTTGCTCATTTGTATTCCCTTTTATGTAATTTCATAAACTTTAATCACTTCTTCTGCTAAAATGTAATTCTGTTATCCGTTTCCAGGCAATATCAGTAAAAATTAATATGCTCAATATGCACTTCACTTAAACAAGTTTAAAGGGATTCATGGAACAACTCAAAGGTGCCAAGTAAAATTTCAGAGCAATTCAACGAGTATGTGGAATATAAGTAATACCAAACGATATCGCAAGGTATATACACAGAGAAAAATAAAAAACGTTTTAACATTATTGACAAAATGTAAAAATACACAAATTAATTGTTGTCATTAGAAAATTTTTATCCTTTAGATTAGATTTTATTTATATTGTATGACAATAAAAAATGTTTACTTAACATTTTCCTCTTTAAGTGTACCTTAAGATAAAAATACAATTTAGATGTCAAATAACGAGTTACAAAGTAGAGGAAGTTGTAGAGCAAAAAAATTTAAATTGAATTGAATTGGTTGGACGTCTTAACTTCCCATTTAAAATCGATTTGGTGAAGATGTAAAGAAAAAAAACTGTCACCCTCACTGTGCGTTGCTCGAACGACAGACAGACAGACAGACAGACAGACAGACAGACAGACAGACAGACAGACAGACAGACAGACAGACATACAACGGGAGAATTATATCCATAGCACAGAGAAATACAATTTTATGCATAGAAATAGCGAGAAATACAAAAAGTTGGCATAGTTTTGCATTAATATTGGCAGCGGAAATGCACAAATGTCATCATATTTTACGGGTGAAATCATAGAAACGATTTGATTTTGATTTCCCCTGCAGAAACTATACGAGTATAGCACATATATACATACATAGTAGAAATACATACGAACGGTCTTTTCTCATTTCGAGCTGTTTCCGAACAAACGAAGGGACGCCATGCCAACACGTCGTCTGACATTTTGACGCACTGAAGAAAGCAATAAGATTCGAGAAATAAAATTGCGTTGAATAAAATTTGCTGATGGCAAAGTTTGCCACTAAACTATGTAAGTCCTCGCACAGAAATATAAGCACGACAGGCGGACTGCTAGAGGCCTAAGGGACGGAACAAACACCACGGACGGCGCAGGATGGCAAACAGTCAGAAAGGAAGGAAGGAAATCAACGACATAATCTAATTTAATGCTGCCCTCCCGCCTACATTTTGCTGCTTCACTGGCGCCAAGTCCACGAGGCACACGCCAAGCAAAACCAAACCAACCACTTCGCACTTCGTTAGCCCAATAAAATAGTGAGTTAATTTAATTCGGCCAAAGTTGTGTCGTATTTTTATTTTGGCCAAATTATAATCGCATGATGCCATTGCACGACGGCGCAAATCCTTTCATTCACAAAATTACGATACTCACTACACTTATCGCAAAAAAAAAACAAAAATGTTAATAAGCAAAATCACTTGCCGCCTAGGCTCGACTCTGGCAACGGGCGTAGACAACCGAATTTATTATTTTCTGAGTATAATTTCAATAAGTATATATAAAATTATCACATTATTATACAATTAAATCCATATCCGCCATAAATATCGAATTATAAAAATGGATTGGAAATACCACCCCCACACCCCACGCCCCTAACTCCATAAAATAAAACAGAAAACCCAAAATTCTTAAACTACCCATTAATCTGCTCAAATAAATTCAAAATTTTTTTGATTTCCTATATTTCTAAACATGAATCTTTTCGATTGATGTATTCTAAAGATTCTTTCGTCTATATTTTAAGTTTTATCGTTACTTAAAAATTCTACTAAATACATAATAAGTACAATATAAATATATAAATCCTATCATTAAAACTGTAAAGTTCCTGAGTTAGTCTCCAATTTGTTGCTTCCCCGCATGTTTTCCTTTTACTACGTTCTTGTAACTAACGCTACCAAATACGTTTCAGCCACGGATTAGCAAGAAATTTGAGAAGCGTTCTGCGATACGAACCAGTGAAAGTCTGCATAGTTTATGTTCATTCATCCACAGTCACATCCAGACCCAGGAGACAAGCGACAGGCAAAACTGTATAACTAACTGGCTGGATGGCTGACTGGCTGCCAGTATCAGAGCAGCATTTAGCTCTGATTTTGATTTTGATGATTAATAAAAGTTTGAATGGAGGAGTGCAGATAATGGTTCTTGGTTCTTGGCTCTTCGTTGGTTGGATGGTTGGACGGTTCGTTGGTTGGTTGGTTGTTTTTGACACTTGCTTTAGTCAACCGGAGATTACTCGACAGCATTTAAGTTGGGTTAGTGCTGATACAGCATCAACAAAAACAGAGCCAGCCCTATCTATCGTCAACAACTATACCCTATACCCCACATCCAACAACAACAACAACGACGACGACGAAGAGGATGAGGATGAGACAAGAGACCGTCATTTGTTGGTTTTTATAATTATAGCAATAATATTTTTTGGGACTAGCGGTATAAGTGCACGGGGTGGAAAAGAAGTAATCTGTGCAGTTGGTTTGGTTTGTGTTTGTCACCACATGAGAAGCTCCACCGTTCGTTCAGTTCGTACATTCGCTCGTTAAGTTGATTGCGAAAGGAGCTGAATCATCTGGATTAATATTGCTGAATTTTAATTAGAATGCTTCGGTAGTTACTAAATAGCTGCAAATTTGGGAAACAATTTATAACACCGTCTGTGTCTCTTTCTGTTTCTGCTGCCAGAGAAACCTTTACGCTTCTCAGAGTTTTGACATTTTTGTTATCAGCACGAAAACATGCACTGCACTTTGCTATGCTGTCCGCAACGATGGAATGAAGGACTTTTGGATGGTTTACGACACAACAACGTTCGATTAAAAGTTATTAAACAAAAGTTATAAAAAAGGAGCCTAAATAATAGAAATATTGTTTTTATATATGTACGAGTTTACATTTGACCATGGCTTTGCAACAAATAATTTGAATTAAATAAAAGCCACTTTTAAACCACAAATCAAACCACAATTTCAACAAAGCACACAGAAAATTGCTTCCTTTGTGGATTACTTAAATATGTTAGTAAGCTGTTGGATTTTAGTTTAATTTTCATTTTCATTTTGCACTTTTTTCCATTTCCATTTCCAGCCAGCAGCATCCACTGTCATTGCATTGTTCCATCAAAAGATAAAATATAATTTGGGAGAGAATTCAGAATAACATTATTTTCGCATAAACCACTTTGTTATCGCACTGAAATAGCATCCATCCGTCCATTGTATTCGTTCGCTTGTTGTTTGTTCCAACGCTGCTAGTCTCGAAATACCAAGACACAGTCTTACAGTTAACATTGGCTCATAACACAACATTTGCTGTACGACTATGTCGCAGTAATTGAGCGCTATCAAAATCACTTCCTTTATTATTAGCTGCGGCGCAGCATAAACACAAGCATCCGCCACAGCGGCAGAATCAGAGCAGAAGAATTCATAGAAAATGTACCAAAGCTTTGGCGTTGTGGCTGGCTGGCTGTCTGCCTGCTTGCTTGCCTGCCTGCCTGCGCCTGGCACATCACTCACGCGCTTGTTCTAAGTGCGAAACAGTAGCGCAGAGCAAAGCGGGTGGGCGCACAGGCGTAAACACCGCAGGCTGACGCCGCGACTACAATGGTTGCTTCTTCTTCTTCTTCATATTATTATTTTTTCACTGTTTTTTGTTCATCCTTAGCTTCTCAGGCTGCTTCTGCTTCTTCTTGTTCTTGTTCGTCATATCAAGTGAGTGACATGCATTCAGAATACTTCTCTGTACTGCGTGCCGCGCACTTTGCTGCTGTGAAGGATTCAACACATTCAACAATAGACGACAACAAAAACAACAACAGCTATGATGATGATGATGACGACGGTTTCAGCAACAGCAACAGCAGCAGCAGCAACACACAAACCGCTTCCTGCGTGCACACTTATCAGCGCCATTTATCTGCGAGAAGCTGAGGAAGACGACGGCCGTGTCAAAACTCACTCAAACAAAATTGACGCTTCTCGTGTCGTGTCGAAGCTGAGTGGAGGATATATGTCCTCACAAAATATGTACTGGTATTGTGTGTGTGTGTATATGTATGTATGTATGTGTATAATTTAGGGCCGCATAAAATACGGAAAAGCAACACTTTTTAAAAAGCTTTTAGTAAGTTCAAATTTTTCGAATATTTTATTTAAAAATTTGAATTATTTAAAAACGTTAACTTAATTAACTGTTAAATCAACATTTATATGTATAAGACAGTTTAAAATTTATTTTCCATTGTCTTATAAAATTCTTATTTGACTTTAATAAAAACTGTCATACATGGTAGTCCTTCGACTTAGAATGGTGAGGCGACTTCCAAAATGCATAATTTTATTTTTTTTATGAAATAAAAAATTTCTTAAAACCAGTCAGTTTAAAAAAATTGAACGAAAATTGTGGTCTTGGTAAAATCAACTTTTGTAAAAATTATTGTTGTGTCAATTTTTTCGTGTTAATTTGTATAAATATAATAATTTATAGTTGATTTATGTGATGAAAAAAGATTTGTGGATAAAACCGATTTGCACGAAAATGTTTCGAAGAATAAAGTTAATATGAGTAAAACCGCACAAGTTAAAAAGTCGACTTTGTTACTTTTGATCTACTAGGGTGGCCCTGGTTTAAGCTTGTGTGTGTTGCTTTGTATGTGTGTCTGTGGATGTATGTATGTATTTGCACATTAATTCCTTTATTTGTTGCAAAACTTTGTTTATTTAATTTCACAAACAAAGCCAAACAAAACGAAATATAACAGAAACAACAGCCAACAATAAACAAGAGAAAAACAAGAAAAAACAAGAAAGAAGAAAAACAAATACAAATACAAATAGAAGCCACTAACTAACTTCTTCCACTTTTTCTGTTACTACTTTTTCGAAACGAGTAAACTAATTATTTCGTGACTTTTTGTGTTGAAAGTGCAAAATTCATAGTTGGCTTGACTTGGATTGGCTTGGCTGAGCTGCGCACGCTCTGTTTTGTTATATACGCCGCCTCCATCCATTCAGTTGTACGCCCACTTGCCTGTGCCTGCTTGCTATGCCTAATCCTTTTAAGTGTTGAGCAATTACCAAGTTTGCAAGTGAAGTGTGCCAAGGATGATGAGTAGGACCTGAAATGAGCCCGAACTGAGCTAAGTTGTACTATGACAACACAACACTCACTCATTCACATTCACATTTACTCATACTCATACTCCTTCACTTTTGTGTAAATGAGATAATTTGAAATTACATTGTCCTTGGCTGGCGGCAAGCAGCGAACGAGCGTCAGTCGAGCAAACTGGCGAATCAACATTTTTGCTGCCATGTCACACAACCCCAAAGGACATCATCATCATTTTCATATCGTACCTACATACTATATGCACAAAATATGCTTATGACCAGATTTGTTGGGTCACAGTTCAAAATTGCAAATTATGACCGACCCGCTTACAAATGAACTCGTGACACAAGTGCAAAAGCAAGAAACAAACAAACAAAAACACAAACCCAAACCCAAACCCAACATAAGGCAATATTGTAATAAGCTAATGTAAACTTTGTCACTTAATTCTAGTAAATAATTTCACAGACATTTCGGCGGTTCGAAGAGTTGTACGAGAGTGCAACAATTTTATAGGTTAAATTAAAAGCACAGCGGACACAATTTTTCAAATTAGATTCGATATTTTTTCATTGAGGTCTTCTTAGGTTTTCGAAAACAAAGCTTTAGAACAAACTAAATACCCCAGTACGTTGCAAGCTAAACGCAAAGATTCTGAAGAATACTTTGGAATATAATGACACAGATTTATTTTTATAATCAAAATCAGAGTAATAAGTTTCGATTGTAAATGTTCAAAACTTTCCTTGAAAATGTGAAATTGTTTTTATATAAATATTTTCGTTTACAAGCGAAGCTATTACAAGTTCAGCTACTCGCTTCAACAATGTAATAAAAAAATATTGTTTTCATATTGATCGAAATTTGTATAATAGCAACGATTTCAACATCAATAGAATTAAATAGGGCGTGTCTTATTATTTTATTTAGCAATTCAATTTAATTATCACAGCCAACCTTTATTTTAAGTTTTGTAATCATCGACACAACTTAAACGTTTTAAAGCTTTCCAAATTTTCAAACAATGGCCACTTCCCAACCTAACCAACCAACCACCCACCCATCCTTTCATTCATTCATTTAGCCGTCTTTTCTGCCTGCTATTCTTCCTTTTGACGCCGTTCCGTTCGACGCTCCGAAACACATAAACTACAACAGACAATGGACTGGAACGCCGTAACTAATTGCATTAGTTACATTCAATTTACCTTTAATAGTCCCAGTGATGGACGACATTCGAAAGTACCTCTTTGATTCGTGCTTAAAGGACAAATTCAACCACACTCACATACCTGGACCCATTTAAAGTTATCGATAGATACATACGTATGTATGTATTTAGTACAGCACAATTATCCAATAATGCGATGCATTCATGCGGATGCAAGTCTTTTGTGAATCGAAATCGGATATCTTTCTATGCCTAAGGAATACCTACCTACTTGGATAAGGCTTTTATGAAATAGTCTTACATGTCGCTGACACATTTTCGCTGCCAGTAATGAAGATTCTTTGTGCTTTGCTTACCTGAAATCAAGAAGAAAAGAAGAGAGAAAAAGGACATTTTAGATGTGGTGCAAACAATCCAAATAACTACAACTACTTCTAAAGGCAATACTCGTAAGGTGGCAAGAATCTATTTGTTTTTTTTTTTATTTAAAGCACAGTCATTTAATAACTTTGCGCAAATCTATTAAATTTATACTAAAATATTTTAGCGGTTGCTTAAACGTTTTTACAATTCATCACACAAGCACACACTGTACACACACATACAATTGCATAGATCATTTACACATATCACACGTGAGTCACTGTGATTTCACACTCGTCAACCAATGATTTCGATAAACAATTCATAAATAATTTTAATGAGTAAAGAAACCGAAGTTATTATCACATAATCTAAATAAATCGTATCATAAATTATTCTGATAATTTTATTAAATTTAAAATCCAATATAACCGGAACTGTAACCGTCAAAACTCAAACAATGGCGTGACAAGCCGTTTTGACGTTTCGTAATTGACATTTGACAAAGCACAGTTGTTTTAGGACATTGTAGTTTTTTATCGCAAATCAAGTTGATATGTAAAACAAAATCATACTATTTAAAAAAATTCCTCAACCAAGTCGTAATGACTTGCCTGCGATAACTTCAAAATATTTCAATATTTGATAAACATTTTTAGTGAATAATAAAATACGCGATTATTTATGTTAAAAAGATCTGAACAAGTCAAAACTACAAAAAAAAAAGGAAATTGGTTTCTTTACTTGAATTTGTTGAATTTGTCGAATGTAGCAATTTAACGGTATAATCGTATATCAGTTGAAAAAATCAAAGTTCGTTTGGTTGGACTTTTTCATTGCACTTGCACACGCCTTAATTACCTGGTGTCCGGAACATATAGAACCATTTGGAACGCGCACTCGAAACGGGCTATGCACGGGGCACGATGTTCGTGGGCCCCAGCGCGATGACGCGGGACCCTGTATTTGCACTGAATTAAAACTATTTGAACTACATGGATTAAACAAGGGCGGCGGTGGCGCCGGTGGTCCAATGCTTATATTGCTTAGGCCACTCATGCTGCGGCAGTGTCCACCGCCGCCGCCGCCACTAGAGATCATCGCTGTGTCACCAACTCCGCTGCCGCCGGCTAGACCGCCTAACGAAATGTGTGATCCCAGCAGGCCGACACCGTTCAGGCCTACTCCGCCAACGCCGCCGCCGGCCCCGCCACCGGACATCATCGACTGTGATAGAGATGACTGCGAGGCCACGCCATGGTGGTACATCGCATGCGTCGCTCCAGCTCCTCCGCCACCGACACCGCCACAGTTGCCGCTCCCGCCGCCGCCACCGCACGCTGTCCCCGCTCCCGTTGAAGACCATTGACCACCGCCGCCGCCACCACCACCACCACCTGCTCCACTACAACCACCGCCGCCTCCTGCCGCTACCGACCCAAGAATGCTATTCGCTGCGTGTGAATCGCCGCCGCCGCCACAGTAGTGATCCACGGCAAAACTGTCTTGGCTACCAGAGCATTGCAATCTGTGCGGTGGCGGTGGAGAAGATTGCCTTGAGTAAATTTTTATTTAGTTGACGTCGTGTCCAGCGCCCAGCAACGTGAGTGATCTTCTGCTGTGGCCTGATATGTTGAATTTAAATTAATCGCAGGCGATCAATACTACAGCGCGGTCTAATTTTTTAGCGCCGCAAGTGCCAACTTTCGTGGCAGCAACATCATATGCAGAGAAGCGGAAGGAAGAGCATCGATGCTTCTGTTTGTTACTTCGTTCGTTCGTTCGTTTGTTTGTTTGTTTGTCTTAATCACAGCGTTTTTGCAAATTGCGGAATTTTGCGGTTTGGTTTTTCTTAATTATTTTCTGTTGGCCCAATTGTAGTCTAGGTTTTGTTTTTTTTTTTTTGTTTGTCTTAGCTGCCCCACTTTTGTGTAATAACTGTTCTAGAGTTTTTTTGGTTTTGGTTTTTATATATTAGTTTTTGATATTTGTGTAACAATAACGAGACAACAACAACAACTATCTTATAGATACAACAATTGAAACGAGTGTTCCTAGTTTAAGAATTGATTTCTGGTATATTTGGTATTATTCGGTTGCATTCGCAGCACGGTTAAGTAAGCTTCTGTAGTTAGTTTAAAAATTTCAATTTTATTTATCACTGTACAATGGTGTTATATCTTTTGTTTTTGCTTTTGCTTTTGTTTTTGTTTTTGTTTTTTAATTATTGTGTTCGGTTATTTTAATTGATATTTGTGCGGTTCTGCTTTTTAAGTTTAAGACTATTTTATGGATTTATTTATTTTATTATTTGTTTAGTTGCATCACATTTTTTGTTTTTGTTTTTGTTTAATTTCTACAGAATTTAGTTTCAAGTTTTAGTTTCAAGTTAGTTATGAGTAAGCAATTTTTTGGTTAGTGACTTAATAGTTAGTGAGCATGCGATTTTCTGGAAGAAATGTAAAATGCAAAAATTAAATTAGTGGTTTTTCCTTGAGTTCTCTACGAGTAAAAAGTTGCATCTCACAAAAGAAAATCAATCGAATCATTTAAAAGTAAACCGTAAAGTTTAAACAACAGAATAAATTTCGGTTTTGTAACGAAAGGAAAGAACAGAATTGATAAATTAGTAAATAAAATTAAAAATTAGTTTGTACAAAAATAAAAGTTTTTATACTTCCGATTTTTATACTGAAAATAAAAGATGAATACCAGCAAAAAATATCTGCAATAAAATGATATAAAAGTAGGAGAATCACACATCTTATCAAATGGTCGATAAATTGTGACACTTTAAACTATTTTACAGTGAATCAAGAATTACTCAATTGAGCTGAACTGATTAACATTGTTTTATTCAACAAAAAGAAAATTGCAACGTCTCTCGAAGATGTAGATTCCACAATTCCTAGGTTAACATTTTCTTCTTGTGTTTCGTTTTTAATAGTACGAGAGCTCTTAATAAAAATACCGCTTTAAAGTATTTGTTACATATATTATATATATATGTATGTACATCCGATGTTGTACTCCTGAACTTCATAACAGCGAAGTTCGTATATACAATAAAAAAATCGTTGCTATGAAATTAGGATTTCGATGATCTTCCAAACTCGAAAAAAAACACGAAAACAAATACAAAAACTATTTAATAAAATCTGTTTTTAATTGAACCAATTTATATTTCTCTGAACAATTATATAAGAAGCCTCGAAATTAACATTATTTAATAAACCGAAATTGAAATAATAAATCGAAGTTTTTTTCTTTTGTTTGAAATCTGACCATATCGAACAAAATATATCAATTTCTTATGCGAAATTTCTATTTAAGCATACAAAATTAAACTTTATAATTTTCTGCATTATCTGTATAACATGATTCCGAGTACTTGTAGGAATTAGATCAAACGAAAAAAAAATGAAACTTTTACGTGTGCCCAAGTACAAATTAAATTGAAAACTTTTCTACAGCATCCCAATGCAGCGATGAAGAAAACTAAAAGCTGCTATTGCGAAGGAACAGGCAAGTGGGCGGGCATTCATTCATTCAGTCGAATGGGAATGGGATGTTGTCTACTTAGTATGAAAATTAATTTCAGACGCACTCACTGAACGAACGTTTGAACATGAACAGAAAACAACAAAAACAAAAAAACAAGCCTCGCTAATAAAAAGCGCATAAATAATTTGCAAAAGGAAAGAAACAACAACAAAAAACCAGTAACGATTTCATAAAAAATTCAAATCATAAAAGCAAAAATTAAACGAATGAACGAAACTAAGAGGAGAGACGCAACTCCGGTATACACAAATTTAAGATGAAACGGCAAAGTCATACTTACTGCAGCAGAAGAAGAGTCCGAGCGACGAGAATCGAGTGCTGTGCTGTGGTGCGATGCGATGCGATGCGATACGATACGATGCGGTACGCGGCGGCACTGCTTCCCCCTCCACCAAATCAAAATCAATAAGGGGGACTACTTTTTCGGGGTAGTGTACGTGTACGTAGCACGGTCGAAAGGATACGGATGGATGGATGGATAGATGGCTGCTGCCGTAACTTTGAATTGCAAACAATTTCGACAAAGCACAAACAAAACAATCGCAAATTAACTTTTTTCTAATTTAGTTAAAGACAAAATCTGTGGAAGGTTCTGTTTGAAAATCCAAAGTTGCGAAAATTTTGTGCGAATTGATTTTGCGAAGCGAGACGAGATGAGACGAGCGAGGACGACTTCGTAGCAACAACCAGCAGCGATGTACTTCTTCCAGTTTTTCAAAAAGTTCTGCGATTGTTGCTTTACGTGAGTGTGTGTGTGTGTGTGTGTGTTTCTGTGTATGTTTGAGTGTGTAAGTGTAAGTGTGTTTGTGTGTACAAATACGTGCGTGTGTGCGTACGTGTGAGAGAGTGTATTTGTACGTGTCAGCAAACGAACGAACAACTCCCACACGAAATACACAAAATTTATGCCCCGAGACCGCAGAGCAATATGCAAGGAAAACGCAATTTTATTTTTTCAACAGAAACTCAATTTTTCCGACATCAAATATGTACATTTCGCTTTCCAGTTTTTGAATAGGTTCTATTTTCCTTTGGTTGTTTCACGAAAAATCCAATTATTTTGCAAGATAGGAACAAATATGCCGATTCGTTACGAATTCGATTTCACTTTAACCGGAAACGGATACACGCAGCAGTAGACTACTCGCTCGATTGATTTCCGAAGAAAAAGCAATTTCTGTAGACTTTTTTTTCGCCAGAAGAACTTCTTTGATTAAAAACGATTTTTAAAGATTTTTTTAACGGAGTCAGAAGTCTTTTTTTGTTATTTTTTGCTTTAAATGTACACAGTTCCAGTATTTGTGTGTGTTAGATGGGTATGTGTGTGTGCGCGAATGTGTTTGTGTGTGTATTTTTTTTCCTAGTGAGCTGCTTTTGTTCCGTAAGCGCACTGCTGAGTATTGTACCCTTTCCAGCCAAGGGCTCGCGTTAAACTGCCACAATCTAAGCGAGCAAGGTGCACAATTATAGATTGCTCTGCAACAAACCGAAAGTACAGATTCTGTTGGCTGTCTGTCTGTCTGTCGGTCTGTCGGTCTGTCCGTCTGTCTGCTGAATGCAGATTTCTGCTTCGTGTGGGTTTCACCTTTCGACAGCAAACCAGCACAGACACAACATCAGCAACATAAGCAGCAGTAACAGCAGCAGGAGCAACAGCAATCAATTTCCGGTGCAGAACTCCATGAATAAAAGAGAGTGCGCACACACGAGAGCGAGACAACGCGACTCTCGATACCACCATTGCTGGTGGGTGGTGGATGCTGCATGCTGCCCAACACTCAGCTTCCGCTGAATCTGTAGCTTTGTATACCAACTTCCAACGAGCTACACGAAGTCTGTTGCCGATGTAATGCAGAATACTGGACATGCGTACTATACACAGACGAGCAAAGGCTTCTCACATCACACAGCTTGTATAGTTTCAAAGTTGCCAGATATAGATACCCACATCTTAAAAATAAATCTCAGCTACGACTTCATAGAAGCCGTCCAAGAAGAACAAATACGCATACCTTTTACCAAGATATCGCCCTATACTAGCAACCTTAGTAGTGCAAGAACAAATTTCAGTTAACTGAATTGAATGGAAGGTTGTAGATCAAAATAGATTTACAAATAATTGCAAAAACGTTAACAATTTAATAATAATTTCGTGAAAACAAAAAGGTCAGTTTTATTTCAAATGTTGTTTCAAAGGTTATTTACAGAGCATGGACTTTGCTACAATTACAGTTAATTTACTACGCTTTTTAAAACACTGTAACATTTTCACACTATTTTTTTAAATTAATTAATCCTGAAAAAAAAGTTTTTTCACTGCCAAGCCATAAAAAATGGCGTCTAATCAATGTTTAAACGCAAGTTGTATTTAAATAAATTGGAAATGCGTACCTCATTTGTTGCAAATAAAGTATAGTAAGACTCTTGTATGTGAATCTACCATATATGGCAACTATATGAATATAACATTAACATGTGTTGGTATGTCCAACATTGGTGGCATCATTATTGGCATCCGACGACGATGACGACGACGACGTCGACAAGGAGAAGGAGCAGGAACAGGAGCAGGAAAACGACAAAGAAAACACGAACGCTTACTCAGAAAAAGAGACTCAGGCAGAGGCGCAGAGATACGAGTCAAATGCCCAGTAGAGGCACAAAGACTGTAATTTATTGCGCAATGCCTTCATTTGTGTCCTTGTTTACAAATGTAAGTAACTGCAGCAACGACGACAAACGACGACGGCAACGGCAACTTGAATAGGTATTGCCTTTGCATGCCGCGGACATTGCCTATGCTGGTTGTGCTCTTACTGCAACGCCACATCCTGCTGCACATGTGTATCATCAAGCTCGTCTGTCCTCTAAGTAGGCCGTTTTGTGTGGGAAGTGTACTCGTATGTGTGTAATGTGCATTTCGGTGTCCACCTTCAGGACAAATGATGGAACTGCGGTGAAATTCATGCCAAATCATGCAGCACATCATCATGTTAAGAGATAGAACTACACATACACAATACACTAGTGCACACACAAAATATACGGGAAACTAGTTCTCAAATAAGGCAAAAGGACGTGGTGGCTTTGACGCTGCTGCTGATACTATGTGGATTCATTGCCAAAAAGGTGGCGTCCGACCGCAACCTAATTGCAAGTGGTAAACATGTTTGCGCTCTGCTCGAAGGAAGCAACTAAAACACACAATTTGTGTCAGGACGAAGAAATTATACAAACGAGAATCTCCTCCTCCTTCGCGTCTTCTGCATTCGCTCTGTATTTAGCATGATGTAACTTTACCACAAAGTGGTGTGAATTGTGTGCGAGAAGAGTAAATGATTATTTAAATGATTGCAGTCAAATGTTGGGCGGTTACGGGGTTCGATTAAGGTGTGAACGCTCTGTGTTCTACCAATGTTGGTTGTGTTCCTTTGATTAATATATTTCAAACAAAATTGTATTATATATTTCATTTCGAAATACAATTATCTATTAAGTTCAAATTAAATTAAATTTGTTATAAATGTCGAGAACATTTTAGCACATATTAGTGACCACCAAGTACAGCTTTTAAATAACTTTGGAACATGAATTCCACAAAAACAAAAGGACTCTTCTTACAACGCTAGTACTTAATTTAAAGTACCAGCTTCTTTTTTAGTACAATGTTTTATTTCTAAAGCTAATGTATACTACGAAAAGTTCCTTTGTCCAAAAATTAAAAATTCCTAAAATCAGTTCATACAATTTTTTTTAAAATCATAAATATTTTTTAAAGAAATCGGCAAAGTTGCCAGAATAACTTATTGAGGGAAAAGTATTCAACGTTCAGAGCCCATATTTGAAATTCAAATATTTCTTATTGGACCATTATCATTTGATGCGATTAGACAGACGAAACACTTAAAACAAGACAAAATGTAAATCTTCGGGTCAATAAGATTTAAACTAAAGCTTATTCTAGTTGGATACAGTTTCAAATCAACAGTAAAATAACTGCAAATTCGGCAAAATTTTACTTCTTTCGAAACCTTTTGCACTTGCGATTACAAAATTCGTGTCGCTGCGCCATTACAATAAATCTCCTTATCCCAAGAAACTCTTCTTAACAAGTACAAACGTAAATCATTAAATACGGACGTTCCATATGAATTTTGAATTAATGCGCAATTTTTAGCATTGTTAATCGCAAGGACCATGCCAAGGACCAGATACGGAGCGCTGTAGGTCAAGGTTTTACGAACACATGCATTTGAGTAATGAAACATATACAATATTCCCACACAAACACACACACACACACTTAAATACATACAGACACCCAATCACTAATATACATACATATGTATGCTATAAACATACGCATACAAATCTTTACATTCATTCAAACATATACAATAACAATCGGCCAAAAATTTGTCATCGTGAATCGTTAAGACGCTCTATGCGATGCGATGCGACAGACGCCAATCGAAATTGCGGATGTCGCGACGTGCAGGACGGCGCTGACACGATTTGTGACTGATTCTTGGAGTAGGATGTGTCAAAAGCAAATTTACCTTCTGGTGTAAATTATTGTAATAACGGGTGATGTATGGCGGCAGCTGCTCGGCTGTTTCTAAACCAATCCACTGGAAACAAACAATCGATGCTGACGATGAATCATAATCTTCGTCCTCATCCATTCAAAACAAAAATAATCTTGTTTTTGTCGTCGTAGCTGAAGTAGGTTGCGTTGCGTTGTGTTGTGGTTGTTGGTGTTGGTGTTGCTCGGTTAAGGTTTACAACTCTCGACGTTCATTGGGTCACTCGGAACAGTTGTATGCATTGTATGTTCTTCTGTCCCTTAACGGGTGCTTCACTAAAATACGTTCTTTTATATAAAACACTGAAATACTCGTCCTCATTATTATATTCGGTCAGCAGCAAACGGGCATCACCGAATCGACAGCACAACGAAAAAGTCTTGGCTTTGCAGCACACAAATAAAGTAATTGCGAGATTTTCGATATATTCGCATTGTACGCGACCAGATTTCGGGAACGAGAAACCAAACGCGCGCGGATGAACACCAGCGTTCTTTGCCGCCAAAATTGCCAAAGCAGCTCACGTGGCATGCTGCTTGAGCTTGCGCGGGGTAATTGGCTTGTTAGCTACGCGTCGTGTTGTCTCATTAAAAATTGGGTCAAGCTTTCGCGAATCCACCACATTGGGGCGCTTCGGTTGGCGCGCCAGCAAACAAAGGCAGAAGAAGGCAGATTTTGGTCGCTGTGGTCACTCGAGATTTTCTTTTGACGAGGGTTTAACTTTATCTTTTGCGCATAAACGAACTAACGAACCGTTCAGATACATAACAGAAATAACAAAAACTACAACAACATCAAGAACGACAACAAACTTGCCTAAGACGCATTTAAACACAGACAGCAGCATCTGCTATGGAACGCGCCCGAGCTAATGTTTTAGGGCGCGGCGGCAGTTATGGGCGGTCGGACGGGCAAACGGACGTATGTATGTATATCTGGCGTCGGCGTGCAACATCGGGCCACCAAAATTTATGGACACTTTTTAAAACATAAATAGCATTAGCAGCTTTTTTACACGTGACTTAACGAATGTCAAATAAATCACAAAACGAAATGCGCCAGGACGACAACGACAACGAGAACGAACAACAACGAAGCTGTGCTGTGCTGCGTTGCCCCTAGCGGTTAGGCCTGGAACTAAACGGTCGCATTTGTTGTAGTAAATCACGAAATTCAGCACACGATGCACAACGACCACGACAATGGAGAAGACACATAATCCACAACTACACTGCACTGCAATGCACTGCACTGCACCGTTTAGGAATGTTCCGACTTCTAAAAATTGCTATACCTTACATACTCGGAAATCTCAAATTATAATCCAAGATAGGTGAATTGTGGAGTGAAGAAATTTTTGTTGTTTAAAAATTGCTGAAGGTTCCGCATTTTATTTTAAAAGTGAATCCATTCGGGTTAGGAATTTTATAAACATTTTTTTTATTTTGTAAAGCAAAATTATAAAGTTTTAATGATTATCCATTCACAGCAAAATTTAGTAGTAAAATCTTTTGAATCATTTGCTATGTAGGAATATTTTAAATATTCCTAATTCCGTATATCAAAGTATTCGCCTAACATGATCATTTAAGATGTGAAATAAATTTCTATAAAAATAGTTCAGAACATCTTTACTGCGAAGCGAAATACCAACTGTGAAATCGGGCAAAACAAAACGAACCACACCAACACCCTTAACACAGAAACACCCTTTTTTGCCGACTGACGACGACGACGACGACGCATTCAGCTGCATTGACTTTTGCACATCGTGCCACGAGAGCATCGGAGCACAGTAGCGAAGAGAAATGTTGCATCGGGATGGCTGTAGCGTTGGTCCAGTACGAAATCGCGTTACACCACTGCCAATACCTTCATCAACCAACACAGGCGTTCAGTCGGTCGGTTGGTCGGCCCTTATTCGCTTCGCTCGACAACGAAACTACTGCTTCATTTTTTACCTTCCCTATTTCCTTCCTGTCTTCGTTCCTTTCTGCTCGCCATCCTTGTGTGTTGAGTTACGAGCAAAGTACGAGAATTTCGCAATGGAGAGATGCAAATTTATGGAAATGAAGCTGGTGTACGCAAAACACAAAACTAAAAAAGGATATTTCTCAGGCACAGGCGGCATATGGCACTGCTGGAATGGAACGAACTCCGTTGTGTACACACACTTGTGTGTGTTTATGTGAGTGTTAAAAATTGCCGTTCACGAGGGTGCATAGCGAAAAGAAACTGTGCTCTGCACACACTCTGTTTGAGCTGTTTGAGCAGCCATAATTAGGGACAGCAACACTTTGTAAAACTAGCACCGTAGCAAAGGGGGTGTCTGCTGTGGCTAAAAAGGAGGCGCGGTCGGTCCAAATTGATTTTGTATAAATCCCAACTGCAATTTGCTGCAATTCTTTAGCAACAGAGAGAGTGACATTACATTTTCCTATCACAGCTATTTTCAATTTAAATTTAAATTGCCTACTGAAAGTCGATAGTTGCACGTTGATGCAAGTGGATTTGTTTCAGTATCTTTTAATTTGGCACATTTCTATTTTTTAATACAAATATTTTGATCACTGTTGAGAATTTCGATCATCTAAAAGTTACTAAAGAGATTCTTTACAAGAACATAATTTTAAATCATTTTTAAGCATCAACTAGATTCTGTCAATGGCTTTATTGCAAACAATTATATTCAGGAAAATTCTTGCCACCAGTAAAAGAAAACTAACAACGAACTACAACAATGTTACTTACCTGTAAATGTGGCGATGACAAGACCTGCATCAATTCATCTTTCAGAAACTTATTATTATTAGCACCTGCAGACGAGGCCAACGACTCTATCACGTCTCGACTGCGCGCCACTGCATCGCCGGGAGGCGCACGGGAAGGGGACATAACCGTTGAACTGATACGATCGAATAACTACAATAAAAACGACATAATTTAAATATATGTTTTTTTAGTTATTTATGTATTTATCAAGTTGTGGTTTACCTGTAAGAATTGGTGCAGTCGTCCATCGCGAAGCATATCACGCAGCACATCAGGATCGACGTTCGAGTCCTGCAGCGCATAGATGTCGTCAAGGCAATCGAGTATTCGTTGCACCGCTTCAATTCCCGCCTCCTCGTCCGCCCACTCATTTAGCATTTCGGAAGCAGATGCCACGGGCACTGAAAATATTTAAATTTTTGGAAATTAGATTTATTTCTTATCGAAATTTATTTGGAGATACGCACTTGAATCGGTGTCAGTGCCGAAAAGCGGATCCAGCGTTGTGCCGCCCGCAATCGCCTGCACTGCGCCTTTTAATTTACGACGTGCATTGTAACGTTTGAGCTCCTCCACGGTATCAGCCAAGTGTTGTCGTTGTAATTTGTCACGATCCTAATTAAAAAACCGTATTAGATAAACCATTAAGAGTAATAAAAAATTAATAAAATCATATACCCTCATCCATGGGTGATCCAAGACTTCGGTTATCGAGAGCCTGTGATGCGGGTTCGCTGCAAGCATTTTCATTACCAAATCTTTGGCAGTTGCTGAAATCGATTTCCATTCGGACGCCTCAAACTACAATGGAAAAGAGTATTTGTACAATCAAATATGGAAACAAAAACTGTATAGCTCCTACCGAGATGCGACCGCGCGCAATGGAATTCTGAAGTCTTACACCGGAGCCCAAAAATGGCAGACGACCAGAGAGCAGCACATGTAGCATTACGCCTGCGCCCCAGACATCACAGCCCTTGCCGTATAATCGTCGCGTAACGACTTCAGGCGCCATGTAATGCGGACAGCCAACACGACCTTGAATTTAGTTAATTGATAATATTAAAAATTATTTTTAAATAATATAGTTTTATCCGAAAAATCACAAATTTCACCCACTGTGCATCGTTACAAATTAACAATGATCAAAGCAAATGTCATTAACATGAAATTATCATTAAACGCTTACCATGAGTTTCAATGGTCTCCCGGGCGCCAGGCAATTGTATTGCCGAACCGAATCCGCCCAACTTGACGGGCGCCGAATTGTCTACCGTGGCCAACAGAGCGCACGCGGGTCGCACATCACGATGTAGAATGTCGTTTTCGTGGCAATAACGCAATGCCTCCAAAATTTGACGCATATAGTGACTGTACAAAATTAATTAACACTTTTTAAAAGCAACAAGAAAAGAGTAGTAGAAAATACATACCATGCTACTGCTTCGCTGTAGACAAATCCAGCGACGGCTCGTCGTACTACCTCAAAGCATAAGTCAGAACCCTCCATGCTGGAAAGAAAACCAAAACATATTTTAATTACGAAAACATGCGAGGAAAAACAAGTTTAGCAGGCATAATACGCACAATTCGAATACCATGTAGAGCATGCCCTCCGAACTGTATGTCTCCAGCAGTTCGACTATGTGTGGATGTTTCAACATATGACATATTGTGGCTTCGCGCTTCAAGTCTGAAACGACCATATTTTGTTCTAATTAAATGCAAAATGCTACTTACAAAGCGACGGAACAGACAATTCAATAAATTTCGTATATTAACATTATTTTTAAAATATAACTACCCTTCCTTAATTAAGTTAAAAAAAAAACAAACATACAAGTGTCTAAAATACAATTTTTTTAAGAATCAACTTTCTAATTTAGGTTAAAAAAATTTTACTCGATTTACCATTGTTTTACAGAATACATTTGAGAGTTATAAGATTAAATAAAACTTATATTTTAAATTATCTCTGTTGTTATTAAATTGAAAAATAATAATTTAAAACATATTAAGAGACTAATTGAGTTTGGTGAAAAAAATGAGAAATTCTTAATTCTTGTAATTAAGTTAACGAAGCGAATGTAATCAAAAAAAATATTCGCAACCAAATTAAATTAATATTTTTTATCCTATACAGATAAAACATTAGACTACAATCGATATGGAAAACGAAAGCAATTACAGAGCGCATCACCAGCTGCGGCTGTCATCTCGCCGAACATTATTTGGATTTGGCGTAAGCTGTGCGCCAAGCAATAAGTGAAATATATGCCGCAATATATCATCGTGCAAAGACGAGTAGACGGATGGGTGCGCTTAGATAGGTTAGCAAGGCCGGAGCAAAAGCAAAACACAAGCGCGTCATTTGAACGGGCGGGAGCAAAGGTCGACTTTGTCAATTTGTTGCCGCTCAATTAGGGAGCACATAATTTTGAATAATTGAGCTGCTTAATTGTAATTTATTCACACCCCTCCCCTCGATCCCTAAAGCTGCCTATTCGAAACAAGGATGCCCGCGCTTACCAGCTGTACTAAGGCCGGGGCTTGCCGTGAACTTTGCCACATCGACTATTTTGACTGCAAACTGTTGGTTGGACTCCCTGTGGATGCAGCGTCGCACAATGGAGAATGGTCCCCTGAAACAAAAAACAACAACAAAACAATAATAAGTTAAATTGCAAGAGAAGAAAAGATGTAAAGCGATATTTTTTGGACATAAAAGCGCTCATTGGAACAGTTGCTACACTTACTTGCCAATAACTTCGCACAACTCGTAGACATCGTCGAAGAGAATTTCATCCTCTGCCATTTTGAATAATTGATGGATTGATGTATTGCCACTGCCTGCTCAATTGCTTTCGGAATATGGATGAGCTGTTACCGCTATTTCCTTCCTAACTTACTTTCGTCAGTCTATCCTCTTTTGTGTTAAAAAGTTTTCCGCTGTTAATGCTTAAAAATTCATGCCGAGAAGACAAATCTGCTACAATGGAAAAACATGAAATTAATTATGATTAAGACAGTGAAGTTCTACAGACAAGAACTTAAATATCCTGTTTAATATGCAAACTTAATTGGTTTTTTATACACTTTGATTATTCGCTATTAACTTTGTTGAAGTTTAATTCAGTATTTTTAGCAAAAAGCTTAATTCATTTGAATTTTAAGTGTAGATTTTTAATATGAATTTACATATTATTTAAACACCTCAAAAAGATTACTGCCCTAATTATAGAAGCACGGAAAAAAACGTGTAATTGAATTAAGAAGACATAAGCAACAACAAAAGCTATTCATACAAAAAAGGAACGTTTTTATCTTTGCAAAAACCACCCCCTTTTACACCACAGACACTTGTCAATCATACTTAGAAAATGTAATAGTGACAAACACACGTACTGACATACATACTCGTACATACAAACTCATCTTTGGTTGATGCTGGTGCTCAGGTGAAGCTAATATCGCTTCAGCCACTCCGTTGCGCATCAGCAGCAGCATCAACATCCCATCATAACAATAACAACACAACTGTTTATCGACGCCGGAAACGGATGCGACAACGGAAGGAACACCTCCCTCACTGTCAGTCCGTCAGTCTGCTTCTCTGTCAGTTAAGCAGTTAGTCAGTTTCTCAGGCAGGCAAGCAGTCAGTCAGTCTGTCTGTTTGTCCATGAGTAAAGACGTTTCTAAGCAAAAAAAAAAAAGATGTTTTTTTAACCGGAAATGGATTTTTGGCGATAGTCATCGCTTTGATTTGAAAATCTTTTTTATTAGGAAAATTAAGTTGTTCACCCTTTAAACAATTTAATGGCGCAGTATACACTTTAGATTTGAGAGACTAAAAGGTCTGCGTAAAAATAAAGAAAGCTACTTAATCAAATGGACGTTAAATGAACGTTTTAAAAGTTGAAGGTGTGTACAAAATATACTCGCATTAACAAATAGTTGACCTAAATTTTTGTTTTGAATAATTAATTTCAAATATGTTATTAATTTATTGGAGTTTTGAAAGAAATAAGAGAGAAGATTCCAAGAACAATAATTGTTGGTCAGATTATTCTCTTTTATGTTAAAGCCAAAGAAATAAGAGACTTTTATTAATTTAAGGAAAAAACCAATCGACATATCATATGATAGGTCTGAGTAGGCTATGATTATATTAAAAAAATACTGAACCACAGTAATGCATTTCTCCGAGAAGTGAACATTTAAAAATAAATAAGTCAAATATGTTTAGAAGATATCGCGTTTAAAAATACATTTATCAAAAAGCCTTCTGGGACAAAATCAAATCTTACATTATATCTATTTTAGTTTTAGAGCAAAAATTGTGAAAATCATAAACCAGAGCTGCACAAAGACGTTTTTCATTTCTTAAATCGTTACTAAAATATGTTATGAAAAACGTTATTCTGTATAACATTATCTATCGATAACGAAAATGAAATATAACGTCTTCGGGCTTATATCTTTGATATGAAATATTATATATATAAGTAATTCCATTTCCATATCGTTTTTCGGTTTATGTTTTTCTTGGAAAATGTTACTGAAAATAACGTTATGAAATTATAACGTCTGTCAAACTACCAATTTAAAAGTTATAGACCAACATCTAATTTACTTTACTACCAAAATTGTATAAAATAATTTTAAATTAGTTTTACATCAGACAAATTAAATAAGCCTTTAGCAATTTCAATTGCAATATTAATTTATTTTTTTAAGTTGAATAGAATAACTAAAAAAAATAATGAAATTTTATTATTTTTTTTTGTGTGAATTTTGAACTCTTATTTTATTTGCGAGTTTTTTTAACATCACAAAAACAAAGTTTAAATTAATAAATAAACTATTTACTGATTTGATAGCTTTACTGTTAATAATAATTTTTATTTACGATTTAAAAACTGTACGTTGGCAACTCTGCTGCTAAAACACTGCTACATTTCTCCGTGCTCGTTCTCGACCTAAGCTACTAATCAATTATTTGTAAACTAGTTAAAATAAGATGGCAACTCTACATTTGACACCTTCAAATTTTTTTTCTTTTTGCTTGTTAAAGAGGAGCCTCGGGTACCTACCCCCCTAAACAAACAAATGTGTTGGGTGTTGAGTTGAGTGGGGGTAGAACATGTATCACTGAGACTGGCCACGACGAAAATGCCGCCACATCCGCCCACCGAACAAAAAGGGCGGTGACGGTGACAAGTACAAGTCCTTGACGCTTCTCGTATCCTTTTCCTTGGCACACACACAACACACTGACACGCACACACCAAAAAGAACAATTTAAAATTTATTCGATTCAAATCTTTCTTTGCAATTAATAAAAAAAATCGTCTGAGAAAATGAAAATCACTACCCCCTGCTCACTTTTCCGTGCAGAGATTATTAGGTGCGGTGCAGCAGCACACCACGAATTATATTAGCCGAGTGCAAACCATTCACAATTCGGTTAAATTAACTCGCACAATTCGTAGGTTTAAATTCAAAACAACAATTCACTTATTTTCGCCAACAAACAATATTTTCTCAAGTTTTTTGTTTAGGTTTGGTTTAGCTTTAATTTCTTAGTCTCCACCTAGAAAAGTTCGGTTGTGGATGGTAAATCAGATGTCAACTTTAATCGATATTTTAATGGAAAAATCGATTAACATTTTGTATAGAATTCCCTGCGCTATTATCTGCCCACCAGCAAACCATATTGGTCTGAAATAAAAGACTGAGCTTTTAACCTTCTTGAGAATGCATTGAGCGTTTTTACCTATAATATTGGAAACTCCTTATGAGCTACAAATACGAATCATGCAAGAAACTCAGTAAGTCCTAAAAATTATAAAATCATATATCCTAAGCTTAAAAAGTCATACGTCATAATGCTGATATGCCAAAATATCCAGATTTAAAAGAAATTGTTTTTTTTTCTTATATAAAAAAATAATACTTATTTTTTGTCTTTTGGTTCAAGCGTCATTATGATCTCAACATTCTCTATGGCCAGAAATATGAGTATTCATAAAATCATCGCAAAATAGAGTATTTTAAGATTTTGAAATATTATGCTCACAAAACCAGATTAATTTTAGAATCAAAAATATGAGAACTCACAATGACGAGCGATCTAAATTTGGTTTGCTTGACATTCAAATATATTAAAATTTTTTATTTTTCTGATTTTAGCAGAATTTCTTCAATTATGAATATTATTTTAATTTGATGCCAACTGTTTAGATTCACCCGATATTATAAGCGAAGTTTAGCGGGTTTAAATGAACGAGTTCTTCCCATAAACTTTTCGTAAGAAAGGAAGTATTATAAAAGCAAGTTAATATAGATTAGAAAAGAACAATATAAACAGATGACTGAAAAAAACTCCCTCAATTGTCGATGAAAATTTCACACATCTGGCAACTTTCAGCTGTCAACATTTTCGAATGTCGATGATCGAAATGTCAAATTTCCGTCAAATTTCGAATTTCGATCTAAAGTGCAACGAGACAACTTTCGAACATCATTTCAATTCGAAAGTTGTACGAATACGGACGGCGGTTGTGCTCGCGAACGAAAAATATAATATTAATTTATAAAAAGGAATCATCAGAACCAAATCAAACAAACTAGAATAGCAATCATTTGCTAGTTTCTATTTGTTCAAATTACTGTTACTAATAAAAAGGTCTGCGAATATGTAAATTACAGCAAAAATCAAAACAAATTACGAAACAAAACAGTGCGATTTGATAAATCGAAGTAATTCGAAAGAAAAATGTGAAGTCTTTAGTGAAAAAATTCAATTCGAATCAACTTTTTGGCAGAAAACCTAGCTAAATTTTTGTTAAATAAATTCCAATTGTGCGGCCCAATTTGAAAAAGAAAAAATCCTAATAGCGGCGCGTGAGTAATAAAATGGAGGGGTCTGCTGCTTGACTATTCCCCATTCATTCCTCTGGCCCCCATCCAACTAGCGCTACCGTCTGCTTTGTCCGTGTTCTCGCATTTATATTCATTCCCATTCCGATTGATTCCGGCACGAAAAGAAAGAAAGAAAGAGGTGCTCCTCGCTCCGCGTGTGTGGCTCTGTGTTTGTGCGCGTGTTTGTGTACGTGTGTTTTTTGGTGTGGCCGCCGTCGTGTGTGCATTTAATTTCAGAATTTCGGATTTTTTTTTTTGGATGAAAAATATAAAATGTTATAAATTATTTGCATGTATCTTGAAGTAAAATTGAACATTTTTGTTTTTGTTTTATTTGTGCCCAAATTGAAAGAAAAGAAAGAAACCGTCCAAATAAAAAAACCGAAAATAATAGAAAATTTCCAAAACGCATGCGCGTTTTCCAGCTTATCTGGCTGCCTTACATCTTTCATCGCCCAAGATGATTCATTTCAGTTTATTATGATTTTACGCTGCCTTTGCCTAGCAGTTTCTTGATTCTGGTTTCAATCGCTTGTGATGCAAACAAACAATTTAGAAAATTGCTTATATACTTTTAGCAGCCTCCAGTCTTTCAGCACAGCTTCTTACTTTACATTTTTAAATACAATTTAAATTTTTGATAATTTTATTTATTTACTTTTAAACCAAAAGATTAGATTTAAACATTGACGTTTTAAGATTGTAATTGATTCTCCGAGTGTATTTGTTGTTTGTTTGTTTGTTTATTTATTCAGTGTTATTAAAAACATAATTTTTGTAACCGGTTTTGTTTTTGTGCTTGATTTCTACACCTCCTACTTCTGCTCCACCTTCAGCTGCGATTGTTTAATTCAACACAACAAAAAATCGTTTCCTTTTGTTCTTGTACTATAAAAGAAAGAAATCGAATAAATCAATCAATCAAGAAAACGAGAATTGAACGCAGCAGTTACTGGAATATTTACATAAGGTAAAATTTATATTATTTAACGTTAAATTGCCACCTATGGTCAGATAATGAAGGTCATTCCACTGTCCAGTGACAAGTGTTAGGGACATATTTTGTATTTGTTTTATTTATATGTATTATATTACTTAAATTGTGTTTAAAATCATTTTTTATCATTCCGATTGGCCTTCAGGTTTATTTAAAACTTTTTATAGATTTTATTAAAATAATTTTGAAAAAAACAACAACGATTAATTAGTTTAATTAGTGGTAGAATATAATTTGAATTTGTGAAAAATGTCTGTTATGTTTTGAAAAAATATTATTTAAAAAAAATTATAATACAATTCTTTAAATCATGAACCACCCCAATTTGATTGTGATATTTAACAGTGTGGTGCATTTGTAATAGTAGGTGGAACCGACTATAATTTCTTACTTGTTTAAGTTGTGCCACTCTGGAATTAGGTGTGCGATATATTCTTTATATTTTGTACATATAACTTTATTTAATACATACAGATTCCGGATGACTTAGGCAGCAGTTTTACTGATCTCGCGATAGTTCTAAAAGCAGATACATTTTTTTTTTTGAATTTTGTAATTGCAACTTCTCTCTTTAGTAGCTTTAAATTGTAGCTTAAAGATTCTATAAAATTTGTTTGTATAACAAAAGCAGCTTTGAAAATGAACACGAATAATTAAAAAAATAAAATTCGACGACGCACAAATACACAAAAAAAAATTCATAAAAATTCGAAATTTTCTCATTCTTGTTTGTTTTATTTTTGTCAGGATACTTTTTTGACTAACTGGGCAAGCAGTTAATAAAAAGACAAACACGCTTCTCGGTGCTTTCCATTTGTTCTTTCTTTCTGTGCTCATAAAAAATGTAACAACAAAAATGTGCCAACATGCCTTCAATGCTTGACAAGGTAGGGTACTTAGCAAAAGGCGACAACAAGGCAAACTGTTCTTACGAAGGATGTCTGAGTGGGAGGGTGGGTGGCTTGCTGAGAGCATGTGTATGTGTGAAAAACAAAACCTAAAAAATATTCAAAACTCACAAATCTCAAACTAGAAATGCGTTGGCTTTCCATTAAATAGAAGAAGAAGAAAGAAGAAAACAACAAAAGCAAAAACGCCTAAAGTGCGTCTTTAGAAAACTTTGTTGTTGGTTTGTTTTTCTCGTTTGCCAAGCAAGCAATAAAGCGTTTTAAGAGCCAGAAAAGGATGACGGCAAGCAAAGCTTCTAAATGAAAGTTTTGAATTTGTCAGTGCTTCGCAGAAGAATCTCAACACTACTTGCCAAGCCTGTAGTTCGCGTCGTTTTGTTTTTGTTTTTTGGGTCGTGCAGAATTACATCATCGTGCGGCAGGAGGTCGCTAGGCGACACGAAGTCTTTAGGATATTTTATTTTGCTTTATTTTTTCGGTATTTGCCTTTTCAGCTTTTTCTTCTTGTCACGCAGCGTAATTTTTCATAAAGTTTTTTAATGCGACAAAATTTTGCGCCAAAAAAAATCGGTCATTTAACCTTGATCTAACAAAAATTTATTTAAATTGCATTTGAGAGTGGTCAAGCAAAAAGTAAATATAAATATAATAATCTTTTTGTTTAGCAAAATTATTAATTTTGTTCTCGGCAAAAAAAAATGTCTCAGTCAAATTGTCTACAGCTGTGACCAATACAATATACAAGTAGTCAACTGTAAAAGTTTATAAGGCAATCAATTAAATTTGAAATTATTCCAAATAATTACAAACTTTTAAATTTCAAAAACCATTTTCACAATTGAAGTAAAGTAAATTAACCTAAAATTTTTTAGTGCAACTCTTTATTTTAGCCACAACTGTGTGTCACTGCGTAATTGTAAGCAAAACTATTTGCATTTAAATTGCTTCCAGAGTAGCATACGACTAATTTATCGTGCGACAATTTTAAGTTGGTATTTGAGTCATTAGTGAGCTTACCAGACGGAAAGATTTTATACTGTTTTTTTTTTAAATTTAATCGATTAAAAACTGAAATTTTAAAATCATTTGTTTTAAATACTTAATTTTGGTGAACAATTTTCGGCATCCAAAATGTTTCGGTTTATCAAAAAAATCTGTTCAGCTTACACATATAGCAGACTCAGTTACCGAAGAAAAAATTATAAAACGCGTGCGGAACAACTGACTGCATGCCACGCAATCACATTGGACAATGTGAGAAGGCGTCAAGCGTCTGTCACATTCGTTGTTCTGCTTCTTGCTTGTCTTCTTGATTTTTCTTTCCTCTTTTTCTATTTTCCACATGTTATTGCATTCTATTTGATAACATAATCGTACGCCGGGCTTGAACTCTTGACGCTGCTTAACTAAACTACTGAATACTGTCGGCAATAGGGGTGAAGCGAGGTTTGGGCTTGCCCTGACGGCGAAACACTTGAGCTGCACTTTTGACAAATAATAATAATGGATCAGAGTGCACTTCTGTTAGTTTTGTATGTATTCCTACTTCTTAACGCCGCCTGAGGCTGACTGCCACCTGAAAGCAAAACTGTCAAGTCAGCCAGCCAGTCTCAGCCAGAGCAGACAACGAGAAACGCAACAAAAGACCGAACAAATAGAATTTACAAACAGTTCAAGAGGTGAGCAAGAATGGAAATAAAACTGCAGAGCAGAATAGAGATAAGATGACATCGCATCACAGCGAGGGAACAGATTTTTAAAAATATCTCAAAAGTAAACAAGAATACCAACTGAAAGAAAGCATTTGGCGCAAAGTTGACAACATTTGGTTGAAATTGGTTTGCTTGCTCCACTAGGTCAAGCTGCGATATTTCGAAATTTATCAACTATTTTGATTACATTTTTTTATTTTTATTTTGCATAATAAATTAAAAATGGCTTAAATAGTCGAATACAAAAGTCGAAAACGGTCGTTCAAATAGAGAAATGGAATTTTTTCTGCATTCTACTGCAAAGGTTTGTTCTTATTTTTTTTATTTTTTGGTTCCAATAAATTCATCGTCTTTTTGAATATTTTCTGATAACGCCGATAAGATATCGTTCGTAGTGTAAGTTGAGAACTGATTAATCGCAAATAACCTTATAAAGGCATGGAAATAAAAACAGTCTGAAAATTAAAACAAAATATAAATACGTTGCTTCAGTTGTCGTTTAACTCAATTATAGAAATCGTTCTATATTAAATGTTTCTATTTACTTTTATTAATAATCAACCAAAAACTGGACATAAATACTTATGGATCCAAAAGTCGCGAACACATGTCTAAGAAAATGTTTTGCACCTGCACATTTTAAAGTATATCTAACGATCGGTCAAAAGAAAGCAACAAATCAAAATAAATATTTTAAAAATAAATTTGTGCGCACAACAATTCGTGACGTTGACCTGTCCATTTCGCTGGTGCCTTGTAGTTGCTTATTCATATATAAAGTGGCTTACTTTTTGGACAGAGATAAAAGCGGACGATAAGCTTCTTTGGCGGTGTGTACAGATGACTCAAACATTTTTTCTTGTGTATTTTTTAAAGCGATTTATTGCAAACACCTCATGTAAAATTGTTGTTTATTTCTTGACATATGTACGAGTATGCCAGTAAATTGTCTAAGAGATTTTTTTCAAGTCAAAGGTTTGTTATATTTTTTCTTCTTTATATTGTACATCCTTCACATAATATTGAATTATAAACATATGTTACGCCCACTCATATGTGTCGATTGAGTTTGTGTTTAGTTTGCACTTTAAAGGATTAATTTTAGCAAACTTACTTTTTTCTGTGCTCTTTAAAATCGAAAAAAAAATTATCCTCAAAGCACATTTAATCGAAAACAAAAACTTTGGTTTTCGTATAATGTAGCCTGATTCTGTCCAACTACTAAATTCTATGCAGTAAACGGAACTGTTCTCGAGTTTGGTTACACCCTTACTTTCCTACTTAACACATGCATGGTTAATATAAATATGTATGTATGATTGTGTGTATGTTTACACTACATTTAAAACATTTTTGCACATACTTCGAATTCTTGGAAAACATTTTTTTTTACTTAAAGTTCAATTACCGCTTTGCATGTGACGCCGTTACCCCATCATACATTTACGCGAAGTGGAACTCAATCCCTTTGACCTTGAATGGAAGCGACAATCGTTGACAAAGTCAAGTGGTACAAACCACAACAAAAGAAGTAAGAGAGAAAGAGACAGACAAATATACGGCAACAACAAACTCACCCGAAGGCAGGCAGCGGTGCAATTAAAATTAAAGTAACAACAACAAAAACGAAGTTGTTGTAGTTAGAGTATGTGCCCTTTTGGGTGTCATTTTGTCATTTACAAATTCCTAAGTAAAGTTAGTGGGTTTTGGGACGAGCGAAGGTCATGGGTAATAGCTTTTACCATAACAAATGTTATTTTATTTAAAGTATAAAATAAGAATAATATACAAAAATGAATTTAAAAAAAACAACAACTTTAACGTTTGTTTGTTTTTGTGCGCTTTTATCACTTTTTATTGTTTTTATTTTATGAAATTTAGTTTTTAATGACTTCACCAAAAGCCGTTAATAATGAACGTCATTGTTGGCTCTCAACACTTGTTTTTGTGTTTAAATTTGTTGTTGTTGTTGTGGTGGTGTTATTACAAGCGACGTTATTGCATTTTTACTAGTTTTGTTGTTTGTTTTTTTTTTGTGCTCAATTCCAATTCAAAGTCATGAGGAGATAACTACTCCGCTTGTCTGCTGGTGTCTTATCTCTTGCAGAAAGCATTTGCCGTTAATTTTTATTATTTATCACCGTTTTTTTTTTCTCTCTCTCTCTTTCCCTCCTTTTATCTCTAAGCGGTATTTAATAATTTTCAAAACGTCAATGAGCTTATGTTGTTTATTTTTGTTGTTGATTTTTCTTGCTTCTTTCTTACTTTCACAATTTGCACTTGAACGGACAGACGGTGTGAATTTCTACTTTTTCTGGCGGGCAATAAGTGTTTTGGCCACTTTTAATTTGACGCCGTCGTATTATGCAAGAGCGTTTATTGCTCTGAAGTTGATTATTGCCGCCACACCCTGTTTCGGGTGTTTACTTTGAATTGTGTCTTCATATCCCTATTTTGTACTTGTTATATTTACAATGCGTGTATTTCCATAATTAATTTTTCACAATTTATGTTACAACATTCTCGTCCACTCTTTTCCCGCCTTTTCGTCCCTCTGATAATTTCGTCGTCGGAAATTCTTGTAAGAACTTTTTATCTAAATCACATCAGTCAGTCTTAGTCATCTCCTTCAGAGTGTTGATGATTTATTAACAAAGTTATTCACCTCAAATTACTTACAATATTTAATTTTCTCTCCTCGTCTCTCCTTCACTCTCTCTCACTCTTTGTCTATTAACAATAGCAACAGCCCACTTTAGCCTTCACTCTTTGGGTATCACAGTGCTTGTACTTGTAGTGTGGAAGTGCAGTCTGTCTGTTTTGTCAGTTTTATTCTAAACCTTTTGTAATAATTAGAGTGGTTCATACATTCGACTAATATCATGCTAAATTAATTCGACTCTAAATTCCAATTGAAAAATTTTGTAAAACATTTTTCTTAATTTGGGCCTAATTTTTCTAAGAGTTTTTATTTTTTATATTTCATTCGAAAAGGGAAATTTTTTGAAATTCTAAACAAGTCCAAAATTTTTTGACATAACACTCAGAAAGATTGACAACAAAAAGATCGAAAAGTATGTGAAATGTCCATAAAGGAAATATTAAATAAATTCAAAGGATCTTTTTCTATAGAATTATATTTTTTTCTTCTTATTTTTGGCATGGTAGCTTCAGGTATGTTCAGGACCTTGGCGGCACGTATTTGACTTAATTCAGAGGCTTGATATTTTTTTGTACATTTTTCTAATATCGAATGTTAACTTTTTGTGGGGGTGAGACATTAGAAATTTAGAAATCGAAAAATAAGAAACATCCCATTGTGCATACACCCCATGTACATATGTATGTGCAACTAATTACAGCCAACCAACATCGGTACGTCAACTAAAATATGATTATGTTGTTTATGCTTGGGCAACTTTACATGTCAGCAGCGGCGTTATAAGTTGCTTTTTAAGGCTTTTTAAGTACTTTTTAAAACGCAAGCAACTTAAATGAATGACACACTGTACTACAAACAACAAACTGCAAATTAAAATTTAGTTAAAATAGTTCCTGACGCATTGATTGATTTGGTGGCAAAGGGTCTAATTTTAAATACTTTTTCTTAATAAAAGGATACGAAATTAGTTCCTAATCAATTTATTTGACTACGAAAACGAGAAAATCTATGTTAAGATTAAAGTGTTTTTGTAAACAATCAGAGTATTTTTTGTTGGTTTGTAATACTTATTTTCAATTTACCAGAGTGAATTTCAAAAGTAATTTGTTGTTGTTTTTTTAACAAATGAATTATGATGAAATGACGCAAAATTGACGAATTTGATTTATTTTAAGCCGTGTTGACTAACATATCAACTATAATACACACAAACACACATAGACATATAATTGCTTTACTCAAAACCTATAAATAGTCGGACATTAATTGTATTTTTTGATTTCTAATTTTATTTTGCAGATTTCCGTTTGAATAGCCTAGCCGCCATTGGATTAACTACAAATGATTTCCATAGTGAGAACTTAATTAAACGAAGAGGTGAGTGTTAGTTTTTAAATATTGTATGTATTGGCATATACAATACATTCGATATGTATAAATTCGTAATTGGCTGTTGGTCAAAACAAAAGCCGCGGCGGCGCGAGATGTACAAAGTTTATTGGGCCGATTTGCGCCTTCTTTCTCTTTCGTTTCGTTTCTTTTTTGTAATGTTCATTTCTTTTTGATCAGCAGCAGTTGCAGCTTAAAAATAGCAATCAATTTCTTTAATTGCGGCGAACATAATATAAAGTTTATTTAAATAAAAGTTTAGCTATTGACATTTTTTGGCCCGTATTTGAATTGTATTTTTAGTTGCGGTGCGGGAAGCTGTCTACACTAAACTTAAGCGATACACTTTTGCTGCAAATTACAATTTACAAATTCGATTTCGATTCGATTTCATTGGTTTTCGATTTTTCTCTAATTTTTATATATTGTATATATTTGTTGTTCTTGCTGTGTTGTGTGTATCTGATGCACGTCGATACATAGGAATGCACAGAAGTCCATCCATTTGAAATTCGTTAAGCACAACTGCAAAGTGTGTGTGTTGTTGTATTTAGTGTTTTTCGTGCATTTAAGTGATTCTGTTTTTTGTTGTTTTTCTTCGTTTAATTTTTTTTTAATTGGCAGCGCGATTGCATTTTATTGTTGTGTTGATAAGTCCGCTTCTGCTGCAGGCAATTTCAATTGCGGTTGAGTTGTAATCTCGAATTTTTTTTTTTTCAACACCATCGAATTACGTGTAAGAATCGTTAAATTACAAAATTTCTTCGGTACTCCTCTCTCCACTCTGTTATTTATTTGTAAAATGAAAGTATTTTTTTTTAAATCAACATTTTGTAATGAAGACATATAATATGTACATATGTATGTATGTACATATTTTTTATTATTTTATGTAATTGCTTGTGCATTTAAAAGTTTGTAAATAAACATTAGCAATATTTTTACTTTCAACATTTATTACAAGAAATGGTTTAATTCTTATAAATTTTTTGAAATTTAATTTCGTTTGATAAAACTAAAGAATTACAATTTTAATCATAGCTGCTTGTTTCATTGATTTCGCTTTATCTCCTCAATTTTCGGTTCGAAATTATTGAATTTCAAAATAGTTTGAAAATCAACCTTCAACCACTTCTGTTCTCTCGATTTCAATTTTTCCATAACTTTCACGAGTTCATTCATGCATCTCAAAAGTAAAGTTAAACGTGATTTGCTCACATTGTCGATACTTTTTTTAAATTAATTTTTTGTTCAATACAATTTCCCCATCAATGGAGCCGAGTTTGTGAAACTCGTATTTGCGAATGTCATTCTCCACTATGAAAATGGAAAAACACAACAATAACAACAAATTCACGGTCTCATGATCAATTGTGCATTTTACTTTGTTTTTTGTTGTTACTGTATTTGTTTATGTTTATATATTTTTCTGTATACATAAATTTGTGTTTAGCTAATTTGTATTTCCTCTGCTTCGGCTGCAGCCGGAAAAGGGTTTAATTTCGTTTCGAAAATAAAAATTGTTTCATGCATTTCGCCCTCTAAAAGGGAACATTTGATTTTTGACTCGTAAACGCAAACACAGAAAATGATTCAAGCGCAACAACAAACAATTTGTTTACGACTTGTTTTATGGTTTTTAGCTTCGTGTATCTTTGTATCTCGTAGGTAAATCATTATCATCGATGCGTCGATATTTCATATGAATGTATTTCGTATTGAAATTGTGTGGCTTTGCCTTGTTTGTTCTAAGTTACGGAGATATTTGTTTATCTTGTGCATGTTTTATACTAAGCCACGCCCACTGTTTCGACATGTGGTCGTTGGCTGCTAACTACACCTAAAACAAAATCGATTATACTTATATCTAAGACACTAATAAACGTATGTTAAGATCAATCATACACAAAGCCATGAATTGCTTTTATGTGAAAGAGTTTGTTTTATGCAAAATTTTTATAACAACTTTAGCTTTTCAAATAATTGGAGATATGAATTATTTTTAATTTTTTACTTACTTATTACCGCAAAATATTTATCCGAAATTTTACCGATATCATGCAAAATTTTTGTTAGTGTACTTTAATTATATTCCAACATAAAATTCTTTATTTTGTGGATCAAACTTTGTGACCACATGAAAATGGGTTTTCTATAAACCTACAAAAAAATTACTTGTCGTATACAATTTCAATGCGAAATACGTAGGCTAAGCGAAAACCAATCAATTTGTCTATGATAGCTTACAATCTTAACAAGAAACCAAACCCACGTCTTTCACCTGGAAGACTTTGTCATCAATTTGAATAAATTCGAATCTTTATTTTGAATGCTTAAGGAAATGTAACAAAATTATGTAAACTATTTAAATTAAGCGTTTGTTCTCTTCGTTAATTTATTGTTATCATTTTCGACCTTGTTTGGTTTTGGGTTATTACAGAATACGAGTAAGTAAAATGAAATGGAGTAAAATTGCGTACTTGAAATACGTTGAAATTGCTTTGTAATAATTAATTTGTTATCGCTGAGCGATGCAAATGTTTATACGTATTTCCATATTTAGCTATAAACAAATAACTAAAATGGCACATTTCTGGCTCCATCATGGAATTAAATAAATAAATAAACAAATAAATAAATCGATTTCCAAATATGGCTCGACTTGGTCAAGGTTAATCAAAATCGAGGCCTTATCGCTTTTTTGAGCGTTCTTCACATGTGTCAATATTCATTTCGATTGTTTTGATAGGAAAATATTAAATGTTTTGTTATTAGGCGATTTTGTTTATGATATCAGAGTAATCACGTTCTACATAGTTATTTGCATGTATGTGTGTATGAATCAAAAAGATATTTCATTGGTTTTTGTTTTAATTTAATAAATTCATAATTTGAGAATATTTAAGTTTCAAATAAAATTTTTCATAGAAAATGTTGCATATTTTATGAAGCGACCTTTTTTGCACTAAAAGAAATTGCAAAAATGCAGCAAACAACTCCAACAACACTTTGGAAAAATTCAAATGCAAATTAATTTAAAACATTTTTTTCTTTTTGTTTTTGTTTTTTAATAACTTAAGCCACAACAGCTCAAGTGCGATTAAACAAATTACAGGACCGTGGGTGTCATTAGATCAGCCAGCCCAGCTACTGACTGCCGACTCGTTGGTTTGATTGATTGTTGTTGTTGTTGTTGTTGTTGCTGCTGATGTAGTAGTGGCGGCGGTGGCGCACCGGTTTTCCGTCATTTCATGTATTTTGTTATCGTTGTTGTTGTAGTTGTTGTTGTTGTTGTTGTTGTTGTTGTTTATAATCGACATTATTCAGTATCTCGGCTCGTGGTCCGTGATGGCAAGTGTATCTCTGTATCGCAGTTTGTATGTTGTGTAGTAAATAAATACATATATGTATATGTATAATAATGGGCCATTCCACAGCCACTTAAGTTACATCGTAACTTAACTTGCAACACACAGCAGGTCTACATAGAAGTTCTTAAATATTGAGGGTCTTCCTAAGATAAAAATATAGAAAAATTTTAATTTTTTGGTTTCATGGAATGGCCCGTATATTAAAATATACTTGTATGTAAATAACATGCATATTTGAATAGATAGGTGGGTAGGCATGTAGATAGTCATGTACTTGTACATATGTATGTATGCATGTATGTGCAGCATGGCAATGACCTCATATTCAAACATGTTCAATTGGCATTTAGTTTACTCTTTTTTTTTTTTTTGGTAACAAAATAAAAACCAGAGCACTTTGCATTTGAATTAAACAAATTGGTTTGTTGCTAATAAAAAAATTAAATTTTTCCGTGTACGTTATACGCTGTACATGAATATGAATTTTCTTAGCGGTTAATAAACTCTGACGAATTCATTAAACACGTCAGTTCTGAAAAGGTTCTCGCAAACCGCCCAAAAATAAGCGAAGCCGCCGCGCTGCGCCGCGTTAGATTCATTGATGTGCCAAAAATAATTATTTTTCAAATGGTTTTTTCCTCTTTTAAATTTTGTTGTTGCATAGACATGGCCGCGAATATGTTTGTGTGTGTACGTGTGCGTTAATTAAATCACAGGAAACACGATTTTTCGCACATTTTAAATTTTCTTCAATTGTAGCGCGTGGTGGTTCGCTGATTTTATTGCCGCAATTCACTTCAAAACTTGCGGTTTTATTTTTATTTGCTTTATTCTAAACTTTTATTCGCTGCTAAATTTAGTTGCGCTTTCAGTTTTCACTTGAGCGGTAAATTGTGTTTATGCGTGTCTGAGTATACATACGAGTAAGTGTGTATGTTTGTGTAATTCAATGTATTTCGAATATCAGAAATACTCGTAATGTTCTAAATGCTTAAAGTATCTAACGGATGCATGCAACAGTATTTTACTTTTTTTTGTACTTAATTAATGGCTATTAAAAACTTTTCTTTTTTTCTTTGAATTGTGTTTATTTTATACAATAATCAGTACAAACTTCATTACGAAATATAATCTAAACATTTAGTGTGAATGTGCTCAGGCAGAATCTAATGTATAGATACTTACAACTTATATTATTGTTGTTATATTTAAGCAAGTAATTAAATTGATATTTACTCGCACATATTTTTATCAGGAAAATATAAAAACAATCCATAAATTCATAACTCAGGACTGCAAGAGACTTCGCTGAGCTGGGACTTGTATGGTAATCTGGCATTCAGAGAGCTGATGAGAATGCAGCTAATGCTCCTACTTTATATTAACTTTGTAATTTATTACTAAGTCAATAAATGTTAAAAGAAAATGTCAATTAATGTTATTAATTAATTTACATAATTATTATTGAGGACTCAACTGTTTCTTGTCCTAAACTCGCAGATCTAATACTCGTATGATAGTTGTTGTAAAGAGCGAATTCGCAAAGATACTTTTGATACGTATACATTTCGGCGAACAAAAACGCCTTTTTGCTTCCTACCTCTTTTATTGGAAGTAATGTACGAGTGTATCTCGGATTTCTGCTGCCTGCCAACCAGTCCAACTGTCCCTCTCCTACACACAAGTCTTAACAAAGTTGGGAAAACCGATTTTATTAAACACCTCTGCTAAATTAAATTTATACTTTGTAACAACTTTTTTTCTCTTTTCGCTCTAATTGTTTCCACGCATTCACACACACGCAAGTACACAAATACAGTTTTTATTGTGGATTATGTTAGAAATAATAAGTAATTGCGTATAAGTATAAATATAAATATACGAGTACATATGTACATAAATCGCAAACGCCTTCATAGCCGCGTAAGAAGCTGTCATAAATTCAAAATAATAATTAAACTAAGTAATCGACACAATTGAGTGAAAAGCTGTCGCACATGCGCACCACACTTCTCTCTTTTCTTCTTCTTCCTCTCTTGTTACTGTCAAATACGTCTTGACGTAGTTTTTCCACTGATTTATCATACATTTTTCTTTTTGTTCACTTATATTTTTTCTGTATTAAATTATTTGATTTGGCGGCATGCCGCTGCAAGGCAACTGACAGACGCGTCAATTTTGTTTTTGCTTTTGTTTTGTTTTTGGTTTATGTGGGCTGACTGAGCCGCGCATGCGCCTCGCGAATTTCTGGCTTTGTTTATATTTTTGTTTGCGCACCCCTCTTCCCTCTCGTCTATGCGCTATTACCAAAGACAATGTTTTCCAGAGCGTATACACAAAATGTTTTGATTTGTTTTTGTTTGTTTGTTTTTTTTTTCTAAATGAAAATGACTTTCCCATATTGTTGAAAGAAAAACGAAATATACAATATCGATGAGGCGCTGGAGGAGTGGAGTCCGACGCGCTGATATATGTATGTTTATCTCTTTGTTTATACGAGTATTTCTATTTTTAATGGCATTTTCGACAGCGCACATGAGGGTCGCGTTTAAAAAACGTCCGAATGGCGTGTGCGCATGCGATATGCTTTGCTTCTCTTTGTTTATACATTTTTTTAGATACTACTACTTAAATGAAACAAAGGAAATCTTTTGGATTTTGTTGATTCATAAATTGTTTATATTTCGAAATGATTAATTCGTTTGCTGCGTACGAAGGAAACTGCAGTTTGGGACAGAATTTCAATTTGTCTGCTTATTGTATTCTAAATTAGCGATTGGGCTTAGATCGCGGTGACGAGTGCGAAATTTCCAAAGCTTAATCGGATTATTTTTTAAAAAGTTAAAGAAAACTAAACATTAATTAATCCTACAGTTTTTCTGTATAATACTTGAATGTATTTGTATGTACATATTTAAGACATAATTTACCGATTTTCTGTTTATAACTAAACAAAAACGATCACGTGATTAATTAACGGTCCCAAAGGTTAAAGTCATAAAAATTGGTTTCATATGAGTTTTTTTTCTTCTTTCAATTTGATGTTTAAAATTGTGCAAGCAAAACCGTTTATCAGCGTATCGAAATAGCCATAAAACATAAACCTAAAAATTGTTTTTTTAAGTAAACCACAAATAAAATTTGTTTTTTTTTATCAAAAAATCGCGCTGACTAGAACTTAAACTCCAAAGCAAACGTATTCAACATGGCAATAAAATCCGCTTGTTACCGTAAAAGCTTAAAAATAATTTCAAAACTTTACGCTCTTGGTAATTAAATGTATATTCTTTGTTTTTGTCGATGCGGCCAAAACAATTGCGAAGGTACTTGCATAAAAAACTCACAATAGCTAAAATCAAAACAAAAAAAAAATCGCACAAATCACAGAAAACGAGATTGATCGTAATGCATAAAAAATGTTGCTGCCAAATGTAATTGTGTCAATTTACACACACACACAAACGAGTTATTTTAGAATTTTTTCTCAGTATTCGTTTCTCAGCATTTGTTTAACTTGGCTAACTATTTCTTGACTTTATCTGAATATTCATTCAATTGTCTTACGTAAGTGGCATTAAAGTGATTTTCAAACGCGTAATTGACGATAGAATTGTTTTTCGAAAAAGCAAAAGCAAAAACAAAAACAAATTATTTCGATAAATTACTACATTTTCGAAATTGCTGTTGCAATTTAATAAAATGATCTTTGCATTTTAGATGATTCCAATTAAATGCAAAAAGGCGATGGCATCATCGCCTTAAGGCAGTTATTCAAAAGCTTGTAACTTCTGTTAATTTTGCATAGTTTTATGCTTCTTCGATTCGAATTGAAATATTCCTAAATTTTAACTTCAACAAAAACTTTTAATTGAGAAACGATTTTAAAAAATAAACAAGTTATCAGAGATATTTCAGAGGTTTATCGACAAACAAAAATATTTGAAGACTTTTGCTCTTATATTTTTCTCTTTTTTTAGTGCCTTCCTTCTTTACCTTCTTTCACTGTACAGACAATCACCGTTGAATTTTATTCCTATTGAGTGTGAAAAAACAATAAAAAAAACTTAACATGAGTAGAATGTAAAATAAAAAAACAAAACCATTTGCAAAATGGAAAAATCAATTTGCAGTTTTATTGGTCACTTAAATAAATGTGTTTGGATGTGTGATGTGAGTGTGTGTGTGCGGTCAGGATGCGGTATTCATTTGTTCAATCAAATCGATTTTTCCGCTAGCAAAAATTGTTGTGGTTTGATTTTCAACCTTTGATTATAATTCTTAAAGTTGCAGAGAGTTGTCTGATGATTTCTTTGATTTTTCACATTTCTTAAAAGTATCCGTAAAACGTTCTAATTTAAATAAGGTAGAAGAAATTACTTCTCGTGAACAATAACTGAAAAAGTAATACATGTAAATGGTCCGATAAGCAAGCCTCACAACCCAATTGAGGCCTACTTTGCAGACCTCGAGAATTTCCTGCCGGGTGAAAGAAGTTGGAGCATCGCTGGGTCAAGTGTATCGAGCGAAAATGAGACAATGTTGAGGAATTAATAGCCACTTTTTCAAAATTTTCGTTTTTCTTTTGTATGCTAAGTACTGGACGGACCACCTTCGTATATATTTATTTTGGATCCAGTAGTTTTACTTCCAAAAAAATTGTATATATGTTGAAAGGGGTTATATAAACTCTCTCGTAATATTAATTTCTTGAAGTTGACAACTTTTGGATTTGATTGTTATTGTTATTTGTTAAAGCTTAAATGAAGTGCATGGCGACACAATGGCCAGTTAAGAGCATTTGAAATATTTTCCAACCATTTAAATGAATTTCACTTTAGATTTTTATTTATATTTTATTTTTTCACATATGTATGTACATACATTCGTATGTATTTCGTTTAGCCGTGTGCTCCGCATATGTTGTGCGGCAGTTTAGCACTAATTGTGTGTGCGCACGCTACGCTCGAAGATAGATCTTTGCTTGCTAACAGCGCCGAATGAAAATCCTCAAGCACACAAAATTCTTAAAAAGAAAAACTAACGAAAAAAAGAAGAAAAACAAAAGGCAAAGTTATTTAAAAACTTAAAAAACAAAAGCCAACACAAACGGACGGACAGCCGAATGGACAAAACGACGCTACACTGAAAGAAAAAATAATTTCAGATGTTTTAGAATTTATAAACGTGCAAACATAAATTAAAGTTAAAATTTAAATAATGAAAATTCTGATAACAAATCAGAACGAAATTAAAATCCTATTGAGAAAACAATTTGACTAATCAGTTTCTTTATAAAAACTATTAAAGGCATATTCAATTTTAAGATGAAGATTATTTTTTCAGTGTCTTTCTGATGGACCTACTCGGCCGGCCACTGTTCCATGTGGCATGCGGCCGCGCATATCTTTGCAACAAGGAAGTACGTAGTCAGTCACTTGAGTCACTCGCTCTCAGTCTTTCGAGCACTTTGCAAATATCTCGCGCGAATTAAACCCATTGTGCGAGTACTTGGGCAATTGCTGCAGCTGCTGCATATCGCACAAATTGCCTCATGCAAGAATTAATACAAATACAACAAAAAACAACAACAAAAACTAAAAGCTATTTAGATATGGCATGACTTAAACGCTCCCTTACTTGCAACTTGACTAGTTACTTACTGTTTGGAAGAATTTTGATTAGGATTTTCATTGCGCGCACGGCTAGTTTAGACTAAGCTAGCGTAAACTTGTTCAGTTATGTTGTTTATTTTAGTTTTCCCCACTCTGCTAGAGCGTAATCTAGACTTTTCATCATATCATCATAACTATCGCTGGTCATCGTCGTCGTCTTTGGAATCGTCCGTCACACTTGCTGCATGATAATGTTGTTACAATAAATTTAATCCGATAAAATTTATGTACCGCTGTGCTGTGCTGGGATGGGCTAGGCTGCGCTGTACTCGAGTTGATGATGACAACATATTTTTGTTGTTTTTTGTTTGTTATGTTCCTACATACATTAGAACTGTACAGAATGACGCTTAATTGAATGTCCATTTTATTTGGGTCAGAATTAAATGACATGAGAATTGGGCAAACGAACTTTTCGAATGGACAAGCCGACAACTTTTTGTATTCATTTGATTTGATGTGTTTTCTCATCTCTTTTGCGTTGCTTTAATTAAAAATATGTGTTTTAAATCGTATTATTAATAATAATAATGAGCCTCTAAAGTAATTTACAATATTCACAAAACAATTTTTGTTTGAAATTTGGTTTCTCAAAATATCAACAGTAAGAATAAATATCATTAACGTCGTTGACAATCGAATCCATTTTTTGGAGAAATATGGAAATATGTGGCAAAATTCTTTTAGTTTAAAAGTGATTATAAAAATCACACTTTCGACGAACGAACGAACGAACGAATGAAAGTAAAACTTAGAACGAACACGCTTCAAAGTTTGCGAAGAACACTTTTCTGCTAAAAATAGGAAATCGGACACAATCATTTCCAAAGTAGAGAAACAACAACAACAGATAACTGGAACGCCATTGTCTATTTGTCTTGGCAATATTTTATCAAGCAAATTTCAAATTAAATGCTTTGGTAAACAAGCCTTGCAACATATGCTACCAATTTAGCGCAATTTCAGTTTGTGCGTCTCTCTCTCTCGGTCCGCCTATCTATTTGTCTGTTTGTCTACCTGCCTGCCTGTCAGTTGGTTTGTTTATTTGTCTGTCTGTCTGTTTGTCTGTTTTGCAGAACGTGATAATTATTATCGATAACAGTAAAAATAAACACATCATATCGCGTTGGCTAGAAACACAAAATTTTACCGCACACACATTTCCTCGCTGAGGTATTTACTCGCATCTGTCCAGCGCCAGCGATTATTGTGCAAATTTTGATAAACGAGCAGCGACGTGCATTGAATTGCAATTTCCTATGAATTTTTTGACTTTTACGAATATGGTGCCTTGACGTACAACGGACAGACAGTCAGACAGACGGATATACGAACGAATCGATACGACTTTTGTGTGCGGCGCCGAGTGAGAGAGATACAATGATTTTCCGGTGAAGCCTTTTGTGGCGCACGCCGGACGATATCGTCTAACATGCGCCTAGATTACAACTTTTTAATTGTGATTAATTTTGATCAATTTCATTTAATGAGCATTGCCGCCTTAAGCAATTTGTCTAGTTGTGCGCCTAACGAAATGGGCACATCATCATCAATTTCTTCCAAGTTCCATTGGTGCGCCATAAATATGCAGTTTGACATTGTCAATCCTTTTGGTTTATTTTGAACGTGAACGACAACTTTATTGAGTGACTCTAATGTGAGTATTTGTATATGTGCACTCTGCATAAAATCAAACAATCAGTGCAGGAATAACCTCCTGGATTCGGTCTGCCTAAGGCCTGAATAAAATCAAAATTTTACATTGATAAAATCCAGTTTAATAACAATTTTTGTGGCGCTCGTCAAATTGCGACAAGTTTTTTTTCGTTATATTGTTTAATCCGACGCTGTAGACAACCGTTGGCAACGAAGCAGCAAAATATACTTTCACCTGATGTTGCTTCTGCTGCTGCTGATATTTGCTGTTGCTGTGCTATGTTCGAAGCGACAAAATTCATGGCCAACCTTAAAGTTTCTATTTCAGAAATAAAAGTATTTATCAAACGCAAACGCAGTAAAAATAGTTGCACAACTGCACTGCGCACAAAACTACAACAACAACAACAAAACCGCCATTGCAACAGCAATGAAAAAGCAAAACTATCAAACAAAATATACGCTTAGAGATCTATTTTTTATTTTATTTTTTGTTTGGCGCGACATTTGCACAGACACGGACGACGGTGCACTGCGTGAAAATTGCAATTTTTCACTTCACCTGCTGCTGATCAAGTGCAGCGCCGCCGCACGCTGCAATGCAACAGAAGTGCGAAAGCGCCTCTTGTGTTGTTGTTGCTGTTGGTGTTGCTGCTGCTGCTGCAGCACACACGTATCTTTTCGGGGTAGCACAGCGCCTGCATGTGTGGATGGTGCAATTGGCCAACTTGCACCAAAATACACAGCCAGACGCGTCTGTTTGTCGTCTGCTACGTGCGCTCTTAACCCGTTCGTTTGCAATTTATTGCTTGATAGCGTCGTAGTTGTTGCTTTTTTTGTTGTTGCTTTGATTTTACTTGCGTTGCATTGAATTGGAGTGATATTTATTAAGAGCAAAACATTAAACATAAAAATTCAATGCTCAGTGCAGAAAAGTACTAAATCGAGAAATGTTAATTTAATGTTGTATGGCAAAAATAAATCATAAAGAAAGATGCAACATTTTCAATATTGACATTTCTAAAGTTGTTTGCTTATTAAAAAAATTAAATTTTAAATTTTTTAGTTTACTTTACAAATAATTTTGAGTTGGGCTAGTCTTTAGTTAAACTAACTGATTTCTATTTCAATTAAATTTAACAGAAGACTTAACGAAATCCAAGAAATTTAACTTTGTTTCAAATAACAACAGCAACAATTGTCAGCTGTGTAACTTGCCTTTCGCTGAAATCATTTCCATGTAAGTTCTTGCTGCGGTGGGCTTTGTCTGCAACATGTCACAAACGCCCATCCATCCACACAAACTGATTTCGATATGAAAATGAAATGTATTATGTGCGTGTGTGTGTGTGTGGGATGTTTTTTCTTTATTAAGATACATTCTTCTATTTTACTAAATTTAAAAATATCAAATGCCTACATGCATCGTTTTCCATTTGAAAAGTATTTTCCTGCGCATATCACAACAGGAGATTTTTTCAAATGAACCTTCTGGATGAAAAGGTCAATTAAAGCGCCTAATAATTTTTGTTGTAATATCATTTCCTTTCGAGTAAAAACTTTAAATGTGTAAAAGCTGAATAAATTTGAACGGATTTCTAGAGGTCTTTCTGAAGATAAAGGAGACTAGTTAAAACATTTAAAATTGTGCTTGTATAAAATTGGATTTCATTTAAGGATGAGAAATAAACCCTTTTATAACAATTGACCAAAAAAGAAATATTAAAGGTTATCTATAATAATATTGCTATTCAGTTCACTTTTGATTTATAGATCTGAAAAATATGTGTTGTTTTTTTTCAATTTGAACTTTTTACAATTTTGGTATGAGTAGCAATTTTTTCCACTGCCTATATAATTTTTTGTACATAAGTATATAAATGTCAAAGCAAATTTAATTTTTTTATTGCCTTCAAACCATTAAAAATATATAAAAATATATAGAATCAAAGAGATTTCGCCTATATAAAATATTTCCATTTTAGAAAACAAAAAAGAAATATTTTATTTGCGTCGTTTTATTGGCAATACTATTTCCTTGTTGCTTTATTGGCATTACGAATGCTGAGTGTATTAACTGTAATTGAAAGCGATTAAATTATTAAATAATTCGACTTGTGCCGCCTTTACTTTTACATCATTTGATGCAAGATTTTATCGCAAATCAGAGCAAAAAACTTTTGTTTTGTTTTGTTGCGCTTTTGTGTTATAAATTACAAAGCCAAACGAAACAATCCGGAAAATGTTTCCGAGAAAATTTTAAACATTGTCGACAGTTTCGAAATATGCCACCGAAGTCGACGGTCGGCGGTCGTTGTCGGCGTCGTTAAGATGATGCTGCGCTGTTACAGCTGGAGACGGCGATGATTCACCTCCCAATTCAGCTTCGTCGAACAAGGAACGTCTGATAATGTGAGTTCCACTGCAGCGAAATACGGCAAAGCAAGAAAGAAAGAAAGGCCAGCAAACTAAACAAAAAACAAAACAAAAAACAGCAATTAAACGTTGTATAAAAAAGAAAAAAAAAAGAAAAATAAAAACGAACAAATAACGAGAAAACGCAGCTTTAGTGGGATTTCGAGCAACAATTGCTGCACGACATGGAACATGACAGTTAAATGTGTTATATCGGACTAATTTGCAATTAACCGTGGCAATTATGATCGTTGTTTTTGTTATTGTATTGCATAGTATAGCCGGGTCTTAATTATGGTCTGGGGGTCAAAAGTAACCATTTTAGTGCATTGTGCATTGTGCATTCGATGGTCAACAAGGTTGAAGTGAGTGACGACAAAGAAGGAAGGGAGGGTCATACTCGTACACTCGAAAATACTTGCTAAAGAAAACTTTGCCCAGCTTGAGAGACATTCTACACAATAATTATAGTTTATTTAAAACTTTTACTTACTTGTAAACATATTGTAAAATTAATTTATTTAAAATTATGAATTTTTCTTTCAGTGTAGGTAGTAACCACATAATTAAGAGTTGTTTTTTTTTTTTTTTTTTTTGATATGTCGAAAATTGTAATTTTCAAGATTTGTAATTGTGTAGCTACATAATTTCCAAATACAATTAACGCTCAACACATTGTTGTGTGTTTGTGTGTGTGTGTGTTTATCAAAAGCGTTGAAGATCAGGGTCAATAATATCGGCAAACAATGCCGCCTTTCACATACAAATTGAGTGAGCGACGGCCGCAGCTGCGCATACATTTCAAAGCTGCTCCAACAATTCGATTCGATTGGCTGCGAACGAGCGCCTAGTGCTGCCCTTATTTGGTTGAACGATTTAAGGAAGTGCACAGCTAATTGTCGACTTTTAACTTGATTTGCCGTAATATCGAATTTGTTTTTAATGCGACTCGTTAGGCGACAATTCGAATCGGATTTGGCTGCAGTTCGTTGTACCCGAAAATGATTTCCAGCTTAACTTAATTAAAATTCATGAGTGGTGCATGATAGTTCCATTCCATAAGTATGCAAATACAATGCCAATTACATAAGTCGCTTGTAGTTTTTTGTTTTTTGCTACTATTTTTGTAGTCGTATTTGCTTCTGTTAGTATTTGCATATCATATTGAATAATATGATTATCATTAATCAGCATCTTTTAGTGATTGTGTTTGCTTTTCGAAAATTAGCATATTGGTATTTACATACATACTCGTACATACACATACAAAATCAAAAATCAAAAGTGAGCTCTTCATCACTTTCGATGATTGTGTACGAAATTTTGCGATTTTGAATTTTTTTTTATTTATTTAAATCGCACTCTTATGTAAATAGTTAATAACAGATCCGATCCTCTCCAGTTTTAATCAGCTAAGAATTAATTCAAAGTACACTCGGAATTAATTAATTTTCAATTGCACTTTACACTTTTAATGTCTTACTTTTAAATTATGAAATGATTTTTTCATTTTATGTTAAAAATTAAAACTATCTTAAATTCCACAATAAGTTAAGATTTCATGTATCTGAAGTATAATAACAAACTTTAATTTGTTAGGAAAAGGAGTGAAATTAACAAATCCGATAGATACATTATTTAGATAGATTAATACAATAATTAACGAATTTCGATTTGTAGCAGTTTTTGTTAAATAACCTGTTGTTCCTTCGACTACTCGGGCAACTGAATAAAAGTAGCACATCTTTTATTTGCAACTACGAAGAAAATTGTAATCCTTGAACGAACGACACGAAAGATGCCAAAATTGAGAAACTGAGAAATGATTAAAGTACGCAACCAGAAATTTGTAGCCAACAGAAATTTGACTCACTCAACAACAAAACAAGTGAAAGCGTGAATTGTTTATTTGAAGCGACAAAGAGACGCGCCGTGCTTAAGCTGCGCGCGCACTGCGCTGCGATATGCTGCGCACGTTTCGTATTTGCAGCGGGGCACCCTTTGCGCAAGTGCAACCGGCAACAAGCACAGTTACCTGGCGCTGCTGCTGCAGTTACTGCCGCGGTTGGCATCAATTTGGCAGAAAACTAGTTGCCAACATTGCACTTGTTGTCGCTGCGATTACTGCTTCATCCGCGCCTCACCTCACCTGCTGCTCCCTACTTTCAACAACAGAAAACTCAACAAAACAACCTTTTTTTTTTGTTGTATCCATTTCGTGTGGCGGCGTTTATTCATTCATTGAACCAAACTAAACCAAACGGGGTAAGGCGAGATACAAACCGCAACAACAACAAAATATTGCTGCAACCTGTAAAAACAAAAATCGCTGTTTGCTGGTTGCTCACTCTTTCGCGGTACTTTGGTCGGCAATGGCTGCTGTTTGCTGTTTCTGCTGCTGCTGGTGCTGCTGCAAAAACACGTGATTTTTCTTCTTCTTCTTTTATCCTTCTTTTTTTTCGCAAATGCTTTTTTGTACTTTGTACCAAATCGTCGGTTTTTCTGCTTAGCAGTGCTTACTCTTTTGTAGATTTGAGTTGTCTACTCTTGGTGCGCGTTGCACTGCCACTGCCGCCGGTAATGGTTTTCAAACCTTTTAATGGCACTTGGTGTGTTGCCGTGGTTTACGCTTTTTCAGTTTTTCAGCCTTTGTGTTTCCTTCTACATTCAATACCCTGCAATGCAATGCGTCTGTAAAGTATATCAGTTTGCAAAACATTCTCCCAAAGTAGAATAAAAATTTCATTTTTAAGTTTAGTATTGTAGTAAAATCTACAATGACAACCACATCGAAATCTGTTGACTTGATTTTACCCTTTAAACCAAGTTAAATTCTGGATTAAGATTTTTTCCATGAGAAATAGTACAAACAACAAATTTTTTGCATTTGTATAGCATGTTGAAATTTATAGTTTGAAGAGTATTTCCGCATCGAACTAGCCGCACATAATTCGCTTACCAAGTGGTTTTGTTTATTACTGCAGCTGCGATCATTATCATCATTTGTGCCACAAACAACAGTTCGAATACATTTTTGTAATTTTATTTTCGTCGTTTTTCTAGTGCTCAAAAATATTTCCACCGCTGCTCTGCGCTGCGCTACGGCTTCCTGTATTTTATTGACCCCCAGCGTATATACATAAAAATGTTTAATGTTTATAACTTTGTAAAGGCGAAATATTTTCTTACCAAAGAAAAACAATGATTTTTTTTCTCAAATCCAATTTGCGAACTTCATTTTTGATATTACAACTTTTGAAAAACTTACAGCAAAACAATTTGCCAGTATTCTAATTTTCGTACAAGTAAATGTCGAAATACATTTTTGTTCCAGATGTCTTTCCTCGTTGCAATTGTTTTGCATATACTTACTCGTACATATTTATATTCAATACATACTCAATCGTTTTTTATATTATTTATTTTTGCTTTGTGGGCCATTAAATTGTTTTCCTTCTTGCCTTGTTCTTTGGGTCATACATAACAATCGGTTTCACTGGCAATGGTACTCGCACATATGTATCATTTATTTGGGTCGATCACTTGTTTCTTTGGTGAGTTCCTTTTAAAATATGACTTCGAGCACAGATTCCATGATGGCAAATGTATTTCATTGTTTTTCAAGATCACGCGCGATTTAATGTACTTTCGTATTGCTGATATTTTATTGTATGTTCAAACAAATGTTGTTGTTGTTGTTGTTGTTGTTACTGTTAAAGTAATTGAATCATTTGAAAGAAAATACTTTACTTGTAAACTATTTAATATAATTAAATACAATATTTAGTTGAATTTAATTTTTGCTTTAGGATTCCATTAGCCACTCGCAATGTTTAGTGATGCAAAAGCAATCTATTAGATACACTCACAGATTTTGCAACCAAATCATGTGTATCAATAATGGAGGCTATTATTTTTGAAATATATTTTTAACTATCCCAATCAATTTGATTTTTAATGTAATTAAATACTTTGCTTAGATGCTTTGAAGTGGACGGATGGCTGCCCACATCGTTTTGACGAATTTGCTCAAGCAGTTTGTTTTTTTTCCGGTCGATCGGATGCTGACTGTCATTGTTAATTTAGTAAATTAGAATCTCGCATGCCCACATTACAATGTGAAATATTTCAAATTGAACTAATTTTCAAATGCATTATTATAAAACCGCATTGCATTGATCTTATTTTTAATTAAAATATATCTTTCTTTTTTTTTTAGAAAAATCCGCATATATGACTTATCAACGTTGCAGGAAGGAAATCGACTGAACAATGTAAGTTACACTATAAATATATCGCCTCGTCGTTTGTCGTATTTGGACGTAATTTTTTGTACGTACGTTTTCGATTTAACGTCGAACGTTAAATTTGCATAAAACAAATTATTTGTGACCCACAACCAAATAGTTTGCTCTCTCGTGCACATTGTGCTACATTCGAAATAATTGCGAATTCTTAAATTTTTAGTTGAATTTGAATTTGTTGTTGCATTGTGCTGCACCTTTTTTTTGTGTTTAGCTCAGCGGCATAACAAAAAATCCAGGCAACAACATTAATGTACGTTGTTTATTAACACTTGAGACTAAATATGCCACAAAAACCAAAAAAATAATAAAGGTACCTACTTGTGCCTCAACAACATCAACACTTTCGCATACATACATATATACATATAAATACGTTAGTGTTTAGTGTTAGGGTGACCATTAACGATTTGTTTTAATACAAACTTTAGTCTTTCTTTGTAGAAAATTTTTAATTTTGTTTATATACTCGTATGACAACGCTTTTCTACCTAAATATATTATTAGTATAACTTAATATTTATATATGTAATCTGAGGAATGAAATCGTTTACAAAGCAACAAAAAATTAAAATTTCATTGAACTTAAACTTAAACTTAAAGATACAAAACAAAACAACTATTTCATATATATTTGTTTATACACATGTATGTAGTTCATAATATGGTTTATGTTTTTTTAAGATTTATGTATAAGTAGCGGCCGACTTTATGTACATATGTATATGTGAAAAAATGATGTCAGTCAGCACTTTACAGGATTCAAGAATTAAGGATAACATCATCAGCAGAATTAACATACTCGTACATGTATTACATATGCGCACACATTTGTACATACATAAAAACATACTTACATACGCATATGCATGTATGTATGTATCTAGTACCTAGAGTGCTGTGTAGGCGCACAATTACGCCGCTCGCTCGTAGCTTTAATGTCGCCGAGAATAACGACGTCATAACGTATACGAAAGCGGGACATCCGTATGTAGTGTGTCCTTGTTTTAGCACGCGCTTTTGCGTTCAAGATAACCTGCTAGGATCTGTTATTTTTCTTTTATTCATATATTGCCCGTAAAATGTTTTAAATACACGGAGGCCTTTTGTATTTTTTGTTCTTTTTTATTGTTGCACAATTACATTCTGTGGTCAAATTCACCCAACCGGGCGCCAAAAAATTCAAAATAGCCAACAAATTGTGCAACGACCGACTAACACATTAATTAATTTCTGAAATAGTGCATCGCTCTTGTGTCCACTATCTTGTTTGTGCTTTATCAATGCCAATTGAATGCTATGTAATGTACGAGTATGCAGTGGTGAAAACAAACACCAACCATTTTCGAGCAACAATACCTTTGTTTGTTTTGTTGTTAGTAGAGTTCTGTTTTTGGTATTGGTCGAATTCGAATCCTGTAATATTATTTTGTATTATGTGTGCTTTAATTCTATTTTTTTCGATTTTCAGTTTGTTTTATATGCCATGATATCTCTTACTATCAATGATCGGTGAATAAGAAATAACACATACATATATGAGTCAAATGCTAATGTCATGAGTCTAATTCTCTTCTTTTTCTGACTGGCGCTTTTTTGGCGCTTTTAGCTCAATAATTCTTCATTTATCCTTATGCTTTGAGACTGATTTCCACGCACATTTTTTTAAACCTTTCTTAATCATATTTCATAATTGTTTATTATTTACAACATTTCGTGTAAAATGCACGAGAGGAAGGAAGCTTGAAGCTTGAGTAGAATCCTTTTATTTTAGCTCTTTAGTCGTGCTTTTCCTTTAATATTTCCAAGCTTTACTAAAAATGCCTACCGAGCAAAGTTATATTGTAGATATTTAAGGTAACAACTGCCATAAAGATGGTTTAAAATACTTGTAAACGTTCATTTGCCGCACAATAGTATCGCTTGTCGTTCTGCCCTTTGCAGTGATAAATGTTTTCTGTGCACATAAAAATGTACTTTTTGTTTTTCTTGTATTATGACTTTTTTTTTTGTTAATAAATTTTTCATCGCTTTCAACGGTTTTGAAAGTGCCGCAAACATTTTCTGTCGTATTTTTTGTTTTGTCGTATTTTGACCCAATTTCACATTCTAAGAATAAATAAATGAAATTTGTTAGTTTGTCGTCGGCGCATCGCATCGCATCGCACCGCAGATACTTTTGCATCATGGTGTGGCGTGGCGTGGCATTTGTCGCTGCCGTTGTCGTTGCTGCTTCTGTTTCTGCATTGTGGCAGCTTGCTGTTAGTTACATCACAAATCGGTCACAACAGTACAACTTTGTTGCACTTTGGCCATTTTTTTTTTTTGGTTTTAGCTGCTCACCGAAAAAGCTGAAGATATTTGCATCCTAATTCCAAAGCGATTTTATTTTTGTAATTTGAGTTTAAATGTAATGATTTCCGACTGAATATATCTTGTATTGATTTTGTTGTTGTACTTTAGTTTGAATTCAAATTTAAATGTTGCCGACTGGCGACGGTCTTTGTCCGTTAGCCGCGTTTCACAACTTTGAATTTAAATTTTCAGTATTTTGCGTTTTCGTTTTTAGAAAATTGATTGATTTTGCCATCAATTTAATTTGAGCCTCAGCGCTCGCTCGTCGCTCACAATCGAAACGTTTGGTTTGCGGCAATGGACGGAACGGCATTTTGATTCAATTCTGGTCAATTGATTCTATTGAATTACATGGTGCGCACATCCAACACTTTTCAATTCAGCGTTAAGAGACGAACAGTGAAGAATTGTAGCTGTGGAGAGTTCATCCTGCTATTCAAAACAATATTAGACCTCTGGAATTGAAGCACAATTCAATTAGGAAACATCATTTCTGTACTGTTCACTCTCTTAGGGCCTTCAGTGTATTTGTTAGTCGACCGGTTAAAGAAAACTCACGTTAAAAATAGTCATACACTTAAAGGATCACACAGTGCGATGGATTAACCTATATTATCCAGCCAATTGATACGTGGTTTTTCCTTTATCTTTTGGGACCATTCAACAAGTTAATGAAAGAAGTGCACCTTGGTCTACATCGCGAACTACAAAAACTTTTAAAATAGTTGGAAAATTCGAATTTCGCCAGAAATTGAATTTTGTAGACATTTCACTTAAATTTTTCATGAGGTTTACCTTAGTTTGTTTCAAAATATATATATATGTTTACATATGTTTATGTATATGTATGTTATAATAATTAAAAAATCTTTTCTTTATTCATCAAAATTTTGAAATGCTTTTCAGTTTGGAAAAATTCATTATTTGCAAAGCGCCTTTAAGCGATATTTCCTTTTACAAAGTTCTTGATAATTAATTTGCTCTTCTTTGTCTGGCTCTTGGCCAATTCTAACAACACAAAGTTTCCACTTAATGTCAGCCAAAATAAGAAGTGCAATTATAATTTTACACAAATTATTTGAAATCGTTTTTAAAAAGTATTTTATTGTGACATTTTAATTCATAAAACTTTCGTTTGTATTAATGCATGTACTTGTATATATATGTACCATATAGCTTAGTCTGCTATTATTCGTGGGATCGTTATAAATTTTGTCATTGCAAGTAGGTAATTATTTAAAGAAATAAAAGTATTTATTTTGTTAATATTTTTGCTTCTTTTCACATTTCATCACTTAATGCGAGACAAAAAAAAAACGTTTTTGACATAAATCAATTTATCGCAATTTAAATCTTTTCACATTGGTTAGAAATGCTCGTGGACGCCTTCTTTCGTAAATAAACAACAACAACAACAAAAATCAACAACATTCGAGCGTACCCATCAACTGTCTCAGATCTTTTGAGGATAATTAAAATTCTGTTGAGTGTTTGGGTTAATGTCTTTTTGCAATATGTTTCGAAACGTTTGTTGATGTTTTCGAAATTGTCAGATATTTCGAAATGTGCTCTTTAATTTCTAACACTTTTTTGTTGTTGTTGCAATTACTGCTCGTACTAAATTAGCATTTTGTAAAATATTTAATTAAATTGTTTGTTTATGATGACTTTTTCGTGTTTTCGTCTTGCAATGTTGCTCCAAAGCACTTTGGAATGAACTCTCATTTAAGGCGAACATAATTTGTTTGTCGTGAACTTTTAAATTCTCCGTTCATGGCTGTTATTAAATTATTTAGTATTATAAACTAAATATAATATTAGAGAATAGTAGAAATTTGTAAGTTTATCTCCGTTGATAAGGTTACATTCAATCTTAGCGTAGTTTATGGGTATGTACGAAATCTAATTCAATTCGAAAATTGAGTATAAGTTTGCCATCGCGTGTGACACTAAATTGTCACTTTCTTCGTTCAGCGTGTTTGCTTGCAAGAGTAATTGCGACATTTTCTACTCTGGACATTAAGTTTATTGCGACACTTTAATATATATACATACATATATGAATTGTCAGGCGTATTGTGTTCAAAAGTCAAAAGCCAACAAGTCGTATAAACTCAAATGTTGTCTGACTCTAAAATGTTTTTCGGAACATATGCAACTTATATAAATACATACGAGTACATACTAATACATACAGCTAACAATTAATCAGTGAGGCGACAACATCAAACACAAAAATATAATTAAGCTTTTTGTAATACATACATACATACATAACGATGTAGAGGGAAAGTCATCAATGCTCCACATTTAGTAATTACTTTATGTCATAAGTAAATAATAATCGTAGTTTTATTTACATTGTGCCAAAGTAACATATGTATGTACAATATGTACATATGTCACGTTTTCCAACTCTACTAACCTTTAACAGTTTACCACAAGGGAACATTTCTATTATATTTCGACTTTTTTTGTTTAGATAAATTCTGTGCACAAATCAATAACAAAATATTTTTAGCTAAACTATTGAAATTTTTGATAAATTTTGATATTGAACTGCTCTGCTATGCCAGTGATATCAGTTCGCCAATAAGTATACTTAATTGGTTTTCGATATTTTAAGAACCTTTATCAACCTTGAGTGTTTATACGAAGCGCAGCAGTTCCTGGGTCGTTCTTATCGTTGGACGTGATTAAGAAAATATGTTAATTAATATATTATTATAATAAGCGAGTAAAAGGCCGAGACTTCAAAGTCGACTTTTGTTGCGGAAAAATTTATATAAAAAAGAAATTTTATAAAAAAAAATAGACATTTTGTTTATTTTCATACGTATTCATTTTGCTGTTTAACTGAGCCGATTGACGTAAATAAATTTTTGCATTGGTCTCAATAATGTCAAAACATTTTTGAATTCATGTGGGCATATTAATTTTCATATTTCTAAAAACGAAATTAATTAAAATACACAAAATATCTTTGTGATATTTGTGGGAAATATTGTTACTCATGCCCACAACGTCACCACCAGGTGAACAACGCCGCACTAAAAGTGAGAGCTCTAAAACCAAATAAACGAGTATGTATGAAATTGTTTATGAATGAGTGCACAGTATTTAAAAAACAACAACAACAATCATATATCATACCAAAATGTTACCACAATTCTTGATCATTAGCCAAAAATGAAACGTAGTTGGAAATATTCGACAGAGAACATTTGAAATGTTGTTTAAAATTGAAGTGTTGATTTTAAAAACATGCCAAAAGCATTTAAAAGTATAAAGTTCTTGGAATGATAAAACTCTTTAAAGCTCTTAAAACTAGAAAAAGAAATGGAAGAATTAATCGATTTTTATCTAATTTTTTACATATGAATCAAAATTTAAAATAAAATATTTAAAATTTTCTATAGAAATTTATTAGCAACCCTTAGTAATTTTTTGATTCGCTGACCAAGAACTGGTGCAATACATTACGTCCCTTTATTCCGCAGGATATATGTAAGCGCTTTGAAAATCGACGTTATAACAGAACAAAGAACTGTGAAAACAAATGCAGCCAGCCATGGCAAAAAAGAACCGCCCTCGCGTATATTTGCTTTGATGATAAATATTGATGGAGGCGGTGGTGATGGTGATGGCAATACCATTCGCGTTGGCGTTCAGAGATGATGATTCATCGGTATAAAAACAATCCTCCACCAAAGCCAAAGAAACCCTCTGCAGTTCCTTAGCATAACCATTGCTAAATTTAAAAGTGTATACTTTTGTGTAAAATAAAAATAAACCAAATATTGCGCACACATACAGACACAAACAAACACACAAACACTGCCTCAACAAACAAAATATTATGCCGGAAGAGCGACCATAAAAGCCTTTTAAACCCTTCGAAATGAATTTTTGTTTGCGCCTTTTGGTGAAAATCAATAAAGTCGCCTGACTGCTGCTGTGTAATTCGGTATTTACAATCAGGGTCGAGAAATATAAAGATTTGTTCTGCATTGTTTCGGGGGGAGTGTGGCTAGTAAAAATTCTTTGTAAGGCCAGGACCACGCATTTGGGATGGACAAACCAAAATGAAATCTCCAAACTTTAAAAACTTATTTTATTTATTGAACTTAAACATTTACCGACACTATACACAATAAACTGTTATTGTTATTGTTGTTGCTTGCGTTTCCAGATAAATGACGTAATGTGTTCGCTGCAGTGATGTGACATTTGAAGACAGGCTGGCAGACAGAAAGTCAGACGCCTCCTGCTTAGCCATTTGACATCGAGAGAGGAATCTGCTTCTCTACTCGTAATTGTGCTTAGTCAAATGAAATTAAATTTTTGGGAGTAAAAAAAACATTTTCATCTCTTTATCTACTTTTAATATTTTTGTTTATTGTTTTCCTGCGGCAATTTGACATTTGCTGGCGCCGCCAAGACTTCCATCGCTCTCTTCTTTTTGTTGTAATAAAAACCCAGAATGAATTTTATTTTGGACAAGGACTCTGCTTGAAAAAGACAACTCCAAAAGTTGCGGTTCATCTTTAGGAATATTTAAAATGACTTTAGATTGATTGAGGTCATCTTAGATTGGAATGAAAAATTACTGAAGAATTTAGTTTATTTGAAATTTTTGGATTATTCATTGACCTTAAATTTACACGCTTTTGTTAGTCGATAAAAATTGTGGTTTGTTCTTGTGTTACTTCTGAAAAATTTGGGATTATATATTTGTATATTTGTATATAATTAATTAGCCTCACCGCCCGATGGAGGCCGGCTTTGCAGACGTCGAAAAAACGTATTTTTCAGACGAGTTAAAGAAGTTAAAGCATCGCTGGGTCAAGTGTATCGATCTGAAAGCAGACTATGTTCAGAAATAAGTAGCCACTTTTCCGAAATTTTCCTTCTTTTTTTTTGTAGGCTAAGGTGGTCATACAAAAATGCTTTTTTTTTACAAAAAGTGCAGACAGACATTAATACGATTATTTTACACACTACATTATTATTTTGAACTGGCAATGACTGCTTGAACTCGCTTTTGCTTCTTTGTAAATTTCAGTAAAGCATATTTAGCCCTTGCTGCTGCTGTTGATGCTCCTGCTGCTCTACCTCCTCTTTTGCACCACTCCTCTCGCTCTTCAAGTTTTATTGTGTGCAATGCGACGACCAACGTTGATCCTTTGTTGTGAATTATGAATGCTTCAGTTGAGTGAATTTCGTAAAAAAGAAAGAAAAGAAAGAAAGAATCAGTAAAATAAACTTTACAAAAATTCAATTCAAACAAAGAAGTTCAAACTCGCTTGTCGGCAACTGTCTGTGCACATGGTTGCGGGTGTCTCTGTCTGTGTGTTCGTGTGTGTTTGTGTGTTTATGTGTCTGCGTGTTTGTTTGTAAGTCGCCAGATGCGCCAAGATTGATATTTAGTGTTTTCGACCCACTTGAAGAATTCCTTTTTTTAGACTTTGAAATGGAATTAATAGAGTCACTCGTTGTTTTCATCGCTTTACAATCATCATTTCTACAGCTGCTGTTGTTGTTGTTGTTTTTTTTTTGTTGGGCGTTGACGCCCAATTGGGATTCTCTACAACAAAGCAATTTAGCTTGGAATTTTTCAAGTAGGTACCACAAACACAAATTCGGTTAACCGGAAATTAACCGAATTTTGCGCCCCCAAAGTTAGTTTTCATTTCTAGAAGACTGCGACGGAAGAATATGTATGAGCTCTGCTTATTTATTGAGTTTATATTTTGATCGGTACTTTATAGACGTAATTTATTTTAAGGTCATTCTGCATTCTTAAAAAAAATTTTGTCTTAAAAAGTTGAAGTAAATTTCTTTTTTGATATAGATTTTTTTTGTCAGAACAATAAAAATCAAAAATAGTTTGGAAAACTTTCAAAGAAGTTCAATTATTTTTGCTATCCTGGTTAGTTTGTGCCACACTGAGTTCGCCCACATTGTCTCTGAAATTTAACATATCTTATAAGTCTGTTGAACTGCTTTTCCTTTCCTCAGAGCGTTTCATTAATTAATTTATTTTTTAAACTGCTGCTTCTTGTTACAAATCTTTGTAGTCTGAACGCGAACTAAATGACGGGGCTTGTCACTTTTTTACTTGTACTAGAAAAAAGGAAAAAAATACAAATACAAAACACGCTAAATTGAATGTTGTTGTGTCTTTTGTTGTCCTTTTGAAAATTTTTTTATTTTCTGTTTTATTTGATGAAAATTAATGTGAGTCATTTGAGCAAAGTCGTACTCCAATTTTTGATAGTGGAGTACGACTTGCCTTGTTTCTTCAATTATAAACTCAATGAAAATCCTAAATATTAATTTTGGTTGCAAAAATTGTCGGAAAATGTTTTTCAATTTTTTTCTCTACTGCATTTATGGCTTAGAAATTAATTAAGAGGCGGACACGTGTTTGACATATTTACGTTTTGCAAAATTTTTGGCAAATGACGCGCAATTCTGTTTACCTCCGATTCAATAAAATAATTGTTTTATTTTAAAATTTTGTATGTATGAGTTGAGATGTTCGCACAAGACAAATTGGTATGCCAATAATGTCACGAAACATTAACTACGAGCACATGTGTACATACATACGAGTAAAAGCATAATAGGAAAATAATCTACAAGCAAATTGAACTCGTATTTTTTTTCTTATAAAATTATTTATTCAATTTTGCAACGTGTCTTTCATTTTCGCAAAAGAGTTTCCTTTACTCATATTTTACCTACACATGCACATTTATATTTAAATATATTTAAATGTTGACATTTATTGAAAGGCTATAGAGGCAATGCGACTTGAAAGATCTGTTGTGTCGAAATTATGTTTTGATACAGATCAAATGAATTTGGAAATGAGTGCTTTGGATAATAAAAACAACTTTTTTTACTCGTATGTACATTTTTACATATATTTATATTCCTTTTCCTTTTTCAAATACAAAATTTGATAATGGTCTCTCTCATGAGTTTGCTTTGGTTTCCTTTGTCTTCAGTAAAATTTTATAATTAACTAAAAAGATGACAAAATCAAGTGATTTTAAATATATTGTTTAATACTTTTGTTTTTGTTAATTTGACTTGTTAATTATTTAAATAATAACGAAAACTCGAACACAAAGAATACAAGTTTGATAAATTTTTCAAAGTAGTCTTTTGATTTTTCCATTTTATCTAAATTAATAAATTTTTTAGCTGTGGAATTTTTCCTAACATATACCAACTAATTAGCATTGGAAATTGCTTCGGAATAAATTCATTGAATTCCACTTAAAACGTTCACAAAGAAAACACGAGCAAATCCTTTTAAGGATCTTTTACATTAAAAATGTTTATTCAATCGTTTATTCATTTTTTACACAACTTCATTTAAAATTAAGAAAAGAAAAATATTTGAATAAGTTAATTTTCTCACGCAGACACACACAATATCAACAACAACAGCACAAATTTATTCAGTAAATCTTTTGTGTTCTACCAATCACAGTTGTATTGAATAGTAAGCGAATTAAAGCGAACATTAAAGATACAAAGCTTTACCACAGATCACTGATAAGTAACAATTGCGTACTCTGGGGCAGCTGTCTGTCTGGTCTAGTCACTAAATACATTCAGCGATTTAATTCATTTCATTTGGTCAAAAAGCTTTAATCTCTTTATGTTTCATTTTCAGCATGAGTCGATCCGCCCAACAACGCCAACAACAGAAGTTGCAGCAGCAGCAACAGTTGTTGGCGCAACAACAACAAATCGCCGACAATGAAGCGGCCGCTGCTGCTGCCGAAATGTTTGATCTTTTCTGCGTTGCGACAACCATGCGCCAAATACTCGGCCTTCATCGCAACATGTGCGATCTCGTCGGACTGCGACCGGCACCACTTAACGAATTCTATCCGAAGCTTAAAGCAAAAATACGCTCATGGAAAGCGCAGGCTCTCTGGAAAAAATTCGATGCACGTGCTTCACATCGCGCCTACGCAAAAGGCGCAGCGGCAACGGGTTCCCGTGTCCTCGTCATTGGCGCTGGACCATGTGGTCTGCGTACCGCCATCGAAGCGCAGCTACTAGGCGCGAAGGTCGTTGTTTTAGAGAAACGCGATCGTATTTCGCGCAACAATGTCCTACATCTGTGGCCGTTCGTCATAACCGATCTGCGTAATTTGGGTGCAAAGAAGTTTTACGGGAAATTCTGTGCCGGCTCAATTGATCACATTTCAATCCGGCAGCTGCAGTGCATCTTGCTAAAGGTAGCACTACTACTAGGCGTGGAGATACACGAAGGCGTTTCGTTTGAGGGCGCCATAGAACCGAGCGGCGATGGTGCCGGTTGGCGTGCCGCCATTACGCCCACCGATCATGCCGTTTCGCACTATGAATTCGATGTGTTGATCGGTGCCGATGGCAAACGAAACACACTCGAGGGCTTTAAGCGCAAAGAGTTTCGCGGCAAGTTGGCCATTGCGATTACGGCGAATTTCATTAACAAGAAGACAGAGGCCGAAGCGAAGGCGGAAGAGATCAGCGGTGTTGCGTTTATTTTTAATCAATCGTTTTTTAAGGAGCTCTACCACACGACCGGCATTGATCTGGAGAATATCGTCTATTACAAGGATGAGACCCACTATTTTGTGATGACGGCAAAAAAGCACAGTCTTATCGATAAGGGCGTGATCATGCAGGTGATTATTATTACAAAATAAAATTTAAATGCATTTAAATTAATTTATCTCATACAAAAAAATCATAAAAATATATAAACGTTCTGTTATTTTTAAATCCTTTAAGAAACGGTTATGAATTGAAAATTCAGGATATAAATTTATGTTTAAAGTTTAAATGATTTCTTTTAAGTTTTCGCGACTTAGATTAGTTCATTCTTAGCCTTTTCGTTGTTGTCGGATGGTATGAGTAATATTGATTTCAATTTGTTTACTCATACGATGATAACATTTGTATGTGTATTCAAATTAAATTAAGAGGAAAGACTTGTTAAGGAATTATGAAAATTTTATATTTAAGGACTTTGCCGATCCTGCCGAGCTGCTAGCACCCGCCAATGTAAATAAAGAAAAATTGCTTGACTATGCGCGCGAAGCAGCCGAATTTTCGACCAAATACCAAATGCCAAATTTAGAATTTGCCGTCAATCACTACGGCAAACCCGATGTTGCCATGTTTGATTTTACGTCAATGTTTGCCGCAGAGACGTCATGTCGCGTTATAATGCGGCACGGCTTCCGACTGCTACAGTGCCTTGTCGGAGACAGCTTGCTCGAACCGTTCTGGCCGACAGGTTCGGGCTGTGCACGCGGTTTCCTGTCGAGCATGGATGCAGCATATGCCATCAAGCTGTGGTCGAATGCTCGCAATAGCACTTTGGGTGTGCTGGCGCAGCGTGAGAGTATTTACAGGTTCGTTTAGGATTTCGACTGTGGTAAAATAGTTCGTGGAGTTGCTTTAATTTACATTTCATTATTTAGACTTTTGAATCAGACCACACCAGAGAATCTGCAACGCGACATTGGATCATACACTGTCGATCCGGCCACACGGTACCCAAATCTAAATCGAACCTCGGTGAATGTATGGCAGGTGAAGCATCTGATCGATACCGACGATAATTCCATACTGGAACAAACGTTTATGGATACAAATGCAACACAAGTCGATACTCCTGTACGCAGAAAGAGACGCAGCGGTGGTGAGAATTGATTTAAATAAATACTCTGTGTGGTACAGTCTCAAGTAAAATAAACTTTTTTTTAAGATTCAACTCCGCTTAGCACCGTTCTGCTGCGCTGGATCTGCGCTCAACTGCATTCGTATGATTTTACGAAGAATCTTAAAGAAGTGTCGGATGTGTTTACAAATGGAAAAGTACTGTGCGCCTTAATCAATCGGTAGGTTTTTGTTGTTGTTATTAATTTGTTCATTTGTCGTTGTATTACTTTAAGTACATACAAATAATGAAAATAAATTTGCTTTTACAGCTATCGACCCGATTTAGTCGATTTTGCCGCGGTCAAAGACTTGCCGGCCATCGAATGCAATGAACTAGCATTTAAGATTCTAGACAAGGAACTGCATATACCGCGCATTATGTCCGGCAAGGATGCGCAGCTCTTGAACTCCATCGATTCGAAGGTGTGGCTGCAATACTTGGAACAAATCTGTGAAGCATTCCGCGGCGAAATTCCGCACGTTAAACATCCGAAAATGGATTTTACAGAATTGCGCGAAAAGTACCGCGTTAATTATACGCATGCACAGCCGGACTTTTCCAAATTGCTTCAACTATCGACAAAGCAAAAATCGAAATCGCCCATGCAAGATATGGTCGATGTTCCGGCGCAGGTAGTACAGCGGCGTTCCGTGCTCGATGAGGATAAACAGAAACGTCAGCGAAGCGGAGCCGGTGTGTCATCTGCGACATTGGGTGGAGTAGCAGCGACATCCGGGCCGGGGGCAAGTGGCAGTGGACAGCAAGGTTTTAGAAGAAAATTAGTCTCTTTGATTGATTACTTAAGACAATTTATTTTCAGCACAAACGGACACGCCGCGTCGCGCTAAAAAACGTCGCAGCGCCGAAAAGGCGGCTAATATTGTGAGTAACATTTTTGGCGCTATTTCGGATTCCATATCATTTCTTTTTCAGAAATTGAAAAGTGATCAAAGTTTATGAACAAACAAAAAGACTCAAAATTTATGAAATTCAAAATGAAACGCAAATTTAACTGAATTTGAAATTTCGTTTTAACTTAAAAATTGTATTGAAATTTCTTTAATTCTTTAATTGTAACTTTTCTGTTTATCAACGATGTATTTGTATTTTTTTTTTTTTTAATTTTCAAAAATTACATTGGGTTGAATTATTTTGTTTTTTGAAAATTAGATGCTTTTGTTTTATTCTGCGTTATTTTAATTTATAAAAAGTTAAATTAAAATTGTTTGTATTTAATATACATATGAACTGAATATTAAATAAAAAAAAAAGTGAAATTTGTGGCTCAAGAAACGATCACTTTTCAAATCATCACGATTATGCTCTCTATTTTACTCCATGCATTTCATTGTAAAATTTATTTTCTCCATACAAAAATGGTGCATAATTCATAAGGCTCATTTCATGCTAAACCACAACCACCACCACTACCACCATCACTACTATACACGCATTTTAAATAATGATCGCACTATATCATTTTATAAGGTATTTTCCATGTACTGAACGTCCTGAGTGCTAAAATGTTCTCATATATCAGCCCATAAATATTTTGTGTACTAACAAAAACCCGGAGTTTATATCATTAGCCTAGGAATAACTGTTTAGATATACTCGTATATAAAAAAATGTTTTTTAAACACTAAAATGTTTATCCAAAAAAAAAACCTTATCTCTATAATCAATCATCAAACGATGTGCTTTGTTCCGATTCGCCAAAAATATCAGGAAGAACGTCAGAAACGTCTCGAGGAAATCGAATCAAATCGTCAAGATCGCCAGAGTAAACGTCGTCAGCAGCGTTACCAGCAAACGCAGAATTTCTATAAAAGTTTGCACATGCTGCAAGCTAACATTTTGTTACGAGAGAGCGATGATGCCTCGCCCTTTGAGGACTATTCAATTTTTTTATATCGTCAGCAGGCGCCTGTCTTCAACGATCGTGTCAAGGATTTGGAACGCAAATTGCTGTATCCCGTAAGCTCTCGCTCCTCCGCACGTTCGTTCGTTCGTTCGTTGTGACTTGTTTTTGTTCTTGGCTTGCTATCGACGCACTTGTTCCAAAAACAATTAAATTTCGTTTTCCAAAATCGTTTGTAACTGCCGCTCTTGCTGTATCTTCATCTTTTAACAAGCAAAAACAAATTAATAATATTAATAATGCGCGCCGCCTATAAATATGCTCCTTCTGTGTATCTAAACATAAGCTAAAAGTCTCGCTTCAAATCGATGTCTTGTCGAATTGTAAATATCTTAACTAAACCTTTCGACTAAATGAAGTTAACATGTTCTGTGTTTAAGTAAAAGTACAACATTAATACCGCCGATATTAATAAAATAAATAACAATTATTTCATATCTACAAAAATGTATTTATGATTTTAGCTCGTAAGAAAAAAATTTGATATATTAAGATATATAATACATAAATTGAGTTTAAGAATTTGAAACTTTGCAACGTACCTGGGATAATCAGCAGCCGTAAAACTTGTGATATTAAATTTGATTTGTTTAATTATTGTCATTCGTTATTTATGAAAACAAAAATTAAACAGGAAATAGGAAACTTCTTTCATATGTTTTTTAGTATAAATTAAATTCAATAGAAAATAGTTTTTTTAGTAATTGTAATTTTTTTGAATACATATTATTTTTGTCATTTTAAAAACTCATGCAAACTAAATATTAGAGAAATTAAGTGACCGAACAAAGTTTGACTTAAATCTGATTTAAACGAATATAGAATACTATAATTATCAATATTTACATATTTTACTGTAACGAAATGAAGAACTAAACACCCAAAAGTTAACAAATAATGACTGCAGGACTTTGCCTCTGGCGTGTTAATAATTCGATTTAAGTTTTATGTTTTAAAAGTTTGTTGTGTTAACTGTTTAAATAATAATAATAATATAATTCCCGTTCAAGCTAGTTTAACAACTGTTTAATTTGTTTGTGATGTTTATAAATTTTTTGTTCGTTTGTTGAGAATTTAAATTTTAATAAACTATTTAATTTCTTCTTTCCCCATTTTTTCACCCAAATTAAATTTGTTTGGCCAAATATGTACTTTCTTCTGTGCGGTACATATTTAAAATAAAACTGAATTACCTTTGCCTGTATCCACCCACAAACCCAACCACTGTCTCAATCCCAGGATCGTGATCGCGGCGATATACCCTCCGCTCTGCCGCGTAATACCGACGAACAATTCAGCGACCGCATCAAGTCGATGGAACAGCGCATTAGCTCTAAAAACACATACGGCACCGATAAGAAACCGAAAGATCTGATGCGCGCCATCGGCAAAATCGATAGCAACGATTGGAATGTGCGCGAAATCGAAAAGAAGATCGAGCAATCAAAGAAGACCGAAATACATGGACCCAAAGGTCGCGAAAAGGTACCGAAGTGGAGCAAGGAACAGTTTGCTGCGCGTCAGCATAAAATGTCGAAACCAGTGCCGCGACAGGATTCGCGCGAGGAAGAAAAATTCAAGGAGATCGATCAAACTTTAAAGAATTTGGATAAACAACTTAAGGAGGGTTCGGTGCTGGAGGTTGGTGAACGCGGTCACAATAAGGTCGCCTCGATTGCGGGACAATTTGTTAAGAAAGACGATACCTCCGATGAAAAGAATCCCCCCACTGTAGTGCCAAAATCTGTGAGTAATTTTTTGTTCGCTTGGCGTTTTGGTTTTAAGGCTTTTTAGTTGTTGTGATTTTGTTTTTATTTTTTTGTATTGGTAATTTTTTTTGTTTTTTTTTTTTAATTTGTATTGTAAGCATTATCCTTGTACTGGGTATATGGTGGATCACATTTTGATAATGTAATCGTAGATTTTTAGGATTCCTAGTCATATACTGCTATGCACTAATAAAGAGTGTAGAAAATTGCTTTTTGAACTTGAACTTAGAGATTTTATTGAATATATATTGTTTTCGCATATATATAAGGTTGGTTTTCACAATCAATCGAAATAGTTTCTTGCTTTTTGATCTAAATATAATATTGTACATAAATATTATAAGCGAATTTTCGCTCTAAGATCTTAATCGACGATGTTGCTGATTAATTTATTGTAAATAGTATCTTTACATTTCGGAATTTCAATTTTACATACAAAAATGTAATGAAACATTTAAACACATTTACAAGCACACTACATAAGTTCACTATCTTTGTAAAAGTACACTAACTATTTTACACTGTTACATTTAACCACAAAACATTTTTCATGTTGCAATTTTTTACTTTTATTTCATTTAGAGTTGGTATGAGAATGCATTCTTCTAATAAAATCTTAAGGGCTGCTTCGAAGCGAATAAAAAGTATTCCCTTCGCACTTTACGTATTCAACTTATATGTTCACTTTAGGTCAATCTAAATATAAAGTATCTGGTTTATAGATAGTAGTAAAAATAAGTAAATAAAAAGTTTAACAAAAGGAAGAATGCATTCAATTACAACCTCGATTTGATTCCAACTCTATACTTGTTAAGCCTAATCTATCTTATAAAAAAATCTTAATTATACTTTGACAAAAACACAGAGTTCCAAGGTGGCATTAGCACTGAAAAAACAGGCTGCCGAAAAATGTCACTTCTGCAAAACGACCGTCTATCTGATGGAGAAAATCACTACCGAGGGCCTGATAATGCATCGCTTGTGTCTCAAGTGTCATCATTGCCATACGAATTTGCGTTTAGGCGGATACGCTTTTGATCGTGACGATCCTAATGGACGTTTCTATTGCACGCAACATTACCGACTGCCAGCAAAGGCAATACGCCCAGTGGTGCGTAAACCAGGACAAAGGGTAAAACGAATTATTTAAATTAAAAAAAAATATATTTTTAAATAATAAAAATATTTTTTGATTATACACAGAAACCCACACAACAGCAACAAGCTGCCGCAGCAACTGCTGTCTCCGCCACTGCAACTGATGGAGGAACATCTGCCGCCCCAGCAGTAGTGGTGGCTGATGATGTTCTGAAAACACCCGATAAATTGCAATTACGTGGTCATGCTGATAACGTCGCGCAACTTGATTTGCTCGACCGTGGTCAAACTCCGGAACGCATTGAATTCGAGAACACCGATGCCATGTCGGATGGTGAACCCTCAGAGGAGCACATTATTGATGAGCATGAGTGGTCAGGGCGTAATTTCCTTCCCGATTCGAATAACGATTCAGAATCGGACCTTTCAAGTTCAGATGAGTCGGATTCAGAGCCCGATTCGGATATGTTTGAAGAGGCAAATGATTCACCGCTGGGCGCACAAACGCTACAACTCGCTACGGACTGGATTGGCAAACAGAATTATTCGGATAGTGATGATTCCGATGATTTCTATGATTCAAGTGATGGTATAGTCGGTGGGTTTTCAATCGAGATGTTATTTTTGTAAAAAAAGCGCATTTTCATTAATAAATTATTGAAATCTTGTATTCCATTGGTGTAGATGATGGTAAAGATGATACTGAAGGTGAAGAATTTAAAAAGGCTCGTGAAATGCGTCGTGAAGAAGTACGCCTGCTACCACTGCCCGCGAACTTACCCACAGACACCGAAACTGAGGTAAGTTTTTCATTTCATTTAACTTAATTTTTTCAAACTAATTTCGAAATTTATTTATTTTTATATATTTTATTTATTTTTCTCCCACCGTATACAAAAATATTCATCCTTTTATAACATACAATAAAAATATTGGTGTTGGTTTCATTATAAACTCATTTTTTATCAACTAAATTTACATTAACATTTAAAAAAAATTAGTCGAAATTACTAAGTGATAATAAAGAGAACATCGATTTAGTGCCTGTAAATGAAAAAATTCAAACAAAGGAGCTTTCAATTTCAAATGAAGTTCTAAAGCAGGATGCCTCTGATAAATACTCGGATAAATCTTTGAACTCAGAGAAATCATTTCAATCGGCAGCATCTGACGTTAGTGGCATCCTGGATAAATCAGGACCTTCTAATCCACCGCCTACTAAAACCGATATTGAAAAACTTGAACAAAACTCGGATCGAAAATTAAGCGCTGACATTGAAGCGATAAGCGAAAAACTATATCGTTTAAATAATATGATGAAAATGAATAAAGATCTTGAAAGCTTGGCCAAAGAGAATTTGGTGCAAAGTGACATTTTAAAGAAGCTTACGCTTAAAGAGAAATGGTTAGCCGACAATAACGTTGGTCAACCTACGAGTCTCGTGGCTCCAAAATCAAAATTTGATGAGAAAATCGAAAAGGTGCTCGGTAAATCAGAGACTATTAAAAATAGCGAGCTGAAACCAGTAGAAGTATTTGACGAAATAATTAAAGAAAAAAATGAAATTTCTGAATCAACTGAAATAAATTCTCTTGAAGCAAAAGTTTCTTGTATAAATCCTTCGAAAATAGAAGACACTCCGAAAAACCTACCAAAAATGGAACAGTCTTCTAAAAAACCATTAATAGAAGAATCTGCTAGTAATATTTTGAAGTCTGAAAAAAACACTATTCAAAATGTAAAGCCCAAAAGTCCAAGCGTTGAAACCAAGTGTTCGAATCGGAGCCGTAGTAATAGCCGTAATAAGTCTGGTCAGAAATTAAGTCCATGCGTCAGTCCACAAATTGGTAGGAAACAAAGCTGTAATACTAGTCGTTCAAATAGCTTTAAAAATAATTCATCTCCAAGTCCGAAAATGGCCGCAAAGAATACTAGCATAAGTCGCACTAACAGTCTTAAGAAAACTAGTACGACTGGAGATTCAAAAGCGGTCATTAATTCAACTGAAGACAAAATGCAAATAGAAAGCATACTCGATATAGTGAAAAAAATTGATATATCCAACACAAACAACAAAAAAGTTCCTACCACATTGGACGAAAGTAAATCATCTTCCACGTCTGAAAAAGATATTGGCAAGATGTTGTACGATGCCGAAAACAAAATTGATAAACGCATGATGACTGCAAAACTGAAAGAAATTGAGGCAAAGAATTTCGCCGGTACCATGGACACCATAAAGTCTCAAATGGTTATGCCCACGGTGAGTTCGCAAGCATCGCCTTCGTTAGATCTCTCAAAATATTTTCCAAATCAAAAAGCGGAAAAGGCTGCCTCAGCAGCGGTTAATAAAAATCAAAAAGATCTTAAAGATGTTGATCTTGGAAAATATTTTCCCTCAAGTCCAGTCCCACAAAAACGTAACAGTGTTGTGACCGTGGCCGATAAGCTAAAAAAGTCACAAACAGAAAACACTGTAACATCAGCGGTGGGTTCTTCAAAAAATGTTGGAGGATCAAAAACTGTTGGAAAAAATACGGTAAAGGAAAAAAGCGTTCCGAAGCGTCAAGCGTCATTAGGAGAAGCTGCTTTTAGTTTACGGGAACATCAACTAGACGGCGCTGTTGATCTGTCAAAAAAGAAGGCACCACAAAAGAATCAAACTTCGACAATTACATCAGCGACTGCAACCACTACAAAGAAAGGTAATGTAAAAATTATAAAGAAGATAGTGCCGAAAGGCACAAAAGCAAAGAAATTGGAAGCTACTGCTACTGCAGCTGTGTCGGCTGTATCTACTGCTTCTGCTACTAATGCTGCTTCAAAAAATATCAACAGCAATAAAACCTCCATACTGACTCACGAGTCAGATAATGTACTTGATGAAATTCTAGCCGATAATCAAGAGATGCGTTCACCCAGCTTAGAGTATCAAAATCTTTTCAAAGAAGAAAAATCTCCTAGCGATGATATTTCCGATAAAATCGAGCGTATACTGGAAGAAACTGGAATCAATTTAGGAATACCACACAAACCAACAGGGATTGATAATAAAAAGAAATTGCTTAAAACTAAGTCACTTGGCGAAGGAGAATTCGAACTGAAATCAAAACAAATGTCATCACTTGACAATAATACCACCACAGAAGTTAAAGAAGAAGGCGATCGACCTAGTGGGGTTCAAAATATACTCAAACGCTTTGAATCTATGAGCTCGGTAAAATCCGATGAACAGGTATTCAAATTGCGGCGCATGGAATCAACAACTAGTAATCTAAATAAATCTCGAGAATCAATTGTTTCACGCGAGTCGGATTCCTTTAGTGATTTGGAGAAAACTATGGAATACCTTAAATCAGAATGGCGTAACGAAGCTACCAACTTTTTGCAAAAGAAACGTGACAAGTTCTATGCAGAGAAACGTACTGTGGAAGAAGAAGCTGCTGCTAAAGCAGAAGAACAAAAGAAGTCTCGTCATTTAAACGATATTCCAATTCAATACCGGGAATCAAAGCTGGCCAAGTTCTTTGGCATAAAGCAAAGTTCACCGGAGAAACAACGAAAGTCTCCTGTTAAGAAGAAATCGTCACCAGAAAAAAAGATTGCAGTTCAAAAGTCTAAGAGCCCAACAAAAAAGAAATCAAAGTCACCGCCGTCAATCGCTAAGAAGAAAGCTATCAATAATTCAATGGAAGAAGTAGCCCTGATTAAAAGCGATAAACAAATTGCTAGTGACAACCAAACAGCTAGCAACGATTTAAAAACAACGGGTGTTACTACAAAATTGGAAAAGAAGATTAGTCCTAAAGAACCATTAAAGCAAAATAAGGACACATGTACTAGGCTAAATTCAAATACGGATAATTTAAAAAATACTCAAGACAAAACCGTGTCATCTGAAATTGTGGGAAGCATTGAAACTATCGCTGAAACTAAGGTAGATTATATAGAAAATCTCAACCTACTACTGTCTCAAGTTTCTACTAGCTTGGAAACATTTACACAACCAGAAAATTTAACACCAATGGAAAGCAACCGTCCGTTTGTAGAGGATATCAAAAACCTTCCAAAGACTGGCTGTGATAAATCCCTAAGTAATTCTCGTCGTGGTTCCCAAACCAGCTTACAATCACGTAGATTATCGGATACATCGTCTCTTGTAGATGATGTAGAAAATATAAAAAAAAACACAGCTGGTGATGTTGATTCAGCAAAAATTGTAAATGAGTTATTCAAAAACATTGTGGAGGAGCTCGATAATAATACAACGTGTCAAAATATATGTGAACAGGACGTAATAGACGAATGTGATTCACTTTGCACTTCCATAAGTAAAAGTCCGAGTGTTGCGCCTGTCACGGTCCGAATCCGCGGTACGTCAGAAGATGAAAGTATAGAAAAATTATTCAGTCATTTTTCAGATGAGATGTTAGTCAATGTGGAATTTGATTCAAATGACGAATTAGTTGCGATTACACCACGTGTGTCATTGATGAACACTGTTGAAGAAGAAGAAAATGACGCTGACAAAGATTACCTTGAGAAGTTAGAATCGCTCGAAAGAGATGATGTTGTAGTTACGAATGATTCCATAAGTTCTAAAATTGAGAGTGTAGTATGCAACCCAAGTAAATCCGAAGACATTCAGTTTCCTATACGACCACAGCGTAGACAGAAAAGTAGTTCGTCTTCAAGTGAAACATCAGCGCCGATTGCTCCTCAACGACTACGGAAAAAATTAACGCAATTATGTCCTACTGACATGCCACCTTCAGTTCAAGATATGCTACATAAGGTTTACAAGACTCGTTTGGAAGATGATTGTGTTAATCAAACGCCTACTGTAAGCGGTACAACATTCAAGTTTCCACGTACATTGGATGAAGATGATTCTCCAAATAGTTTACCAGAAGAAAATGATCCCAACTATGGAAAGATTGAAAATTTTATCAGTATCTCCCCACAATTACAAAGGCATCTATCAAAAGCAAATGACACTCCTAAAACCACTGAATCTAAAAATAGTTTACTAGAACAGAGTGACCCCAACTTTGGAAAGATTGAAAACTTTATAACAACCTCTCCACTTCTACTGAGACGTTTATCACAATCTGAAAACAACAATATAATATTTACAGACTCTCAAAACAGTTTAACAGAAGAGAAAAATCCATATATCGGAAAAATTGAGAACTTTATAACAAATTCTTCACGGCTATTAGTCTCATCTCAATCAGATAAGACAAATAACACTGATAAAATTACAGATTCTAATAAAAGTTCACAAGAAGAAAAGGAATGTCCACAAGTTCTGCGGCGGCTATCTCAAACATCGATTAAAAGTGATACTTCAATTAAAAGCAGTACAGATGCCTCACCTGCTGCGCAAAAGCCTCCACTTACCGGTGTGATTAATACTAAAAAAATAGTTAATTTATCACCAGTTTTAGCTCAAAAATCGCCTAAAAATATTTCGAAAATTACTGAAAATATATCTCCAAAACAATCAACGAATATAATTACTAGACCACTAAAGCAAACTAATTTGACAGGTGATAACATTTCCGAAACACCAAGCCCTAGCAGTTCTACAAATATTTCCAGACAACCGTCTAAAGGCAGTTTAGCTGATATACCAAAAATCATAACACCACCAAAAGCTCAAAGCAAAGAGAAATCCCTTGAATGGAATATGGAGAACTTACCGAATAGCCCAATGCCACGAACAAAATTCGTTCATGCTGAAAGAGCCAATATATCGGAAACCAAAATTCGCGAAGTTTCACCCACGAGCTCTATCAAAATTTTAAATAATCTTACTCAAATTGAGTCTAATGCTGCAGACGAAGAAACCACACGTCGTCGTATTATTGAAGATTTTGAAATGGAACGTCGACAGGCGCTTATTAAGCGTGATAGTAACTATCAGGAAATGCCAAAGCCTGAAATGAGTCGACAAAATTCTGAGCAAAATAGTAGCTGTTCAAACAAAAATACACCGCAAGTCACGCCAACAACCCAAACACCTAGCACATCTCGAAGAGGAACTCTAGATAGTATTCAATCAACAACCAAAAAAGCTGGTACACCTCCAATGATGAAAAAATTAGAAATCAATACGGATACTACTAAAACGACGCCACTTAGTTCACGGCGTAGTTCTTTTGCATTTATTGAATTATCAGAGAACAATGAACCCATTATAGCACCCATGCCGCGAAAACTAAAACTGCCGAAATTTGAGCCAAAATATGTGCCAGAATCTACCAACGAACCGGTTGCAGAAATCTTTCAAAATCGCCCATGGCCAAAATCACACTCGGAGGAACAGTTAGATTCTCTAGAAAGTGATGAAGACGATACAATTGGTAATCATTCAACATCGAAATCCAAATCTCCTGTGGCAGAAATATTTCGAAATCGTCAATGGCCTGACGGCAAAACCGATTTTAGTAAAGACAAACAGCGAGAAATTTCGCCACTCGAGCAAGATGATATCGATATGCTGCTCTCGAAGCGACGTGCTAGTCGTAATATAACAAAACCACACTCACAGTCTCCACAGCGAAAACAGCATCTGACCGTCGTTAATGATGTCAACAATGCGAAATCATTTACGGACTTGCGTAGAAATTCTCCCTTTAATTCTATACATAATTCAACGCAATCTCTTCACATAGCCCCACGTTCGTCACACTCCAGCGTAGATACTGAACCGAATTCTTCCACTACTGACTACCTCAATGTTTCACAACGTCCTACACGTAACGTCCCACATCCCACCGGTAGTACCACCTCCGAATCTGTTGATGCCGGAACGCGTTTGCTGCTTGAACGCAGTAAACGACTACATAATCGAAAAAGAGACTTTGTCAATGAACGTGTGGCCGAACGGAATCCTTACATGAAAGATGTTATCAATGAGGAAAGGCTTCAGCGCGCAGCAGTTGAAGCAGCAGAAGAAGAATTATCCAATTACCGTCCAAAGAACTACTCGCGCACAACAGCACCGCGATTTCCAACGTCACGATCTATTGGTAGAAGCACTGGTGGGATCACGTCACCATCACAGCGCTATGATTACATAAGCCCTACTACAAGTTATTCTGATTATGGTAGAAATAGACGCATACCAACTACAGCGTTGCCATCATTATTACCCTCCTCAACAAGCTATATTCAATATCCATCGTCGTCATATACTGGATCCGCATATGGTGGTTTGAGTGGACGAAGCTCGCATTTTAATGACTATTCTAATCGCAATAGTCCATCTTCATCATCTTTGCACCGGGATCGTCGTGAACTATCCAAAGAGTCGTGCGTTATATCATGAAATGAATGTTACTGCCTTATTTATTTAAAAAATAAATTTCTTTGTACTTCTATAAATTCAATATTGAATCCGCCCGCCGTTCCTCAACGTACCTACTACACTTCGTTCGTAATCTTATAGACGTAACAACATGAACTACTACTTATACTGAATGTGTGGTTCGAGAAGTGACACAACAAACCAACACAATATAATTCACATGATTACACATAAGCATAATTATATGAAATTAGAATAACATCTCAAAATTATAACTATCTAAAATGAAACCAATTTACTATAAACATTTGCCAAAAATACATACACCCATCTTTAATATCCGCACACGTCCGCCTGAACGTACGCCCTTCCAACAAACCAACCAACCAACCAACCAACCAACCAATCAAAAGTCTGCCCAAGTACTGCTAGCCTGTCTGCTCTCTCGGTGTGCCTAAAAGTTTTAAAAGCCAAATCTCTCAATCCACGGTATAACATTTGCACGCTCTCTTTTATTTCGATATTAGAGAGTTGATTGTATAATGTTTCAAAATTTTCAAAACAAGAGAGACAATTTATAACACACAATGTAACGACTGGGTACGATCTCTTAAGGTAAAATAAACGCGATAAGCATGTATGCTTTACTAAAAAAAAACGCATATTAAAACATGTCCCGAGCATATGTTATAACCGCTAAACAATACTTTATGTTGCCACAACAGGTATTAACAACATACCAACATGAAATGAGCCTATTTAAAAAAAAAATTAAGTTTGATACCATAACACGCAAGCTCTGTTATTTTTAAATACGTATTTTTTTTTACCAAAAACCCTTGTACCAAGGAACTTAGTTTTTGTCTAACCAATCCATCTAATGAACTTCTGTTGTTTCGTGCCTTTTTGGATCGTACCTCAAAGGAAATGTTTGTAACCACAATTATTTGCATGATTTTAGTTTGCTTACGCCAATGTATTTTTATGATTTTCAAGGACCACCACTTTTTATTTGGTTTCACCATTTTTATAACGATATTTTTTTTACAGATTTCGTTTTTAAAAATTTTGATTCTTGCAGTTCTTTAAAAACTTAAATTTTGTCCTGCTTATGACGAAACATTGATTTCGCTTCTTTTTACAGGTACCAACTGAATCGGAATCCACGTCACCCGATGCAGTTGAGCTCAATTCTGCAACCGAAATATCCACCGATTCCGAATTCGATCATGACGAAATCATACGCGAAACACCAAAAATCATTATCGATGATACACACTTAAAAAGACCCACAAAAGTTCAAGTAAGTTTTAGATGATGGTATAATTTTTTTATAGTTTGGCATCTTATACAGCATTTCTGTCTCTCATGGCCAAAGGTTAAATCCACTATAATTGCACCTACAACGGGACATAAGTTTCACCCTGCTGCCTCCACTATTGCTCAAACTAAGGGGAGTAGTTACCTGCAGAAATACCAAGTGCATCCCCCTCAACCACAATTTAAACCTTTAGTCCAAGTGGATCCAACCCTGATGTGCACAAATCGTACACCCTTGCAAAATCCCCGACCAGGCGACTATTTACTTAATAAAACTGCCAGCACCGAAGGTATCGCTTCCAAGAAGAGTCTAGAACTAAAAAAGCGATATTTACTCGGTGAACCAGTTAATGGAAATAAAATACAGAAATCCGGATCAACTTCAGTGCTCGATTCAAGAATTCGCAGTTTCCAATCAAATATTTCTGAATGTCAGAAGTTATTAAATCCAGGCGGTGATATAAGCCCGAGCATGAAAAATTTTCTCGATCGTACAAAATTAGGCGAAAATACAACAAACAGTGAATTAATGCGCTCAGCCACAAATAACATCATTAATGACCTTAAAGTAGAAATAACAATACAGAAAGCCTCATCGACTGCCTCGACCGATAATGAAAAGGAAAATGTATTTGTAAATAGTAAAAATGAACTCAACAAGGGTATGGAATACTCGGACGCAGTAAATACAACATTATTAGAATCGATGAGTAAGAAATCACCGACAACGCCCACAAACAACCAAATAATTATCGAAACCATTGATTTGGTTACGCCCGAAAAACAAATACCAATAATCGATTTGACTAAAGTAGAGATACCATCGAAAATGTTGGCGTCCAATGTTGAGTTTATTAACAATATAAAAATTCTTGGTAATGAAAATGAAATTAAAGCGATTGCGCCAAATGTTAGTACTCAACAGTTGCTTACAGCGGATAGCAATAAAGTTATCGATTTAACATGTGATTCTCCCGTGAAAAGTGATAAAACTATTATTGAAGATCTTAAACCAGATGTCTCGAAAGATGTCAAAGAAAGCATACCTGATATTCTAGGTCATATCGAGAACGACGGCAAATTAGATAAACAGTCGAAGATGGCGGAAACTAGCGCCAGAAGTGAGGAGGAACATCAAAGGCTACTAAGTAGTAATTCAGGTGATGAAGAAAAACGTGATTCACCAGAAAAATTGGAAGATAACTTTGAAAATGATACGGTTCAAATTGAAGTCCCGAATATACCGTGGACTACACGTAAACCTGTCGAAAATATGTCGTCTACAACTGGTTCAAGTTGTTCCTCAAACTCTTCAAGTATTGAAGACATTCAACATTATATATTAGAGTCTACAACTAGTCCCGATACAAATACCGGCGGTTTGCCAAGTCATAAAGTGCCGCGTGTGGAAATACATGATACCTCGGGCACATTAATGCAAATTGACAGCCTGATGATCATCGATGGCAAGTATATCGGTGATCCTGAAGATTTAAAATTCATGGAGATTCCCGAAGGCATGATTGTACCTGAAGCGCCTGCAGTGAAAACAAACGAAATTGATGAAGAAGTTGAACTCGATATAGAACCAGTTACCGCTACGCCAGAACCTGCCGAACGTACAATAATTGAAGCAGCTGACACTGAACAACTGCCACCTCTACCAGAACAGGGACCACCACTACCCGAAAATGGACCACCTAAAACTAAACCAATTAATTTGAAATTTGACTCACGCAATGAAAATAAAATCGAAAGTCTTAAAAACCTGCCATTAATAGTTGAGCAAGCAGTTGAGCACACAAAAGCCATAAAGCCAGTTACATTGAATTTAAGCAGTGCCCAAAAATCCCCAGCAGGTAGCACACTCAAGACAGCGGTTGGTGAAACGCCAACATCACCATTGTATGATAATGATAAAACGCCAACGGCTGACCTGCTGTCAAGAGGTTCTGACTCTGAAACCGAAGCCACTGGTACAGGTCAAGTGCTAACCGAAACTGAACTGTCCGACTGGACGGCCGATGATTGTATTTCCGAAAATTTTGTCGATATGGAATTTGTACTTAACTCAAATAAAGGCACAATCAAACGCAACAAAAAAGGCCGAAAGAAGCTGAACACAGCCAAATTGCCAAGTACAAGTGAAATGTTGTACGAGGTAGCAAAATCTGCACCTGTAGCCGCATTTGAAGGTATACTCAAGACTATCGATATCGATGATATTGAGTTTATGGACACTGGATCCGAAGGTTCCTGTGCGGAAGCTTATTCTGCTACGAATACGGCAATGCTGCGTAATCGTGGTTATATGGAATTTATTGAGACGACGTCACCAAAACTAACGCCAAGTCATAAATATACAACGACTGGGACAAAACCATATATTAGTTCCAGGACGGACAAATACAAACCCATGGCGACGAAACGTGATGAAAAACTAGGTATTGATTATATTGAGCAGGGCGCTTACATAATGCAAACAGCCGAAGATAAAACTCCAGTCAATGAAAGTGTGCAACTGGTTTCGACTGTAGCTGGGACTGAAGCTAACACACAAACTGCCTCCTCCGCCACATCCAACATCATGACACAATCCCTTACCGATTCGAGCACACTTAATGACATTGACGATGACAGCCTTTGCTGCATAGGCACAGCCAATTCACAGGCACAACAGATGACTGCATCCATAACCAAGACTACCACTACAACAACTGAAGAGAGCGATGCACTCACCGTTGTAACGAGTCCACTTGATTCTTCCTCACCGAAGACACAGGACAATCCTTTAGCGGATTCAATAATTGTGGGTGGCAAAGCTTCGGCTGAGACGACGACATTAGGTGGCGATGGTTCTACGCCGAGCAGCTCCGACAAGAATCCACGCACTTCACAATCCACTTGGACGCCATCATCGACAAGCACATCATCCACAAATACAGCCGCAGCATCGGTTTCATCGCACAAAACAACACCACTGCGGCAATCGTCAAACGATTTGTCCGCGGCGGCAATTAGCAGTAGCTCAAACGCTTTAGCAACGACACATCGCAAACCTTCGGAGGAATTATCTTACGAAGAATACGTGCGCGCGCTACAACAAAAGATCACACAAATTAGCAGTGCGCGCGATTCGCTAGATACGCGTAAGCAGCGACGAAAGAGTTCCAAAGGCGAGGCACCAACCGCCAACGCCGTACAAACTGTGATAGATCAAACAACTGCATCCGCATCTACTCTAACGCTTACTTCCGCAACGCCACACAATCTGCATTTGAGTGCCGACTCCGCGGAAACGCCACACATCGTCCACAAGGTACCTGAAATACCAACGCTTTCTCGCAAGCTTGAAGAGATCACCAAAGAACGCACAAAACAAAAAGATCTCATACACGATCTGGTCATGGACAAACTGCAATCAAAGAAACAGCTTAATGCCGAGAAGCGTTTGCATCGAAGTCGTCAACGAACTATGATGACAAGCGGCTACAATAGCGGCTCAAGTTTAAGTCCAACGCCCAAACTAGCCGCAGCATCGAACACAAGCGATATGAACTGCACAAATCAAGCGCACTATCATGTATCAACGGCGGCGACATCTTCGAGCACAGTTTTGTCCCCCGCTGAAGCACACCGTTCAGTGTCATCAAAAATGTTGGTCCCAGCGGCGTCTCAGACACCATCGAATTCCAGTATTAAGGAGAACAGTACGCTGCAGCAGAAATCGCCAACTTATATCGCCGCATATGCAAGCGAGAGCTGCAAGGAAACACCAATTTTGCCGTCACGTGTTTCCACCTCATACAAACAGCGTCCATTTAGCGAACATTTAGATTCAGAACAACTCGATGCATTTGAGCGTTATAAGCTGAGTAAGACACCGTCCTTTTCATATGCGCTTTCATCTTCCTTGCGCAGCGCAAAACAACCTCAGCCACCTTTAAAAGACATACGAGGAGGAGGAGCAGAAAATCACCACATACCAAATGACACCACTGTCTATGCATTTGCCACACCCCTTGCGCCAATGCGTCAAAATCGTATTGATCGTTCTGCTACTTCGCCGCCTGCAGCTGTTGACGACTTTCATGTCGCAACGTCCACGGAGAATTTGCGGAATGAGGCGCGCGCTCGCGCACGTTTAAAATCAAATTCAGAGCTAGGTCTCTCGCCCGAAGAGAAAATGCAGCTGCTACGGAAACGTCTTCAAGTCGAGCATGTACCGGCACAGAGCATGGCAAGTACTGTTGCCGCCAATTCTGGAACTGCAGTGTCAGCAATAATGAAAACTCGTGTCGTCTTGGCGCCTAAATCTAATGATCGTCCAATTGACTGCGGCGGCGATATTTATGTCGCACGCGATCGCAAAATGAGCTCTTCAAAAAGTGTCAATGACATTGCTTACATGTCATCAGGCGGCAACCGTCAACAAGGCGGTTCCGGTGCTGGCGATGAAAATTTAAATTTAAAATCAAATGCTGTCATTGCTGATTTTACTTCAGACCCGAACCTGCTTTTATCCTCAACAGACGCACAAGCCAATCTCAAACCGCATAAGTCGTCCAAAGCGTTGGCACGTCGCCAAAAAGATCCTGAACGTCGCAAAAGTCTGATTCAGTCGTTGTCGAGCTTCTTCTACAAGACACACAACAACAATGGTCACAAAGAAAAGAGTGGAACGACGAGCACCAACACAGCTAGTGCTGTCAACTCTGCACAGTCAGAGCGTCCAGGTACTAGTGGCAGCTGCACGACGACAACAACAACAGCCTCCGCTGCCGGTAGCGTTGACGGTGTTTTCAGCCGTTTTCGCATCTCACCTAAGTCAAAAGAGAAGTCCAAGGTGAGTTGATATTCTTGTTTAGATGTAGTAAGTGTATATACATATGTAACTATTTATGTATATGATGTATGTATTTTGTGATGGTGATTGGTTTTGGTTCTTAGTGTTAATATATCGATTTGATAAAAAGTTTTCAAAGTTTAACCAGAAGTTCGATTTTTCTTCAAACCGCTTGGATCCTTACTTTTATAAACAATTGAATTGTTCTAAGTTGTTGGGATTTTTGGTTTGTTTAAGAGGTTTTTAATATTTAGTAACATGACCACAGAAATTTTAATCGATAGAAAGGTTTCATATGTATAGCAAATTATTAATCTCTGCAGAGATTTAGTCATTTCGATTTAAAGAAATTGACGCAATTGAACTATTTCAGATCTGGAAGAAATTAAAATTTGTGTTTATTTTTAATCATATATATTAATTGGGAAATTTAGAGGGCGGTTTGATTGTTTCATTTGGAGTTCTTTCATAGCCTATTTACTTGTGTTGTTACTTTATAAATTAATTGGTTTTGGGCGTATCTAACTTTGATGCAACAAAATGTTTTCATATATTTCACAGTCTTGCGTTGATGTCAGGAATTTCCAGTTTGGTGTAAGCTAAACTGTTTTCTTTATAAAGCCTACGTTTGTTGGTTTTATTTGCTTTGCTTAGATTTCATAGCTTCAAACTGTGTGCTCTAGAAGTCGAGGGGTACAAGTGGAAAATCTAAAATTTACATTTTCTGTTTTAAAATAAAATTATTTTTGTAAAAACTTCGCAGCACGAAATTCAACTTTTCTTATAATATATTGTGGCTCACACAAATAAATGTACAAATCTTAAAATTTTAAAAAATTTAACACTTGTCCGCTTGGCATCTAAAACCCTCAAATAGAGTTGAGCTGCTTTTACTACTGCTTCATTTCTTTTGACTTATTTTCATTTTGCTAAACATTAACTTAACTTTAATATTTTTTGTAGTATAATTAAAAACTAGTAAAATGTAGTTTAATATTGAAATAGAAAAGTTGTCGACCTTGAGATTTCAAATATTTCTGCAAGTTAACGTACTTCATTCACACTTGTCCTAATACGCAATTTTCACGAATCAATTTTTCGGATAGTTTTGAGCATTGTTGCAAATTCAGTTATTCACTTAAGAAGCATTAGAATTATTAACATAGAATAAACGTTTCTCATTTGAATTTTGTAATTTTGTGACACGTGATTTCGATCATCATAATTCACTTTAAATTATCTGTGAGAAATCATTAAATCTTCATTGCATATATTGTAAAATATTCATTATAAAAATCATGCGAAGTATGTTTCAGCTTAAAAAATGTTATCCACTCACCTGTTCGTTAGTGTGCACAAATATAAAATATTAAAAACACGTTTTTATTTTAATTTTATTTTCACTTTTACAGAAAATATGATTTTATTTTTTAAACTTTTTAAGTGCTGAACGATGCCTGCGATCACATTTTGTATTACCGAACACATTCAGTATGACTTTTTTGTGAATTTAAGTATGATTAAATAATAATACACTGTTTTTAAGCTATTTGAATGGATACAGTGTTGGCGGAAAAATAAGGAATGTGTTTTTGTGAAGTTTTAGAAGACATTGTTTAACTTTTTAACCTAAGCTTTCAAGCCTTTAATTGCAAAAATCTTCATTTTTAGTATGAACAATTGCTGAAACAATTCGTTTTCATGGAACACAACCTGTATTATCCTAAAGTGTTTCTTTTAAGATATACCCTAATTACATTGATTCATTGTTTGCAATATTCACAAAAGCCCAGCGTTCTTAATTTGTCCAGCACAACACTTTCATTGTTATACTTACAAGTATATACTCGTATGAAAAAAACAAGAAAAGAAATGTTAAACAACGAAATATTTAGTTCAAAAATCACTTGTATGGATTTCTTTAGTCGGCAACTTTTTATTCTTGTATTATTTTTAAGTTTATTCTTTTTTATGTTCATTTTTATTAGTATTTATTGAAAAATAAAATGTTTCTATGTACATATATAGAATATATTTTGATATGGTTTATTGGATTAAATTTTGTTTCCAAAAGTATCAAGGGAAATTTGGATTTTAAGAGCATGTGTAAGAGTTTATGAATTTATATATTTTAGAATTTTTCAAAAGAGCATGATATTAAACTCTCTTATACCCTACACCACACGCATGCACGGAACATAAAAAAATGTGCTACAGTAAGCACACTTTTATAGGTTCACATATAATATGTTTTGTTTAAAATGGTGCAGGGTATTTGAGCTTTTGCTTAGCTGATGTTAGTTTTCTGAGGAGTTTTTTTATAATTACAAACATGTATGTAATATAGTGATTAGGAATAATATATTATACCCTTTGCTAATTTACTTTAATAATTTTTTCCTAACGCTGCCCTTGCTGCATTTTTATTTCTGTTTTTTTTTTTTGTTCGTGCTACCCATAAACTGGTCTTGCTCTCATTGACAAAATATACTTAAAAAACAATGTTTTCGAAATTTGTTTAAAAACTTTAACATACCTATAAACTTCGCTTAAACCACAACAATCAATCAGGATATTGATGGATGTCCGGTCTATGCAAATTGTGCTGCAACAGCCGCAATTCCACACGAACGCAGCAGTTCTCAAGACTGCATCCTGAACACTACCACTCACAATCACAATAACAACAACAAACATAATTCGAACATCAACAACAGCAAACAACAACAACAACAGCAACACCACTATAAGAAATCATCATCATCGTCGGCTTCAGCAGCATTCTCATCATCCAGTCCGCAGCTCTTTGTTAATAAATCGAATTATGCGGCAGCCGCCGATGAGCAAACACCGCCGCCCATACCGCCTTTGCCACTTAATTACCAGAGATCCGATGGTTTGTTTGTTTCTTTCTTTCTTTTCATTTTTTTATTTTACTTTTCAAAACCAATGCTAAAAATCTTCGATCGTTTATATTTTGAATATTCGAAAATGTTTTTTGTTTTGTTTTTAAAACGTTGAATGTTATATTTCGAAAAAAAATTTCAAAAAATATACATAAATTGTAAAAGAAATGCAAGATTAAAGAGTTTCTTTATTTGATTTTAAATTAAATTTATTTAATTAATTTATTAAATTTGGAATTAAATGCAAAATAAATATTTATATTTGAAAAACGATTGCGTGTGAAAAAAATTTCATTGCGATTTATTTATTCACGCAAATATTTATAAACAATTTAATTTAACATTAACAAAACTTAACAATTGCATTTCTTTTAACAATCCAAGTAATCATGATTCAAATAAAGAATCTAACTTTAATACCAATAAAAATTACAAACTTTAGACGAGAGTTACGCTACCGAGACACGCGATCAAAAGAAGCAGCGTGCAATATCGAAGGCTGTACGACAGGCTGAGCTCAAGCGACTAAGAATCGCTCAGGAGATTCAGCGCGAACAAGAAGAAATCGAAGTGCAATTGAAGGAGTTGGAAGCGCGTGGCGTTCACATAGAGAAGGCCTTACGGGGAGAGGGACAAAATGTTGACAAGTGAGTATATTTCATACGAAGCAATAATTTGAAACTTTTAGCGCAGCAATAAAATCATATTTATAAATATGAAAATCAAATAAAGATTAATTTTTTATAAAATAAATGTTTTTATTTTAGTTTGGAGTCTACTAACAATATCGGGAACAACGACGAAAAACTACTCAAGGAACTTTTGGAGATATGGCGCAATATTACACAACTAAAGTAAATCCAAAACTAGTTTCTCATATGCTGCAAAAATGCTTTTGTAATTCATTCCTAATGTTTACTTATCTCGCCTGCTTGCGTATAGAAAACGTGATGAGGAACTTGGCATTAGACAACAGGAACTACAATTGGAACATCGACATGCACAACTAAAGGAGGAACTCAATTTACGTTTGTCCAGTAACAGTGAGTAGTATTCAGAGCAGAATATGACGTCAAAAAGAAAATCCATTGAAAATCTATAATTAAAAATGTAACTCTTCATTTTCACGGCAGAACTTGATAAGAGCTCCGCTGACGTGGCCGCCGAAGGTGCTATACTTAACGAAATGTTGGAAATTGTGGCCAAACGAGCTGCACTCAGACCAAATTCAGATGTGGGAACAACAGCAGCCACTGACATCCTGGCAGTAGCAACAACATCGGCAGCAGCAGGAGCAGGATTAACTGCAGCAGCGGACAGCATTAAACTCAACGTTGCACGGGCACAATTATTCGATAACGACGAATCAAATGTAAGTGCGACGAAGCTCCCTCGTCGACTTATGCTGGCAATTATATTTGTTTTTATAATTTTTATTAGTTTTATTCTGTATTATAATTAAACATTTTATACTTAATTTTGATTTAGATTTATTTAAAATTCACCTTAATTACGCAAGTCGTTTTTGCATACAAAAAAAAAAACGTTATTAAGTTATTTTGTGGGATATACTATGGCCACTTATTGTCTCAAAGTAATGCAATCTTCTAGATCTGTGATAATAATATCGAGCAGAACATGGCAAGTGGGCGTTAACTTTGAAATAGGGACTTCAAAATAATTAAACTTGGACCATTGATTGTATACCATAGCGAAGAACCTGAAATAATATTTTTTATTCTCGGTTTTATTTGTTGTTGCTAATTTGATTGGCGCACTTTGTTATTGCTTCGAACATCAATCGAAATCTGGAGTAGAATTTTGTTTGCCATACAAATGTACCATTAAAAAACGAAATTAGAAATGTGCTTTTGATTTTAAATATCTTAAGATTATCGCCAAACAAAATCACAATATAAAACGTTACGACTTTTTGACTGCAGCGAGATGAAGAACAACATGCGTAATTAACATTATTTTAATATCATTGTTTTTTGTTACAATAGTTGTAGATAATAACTCATTAATATTTTGATTTTATTTTATTTTACCACTTTTTAGCACTTCCTTTTGTTGAACCCTTTCCTCCGCTTTTGTTTTAACGATTTTTCCAAATTTTATTCCGCTAACTGTGTTTCTCTCTATTCTCATTTTAGATTTGAAACCATAACTTTCTGTGGAGCATACTCGCCTATGAAATTTTCAATTCAGTTTTGAATTTATTACATTAACATAACTATATAAATATCTAACCAAACATAAAAACGAACAACTAAATAATAAAAGTAACAATACTATTTTTTTTATGTGAACACAACATTTGAGAGAACGAGCCACAAAAGATAAATCCGAGTATTCTCAAATTCGAAAGCAATTACGAAAGAATAAAATTTTGAATAAAAAAAAACAGCGTGAAAAAACGTGAAGAAAACGAAAAGTCAACTTACTCAATTTTAAGACATAACATAGTTTGTATTTATGAGCCTTTAACTTCGAGTTCAATTAAAACTAAAACGACAACCAAAAATATTCAAAAAAAAATAAAAAAAAATACAAACATTTTTTAAAAAACCACAGCAACAACAACAATCGAAGTACTTTTAATGTTTAAGGTTAGCGATTTGGTTTGCCAACCGATTCGACCATTTCGAAATTGGAATTTTCTAATTGCGTCAGAGATCAATTATTTGTTTATTTTATTTGTAATTCGTTCGCATTTTAGTCAGTATCTGTCACTATTTTTCTATTATTTTTAATTTATTTATTAAAAAACAAAATGTTTTTTGTGGTTATTTTGAGAGCATAAGAAATTGTGGAACGCAGAAGAAATTCAAATTGTTTGATCTGGATGATGATTATTTTTATTGTAATTGTATTTATGTGTAATCAAGTGAATTGTATTAAATTTCAGTATAATGTAATATTTTTTTGTATTTTGTTATTGTAAATGTTTATGTGTAATTCTATTGTTCTATTTTTTTATTTTTTTTTCTTAATTAATTCAAATGTTTGTGCTATTTTTGTATTTGTGTATGTATTAAATTCTTTCGTATAAGTTGTATGTACTATGTGTATGATTGCAATGTTTTTAAATAATTATGAAGAAGAAGAAGAAAAGAAACACATGCATATTTTATATTCTACTAATAAAAATTAATTTTATTTTATTTATATGGTGATTTTTTTTAGTGACCGACGAAATATTAAAATTAGATTCAAATTGGGTTTTTTTTTCGTCAGTAATATTAAGTTGAAGCATGGAGATGATAGACCAAAGCCATTTTAAGATATTTAACACAAGCTCCACAAACAGAAACCTTATTTATAAAAACATAAAATTTTGAAAAATACCTTCTAGAATTTAATATTAACAATCTTTGTTACTTTTTAAAAAGCAAACATTTTGAAACCCAGCAACAATACACAAAAAATGTTTACGTGTTGCACACTTCGTTTGTTGCATCCAGTTTCCACAATTGCGTTTATTGGTTGGAGATTCAAATTAAGAACGCAACTGATGAAATCGTTTCTTCTTCCCTGATTACCTTTTCACATCACAATACAAAGGGATGAGGCCACATAAAGCTTTAATTGGTGGTAGGCATATATACATAATACTTCTATATTGCTACTGTTCTAAAGATACTTTATCGCTCGTAAACGGTACGGATATATTGTTTACGAGCGAGAAAACCGATAGACGAATGTTCATTAAAGAAGAATTGAAAAGTAAAAAAATTCAGTGGCGGCAATGAAAACTTTGTCAAACAATTATATTTTGTAAAAAAAAAACAATAAATTTTTTGATAACCATGAACAAATTGAATATTTATTTGAAAACCAATTATAAAATGATCAGAGGATTCAACTTTGGAAATCATTTATTGATTTTTATTTAAACACGCGTTTGTATTTTCTTAATCGCCACTGGATTGATCTAACAGTTGCTTATATGTGTTAATTCACAAATATGCACTTATTCAAATACCAATGCAACATTTGCGATAGGCTGTCTCCTTTTGATTTTAGAATTTCTTCACGTTGAGCAAATGGGTTAGTGTCCGTATATACATATGTATATCAGTGTTACATATGTGGTGGTAGGTATTCAGTGTGAAGATTGTTGCAAAAGGGATTTATAGAAAACTTATTGTTGTCGCTATGAGTAAACATGATCTCCTGGTGTTAAAAGTAATTCGCTTAAATTTATTTGGGAAAAAACGAAGGGTGTCCCAATAAGAACTCAATTTTTAATATGTTGGAGTATTTAAACTTGAAATCTGATAGTGGCCAAATAAAATACGTTGTTTTTTTTTTAATTGTAAAAATATAATTTTACGAAAAATATTTTTTTTTTTTTGTTTTTATTATATATAAATTATTAATTTGACTTTAAAATAACAGTTTTAATTGTTTAAAACAAATTCATGTGAAAATTTTAAATTTGCAACAAAAAATTATAAAAGCTTAAAGTAAACGAAAAATTCCAAAATTTCAAGTAATCTAATCGCGAATCAGTGATTTTTTTTACGGTGACCATTTTGAAGTTTGGTGATTACGTTGGAATTGCTGTTGAGAAGTTTCTCATTTTTGATATTGTGGTTATTTGGACGTAGCAACGGTGGCGATGCTGAATTTAATGCTTTAATTTCTTCTGTCGCTGCGACGTTGTCATCTGACTCCGATGGCGGAGACTTTTGTTCCGGTTCAATTAACTCAATAACACAACGACGTGGAAACCAGCCACGAATGGGTCCTTTGCGTTGTCGTTTTTTTCTGTTTGCCGTGGGCATAATCTCCTCATCGCCATCGACGACACGTTCTCCAAAGAACCAATGCTTGCGGAAGCGCGTCACTTTGATGACATCACCTGGCTGCAAACGTATGCGCGGCTCATCTGAGCATGGGGGCGATAAACAAACACGGAATCCCTGCGAGAATAGCGGCAGAAAGCGTCCCGTTGCATGGCGCACACATTTAAATGTTTTAGTGCGGGCACGCTTCTCGGCCTTCTGAGCGATTTGTTCACGCTGTCAAAAAAGAATAGAGGAACGATTAATTATTTAAGCCTCACCTATTGTCAAGTTTCACTTACTGTCAAAGTATACTGGTCGCAGCCGTTGCACACTGGCCACTCAACTCCTCCGCCCCGCATCTGGCACTCATTGTCAAAGACTTGACGTAAATTTTGCCACCTGCCCAAATCGTAGGGATAAATAAAGTCCGACGAATAAGGATTGTGATGGCGTCGATAGAGCGCTTTCTCCACAATCCATATTTCAATTCCCGTCTTGTTGTGGACAATTGATTTAATCTGCACGATAAAAATGTAATCAAGCATATTTTAAGGTTTGAATTTTTGTTTAATAAATTTAAAAACCCGATGAAAGACTCACCTGAAAGAACAGCAACATGCCGAGTGCAATGACCACGCCTATGGAGAGGCCCATTGCAAAAATGCACAAAATAATGCTGTACATGGTAAATTGGACGGTGGCCAAGTGCAGCTGGTCGTGCGTTAAGTACCAGTACCGATGAATGCCGCGATAAAACGAACAGCACAAAATGATCGTTGCGTGGAAGCTGCCAACAATTGAGAATCCGAGGAAGTAGGTAAAATAGGCATGATTAGCCCAGCCCACGCAGTGATTTATCCACGGGCAGTGATGATCCATCTTCTGAACGCAACGATTACCTTGAGTTTAAGTTTGTATTAATATTTATGATTATCGTTTTAATGAGATAATGCTGGAACTTACATTTGCGACAATGATGCGAACGCGGCGCCTTGAAGCCCTCACAGACTTTGCAATATTGCAACTGTTCGCTGTCTTTGGGATTCTAAAAAATAATCAAAAAAAACATTTTAGAAGATAAATAACAAAAAATAAATAGTGATATTTAGAAATCTGTCTTGAAATTTTCCATAGAACGTTTTTAAGTTATGTTTAAAAAATTTAATTTTAATATTCTATCTCTTTAAATTTTCCAGAGTAAAGCAAAAAAAAACTGAGGTGGTGATTAACAGATCATGTTTGGTGAAATGATTTTTCTTATAAATTGTTTTACTTTTTGAATCGAAAACGAACGGTGACAAGATTGTCATCTTTAAATATTTCCCATTCCAAAAAATGCTTTTAAAAATGTTTATCTCCTTACGTTTGCACTAAAAAATAGAAACTAATAGAACCCCCTCGAGGCTTTCAAACTCAGAAACCAAGTTTGTACATTTAATAGGGCAACGGGTAATATAAGTGTTTACAAAATTTATGTTAACGCAAAACCATAAAATTAATCTTCGTTTCCTGGCAAGTGACATTGCATTAAAACTGGTGTTGGTTTAATACAGCAGACCAAATAAACAGTAAGCCACTATTTTAATATGCAATCATAAAATTTAATTTAATTGGCGTTATTACATATCCTAAATCAAGTTCGTATTGTATTTGCATTTGCGTGCAGAGAGCCAATAGGAGAACATGAAAAATGCATTATTACATCTCTTTGAGCAGAATATCGTGCGCTGAAAACAAAAAACTATGAAAGGTAAAAGTTTAGCTAATGCGGTTTAGAAAACTCGCCACCACTTTTAAATGCGGCGTTGATTTCTATCGCAAAGCCGCTGTCGCTTTTTCAAATAGTTTTGTGCCAAACTGCAGCGTTTAGGAATAAGATTTCATATTGCACGAACGTACGTTTTGCTCGGTATAAGGCGATTGCATTTGCGATATGCGACCGCACAAAAACTGAGGTCGGTCTTCAAAACGCTCAAAGGAACGAACAACAAGCGAACAACCAACCGGCCCAGATTACATCGAAATAATTAAGTCAATTAAAAGTGTCGTAAATAGTTGTGAATTATTGTTTTTCGTAAGCGCAAAACCCATTATTCCATCATTAATCACAGGTCAGGCAAATAAATCATTTTTGGTTATTGCGAACATTAAAGCAACATATAAAAATAATTTAAACATTTAACATGGCCGTAGGTAATATTTACTACTTATATGAAAGTGTAAACAAAGCTATGATTGTATGACCGTATATGAAATAATGCCCAGTCGAGCCCAAAGCGCAATTACCCGTATCAGCAAAATATTCAAATTGCACGCTATCATTTTCAAATTAGCTCTTGTCATGGTCAGTAAACCATAAGGCCCAAAGAGAAGAGAAGCGACAGAAAGAAACATTTCACAAAAGTGGATTCGTTGACAGTGCGCCAAACTTACGTAAACACAAATTTGCATGCAAAACTCTCACACTTTTTGCCCCTTTAAAGGACATGTCAAGGAGTCACTTAAGGCTTATGTATTAACGACAGCAATTTAGCAACACAAAAGGGGTATGTCTCTTGTGATGGATGACTGTCGGCAGGACGGACGGCGTAAAACACTTTTTAATTGAAAAAAACTTAATTTAATACTATCGAATAAATTTCCAAAGAAATTTAATTTATTTCTTCATTCTTTATCCAAACATTTGCATTTGATTTATTTTTTTCAAAAACGAAAAATGCTGCAACGTATGATACAAAATTTGAAGGGAATTTTTGCTGTCCTGCTGAAGCCAATCAACTACTTCTTTAATGGTCTGTAACAGTGACTAAGGTACATATGTACAACGAGTTTAAAAAAAATTTACTTTCAGTATCTAAAAAAATTGTGTTTTTTAATCAACCAACTAAATAGAAACACTTACGGGTGGCGTAATAGTTCTAGCAAAATCTTTTTCCACAAACAAATTTCAATATTTTCATTTTTTTTTATCCGTTACCTACCTTCGGTTTCCAATTCTTAGGCAATAAACCAGGACCTGTCAACGTCGCCATTACATAGTTGAATGTGGCCACCGATGAGAATAACAAAAAGATCGCCTGGTTTGCAAATCCGCCGAGCGTGCGATTTGGCGGCCACCACATTGAATTCATATAAAGCGTTGTCAGCGTTATACATTTTATAATGCCTGCAATAAAACAAACAACAACAACAAGACAAATAAGCGACCGGAAAGTAATTTAAATTGTTAAAGAAGTAAAACACCTCAGGACAGTAGACAATAATAACTCATTCAGTTCTTGGTTGGAAAATGAAAACTAATTATATTTTAAATACTTGCCATCAACTGTAAATATTATAAAGTTCAAGGTTACGTAAATCACGTTAAATGGTAACAAAATGTATTACTTTGAGCTAAAGACAAGTTCAATTATTCTGTTTATTGAAGTATCGCCTAAATGTATGCAATAATCAAAAAATCGCATGACGAAAATCTTTAAATATCTTTTATCCTACAGACTTGCATTGAAGAATTTATAATATGAGCTTAATAATTGTATCTTATCATTTTAAATTTGTCATTTTTGTCACACTTAATATATGATAATATGTGATTAGTTTTAGTAAACACAAAACAAAGAACAAACATAATTTTAAAACAAGATAAAAAAAGTTGTTCGCCAAATTTCATGGCTTTTTGAATTCAGCTCGAATGAAGTGAATAATTAGTATTTTTATGAATTAATTCGAATCATAATTGCGAGCCTACATGAACTTTCGAAAGAACGCATAAAGGCCACTAATAATAGTCAGATTAAAATCTTTACCATGCGTAAAATGTGAACAGAACAGAACAGAAAAATAAGCAAAATAGTTTGGACAATTTTTGTTGGCAACTAAATGGTCGATTTGCACGCAATTCCAAAGCGACACAATAGCAAAGTGCGGAACTCACCCGCGACGCAAATGACGACGCAACACTCATTGCTGGCGGGTAGTGGGCGGTTGCTGGTTAGTGATAACTGTTGCACGCCACCAATGCGTTGGGCAGTGTTGAGCGGAAGGCGCTGACATGCAGCGCGACATATCGAAAACAACTAAAACGCAATTAGCTGAGCACTTTGCACAAATTAAAAGCCACCAATGTATGGGATATTTCGAACAGTGTTTTACTTTGAATGAATATCTAAATGAATGAAGGAAATATTATAAATCACTGAAACTCGGAAATAGACAAACTGTAATGTAACTATTTAAGGTCTAACGAAGTTAGTTCGTCGTATTCGGATTTCAATAGTTGTAAAGGCAATTATTTAAAGAGTTTTAAAATTGCATTTAAATAATCATTGTGCAGTTAGAAGAAATGCAAACTAAATAAAATTGAATGAGGTATTGTTTTATTGTAAAAAAAAATTAATATTTTGGCTTTTCAAATTGCTTCACTGTGCGTTTGAATCTAAAACAAAATTCCGAGTCCAACTTCAACCCCAATCAGAAAAAGTTAGTTGGCCATTTCCACACCGTTCGTGAGCGGAAGTGGTGTGAGTTCAAAAAAAGTCTCGCCGGTGGATAGAGGAACAAGACGACGGTACGCTGTTGGCGATACGGTTACATTACGGTTCAGAAGCATGCAAATGAAAAGCTAAAAAAAATATTGTATTACAAATGACTTTTCGAACGACGCAAGAACAAAAAGAAACCTTCCCGCCGCACCTTCTTCCTGACACGATTTTAATTTCTTTCACAACGACCCGCAAAGCAAACGGACGGCATGAATGAAAGTGGAAATTCTTTGCTAATGAAAATGTGAAAAAGCTGCTGAAATGTAGACGGGATAGTATGGGATGGGATAAACGAAGACAAAGTTTATTGGTACGAGTCATCGTCGAATATGGACGGTTGTCTGCTATCTGTCTCAGTTCATTCACATGCATTTAATTTTTCTGATATATTTTTAATGGCTGGGATATCTAATTTCATTAAACTTATGACTTTAATGCTTGGCATGACATCAAAACTAACACTTTAAAGTATTCCAAGGACTGTGTTTCTCTCCAGTCTGTGGAGCATTAGTTTTTAGAGATCCAATTTCCGTTCCTTTGGACAATTCTTTTCTTCGGACTTACCAATTGCTGTCAGCGGTCCCCAATGTATAAACCTTCGAAATCCCGAAAATTCTATGCTCATATTTAAAATACAAATTCCTTGTAAATTCTAAAGGACCAAACCCGAAAACAACAACTTCACTCCAATAAAGCACAAATTAAACTAAAACACAATAAGAATAATGAAAATTAATACAAATGTCAAACGCATGAAAAATAGTTACAATATTTTGTTGACGAATTTAATTTCAAAGAAGATTTGATGACAGCTTTCAGAGGGAGATTCAAAATTAAATTTATTAAATATTTTTAGATGTAATCTCTAACATTCTCATTCACAATAAAAGAAGAAATTGTATTTGGTAAGTTGGTTGGTGTAGAAACATCTTCACTAAGTAATTATAGATACTTTACAAAAGTGATCGGGTGACCTCAACTCATCTCAACATCTTCGCCAGATATATGAAAGAAAAAAGTTAAGAAGTTATATTCTACTTTCTAGCCCTAACCTAATCCTAAGTTAAAGTTAATGGTTAAAAAAAGTAGCCCACTGCTTTTGTAAGATGTGGAAGATTTTTAGTGAGATTATTGTTCATGAAAATTTTGTATTTTGTTTATTGCGTGAGATTGTTTTATGTTTAATTATTGATTCAATAGTTTTAATTTTTTCCTCATGAAATTTGCATTTGATTTTTGTGTTCAAAATTAATTTTGTAAAAACTTGTAACATTTATAGATGTAATCTCAAACATCAAATTCACAATAAAAATCGAACATCGAAACGATGACATTTATACTTCGTGTTTTGGAATTTTTTGTAGTCGGACAAAGTTTTTTGATAGCCACATTTTAAAGCATAAAATTAGGTAAATTTTTTGAAATCACGGTAAAAAATTTTTAAAAAACAAACAGTGCGTTTAGAAAAGCTAAAAAAACCAACAAAGTAAAGAAAGTAATTAAAGAATTGCAAAGAACGAAAACGGCGCCGTTGCTGACGTAAACTAAAATTTGTTTCCCAGTGCGGAAAGAAAAAGTGGCTGCTCTTATCTGTGCTTCTTTTTGTATAGTACATCTTTAATTAAATGTTAAATTTCTAATCTAATCTTAAGATGTGAAAGTCGAAACTCGCAATGACGTCGTTTTGGAAAATTCTTATAATTTGCATTAAAAGTATGCAATAATAAATTGAATTACATTCTATTATCCCTAAATCCATTTTCTATTTTTTTTTTCGTTGGTTGGAGAGGGAGAAAAACTTGTTGCATTTTGCTGTGTGGCTGCTTTTTTCATTCGTGTCTGTTGATTTTGTTGCTGCAGTTTCGGTCTCTGTTGTTGTGTATTTTGCTTTGTGTGTTTCTCATTGTCGTTCGTTCGCAGTGATCGTGATTCGTTCGTGCCGCCATTTTTTTTGGAGTTTCTTTTTTGAAGTATTTTCTAGGCGTTGCTGAGCTGGCAAAGTACTTGGTTTTTTATTCTAAAATTTTTTATGCAGCCTAAAAGTTGGCTAAACTATTTTCTAATCCTTGCGTAAATTAAAATTTTTTTTTAAATAACATGTAAAGAAACCGCTCTCGATGATTTTGTTTACACTTTTTCTTAATAATCTATGTGAGACACCTATGAGGAGAACACTTGCCTCGCCAATCATTTAAAAATAAAAAAAGAACATGAACCTTTTAAAAAATTTAGCTTAATTAAAATCCAACAATTCATTTATCACAAAAATTAAAAAAATTAATACTTTAGTCATAAAACAATATATCCTCTTAATTATACCAATTTGGCCAATTTAACTTAATTTAAAAACTGACGCTATGTAAGCGTTTTTTAAACCTTTGTTAACTTTCAAAAGCGTTTATGGATGACGATTTCCCTAATATGTTTCTAAACAATTGATAATCCTCTCCTCAGGGTATAATAATAAGGATGTTAGTATTAGGTCGGATAATGCGGAACGTTTCCCTTAACATCGCAGAAACAGATTATGTAAAATTTTTTTATTCTGCATATCTGTCCAAAAAAAATTATGAAAATAATAAAATATTATTTTCATAAATTTATAAAATTCTACATATAAAATGTTTAAATCCATTTCAGTTAAAAATCATATTTAAAAGTATTTTTATTATTTTTAGCGCATCAATGAATATTAAACAAGAGGGCAGCAGTGGCCGGCCCCTTGGCAATGCCATCAAGATCCTAAACGATGAGCAAATTCCACCGCTAATGTTGCCAGTTATGACGTCTGTGCCGTTGGCACCCGTTAAGCAAATCAGCTTGTCTATAGCAAAAACGAAACCATCGCCCACCAAGAGCAGCAACAAACAAATGGATCATTATGTGCTGCAAACGATTAAGGGCGAAGCAAATGAGGAGGGCGTCATTGACGAAACAATTGATTTCGTGCTCACAGACAAAGATGCCGAGGCGGATCGCAATGGTGGACTTAGCGGTCCAAGCGGCGAAATCACTGAGGAACTGCACTTGAGCGGAGACGAGGAGGAAGATGGTGACGAAAAGACAGAAGAGATTGTGGAACACGTCTGCGGCAAGTGCTACAAGTCGTTTAGGCGCTTCAGTGTAAGTTTTTGTCTATGGTTATTTCGTTTCTCAGTACTAATTTTACAATTTTATAACTTTAGGGTTTAAAGAAACATTTAGATTTTTGTCGTTTTGACAGCGGCTATCATTTGCGCAAAGCGGAGATGTTGAAGAACCTTGAGAAAATTGAGAAAGATGCCGTGATTATGGAGAACAAGGATATTTGCTTTTGTTGTGGCGAAAGTTACGATACATATCATGTAAGTGTTTTTTTTATTTTTATTTGTTAATATTTGAGTATGTAAGCCGAATTAGTATTTTTAGTGTTTATTGTATTTGTCTTCATGTTTCTGTTTAACTGTTGAAATTGAATGTCTAACAAATTTTTAATTGTAATTTTTATTATCTTAGACAATTCTGACCTTAAGTGTAATCCGAAAAATTAAATTGTATTTGAAAGAATGCGATAGAACTTTGTAACATTTTGTTGTATTTTAAACAATATTTTTTGATCAATATTTAATAATTTCGTAGCAATATGTATACGAAAAGTTTAAGTACATATATTTGGGACAAATTAAGTCGTTATTATCGATCTTTACGAGTCTTTAGAAGAAAATAATTTGATTATTTTAAAAATATTTTTTGTTTCTTATTGTTTTATTGAAAACTTAAATTTATTCAACAATTACTTCTTGTATTTTTATGGTATAATTTGAAAAGTTTGTTTAATTTTAGTTTTATATTATTTAAATATTTTTGTTTGTTTTGTTTTTATTTCAAACGTAGCTGGGGCACATTAACTGTCCCGATTGTCCGAAATCCTTTAAATCTCAAATGAGCTACGAACGCCACATTTTCATTACCCACTCAGAGTTCAACGATTATCCGTGCACGATTTGCAATGCGAAATTACGAAGCGAAAATTTAAAGACACTCCACGTCGATCAGCATCAGAATCGTGGTAAGCCGTTTGCTTGCAAAATATGCGGTAAAGATTTTACGCGCTCGTACCACCTCAAACGTCATCAAAAGTATTCGTCATGTTCGGCGAATGACATCGACTCGATGAATTGCAAAGTTTGCAATAAGGTCTTCTTTCGTTTGGACAATTTGCGGGCTCATCTTAAACAGCATTTAGGCACTCATGTCGCCAAAAAGCCAGAGTATATGTGTCCCATTTGCAAAAACTGTTTCTATAGTTTATCTACGTTGAAGTGAGTGTGCTTTTTTTTTTAAATGTGTACAATCAATCTTTTTGCAAAAAGAAGATATTGTGAAGTTTTGTTTTGACGATAGCTCGTTAATTTACATTGATTAGTAAACAAGAAACTATAGTAAACTCAAAAAGACTTCCGCAATTAACTATATTTATTTTTTAGCATTCACACACGTACTCACACTGGGGAACGTCCTTTTGACTGCGACTTATGCGACAAGAAATTTCCGTCTTTGGTGGCACTAAAGAAGCATCGTCGCTATCATACCGGCGAGAAGCCCTACACCTGCTCGGTCGTAAGTTTATTAAATATATTAAGATTAAAAAAAATATAGAAAAAAACAAACAATTTATAATCGCTAATTGCAGTGCAATCAATCGTTTGCCGTCAAAGAGGTGCTCAATCGTCACATGAAGCGGCACACGGGCGAGCGTCCGCATGTCTGCAGCGAATGCGGAAAAAGCTTTATTCAAGGCACACAGCTCCGCAGTCATGCTCGGACCCATCTTAAACCCTTCGAATGCTCAGATTGCGACGAAAAGTTTAAAACAGAAAAACAGTTAGTTTTTTAATTTTCTTTATACAGCCAAATACTATTATATAAATACTTAATTTACATGACTGTTTTCAGGTTGGAAAAGCATGCTAAGACACACATTCAAACATCAAAACGTAAGCGCAAAGCTGCGGTGGCGCACGAGCACAGTTGTGACATTTGCAAGGCTACTTTTAAACGAGAGACTACTCTTATGCATCACATGAAACAGAAACATGATAAGGGTAATTATAGTTTATAGGTTTTCGAATTTGGGATTGGAAATTTAATATTCGGGATTTGTAAGAGAATTTAATAGGATTTAATATTAAAACTATATATTTGAAAAAAAACATTAAATTTATTTATTTAACTTTTAAATTTTAGTTAATGCAAAGTCTGCCGCCGGACGCACATTTTGTGAAATATGCGAAAAAAATTTCGACACGGTTAAAAGTCTCGAATTTCATATACTCAAAGTGCACGAAGTCGATCCTGAAGAGTTTATCAACTCGAAAGGCGTATCGGACACGGATCTAATGCCACCGCCTAAAATTTATAAAATTGAATCAAACAGTGGCTCAACTCAAATTGAATATATTTCGAACAGCGATAGCGAACTCTTGACGAAAACTAATGCCACAAAAGCATCAAACGTTGATGGAAGCGCTGATTCTGCTGACAGTGGTCTGCTAGTGCAAGAGTTTATAATTGACGAAATGCCATCGACGAGCACCAAGCAAACAATAATTTTGCAGAATGAGTCTTTCACTGTTATACCATTGGATTCGGAGCCAGACGGTATTATCAAAACATTGACTACGAATACAATGCCTAAGCAAGTGGCATCGCCACCAACCGCCAACGCTGCCGAATTCAAGAAAAAGGGAATGCGCAAATCGTTGGCCGAAAGTTTAGCTGCCGCCATTGCGGACGACGATGAAGATGACGACGGACTGACGTTGGAAACCGAAGAAGATTTGAAATTGAAGGATAACGTTGGAAAGCTATTGGATATGCTTGTTGATAATGCCACGCTAAAGAAATTTGGCTGGCCGCAAACTACCGAGGAAAATGTAAGCAGTTTATTTTTCTTTTAATTTTGTATTTGTATATATAAAATAATGATTTTTTTTTTGTATTTACAAGTTACTTTAAAATTATTTATTTCAAAACATAATTTACACATTACAAACTTTTAATATGTATTTTTTTTTTAATTTAAGGTTCTCTGCAAAGTTATCGAAAACTGTGGTCACGACTTGACAAAGGATACGGAAAATTACAACGATTGCGATTACGCTACACGCATGCGGGAATATGTGAAACTGCTCTTCACAGTTGTCATACACAACGACTCGATAAAAGAGCTCCTCAACAATTATCCGATCGATGAAGTTATCGAATACGTTTTAGGCAACGATGACGAGGACGATGAGCTAGATGACAATAATGAACAAGAGAATGCTCCTACTGTCGAACTGAAAACCTAGTTGCAGTTTGATTGCAAGTGATTAGTTTGTGTCTTGCTTATGTTAGTTTATTAACATAAACGTTTTTTTACGTCTTTTGATTATTTCAATTTTGTATCGTCTACGTCGATCGTTAAGTTTATTGAAAAATTAAAAATATTATAAATAGAAGTTGCCTTTAATACAAACGTTTTATATATTCGACTATGTATAAGCTTGTTCTTGCAATACACATTTAATGCAATTTTATTAAATAAAATTATTTGTATATAAGCAAAATGAATTTGTTTAAATTATTATTTAAATATATACACTATCCAAATAACGTCACCCACACGATTTGACTAGATTAAATATTTTGTATTTAACATTTTATTTGAAGAATATCGAACTAGACATGTGCGTACGCTTTAATTTCTAGAAGTTAAGCTACCAAAATGGAACTTGGTAGCGCTGTTTCTGATTTTATAACAATAAAAAATTTTCTTTTATATTAATGATAATTTAAATTTTGTTAGCGTGTGAACTTGTGTTGGCAATATGCACTTAACGAAAAAATTTATTAGGGTCTGTCTACATTTGGGACTTAGGTAAAAATCTTAAATGATTTATATTATAATTTTTTCAATTACACAAAAACCTAAACAGTCTTAAATATTAATATAATTAAAAAGAGTTTCTCATTATCTTATTGCTTGTGAGGAGCTTTACCATTATTTTTGTGGCTCCCACGCATATAAAACAAAAAAAAACCACGTCGAGTGTTTAGGTTGCTTTTCTATTGCCGTTGTTAGGACAACAAGTCGACCGCAACGAACAAAAACCTTGATTTGAATTAGTCAATAATAAAGAAATACGTACTTCAGATGCAAAAGTTCCTCACAATTTAAAGTAAAAGATGTTTAAATTTTAAATTTATAATTTTTTTGATTAATAATGGCCGAAAACAATATCGATGCTGTGATAAAACAAACGCAGGAGAACCTAGGGAAATATGTGAAAAAACCACCCCTTACGGAGAAACTATTAACAAAGCCACCGTTTCGCTTTCTGCACGACGTTTTCAATGTGGTAAGAAACTTAATAACATTTACCGTCATCCGAAAGTTGCACATTACTCTTAATTTAAAAAAAAAAAGTAAATAAAACTGTTCTTAGCCGACTTAATTTACATTTGATTGCCAAAGACACGTTTTTAAAATTTAATTGACACTAACAAATGGAATCGGAATTCAATTTGCACAAAATCGCGATTTGATATGATGACAAATCAATATATAAATTTAAATTTCTTTACTAGATTATAAAAGAGACGGGATGTTTTGAGGGACTTTACACGCCGGAAGAACTGACTTTCGAAAACATTAAAGATCGCGATGATAAAATGCGTTTTCTACAAAAAATGATCGATGTCATAAGTAAGTTTAGGGGCAGGTTAAAGGGTTTAGTTCTTTAATAATAGAAACATATTTAATAATACTCTCCAACTATAGAAATAGTAACAAATAAAGCAATATCGGTGCGTACCTCCAAAATTGTGGCTGGCCATGAGCCGGAAAAGACGAACGAATTTCTTCAATTAATGGCAGACGTAATTGATCAACAATTAGATTGGAAGAGTGCCGTAGAAAAGGTGAACAGTGGTAAGGAAGAAAAAGATACTTCCGTGCTCAAACCAAAGACACGCGCAACAGATAAAGCAACAAAGGAAATCAAGACTAAAGATAAAGTTCGCGAAAAACCTAAGGAAAAGGAAACCAAAACAAAAGAGCTTAAATCCAGAGACGCTAAAGTGTCTAGTAAAACCATTTCTCCTACGACGAGAGACGAAAAACCCAAGAAGACACTCAGCACTGCCTCCAGTAAAGATAAGGAAAAAATCGAAAAGGCTAATAAAAATTCAAAAGATCGAACTGCTGGCAAAGAAAACAAAGAAAAAGACAAAAATGCAACAAAGAAGTCAAAAGAAAATTTGGAAAAGTCAAGAACCACGAAGAAGAGTCCTTCTCCACCTAAAACAGAGAAGAGTCCTTCTCCAGTTAAAATAGAGAAAAGTCCATCCCCGCATAAGACGGAGAAGAAACCATCTCCAGTTAAAGCAAGTGAAAAGCTGGAAAGTCGACATGCATTGTTGGAGGAGACAAATCTAAACGAAGTTGAGGTTAAAAAAGAATCTACTAAGGACAACCTTGAATCACCGCTTAAATCTATGGAAACAGTACAAGACCCAACTGCAATAATAGCTCATAAAATCGACAGACGGAACAGCAAACGAGCCGATGAGTTAGAAGGAGCAAATGAAATTGGGGAAACAACAAATGTGAGTTTTAACGATGAATAATTTCAACAAATAATATCATTTCAAGTAATTATCAAATTAATCATTATTAAAAAATCGTTTCTTTGTGTAGAAAGCCGTGGAAAAAGTTAGGGAGCCGGAAAGTCGCAAATCTTCGGCACATCGAAAAGGTTCGTCAGGAGGTAAAAATCGACGTTCAAGCGCCCATATAACACAACGAGATGAACAAGAACAAATACAGCAGCTTCAACAATCCTCCCTTAGTCAACTAGAGTCTCTAAATACACTAAACGAGGAGACACCAGCGCAGGTAACAGCGGCCCTGACAAAGCCGACTCTAATTGCGGCGGCGTCAGTAGAGTCTGTGAAACGAGAGTCGACATTCACGCGCGAAAACTCTAAGGATAGCACTACCGGTATTAACGGACGACCACGTACCTCACTACGTCCACCAAGCGCTAGGCCAGCATCCGCGCGACCGGGTGCACCGCGTCGTCGAGACAAGAACGTTGAAATTGTGCTGCAACCGAACGATCAGATGAAAATGTCAGGCATTAACGTAAAACTCGAAGCATTTGGTGATTTAGACGACGATGGAGAAAACTTGGTGATCATTGAGGACGCAAATGCAGACACTATATTGGATCGACATGACGATGCACGACGTGGTGGATCACAAGTTGACGGCGACGACGCTGCGCTGCAGCAACAAGGTCATTTAGTGCAACAAATACTCGAAACCCAAAAGGAGTTAGTACAGCAAAATGAAAATCAGGCGGTCAATAAAAATGGCAAAGTAAATTATTAACCGAGAGGAAGAACACAAATTCCAAAAGAACTTAAAAATATATCTTAAACAATTTTGCAGGATAATGCCGACAACACTAGCAGCGGCCTCAATGCACGTCAAAGTTCGGCGCGTCAAATGAATAATTTACGCGATGTTATACAAAATCTTACGAAATCAGTGAATCCGTTCGGCAAACTAATGGATTTTATTCCGGAAGATATCGATTCAATGCAACTGGAAATGACCATGTGGAGGGACTCGTATACCCAGGCGGCGCACGAGTTAAAGCGCGAAAAAAGGTAAATGCCAACTTACAAAGGAAATTAGTCCATTTGAAAAAATAAAATTGTATCCAAAATTTTGGTAAAATCCACATTTAGAAAATGTAAGATTTTTTATATACTTAGTAAAAATCATTAAATTGACATAATAGTTGCAGTGCAGGTAACCTGCACTTCAATATTTACCATTTTATGTGTGCTACAAAAGGCACATTTTTGGTGTCTGAAATGGTGAAGACTTCACTAAATTCCTTTAACTTTCGACAGCGTTTTGATTGGATTCATCACAGAAAAATGTCAACCACTCAATATACAATAATATTAAAATAAAAAGTTAAGACGTAATTGAAAATGTTTATTTGTTTGCAGTCTTACAGAATCCGCCACGGAACCGATGAAGATTCAGTTGGTGCAAATAGAAGTCAACATCAGGGAATATGTGGAAATGATCGATGCCAGCCGTACAAAAATATTGCACAACTCAGAAAAAGTTTTGAAAATGTTGACGGAACAATAACAGGCGTAACTTTAATAATTCTGCTGTGGAAATGAAGACACGTAAACACGATAGGATGAATCTTAAGAAATTGATTTATGAAATAACATGTTTTTGTTTAATAATCGCAGGACTGATTTGCAAAAGAAGAGCGAACCCATGATTGAATAAAAAGGCTAGGAAAGTAGAAATGAAAACGCAAATTGTACGAACTCACCTCGATTTCTGCCTTATTTTGTAGTTCAATTTTGTATTATTGACAAAAAAATTCGTTGTTGTTTGTATTTACTTGATAATTTTGTAGCATCCATGGCAACTACACAACAGTTTTGTTTTCAAAGAGAGAAACAATTTGATTTTCAACACAAAACTACGTTGTTGTTGTTGTTATCTACTTAAGCAACCGTGGCAAGTGCACAAAAATTAAATTTTCAAAGAGACAAAAATATCGAGGTGGAGAGAGACAAATTTGTACTTTCCTCTCCTTATATTTATTACACCATGAGCGAACTTAAATATGGTTGAATAATCATTTTTCGAAATGTTTGTTTATGAAATAAAAGTTATAGATAAAAAAATAAGAACATTTGTAAAATAATTTAAAAATTGAGTCAGTCAAAACCGTCAATAAAAACTTATTTGAGTAATCGATACAACGGACTGTAGAGTATATTGAGATTGGTCTTATATTTGCAACACCCAAAAGGAAGACTTTTCGGATAAGTCCACTTCTAATAAAAATGTGCAATACAATAAGCACAATTTAATGTAAATGCAATGTAGGGTATTTAAGATTCGGCATTGCCAAAGACAATAATATGCCTTTTTCTTGTTTCAAACTCATCGTTCCAAGATTTAAATAAATAAATAAGTATTTATATTATTATTAGGCACAACATTGGACTATACAAATAAAAAACGATTTGTTTTTCAATAGTTAATCAGTTATCCTTTATTTTTATAAAAAATTCACAGGCTCATTCAAACATATAACATATACAGATCCAGTGGTAAATTTTACAACACAACTGCGACTACACAAAACTACACGTACTCGTTTAGAACTTCCCTAATTAAATGTATGGTGCAGTTTAGATTTGAAATGTGTTGAAAAAGTGAAAATTAGATATTTTAAATAATGCAACTAACTAAAGTCATTCTAATGTTATTATAATTTCAATGAAACTTTTCTTAATGGAGATCTTTTTTGTTTGTTTTGTTTGTAAATATGGTTACAGAGTTCTTGAAAACAAATCAAATTTAATCACACTCATATTAATAGTTTATGTTATGTTATTTATAAGCAACACTTAAGGTACAAATGGAAATAGTGAGTTTCGAATTAACGCTGCTTCGAACGTCATAAGTACATATTTGAATTAGATTTGCAGTATTTAGTATAGTCAAATAGTTCTTGCGATTACCTTGTCAACATTTTTGAAATGTGAGTATTCGACTTGGTGAGATATGGTTTTATGTTTTTCAGGAACGGTTTCACTCTCGTTTTGAACAAAAAAAATCAACAGAAAATTTGAACTTGACAAATGAAAAAACAAAAATTAAAATTGTAAATAATTTGTTTGATTTTTTATTTTATATTGGGGATAGTATAAATTTAAGTGATGCAATCATTCGCTTATATCAAGTTTACAAAAAAAAAAAATCAACTATTCCTAAACGGTATTAAAAATAAAGCAATACAGTATATGTGTAAATAAATATTACAGAAAGTACATACATACATACATATATAAAATAATATTGTTTATGCTCGAAGGCATTTTTGTAAGTAAAAAATAAAATAAAATAAAAGTGCAATGCCCTAAAAGAAATCTTTTAATTTGCAAATAAATACTTGAAGACTTGAAGAAGCAAAATAACAAAAATTTTAGGTAAACGTTTTTATATACTCATTATCATATAGGTTGGCCTAAATGTTTGCTAACATTAAAATTAGTTAAAAAAAGGAAGAATACAGATGCACAGATAAATTTGGTCTCGTTTGAAATTATAAATAATAATTCTCTTTGAAGTTTAAAAATTGTTTGCATGCATTTTTTAAGATTATTAAAATATTTTTTAAAATTTCTGTTTTGCAAGTTATTAGTTTTTCAGTTAAAATTTTGACATTTCACAATATGTACTAATTTCATTAACACAATTTTCCGACGGTGGCGGATCGGATCGAGTTGGATTAAGCAAATAATTATTCAAATATGCTTGGCGATTGAATATTTGATTGTAGTTGCTACTGCTGCTGCGGTAATCGGTTTTCATATGCTCACGATGATGAGTTCTTCTTTTCTTTTTTTACTTTTACATTTGCTTTGTTAATTAGTTTAAGCAACTAATTGCGTTTTTATAATATGCGCCTTATGCTACAATTCGAAAAATTCATCCTGTTGCTTTTCTAGTCGCTTGAGCGAATTTTGCACACGTCTCGTTTGAGTTGTGTTTAACAGTTGCGCCGTATCTGATGTGCTACCCGACGAACTGTGACGTGTGTGGTGACTCTGGTGATTTTGATGATTCGCGTTGGTTTTATATGAATTGTTTAATTGATTATTGCGTCGACGCTGCACAACGTCGCTGGTTACGAAAAGGTCGTCATCACTCTGGCTCGTTATCAATCTGTGAAGTCCGAGAAAAAAGCAAAGAAACAGAATTGTTATTATTTTTTAATATACGACAATTTTAAAAAGCTTTGAAATTTAATTTGATTTTCTTCTATATATTAAAAATTATTTAAATTTAAAATATCTAGTTTTAAATACAATCAAATTTTTTAAAACATTCGTTTTGGTTTACACTTACTCTTTGGATGATTTCTCGACATATTTGCGCGATTCCGATATGGTCGTATCGATTTTATTGAGAAACTCATTTATGCATTTGCGATTCTCTTCTTCGGGCGTCATGGCCGCCACCGAATCAAGCGATTTACTTTGCTTACTGCTGCCACTGCCGCCACCGCTGCTGCTGCCGTGATTGTTATTTAGCGCGGCATCGTTATCGCTGGACTGCATCACAAGCAGTTCACCGGCAATAGAGTAGGGACGTGTAGGCAAGGTGGATGGACGGGGAGAATTGTTTGACGATGACGCCGCCGCTGCCGCTGCATCTGTCGGCGCGCCAGTTGTTCTTGCCGTTGCCGTCTCTGTTGTAGTTGTTGCTGCTGTTGCTTCTATGCTATTTTCTTGTTGCTGTTGTGTGAAGTTGTTCTCATCGGGGACTGGTTGTGGAAAGAACGGCGATGTCTTGTCAACGGGTATAAGCAGATATTGGCGCAGAAAGAGACTGTCGGAGGCGAAGAGGCGGTTGGCGCGTCGTATTTGCTCCGTCTGTAAGTGCAGAAGAAGCAATTCACATGATTACTAAATGTTTTTTTTGTTAATTTTTGTAAAAAAATTTAATATGAAATTAATTAAAATTCAGTTTAAACAATTTGGCAGTCATTTTGATTGATGACTCTTTTCAGTTGCGGCGGCGCGCATTACACTCAATCAAAATAAGATACACTACAGAAAATAATCAAAATTGGAAAAAAAAAGATTTATTGAAAATGCAAGGCATTAAATTGTCACTCAAATCGATGTATGTGATGGCAGATAAACTATTTGCTGAAGGTCTACTTCTATATTTAAGCAAGCGAACATTTGCCATTATTAGGAATTTTAAAGTACGCAGATATAAATTGAGCTGAAGCTATGTTTAATATTTGTTCACAAATACTTAAATACGAACCGATGTTATTCTGATTTTAAATGAACAATTGTTTTGCAGCTTATCGTGAACATATAAATTGTTGCATTTTCATTTCATATTGAAATAAAAAATATATTCACGGGACTAAATCCAGAAAAACTCAAGCATATAATTTTACAAAATGAGAATATTTAGAATTCTAAACGTGAATTTAAAGAAATAAAGTAATTCATTAATAAAATTGAATTTTCAAAATGTTAAAAATTTATTTTAAAAATACAACAAAAGTAAACATATAATCTAAAATTATTCAAATACAAGTATTAGAAAAATTGGGTCACTGCAATTAAAATTGCGGCACATCTATCTACAAGGGAAATTGTTTATTTCAATATTTGTTGGTATTACTGCAGTTTACAAGGCATTGCTTGCCCACTTTGACAATTAAGATAAGAAAAGCCACTCACTCGAATATTTAATTGCACATAAGACGCAAATAAACACACAAATCCAATTCAATTCACGATACGTTCTTGTTCTTACAATGAACTCGTGTGTTGGACTTATATAAAGCATAATGTAGAGACATTTAAAAAAGTTACTATTTTTGCTAAGTCAAAAAGACATTTTTCTGTTTGCTTGGAAATAGTGAAACAGATTTTTAGCCGCATTTAAAACTCGTGACTCACAAACAACGGCAGGCAACTTTTAAACTGTTTTTTTGTTTGTTTGTTAATTTAAGTTTTTAGACATCGGTTAGGTAGGTAGTTAGTTTGTTCTGGCAGGCTGATATCTAGTTAGTCTATACTATCAATCTTATCTTCTTATTTATCAAGTTTATCATATCACTTTAAAAAAGGTAAAACAAACACAAACACATAGAAAATTAAAGGAAAAAAACTTTACCAGGGCCATGACATTTTTAGTTTACATTTCAAATAGAAAAAATTTTCTAGCGCTACATTTAAACGTTGCTAGCCAACTTAAAAATTCGGTTTAATCGATATATTCAAATTAGGCAGGGGTAGGTAGGATCAGTTGTTTTGATTGCGTTCCTTTAGCTATTGCTGCTACTGCTGTTGTTGTTGTTGTTGTTACTTTCAATTTCATGTTATGCTGCATGACGCTGTTTAGAATGTGTTCGAATTTAATAATTTTAATAACACGTTGTAGTGGATTTTTTAAAATACAAAACCAAATCACCTGCAGTTAAACAAAATATTTAAAATTGAATAATGTTGTTGTTTTTATTTAAAATTTGAATAAGTCGTATACTATGGAAATAAGTTTTACTCAAAATTGTTACTAAAGAACAGAATCAAATAAATAAAATCGTCTTCAAATAGAATTAATTTAAACAACATATTTAAAAGTATTTTTATATTAAACGTTATTAAAATTAATTTATGCTTTAAAAAAGTGGAAAATGAATTATTAAAAAAAAAAAATCATTCAAATATATTTCTTTGATTACTCTCATTGTTTTGACAAAAATTAAAGAATTAGAGTTAGACGGCTTAAACGAATTTCAAGTGACCAAACTTTTCATTCCACAAATTAAAATTTAAATTTTTCAGTTTTATTTTTAAAATTTGGCATTACAATTTTGACTACATATTAAAGTATCCTCTTTAAATACCAAAATCAATGTGGAAAAATCGATGAAAACCCAAAAATAAATAAAAAGGAGACAGTAAATCTGAATTGGTTAAACTTACCGAGCAGCCATACTTGAGCGCAATGCCCTGCAGCGTATCTGTCTTATCGACGTCGTGACGTATGAGCACTTCGTTCCCGGCAATTGCGCTGCCTCGAATGTGATTGCAGCAGGTGCTTCCGTATTTCTTCAAGGATCTCCCCGATTCCCGAATGGATTGTTTCTCACTGAACATGTAATCGTCGTCCATTTCGGGCACGATTTCATGAAACTACAAACGAATAGAAAAACCAAAACAAATCAAATTAGAACACTGCGAAAAATGGAAAGTGCGAAAAATATGGGGTTCCAAGCAGAAAGAAGCTAAAAGCAATACGAGAGTGACGTCATGAATATCGCCAATTGCAAATCTATGCGAAAAAGCATTCACTTTTGTTTCTTATCATGCACAGTGACTGATAACTAGTTAATACTATTACCAAGTTGTGATTTCAAATTCGGTCCACCTTTGCCAAAAAAATAAAGTCCGTCACACAGACAGCAGCCTTTTACTTCTTGCTCCACTTTTATAATGCGCGAACAGAATAAAAACTTTTAACAAAAAATGCGAACGAGAAAATTGTTAATAACAGGTGCAGGTGATGCCATCTATTTATAAATACAATATCAAACAGGGACAGAGAATAACAAAATTCATTTAATGCAGAAAGCTTAAATAGATAAACGCATGGTTAATCTGGTTGGGACACACTTAACGACAAAATAATGTTAAATCTGGTTATTTTGTTAAGTAAAAAACAAAGCATTTTCATCATATATCTATATCTTTATATATATAATTCGTTTCCTCAATAATTTATAAATAAACATCAAATTAACTAACTTGTAGTTCAGTAATTGTTTGCAAATAAGTGGCAGCGCTGCTTGAATAAATAAAAAACTCATGTTGATTTACTCGACTCTCGAAAGATGGAGAGAGAGAATTTAAATCTGAGAAAAAGAGATAATAACTAGTACTATTACTTAGCCATACGTTTACACCACAGCGAATGAGCAAAGTTTTTTATGGGCTCATGCAGGGTTCAGACTTTGCTACAATCATAAATCTAAAAATTTAAATATCTACTCCGCCACTCTGCTTGAGCTCAAATCAAATTAAATTGTATTGCACTTTTTAAATCTTATAGAGATGGACTTTAAAAAAACAACAAAAAAAGTCATGGCTGCTTGAAGTAGAATCAAACCGTGTATGAATACAAGAAAAGTAACCAAAGACATCAATCGACACCTTCATTTTCAACCATGGATGCTGCGAACGTAGCCAGCATGATTTGGTTTTTGTTGTTGTTGGTTTTGTTATTGTTATTGGTAGTGCTAACAGCAATTTCTAAATTGTAGATATCAAATAGTAGAAATCCTACTTTCGGTTGTGTTAATATTATTAATAATTCTTTAATTTAAATTACAAAAAAAACACTACGCAACGGAAAAATGAGAAAATTAAAATTTGTTGTAGTTTGTTTATATCATCCGCTTGTTTTTAGTTGTTATCTCCATCGGCAAGAGAGTATCACACTTCAAAATAACAGAGAATAGTTAGTTAACAATTAGTTAACAAACAAAAAAAATATAAAAAAATTGGCGCATAATTATGTCGACATTAAATTATATTGTATTCAGATTTTTAGTTATAAATTTTAAGCTTCTTGTGAATATGTTTATTTATAAAGCTGACAAATGTTTGGTTTTTTCTTTATTTTGTTTTTGGTCTCGGCGACACGAACTTATTTACTCAATTCGCTTCACGTGATGAGCAGATAGATATCTTGATAAAACCAGCTCAAGTGGCAGCAGAAGTTACTATACCATACTATACACCAATACAAATACAAATACCAAATACAAATACAATACAAGCACATTAAATAATGGGTGCATTGTGGCGTCATGCTAATTAATTTAATAATTTCTAATTATATTAATAATATATTAAAAAACCGGTGCTTCAACATGATTTTCAAATTCATTTTTTGTCTACCATTAACGGAAGCTCCTCTATGACGGCCGTAGCAAGATACTGTAAGTCCACAAATCAAAATAATTTGTAATCCCTTTAAATTATCATTACGAATATTTCAAATTTATTACAATTTACATTGTGGTTTGGCCTTTTGGTATCGGTCAAAAAGGCACTGACCCAGGGCAACCCGTGGATTGGAGGAGGGTCGAAACATTGTCGCCACAGCCGAATTATTATATTTGAAGACATTAAAAGAATCGCTTATATCGTCTCACTAGGGACTCCTTAAAATACAATCGCACTGAACACACTGACTGCAATTATACATTTAACAAATATGATTTCGTGTTAGCAATCAATTTTAATAATAATAATAATTAAAATATATTCATTTGAGTGATTTAAAATTTTTTAAGTTATATAGAATTGTAAAAGTGTCGGATAAAACCGACAAAAGTAAAGTAAAACATTTTGGTTACAGTATTGAAATGTTATTTGTAATGGCGAAAATTGTGTTTACTATTACAACTTGGAATGACTTCGTATAGAACAATTTTAAAATACCAATTAATGCTAATTTAATGATTTATACTGATGTAATATTTCATATATTTAACTAGTCAATAATATTTTGTTCATTATTTTAATTCATATAAAAACTTTCTATATCATTTTTTCAAAATGTATATTGAGAAGATAAGAAAATGTTGGGTACGATTAAAAGTTTGCACATTTCTGAGCATTGCGCTTAATCTAAAAGGCAAATAGTTCAGATATTTCTTTCAATCGTTAAACAATTTTTGAAAATATTTCAATATGCATAATGGCGACTTTTATTTTCATGCATGCCAGAGTCGATTCTTTTTAATTTAAGAAAAGTCACGTCTATAGAAATTGTTCAAGTTTACTTAAATGGATCGGCACTTAAGATAGCAAACAAATACAAAATTCAATAATTTCGATAAATTGTTTGAAATCAATCAATCAATCAATATAGTATGTACATTTAATAATATACTTTTAAGTTTGATTGAGGTTTCTTTATTTCCATTAATCAATCAAATCCATGGATTATTATCGCTCAAAAAACAAGCTCATTTATAGCCAATAGACAGGTCAACCCTTGCAGATCTTCAAAGTTAAGTACTACCAAATGAATGTTTTTACAATTACAATGAGTACACATGAATTACTGTTGATTACAGTCTCACTCGAAATTTGTTGGACAATTTGTAAATTCAACTTCTAAAGATTTCGATATCTCTGGCGACATTTCAAGTTAAGCCGAACATTTTATTTAAGCCAAAGACGAAGTTTCTCTATTATTTTTAGGGTCTTAAATGTGGCCTTCGTTTAATTTGTACTTGTTATTGTATTATTGTGTTATTGTGTTATTGAGTTATTGATATCGCACCAATAAACAAACACTAATAAATTTTAATTCATTGTCAACGTTTTGTGATATCAGTTTAAGGAATGGTCTTAACCTGCAGACATTTGTGATTTAGTAGTAGCTTTGCTGTTTGTAATTTATTTGCAAAATGTGGAAAAAGCTTGACTCGGAACTTCATTTTAATTTGTTTAAACTTTTTTTTGTTTTTTTTTCCACAAGTAATATTATCATTTAATATTTATCACATGTGCGAAATGTCAGTAGATATTGCATTTAATTATTATAATTTTAAGACAACGTTTTTACCGAAGTAAATAAGTTATCAGTGAAAATAGTTCTTATTGTTTAAAATATTTTAGTTTTATTTATTTAGAGAAATCTACTTGGAACAAATGGAGTTCATTTAATTTGTATTGTAAAGTATTAATAACATTTTTACTGCTCTTAAAGTACCGTCCGGACAGTAAGGGGTTAAACTTAACTGATCTGTAGGTAACTTATGTATGCAGGTGATTTAAAAAATCATTTAAATATTTCTTTTTTTTTGCAATTAAAATTAAATGCAGATATTTATCAAGAGTTCATTGCGAACGCGTCTTGCCCGTGTGTGAAGAGCGTTCATGGTAATTTATGATAATTAAAGTAATTTGTTTAACTTTGAAGGATCGCTTGAGTTGTTGCTATAAATATGACTTTTAATGTTTGGAGAACTGCATTTGCAATAACTCTCCAATTACTGACGAACCGTTCGGAGTGATTATTTCGCTATCTTAGAAAATACGCCCATAGAAAATGTATGCCACCCAGAAGAGTTGCGCTTTTTAAGTGTTGACGTTTGGTAATTAGGTGCCCATTCAATTTGTTACTAATTTAATAGAATTTCAAGTTATTTATTGGAAACATGATGCATGTAATCATAATAAACTGAAAGGCGGCACCAGTTGTCATAACCTTGAATTGGAAACCGCTGAGCACTTTGGGCGGTGTTCTTGACACATATGTTGGACTCGTACTCGTACTCGTAGTCGTACTCGTATGGGAGAGAACAATGCATAGAAATTAGAAACAAAGTGTTGTGGTTGCTCTTGTCACAAGCACATTTAAGTTAGCTAGTTCAGTAAATATCACAAGTGACGGAGAGGTTATGGAGAATTAATCGAAATTATTCTTGGAATAGCACTTGGACTCCATATTAACAAAATGAATTATAATAAATCGTTTACACAATATGTAAACTTTATATATAAAAGATATAATCTACACATTAACTTTGAGCGAACAACTTAAATTGGTTTATTGCCTGTGTGCGCCTAAACGTTATCAGTTGTGGTTCATAAAACTATACTCGTAAATTAAGAGATAGTAGCTTCGAAGGAGACAACTCAAATCTATCAAAAATTTAGAACGCAATTTAATAAATATTTCAAAATTCAATGTACAAATGCATTATAATGCCGTTATCGTTATATTTCAAATATCTCTGAAATGCAAACTTTTGAATTGAAGACATTTTCAATTTCTTTGATAACGAATACGATAATTTTAATACGTTCAATACGTTTAAACAAGATGATGACTAGTTTTGTTTCTTTATACGAAAGTTATCGTTTCGCTTTAAACTCACTCACTTTCGTCTGAATATGGTTTTGTCTATTATATTCTTAATCGGCTGTGGCAGCTTTTCCTTAAGAGCTTTTCGATTTCGGTTTCAAAACTCATTTCTCCCCCTCATGAATTTCGAAAATAATGTTTTTACTCACAATATAAATATTGTATATAGAGTTTTCGAAAATTTCGAAGGTGACAATCAAAACTTGTTTGTGACCACCGCGAGATAGGAAACGTTTCCTATTACACTAAAAAACATGAAATAGTTGTACCTAATGGAATAGTTTATATTGCTGCAACATTTATTAAGAAGCAGACCGAACTACACAAACGCTTGTGGTGATAATGCTTCTTTTTTTATTATTAAACTAAATAATTGGTAATTTTTTTTGTTCAATAAGAAATTATGTAAGTGCTCATATTTATTGTTGCGTCTGTAAAAAAAAACAAATAATAATAGTTATTATTTATAACGAATTTTACCCGAAACAGGCACTGCAATAAGATAAGATTTGTTGCTGATAAAGTATTATTGTTATTGTTTTTGTTGTTGTTGTTGTTGTTGTTGTTTTGCAGCAGGCCACATTTTGTTGCTGATCATCGAACCGAACCTTGGAACATTTGTGCGCTTACGCCACGCCGCCTTTAGAACGATTAAAGAGAATTCTACAATTCTATTGTAAATATTGTCAACATTAGCGCAAAACGCGTGTAACTGATTAACAGCATTTAAAATTGATAATAACAGAAACTTTGTCTGTCCGTTTGTCTGTCTGTTTGTTTGTTTCGAAGCTTTACGGATACGATAATTCGAACCAAAGTCAGGCGCACAGATTATCGCCGCGATTATTCGAAAATTAATTTTGCATTTAATGAAGTTACGGAGCAAATAAATCTTCGAATTGCACAACAACATCGAATCGCTTTCCCTCACTCTTGCTGACTTAAATACAAGATAGCTATTATCATACTAGTATCTCTATCTTACTATGTATATACTTGTGATTTCTATTCTTTTTATTGTAATATATACAAATAAATTAATAAATAAAAACGCTTACTGTCAATCAGATTGAGTCTGTGTCGGCAAAATATAAAAAACTGGAAGTTAATAGAAATGTGGTCGGTCACGACAGTCACTAATGGATCGGAGAACAGCAATACCCTTTCTATTGTACAACAAGTCACAATTAATAAAATTAAGAAACTTGTACGATCGATTTTATTGAAGGCATTATTAGTATCTATTACTAACTACTCGTATTAGCTTTCCGAGCTGAAGGCTCGTATTAAATGCAAACTTCGAAACAAAATAATTTAGACCAAAAATTATATCAGTTTTATTTTGAAATAGTTAATTTGACTAATTTTGTGGTAAAATAATCCGAGTACATTTCAGGAGTGATGGAAAAACCAAACTTAAAAATTATATTTTTTCATATACTCATATATATATATATATATATATATATATATATATATATATATATATATATATATATATATATATATATATATATATATATATATATATATATATATATATATGTATATACATTATGAAGTATCTAGTTTCGATTTGATTTAATTTTGTTTTCCAAACAAACATTTGCCAATGCATTCATCAAGTACGATTCTTAACAATTGGCAGTGACCTTACAGAATTGAGGGCCAAGTCATACTGACCTCAATTTCAATGAAAAGTCTATGGAAAACAATGGCTCAAGCCATGTGAATGAATGCACGGGCAAAGAGGCAAAGAGTTCCAAGCGAAGCAATCGAGATGCGTGTGGGAAACACAACAGAAATCCGTTGAGTTTTGGAATGTTTTCGATTTAAGATTTTTGTAAGATTTGGTTTTATTTATTTATGAATTTGTTTGTTTCAAATACCAGCTGAAACTTAATACTAAACTTGTTGCAGTTCAATCGATTCCCATTTGAATTTTATGCAAATCAAAGATTATACTTTTTGCAATTATAAAATTCTCGCTGCCAAAGGAAAAACATTAATAACCAAATGGAAAAAAAAAATGAAATAATAATAATAGAAACTGTCTATGTATTTGTGGAGAGATAAATTCCTAATTACAAGTTGTTGACTGGCTGCCTCGTCGCAAACAAGTTTCAGATTGCGGCATGGCAATTCCAAAATAGCAACAGACAGCAACAGCAACAGCGGCAGCAGCAGCAGCAACAACACCAACAAACGCAAACACACTAGCAACTAACAACAAGCTTAGTACATTCACTTTAATTGCGAAAAGAAAAAAGCCCAATACCCGGCAACACGGAATTTACCAGACAATGAACTGGTGCTGCGCGTTTTTTTTATTTAGCACCAGCTGGAGACCACGCTTAGCGTCGAGCTAAGCGTGTAAACCCACAAACAAAAAACTATGTATTGATATATAAAAATATTAGTTACTCTTATGAACATGTAGAATGTAGAATATAGATTAACCCTCAACTGCCAACATGCGAGACAGATGCTATGATTATGATTAATGCAAAGTTTTGTAGCGGTTCAGTATTAAAATAAAGATAAATTAATTCTTCTCAACATTTCCTAAGTGAAATATTAAATTTGTAATTTGAGCTTCAGACTTAGTTTTAACCAATTCGAGAATTTTTCTCGTTTCTTTCATTTTATGTTTATGACATAACAAAAAAACTTCATTGCTAAACAAAATCGAAAAAGACATTTTCTGTTTTTACCGTTGTGACGCCATCTTAGACTTAGTTAAAAACATATATATACATTTTTATTTTAGTTCTTTTTTAGTATTTTTTGTTAATAACATTCAATAATATTTATAGCGTTTATTTAAAACTTTCTAATATACTCGAATATTTATTACCGTCATTTTTAAATTGTAAAACTGGGACATTTAAAACTGATAATAATGTCGTTATTTATTTGGGAAAATGAATGTTTGATATCAAATCATAACACCAATAAAAAATCAGCAGATTATGAATGTTATCGATTACAAATAATGAATTTTTTGTACTATCTCCAGTGTTGATTAAATTGAGATAGAAGGCTCACACTGTTCCACTAGAATTATTGGAATTAAATTCAACTTTTCAAACATTTTCGAAATTGTTATTTTATTCCTATTTGTTATTAGTATTTGATTTGCATTTGACACCTTTTGCTCAACAGTTGCGGCACACAGTTGAATTGGACAAAATGTAATACATTTCTTAACTGTCTGTACAATTCGATGTTTAGTATTCCTAATAGCAATGCTTTAACTTTAACTTCAACTTTAATGTATATATTATGCATGTGTTTACATATAACCCGCCCGTCGGCAGTGAAGGGTTAAGTGCGGAGCTGTTTCTTTGTTGGTTAGTTCGTGACGTTAGTCATCGATGGTAGTTAGTATGGAGACGCACCATTTGGTTGCTCCCTGTGCTGGTAGTTGTGAAATTGAAGAGGTTTTCTTCGGAAATACGAAACCAAAGTGTATTTATTAAGTTTCATGGCTTTTATTTTGTTTCTGTTTTTTTTTTATTGTCGCTTTTAACCGCATTTTAAGGTTTTTTGCTTTGTTATTCATGTGGTTATTTTTAAGTTAATAAATCGTAATCGAGTGTCCTACCTGAGAATGAAATTTCCAATCTTTGTAAGCCTTCACAATGTAATCCATTTTATAAAGTTTCTTTTGTCGATGACTTTTTTAAAAGTTCTTCGGAAATGATAAACACAATTTTGTTTTTGTTTTATATTGTACGATTAAATTGTATATTTTGAATTTCTTTGTTTATGAATGATTGTTGGAAAAAGTGTTCCCCTTTTGTTGGCGAGCGATCGAGCGGGCGCGCGCGTTTCTTATTTTTATTATGCCGACAGACACCTTCTTAATCTCACAGGTTTTTGTTTTTGTTTGCTGGTTGTTAGGTTTTTTTTTTTTTAATTTTGGCAAACCTCTCTTTACAGCCACAATTAAAAAGAGGTTAAGTGTGCTTTGCTGGCTTGGCTTGGCTGACGCTACTTTGCCACAACAAAAAAACGACTTCTGCGAATGATATTTACGGTTATTATGATCAACGATCGTAATTGTTATTCTTGGCAAGATTTCACCAATTCAACGGTAACGAAAATATAATAAAACAAAACAAAAAACAAAACAAAAACTCTCACAAACAAAAATCTACGGGGGAAATCTTTTCAGGGTTCGCGATAATCGGATTCCGTTTATTCCGTTACTTTTTCCCAATGTGCCAATATGAATTGCTAACGGAGAATCTGTCAACGTGTTTTAGGTTTTTGTTTTTGTTTTACTGTAGTTGTTGTTTTTGCTGTTGTTTTCGCACTAACTTTATAAATATTAAAAAATGAATTTATTATTTATTAATTGCCGAAATAATTTGTGTCGAGTGGTAGTGGTGTGGCATTCGATGAAAAGAAACAATCAGCCAGTCAACTTTGCACCACTACTAACGCGCGATCTATGTATCTCGAGGCTAGTCTAGTGACTGACTCGGCAACAAACTAACTGGAGCAATGGAGCAAACGTCTCGAGTTATCGACTCTTTTGTGTGTTTTCGTAGCGCGCACGAACTAACTCCGTTCCGCGTTAGCTAGCTGACGATTGAAGACTGAAGACACCTAACTGGCGAGAACTTTATTTCACAGCTGTTTCGTCGTTGTCAGTCGGTCGGTCGGTCGCTCGTTGTTGACGGCTTGCTTTTCCGCTGCGATTGTGGTGGTAGGGTTGTCGTTATTGTTGTTGTTACTGGTGATGTCGTTGTTGTTATCGTTGTCGTTGTCGTTGGGTGTAGAAGCTTTGAATGAGTTGCAATCAAAACTTGCTCTCGGATCTATGATGGTATTTTATAAATATTGTATTTAACCCATTCGAATTGAATAGCACCGAAAGTGTCCATAGATATTGAAAATATTTGTTCTTTTATTATTGATTTATTTAATAACCTTTTAAGGTTTTCAGGAATATCAACATTCAGTATCTTTTATAAAGTTTTAAGCCAGTTCCAATCAACTTCTCTTGAACTTACGTAAGTAAGCGCACATCTAAAATGGCTCCATAGGATTTATTTCTGAAGAAATGTCCGAACTAAAGCAAAATTGTGATATAAAGATTATTTTGTTTACGATCGAATCATTCGATTTGATACCTTAATTAGAATACAAAACAAGATGTGTCCTAAGGGGTTAATTCACTTATAAACAAGATCGAAGAACAAGAATAACTAAAATCTTCGCATCACTGTGGTTAAGTGGTTCAGCAAACATTGACTCGTCTAATTGTAATAGATTTGGATTATGCTAGATACTTGGTTCTACGATACAATAAATATGTCACATTACAAAAAATATGGAATGAACCATGCCTTCCTATTACGCCCAAATTAATGAAATGAAGTGAAAAAACGAAGACATCTAAAATTTGTTATTTATGTTGGTTTGGTCATTGTCGACAACTTCACATCTTCTCTTGAATATATATTTTGTTTAAATTAAATCAATTGATTAACTTAAACATGTTTATGAAAAAAAAAATCACCGAGCAACTCCGGATACATTTACTATAAGCTAGTAATAATATAAACCAATGAATCATTTCATATTTAATCTTTCAAAATATGTCGCAAACTTGTCGAAAATTTCACTTTGTGATATACATATGTACATACTTATGTACACTACGAGTACGAGATATGTTTGTGCATACGAGTATGTTGCTATTTTACTTACTACAGTCGCCGCAGTTGTCAATCCGCTCCAGCGTCCATCGAATTTGCTTGTTTTATGAATCAAAAGGTGCTAACTCAATTATCACGCGAGGGTAATTTGTCGAAGAATTCGAATTTGTCTCTAGACTTAGGAACATGTTTTGATTTGTTGCTGTAGGTACCGACGCATTGCCGCCCGTTTCTGTCCGTCTAACGATAATTAAACACGTTTTTTTTTCGTTTATTTTTTTGTACATATTCACCTTCCTTTGAAAACGGATGATAATGTCAAATAATAACTTGGGCAAAGTTTTTTCTTTGTACGGCACAGCCCATACATACACCGAAAGAACAGCCGGAGTGGAATAAAGGTAAAGCCAATAGGGCTTGAACTAAGAAAGGCTAAAAGAAGTTAGTTAAACATTTTTAAAATATTTATTTTTATTTTTGTTATATAAATTTAAGTTTTGTTTTAACTTTCATGTTTTTTTATTGATAATTTTTAATATAAAAAAAAAAAAAAACGTTGAAATACATAACCTCTCACAATAAGAGAGTAAGCCTGCGACGATGTTGGCTTTCAACAATTACCGCTGCATGTGGGGTGGAAGGTTAACTGATAAGGGATATATACGAGTAAATAAAGAAGTATTTACATATGTTATATACTAATCGGAAATACACTGAAATTATTATTACTTTCATTGTATTTTTCATTAGAACATATTCAAAGAACATGTGCAGCCGTTTCCTGTTTTCTTGGCAGAGTCAGCATGAATCATTTTCCACCACTAATATTTTCCTCAGATGGTAAATGAGTTAACATTGTCGTGTTAAAAGTTCAGTGTAGAGTTTATTGTCCTTTCCGCTTCTTCCTTGATAATGAGTCTTCTTGACTGCCGTATGCATGTTTGGGCTCTCCAGCGCACAAGTAGACTTTGTTTAGCCCACAGAAGGGTTCGGGACCTATGAAATAAAGAATCCGCTATATCATTGCCCCTCATGAACCGGCACCCATATCAGAATAACAGAGTTCCTCGCTGCAAGGATGTTAAGAATTTTAAGACACTCCCAGACCAGCTTTGATGGCAATGAGAAGTTTATAGGATCAATAGCTTTGAATTAATATTTTTATTTTTTGAGTGTATGGAAATGGAAACGCTTCTTCAGTTCAGTAAGTATTTCGTTTATTTGCATTTGCCTAAATTAAATTCAAATTGAAACTAATTTCAAATTCAAATACAAATTTTCCAAATGCTTAATTAAATCCATTGATAAGAGCAAAGCGTTTTTTTTCTTCATATTTGCTTAGTTGACGAAAATTTCAACTTGGGAAAGTTTTCAATATAACCGCAAAACTTTTGATAATTTGCGACAAATTAGCGCAGCGGACGGACGACGAGTTGATAACGAAACCTTCAAACTGTCATACATGCTGATATATGTTTTCAATTGGAATATTACTTTTAAATTGTTTACAGATAACTTTAAATATAAAGTTAATAGTAAGGCCAATGTCAAAGTGAGAAACTAAATATTTATAAAAAGAATCCGATGCAGAACTAACAAAATTCAAAAAACCTCAGAAAGGAAATCCCTTTGCAATTATTCCCTTTCTAATAATTTATTTAATATTTGTTTAGTCATGTCATTAAACAAACAAAAAACATCATTAATAACAAACAAATTTTAAAACCTAATCCTAAATTAACATTAGTATAGAAAAGATTAATTTATGATTAATGGTATGTGCCACACCTACTCGTAAAGAATCTTTATATCTAAAACGGTTTGCTCGGAAAACAGTTTTCCGTCGAGTTAAAATTCCTTTGACATTTGTAAAATATTTAATAAAACTACTTAAAAATGTAACATAATAAATGTAAATGTATCTACGTATGTATAGTACTTGTTTATATTAGTATTAGTTAGAGTTTTGGGTATGTCTGAAGTTATCAACTTGAGAAATAAAAAACAAACAAATTTATAATTTGAAATTACAGTTTTCTATGTTATAACTTAAGTTTTCTTGTTATAACTTAATCAATTTAACTAAGAATTTCCATTTCATGTAAAACTTTCGATGTTTTGAAATGTCTGAAATTTTGTTGACCGATATTAGAGATATTGCCAAGAAGACTTTGATTTTGCTAAGCTTGAGCAATTATGTTAGAAAGAGGAAAGATGGACAAAACTGTCGTATTGGTACAGCTTAGGTTAACGACTAGAACGATGACGTTGGTCTATTAAATAAAGATTATTTTTTTTGATTGGAAGACACAACTTCAATACAAATAAATAAAAGTTAACGATAGCTAAAAATTCCATATAAACAACCGATATTCCAGCGGCCAAAGTTGACTTTTTTGCTGATAATAAATGAAATAGAAATACGAGTGGGTAAAACTTTGCTGCGATAATTCGACATTAATCGAAAACGACATTTTGGTAAGGTGAACTGCTCTAAATTACAGAAATATCGAATATAATCGCTTAACACCTTTCGACATTGGCAAAAAATAGACAAATAAAAATGCGGTGCTCTAATTAATTAATTGTCCAAGTGTTAATTAAACAAATTAATAAACGCCCACACTGAAAATTAGTCTAAGTTTCGTATTTGGTTCGACGTGGCATTAACTAAATTAACGAAATTACATTTTGGTGGCATATCTCCAAAACGTCAATGACAACTTTATTGAAACTTGTTTTTTTTATTATGTATAACATATGACAAACAAAGAAATGTATTGATCCTAAAAGTACAGAAATGTTTTTGACATTTTAATTTAATTGTATGTATTATAATAATTAGCATGTGACAGATATTTTTCTTATCTTCAATTATCACCTTGACGAATTTCGACTAATATTGCAAAATTTTGGTAACAATTTTTTTTAAATTTTGAGATGCGTAATAACTATAAATTCACTTTTAACTTAAAAAAAAAATAATATTTAAAGAAATTAAATTTATAAAAAGTAAAACTTTTCTTATCAACAATTCAGTATACTTTTTGTTATTATGATATTTTATTTTTTGAAAAAAAAAGACAAAATTTGATTTCCTACTGATTATTCCAATTCTTAATTTTTTAGCAGCAACTTAACCGTTATGATAGAGTTAAATAATCTATTGTGAATACTTTCTTTTTTATTGGTTCCTTTGGAGAATCTTCGTGTCCGGCAATACACAGTCCTTACAACAAACACAGGAAATAACGTTGTACAACAACAAAAATATAGCCGATCCACCCCACATATTCCAACAACAACAATGAAGTACTGTTAGACACAGTGTGTGTGTATTTTGTTGTTTTGGGTGTATAATAAATCAGCTGTTCGATTTTTGCGACAGCCAGAAATGTAGATTATTTATTCTAAAATAAAAATATTCTTAAATATATAAAATTAGGAAACATTTTGATATGCGTGAAGTATAAATTTATGCTATAAAAAGTGCACAACCATTGATTGATTCAATATTATCATAAAATAAAATATTATCGATCAAAGAAAAACTATCCAATTTAAAATTAATGACAACACTGTCGGTCCGCAAAGTTTTCTTTAATTTGAATTGACAACACTGTCGGCCCGCAAACTTTTTCGCGAAACCTTCAGTATGAATTAGATGATTTTGTACTTCTTTCTGCCTTAGGTAGTATTTTATATATATCAAAAGGTTCTACAAATGCATATGTATTGAAATGTATTCCCTAGAAAGTATATTAACCCGCCGTATTGAAGCAATTCGCATTTAAAAAAATATTGTAAAGAATCTTCAAAATTGAACAGCTGTTTTATTATTCCCCATACTATTTCCATTCTTCGTTGTACCAACAATCCAACAACAAAAAAGTCGAGGTGAACTCTGGCGATGAAATTGTTGTTGCTTTCACTGTAGTATGCTTTAAATTTATATTCTTTCTACTCCTGTCCTCCGTTCATTTGCGTTAAAAATTAAACAAATTGGAGTTCTGCGTTTTAAAATTCGTGAAAAGGTTTTAAAGAGCACAGCGATATGTCCTATCAACTTTACCGCAACACAACGCTTGGCAATACGCTGCAGGAGAGTTTGGACGAATTGATACAGGTTTGCACATTTGCATTTTCCTAATTTTTTTTTATACAATGGATGCCATTATTGACTAATTTATTTTGTTCTTTTTAATTGGAATACCGCAATTTATCTATCATCTGGCTTTTGAGCAGTATGGCCAGATCACACCCGCACTGGCATTTAAGGTACTTCTGCAATTTGACAAATGCATCAATACTGCGCTGAATCAGCGTGTCAAAGCGCGCGTCACCTTTAAGGCGAATAAACTGAACACATATCGCTTCTGCGATAATGTTTGGACGCTGATGCTCAACGATGTTGAATTTCGCGAGGTGCACGAATTCGCCAAAATGGATAAAGTAAAAATCGTCGCATGCGATGGCAAGAGTGGCGAATTTAACGCGTAGGTAGGCGATGATTGCCGCCACCTTTCATCGCGTTGGCACAGCAAAGCTGAGGTGGACGTGTCGTAAACCCGCAAACTTTGGTAGTTTTATTTTTTTTTTGTTAGTCTGAAATTGATTTTTTGTTTGATTTCTACATTTTGCAGTAGTTTTGTTAAGTTTTAAGCTTGAAGGAAGCTCTGCGCTAAGTTGATTTTCAATTTCGCAGCATAAACAAACAAAAAAATCAAAAGCAACAAAATATATATACAAAATTAAAAATTACTTCAAAACTATTACAAACAGTTACCTACTGTAATTATAATAAGCACTTTCATACAGAATTTACATAAATACATACACACAAAATAAATATCAAATGCATGTATTTAACATCTGTAATTTGAAATCTTTAAATTTAATTTGGCATTTGTTGCGGTGTGGGACTTCATTTCATAGTTCACTAAATTTTAATATTATATTTGCTTTTTTTTTGGTCACGCAATTACAGATACAAAATGTCTATTCTCTAAGGAAAAAGAAGTACTATAGTATTTAGTACAAGCAATCGAATTGGTGCAATACGATAGTAATGATTCGGACAGAAATCGTTTTTTTTTTATATTGTCTATAAACATTTTTTTTGTAGATATCTCAGTGGCCAATGTACAGATAGATTGAAATATAATAATTTATTGGAATTCGTCTCCTCAAGACTGGGCAGAACATACATCAGTATAATGTCTAGTGTTGCAGCTGTAACGCCTCAATTCAACAGAGACGCTGGTAAACTTCTTCGAATGTCTGGCTCTAGCAAGAGTAAGACTTCACCCTTTTCATGTCAATGCATGCATACCAAAATGCCTCAACAATTCAGGGTGGTTTCAGCACAGATCTCACCCACTTCTTTCAAAAGATCGTGGTATCAAAACGGCATTTATTATGCTACTTGCGCTGGTGGCGTCACACAAGTCTCCACTTGGTGGATCTTCAAAACCGGAGGAAAACATTCTTTTAAAAAAAGAAAATCTAGCATTAGAGCTCTTTGCTCCTATGGCAAGTTTTACCATATTTGTAAAAAAACGTGTCAACATCTCACAAGGGTGGGTAACAGATTTCGCATCGTATTGCCTGGAACATACATATTGAATATACTGTTTTAAAATTTACATTACTAAATACAACAAACTAATGTTCAAAAAGTTTACAGTTTACACACAATACAAAGGCTGGTCATTCCGTTATGTTAACGTAACAAGTGTGTTTTTTTATAAACGTAAATTGGACTTTGCGATCAGTAGATAAAGTTTGATTTTAAAATATTGTCGGAATGAGACACCTTTTTTTATATATTTTAGTTTTTATAGATTAGCTCCTCTGTTTCGGGGAATTATATTTATATTGTAGAGTTAAACACACTGGTCGTCAATGTTGCCACTTCATTCGGTTACCATCACAGAATTTTAAAAGTTTAGGTCTTCAGAGTGTTTTATTTTTATATATAAAAACGAGACCTAAAGACTGAAACTGGCTGGCAGAATTGGTCTGAAATGCGTCGATTTATTTTATTATTATATCCCATAAATTTTGGTAATTTGTTTAATCAGACCCTAGCTTGGCAGCACTGATTCGAGGTTAAGGCTGGCAACACTGGACAGAAAGAAACTGAAAATTTCAGTCAAAAAATATTGCTGTGGATGACGGAATTGGATTTGTTTCAAGCGAATGAATTTTAGAACAAATTTTAGAAATTGGAATTTTGTCTTTGAAGTAAAATTGAATACAAACTGAAAAAAGCTCAAACAATTGGAAATGTTTTAAAAGCGGAAGTTGCGTTGAGAAAAAATTAAAAACGGCGAAACATACATATTAAGAAAACAAGTTAAAATCGAGGAAAACATTTTTAAACGATTTAAGTGGAAGTGAAAACGAAAAGGAAGTATAAAAAAGCAGCGTTCAAAACGAAATCAAGAAAAGTGCATTCCTTGCGTTGTCATTTTGTGAGTGAGTTCGAGTTCTTAAATCTTCTCCTTTGTGGGTGCAGAGTAGTTTTTGTTGTTTTAAGTAATAAATTTGGAAGAAAATGAGATATGCCGCAATTCGAGTACGAAAATTAAACAAACAATTTGAAAGCAAACAAAATCGATTTGAGTGAACAAAGAAAAGAAGAATGCGTCAAAGGAAAAGTGTTAATTAAAACGCAACGAACGACGAAGCAAGACGGACGCAAAAAAATGAAATAGACGCAGCGCACAGCAAGTAAAAGATGAAAAGAAAAGCAAAGCAAATCGTCGAAAATAAGTGCTTATTCTTTTTCGGTGCGGGGGTGGAGGGAGTCGAAAGAATCCAACAAAATACTCGGCGCAAATTATTGAGCAAATAAATTGTAATTTGTTTATTTCGTTTGCTTTCCGTGAAATTGCGTTTTAGCCAGAAAAATACTTTGAAAATCATTTCGACGTATTTTCCAGTTTTCGCAAGAATTTCTTTTTTTTTTCTTTCAAGCAGCGGTATCGGATTCGACCTCCCGCTAAGCTTTTTTTCATATTTTTTTTGTTAGTCTGCCTCGTTTCCCCACCCATTGCTCCTATACCAGTTAGCAGGGATATTCATTGAGTTTTTTTAAATAAGATTTTCAATCTAATTAAAAAAAACTAATTTGTTACATAAAGAAAAAAAGTGAAAAAAGTTGAAAACATTAATTTTTAAAATAATCGTTTTAGGTTCTTATCCATCCACATTTAAAGCTAGCTCCTTAAGCTCTTTTGAAAACAAAAACAAAGTGTGTCTCAAAAATTTTTCAAAATTAATTTCCGGCGTATAAAAATCTTTTCAAAACTGGATTATAATAAATCCGTAGACATTGGATCTCTGCAGGAAAACAATTCCGGAGTGACCAACGAAATGGTTAAACGGTAAGTGATAAAAAAATTAAATACAAATAAAACTAAGAAATTAATGTCCGTACTACCGACTATTGTAACTGTACTACACTATTAAAAGTGCAAATTAATTAGGGTGGTTCATTTTGATATTCAAATTTAAAAAAGTAAGAATATTTAAATAAAAAAATTTACTTATATTAAAAATATGAATCACCCTAATTTAATTAATCATGAACCTAATTAATTTGCGTTATTTTCACACTAATGTGTCAAACCTGAACGTTTTCAAAATAAAATCGGTTGCTATCGAGCATAACAGAAAATTTTGTCCATTGTCTAATGGTTCCAAATGGTTTTTAATCGTTCTAATCGGTTCTATCGTGGCAACAAAAAATTTTGGAAGACAGATGGAAAGCCTACCAGGCAGACACAGACAGACATAACTAAATCGACTCAGTTTTTGTTCTGATTAAGATTTTATCTATTATATATCTATATCTATCTTGAGTATATCTGTATGTTACAAACATTTGCCAAAACACAATATACACCGCTGAGCGTAGTACAAAATAACAAAAACAAAACATTTTAATTACCAATGTTTTTACTTTCTTTCAGTATATAAAATTCATCATTTCAAATGCTTTTCATTTATTAGAGTTTGTTTTAAAATCAACTAATTAATAAGATTTCTGTTTATAATCCGATTCGATTAAAAAAATGATCGTATAACGCCATAACCACTGAACGGATATAAATGAGTAGTATGTAAAGTTGAGAGAACTGCCACGTTCAAAATTTACCGATTTATAAAAGTGTCGAAGGGACAACTTACAAAAAACTGAGCCAGATTGGATATCTACGCTCACAAATCGTTTCTTCAGTGCACAAACTTGTGCTGAAAAATGTTTAAAGAAACAACTGTCCGACCTGCTACTTCTATATTGTTGTTGCCTAAAATTTAACAAAAACCTAATTTGTTATAAGGACCTCAGCTCGAAAAATAATTCTTATTAGGAAAAGTTTCTTTAAAAAATCTGCCAATGAATTTAATTGGGAATAGATTTGAATGAAGTTAGATGGATCAACTGGGATAAATGAACTAAAGATGAACTGAATAGAATGTATTAACACAAGACTACAGCTAAGAACCCACAGATGCTTTGTCAATGATTTTTGGAGGTGTAAATTCTGTTAAGGACAGGATGAAATTAAAACGAAAAACATTTAAACCAAAATAGAAATAATAATTATCAACTAATAAGAAACTAGTTTAAGTATCCGACTGATTCTAGGCCATATTTTGTACTTTTCCTGATTGTAAATTTGGCAATCGCACAAAGAACCTAGACTCGCAGGCGTCGCCGCGACTATTCAACTTTGCCACTCAATGATAAGCGGAGTTTGCTGTCGTCGTCTGCGACGATAAGATTGACGATAATTTCGTTTCGCATCGATTTAACGTGATAAAATGCATTTCTATTTGCGCAGCGTGTTAATTTCCCTTTTTTTTCTTTTTTTAACTGTTTTTATTTACTTAATCGAAATGATCAAATAAAATTAATAATTTGCATGCGCAATTTTATTGTTGCTTTTGCTGCTGTTATTGTTGCTGTTTGTTAATGTTTTTCCTTTGTGCTCGTGTTGTTGTTGTTGTAGTTGCTGGTTTGTTTATTTATTTTTGTCTGCAGTCGTCGTTGACAATCGACGAGTGCGGTTTATTGACCGATATGTAAACGAATTTAAATATATAGTTATGTACATACATATAATATATATTCTATAACTTTTATATTATATCATAATTAATGCAATGGAATTTTCTTTCTATTTCCTCTTTTGCTCAATTTTACATTTAAAAAAAAACAATTTGGTTTATATTCATAGTAATTAAATCATTTCGAAATAGTTTTTGAATTTTTATTTTTTATTTTATTGTCTCAAGTTCTTTTGCCTGCTTTGGGCACATTTGTAAATCTAAATTAAAAAATAAAATACTTTAAAGTTATTTTCGTTTGTGCCCAAATTGAACGCATGCGCCTGGCTCTGGTCTGGTCTGGTTGGCTCTGCTGTGCTGTGCTGTGCTTTGCTTTGACTGACTCTGCACTCCATTGCTGAATGCAATTTGGGTTTTATTCTCGAAATTCTTTTTTCCCCATTTTAAATTTTTGTATGGTTTTATTTTTTGATGTTGTTTTTGTTGTTGCTCGCAGTTTGGGACTCGTTTTACTTGGAGCTAAATACATGTGTTTCTTTTATGTCGTTATTGTTGTTGTTGTGAATGTGGATAATTTTAGCTGACTTTGTTGTTGTCTTTATGGTCTTCCATTTTTCCCTTTACTATCTCCTTCGTTCCGTTTGCATCGTGTTGCATTTTTACAGATCAGTTTGTTGAAATTTTCCTAAGTTTTTCTTTTCCTGTTTTTATTGTATCTATTCAGCATTTTCATCTATTCTTAGTAAACTGCCAGTTGGGGGTTGTTGTTGTTGTTGCTGCTGCTGATGTAGCCTCTGAATTGGGCACGTACAAAGTGTGTGTTCAAGTTAACGTTTTCTTAATTTGTTCGTAAATATTATGGGCTGTGCGATTAATAATAATCAAGCTTGTAATTGACCATTACAATTTAAATAATATTTTACAAAACGTCAAAGCGAAGCACTCGAAAAATGTACTTTTAGTTATAATAACTTATGATTTTAAATTTTTCTTGTGCTTTGAGGAGTTACCATTTAGCAGATAATTCGGTCAGCTCTAGCTTGTACCAGGTTTAGACTATTCCAAATAGTTTATATATTCGATATTGAATTAAAATGTGTGTTAAAATTTCAAATCCTTTTCATTCACTTTTTCAGTTGCTTTTCCAGTGCTTTTCCAGTGGTGGATCTAAGTTGTTTTTTTTTAATTCCTATCGTAATCATATCTGATTTAAATACTTTTGGTGCATTTCGTTACAAAGTCATTTCTTTTGTCTATCTTTGTAAAAATATATATATATATATATATAATAGACTATTTAATAAAACCCGGCGTTGCTCGGATTTTGTTTTAAATATAAATGTGTAAGATAATTAGTAAGCGGAACTTCCCGTTTATACTCGACCCGGTGTCTCTGAATTATGGCGGTGGGCGTTAAATTGATCCAATGACGCCCATCCAATCACGAATGCAACGAAGTGGGCAGATTAAGAAATTCTAAATCCGCTCCTGATTCTTTTGCCTTTTAATCAATTTCATTGCGTCTTTGTTGCTTCCATTTTGGTATCGGTCATTATCTCTTTGTTTTTTTTTGAGTCTGTTGCTGCTGCATTATGCGCTGTAAGTAGTTGTAGTTGTTGCTTTTGTGATATTCAATGGATGCACTCTGCTCGCATGTCTCGTCGTAATGTTTATTAAACCGAAACTTATAAATTAATTTTAATGCACAATTTTTATTTTTTTTTTATTTTTGCTGTTGTTGTTGATTTTAATTGAACTTTATTTATGGGTGTAACAAGTTAATTTATTTTGTTGTTGTTGTTGTTATTGCCGCTATTGTTATTGTGCGCACCACGCCGCTGCTGACTCGTTTAATTTAATAGTTGCTGATAAACCGAAATTTTCGAGAAGAGTCATTAATTTTAACGGATTTGTTTTCGTTATTATTGAAAAGTATGTAAGGCCGAATCGCAGCAGTCAGTTTAATTAATTAATTAATTGATTATAACTTAAAGAAAGTAGATCTCAAAGAGCATTAATCGATAAGTGTAATTTAGAAACATTTTTAAAATTCAAATTCAATTTTTAATCTTCACTCAAACTAAACTAAGAAGCTAAATTTTTAATCCTAATCTGTGTAAATAATTTGTTGACTATTCTATTTTCTGTTTCAAAACAAACAGTTCTATTTTCTAGTCGTTGATAAGGCTTTAAATCTAACTGTTAAATCAACAAAACAGACCGACTGACAGACAGACTGACGTCCAACTAGAACAAAGTGGAATAAATGGAACATGTGATTACTGCAAACAATTTAATCAAATCTGAGCAATTTCAAATGACAACAAAAATAAAAAGAACGACGACACCAAATGCGAGCATCATTGAAAACGAAAAAAAAATTCACACACTCATACGCACTTCTACTTAATCACAATACTTATTTAATCATTATCATCAGAATCATGATCATCACCAGAACATGCCTCGTCTCGCCCCGTCCCGTCCTGTCTCGTTTCGCCTCATTTCGTCTGTTAGATGTGCGTCGCCGCTGTCCATCCAACATGCATGATTAACCGCAGCAGGTCATTGTCGCCGTCGACTGCGGCAATTGCTGCAGGTCAACATACGAGTCTGTCGAAGTCTGTCCAAGTGAAAACAAAAACAAATCTCTTTTAAAATAATTCTTAAATTTAGTAAATTTTATTGAAAATCTTGAAAACGTCTAACTCGGTATAGGTCGGAACTTTAAATTCCTCAAGAAGTGAAATGAATTCAATATTCGATATTATTAAAGAACATTAAACTTTCCTAGAAGGATATAAGTTTTAACATTTTCCAATACTCGATTAAATATTATCCATTACGTACAAAAAAGTGTGAAATTAATTTTATGATTGATTGAATACATAAATATTTCAGATATTTTTAAGTATTCAATGGAATGTTTTCTACATTTTGTTTAACTTTTGCATTAATTTTGGTCCTACTTATTTAAATATCCTCTCTGGTTTTCACAGCTCAGGTAAAACTAAGTTATTTAAGTTACTTGAATGATAAATTTTAAAAAAGTAATGAATTTATGAATTTTGAACAATGCAAAATACATTCGAATGATTATATCAAAAGGTGGCAACCCTGTAACTCGCTCAGTGCCATTGCACTTTGTCTAATTTACACTTTTCATCTTCAGTTTTTCTGTATTTTTTCTTTTATTAAAAAAAAACCCCGCACGCAATTACCTTGAAACGAAATATTTTTCACTTTTTGTTTTCCTTAACCCGAAAGTTGCGTCTACAGCAGCTCAAATACACAGCTAAGACAGCAACAACAACAAAAACTACTTACAACACATTTTTGTTCACTGTTGTCTGTTTATCTGGCGTATTTGTTGGGAGACCAGCACGAACAGTTTGTGACTACTTGGAAATTCTCAATAAAAAAAATATTAAAAAAAAAGAATCCCAGACATATCGCACAAAAAATTAGGCAAAGGGCAGCACGTTCCAAGAATGTGTGTTTTTTCACCCTCATCTTGTTAATGTCCGTCTGCTTAAAGCGAAATTATCTGAACTTTTAGAGCAAAGCTAAAATCGTTTTTTAATATGCGAGGATGGTCCAATAAGTACTTAGCGGTCTACTTTGCAGACCTCGTATGGGGTGAAAGAAGTTTGAGCATCGTTGGATCCTTTTAGCTAGATAGACAATGTTGAGAAAAAAATAAATACCTTTTTAAAATTTTCGCTTTTATTTGCAGGCTAAGTACTTATCGGACCACCTTGGTATAAATTATTTTCAATATGACCTCAAAGATCGAGAGTGTCCTTCATAGATTCAGAGTATTTCTATAAGTCCAGTAACAATATCGTCTTGAGTACTTCATAAAATTTTAAGAAGGCAACTTTTATATTAAAGTTACACTTTAATAAAGTCATTCCTCGAAAAAAATAGAGTAACTTAATTCTAGATAAATTAGCATTTCGTAGTGCGAGTTTATCGGTTAAGGTCTAACGAAAAGTTTTTTCTTTTATTACAATAGTAATTTAAAAAAAATAATAATAAAACTGGGAAAGTACCAAGTTTTTTTTTCGGTTTTTTAGTAATTTCGCCAAGCTTTTATTTTGATTCATACTTCGTTAATATGAAATTTCCGACTTCATCACATTTCACATTTAAGCAAATTTTGTTATCAATGAGAAGGGATTTTTTCGTTTGTTTTTTTATTGGATTTTTTGCGATATTTTTTGCTCCAACTAAATCGATGCTGGGTGGCTGACCCAAATCAAAATTTACTTAGTAACTTAAAAAGTTAACAACAGAAACAATTTTCAGCTGCAACAACAACAGAAGCAACCACCGCAACAACGAGCGGCAAGGCAGCAGCGACTGCAAGTGAAAGCTGACACAGAAATTGATTTTAAATTGCACGCAAATACGAGTAAATACGATATTTGCATATTCTCAAAAATTGAGGTTGAGCCGCCGCCACAATGCGAAAGTGAAATTTTTTAATAACGTAATTTAATTGTTCGAAGGAGTTTTAGTTTTATTTTGTTATTTTTTCTAAATAGATTTATTTGTACTTAACTACTTTATGATCGTATTAGAAAACCTGGCTGAATTTCTTTGAAGTTACGTCGGCTGTTACCACCTCAATTGAATTGGCTTTAATATGTTTTCTTTGTTTTAAAAATGAATTTGCTTTGAAGCCAAACTAGAAAAGTTTAATGGGTTTAAGAATTTGACTCGGGATGGTGGAGTTCATTGTCATTTCAAATAATGTTTTCCTTATTTAATCCTAAAATGGGTCGAATTTTCCAGTTTCTAATTAGTATATAAAACAAACAGTTTATCTATTGTATAACTCTGTACGTAGATGACAAGTCATCAACGGATGTATCACTCAAAGTAAATCAATTTTGATGAGGGTTTCTCGTTGGATTACGTGTATCTACTCCAATTTCGCTTAGCGAAAACTGTGACAAAAACTGTAACCAGCTAACAAAAACAACCAAGCTCATTCATCTTGTTTCAGACACATGACACAGTCCTTAGGTACTTCCATACATACACACTCTTATTCTTTCATAATGTGTGTTTCAAACGAGCTTAAATGATGAGCGCGTGCTTAAGAAAAAAGAATAAACATTTTCCACTTTTTGCATTGCACTTAAAAAGTGAAAAAAAAAATGTGAAAAACTTGAAAAAACGGAGCACAGAACTTGCACATCCGGTTCCGGTTTTTGTGTCACACTGCAACAACGAAAACATCGTTGCAATCATCAGCAACACTACTGCCAGCAACAACAAAACCATCACTACACCACCAGCGCTGCCACTTGTGAAGAAAAAGAATAGAGAAAAACATCCGGACGAGACGTTCTTTAGTAACTTTTGAACACATTTTTGTAAGCTTTGCTTTCTCGCCCTGTCGCGCCGTTTAGCTGCAACATCGTCAACTCAACTCGACTCAACTCAACTCGGTGTCAAGTCAACTGCAGCGCATTTGTGATTTGACCTTAATTCTCTCATATTGAATTTTCACTCTTCTCTTCCGTGCAACACTTGCTTCCTTATTTCTTTTTAATTTATATGGAGTATGTATTTATGTTTATATGTATATATGTATAACAGCGGTATTCAACATTCAATAAAATTAATTAAATGACTTCGCGCCGAAAGTCCTGTAATATTCAAAATTTTAAGAAATATTCTCGTTGTTTTTAAACAATTAATATTTGAAATTAAAATATATAAATATTATACTTAGTTGGTAACCATGGCGTCGGTAACCATGTACATCAAAAAAGGCCAACGAAGTTGCTGTAATTGCGGCAATTCCACAAGCTGTAACCTGCTTCTCGTTACCGCATTCTTAAACCAATTTCAATGTGACATTTTTTTATTTGTTTATTTTATGTTTTTTTTTTGATGCAACTTCCTGCCGAGCATTTTGTACATCCTTGCGGTACAACTATGTATGTAGATGAGTACCTACTTCCTTGTGCAATATTTTGCTGTTGCATATAGAAGAGACTCATCTTGTCTCGTCTGCCAGTTGGTTGGTCGATTAGACTGCTACTATGTGCTCTGTGCTGTGGTTCTGTGGCAACTTGTTTTCTTGGCGCGCTGCGGTAAATTTGTTTGAGGCGACGACGGCGTCGTTGGCGGTGCTCCTTCGGTACTGTATACTTGTGTTTTTCTTTTTTTTGTTTGTGTGCGCCAAGATGCCAACGCCTTGCGTGTGAATACTTGTGCCACACATGATCTTTCTTACTTCCCATCTTGCTCCTAAGAAAACGGAGAAGAAAATGACTGATGTGTTGGATGTTTGTGTGTTTGTATTGATGCAGGTCATTGGTCTTTCTAGGTTTCTTTGGGCTACTTGCTGTCGTGCCGAGCCCTGCTCCTTGAATGTTGCCTTTTATTCGTTGTTTTTCCTAGTGGACTTAGCTTATCTTTATGATTAATGATGGCATCGCGGCGGCATAGCTTAGGGATTCTGAGTTCAGTTTTTATTTTTATAATTTCGTTTAAGTGTTCAGTTGTGTGGCATATTGAGAATTTCAAAACTCCCAGAGAAGCAAATTTAGAGCAAGCTGTAAGTTAAAGGTTGCATGTGGTGGTAGGTGAAGTATTATAGAAATTTACTTAAAAATAAATCGGGGAACTTGATTTTGTATAATAAATACTCAAAAGTCGGTATTTTATTTTTGATTTGAATAATGTAGAAATTAATTCAACTTGAAAAGTAAATTCAAATTAATTAAACATTGTAATAATATAATATTATAAACTAAAGAGATTTCATATTTAAAACATAAAAAAAAAATATTTCTAAATTTGTTTCCAACATTTGTACAAATGCATTTAACTGCGTTTTACAGTCCTTTTGACTCAAATTTGTGATTTGAACATTTCCAACTTAATACTTCACACTTAATAAATAATTTCCTCTTTCTTTAATTGTTGCTTTAGAATTGTAGCGGACTTAAATTGATGTCTTTCGCGGCAAGGAAAAAGTTGTTATTTTCCAATACTCATCGACGTGAAAATCAATTTCATAAATTGCAATTAATAAACAATTTCACATTAATTTTTCGCTTTTTCATTTCTCAACTTGACAAATTGCAATTTTAAAACCATCTTTTGTCAACGACGCAACAAGCCGTACAGTTGCCAAGCACGGGCATTGCGGCTGCTACGCTTGTCACTACTGCCGCTGTTGTTGCTGACTTTCCAACAACACAATTTCATGTCAACAACAGTGCACAACAAAACAACAACAATAACAACAAAAGCGGCAGCAGGCTGAAATCTGTGATTGAACTCGATCGAGCGCCTCAAGGCGAGATTTTAATCGGTTTTCCTATTTAATTCGTAATATTTTTAAATTTTATCAGCTCGATTTATCGACGCGAGGAAAAAAACGACAAAGACTTTCTTATGAAAAATACGTCGACAGAGAAGAAAAGCAAGAGCAACAATAATTGTTAATAAAAAAAAGTGGCCAACATTGTTGCTATTACGAGCATTTTTTATTTTCATGCCGGTAACCAGTTCCAGTGGAGTTTTCTTACGCGTATACTCGTATATTGAAAACATTGATGACGCATGTGGCTATGCGTCGCTTGTTAGATAGATCCCATCCACATTTATTCGATCACGTTTTGTAGTCGAAGCGTTAAACTCTTTGCTATGCGATGATTTAATCGTGCACTCTTCGTCGTTGTCGTTGTCGTCGTTGTGGGTAACAAATCTTATGCATGAGCATTACTCTCGACAATTCGTATTTTGTATGCTTCCATTGGCCCAGCACTCTACATTGGAAAACTGAAATTAGTTAACATTTTCTCTCAAAACTTTTACTTTTAAATTGGTGTAGTTGGTTAAAATCGAAAAAGTTTTTTTTTCCAATCTAAAATGTTATGGAAAAGTGATTTTTCGGGCTCAAGTCCAATTAACGACAAATCAACTTGTGCAAGTAAACGTTTACTTTGCAAACGTTTAATTTGTTTATGGCAACTATAAAGATTCCGGAAGTCACATTTCTTTTTTGTTAAATATGCTAAGTAAATTAGCTTTATTTCTTTGTATATATTAAAGGATGGCCTAACCTGTCTCCTATCATATTCTAGATGAAGGCCTCCTCACATCAAGTGTTTTATTTGTTTGCTTACAATTTTTCTCTTCTCTCACAAATAATTCTTTGTAAACTAATTGCATAAATTTATGTAAGCATTTTCAACGGTGACACTCGAAACGAAACCTCATCACCGTAAGATTTCTTCCAATATACTCGTATAATCTTGTGGTGATGCGGTGTCGGTGGTCTGGTCTGGTATGGGAATGTCTACCTCAACTTTACTCACAATAATGATATACCTTTGTGCATATTTATATTGACAGAAAGTAGGTCAAAAGATACAACAATAACAACAACAAAAACACCGACGACAAACCAGCTATTTTAAATTTTCTTCTACTGATTCGCTCACCGCACCCGCACCGCAATATTTTCAAAGTAAAATCATTTAAGTAAATAATTGAATTGGGGCAAGTGAGTAGTCGAAGTGTAAGTGTAGCACAATAGGAGTATACCAAACATACGCTGAGTGTAAAATGAAGTTTGTACTACACCTAAGACAAGCGTCATCGTCGCCAATTGCCGCTGTTGCTGTAGCTGCCGCCCACATCTCACCCAATTTTTTGTTGCCGGCGACTTCTTCCCGCGCAACAATATATCCATTTGCAATTGGCACGAGTGGGAAATACTCGTGAATTCAAATCCAAAAACGAAAAAAAAAAAAAAAAAAAAAACACATGGCGCAGAATTGAACAAAAAGCCACACTCCATAATTATTTCTAATGAGTTGCTAATGTGAACAAATGAACGGTTGAGCAGAAAACGGTACACATTCCATTCCATTTGTTTATTTTTTTTTTTTGTTTAGAATAGCCAGCTGCAAGTTGAACGTCTTAGATTAAGGAAGTTATAATTACTTTGATTTTATTTTTGAAACGAATTTCTTTTTTCAATTGCCAAGTGGAAAATAACAAAAGAGAAAGCGGTCGTAGAAACCCAAAACTCGAATATTTAAAATCCGATCCATGATATATATGTATGTGTATATGGCTTTTAAGAATTTGACCAAGATTTTGACTTTGTTGTAGACATTTTTATGTGTTTGCAATTTTAAATTACTTCATTTTAGACTTTGCTATCACCCCAACAGAATAAATTTTGTTCTAACTCTATTCGAGCTATCGAAATATAATTTCTAATTGTTAGACTTTTAATAAAATTATAAAAGAGCGAAAGGAGAACAAAGCATCGAAATAATTAAAAGATAAAAAGAAATTTACAACAACTGATAAAAACAGTAATTTGGCTATTTGCAAAAGCGGTTAAGCGGAAAAATGGCAATTAAGACAGCAAGTGAAAGTCTCCGAGTGAGTCCAAATCTTGCATGATTTTTCATACTAAGGTTACTTTTAAGCTGCCACGACTCGGGAGATCAAGTCTGCTCACAGACTCAAAAAATAATTATACCCAAATGTAAAATATAAAGTCAAAATAAAAAATTGCTAACATTTGCAACTGTCGCAAATGAAAGTCGCCAATTTGAAACTTGGCTTTGGTTTATCGAAATAAAGTCCAGTCTGAATAAGGTTACCTTGTGACGTGTCGCCGCGTTTATTGCTGGAAAATAAAGACAATGCCTGTGCACAGGCATGACATGCATGGCGGCAGCTATTTCTTGCGCTATTCACTGCAAATGAAGACATTTTGTTGGAAATTTCAAATGTAAAGAAAAATTTACAAGCAACTTCAAATGGTATTTCGCGTTAATAGCGCCGACAATTGCGCCGCGCTCTGTTATTATTAAATATTCCTCTGTTACTCCTCTCTTTATTGTTGTAAAATATATGATTTAACCATGCGATAATTGCAGTTGTGAGTGGTTTCATAAAATTTTACAATTATTTACAGTACTCATTGGAGTTATTAACTGCGAAAATTAAGTCATTGTAAGTTTTGTATAAAGTGAGTTTGCACTTTTTTTCTTCTTCAAACTGAACCAATTCTTAATAATACTATTGACAAAACGCTCCCATTTGGACGAGCGATGCATATTTACTCTGTTGATTTTATTTTTTTTTTACTATTGAATCTTGCACTTTAAATCTCAGTCTTGGTTTGGAATGTGTAGATTTTGAGCTTGACCTTGTACTCGAAGAAGTGCAGGGACCCTTATTCAAGAAGCATCGAATTTAGACAGAATTATTAAGATAATAATTGTTGTTGTTTTGTAGAAGCGAATCGAGTCAGATACAAAACAATTACTTAATAGAATAATGCTAAAGGAAATATTAATAAATAAGCTTAAAAAAAAAGAACAGAGACACTCGAGAGTAAGAATAAATTTCTGCTTCAGACGAATCTTATTAATGCAATAGCTTAGAAAAGAAAAGTTTATCTATAATTGTAGTGCAAGAAAACTTAAAATTAAACAAAAAAAAGTAAGCAGAATCAAAGAAGGTAACACAATTCGATGAATCGTTGCTCTTTAAATAACAAACCTAATTAAAATATTTCATCATCAAAATCTCCTTTATTTTGTGTACTAAACTTTTAACGGAATACCACAAAATTTGTGTCTTTCCTCAATCAGCTAAGTAATGCTGAATCTTTTCTCTACCAAAAAGTTCACGTAAAATGTCAAAAGGTTTCCTCCACCTCTTCGAACACGTGCACCGTCAAAGAGCCAGCCAGCCAGCTGGTGCTGGTGTTGGTGTTGTTGCTGGCTGCCGGTGCCTATTACCACTAACTCGCAACCAATTTAATTTGTTTTCCTTAAGCGAAACGGTAAAAGAAATGTCAATGTTGCCAGGCGAACTTAAACGAAATGCGGTTATGTCATTGCATCTAGTATAAACGTTTTATCTACCGTTTTACGCTTCAATCCGTTTCGGTTTTGGTTTGAAGGCCTCAAAACTCCTTTAAAATTTGTCAGAATGTTGTGCTTTAGTCTAGCCTTAATAGCGTAAAAGAGTATACAAAAAAATATTTTTTTTTTAAATTTCGTCCAATGGGATGACCTTCGGAAGTGTTTGATGGTTGTCGCAAAAGAAATGCCGCCGCCACTGTACAGAAAAGTTATAACGACGAAAATTTATGGAGGCATAAAGCCAAACGGAATGTGTCAAAAGAGTACTGATATATCTACTGCCTAGTAACTGAAATGCAAAAAAAAAGAAGAAAAATAAATAAATAAAAAAAAAATAGCACAAAAGACATTTTACAGTTGTTCTTCTGACATAGAAATGTCACTTAAATAAACAATTACGTCGCTCAGTCGCTCGTTCGTTCGTTCGTTTGCTTGCATTGCATTGCAAAAGCACGTTGAATAACAATCGCTTGCGAAATGTTTCAACTGGATTGGATTGGATGGGACTGGATTACTTACCTACGCTTTTCTTTTCTTTTTGCATTTGAAACTAATTTCAGTAGTCACTGTAAAATTTTACTGTGAATTCCTTAAAATTTAATGCCGAACTATTTCTTTTTAATTTGGTTAATGTTATTTGTACTTTTGAGTAGGGAAAGGATTTCAGCTGAACTGGTCATTCTTGGAATTAGTTAGTATAGAAAAACCTTTTATCTTAATCATTTCTTTAACACTGGTGTACAAAATAGTGACCAACCGCGTTCATTTAAGATAGACGCATTAAAAATTCAATGGGAAAGAGTAAGAGGACTGTAGCATCTGTGCGCTTATTGGTAAGAAGTCTTCGAATTATTAGTTGAAGTAGATGACTTTTGATGTTCTAGAGAGTTTTCCATGTACTCAATAGTTATTCTCAGATAATTTTTTTAAGAAATTCCCTTAATCCGGCAAGTTATGATGCCGAAAGCAAGATGTATGATCCCACCAAGTTGGATAAAGTTTAAAAATAGTCAATGTGTTAAGTGGATTTGATGTTGGACATTATTCTAGGGAAAATATTAAACTCAACAGTTAATTAACTAAAGTCGAGAATCCATAAATCGGTAATTGTAGCCCAGTGTACTAAAATTCAATCTAATTTAAAAATATTTCCATTTGCCCGCAAGTTTTGTTTTCTGTTTGCTTAGGTGAACACTTTTAGCTGGTTAAATAATTTTAATACGGCTACTTTGATAATTGATAACCTGGACTAACCTTTTGCGTGTTTACAAAACGATATTACGAGGAATAAACCATATCCGGAAATTTCACTTTGAGCGGAGAAAAAGCAAATATTCATTCCATAATACTCGTCGCGTAAGCAGCGCGTTAAGTCCATTTTGGGTTTTGCGGCAATTTAGGCAACATTCATTTCCATTGATGACGGCTGTCCCTGCCTCATTTCTGCCATACGGCGCTGGAGGTTATGCGCCTCTAACGACAACAGCTGCCTGAAAGCCAAGTCAGCCCATGATATTCGTTTTGCTGTTTCTCAGCCATCATTTGCTCGGCCTTAATCAACACAAAACTTGGCTACGTGACGAATTACGTGAGTCCAACTACGTTGGTTCGTACTGAGCGAGTATCTTTTGTATTTTTTATACAATATTTTATTTTTTTGAATATTTTTTCTTTCTTAACTAAAATGCAAAAATGCATTTCAATGAACTAACAACAACATGCACCGTTGTTCACTGCTACGGGCTGACTGACTGACTGAATGACCCCTTCAACACCGCCCGCCACTGCATTTAGGCCAGGCGCTTGTGTGACGCCCTATTTTGCTTGCGTTCGTTCTCCGCTCTACCCAACAGTGCCGCATTATTTTACACTAGCTCTAATGCTCATGCATTTAAAGAAGGTGTTTGACTCAGGGGCCCAACTAAGTGAATTTTGCAAATTATTCTCATTTGAAAATTAGATTTAAAATATGTTCCTGGTTTTAGATTTTATAACTTATAAACTATTAGTTGATCATTCTGATATAGAAATTGATTTTGTATTAATTGAATCTAAGCAAGACCAGAATTGTAGATCTATTTCCTAAAAAGGTAATAAAAATATCTTCAGTCGGCTCTCAAAATTTTTTTTTTTTAAGGGGCGCTCTACTTTAAAGACTGCAGGGCAACAATTAATTTAGTAAAAATTCAAGAAGTAACCCAATTTGGCCTTACTTGAGGCTAATGCGGCCCTGCTGCTATCGTGTCTCCATCATGCAGCATGCGGGCAGGCCACATGCACATTTGGCGCGCAAAACATTTTTTTTCGCATTAACTTCTTTTTTATGTATTTATTTTTGTTTTTGCAAACTGCTGCGGTTCAAGAACATTAATTTAATTTCTGCCGTTCGTAAAGCAGCAGAAATTGTTTTTGTTTTGTTTTTTTGTTTCGTTTTTATCTTTTTTGAAATTGTGCACGTTCAATGGCGGCCGCCGCGCCGCGCCGCGCCATACAAACGCAGGCACGCACGCGCGTACAATTTACATCGCATATTATGCCGCGTTAAAGTATTCCGCACATTCGGCGGGATTAAGAAACTTTGTCAGTAGAATCGTTGCTGTCCGTTCAACGTTCAACGCTTACAATATTTTTAATCGCTCTCGAATGTTTCTTAAAGATTTCTTTAGTCGAAACGTTGAGTTTATTTGAGTTTAGTTTTAACTGCTTGACTAAAATTTTTCTAGAATTCGGAATTTGTTAAACAATTTAAAAAAATAAATAAATTATATTAAATGCATATATGCAGTTAAAAAAGTGGAAACTACTTTTGCATTCCAATTTAATAAATTCTTGTACGCTAGAAAATTAGAAATTCCGGACCCTAGCTATGATATCACAGAATAGCTGCAGGGCTTTAATCTCTTTTTGTTTTTTTTGCTTTGCTATATTGTAACGTGGAGTTGGAATCTCGCTTGGGCAGGTGAAATTTTTTTTCTTCAGCGGTATCTGCCGCAACTATATTATTAAATACGTGAATAAGTAGAGTAAACAAAAACAAAGCATAAACTGCGCGTCACGAGAACAACCACGGCTGGAACTTGAGAGTTGCTGCCTTGCGGATCGGTGGAGTTGCAGAGCGGATGTTGCTGTTGTTGTTGTTGTTTTTGTTATTGGTGCGCCAACGGCACAAAATCAAATTATTTAACTCGAAAGTATTTCCGGCAATGTTTACAATTATTAAGTGTAAACGCTTTGCCATTGTGGATATCTGCTTAGAATCAGCCAAGCAGTCAGCCAACCAGCCAAATTAAATGAATGCTTCGGTATTCCAATATTTCATTATTATTAGCTGGCCACAATTTATTTAATTTATATTTTATGTATGTATATACTTACAAATAAATGCAGACCTTGTGCTCTAAAACTTTATGGATTCTTTAAGCTACTCTCCCTCTTAAGACGTTTCTTTATGTATCACCCTAATTGTATCGACTAGGCCTCAGTACAATTTGTGTTTAACTTTTGTAATGCTAGACGCACTGAATTCATGATTCAAACGCTTCATTTGCCAGATAAAGAGTTTAAAGTTGTTCATTTACATTAACATTGAAATGACTTGTTAATTCAGAACAAATACGATTTTAATAATATCAAGGGGGGCGGAGAAAAAAACTCCAACTGTCTTCGATTTTTTTTTAGGAAGGTTGACACTATTAATATAAAATTATCGCTACAACTGCCTCAGCGTTTTAGTGCTTCAGTGCTCCATTCTTCGAGTACTGCTCATGTTTATGATTGCTCATTCTGAAAGGTCTTGGCTGCGGTTTCTATATTTGTATTTTGTTTTATTTTCTGCTTCAGTGATTGATCACTGCGAGCTGCTCCGCTCCAATCCTCATTAATAAATCATTCCCTTTACAGCAATCGATTTGTGTAAAAGCAAACCAGAATATGGGTCAACATTCTGGTCTGCCGCAATCAAACTTGACGATAATGAATATTTTTTTATTGTTCTTTGATCGTTTTTTGCTTGCGATAAGCTGTAAGGTCTGTAATGTGGAGCTATTAAATATTTCGTATTCATTGAGTATTTTTCAATATTAATATAGACAAATAATTCAAATGGGTAGAACAAATTTTGATTATTGTTTATTTAGAATTTCTAAGTCTAAAATTTCTTTCTATCTTTATAACTTATGCGCTTCTAAATCATTTATCCGATTGTGATGAAATGTTGTTGAGTTATTACGCGCATGCCCGGGAAGTTTGAATGCAATCAGCCACGCCACTTAATTACGCCCCTCAATTTGCCAGTGCAGACGTATGAAATGCGCTTTCTCTTAATGCGCAAAGTATTTTATAAAAAATTGCATTTACTACCGGCATGAGAATGCTAATTGAAAAGTTTTATTAATAACACATGCTTCATTTGACGAAATCGTGATTACGAAACTAATGACGAGATTAAGCAGACAAAACAATATAAAACAAATGACGACAATTCACACCAGCAGCGCCGAACAGCGCCTGTGCACATAATTTATTTCATCATCAGACACCGCCGCCGACGTCGCCGACTTCGTAGCCCATTATTACCATCACTGAATCAATTAAAGCCGTTCGTTCCTATTCACCCACCAGTAACGTACAATACGGCAAAAAAAGGAAGCTCTTTCGAGTCATGAACTAAAAATGCACACATCAGCCCCGATTAATGAAATTTAATTCAATTCAATTATTTCTGTGTTGAATCTGCATTTATGAAATTACAGAAGCACGACGCGACCGCAGTCGACAGACCAAGGCGATGATGACTGGCTCTCTGACTCTCGACGGGAGCAAATTGTGGATGAAGATGCGATCGATGCTATATTAAGGCAACTCTAATTTGGATCAAGTATTGTAATAAGCACACAAGACGTTCTGTGCTAAGTAGCACACTATAAAAGCAAAATTAAATGGAATGGAATAAAACCTACGACAAAACTTTAGATACGCTCGAGGTTTACTCAGCACCGATGCGACCATGTCCGCAATATCTCATAACGTAGCAATGTGCCCTTATTCTATTTGGAATTCGAATACAGTGCACAGAGGTTTCGTAATTTTTAAAAATATTAAAAATAGATTTCTGTGTTGAATCATTTAAAAACGAACTAACCTAACTGAAGTTATGTTGTTTTTACTTATTACCACAGATAGAGTTAAATGTGTAAAGAATAAAAGTGGTTAACTGCTTTCAAATAAATTAATTGTCGTTTTATTCCATACCAGAGAGCAATGCACTGCATTTGCTTATTTACTTAATTTACAATTTCAAGTACATAAGTTGGATACAATTACGCTTCGTTCATGTGACATTGTCCCACACACAAAATTAAGAGGAGACGCGAGGGCGAGGTTCTTTGTAACATGTTGGCAAAGGGATTCGTTGGAGTGAGTACTTAAAAAAACGCAGCGCTTAACTGTAACGAACTCAAATTGGCATGACCAGCGATAGCGAACCAAAGTGACCATAGAGCCAAGCGATACCACATCCATAAGAGGGAAATAACAGAGAAATGGAATGTCAAAAGTTGCAACATGTTCCATCACAGATTATAATCGCTAAATCACATGCAATACAATGAATCAACCTGAATGAACAAAAAAACAACAACAAAACAAACGAATATTAGCATTCGTATGGAAAAAAAACACCAATAGGAAATTATCCTATCTACAGTGACGTACGAAAATCAATAAAAATTTTATATATTGATTTATTTTAATTAAATGAAACATAACTAACAATAATTTTGTTATGATAATGAAGCAATATTATAAAAAACAGTTAAAAATGCATTTTTGAAATTTGATTTCGTTAGTTTTCACAAGTGTATTATTTATGCTGTGATTCACTGTGTGCCACTAGTACAAGTACGAGTATATGAAAATTGTTTTGTGACTTACAATCTCGGAGAATGCATCTGGGTGAATTGTTGCTGGTATCAAGTAAAAACTCAAGGTGCGGTGCGGTTAGGTTAAATGGACAGACGAACGCCAAACCGTTAGTTGCGAACGCTTAGGCTAAGTCGGCGTTGAAAATTGAAAATGTGGAAATGTTGATGACCATATTTGCAAGAGAGAAAGAGAGAAAGAGAGAGAGAGAAAGAGCGAAAGCAAAGAGGGGAAGTCTTCGAATGTGGTTACCAACTACTCGTACAGACAAGCCCACATACCCAGTCGTATAGCGCGCGCTTATCCTAAAATTGTGCTTTCAAGCATAGTCGGACGCTTTTTGTTTTGGCACAGACGCATTTTTAGGCAAATAAAGGTTATTAAACTCATTAGAATAAAATTAATTTGATGGGCCACACACACATACACACACACACACTTGAAGTGGGCGAATTATCAACAATAACAACAACAACAACAACAAGTAAAACATACTCAAATGCAGCCAAATTCGTAAAAATTTCGCTTAATTTATACACCGGAAATTAACGAAATTTGCAATTTAAAAAAATATTTTTAACTAAACTAAAATAAAAGCAAAAAAAAGAAACCCACAACAACAACAAATGAACAAAAGTTTTAATGTTGCGGCAAATTAAAAACGAAAGAAAAGAAAAGCAAAACAAAACAAAAAATGAAAAATGAAAAAATCCAAATTGCAACTTTAATGAAAGAGTTGTTATAAATTTAAGTTAAAACCATTAATTATAGCCATGACATAACGTTATGACGACATTTAAAGAAAAAGAAGAAAGAAAGAAAGTTATGGCCGACAGACGAAAACAAACAAAGACAACATTTTAGAGAAATGTACACTTAGCAAATATATTATTAAATAATTGAATAAAAGTGGAACGTTTTTTTTTTTTTATTAATTTTTTGTATGTATGAATGAATGACTTTAGTTTCAATAAATCGTTCCTTCACTAACTCTCATGTACCAACAAAATTCATTCCAACACACAACTCGCGAAGTTAACCGGGGCTTCTACTTTTCATCTAACTATACATTCGTAGGCGTTATTTCAGTTAAAGGGCGTAATGACCATAAAAGGTGCGATCTCTGGGTTCATTGATCCGAGAAACTATTTTTATTTTTGCGAGTTTTAAGAAATCAAAAAGAAGTTGTTTTACATATAAAATAGTTTAACAAAATATGGCAATGATGTCGGCTATAATCCCTTAATTGAAATGGTTCTAATAAGTGACCGACCGATACTTTTCCTTTCTGATTTTTATCATTTGACAATTTTTTTTGTTTTATCAATTCACTTGATATTTTTATACTTAATAAATCTTTTTTGGTTATTGTTTGTTTTGTTAATATTTTTCGTTCTTCACTATCTCTTAGAAATTCTTGTGCATAGTCGTAAATAGAAATTGTTCGATTTTGTTCTGCCTACTTTTATATAATTCATAAATTGGCCAATTTATGGCGTTGGTTGTTGGTTGTTCTGTTCGTTGTTCACATATTGCTTACCTTCTTTTTGAGTGTTTCTTGTGATATTATTATTATTATTATTTTTATTATTTTTATTTTACGCTTGTTGTTGTTATTTCTGGTATCTCTCGCATTTTACAAACCGACACTTTTCGTCTTGTATCTGTTTGTTGTCAACAATTTTGCAGTGGTTGCTGTTGTTGTTGTTGCCGTTTTCGTTTTCGTTGTCGATGTTTTTCCTTGTACTTTTGCTGAAGTTGTTGTCGTCGGTATTGTGTGATTTGTTATTGTTCGGTTTTAGGTTTAGTTTTTATATTACTTTATTTTCCCACAGTTCAGGTTTTTTTTTTGTTTGTTTGTATGTATTTTTGTTTTTATTAAGTTGTTAATAAATGCCAAAGCTGAGAAAAATAAATGCATAAAAATACAATTTATTGTTTTTAAGTATAAAATTTTTGAATTTATTTGCTGAATAATATTTTTTGCAATTATCTACGAATTTCCATTTGCGTTTTGTTTAAAAGTGTTGAATCTCACAGGACGACAGACTGAGTAATTTTCCAATTTCTTTGAAAACGATTTGACGCCAGAACTCTTCTTCTGCAGATTCGAATTTCGGACTTATTTACAAAAGCACAAAAGCAGAAAGTCATAAATTCGCTGGGCACCCAGTCAACAAACTGTCATCATAATTTGCATCCACTTTTCGCTCGTGGATGCAAACTATTTTTTTTATCAATGGACAAGGATTACAAAAAAACACTTCATCGGTGTCTTAAAATATCGCAAATGCTGAAAATCACAAATTTTAAAGTTGAAGATTTACTTTTTCGATTTATTAAATCGTTTTTTTTTTCTTCGTTTTTGACAAAGAAAAAAGCAAAATCATAAAATAACAAATATGCGCACTGCTTTGTTGTTTTTGCAGCAGTTGCAACTTTGTTGCGCGCTCATCGCTCCGTGGTAATTTCAATAAATCTTTCTTCATGTGTTCGTCTGGCGGCGGCGATGGCGATGGCGGCGAATTTGTTGCACACCAAAAGGAAGCGAAAGAAAACAATCGATTCAGTTGGCGAATGTACTGCCAACTTATTCGTTCTTTTGCAGCGCTGCTGCACTTGTGTATTCAGAAGAAACGCTTTTATACACAGCGAAGCAAACGATTTGCGAGCGTTTGTTTGTTTATCCTTGAGATACTTAAGTACTCGGTGCAAGAGGAAATTTGATATGCTCTGCATTTGCAGCCGGCGCTGCTTCTACTGAGACAAAAGGACCGAACCCCGAAAATGCGGCAAAGTGAAATGATCACAAAATGTATGTGCAGGTGTTTTTCTCTCAAGTGTATCTGTATCTTTAAGATACAAAGCATTCATGCATCGTGCATATATATCAGATACAACATACAACAGAACAGATCTGCTCAAGAGTAGTTTTCCTGTGTTTTTTCTCCTTTTTTCGTATTAAATTTTTAAGAATGAATCTGAACAGACAAACTTAAAATTGTGCTAAATTACCACAAACAACCATTCATGACTGCTATAAAACAACTTGGTTGTTCTTGTGTGTGTTGTTTTTGCTGTTGCCAACACGAAGACGACGGAAATATGAGAATCAGAACACGATGAAGCAAAAGTTGCAAAAAATTAAAGAAGAAAAGAATTGCCTAAGAATGAGAAACCTTCGGAAATGTCCCATGTGGGTTGAGAGACAGACACTGTCTAAAGTTGCATCAAACATATGGCTATGTAAGTGTGTGTGTGTGTATGGTTTGGTAGTTAGCAACAACATTGTTGCGAAATTTTAAATTACAGTTAAGAACTCATGATACAACTTAATTTTTTTATAACTTAAATAATAAACAATAAAAGCTTTTAAATTTGTTTTTTTCAAGTTTTTCTGACAAAATAGAATCATTTTTTTTAGTTTACATTCATTCGACCTGTTTAAAGTAACCAAGTTGTAGTATTTTTTATATAATTTTCTACTTAATTTTTTTAATTTTACTGTATTTTAATGAACCACAAATACTGTATTTAAAAGTTCAGTTTGTTTAGAGTTATACGCCTCCATTATCAACTTGTTTTCGTTTACCTTTGATAACGTTCGACAGCTTTTGTAAATCAATAACTAATCGGAAGACCAGCATTTAAACAACTCAATTTCATTATTTTATTAAGTACAATTATTATTTGTGTTTGCTTTCAGTTAAAGCACAAATTACACAGAAACGACAAGTAAGTTTCCAACTCAGATTTTTCACGGCCGCTTTGGAGATTTTTTTTAAGTGGTTTTTTAATTCTTCGAATTTTCCAATATTTAAATGGGTTCAGTCAGGCATTATCCTATACACGCGCACGTCTGTCCATTCAATGCCGAGCGTAGTCGTCATCGTCTAAAGCCGTGTTCGCGTAAATGCTCTTAGCGGAAAATACGAAAAAAAAAGTGAAAAAAAATCGATTGTACTAGATTTTCCGCATGCAATCAGAAAAGCCTTAACTAAGCTAATAAAACACTTTTACAGTTTACGCACATACACATGCACTTAGCCCCCCACATGTGCATATGTATAAACCCACACACACAAACACGCTTGCACTCTCACATAATAATAAAATAATAGTTTTACCCCACTACAGCCGCCGTTTGTATTTAATATTTAATAAAGTATCTATTGGATATGCTAAAAACTCTTTGCGCGGCATTATTTGTTGGCTAAGTTTACAGAATTACGAAAATAAGGCCAAGCAGAATTCAACAGAATATGGTTCATTTAGAAAATCAATAATTTTTGTCAGACAAACAGCTGATGTTGAGCGTGGAGCCAGCGCAATTCCAGCCAAACTATCTTCTTGGTAGGGGGGGGAGGTGATGTCTGTAATCGTTTCTGTGGAATTTCTAGTTTTCGTTAAGTCTTTAAATAAACTTTGTTGTGCATTTTGAATGGTTGTAGACTTGGTTGTTTTAGTTTATATTTTGTTTTCGTTCCAATTATAAACACTTCAGCGAACGGATTCCATCCAAAAATGTCTTGCGTCATATAAGTAAGTAAGTAGATGACATTTGGGAGCTACTGAGAAGATTTATTTAATTTATTGAAAATAAAAGAAAAGCGTTAAAGTTTCATGTGTACGATACAAAGAACTTTCGAATTTATGTGTTTACTTTAATATCAATTTTATTAAAAATCATGAGTTTTGGTGCAACATGTCATTTGATTGTACTGGTGATGAACATTTTGTTGGTCATATAAATTATCATTGTACACTTTATGTGTGATTTTGAACGATCATTCTCGAAGGCCATTTGATGTCATTGCAATATTGCACACAATCACAATCGCAATCACCAGCGGACGGAATAATCTCTATGCATGCAACTGAAATGTTTTCGCGCTGCTTCGTTGTGGCTTCGGCATGACTCTTGACTTTGTGGAAAACAGCGACGCTACTGCGCAATAGCAATAGCAACAACATAAATACACGGGTGGCGCAGTGAAGTATTGTTAATGTTAAAAAGCTCTTATGCTGCAGACGAACAATTGACACGTCTAATGCACATATACATAAGTTCGGAGCAGTCACAATTTTGCGCTTGTGAATCATTTTTTGCTGCACCCATTTAGAGTCCACATGTCCACATGAAAGCAGCAATTCGATCTTCGCTTTTTTTTACTCGTTTTAAAAATAGATGTGAAATTAAAAGAATCATGCCGATGTTTCTAAAACCTAACGAAAACTTATTCGAATGGAAAAGTATGATTACTTGATATTTATTTACTTGAGCTTATGATACAAACTTTGTTATCTTTAATTAAAAATTATAACCACAACGCAACAGAAGCGCTTGTGTGGCCGCGGGATGTACAGCACAAACATCTTCCTGCTGTTGCTTCTTCTGTTTCTACTATGTATATGCAATTGCTGTTGCTGACTCCGCTAGGAAATTAAATAAACAAATATACCGAGATGTGCAGTAGCGCACTTAAAGCCTTCCGCACGATTTTTCAACCCTACGCGCAAATTGTCGGGCTACTAAGTTTAATTTCATAATTTTCATTTCGTCGACTGACAGTTTCCTTTTTTATTTGTATTATGTCAAGTTTCCTTTTTATTTGTATTATGTCAAGTTTTGCTTTTGTTGGCTGAAAGTGGTTACACCAAGGAAGAGTTAAATCCATTTATACGTTATTTTCAAAATACTTAAATATATATTTTGATAAGCATTAAGAAGTGATAGAAATGTTCTCTGCATCATTTATAAGAGTTGTGACATTTAATTTTTTTAAGATAAAATAGTTTGTTTATATATAGTAAACAACCACAGACTTAATAATAATAATAATATGCTTTAACTTTATTGTCAAAATCTAAAATACACTCACAAATTGTGGTGCATAATATTGTAATCTTGCTTATCTGGTATTCCGCTATGACCTAACTTAGCTTAACTCCTTTGCATTATGTATTTTATTTTTCCTTTGTTGCTCGTTCATAAAAATAAAGAATCCGTAGTACCGCCAACGAACGAACCCACAAACCACCCAACATAAGCACGGATGGATGATGACATCACTTAGGAAGCGCGAGACAAAGACAAAGAGAAAATGTAAAACAATTAGATGCGAAAATGCACTGAATTTGTTTGTTTGTTTGTTTGTTTGTTTGTATGTAAATTTTTTAATATTATCGCTTTTTTAATGCAAATACGGTGACTTTTAACTTTAGCTTTAACTGGGAAAACCTCGAAATACATATTGCTTAAATAGTTGCTTAGAATTTAATATTAACGAATGCAATAACAAACGCTGCCAACATTGATGCTAAAGGAAAAAGTGTTAAAACGCCATTCATAGGATTAAATCCGCACCGACCTCATTAAATCAACAATCAAATGTTAAAAGCCGGGCTATGGCATTTGATTGAAATGACGTGATTTATAATTTCTTATTTTCTTTTGGGTAGTAAATATTTCGTTGTTGCATGGTTTCCCCTTTTGGAGCATTCCAGTCGTGTGCCACCTGAGTTGCACGCGTCTCCTTTATGTGCCCACCTTACGCCATTTCAGCTATAATTTCAGTATATGTTTCCACCCTCTTGTTGTAACCCCCTAAATAGGCAAATGCTGTCGGCATTGCACAATTTTAAGTGCTGCCTTAGCTTGGCTCCACCTCCTCTCCAGCGCAACTTTTGCCTTTACTTTTTACACGCTGCTATCCAACGACGCTCTCGGTTTTTGATTTCGAATTGCATAAAAAGGGGAGCAAGTTTAAACAAAATCGATGCTTACGCTAAGTTAGTATCCAAACGAGGGTTTCACAGTCAGCACGAAGGGCTGAATGGGTACTTTTTTGTCTGATGATTGTCTACGGGCGAGATATGCGTCTGACGTTGGTGTTGGTGGTCGTTCATCGGTTCAGTGCTGTAGGCGTCACATATGCTCAAGAATTTATTAGATTCTTAAAGCGAGAACTGAACTTGTTTAGATAAGATACAATTAGATACAATTTATTTATTTTTGAAATCTTTGATAAGGTTCAACACAATCAATCAAGTAGTATACAAATCTTCAAATTTAAATTTGTCTGCTTAATTTCCTCTTCATATCTCCAAAACATCTCCACACCCGATTAATCTTATATTTCCATTCGTTATTATTGAAATCAATTACCACCTGCTCATCTTCTCTCCTATACATACATCACATACATTCATTCAAAACTAAAGTACGCGCTTACTTAATATTAGCGTGCATTTTTGTTTACATATGTATATGACACTTTAAATACAAATGTTCATACATATAAGATAAAATTTGAGTATGCATACTTTATGTTAATTTAGTTCTAAAAGAAAGTGAGAAGATTTACTTACTATTCGCATGATAACTGAATTAACAGTTTTATATTTTTGCACTCGAATGCTAATATGTACATACATACATACATACATACATACATACATACATACATACATACATACATACATACATACATACATACATACATACATACATACATACTCGTATATGTATAACAGATATGTGCTATTTGCTTTAGTTTTGTCATGTCTTTTTTTTTTGTTCGTTCGTTTTCTTGTTCATATACTAAAGACTTGTTTGTGTATTTGTCATATAAGCCGCAATGCACATTTGTAAATACAATTTACATTTATTAGCTCGTATTGGCTTTGCATGCAGACCGACCTTATCACTGATATTTGCACGAACTGCGGCGCTGCTCTTACTTGAATTAATCAGACTAGAACTCTGTACTTTTTTCAGCGTGTTTAATTTTGAGTAGTGTAAATTTACATTAACCGAGGGAATCTTATCTTGGGAACTTTTAAATATTTGAAGCTCATCTTTTTGGGTCTTAACTTTTCTTAATCTAAAAATAGAAAATTGTAGGTGAATTCTTTTTAAAGCCACTGGGTGACTAATTTAAAATGAAAATGAAGCAATTCTTGTTTATTATTTAAATTAAAATTTAAACAAGTTCACTTCTGATACTAGAACAGAACTTGTTGTTTTTATTTAGTTTTTGATTTCATACTTTGTTAGTATTTAATCCTAAAACGCTTTTATCTGACATTTTTTTGCTTGCTAATTTTTTTTTATCGGCCATTTACTTACAGTGTAAAAAATGTCTTTGTTAGTCTTGTTATTATAATCCGCATTATTGTTAATTTCTTTAACTTAATTGGAACTTAAACTATTTTCTGCTATTTAATTTAAATAATAAATTTTTTTTAATTTAATTTTCATTGTTTTTCTTCAATTTCCGTGGTGCTTACATATTTCCATTTCATGCTCGTGTCATTTGTTTTGCAATTTCTTATCACTGAACTTCAAGTTGCAAGTTTTTTTTTGTTTTTGTTGGCTGCTTTATTCGATTCGACGCTTGTGACAATTTGTGTCTGCTTGTCTTCATGTCTGTCTATCTGTCTGTTGTGTAGTTATGCTAGCGTTGTTATTTGAGATCACTACTCCTATATACATATGTTCGACTACGAGTATGTATGTATGTATGTATGTATGTATGTATGTATGTATGTATGTATGTATGTATGTATGTATGTATGTACGTTATATGTGCAAAGTTGTATCTTGTATCTTTTGTTGCTGATTTTGCTTATGAATGATTTTCTATGACTTCGGGTGTCAAATGTTCTTTTCATGCAAAACAAAAAGTTGTTGTCTCTACTTACTGTTTTTTTTTTATTTTTTGTTTTGTTTTGATTTTTTGCGTTGTTTTATGATATTTCCTCATACGAAAACCGAAAATGTCACTGCGTATTCAAAAAGTTAATAAAGAAGTTTGCAGACTCAATTGTTAAATTGCTGGAGTTTCATTCAAATGAAAAGTTCAAACTTACTGCTCAGTAAGTTTTTGGAGATCTCGAAATAGTACTTTTACGCAATAGTTATACATTATTTGTGATATAATATCCAATTAGTTATGTATCGTTTCATTATTTTATATAAATCTTTGTCAATATTTGAATATAAAATATTATATTTTAAGTTTTTTTCGTTTTTGCAGTACTGACGGCACAGAATCCCCCATCCTTGCTGAAGCTGACGCCGATGGACACGACAAACCCAGAGTGCGATATGGCGAATTGGTTATACTTGGGTAAGTGTTGGACAAAAATTCCAGTTGATAGTAGCTTATTGCAGTGCAATCATTTTAGCAATCGTATATTTCGTAAATTTATTTGAAATATTCTGAATTGTTCAAAACCAAAACTTCTTTAGAATTAAACCAACGAAATCGCATATTGAAATCGTATATTGAATGATTGTGTTTCATTATTCAATGCTCGTATATTATTGTGTTACTTTAGTCAACGTAAGGAGCAAGTTGAAGTATACTTATATCACGAATATAAAGCGTGTGTGTTTTTTTGTTGTTGTCAATTTAACATTAACTATTCTACAAAGCTATAGAAGGATTTTTTAATATAGAAAAACCAAAAGTTCAGTAAATATAATATTAGGTGTACAAATAAGTTTCCGCCGTTTTTTGTTAATAAAATAATATTTAAACGATTTTAAACGATGTGAGACTGCTTGCTGAGTGACTTCTAAACTAAGTGCAAGTTCCTTTTGTGTTTGAGACGAATCTTCACCCAATAATTTCTCCAAATCTGCATCCTCGTAAATTTTCAGCCTTCCACTGCGATCTTTGTCTTTTATGTCAAAATCACCTTTTTTAAATTTTTGAAACCACTCACGACATGTTCTCTCACTCAAAGCATCCTTATTATATGCTTCTACGAGCAATCGATGCGGCTCATCAGCAGATTTTTTTAAATTAAAAAAATAAATTAAAAGTTCCCGCTTATGACACTTAGTTGGCTCAAATTGAGACATTTTTAGATGAAGAAAAATATATGATGCTAATGCGAACTTAATAACATGATAAGGTTATGTTGTTCTGGAATAAACAAACTAATTTTCAAGTGGGTTGCCATCTGCGAATTCCAACGTAAACCTCGTGCCACGCCATCTTTCTCAAAACGGCGGAAACTTATTTAATAATTTTTCCATTAGAAATTAATACATTAAAATTGTTGTGTAAGCTTGAAATAATTACTCAATAACTTTAAGTTACTTTCTCTACTTGAGGAGCGTTAAACGAATTGTATTGCAGTCAATTCACTTAAATGTTTCTATTATTGTCTAAATTAACTATTTACAATATTTGTTTTATTTCCTTTTTCCAAAGGTTAAATTGAACAATTAACACACACACATACATATACTCGTGCACGTTTTAGTTAGAATACATTAACATTTTGAAATAAAATCGACACAAATGCGATTAAGATAATTCGTCAAAAGTGTTTTCATTCGACTAAACAAAAAACGAACCACGAAAAAACAAGAAAATCAAACTGGAGAAGTTGATTGTCGGTTGTCCGCCAGTACAGTGGTGGCGGTTCCATAAGAAATTAATATTTAAAGCGAGGCACCTAGTCAAAACTTGTATTTGTTATAAATAAATAAATGATCCGAGTGCACTTCCTTCCAATTGCAATCACTAAAGTCGCCACAAAATATCCTTCAAAGTTGCCTCATTTACACATGGAATATAACTTCTTATTATTCCTAATCTCTCTGTCACCACTGTGTGCACTAGTACCATAAACATCATCCGTCTGTCTGGCTGTCTATTTGAAGAAAAACAAAAAAACAAAAGAGCAAAAGGCAACAAGCATTGTAAATCTGTAAACGCTTGTTTGTCGGCGGCGTCATTCAGCGAGCGCTACATACGATCATAAATTAGATTTACACGCGGCCAACGAGATTGATGGGTTTGGTCGGTAACATACGGTTTGGTATAATAGGTTCTCCTCACCTCCCTCGTTGTCATCTTGGTGCGCTGACCATTGAGTCATTTGTTGCTGCCTGCTTCGGAGTTGTTACACTTGGTTGTTGGCATTTGTTATCTTAACACTTTTTAATTGCTTTCGCCGGAAAGGTGAGCTGCTCCAAGGCCTAAGGCGGCACCGGCATCAGCAACAATACAACGCACGCAAGTCGAGAGTTTGGGCTGAATGAGCGAGTGCAGGAATGATGCCTCGCTTTGGTCAAATGACAGACATTAGCCATTAGGCATTGTAATTATGGACACCAACATATTTATCTCTTGTGTTTGTTGTCGGTGCAGTTGCAGTTACAAATGTTCGAATGTTTTAGTTTTTATTTTTGGTTTTTTGTTTGTTTGTATTTTTGTACCGTAAATGTTAGTGAAAATATCAAATCCATTTAATAATGACATATATAGACCAGGGTCTCATGTTTCTATTTTTAAATGCAATGGTCTTCTATTTCTAATCATTAATTCAAGCCCTTTTTGGTGATTTTGACAATAATGCTTTGAATACAAATATGACACAGTTTCGAGGTCCGCAGAGCCGAGCCCTCTCCAAACCTAGATAAAATGGGCGGAAACCCCTAAATTTAATATTAAACTGATATTTCGAATTTCGGGACATAAAAACTCGCATTTGTTTTACTGCAATTTGATCCCAGTTGTGATAATCTAACCCTTGGTTTATGGTGACGCCTTTCAAACTTTTGGTAATATCGAATTCGATTAAAGAGAAATTCTGTATTAATTTATGGTCGCGTTCCGACGCAGTTGATATATGAATTACTAAAAATATTTTCCTGGAATTTTTTTGATTGCTGCGCCGCACAATCAAAACGACACACACAGTCCGACCGACAGATGGACAGCCACAAAGATGACGAGTGCCTGTCGGACGATTTAGAACAGCGAGCGTCAGACGTCATAGTGGCGCCCCCACCAACATGGCATATTAGCATTTTATTCTGTTTTATTGCTTTATTGCTGTTTTGGCGGCCAATATTGTTGAGTTGTAGTTGTTGTTGTTGTTGTTGGTTTTGTTGTCGCAGCGCAATTGGTTTATTGTGAATTCCACTGCTGTAATTCTTCTTTTAGTTTTTCTTGCAGTATTTTCGTTAAATTAAACATTCGATGTTGTTTTTGTTATCATTTTGTGTACTTACGAGTATTTGCTTATAAGGAAGTCATTTTTTTTTGTTTTGTTTTGTCATAAAATATGCTTAAAAACTCAACTGAAAATGTCGGCGGAGTTAAGCCAACTCAAGCGCAACTTCGAAACCAGTTTTAGCATAATTAATGTCGAGTAAGACATTTTTTGGTGTTGTTGTTAATAACCTCAAAAAAACAACAACTAATTGTTGCAATTAAAAACAAAAACAAACAAGGAAAAAAGACTCACTTTCTGGGGTTTAGTAAAGCCATTAAAAATAATACCATCATTAATAAGAAGTCACCGGCAACAATAAACACAACAGCAGCAACAACGTCGACGACAAACGAAATGGGCAACTTCCTAGGGCGCGGTATAAACTGTTGTTGTACTCCTCTTATTTATATGAATTTTAACCACTTGGCCTTTCTTGGTTCCTGCAATTCATGTTAACTTCCGTCATAAAGATTCAATTAAAACAACAACAACAAGAAACATTTTTAACTTTACACATTGTCAGTTTTCATGTTGAGTACCTGGAAATTAACGACACTACAAGACGACGGGTACAGGTAATAATTATGTCCGTCTTTAAGTGATTACGTTTAAAACTTTAATTTAATCAATTTGATTTTAATTCTTACGCGTTCTGTTTTATGATGTTTTTTGATTTAAAGAAGTTTATGAGTTTATGTTCATTTAACGATTTTATTAACCGAATCTTTAACTGTAATGATATACTATAACCGTTTGGATCGGTATATTGAATGCTTAATCAATCTGATTTAGATCTAATTAGACCGATTTCCGGTCCGAAACAGAATCCGTTTTTAAATAAGAATCAACTAACTATATCGCAAACTATCACTGAAAATGAAGAAAACCCAAAATAAAAACGTTATTCGTTTCAGTGTTAATCACTTGCGTTAATTTATCTTTTTAACTTTAAACCCGACGAAATATTTCAATAGTAATCAAGCCGACTATGACCTATTTTTGAAATGTTACACTTTAGTGTTACATTTAAACGATGATAAGATTACAACGCTTTCGGATTCGGTAGAAGTACAGCAACATGAAAATGGTTTTTAGGTTAACGTGTTACCAGTTAAATTTTTTTTTGGAATCGAACTGTCATTACAAAAAAAAAATAAATTCCTTGAGTACTTTTAATTAAAAAACATGTTTACAAAAATGTGAAACAATGCAAGATTTCATAAGCCAGATTTCCTTTAAGGGAATTTATCGTTTTAAAGAGAGGATGTCAAGCTAATATTGTATTTATAACATTAAAATTATTAATTTGTAACCTTTTTATTATTTTCAGCTACAATGGATATTTGCCTCAAGGCGATCGTGGTCGCCGACGTTCCAAATTCGTTCTCTACAAACGCACAGAGCCGAGCGGTGTCAAACGTTCCAAACACTATATTGTCCAATCGCCACAGACTTCGAAAGCCATTCTGGATGCCAATCAACATTCGATATCGTATACGCTCTCTCGCAATCAGGCCGTAATTGTCGAATACAAAGAGGACACAGAAACGGATATGTTTCAGGTTAGTTTGTACTCGTATATTTTATGTGTGAGTGTGTGTGCATATAAATTTAAATACCCTTCATTGAATCTGCTCTGTTGGTTATATTCGCTTTGGAACAATATTACGTATGTAACGACACAAGTAGACGAATGAAAGAGTTTCTTTCTATAATTGATCAGTATAATGGTTACTCTGGCGATAAAAGTCATTCCCATTAGAAAATGTGTTAATCGCCGAACAACTTATCACTGAATGGGGTGGGGTATAATCACCAATTAATGTTAACAACTTAAAGTGCTTGCGAACGTTTAAGTACAGCGAATGAAGAGTATTTAGATATTTCGTATAGCCAAAAATATTTGTAGTCGTATTGAAAAAGACATCAAGCTGATTAGTTGTTGACCAAGTTGTCCATGGTCGGTCATCATCGTGCGAAAACAGCTGTTGGTGGTTTTCCTTTTTGCTGTTTGCTGTTGTAACAAATTAAATCAACTTTGTGTTGTTATTGTTTTTGTGTGAACCTTTCGCATTGTTTGCGGGGCTCAGTGCAGTGCAGCGTCATTCGAGCAACTTAGGTTTTCACTTTAGTTCACTTCACTTCACTTTACTATCATTTTTATTTTCATTTTTCATTTTCACATGACATTAGCGCACAGCAAGACTCGTTGTAGTTGTTTGCCATATTGATTTAGTTTGCACCGCCTCGTGGCGTTGCTGTTTTGCTTAATTTGTTTTATCTTTTTTTTGTTTACTGTTTTTTACTCGAGCTTATTTTCGTAGCATTATTTTTGTTTTTTATTTCGTTTTGTTTTGTACCTCCCTCCCATTACAATTTCCATTTACATGATTATGGTCTACGCAAAGCGTCACGTCAGTCGTCAGTATTGGCATTTGTTACATTTTGTGCAATCATATCGATTTCGTCTGTCTATTTGTTTGTCTGTGTTGGTCTTTTTGTCGATGGGCTGGTCTCTGTTTGTTTCGCGTTTTAAAAGCAATTTAACCTTAACACATTTTCAGTTGTTGCGGGAGTTGTTTGGCTTTATTTTTAAATAATTTCTTAATACTTTAAAAGACATTCATTTATTATTTTATGTTTGTAAGTAATTATATAATAGGACTAAAATTATGTTGTTTCTTTAAATTTGGGATACAAATTTGGAAAAAAGACAAGACGAAACGAGACCTGATGAAATTGAATTCTTTACATTTTTTTTAAAAGTGAAGGTAGACCAGAGAACGATTTTCATTTTTTATTTTGAACTACCAAGAAAGCCATTTAATAAAAAAAGTCAGCTCTTTCTTTTAAAAACATTCTTCGGATGTAGAGTTATAAACAATTGTACTTTGTTTCCGTTTCATGTCTTGGAACTTTTGTTCATATTTTGATTTACTAATTTAAAATGTGTAAAATTTAAATTACAGGTTGGTCGCTCCTCCGAATCGCCAATAGATTTCGTTGTTATGGATACGCTGCCCGGTGATAAAAAAGATGCCAAGGTCATGCAGAGCACAATATCACGTTTTGCATGCCGCATTTTGGTCAACCGAAGTGAGTCTTCGAAAGCGAGAATATTCGCTGCCGGCTTTGATTCAAGCAGAAATATTTTCTTGGGCGTAAGTTGAAACTGATCTATCCAACTATTTTATTTGTATTTGTGTATAATGCAAGAAATCAAAAAACAGACAAAGGAATCAAATCGGTATTTAAAAAACTATAAACAAATGAGATTATTTTAAATAGGTATATAAAATATTTTTGTAATATAACGAATTTGGCACTGAAAGTATGCCTTACTCTGTGTTCCGAACTTCAAATCAGTTCTTTTTATTTCGAAAATTTTAGAAAACTTTTGTTTTTGCATTACAAAAAGTTTATAAAAATTTCAACAGAATTTTAAATTTGTTAATAATTTAGAATTTTAATCATGGTCACGCGTTAAGTTTTAATTATGTTGAATTTATTTTTAAACGTGTTTGTGCAAGCACCGGAAAAGCATTCAGTTCGCCAGTGTTTCCACATTATTTGGGTCAATGCAAAGTGAGCGCGTCCGGTTGGTTGCTTGCTTGATGGTGTATTAAAAAAGACAGACCTTGCCTTCTTGCATTTACTAAATCAATAAAAAAAATACACTGCTTTAAAACGTGCTAATACAAAACTTTTATTCTTCTTTTATTTCTTTTCGGCTATTTTTGGTATCGTTGCGGTTGCCGTTGCACAATCGAATCAACAAAAAAAAACCTCAAAAAACATAACAACCACAACAACGAAACAGGAAAAGGCTACTAAATGGCAAGACCATGCTGAAATAGACGGCCTCACCACAAACGGTGTCCTTATAATGCATCCGAAAGGTCAGTTCTGCGGTGGTAACGCCAAATGTGGACTGTGGCGCGAGTGCTCTGTCGGCGGTGACGTCTTCAGTCTGCGCGAATCGCGATCAGCACAGCAAAAGGGTCAACCAGTGAGTCTTTACTCTTACGAATTTTGTGAATTTTAAATTAAAATAAAATCGACTTGTTTAGATCTTCGACGAATCGAACGTCCTTCAGGATGGCACTCTCATCGATCTGTGCGGCGCCACACTGTTATGGCGCTCTGCAGAGGGTCTTCAACATTCACCGGTAGATGGTTTATTTATTATTAATGAAATTTTAAATTAATTTTGATTTATTTGCATTTGCAGACAAAACGCGATTTGGAAAAATTAATTGACGAAATTAATGCCGGGCGTCCGCAGTGCCCTGTTGGACTGAACACCTTAGTTATTCCTAGAAAAGTGAACATCAGTGATCAAGTGAATCAGCCTTATGTGTACTTAAATTGCGGACATGTTCAGGGTAAGAGACTTGCTTAATCTATCTATTTGTTCTTTTAAATAATTCGCAAGATCAATTTTTCCGCGTTGCTTTCTCCGCGACATTAAATCTCACAAATGCTAATTCGTATTGATTATAATTGTGCCCAATGTTAAAGATGAATACATTTTAAATTTATATATTGTATTTTAAAATGTTTATAAGAAATCGTTTGATATAAGCTTTAAAGCAAAGCCATGCAATCATGCCTAACCAATGTACAGCATTAAAGTGTTTTACTCCTTACTAATATATACTCGTATAACATTTTCATACGATTTTTAAAGTGTTATTGCGTTCAATAAAAAATTTACTGGTTAAATAATGGTCTAATCACAAGTATATATGTTTGTGTAAAAGATATATAAATGCGTTTTGTGAATGCTGTCAACAAATGCATTAGAAAAATTCTCAATCTCACAAAGATAAAGGAAATACGATCAATTTATTCCGAAGCCTTTCAGAAAATAAACTGATAGTTTACAGATGATACATCAGGTACATTTCTTGCAGGGAAAGGTAAAATTTTTGTTAAAATCGATTTTTTTTGCACAAGTAAACGAGGTTGTGATTCGTATGAGAAACCATTGTTAAAATATTTTAACAAGCTTTTTTGATGTAAAAATGGAAGAAGAAGACAAATTCAGAAAGCATCCAGTCGGCATGTTATATATAAAAAATTTGATGATGTTGCAGAAACATTCAAAAAGTGATTTGAGCTCGAATGGGTGAACAATTTTGCTCCTTTTTAAATACAATAACACACATTTTATTTAATTTTTTTCAGGTCATCACGATTGGGGTCAAGATAAGAGCACCGGTGCACGTCGTTGTCCCATGTGTCTGGAATTGGGTCCTGTGGTAACGCTCTGCATGGGCTTGGAGCCGGCTTTCTATGTGGACGTGGGCGCTCCGACATTTGCATTTAATCCATGTGGACACATGGCGACTGAAAAAACTGTGAAGTATGTCTAGAATTGATTTATTGTTTGCTGCAAAATTTTTGAACAACACTTTTTCAACTCTCTTTGCTTTTTGCAGATACTGGGCTAACGTGGATATACCACATGGCACCAACGGTTTTCAGGCGGTCTGTCCATTCTGTGCGACGCCACTCGATGGCTCATCCGGTTTTATTAAGTTAATTTTTCAAGATAATTTAGATTAAGCATGGTTTTTCTTTTTATTGCTACAACTATGAAAACGAAAACCAACAACAATAACAACAACAACAACAAAAAGTGAATGAAAAAACTTTGCCAAGTTGGCGATTATTTACAAATTAAATTTTAAATTAAAATATTTATAGGTTCATATATATTGTAGAAAGAAACGAGTACACCTGTGTGCAAAAGGATAGTAGCAGCAACGGCTTAGTTTACTGATTTTATTTGAATTTTTTATCTCTCAAAAGTAGGTTAACTTTCGGCAAAGTAAATTTTGAATTGAAACTGCTGCACACTGCTTCTAATTTACATTCTTTGGCACACATGCGGTATGCGCAGAAGTATTACAAAAATCGAAGTTCATTTATACTGCAACTCAATTGCATTATAAACAGAAATAGCTATAAACAAAAAACAAAAATAAAAAATAAAAACAGATTGAGAGTAACAAGAAGCTAACACACGGAGAAGTGTAATGAATTGTATACAAATGTAAAAAAAACAAACAAACAAACAAACAAAAAATATAAAAATAATATTGTAATGTATGAATTAATTTAACTACAGAATAAATAAAAACAAATATGCATAATATGCAGCTAATTCATTTCTTACAATCCAGAGCTTAACAATTTTAAACTTAACTAAAGCACACTCCGTTGCAGAAGAGTTCGAGCAAATGCTATTGTACAGAATACAGTTTTACATAGGGAGCTAGTAATTTGTTTGGGATTATCTTTTTGTCTTCAATTATCTCTCATTATGCAGTTTGCAAAGTGTTAGCTTGCTCACCTTAAACTCTTAGTTTACAGCCAGACACAGACACAAGGGCGTGGCAGATTTGTCTTTGAAGCGATTAAAAGAACTGATTTTTATTTTTATTTTTTCAAACCAATTTCTATTGACCAGTTTCGTAATTGTAATTGTTTTGTATGTAGTTCTACAATTTGCACTTCTCGAAGTGTTTCTTTAGTACATAAATGCTTTTTATTTTTTATTTTGCCAGCTACAAAAAATGTAAAAGTTAATTTCAAATGAATAAATATAATATTTAAACCGGCCACGCCACTGACCTGGCGCTTTTCACACCTTACACCGCTCCTCTCATACTTAATGAAGGGACCGAACCTTTTTGCTTATTGTCGTGTCGTTTTTCTATCTGTGGCGTCGCCCTTTTGCATTTTATGCGCGGAAGTACCCAACCTTTGCAATGTATAAAATTTAAATGAATTAACTAAAGAGTTGTATAAGTGTTAAAGTAAATTCACGAATGAATTCACATGAAGATGAAGATAAATAAATACATAGTAAAAAAAAGAAAGACGAAGAAAACAAACCGCATATATTTTATTAAAAAACAAAGCAAAGCAAAACAAAACAAAGTATAAATTAAAGAAATTATACATTTATGATTATTATTGTTTATTGTTCGCAAACGTAATCACAAGTATTCAATTTTGTACACTGGCAGAAATGTCTGTTCCGATCTTGCGAACTGCCAAATTGAATCATACTCAACAAAATGTTTTGAGCTATCAATTTGGTGACTTGCAGCATTGACTGAGATTTCAACATCAAACCAAACTTTCCTCTGTACAATTTCGAGTAACTATAAATTGGAAGTTTTAAGTTCTTACCAAAATTCTTTAAATACAAAAATTAAAACAAAATTGTGCAAAATTTTCTCAGAATTAAAAATTTGTTATATGCCTTAATTTAAAATTTGTAAAACGCTTTTTTAATTATTCACAATTGCTAAATAAACTTTTTGTTTTCTTTATTTTATTAGCGTTAAGTTTTATTTACTACAACAACACTAGCATAAATAATGAAAGAAAATATCATCTAAACGCTATTTTCTAAGCCATATTTTTTAAGTATTGAAATATATACGTGTGTATATACATATATATGTATACATAATATACATTTACCATATGTTTATGATTTCTATTTCAATGTATTTTTGCTTTACAATTTATCATTATCAAATTAAAATGAAAATTCAAAAATAATGTTAACAACAAATCCTTATATTGAATATCTTTAGAGATAGAAATTGTATTTAAATTTACTGAATTACAAATAAAGATCAAATGAACTGAATACAAAAGCCAAAAGGATTTCTTCATTTCACACACGAGTATTCATATACATAAGTATTGTATATGAAGTACCATTATTTACTTTATTTATCTATCGAATTTCAAAATGATCTTTTCGAAATCGGTGAAGCCAGCCACGTTTTCCACTGTGCAGAGTGTTTCAAAACAACTGAAATGGCAGAACAAAACTTCAAATTTTTCACGATACTCGGAATACCTTTAAAAACGGAATATAAAGCGTTCTTGTTTTATATTCAGTATTATTAATTTATTAAAGAAATAAATTTTTAATAATTTTAACTAATTGCAATTGATACAAACTTCTAAGGACTACCATTTAAAAATATAGGACGACGCTAGGTTTCAATATTTGTTGCTAAAGTATTCCAAATTTCCACAGCACTGGCCTGGCCTCCTAAAATCAGAACTGGGAATAAACTAGTTAAATTTTTTGCTAATTTCCCTTTCATTTTAAAAACTACTAAAAAGTTAATTAACTCGCGTTCAATTCCTTTCGTTAATTCATGTTAGTTAAATATAAAACGAAAAACTGACAAAAATAAAATCAGTAACAGAAAATGAAATATCGAATGATTCCTTTCTAGATATAAATAAATAAAATAGGCAAAATCTAACAAACGCATAAATTTAACGATATTTAGAATTTCTATTTAACGTTGCTTAAATACACGTACATAAGCAAAATTTCTATAAAGAAATCAAAAAAAAGTGAGTGAAAACTTGTACGTTAACTTTTCAACGAGTTTAACGAAATAAACTGAACGACGTTAAGTTTGTTGTGAACTGTTCTCGTATTAACGAAGTTAAATTCTTAATTAACGCTGCCCACCCATGCTTAAAATGAAACAACAACAATTAGGTGAAAACAATTCATTTATTTTAATCAATTTTTTTGTTGTTTGTTTTTGTATTTTGTTTTACATTTATATAAGACAAATTTGTATTTATTGTAATCTTTTAAAAAGATTTAAAACTTTTGATGCAATAATTGCTAAATTATAGTTTTTTTGCTGTTGTTGTTGTTGTTTGTGTTTGCATATGAACAGCAAATCGTGAGTTTTTCTTTATAGTCAGAATTTATGTATGCTGATGTATGTATGTATGTATGTACTTATGTACCTTTGTAGTGTATTGTCGTTTGAATTTCAATGCCTAAAATGGTTTTTTGATTAGTAGTTTTCTTGCTGCAGCAAATTTTGTTTGTTGTTATTTTATTTTGACACCAAAAAATTTGTTTTTTCAAAATTTGTTTTCAATTTTGTACGAGCATAGACTGTGAGATGTAAAATTTGACTGGAGATTCATCAACTGAAGCTGAAAGTTTCTTTAGAAGAACTTGCTAACAAGCCATTGCTTAACTTAAATTCCTTAACTTTTCAGGGTGGTTTCAGAACTGTTCTCATCCCCTATTCAGGAGAATGTGGTATCAAAAAAAAACTATGGCGGTGGGCGTTGAATTGATCCAACTACGCCCACTTTTGGGTGAAGTCGAAAATTGTTATACTAAGTCAGATGTCGTATTTTAAGGAGCAATATTAGTGAAATATTCCAGGTTTTTCACTTAAGTTTACCAATTGTGGGCGTGTAATAGATGGGCTTAACAGATTTCATTTCTAGCCTATCATTTCTTCTAGACCTTTCCTTATGCGCGTTTAAGTTTCAAGTTTGAAGAAAATCGTTGTAGCCGATTTGACGTGAAAACGGAACAAACAGAAAGAAACAAATTAGAAAACAAGAAAAATTGTCCCTTTATCTTATGGGAAGGGATAACAAAAGTGTATAATAGTATAGGTACTACATATACATACATATACAATATTAATCTTGTCTTCAAATTGTGCAATTAAAATAGTCGCCGAACTGCAATAAATCTGTTTAAATGAAAAGCGTTGTCTGGGAGCGCAGACACTTCTGCGGCATCTGCTGCAGCATCTCCAGTCGGAATTTGTTGTTGCACAGTGTATACGTTCGTCGCCAGAGTCGCCAGAATGCTTTCACAAATACATGCAAAGTTTTGCTTTGATATTTCCACGCTAATTTTGAATTGTGCATAGTCTATTCTTCCTTATAATTTACTGTTTTTTTTATTTAACTTTTTAATGATTGGATTTGTTTATTTATTTACTTCATTATTTCATTATTTATTAACTTATTTATCATGTTTTAATTAAAGTGATTCAATGCAACAATTATGTTAAGAGATGAGTCAAAGAGTTCTTTTTTTTTATTTGTATTTTTTATGTAGAAGTGAAAAAAATATGTTCATGCGGCATTTACTTTTATATTTAAATTTTTTGTTTGTTTGTTTGTTTGACATTACTAACATGGATTAAGTTGCTAGAAATTGATAATATTTTTTGTTTTTGTTTTTTATAAGTTTTTTTTTTTTTGTATTATTCACAGTGACTGAGTTTTCTTTTATGAGTAAAATGGAACTATCTAGAATTTGTTGTTGTTGTTGTTGTTATTATTATTATTAATACTTTTCTACAGTTTGCTTTTATAGTTATTTTAAATTTCTCGAAATGTGTCTCGACCTTTCGGACTTTTTGCAGTGGGTATCGATCGGTTCTCGCCTTTTCAACTTTATTGGCAATGAAAGAAGAAGATGATCGAAAGCGGTCGCCAGAATTTTATAGTCAGGAGCGTTTTTATCTGATAACTGTATGTATTAATACATATTTTTTTAATAGAATGTTATGTTTAATATTATATAATGTAATATCGATTATATTATTTCGATATATTAAACAAAACTTAGTAGTATGAAAAAAATTAAATAAACAATTAAAAGTTCAATTCAAATTATTTAAATGCCGATTCCACTTAACTTTTTTATCAAACAAATTTGAATTTCAGTTTTCAGTTTAAAATCTAAATTTTTATTATTTGATTGCCAAAACTTTTGAAAATGATTTTTTTAATAAATGGAAAAAATATTGAAAATGATGAGAAAAAAACTGTCCAGTTTATTTGCAATCGAGTGAGTTGCAAGGACAAAAGTCGCGTTCCGATCGATACCCACAGCAAGGCCCAGCGACTTGGTTTCAAATCTGTTTTTCTTTTTGTTACAAACTGGTGAATTGATTTTTGATTTAATTTGATCTCATTTGATTTTGTTTAATTCAAAAAATATTTTTTATTCATGCAGATTTGTTTTGTATTTGTATTTGTTGTTTATTGTTTATTTTTATTTTGTGTGGATTCGTTTGGACTTTTGTGCGTTTCTATATTAAATAAGTTCATTTTGAAAGCAGTTAAATTTAGTTTAAAAAAAATTTCACAATTTTAAAGAGTTTATTTAAAACAATTCAACATTTTGCCAGTAAATATTCGTTTAGAAATGAAGAGAGAAAAATTGTATATAAGTAGGCGTGCACCTCGTTTAAGTCTGCTGTTTTGTTATTGTCTATTTGAGTAGAATTCAATTTTACACTTTCCCATTTAAATTTACAAATTCTAATTGATTTTTCACATTATTGTGTTTTTTTTTTTTTTTTCTTCATACTTAATTCTATTTAAACTATTTTATTGTCATACTAAATTAGAAAATTCTTTTTTGTTAGTTGTTATTTTTGTTTTTATGTTTTGTTTGTAAAATATTTATTCTCATTTTAATACAATACAAAAAAACACCAAAAAGTGTGTAAAAGCTTTAAACTTATGAGTAAACAAAAGAGTCAATCGAATGCTGCGTCCAGTTTGCAGGCAAAATTCGAATGTACATCGGATCCAATAGTGCGCATTCAAATGCAGACATCTCAAGGAGTTTTGAATCGTTGCAGATGTAAACTTTTCCTTATATTTTTTGATCGTTTAACATGATTTGAGGAAATTTAATTGTCATCCAAAATTTTGCAATAGAAAAGCGCACAGCTTATAGTATGTAAAATGTAACTATTAACACATATGCCTGTATGTACCTATACATATGTACTATAGTTATATAAAAAAACAAAAAATGTCTATTCAATATTTCGTCGCGGTCATCGCCAAATTGAATACAATAAATTGCAATCATTTGATATCTCACAATTCCATTTTAGTTTACGAGTATGTTGTATGTATGTATGTATTTATGTATGTACGTTAATAATTTTGTTAAAAATTTCATGCATAGCCTCGAGGCGTTTGTTCGTGCTGAAATATTTCGTTTTCTCTTTTGTTTCATTTTTGTTTTCATTATTTGTTACTTAGTACCTACATGCATACAAACATGCTGACATACAATATGTATGAATGTATGTATGTATGTATGTATGTATCTTTTTAGAGCACCCACATAAATAACATTAAGGAGGTAAATACAATATATAAAATTCAATTCGAAGTTTGTAAAATGAATAATTTTAGTTGCTTACATAAATAATCGATATTTAAATTCTCCATGCATGAAGTTTCTATTTTTTTCTTATTGTCCTTATGAAGTTAATATTAAACATTTCTCTCTTCTTTTTTTATTGTCGTACATTAATTTGCAAATATTACAATTAATTTTTATATATATATATATATATATATGTATATATATATTGTGTTGTTTGTTTGTGTTTTAATTAATTGCGCAAAAAGATTTGTGACTATATTCTTTATTGTCATATGTCATCAATTATTGTCAGCTGAGTTATAGCTTATGAAAAAGAAAAATATATATATATATATGTATATATCTTTTTTTTTTTTTTTAATTTTACAAATACAAAAAAGTAAAGTTTGTTTAAAATTTAAAATTTTAGCTAAATTTCCTAAACAAACAAATTGTTTTTTTTTGTTTCTTATTCTTTTTTGCTTGTTTTTTCTTTATCGTGTCTAATCATACAAAACGTTTTTTTTTTTCATTGATCAATCCGTCGTTTAAGATTTTCACATTCGATTCATGCACACACGCACAATTTCATCAGTTTTTGTTTTTTATTTTTGTTTTTGTTTTTGCTTTTCTTAAATATTATTGTCAAGATATGTTTTAAGATGATATTAGCCTGGTTGAAGGATAACTCTAAATGTTATTTTTAAACTGTTGAGTAGGCGGCCAGAGTTGTTAAACTTAGTCTCAACATTATTTGAGCTTTTCTTTATAGTGATATTCTTGTTGCCAAAGTTGATATGCAATAAACATTGATCTTAAATATTGATAAGGTTTTTCAAATAACATAAAAGTCTCATACAAATTTAAAATATACCGCATAGGCCATTAATTTTTTTCATGTCATTTTAATTAACGTCCGAGCACAACAAGAAAATTTTCTTTTATTAATTATAGTATGAGTCACAATAAACTTTCATTAAATAATGGAGAAATACTAGGTATCATAATAATGAACATAGGTTGGTAGGCAAATGCATTTTTAAAATGGGCATGCCAAAAGTTAAGTGAAAATGGTTAATTTGATGTTCATCTCGTATATAAAAATAAGAAAAGAATGATTTTGTAATGTAAAATAGAGAAAAACAAACAATCAATTGGAAATTGTGTCAAACAAACATTAAACAATACAGAAAAAACACTTTTACGAATTGAACTTTAGATTCTGAAGTGATATGTCGACAGTAATTCGAATTGTTTTCAGTAGATTTTAAATTGATATGCGATGTTCACGGTGATGTATGATGTATGTAAGAGGATATCAACAATATTCAAATTTTGTCTTAAACTACGCGCATTCAATGTGTGCCTGTTAGCTTAAACGTTCGTTTTTTCGTTAATTGTAATTTTGTGTTGTTAAATTTTAGTCACTTAACAACTCTGGCCACATATCAACAATTCATATTCACATTTTAAATGATAATTTACATTTTGTGTGTATTAGTTTGCACAAGTATAGCAGCAATTTACTATCAGGCAATTATTGTCCAACCAAAAATGTTTTGTGTTGCAACCAGGCTAAAAACTGTTGAAATTGTTGTGTAAATGAACAGTTGTGTTGCTGTTGTCAGTTGCATTGTTGCCGCCGAATCTTTGCTGTCGATAACGTTGATCTTCCAACCCAGATTGTTGTGGGTGAAGCACTGAAAGTTAAAATTCAAATAGATTTCCAATTATTATTGTAAAGTTAGCCTCGATACGAACCTGATAATAAAGCAGATCTGGTGCATTCATTGGCACCGTCCAGTTCATATAGCCCGGCTCACCATCACTGCACTCCAATTCCAAAGTCTTCATGTACTCTTCGAAGGTTTCAATTTCCGACGAACGGTCCACGGAACGATGAACCCATTCGCAATAACGACCAACTACGAGCAATTTTATTACAAAATATTATTAATGGACTTTTTTTATTACGATTTAATTAAGTGTGAAGAACTTACATGCAGTTGGAATGGGATTACCATCATCATCGAAGTCAACACCGGCATAAGTCTTTTGTTTTTGTAACTCCAAACCAGTCTTTTGTCCAATGCCTCCCTCGGGTGAGTCCGTTATATAAAATGGATGATATCTAAAGAAGATTATATAATAAAATTGATTAATAAGAAATTTCAAGTTTTGGCCATTTCTAAAATAATATTAGTATAAATGCTAACCTTGCTGGGTTTGTAGGATTGTCGCCACCCTCAACATAGAACTCGTACGTCTTACCACGTTGCACGGTAATTTCCGGAATTAACTGATCGTTCAGATACCAGGAAATACCCCACGATGGCACGCCCGTTATTGCCGTGTAGCCACGTTTTCCGCCGGTGGGGCCGATTCTTGCAGTGAAAATGGTTTCGTTGTCGATTTTGCGTGTGGGCCACGGTGTTGGACCGGTTTCATCTTTGACACTGTACAACGAACTCTTACAAGAATGATCGTTCTAAAAATAGAATAACATTACGAAACATTAAGATATGAGGCCTGTCAGTTCCAACGGCTTTACTACATAATTCCAACAAACAAACCCTTGATGAAAAATTGATGCGTATATCGTCGACATTATGATCGCTGGCGGTATGCGAATGAGCGTTTGCTTCTTTGCGATGATTCAGTGGGCCAACGGCAGCAATTACCGAGACCTCACGTTCCGTGGGTATAGCCAGATCGTAAATAGGATCGTTGGTTTGTATGAGACGCTTATAGCGTATGCTGGTAACACCGTTCTTACGATCACCGCTCACTAAGTGGAAACAAGAAAAGGGTATTCGCTTGAGTTTGATTGCTTCGATGAGATCGCTGTCATTACTTACCAACAATAACATCGTTTCGTCCGCCAATGCGTTCGTCTGGGCAGGCACCATTCGAGCCATCGCACTGTGATAAATCGGAGATAAAATAATCTTCGGCACGGAAGACACGCGCCGTCGTATCGTAGAAGGCGACGACAACATCGGACTGCGACATTTGGGCACGTCCATTAGCGCCGGACAAACCGAAAGCCATATACTGATCTTCGGTTATGCGCCCGAACAGCTCTATTTGTAGATATTCGCCCTGGATCTCCCACTTGATTTGCAGTTTATTGGGCAAAAGTTCTCGACAATTGGCATAAACTGGGCGTGGTGTGGTTGTTGTCTGTAAGTTATCAAATATTAGACCGATTATAATTTAATTGGCGCCTTCGAAAGCAATTGGTTTGAATGAACACTACTGATAATTTACTGGTTAGTAGTTAGGACTTAAATATTTATACGCTAATATGATACTTACAGGTGTATACCACCATGGAGGCTAATGCGTTTGAAATATAAAAATATAATGTTAAATGATTTCAAATGACTTGTATATATGTATTACAGAGAGATACATGTACTAAATTAAAAAAAAAAACTAAAAACAACTGTCTGCAATGGCAAAACTATTTAAATATATATGTTAATATACTCGTAAGTACTTATAGCTCAACAAAGTCGAGACAATAGCTTACTGTTATTTTAGTTTGTCCCAATGCCGGTGGCACATCCAGATCCTTTGGTATGTACACATGTCCGAAATTGTGTCTATATTCCACACACCAAACAGCTAACCAGTCAATGTCATACACGGTCAACGAGCCAGGCAGCTGAATTTCAATATCCTCGCCTTGATAACCTCGCAGGGGCTCTAGCGAACCGATTTCATTTGGCACCTAAATAGAACAAGCTCATACTCGTACATAGGACTTGTAAGTACTCTCAGTTAAATATATTTACCTTAACACCCATTATGTTTGGTTCGGAACCGTTGCCTACCCAGAAGTACGCGTCGGGACCGGCGCCATCGTAATGCAGATTGGGTATGTAGAACGTTTTGGCATCCAAGACGCTAATATTGCTGGAGCGCAGTCCATGTGCGAGGCGTTTAAATTCGGGCAGAACGCGTGGCTTGGGTACATCGAGACCCGGTGGGATAAAAACTTCGCCGAAGTCGACCTTTCAAAGAGAACGAGTCATTAATATAAAAGAAGAAGAAAATTGTATGTCGTATGTCATTTGTAATGACGCCAAAGTTCAGTATCAGTTGAATAAAATTCTTCTCAATTTAATTGAATAAATGTCAACTTTTTTATCGTTTCTAGTATTATTGGAATATTGAAATAGATTTCCTCATTAGAGCCTTAAAGCCAAAAATGACGATTTCATTGCTAGTACAAAAAAGTCATATTCGTTACTTTTGTTAGCCTTTGGAAAAGTTTTATGCTTCTCCTATGAAATTTATGAAATTTTGGTTAGGACCTTTTTGCTCTTTTTATACTCGTAAATGTTTTTTTATGTCATTTAATAACTTCATTAACATTGCATTTCTAATCAAAACTATTTTACTTATTTTTGTTACCAACAATTTGTCGAGATTTACTAATCCGATCCGGTCAGTAAAAAATAAATGAGAGCACTTCAAAAAGTTAAAAATTGCATTTTATTTTTCAAAGAGAAGGCAAAGAAGGTGTCCCCCCCCCAACAAAGAGAATATAAAAGGTAAATTTTATCATCGACATAAAAAGTTAAACAACTTTATGTATCACATCACAACAGCCAAATGACAAGCAGTAAACCCTCGCTGCATTATTATATACTCGCATAGTAAATATACGAATTATAAATACATATTTAGGTAAGTTGGTAGTTACTAAAATAGAAGCTTTAATTAAAAATCACATTAATTTGTTTAGTTTTGAAATGTCTGCTTAATTTGCATATAGCGCTGATATGAGTGCAAACATAAAGTTTCCATATTGAAGCATTTGTTTTATATAAGCTTAATTATCTACCTTTGGTAAATATGTATATATGTATTAACACACACAAATCCATATCACATGCATACATGCATACATACATACGTATATATATACTCGTATAATTTAAAATATACAAGACATGCGCGCGCATAACTCCACATTTTCAACTTCCCCATGTATGTATGTAAGTAAAAGCGTTGCTTCACCCTCCCAAAAGAAGCAGCAAAAACAACAACAACAACACGATTGATATTAGGCAAAAGCATTAAAGAAATGCTCCACAAAGTGTGGTGAATTTCTTTCACAGCAGCAGCAGCAGCAGCAGCAAAGGACCCTGTACTCTGCAGATACATACACACAGACATATCCTTAGACAAATATGTATGTTTTTAAATTGCAAATACATGCATATGTATGCATGAATATGTGTACGTATGTATGTTTGTGATACATAAGAACACTTGAGTTAATCAAAAATGTCTGCCGTAATTTATTTTACTACGACGCCATCTTTTATTTTGAAACGTCGCCACTTCCTGTGCAGCTGCTTTTCTTATTCTGCACTTTACGTTTTGTTTTGTATTTTCTCCTTCCTACTCTTCCTTTTCTGCCTCGGTTCTTTCTTTTGTCCAAGGAATAAAAGACATTTGCAATATTACTTTAGAAGACAAAACTGAAAAGGGGCGCGGTTCGGCCATATTAACCCCAAAAATTTATGTTAAAACATTTTTTGGGGCCAACACACTCGGAGTATGTAAATATGTATGTGTTGTGTGCTGTGTGTTGCGTAGCTTTGTATCCGCTTAGATACACATACTTAACTACATATCGGAACAGGTACTGGCTAAAAATGAGAGCCGCGACTTTTATTTAAACATGGAAATGCGTTTTTTGTTAAGTTGTGTTTTACTTTTATGACGACATTTACTCGTAAGTATTCAGTCGTAACTATGTATAATTTACTATATTATATATTTTCCTAACTTTTTGAAATCGTTTTAACTTAGAATACGTATTACGATACATACGATTATTTGTGATTGTGATTTTAAGGATTAAAATAGTCACATTAATATTTTATTCATTGTTGTCGGACATTACTTTCTTTTGTAGTTTTTTTATTTGATTGTTTTGGACCAAACGGAAAACATTGCAATACATCTTGTTAAGTAAAAATTCTTCATAAACTGTGTTTTAATTTAAATATGTAATCTATTGATTTAAAAAATATCCCTTTCCAAAATTAAAAAATTAAAGTCTATGGAAATTAATACTAAAAATTAAATTTTAGTTCAATGGTCCATGAGGACTGAGAGTTGTGGTCCCATACCACAGCCCACATAAACTCAACTAAATATCAAATATATGAATAAAATAAACGAAGAAACAATCAAGGACACATTGAATACCGTTTTAAGATATTGAAATAAAAGAACAAAGAAACGAAAACTTTTTTTTTTCCTTAAAGTATAAATCATTTAAATTCCTCCGAAAAGGAGCTGCTATGGTAAGTACTTCCCTTTAATTACTTCTAGTCTTTAAAACGGTTTTTAGTGTAAAAGAAAAAGCATAATAAAAATACGATAAGAAGAGAAAATCTTACCGTAAAGCGTCTGCACCACACCGAAAGCCATCGAATATCCTTAATCCTTTTGCCCATGGGTAGACGCAGTATGATGTCCGTATTGTTGTGGGCCTGCAATATTGGCGGCTCGCTGCAGGGAGGAAATTTAATAAAGAAAAAGTTTGTCATTGCTAAATTTTGAAGGTAAGCGTAAAAAATATAATTCTTATTTTTCCTAATTTTTTCCTAACAATGTCTTTTCATATACTCGTATAAAACGCATTTACTTAGTTTGCTCCTTCAAATTAAATTTGTACATGTTCTTCGAAAATAAATTTATGAAAATTTATGCGTCTTCATCAGATCTTTTTTTTTTTATAAAAAATCGGTTCTACTGAAAACTACTGAATTTAAATTTCGCCAGAAAAAATTTGACTCATATTTTTTTAAAACGATTAAATTGAAAATACAATTTAGCTGAAGCATGATTAAATAATCTGCCGAGCGAGCTCGGTCCCCCGGAAATACTTCATCGCCTTAAGTAGTTAAAAAAATTAATTCAAAGATGTTCTTCAAGTTTTTAAATATTCTTAAAACACCAGGCGAACAGCAAAGCGCAGAAGGTATACGCTCTCAATGAGCTTTTAATCGGGGTAAAAAAAGTACCCGAGCGCGGTAAGTATGCGTTCTCAAAAGCTCATTGATCGAGAGATTAAGAAAAGTACCTGAGCTTAAGATCTTTACTCTCAGAATGAGTCTCAATTGTGGCTATCTCAATTTTGTAGCTATTAGTTTTTAAAAAGGATCAAACAAAATCAAAGAGTATTCAGTTAAATTTTCAGAAAATTCAAAACATTTTTGTAGATAAAAAAATTGTTGTCAACGATCGATTCATTAATTGTTTAAATATTCTTGAATCAGCAGGCGAACAGCAAAGCGTGGTAGGTATACGCTCTCAAAAGCTCATTGATCGAGAGATTAAGAAAAGTACTCAAGCTTAAGTACTTTAAATCGGTAGGTATTCGCTCTTAATGAGCTTTTAATCGATCTTTTTCTATTAAACGAGTTAAGTTTGTATATTTGTATATCGCAAGAGCCGCTCTAACGATTTTGATGAATTTTTCAGTTTTATGGTATTTAACTAGAAAATAAGATTTCGACATGTTTCATCCTCGAGAAGAGCTGATAAGTGGGCGAAATCGAAAACAATTTAAAAAAAATAATGAGAATGGGCGGTCGGATTTTGTGAACATATTTTTGTGGGCGTAAGTGGGCATTGTCAAACAGTTTTTTAAATAAACAAACAAGATTTGGTAGATTGTCTACCCAAATATCAAATATCGTTTAAATATTTCAAAACTTTTATTGAAATTCTTTACAGTTTTTTTCTAAGTTTTGGATATTGGAAACGTTTTGAGAGGAAATTTTGTAAATTTTTATTAATTTTGCAGTATAAGCAAAACCAATCGACATACATAAATCGGTAAGAAGAACTTACTATAGGCTATTTAACGCAATTTCAAAGGGTTAACCCTAACATTAATGATAAAAAAAACAGTCTCATATGCAACGATGAGGCCCCATTGAGCACATGCACCAGGACTAGACCACTAAACACCACCGAGTGTAGAAAAAAAATGATTTTCAGACTTTATGAATGAATTTTTCTACTGAGTGCAACAATGATGAAGAAAGTTGCAGCAAAGGTGCTTGACTGGATGCCTTAGTTCAATGTGATGAATCAGTTTTGGGAAGTATCTAAGTAGAAATATTTCAGGTTATTTATTTGTCTAAAATACCAATATGAGTATTTCAAAATTTTTTATTAAATAAAATTTAGACATAACCAATGAAAATAGAGATGGAAAGCTGATTGAAAGCGGTGGTTGCCCATAGAGATTTATTACTAGCCATCAATTCAAGGACTTAAATGTTGTCTTTAAAACAACCAAATCGAAGCACATATAACAACAAACTTATGCAAACAACAACATGTAATAACAGACATTTTAAAATAATAAAAACTACTATATAATTATGTATCTGTGAATGGTTCAACACTGATACACGCATGATTATGCGTTGTATCTATATCGCAGGATATTTGAAACAAGTGGTAAATCACTTCTACCGGGCAGTAAATAGACATGGACACGGACAGACAGATGGACGACTCTTTGCTATTAGACACGGGTGAGTACTTAATTTCACCCTTGAAATGAGATTGACAGGCTGAAAAAAAAGAAGAAGTCACTGTAAAAAAATTGCAACAATTCGAGTCTACTCCCGCCTGACTCAGTAATGAGTCCGAATCGAATCGAATCCAAACGAGACGAGTCGAGTCGAGTCGAGATGGAACCAAAGCGAATGTATAGTAAGTAGTAAGTATGTGATATCCTGTCATGTGATGTGGTTTCATGTGTTTCGAGTTGTTCAAGTATCAGAGGCTTATGCCATAGCCTCGGGGGATTTATATTTTGCTTGCAGTTTTGCTCGCTTGTTTGTTTGTTTGTTTGTTTGTTCGCTCTTCGGATTTCTCCGCTCTTGGGTCGCCGATATTTTATTTCATATGATTTGTTATTTGTTGTCAGTGCTGCCACATTGCCACATTGCTGCATGTTGCTTCTTTCATTGATTTTACTTTATGCCTTCTATCGTATTTTTTTGTCGTTCAGTATTTTATTTTTATTTGATTTGGCGCTGTGCGTTATTCTCATTTTTACCAATTATTTTAAAAGACCTTCAGTTTGTCTCGAGCACAGGCCTCCACCTCCACCTCCGTTAGCATCTTCTTGTGTTATATTCTTCGTTTGTTTGTTTGTTTTTCTAGGACACTTTATTGGGTTTTGTGGCAAGCAGTAGGCAGCAGGCAGAGATTATTTCCATCATCGCTTTCATCATCGTCATCGTCGTTGTCGTCGATGACTGTTTGAAGTTCAGTGTGTCATTATGGTTGACTTTGACGATGATGATAATACATAATACTATTGATATGATGACAATATTGCAAGTTTATTATTCGGACTTAGTTTTGACCTATTCTTGCAGTTGACTTCTGCCATTTATTTTCTCTTATTTTTGATAATGGCTTTAGCCACACAACAACAATTTGCAATTTGTTAGTTTTACTAATTAGGCACCAACAGGATTTTGATATTACTATAAATTTTGTTTTTGAACTATATTGCAAAAACAAAATCTATTAAAAACTAAAGACGTTTAGTGCCCACGAAAGAAAGTTTCAGAAGAAGCTCAATTCCCACTCGGTTCAAAATATATATTTAAATTGTTGATTTCTCAATCTAAACCGGAACAGAGAAATTATGTAAATTTCTCGAAAAGTTTAGCCTCTTTAGACAATTTACAGGGACAAGGGATTTGGCTTTAAACTGTTGGTTTCGTCATACATGTACACGCACATATGTATGTATGTATGTATGTATGTATGTATGTATGTATGTATGTATGTATGTATGTATGTATGTATGTATGTATGATATGATATGGTGTCAAGAAAGTTATGTACCTGAATGTAGCTGAAACTCAGCTTCTTTATAAATTCTTAAATTTCTTGAAAATGTTTCTTGATTAAAAATTTGTAAGTGCTCTTGGGAATTCGTTTTGGTAAGAGCATTATTAAAATTTACAGAGTGCGAATGTAATGGGAATGTAATACACCAGCGGTAACTTGTTGCGCCCAGATACTCGGCTTGGTTATCGAAAGGGGCCCCCGACAGTATTTATCACAAGCAATTATGCACCGCAGATGCTAAGTGAGTGAGTGAGTGAACACTTTTATGCAAATCGATTGCTTACTCAACAAAATGCCAAACAATAAAAATGTAAACCGAGCATGTACATATGTATATAAACACACACACACACCACATACACACACAGCACAAAGCAGTGCACAATGAGGAAATAACGAGACAACCCCAACAAATGGAATTTTTAAATTTCGAAAGAAATCTGCACAACAACACAATTTATACCCTAAATATTTGTGCGAGAAGGTATCTGCCGCCAACAGCAGATGAATAAGTCCTCAGCACAGCAAAAAAAAAAAAAAGCAAAATGATGACGACTACTCAATTAAATTTAAATTATAATAATGCATTGGATCAGGTTCAATGGAGGATGATGGTCGAGCATTGCGTACAATGCACGATGAAATTCAAAAAGGGGAATGAACCTCAAAAAACCATGAATATTATGAATTCAGATTCTCATCACGCCTTAAAAGAGGCGACAATATTTCCCTGCTGCAATAAACTTCACTTCCACCCAACCAAAAAAATATGAATGATGAGGACAAGAACGTCACTCTGAAAATGGCATCAACAGGCTTTCAGGAAGCGGGAAGAATGTCAAGATTTGCCGCTTCACTTCGGCGAAACAAAAAGTTTTGAGTTTTCAGAGCGGATTTTTTTTTCTCGTTTCATATAGAAGTGAAGAAGTGAAGTGAAGTAATAAAGATGCAGATACACAAATTCATGTTGAAACTCTCCACTCAACTCGACTCAAACTTAATTATCTTTAAATAATTTTTCCATTAAGTAACACAAAAGGATAACACCCCAGAACAGCGTCAATTTGATGTATGTAAAGACTGACTTACCGAAATACATACATACATATGTACATACCGACCGACCAACCTACAAACCAGCGCATCTACACGGAATCTATTCGAACGGGTGTAAAGTACGTGGCGACAAATGTACGCCGTCAGTGGTGATTAACACGATGACGGATGAATTGGTTAATGACTGCTGAATGTGAGTGATGTCAAAATCGAGGAACTCCATTTAGAGGATTCTCATGTTCAGACTTTGATGGCTAAATGACCAACAAACGTAAAAGCAGAACAGTTTTAAAGTTAAAGAAAAAACATCAAGATTTTTGGAGTGGTCGAGTACAAGACCACATTCACTAGTTGACTATACGCTTAGCCAGGTAATTCAACCGAGATTAATTTTAATATTATATAAAGTTGACTTTTAAATTAAATCCAAAATTCTTAATTCAATCTACTTAAAATAATCACCAACAATTTAGAAAACTAAAAATTACAAGCATATTGTATAATTATAAAAAATAGATAATGGACATACATTTGTCAGTCCTTTTTCATGGTTTGTAAAGTATTCAAATGAACTCCTTCAGATCATAACAATTTTTGACATCTTTAAATGGTGAATAAATTCAAGTTCAAAGTTTGATTAACGATGCCACGTTTCTTATGAAAAAACTTCTTTATTTCCACGTCACCAAAAATGGATGTTCTTTTACATACATACATACATACATACATACATACATACATACATACATACATACATACATACATACATACATACATACATACATACATACAAACATACCTACTTACATGCATACATACATACAAACATGTACACAACACTTGAGAAAGTATTGAAATACTAATTTTGAAACTTTAAGCGAAAGCTTAAAGAATTTTGTGTTGTGTCTGAGTTAACCCCAGGAAAAGGACGCAATGACGGCTTTGCACATTTGTACGTTAAAATAAAATTTGCATAAATCAGCATTAAAAGTGAAATAAATACGCAACCCAACAACCGAAATGCAAATGAACAACTTTGAAATTGCGTAACGCAGCAACAAAGAAAAAGTAGCAACAGCGGCAGCAGCAGCAGCAGCAACAGCAACATAAGCCAGAAGCGAGAATGACGCGAGCGCATCGCGTTAATCACGCTCCTTTCATCCTTTTCAAAATAGTAATTTAATTACTTATGCTCAATGCATCCATTCATCCATTTAGCGTCAGGCAGTGTTGTCAGTGTTGCCTGTCACGTTGTTTTCGACGTTTTGTTGTCTTCGTAGGAAACATTTTTTGTTCAAAAAAAAAACTGTTGTCTAGATGAGAATCAGTGCACCCTTTTTTCCAACAACAAAAACATAGCAACAGCAGATAATTAAACATGATTGGTCCACACAAAAAGGCGATCTTCTAGCGTGAGCCTGTTTCGCAGTGCCCACAAAAAAAAACGCCAATCGGCAGCATATAAAAAATTGTTGCTGACTTTCGGGGAAATTTATTGAAATTGCATAGCTGCGCAACAGAGTGCCAGCTGCAGCGTTGCCAGAACTCTACGAAACGAAAATCGTAAGTTATAATATGAGTGAATGGCTTAAAAAATTTATAATAAATAATCAAACGATCTCAAAGGGTTTAGAAGTGAAATATCTCACATTTTCATATGTATGGAATATTTTAATTTTATCAATAAAATACTGAAAAATAAGTAACGATTATTTTCAGAGCTGGGCACCAACTAGTTAAAAAGTTAATAAACGAAGTTATGTTTTTGGTTAACTTTACTCGAATTAACTAAGTTAAATTCTCAATTAACGATGTCCACTTATGTCCACTTTTGTTTGATTTTAAATTTTTACGATATTAGGATTTATTCAAAACTGTTGCCAGAAGCTTTAATCAGGCATCAAATTAAGTAGATGTGAATTTGAAAGAACTGGAAATGCATAAGATGAATCGCCTCCTTTTATATACATACGCTTATATGTTGCTTTATATTAAAACATTGTTTTTGTATACAATATTAAGAAATAAATTATTTGAGAGATCGCATTTTTTATCCAAGGTCATATAAAAAAAGAAAAGTTTTTTGACCTAATATTAAAAATCGTTTTTTTTTAATAAATATATTTGGTTTAAAAAAAAGTGGTCAAATGACACTTTAATCGTTCATCTGGCAACGCTGGTCTTTCGTCTCTGTCGTGTTCGTCATGCGCGACGAAGCGTGTAACCAAAGCAATTTTAAGGACACCGCAGTTAATTTACATAAAATGAAGTACTCGCATATTATACAGAAATATGCACATGCATTTACACATACATACATACATACATACATACATACATACATACATACATACATATATACATATGATTTTTTAGACTCAAAACTTAACAAATCAATGGTCGAATAACAAACTAAAAATATGCAAAACTAAAGAAAAATTGTATATCTACTTATATAAAATTGCATTTGTATATACATACATACATATGTATTGTATATTAAATCGTAATTATGTGGCCTGTGAAAGGATTTGAATTGATAATCTGTGACTATAGGATAAAATAAACATATATAAATATCTAGGTGGAGCATAGCTCCTTTTCCAATCGGTGTAATACTTTGTATATATAATGTCCACCAATATTATACTTTCACTTAGTCATCTATGATATTCATTTTATACTATTCCGTTTAACAAAACTATGTATGTATGTATGTATGTATGTATGTATGTATGTATGTATGTATGTATGTATGTATGTATGTATGTATGTATGTATGTATGTATGTATGTATGTATGTATGTATGTATGTATGTATGTATGTATGTATGTATGTATGTATGTATATCCATCTGTATCATGCATTGAACTGTCGCTGCACGAAAAAAGTTAAGAAATTTAATAAATTTTGTTAACAAACAAAATACTCGTTGGAACAATATTCACCCTAACCTCAGAGCATGCCACATCACAAGGTGTTCGGAGTGAGTAATGCGCCTAAAAGCGTAAAAGCGTGCAATCGTCCTGTTTTCCTGTCTAGCAGGCGGGCAGTCGGGCAGGCGAACGGGCGTTGAGCGTTGAACGAACTAATAATAAAGCCCGACACGTGGCGGCAACAATGGAACGCATTAAAGTCGATTACAATATGGAGTTCCTTTCTGCGCGCGCACTTTACCTCGTTTGTTGTTGTTTTGTTGTTGTCAGCAAAAGGAAATACTCGGGATTCAATGCCAACCAAGCCAGTGTCGCTGGCTTGGGACAAGAGGAGTTGGAGAATTTCAATGGTTATATTGATATCCGGTGTAAAGCGCTTCATTCACATTTTGTGTACGCTTTGAATATTTGTTGTTGTTGTTGTTGTTGTTGTTGTTGTTGTGTTTACAACCAAACTCTGATTTTTTTTACGTTGACGAAATATGAAATTTAAATTTAGACAAGCATGCACGATTCTTTGTTGTTGTTCTTGTTTCGTTACAATTTGCGTGTATAAATATGTAAAACGTGACGATTTGTCAGACATTTCGTGACGTGAGAAAATGTTATTTTCTATTTAATAGTTGAAAGGTTTCATATGTAAAACCAAAACTTTTCTTAGATTAATTTTATGTATGTAATTCGGAAGATATTTGATCATTAAAGTAATTTAAAATGTAATTAATTGTTACATTGAAAGAAAAATTACTTTTTATGTTTATTCAGAACTTGTAAAAAATATAGCAAAGCTCATCAACGCTTGGTTTGAAGTTAGTTTTATATACTGGTATAAAATGAAACAGCATGTCAAATTCTAAGATAGGAAGAACAAGTGCTGGATTACATTGTCTGGAGAAGTCTACGATCGACAAAAGCTAAGTAAGTAAATAAGTAAGTTTGTCAATAAGTAAGTAAGTAAGTAAGTAAGTAAGTAAGTAAGTAAGTAAGTAAGTAAATAAGTAAATAAGTAAGTTTGTCAGTAAGTAAGTAGGAAAGTAAGTAAGTAAATAAATAAGTAAGTTAGTAATTAAGTAAGTAATTAAGTAATTAAGTTATTAAGTTAGTAAGTTATTGAATGTACAAAATCATTGTTTGGGTGTCAAACTATTCCAAGAGATGATTCATATATACAACTTTTTTATTAATGCTTTACAACTTTAATTTAGTAACTTTTATACTCTTCGTCAAGCGGTGGTGGTGTTGTTCCTTCGCCCTTTCGCCCTTTCACCCTTTTACTATTTCAAATTTATATTTTTATAACGAGGCCATCAATGAGACATGCAGAAATGTGAAACAATTACGAATTTATCTATTCTAATTCTTTTTTGTGTGTATTAGTTTCGTGCTTTTCTGAAGCACCGTACAACATAAATATTCCCAATGTCAGTTTTAAAGAACACTTAACCGTAACGAAATGTTTCTTTAGTACATTAATCCTTCAGATACAATGAATACACTTATAAGATACAATCCGGCAGATTAGAGCCGAAGGTCTTGCATCAAGTACGAGATGCATTCAAGTCGGTTGTTAATGAAATGCGAAATATAATTTAACGGATGCCATCGTATCCTACGGATTAATGTTGCAAGGTGAATCTTTTACTTCTTATTTTTTCATCTATTATAAATTTTTCTTCTAAAATGACAAACGACGACAAATTGAGGTGAAAAACGAGAGACACATCCTTTGATGCATCGTATAGATGCACTCTTGACAAGCAGCCGTAGCAGCAGAGATAAATAAGGATGAGCTGCAAGTGGCTTAAGTGGAACGCGTTGCCAAGAAGCGCAGCGTAGGTGAAGGCTTGCATCTCATTTACTTTTGCATCTACTATATTGCGAATAGGTTATTCTTAAAGCGTCACATCTCCTTAAATGCATCGAAACTTATTATATTGTATAACCTTAAATTTTTCTGACAGTTCCAATTTTTCCCATTAAGACTAGGAAAAAAAAAATTATTCGAAATAAACTCGAAAAACACATTAAACCACAAAACCCGAAAAATAAATGCGAAATGCGAAATGTAAAATGAAAAATGAAAAATGTTTTTAATTTTTCAAAGTGGTTTCGTTGTCAACCGTGCGTAACGTAATTCAAACAAAAAACGGGCAAGGGAAACCACACACTCACACACACACCCTCTACTTGTCCATACGCATATACTCGTACATACACTCGTACACACATACCACATATACTACTTTCATCTTAACATTGACGTATGTTGTGCGAAATTTTGTCAACGCACCATAAATTCTGACTTTTATATTTTGCGAGTCCCAAAAAAACAAAACCCAAACTAAAGCACAGTTATTCTCGGACTATCACACAAACACAAAAGTGCAACACTCTTTTTTTTTTTTTGCATTTGACACACAAAATCACTTCCTCCAAGAAACCAATTAATGACAGAATTTGGAAATACTATTGAACCATAATCCATTAAAAAACGTAAACATAACCTAAAGTCACAGGATTCATTTCTTATGTTATGTTTAGTATGCATGTTAAATTTGGAAAAAAAAGGTTTCTTGCATAAAAAAACAATTTCTAAACATATAAATCAACACTTTTAAAAGTTTATATTCGGTTGAACTGTCAGTCATTTTGATCACCAAAAATTATTTCTTCGCTTTGGCTTTGAAGAATACAGAACACTGTGCAAATGTCAACTAGACCAGCGCGTAAAAGCGAGACAACGAATGCCGAAATGAATGAAATGCATTAAATAAATGTACATATGTAAGTAAACCTTTTCTGTTCGGTTTCATTTCGTTTCGTTTCGTTTTGTGACTTTGATTGAGAATTCGCTAAGTGTGCGATACTTACATGCCCGTGTATTCCTCCGGATAGGGAATAATGTATCCCTCTGGACTTGGACGCGGTGTTTTGCCCACCCAGAAGAATGCATCGGGTCCCGTGCCATCGTAGGCAAAGGACTTTATAAAGAGCGTTGACTCGTCGACGGCATAGATGGAACCCTGCGAACATGTTAAGGTAAGATATTAGATACAATTTTCTTATTCTGTTCGATCGATTTTGAAGTGTATAGTAAAAAAATGAGAAGTGCAGAACTAAAATTGAATATTATTATGATTTTTAAATGTTTCAATTAATGTAAAATTCAAAAGGAATCATTAAAAATTGTTAACAATAAAGACGATTTAAATAGTTTTGTACGAGTAGCTCGGTAAAAATGATGTTCAATAGTATTCCTACCTTAATGCCATGAGCGAAATTGGTGAAATCGCCGACATATTGACCGTAGTAGGGCTCTGGTGGTGCACGCCCGAATGCTGAAATGATAAATTATATTTAATTCAATTAGTAATTATGATTTTCAAATCTAAGAAACTAAGTTGATAAGGGCGATAACTAAAAAAATCTCTTCGTTTACTATATATTCCGATTTTGGGATATATTTCAAACATAGTTTATAGTACTTAACATGATGCCAAACACGTCAACAAAAATGGCTGTCAAAACAAAACAAATGGTTGTATCGCGCTAAAATGTGACATGTCTGCCTAAATATGAATGGACTCTAAGGCGTCATTATCTTTTTTGTGATTGCAGCGCATTGTGCGGTCACCACCGCCTAGTATGTCACCCTGAAAATATTTGTTTACTGTAGCTGGGCTTGATATATTCTTTTTTTAACAGCTTAATTATCGCAAAATCCATATTATTTATTCCATAAACTTCCATAAAAAATAAAAAATAAAATCCGAGTAGTTCATCGTTAAACAAAGGAGTTACTCGTACTTGCAAGAGGAATAAGAAGAAGGAGTGTCTTGCTGCGAGTATTGTTCTTGCAAATTAATCTGGCAAAAGGATTCTGCAACAGTTTCGCAGTTGTCCTTTGTTGAAAGTAATATTAAATATTTTCATTTTTTCTTCATTAAATAAGTAAAACAAAGAGAAATATTTACAAAGTAGAAAATTAAAATGCTGGAAAAGGACGCATATATATAATATTAATAAATTCTATTATTAAGTAGGTAGTTTACCATTGGAAGTGTTCTATGTAGGTATGAAGTGTGATTCAAATGCAATGCAAAGGAATCCTAAATCAAAATTATGAAATATGCCGAATAATTACACGAGGGTAGTCCGAGAAATACTTATCCTTACCGCCCAATGGCGGCCTTCTTTGCTGACATCGAGAAAACGTATTTTTCAGACGGGTTAAAAAAGTTGGAGCATCGCTGGGCAAATGAATCGAGATAACAGGAGACTATGTTGAGATATTTCTAAAAATTTTCGGTTTTCTTTTGTGGGCTAAGTACTTATCGGACCACTCTATTCGCTCATATAATCTTGTAGACATCGTAATATTCTGGCCTTATAAATTTGTTAGCACCGTTTCATAAACACTTTTCTGCTTCACTTTGATTTTTTTTTTTGGAAAACGTCAAACATTTTTTTTTTTATTTATGTTTGAAATAAAATTGCCGTCAACGATTTACTGGAATACTTTGGTAGCTTTGGTTTCTCACATGTATGAATACGAGGTACTCATCTAATGAATTTATAAGCATTACGCAATCTTTTATATATAAAATATAAACAGCTGATTTATGAGGTAACAATTTGTAAGGTCAAACCGGTATACGAGGCTTAATAAAAAAGTTAAATTTTTTCTCTTTTTGCTAATAAGCATACCAGAATGGAAAAGTTGTTGCAGAAAACGATTTTCCAAAAAAGATTGATTAACAACGATAAACAAAAAAAATTTTGGCCAAAGAGAAAGTTGTTACCTTGTACTACAGTGCATTTCCAATTAGGACAACATCTCCAATCTTATTTAGGAGTACGGCTCTGAATTTCAGTTTCGAGCATTTAAAAACTTTCTTCTGAAATTGTCCAAAATCCAAATACAAATGAACAGATTTCCTTATCAACGCCAGCACAGAAACGTTTTCAGATTTACCATATCCGCAATAGAAGACAATTTATTGCAAACTGTGATTAAAAGAAAAATGTTATAAAACACACAAGAACGCAAAATAATACAAACTAAAAGCTACACGAAAACGTAAAACAAAAATCTAAAAGAAACTCGGGTAAACAGGAATAAGCGCCACAACAAAACCAAACAAAAAGGAAACATAATAAAAGCCGCTTTAAAAAAAGAAACACACACAAAAGGCAAGAAAACAAAAAACTGTAAACTGTAAACGTTCGAGGGGGTTGTTGGGTGGTTAGGTGGTAAGGTGGTTGATTTGGTAATATTGGTATTCCCCAAAATGTCTCAATTGCAATTGTACGGTTCGGAGAGGGGGGCGGGGGCGGGGGCGTTCAAAGAGATGGCGGTATGGTACGATGCCGTAGCGAGACGGGCATAATATGCATTAAATCTACTAATGCGTACATTAATCTCGCCAAGCTGAATTCAAATATGGAGCACGTGTCTAAGCGTGCGAGTTGGGTGGAGGCAGGGCGACGAACGAGAATATTCGTATTCGTGCAGTGCAGTGCAGTTCGTGCTCGAGGATATTTATTCAAACGAAAAGCAACAACATCAGCAATAACAACAACATAACAACACAAACAACAACAACAACAGCAGTTTATGATGACACGAGGACAATAACGATGATGATGATGATGATGACGTTGACGACCACCGACTGCCGATCAGGTTGGTGGGGTTGTCACCACTTGTTCGCAGTACTTGTACGTTGTGTTGAATTGTGTCTTCTGACGGCACAGTGGGACGGTGAGTTGGTGCTGATGGCAGAGATAAAAATGTTGCTGTTTGTTGTTGTTGTCAATGTTGTTGTTGTTGTTGTTGTTGTTGTTGTTGTTGTTGTTGTTGTTGTTGCTGATGATGTGATGACGACACAAGTCTCTTTTTTTCTTTTCGGTTTATGTTTTTTGGGCGATTGGTTGGCAAGTCAACAGTTGCTGCCAAGATATCAGATACGCTCACTTCAATGAAGTTTAAAGATTCTTTTGTCGATAGCGCGTAATAAAGTTTGGATTTTTTTGTTTGCTTAATATTGTTGAATTAAATTTGTTGTTGCCACAAATACTTTTTAATTCATTCTTCGTATTCTTCTTCTTGTTTTCCCAACTTTGTTCATTTTCTATTGATTTAAAATTGTTTAATATGTATTCATTTTATTAATTGTGAATTAATAAAATTTCAAGATTTTTGAAATAAAATATTGGTAAACAATTTTTGGTAAAATTATTGACAGTTACCATCCAAAGTAACAAACTAAATGGTAAAATTTAAAAACAAAGTTTTTCGACCTAAAAAGTTTAACAGTAACAATTATTATTCGATCTCCTTTTAACAAACAAAATGTTTTTGTTAAAAGAACCAACGGTTCAGAGTACAAAAACAAAATACACTGTTTGTTTGTCGACATAACATCTTTGTTGCTTTTCTCATATAGCGATGCTGTATGAAATGCAAAATGCAGTGCATTTTGTTATTGCACTCTGAACCGTTGGTTCAGCCAAAAGCAAGATCCTGCAATAACAACAATACAAAAATTTAAAAGATCGCGATTTTTCTTTTATTTAATATTATTTAATAGTTAAAAAATTTATATATATCGATTTAAAATATTTTTTCTAAATTGACTGCTTAACAACACCCAAAATATAGGTTAGAACAAAAAGCTAAAAAGCTAAATAATAAGTTTAAATTTTTACCTTAACATTAGAACAAGTTTTTAATCAATAAAACTGAGCAAGCCAAACATAACAATTGAAGATATCAATATCGTAAGTTGCTGACATTAGATGGCACACATGGGCACTCTTCTTGTTTATTGATTCCTATTATTTTTCCTTGCTGTACCGAGCGCACCAGTGACTATTCTAGTAATAAGTGAATGCTCTCTGCTTGAAGTCATATCGATTTCAAAAATGAACTAGAATATTCATCAGGAGCAAATTTAATTCGCAACTGACAGATTTAAAACAAATAAACCTTCGATATATAAATTTTGATTATTTGGTATTTTATTATATTTTGAAAGTATTTTTCGCATGTAAAAAAAACTCAATTAGTTAAGAAATGTGTCGCCGTCTATTAACGCATCAAAGCAATAAGTATGGAATTTGCTAATAATCTCTTCTGGCAAAGACAACACAACATAAACCCGAACATTTAACGGGTATCCATGGTTATGTTATTATCCTTTATCAAACCGAAATAAGTGTTCACAGATGATTTCAACCCCTTTTAAACCCAACTAACCCAACCTCCTTAAAGTTTCGTTCGACTTCATCAAAAAGTGTCTGGCTCAAAAAAGGGGTGGTTGAACTGAATTGCTGGCTGGATATTTGCGGAGAGATGCAATCAATGTGCGTGGTGCGCATCCATCGGTATAAAGTTGCCAGGCGCTTACTACGAGATACATCATTCATCTATATAACCAACCATCCAATGAATGTGTGTACCACGCGCACTACGCGATACAAGATACGAACGAGTATTTGTTTATGTTGTGTACTACTCGACTAGCTCTCGAAGACCTGTTCAGCTTCGTTCACGCTTCTTATTTGATATTTTGCGTTTACGCGTATTTCTGATTCCCATTAGCGCATTTTGATGGATGGGCAAACGATTGAGTTTCATTAAGTTGCTCGCAAATATTTGTCAAAAGCACACAATATACATAAAATCGAGCGAGTCGCGTAGGCGTGTGTGTCTATGTGTTTGTGTGTGTGTATGCTTTGGCAATAGATGCGGAGGAGGACTTGCTTTATGAATGGACTGGTGCAGTCAATCAGACAAATCCACGAGAGTTGCTTAGAGACGTTGCTTAAATTGGATTTTGTCGGCGCATCTTTTGATGAAACCGAAATAAAGAAATTGTTTAACTAGTTTCAAACTTTATGGAACTTCAGAATCAAATAAATAAAACCAGTTTTCAATTATGTATATTCGAGTGACAAAATTTATATAAGTATGTCAATGTATTAAAAAGGGCAGGACGGCGCGAACGCAATTCCCGGTTATCAAAAACTGTACGCACGAGTTATTCGCATTAGGAATAATTGCAGAGGTCAACTCGATCCAAAGTGCAATGATCAAGTCTCGCTCCGGAGGAACCGCCTTCATGATCACGGTTAACCTCTACGCCAGGTACGTATGATTTCGGTGTAGCTAAAGGTAGTATTTAAATGTTCTCAGTGCATGAAGCAAAATTAAATATGCACAATAAAAAAATCCATTTTCAGGTTGAAAACTATTAACATTAAATTTACTTGAGAATCGCTCAGCTACCTAGAAAATATCTTCTAAATAAATTATGTTTGCTTAACCGAAACGTTTTATACTTTACAGTCAAACTTTTACTTTGATATATAAAAAAGTAGAATAAGGACAAATTCCTCCAAAAAAAAAATATTGATTTATGGTAAAGGAATTTTATGCCGGAGTTGTTCAAAATTCTTCTTTAAGATCCAACTTCATTTTATTTTTTTAGTAGTCTTACATCTGTTTTTTTGTATACATAATTGTATATACTAAGCTCGTATCTTTTTCAAACTAAAAAAAAATAACACAGAACTCATCCCTTGTGTTGACAAATCCTTCCGAAACCTTCAAAGTCCTTTTTGTCTAATCACTTAATCTTATTTTAGTGCTTTCATCTCTTCCCAACCCACAGCGTTACGTTTCTTACGTCGTTGATTATCTTATCCCCCGATATAGTCGAACATTTATACGTCCATGTATGTGTGTATGTATATATGTTTGTATGTGAGGGGGTACATATTGATGAGGTCGACAATGATATTAATCTAAATAAAGAGAAAATTGAATGAAAAAGAAGCTGTTGCGTGCCACCAAAAAAAAAACAACAACATCCAACTTCCAAGGGCAGGAGAGATTTCGGGTATGAAGAAAATAAGAAGGAATCTCCGGATTAGGGGGCGGATGCATTAAGCCAAAATTTAATTTAGATATTTTTAATACCAATGAGCATTTCGTTAAATTATAAAAATAATTGTATTAACTTCTTTTTTTCTAATTTATCAAACGAAAAAAATATAAAATGAAAGGAATGTTTGATGCGCTTCTTCGTCTGAAGTATCTTAATTAAACAAAAATGTAAACAAAAAATTAAGATAGTATAAAAGGATAAACGAAGTAATTCTTTTTAATAAATTAACTTTATTTTTAATTATAGATTATTTGATTTTTGTTGGAATTGGCCGAGGCCACGAATTCCGGGAGAGTTGGAGATAGCTTAATTGGGACGAAGCCCAAGAGCATATCAGCTCAACCCTGAATTCTTTAGTTTCGGGATCGGCTTTATACAACAGATTCCCGCAACTTTACAATATTTGTAAAGAGCCTTTTGGTCTCTTTCATACTTAATAATATTATTGATAAATCATATTATTATTCATAAATATTCGGCATAGAAAAGGGATAGAAATACCATTGGTGATCGCAACATAATTTGATCAACCAAGGCGCATTTCTATTGGCTAGAACATAAACAAAGAACGAAATAGTAATTGAGTGTAATTCGATCATTGAGTGAAATGCATACATTTTCGTATACAATGCACTTGGTGACGAAAGTGTGTCACATGAAATCGAACACCCAAAAACCAAATAGAACTTTGCATATTCACCAAGAGTGTACGCTACACTATAACATTTGGCTTAGTCGCCTAGTGGATACACTACAATAGCATTAAAAGGGTTTTAAGGATCGAATATATAATTTTTTTTTTTCTACTGATTTCGAAAAGAAAAAGAGACCGTAATAATTGATACCACGCCTATTATAAATTGTTCAAGGATACTTCTCGAATAATAAAACTAAAAAATTGTAAATAATATACATAAGACTTTAAGTAGTTGAGTTCATACGACTATGTACATGTATATTTTCTAAATTGGTTTAGTATACAAGTATAAATATCGCAGAGTTTTTCAAAATCCACCTAACTGAAATAAAATCCTTTTTTATTATTTCCTTAATACTTCTTTAATTTCCCATTCCTTTTATCTAGATTTCATCGAGTAGACATGATAATTAAATTCGCACTAATCTCCCAGTAATTTATTTTATCAAACTCATCTCCAAGTCGACAATAGCAAGCGCTGCCGCAGCACAGTGAGCAAAGTACCCTCCTGATTAGGGAAAATGCTGAATGCAATCAAGGAAAATAAATTAAACCGAGTTCGAAACTATTTTAAGTGTGACATTGCTTTTGTTAAAAGAATTCTAAATAAACAACAAAAAATTCAAAAATTTATGTTGATCAGAATGAACTTGAATGAAAAAATAAACACTTTCAAATTGAAATTTATATTTTTAAATAATTTCCAAACATTTGGATATTCTGTCCATAGTGCGCTGATGAGATCCACCACTGTCATTGGGAAATGAAAATTATTGCTTTGCTTCCTAAATACACGCACCCTAAAATATTTTACCATTATGAACTTCACCCATTAAAGCTGCAAAAATATTCCTCCCCTTAAGGGAATAAAAAAATTCTCTCTCGCAAATATGTGCGTGTGCAGAAAGGGAAAGGAGAGGTTAAGGAAAAGGAAAAGGAAGGGAAGGGAAGTAAAATCGAATAAAATTTAGCTGACTCAATAAAAATCAAATAGCGTTAATGCTAACGATATGACTTTAACCTGTATCAAAGGAATGAATTGTTGATTATGCTGGAGAAGCACGTGAAGAGCGTAACGGAAGGACACAGAAAAAAAGTCACACATACATTCATACATGTGTGTGTTTGTGTGTGTTTGTACCAACAAAGTTGGCTGGCTGGTTGGTTGGTTGGTTGAATCAACATACATACACACGTTCGTTTGCAGGATATGACAACTGAAAGCAATATTGCAAGTCAACTGGCAGAAGACATTTCGGCAAGGACTTTTATTGCGGTTCAGTGGAAATTCATACAGTGACCTCTCTACTTATTAGAAAGTCATTTAGTCCAATGAAACGTGTTGGGAACTAACGGCGGATGTCATCACATGACATGACTACCTTTCAAGAAGTGCTGATCGACGAAAGTTGGATTAAGTATGTTAGGAACTTTTTAAAAAAGCATTTCTTTATATATCAACTAGGTCGGGACGTACACGCACGAGCTATTCGCATTAGGAATAATCGCAGAGGTCAACTCGATTCAAAGTGCAATGATCAAGTCTCACTCCGGAGGAACCGCCTTCGTGATCACGGTAAGCCTCTACGCCAGGTAAATATGCTTTCGACAATTTCGAACACACTGAAATATAGATCAACTACCTAAGGCAACATTGATATTACAGATTCAATGAACAATTTAATAAAAGAAAATTATTATGTTTCTTGTACATGTTTCTTTAAGCTTTTAAATACCATCTGCGTACTTATATACCATACCTATCCGACAGTCACACTTATTACAAATTTAGTTCAGTTTATCTTCTTTCCGCCAGCTAACACTCGCCCACTCCGAAGTTAAGAGTCCAAACCGTTTCAAGTGTATATGGAGCTCAGTTGTGTGTAGTTCGTCCCTTTCGTTGTATAACAACCGAAAAAATGATGCAATAAAATTTATGATGCATTGCAGGGGGAACTTTGGAGGGCTTCATGGGACGGCGGCACGTACTAGTCTATTATTATAAATGGTAACAGGAACAAGAAAAAGAAACAACAGTGTATTAGCGTTGCTTCCTAACGCGCTCGGAGGTGGTGGCGCGACGACATTATAATCCGATAGAGCATTTCCGCCCATCGCTGCCACCCACATAGCTGGATGGGATGGACCTTTGCGATAAATCGGAAAAGGGAATTGCCAAGTCGCCCCAAGTGCCTTTGTGCCTTCACCGTCGTGCTCCCTTTTCCGTCCACCATCCCATCCTGTGCGAAATGTATCACTTTTCACGTAAGTCTCTAATCCCGCGCAGATTGTCGAACAATTTGCTGCGATTAAATTAGCCCAAGCGTGTGCAAGCAGCCAACGTTTTGTGGCGCGTCAGATACTTTTGTATCTTGACGTGCGCATTTGTAAAATTCGTGAAATACTTGCAGGAGTTGATGTGACTGTTGCGCTGCGGTATGGTGTGGTTAGATTTGGTTTGGTCTGGTTTCGGTGGGTGAGAGTGGCGTGCATGCCGGCATCCTTTCCTTACACTTGTGGTTTACGAAACTACCCCCATGTACGGTGCACAATACAAAGCAGTGGGCGCTCGGTCTTCCGCCACGCTACTTCACTCGATTTCCGCTTCGAATTCGCAGGTTGTTGCTGCCGCCGTTGCTCATCATTATTGTCGACTTGGGTCTTCCCGAATTTAATAAATTTCTAATTTGCTGGATTTACACGTATTTTGCAGCCATGCTTGCCAGCGTAGCAATCGTAATCGTGTGCCTGCGCTCTTTATTCGCCTGTCGTAAATTCCCGGGCACCGTCACTGAGAGCGTCATCATCAAGTCATAAAATTGAAATAAATGTGACTTTCGTTGATTTCCGCCTGAGCAGTTCCGCCTTCTAATTCACGACAACAACGAATCTCAAATCCGCTACAAATCCCAGTAAGCGCAGCAGCACACCAGAAGATGCGAGTGTTGCATTTGTGCGATAAAAGTGGCGGCTGCTGATGCGCGTTTCGTTGATGTTGAGTAACTCGTGCAGTGGCAGCCAGTGATAAGTCGCGTTAATGATATTTGTTTCAGCACACAAAAATCGTAATTTATCGTTTTTACTCGTTTTTACTCGTATGTACTCGTATATAGAGAATTTAATTTTTAATAATTTTATTGACCTGAACTGTCTTATAATTTTTTGTTGTTGTTTTTTTGTGGATTTTTTTTGTTTTATTTACAGGTGGGCATCGATAATTAAGAAAGAATTTACCTTCGTTAATTCTAGAAAAGTTAACCGATCAATTAACTTCGTTAAGTTTATTTTTTATTTGTTTATAGAAATTATGCATAAGCAATATATATATAAATTCTAAATGTCGTTAAATTTGAAATAGACTTAACTTTGTTAGTTAACTTTTAACTTTTTAACTAGTTCGTGCCCAGCTCTGGTTTAAGAAATAAAAAAGTTTTCTAAAAAAAAATTATTTTAAATAAAAAAACAATTGAACATTTTATGGTTAAATTTGTTTGTATAAACATAAAAATGTTCATGCAATTTTTTTGTTATCGTAAAATTAATCCAGTAGTGGACAAAAAAAGCCCTCAAATACAGTTATACACTTGGTTTTACTACGAGAAGTAAGCACGGGCAAAGCGAATGTACATATATAGTAACGCTTGTCTTTGTCCACTGCCGGACTATACTAAAACACAATTAGAAGCGAGCAAATTAATAAATAATAATCTAATAATTTGATATGATAATACATATGTATGTACATATATTACATGTTTTAATTAGTTAATGTATTAATTAGGTCGGGACGGCGCGAACGCCATTCCCGGCTATCAAAAATTGCACGCACGAGTTATTCGCATTAGGAATAATCGCAGAGGTCAACTCAATCGAAAGTGCAATGATCAAGTCTCGCTCCGGAGGAACCGCCTTCATGATCAAGGTTAACCTCTACGCCAGGTAAGTATGCTTAATGCAGCGCTGAGTGCGTCTCAAATGTTGTTTCTTTCATAAACCGATTGAGAGTTGTAGAAGGTCTTTCGTTTGGCTTACAAACATCGAACAAAAATGTTTGTTTGTTGTGCAGGGTTGTGTTTCAACATGAAGAATTACGAATGGCAGGAACCAGAAAGAGAAGAACAAGCAGGTACAAGCAAAACATTTTATTTGTTGTTTTAATGCTGTAAATTTTGTTATTGTATTCAACACGTTATGTATCAGAAATACAATTTGTTATGATCTCGCGTGGCATTGTTGAAACACTTAAAGTCGAATTTTACCAACAAATATTTTATCGGAATTTACGAATTGCTATCAGGACTTTAATCACCGATAAAGGGCTTGAATCTCTATCAGATGGAAAAGGTTTTTGCAGAACAAAGATATTTGTTTGCACCGAAGTGCAAATAAGTCTTTATAAATGCGAAGACAACAAATAAAAAACCGTTATTTTTTATACACAACAACAACTAAATAAAACTTAAAAATTATTAAGTATTAAACTGTTGTATAAGCGTTAAGCAAGACGCCTACCTCAAATTGATATTCAATAGTGCAGACGCAAAAACGCCAACAATGCTGAAATTGATCCGCATTAAACTTTAAGATCGCGCCGATAAATTCAATTTGACAATTAGAAGATAGTTTGCTTGCGACAGATATGACTAACAATACTATTTAACATTTAATTAGTAGCACACTAGCGAACCAAGTTGACCAAGTCATGACAGTGTCCGCAAGACGTTTCAATGATTTCTGTCACGCACTGCGATTGAAAAACGCGCTAAAGTTGCGCATGCGCAAGCGCAATCACACTTTAGCGCACTTTCATTTTTGTTGAAATCTCTTAGCTGTGTTGTTATTTGTAGGCCAAGTTAATCAATTTAGCGCCGTGACGGTGTGGAAGTGTGTGAAACTAAAAGTCACTGCGGCGCATTGTCAGCCACTTGTGTTGCTGTTGAAGCACAGCCCAGCCCAGCTCAGCTCAGCTCAGTTCAGCCTAGTTTAGGCCAGACAGTGAGACATACAGTCAGCAGCTTGGCTCAGCGCCCCCATTCCCATTTGCACAATGCACACAGCCAACTTCGGTGCAGAGCGCGGTAATTACGATAGTAGGTATACACTTTTTTTGTATACTCGTATATATTTTATTATATTGCCACAAAGCACAGTTACGTAAGCCACCTCAAAAATATCAACTGCGGCGGAATTAAATATTGCAACAGAGTCAAAGGAAAAATACAACATCTACATACATACATACATACATACATACATACATACATACATACATACATAGCTACATACTCGTTTATATTTTTTTAGTTTTTTACCTTTTTTTTTTTGGTAAGATTATTTCTGGCCTAAATTGCATAACGATTTGCTTGCTGCTGCTTGTTTTCCAAATACTCGTTTTTACTGGTTTTCTGATCGGCGATGTGTAATATCGATTTGTTTTGGTTACACATTGCGAGGTTGTTGGCCTCCGAAACCGATTTTTATGTGAGTGGCTGAAGAGTGACGCGATGCCGCGATACAACTTGTAAAAAAAACACAATTCGTTGACATTTTGCAGATACTTTTTTCTTTTATAAATGGCAGACTTCTTTTCATTACGCACTGACATTGGATTTCTGGCAATATCCAGTCAGATTTACACATAGTACAGTAAACCATAACGGTACTTTAACGTTAAAGGCTGGAGAAGTTAGGTTAAAGTTTTCGTTAATACATATTAACCTCTTTCCGATCTTTAACTATTGAGACACTTATCGATTCGATTTATTTACCACTTTTTGATATTTTGAGCCTCAAATGAAAAAAGCGATTTTCAAATCTATAAATGGTTCTGTGGATCCGTACATATATGTATGTGTGTATATATTCGCATAAAAGATGCGACCGGCATCGAAAATTAATTGAAATACAAATTTGTTGATATGTACAATCCTTTCAGAGAGTTTTCGAAATAGTATTCTTAACAAGCTGTGATCGAAATGGTTACACAATACTCGTATCCTAAATTATAGTCAAGAAGTCAGTAACCCAGTCAGATGAACGATAATTTAACCCGTATTACAAAACTACAGCACAACGATTTAATAGCCAAATAAATACCTTCGCAAGATCAATGAACTGAAACCGATTTATGTTGTGGTTATTATAGTTAGTTATTTGGGGGGAAGTACCAGCACCGGCTATTAAAAATACAAGTTTTGAAATAAAAAATACGCAACAACAATCGCACAACTGGAAACAACTCGATAGATATCTTCGAATTGATTAATGACAACGCTGGGCTGGCTATTCTGGCCAAAGTTATTATAAAACAACCATAATAAAAAAAAGAACAACAACAACAATAAAAAACTACCTAATTGCCACATGCTAATGACTGTAACGACTACGGTTTGGCAATAAAACGTGGTAACTCTGCAATTGCCCACCCAGTAATTCCAAATGATGTTTAAAGGTTTGAAGATAATTAAGCAAACAATTTGACTTGAGTCGAATTTAGGGCGGCACAGACTCACAATAAAGATATAAGCTACTTTTAAAAAGAAACTATTGACAATGATGAATTTTTTTAAACAAAAGAAGAATCATTGAAAGAACTTTTTCTACTTACATATTCACTCGTGAATGGGTACAGTGATCGCCTGATATAGTAAACAAACGGAATACTGCGAACAGTTCTTGCAACAATTAGGTCACTATATCCAGACATGACTGTAGTTGGTTTTTATTTCAAAAATTAATATGCAAAGTTTTATATTTTTAAGTTGGGTATACAAATTTTTAAATTTTAGACTGTTACTGTAAGAGTTGTTATTGTTATTATTATTTAATATTTTCCCAAAACAAAATAAATGTGATTGTTGAAATTTGGAATCGTAAGAATCTTCAAATGTTTATAGCACAATAAAAAACAATAATTTACAATAATTTCCGAGTTTCACGCTAACGACATTTAATTATAATCGCTGTAATCAAATGATGCCGTCAGATTCTCAAGTTATCGCTTGCCATTTGATAATAAATTAAATACCGGATACCGTTGACAGATCACTGACTTTTTGCTAAGTTGAATTTACCGCTCAAAAGACTCATTGCTCGACAATTACAATACAAAAACAACAACTAACGAGAAGTCATTACTGTAAAGTCACTAATTCACAAGTCAACACGAATTTCGACTTTTTCAAACACTTGAATTGTTTGTTTGTAAATAATGTTTGTTGTTTGTAGGAAAAATTGTTCGCTAATTAAAAAAGATAGCTCATACATTCAAGCTGTCACTTAGAAGTTGGCTTAAACAACCCAATCGTACAAAGTCTCACATAAATAAGATTGTTGGTTAGATTTCCGAAATTTTTGTAAAATATTTGTAGAGGAAAAAGACCAACAGAGAATTTTAAACAGACAATTTTAATCAAACGATATCCAAAAAATTGAAGTTGTTAGGTTATCGTTTTACGTCATAACTTCAGCAAATTTATGACGTAAATAATGTATGTAGCTTAAGGACGTATGTTATATCTATATAAGGCAATAATGTGGCTTAAAAACTCTTCCTTTCTGCAATTGTCCCAATAAAATTTGATGAATCATCTTGAAAGTTCTCATAAGGCTAGAAAGAAAATTCTCAAAATGTTGCTCATACGACGCAAGAAATATTCTAAATTTTATCGAATTGAAAAGGGCTGAACTGTCTTATTATTTTTTGTAACAATAACAATAACGACAAGAACAAATTGACCAGTTTAGCAGTTTGTATTCATATTGTTTTAGAAACAAGTGAAAATTTAAGGAAAATTTCCAATTTCAAAACTCAAGACGAATGAAAAAAGCGATTTTAAATTTTGTAAATTGTAAAAAAACTCACCTGAATTAACGAGGCAACTGAGCAGGACAACAAAACAAATTAAACCGAAATGTGGTGACGCCAATTGACACAGCACCCTGTATCGGATGAGCGATGGCAAAGCAGCGCTGCTTCTACTCTTTTCAGTTGTTGTTATTGTTGTTGTCGTTGTTGATACACCCTGACGAAGCGATTTGTCCATGTTGTTTGGCGGCTGCAGCGATACCATTTGGCCAAGAGCGGATGCTGGATTTCGTGGCAACAGTTGCGGCATTTTAAAAAGACTTTTATTTAAATGGTTGGCGGTTGATTAGTGGCTGACTAAAGCGGACCACATGTATGCGCACGGTAAGTAGGGACGATTTGTGGTGGGACGGAGGGCGGTGAGGAGGGGAGACAGACGCACGCACGCACGAACGTTTGCAGACAGACAACAGTTGCAGTTGTTGGTGGGTTTTTTATTTATTTATTAATTTGTATATTTTTTCTTTATACTTTGACTTGTTTATTTGTTGTTGTTTTTTCGTTTTGTTTTTGTTTCTTTCGTTTTTTCAAATGCAAAAATAAAGCCGAATAAAATCAGGACTCTGCGATGGCGTTAATGATGGCGGCGGCGCAAACGTTCTTGTTCATTGTTGTTGTAGTTGTAAATGAAAATGTAAATGCATGCGCCTGTGTGTGCGAGTATGCGTGTGTGTACGTTGTGCAGGAGTAAGCTTTTATTTTTCGGTTTGATATTTCAATTGTTGTTGTAGCTTCCTTCTTTCTTTCGTTTCGTTTCGTTTCGGTTTGTTTCGTTTCTTTTTTCGGATTTTTCAAAATGGCGGAGGTATGCTCTGCTTCTGCTTCTGCTCTGCTTTTGCATTTGCCACAATTGTGTAATACTTTTTTTTAATGTTTTTACATTTTGTTTACGGTTTTATCGAATTTTTGGTGTTTAATTTGTTTATTAACTTAGTTGTTATTTTTTTCTAAAACAATTTAAATCATTTTTGATATGAATTGTGTTTTTGTTGTAAGTTATTGTCGTGGAGTTGTTTTCAAACTTTAGTTATTATTTGTAAATTTTTTTTCTTTGTTTATTTTTTTGTGTAGAATTGTTAATTTATTTCCTTTTTTATATTAAAATATTATATTTGCACTAAAGTTTAAATGTATATGCATGTATGTATGTATATAATAAATACAGTAATTTATTGTTAATTTTATTATTTTTTTATGCGCACTTTGAAAACTTGTATTTTTAAACAAATAAAATATTCAACAAATTAAGATACGAATTTGATTGTAAACTTTAAAGATTTTTAAAATTACTTTTTGATTTTTTATATTTTTATTTTTTGCCAAACTTGTGTCACGATTTTTTTTTTGTTGTTTTAAAACTTAAGTTATTGTTTATTTAAAACTGTTTTATTGTTTTTAATTATTGTCGAAGTTTCTCTTTCACATAAAAATTATTTTGGAATTATTTTTTGTCAATATTTGAAAAACTGTTATCCGAAAAAAATCCTTTAATTTATTGTTTCCGAAGGAGATTTTGAATGCTTTCACGGGATTATTTTATAACTTCTCTTAATTTGTTAATTTTTTTTGCTTTAAACACAAGAGAGAGACAAATTTTGAATAAATTTTGTTGATAAAATAATTCGAAATAAAATTAAAAAAAGTCTGTCACTTTTTTATGATTTTTCATTTTTCGCACAAACGTAGAAAAGTCCATAAATATTCCGTCATTTTTTTTATTTTGTTGTTGGTTTGTTTTAATTTCAATTTTGTTTATTGTTGTTGTTGTTGTAATTAATCTGAAGCCCCCACTCTGCGCCAAAAACAAAAAATGAAGAAGGACCGTTGTTGTTGTTGTTGTTGTTGCAATGTTGCCGCGCGTTGCTCCAAAAACGCTCGTCAGGGTTTTCACTCGGTCGGTCTCTGACTGAAAATTGCCATTCCAACGCTTTGCGATTTCAGAAATTACTGACTTTGGATACAGGCACAGATACACAACACCAAACGCAATTCACCACGCAACGGCCCCAATTCACCACTTCGGCAAAAAACGTCCAACGAATCGCTCTCATGTTGGGCACACATGTTGGCGCAACATTTCGTTGCTGCCGGTTCGAATCAACTATGCAATGTTTCCTCTTTAGGCCAGTCAGTGTTATTTGTTTGTACAAAACCAAAATGCATTCAAATAAACAACAACAAAATACTTAATGAAATTTTTTTTTTACCACAAACGTGTTTAATTGATTTGAATAATTAATTCGTTTAATAGAAATCATAATTTTTAGTTCACGTTGCAGTAAATAAAGACAAAAAATCTGCCGCAAAATGAAATACATAAGAAAATCATATTCGATTTATAAAAAACTTAAGATCGGATTTTGAATCTTTAGTCTTTTAAAATAAAATTATAACTGAAATCCACTACAAAAGTCGGTTCGAACAGCGTGTCGGGACGTTTCGTTGGCACGCCACACGCCATTCACTCCGGACGTACATTTCGAACGATTCGTTTGAACGAGATGTTTTCTTTTTTTTTTTGTGTTTTCGTTTTTTGTTGTTCTGCTGCTGCTTGAATGTAGAAAAGCTCTTCGTAGTTTCGGTACTTTTGCTCTGCAAAGAGAATATTTATAAGAAAGAAAGAGCGTTAATTATTGGAGAAACTTTTCGGCCTTTGTACAAAAACAAAAAATTGACAGCAGGTAAAAAGTGAAGAAGAAAAAACCAAACACTGAAACAACTTCTCTCGCCCGCCGCAAAAACTGACAACTGCGGCTGCTGTCAACAACAACTAAAATGTATGGTTGTATATGTTTAACACAAAGGCATCAGCAACATCGACAACAACATTGGATAAACGTAAAAAACCAACGCAACCGCAAAACCCAAAAAATATGTTCAAGTTTGTAAGTCGACCACATTTTGTAGCTTTTGTGTTTGTTGTTGTTGTTGTTGTGCTGTGCAACTTTAAACGTACTTTTTTCTTTTGCACTCGTCACAGTATACAAAATACAATATTTACTTTATTTATATGTTCGAGGCATTAAATAAATATTTCGTATTCTGTCCGATTAGTTTAGTCGGTAGCTATACCAAATTATTGAATAGTTAATTAGAAACATTTCATTGAAACAACAACAATAATGAAAAAATCTTTGAAACTCCTGAGCTAACTCAATTTTATGGCAACAAGAACTGATGACAGGCGCACAGACAGACCGTCGACTGACATGGCTAGATCGACTTAGCTTTTCAAGTTTAAATTGTAGCTTTTTATTAAAAGTTTCAATTTCAAAAAAAAATAAAACGCTGATAGTGAGTGTCAAAACTTCGAGTTATCAAGCGACATAATCGCATAACAAGAAAAACTTTGTTTTCTATTAATACATTAGTATATACCTATACATAAGTATGTATGTAAGTACAACCCATCGATGCTCTCGATCTCCGATTTTGCACTTGATTTGGGGTCTCCGCTCCGCATCTACATATGTACATATGTATGAATTTCTTAAGCAACTTAAAACGAAAAAGGTGTGGTGTAATTTACGGTATATGTATGAATATATGCCGATTATACAATGGATTAAGGATCATGATTTACTTCTGATGGATTCCTTCGTTTTCGGCCAATTGTTACATGAGTTTCTAGGTCCATCGACAACACAAGTCCTTAACAAGTAAATTCCTTTTGATTCTCGAACTTTAACACTATGCATTTTGTTTTGTATTTCCTTGTTTTATTTTTCAAAAACTTTCGAAAATATTTCATTTAGTTGTGACATTTGTACGGAACGAAAAAGCCGTCAAGTTAACGCATATTTAATAAAGCAAGGATCTCTCTAAACAATTTTCGGTTGGCGACTTTACAACTTGCTAATATTTACAAAAAATCTTAATTCTTTTACTACAACAAACCAAGATAAAAGAAAAACCATTGTACAATATATAGATTGAAAAAGAAACCAAAACAAATACATAACGTTATTTGATAAAACAATGGGAAATTGCATAAGTGGGAATAAGTTTATGCTTCTATTGTGGAAAAATTTGTTGTTGGTTTCTAAGCTGCAAATCTTGATCGAATATTTAAGTCTAATTATGTGTCAATTATGTGTATGATAGAATATCTTCGGCGAATTGTGGATGTTCAACACATACCAATGACGTTATATAAATCATTGGATATCAATAATTTAGATTTATTCGTGAAATCTTTGGACAACTCAAGCGAATCTGAGGTACCACTTTTCGAATTACTTTACTCAACGCAAAACCAATATTTGGATGAAATTGTCAAAGATGCAGTGGCAACTTTAAGTCTTTCGAGCTGTACTGCTTATCCCTATGCTGAAGCTTTGGAGCGCGCACTCATAGCTGGTAACTATCTAGCTGGTGTTCAATTCGACGATAGTTTAGCAAATATAACTTCATACCCATCGACATTTTCGATTGCCTTGCGTTTCCCCGCCATTTTGCGTACTTCAAAAAATATCGAAACATGGATGACTACAGACCTTTTTATAAAGACTTCTTTTACTGAAGTCAGGAATATCGAGGATAATGATGGTGGTCAACCAGTAGGATATTTGCGAGAAGGTTTTCTGCCCTTACAGAATGCGTTATCGATAGCTTATCTTAAGTTGGCTGGTGGTGTAAACAGTTTGCCCGATGTTGAGATGCAACGCTACCCCAATCCGAGCCGAATTAATGATCATTTTTGGTTAGTTATTGCACCAACTATAGCTTTTTATGTGATTTTTGCGGTTCTATTGCCTTGTCAAACGCTTGTAAAGAATGTTGTCACCGAAAAGGAAAACCAACTTAAAGAAGTCATGCAAATTATGGGTCTGGATAACTGGATTCATTGGGTGGCCTGGTTCATGCGAACAGTTCTGCAGTTAATAACTATGGTCATTTTGGCAGTTATTATATTGAAGGTTCAATGGTTCAACGATATAGCAGTGATTAATAAATCCAGTTGGTCAGCCACACTATGCTTTCTGGTAATCTTTACCATCAGCACAACCTGTCTTAGTCTAATGATGGCGACATTTTTTTCTAAAGTTAATATAGCAACTATGATTTTTGGAAATCTGCTAATAATAAGTGTGATTCCCTTGGCTTTTTATGTACTTGGCAGATTTGAAAAAACTAGTTTCAGCGAAAAACTAAGTTGGTGTATGTTAACTCCTCCAGCCTTGGGTATTGGAATAAAATTGATCGGAGGCTTAAAAGAAAGAGGCAAAGGATTGCAGTGGAGCAACATGTTCCTACCCGTCTTCTACGATGACGTTCTTACAATAGGTACCGTTATGCTGATGATGACTATTTTCAGTATAATCTACATAATTATTGGTTTGTATCTTGAACAAATATTGCCAGGTGATTTTGGAACCCCAAAAATTTGGTATTTTCCTTGTACCGCTGACACGCAAAACACAGTACAGTGATGTGAAAGCCATGCCAGAACATTAAAATGATAGCTCAGCATTTGAATCTGAGCCTTCTGGCAAGCGTATTGGAGTGCACGTCTTAAATTTAAAGAAAATGTTTGGAGACAAGACAGCTGTAAAAGACCTTTCAATGAACATGTATGAGGATGAAATTACAGTATTGTTGGGTCACAACGGCGCTGGCAAGACAACGACTATTTCAATGTTGACTGGAATGATTCCGCCAACATCTGGTACGGCCATCATCAATGGCAGTGATATACGTACAAATATCGAGGGAGCTCGTATGTCAATGGGTATATGTCCGCAGCATAATGTCTTGTTTGATGAATTGAGCGTACGAAATCATATCGTATTCTACAGTTGTTTAAAGGGTTTAAGGGGTGATGCTATTAAGAAAGAAGTCGACAAATTCTTGAAATTAATAAAACTGGAGGATAAGGCGGAAGTGGCGTCTAAAAAACTTTCGGGTGGTATGAAACGTAAACTGTCGATTTGCTGCGCACTGTGTGGAGACACTAAAGTGGTATTTTGTGACGAGCCTAGTTCGGGCATGGATCCGTCAGCAAGACGTCAACTCTGGAATCTATTGAAAGCTGAAAAAAACGGAAGAACACTTTTGTTAACTACACACTACATGGATGAAGCAGATGTCTTAGGCGATCGCATTGCAATTATGTGTGGTGGTGAATTACAGTGCTATGGCACCTCGTTTTTTCTAAAAAAGAAATATGGTTCCGGTTACCATTTGGTTTGTGTCAAGCGAAAGGGGTGCAATGTGGACGAGGTAACCGCTTTTCTTGCCAAATACATTCCCAACATTAATCCAGAAAGCGATATTGGAGCTGAGTTGAGCTACAGACTACCCGATAGTTATGCCTCTGTATTTCAGACAATGTTTCGCGATTTAGCGTCAAATTCAGATGAGCTTAATTTAAATGGGTATGGGATCGGAATTACCTCAATGGAAGAAGTTTTCATGAAGGTCGGCGCTGAAAGTGGTACTATTTCAGCTGAGCATGATTTTGGAACAACGCGATATGATCACATTTTTTCAGGTAGTGCAATTCAACATTAAAGCTTAAGACGAAGCCAATGGCTTGCAATGATCATGAAGACGGCTCTATACACTTGCCGCAACATAAGAATATTACTAATACAAATCTTTATAACTGTTATAATTATTATTATTCCATTTCTTATAAATCGAATGAGTTCTACGGGATATAACAAACCGCTAACACCGATAACTTTTGGTTTGACTCAATATCCAATCGCTGTGACCATCTTGGAAACCACAATCGATGTTGAGTCAAATTCGTTAGAAGCTAAAATTGCCAATGAGTACAGATCAATTGCTAATTCATACAGCAATAAGCACACCTTTAAATCGACTGGCGAAAAAAGTTTCTCAAACTGTATACTGGAATTCGGTCAGACTAAACAAGAATTAATTAATTCAAACTACTTGGCAGCAGCTACCATTACTCAGGGTAAAATAATTGCCTGGCTCAACAATCAGCCACTTCATACAGCGCCATTAACAGTCAATATGGTGTACAATGCAATGGCGAAAGTAATTGTTGGTCAAAATGCGGAAATTATTGTTACAAATGCTCCTCTGCCTTTTAATACAAAAACGCAACTGAAAGGTTTTGAAACTGATATTATATGTTTTTAATATTGTTTCTAATGTTTTTGTGTCTTACTCTGGGTATTGTGAGTCCCGTCTACATAATTCTTCCAATTACGGAACGCTTGTCGCGTTCAAAATTACTTCAGTTAATTGGTGGCGTTCAAGTTTGTACATTCTGGTTAACACATTATCTGTGGGATCTTACAACGTTTTTAATTATAATACCATTGTAATCATCATCATAAAAGTAAAAGGATTTTCAACAAACGAGGAATTGGGATATTATTTCTTGTTCTTTCTCATTTTCGGATGCGCCATGCTCTCATTGATATATTTATTAACATTCATATTTAACAACACGGCTGACGGTTATACGTATGCATCTACAATATGCCTTTATAGCGGTTTATCTTTCTTCACTCGATACCTCCCACAAGTGAAAAAACTAAAGACTTTCTTAAAAATATTTCCACATAACGCAGTCGTGTCAGGTGTGTTTAAAAGTTATATCAATTCAATCACACGAACTGCGTGCACCAATGATCTTTGCGATGCCAACTGTTTCCTGAGTGTTGTCATACAACACCGTTCCTTGCTTGGAACGACCCGGGAATATTGGAGGAGATCATATTTATGGTTATAGTAAGCGTTGTTATATTTGTTATTCTCATTTTAATTGATATTGGAGTACTGCAAAAGCCCTTTCAATATATATACGACAAAATAGTATTGAGCATTATGAAACCGAAATCACGCCCTAATGAGGGAAATTTCGAAGATGACGTACAACGTGAAAAAGAACTTATATCAGCTATGACAAATGACGCGATTTCACATCAAAACCTGGTGCTAAATCGTGTATCTAAAATATATTTACGATTAAAGGCCGTTAATGATGTATCTTTTAGTGTGAAACGAGCGGAATGCTTCGGTTTGCTTGGCGTTAATGGTGCCGGTAAAACCACACAGTTTAAAATAATGACTGGCGAAAGCATAATGACTTCCGGGTCCGCTTATATAAACTCCATGAATATTAATTCAGAAATGTGGAAAATCTACAATTATATTGGATACTGCCCCCAATTCGATGCACTGCTCGAAGATCTAACTGGACGCGAAACATTAAAAATCTTCTGTCTTCTACGAGGCATAACGATAAATCGTATGAAATTCATTTCAGAAGAGCTGGCCAAAATGTTCGGGTTCAATAAACACATAGATAAGAAAATCAGAGAGTACAGTGGTGGCAATAAACGCAAGTTGAGCACAGCTATAGCGATGATTGGTAATATAAAGATAATATTTCTGGACGAACCAACAACCGGCATGGACCCAGCAGCCCGACGACATCTATTGAATACGATTTGTTACATTCGTGCTTCCGGCAAATCAATTGTTTTGACTACTCACAGTATGGAAGAATGCGAAGCGCTCTGTACGCGATTTGCTATAATGGTAAATGGAGAATTCAAATGTATTGGCTCCACGCAACACTTAAAGAACACTCTGTCCAAGGGTCTAATATTAAAAATTAAAGTCCGCCAAAATAAAGAAAAACCAAGACGTGCCTCGACGAGTAGCACCAACTCAAATGCTGATCCAGCGACCATTGAAACATACAATGTCGACGAGTATATTAACACTGTTAAGGAATTTGTAGAACGTGAATTTGAACAAGCGATATTACAGGAGGAGTATCAAGGCATTTTAACTTTCTACATTCCACTCTCCAGTATTGAGTGGTCGGAAATTTTTGGGTTAATTGAAAGCAATCGCGAATGGCTCAACATCGAAGATTACTACATAAGTCAGACAACGCTCGAGGAGATCTTTCTTGAGTTTGCCAAGTATCAACACGAAGACGATAACACTTGATTATGTTTGTTTAAAGGCTCAAATACATGTTGTTGTTTTTTTTTAACATTTTTAATATTAAAAAAAACATTTTGAAATTCTACTGTTGACACAGTCGTGTCTGTATATAGGGAACTAAATATTGCAGGGACTGTTCACTTTATCCCGGTTGTTCACTTTTTCAAGGTGGACATTGTTGTTGTTTTTGCGTTCAGATATTGACTTTTGGACCGCCTTTTCACGTAGACTTCGCATTGCTATATATACCAGCATTATAAGCAGAGTTTTTTTGTGTGTTTTTATTGCTATCTGCTTGAAGTTGCTTTCAAAATTTTATTGACTGACCTCCAAATAGTGAAACAAATTTTGAAAAGCATTTCGATTGTTCACTATTTAGAGTACTTCATGTTAAAAATTTCGGTGTTCACTATATCGAGGTGTTCACTATATAGGGTGTTCCTAGACACGACTGTAATTCAATTTTTTTTCTTTATCAACATCAGAGGGGTTGGGCAAATAGACGACGATTTCTGCAGATAAACTCTTTTGTCAGATGGAAGTTTCGTCTTGGTCAATATCGGCGAATATTCGCCAGTTACTTTTCTCAAAAGGTCGATTGTGTTTTATAATGTTCCTGCTTAATCAACTTACTTATTTACTTACCTACTGCAATATGCTGTGACAACTGAAGATTATTTACAATAACAAATTGTTAGCGCTTTTAAATTAAGTATTTAAAATTTCAAATGTTTTTCATTGGATTTTGTGGAAAAATTTAAAGAAGCTTTTATAAAAACATAAAATTTCGAAATAAATCTCGAAATTTACAACATTAATTAACGTCAACACGTACACACACACACATGTATATACACGCACATTAAAACACAAGCACAAACTCAGCACAAGAATTTAAGGCAAACATGGCGGGCGCTGGCCTCACAAGCCACTTCCGGCATTTATTTTGCTTATTTTTGTGTTTTGTCGGCTAAAATACTACGACCAGAAATAGAGGCGCGTAAATTGCAATATCAACAACAACAAGAACAACAACAACAGAAGAGCCCCACACTCAGCACGCCACAAAAAAACAAAATAATGCGAAGAGAGGAGAAGAGAGAAAAAAATACACCAACACTAAAAGCGACCACCAAACATGCACAAAAACCAACAACAAAGCAAGGACATAAAGGAAGACGAGTCGAGTCGAGGACGAAACAAAACGAAGCAAAACCAAAGAAAAAGCAAAGGAAGTGAATGGAAGTTTGGCATTCGATATGTTCTTCGGCGCATGTCCTTGCCGTCCGTCGGTCCGTCTGTCCATCAGTCGTTTTGTTTTTCCGTCTGCCTGTGATGGCCACCAACACCAATGAAACGAAGTACATAAACGCCGCTGGTCTCTGTGCGTGTGAGTTTATGTGTTCGTATAGATGAATGCTCCCCGGCTGGCGCTGAAGTGGGCGGACTTTGCAGCGAAAGAAATCCCCTTCGCAGAAGAAACCATTTCAGGACGGAACATCACGATACGCGCACATTTGCACTACGTTCGCCATGGCGCCAGGACGTGCGTACGCGCGACTCGTGGTACCACTCTGAGAATTATAATTGTTGTTGCTGCATTCGCCTCGGATTCTAAGCGTTGTTATTTCAAATCAAGAGAATTTTTTTTAAGTTCTGTTGTGCAATAACTATAATTGTTTAATAAAAAAATAAAAGCTGTGTTTTTTTTTTTCATTTCTAAACCGAATGTCGTAATATACAAGAATCGTATTTCGGAAAAAAGAGTACGAAGAAAAAGAAAACTGTTCTTGTTATTGCGAAACAGTTAGTGACGATTCTTTTATATCCAAAGTATAACAAATATGTTTTTATTAAAAAATTTATATATGGTACTTCGATGTCCGACTATTTGATTGAATCCATGGAGTAATATTTCCGTTTATTGCATTAAAGGGAAATCGAAAAAAATCCTATGAAACAAATTCTTTACAAGTTATTTCGGAAGGGATTGTTTTTACTATAAAAGTACTCGTAAGTTTAAGATCCTAATCGCAAAAAGAAACGCAATTTGGTTGAATAAAAAGGTTAGGAAAGTAGAAATGAGAGCGCCAATGAATTTGAATTGAGCGAATTCACCTCGATTTCTACCTCACCTCATTTTCTCCCTTATTTAGAAGTTTTTTTTTTTGTAATCTTCTGACAATTAACTACGTTACTAAACAATTAAGTTTTCAAAGAGAGAAACCTTATCGAGGTGACGCGGAACATTTGTCTCCTTTCCTTTCCTTACCTTATATTTACTTTACACCATGCAAAAGATCTTTTAAAGTTTTATCGATCAAAATAATAAGTAAATAAATAAATTTTGTGAAGAGGTAACATTTGGCTGTGCGTGGGTTCTCCTTATATCACAATCCGTCTTTACCACAATAAAGCTGAACAGAAGTTTCGGATCGCGTGGTACGTTATTACATTTGTCCCACACTTCTTTTGAATTCAATTTTTATTTTTTTCGGAAAAATTCCATTTTTTGTTTAAATTTAAACAAAATTATAATTAAATCCACAAAAGTTTAATTTATTAAATATACAATACATACATATACATACATACATACATACATACATACATACATACATACATACATACATACATACATACATACATACATACATACATACATACATACATATAAACAAATGAAAAAATGTTCACATAATTTTGACTATAGAAATTAATGTACGAAACAACATTTGTTGAGCAACTTCTCGCAAATGTTGCCGAAGAAGCACAACGCTACACTGGCTGATCGAGATGTGGTTGCGCCGGCTAGGCGAGCTCAGGGTGACATAAAAGTTTCAACCTATCCGGCAGAGGGCATTCCAATAAAAATCGGTAATAACGATAAATACACAAACAACAAAGTCAAAGCAAAACCAAATTTAAAAACTATAAAAGAAAAAAGAAAAACACCAAATTTGTCGAAACGAAAAGAAATATGCGAAAGTTTTCATCTGCTCTCCCGACAAACCATAAACTGTGATTGTGGTTATCAATTTGAATGTTTTTATGATAAATTTAACGCATTTTTGTCGTTTCCGCCGCCGGCTTTTGTCGACACAGCCAAAACTTTACTTCTTGTTCTCACACAATTTTCAACCAAAATGTTTTCATATCGGGTATAAAATTTACATATTTTATAAATAAATGCTAATAATAATATAAAAGAAAAATTTACTTACGAAATAACTAATTTACTTAGAATTGTATGGACTTAAATTAATAAAAATGTGGTTTACTTTATTATGGTTAGTGTTGACGAATTACATTTCATCATAAAGATTGATGACAGAGTGACTCAAATATTTGACCGTTTTTTTGCCGCGTTGCCAACTGCCTGTACTATTGCATTTCACAGTTCACTGCCAAACAGTTCCTCATCATCTAGACAAATTCTCCAAACTTTCCAAAAGCTAAAATTTCCACGAATTTCGCATTTCTCTAACAATTTCTCGTGTTCCTTACATGTCATTCGCTTTGCGACCACCACTAGCAAACTAAACCATCACTAGCTTTCAGTTTGTGTGTGTAAATTTTTCGCATAGCATTCATTATGTGAAAATTCACGGAGAATTTGAATTTCAACTTCTTTCAAAAACCGCAACTTACAAAATTATTTGTAAAGAAAAGCAAATAAAAAAAACTATTACAACAACAAAGAAACGTGAAAAGTAAGCTATTAACATCAAAATTCCCAATTGGAATTTCGTCTGTACTCGCAAAATAATTTGATGGAAAAAGTGAAAAGAACAATGTGGAAAAGAATGCGAAAAGAAAAAAAAAATTTACCGTGAGCCGCCGCGAGCAGCTTTTTTGTTTTTGGTTGGACACCACCACGCCTTCTGCTTGCAATAAATGCAACTAGACGCTCCGCGCGCGATGTTTGAAATAAAAAAGCGAAAATGCTGAGCAAAAAAAATAAAGAAAAAATGCCGACGAAAAGTAGATTTTCTGTTCGAAACAGATTTGTTTTGTTTTAAATTTCAAATTTAGAAAATTTTCATTTTCCTTTTTGGAAAAAACAGTTAACAAAAATCACAAGCAAATTTAAAAATTTTTGCATTTTAACGTCCCCCGTTTTCTTTTCTTTTACTTCGTTTTTTTTTTTGCATTTTCGCACACGTTCGTGGGTGTTTTCGTGTTTCGTTGCCGTTTGCATCATTTTCCTTCTACGTTTTTCGTTCTTATTCGCTTGTGCTTGTTTTTCTTTTTCTTTTGTGCAACGAAATCTCGGTTTTCGGTGTGTGTTTGTTGTGTGCTGGTGAATAAAATTTTCTAATTTCTTGTATTTTTTCTTGAATTCCAATTGCAGTTGAAAACGAAAGAAAACAACCAAACAAACAAACATAAAAAGGAGAGGAGTGTTCAAAAATTTCGTTAACGTTTTTTGCGTGTCGCAAAAGCGACAAAGAAATTTTGTCGTTTTCGTTTCTTTTATTTTTATTGCAACAACAAAAACAAAAACAACAAAAAACCGAAAATTTTTGTACGCCAACTTTAATTGAAAAAAAAAAAATAATAATAAAAATAAGAAAAGACGAACAAAAACAAACAAAAAGTAAATAACAATAAATCAATCAAACAAACGACTATAAAATATTTGCAAGGCAATAAATTCGAGAAAATATTCAATATTGTTAGCAAACGCGCCCCAAAGAAAAACCGATTCCGCGGATATAAATCGAAATCTTACAACATTTTTGCTGGCGAAAATTGTCTGAAAATTAAAGAAAACGCCGCAACAACAACAAAGGAAGCGGTAAGTCTGTCTCCCCTGCCTTTGTCTACTCGACTTACAACAATTTTCTTCCGATCATTCACTTTTCCTGTTTTCCTAGTTTGTAGGATTGATTCCTCGTGTTTTTCTTTTTTTTTTGTTTTTTGTATTTCGAACGCCTTTTGGCGTTTTTATTGATTTTGTGCATTAATTTTTCTGTGCTCTGTTCTGTTCTTTATGACTGATAACTCCCATTCAGAAATAGTTTGTTTTGAGTTGATTTTTATTTTGTTAACTCTTTTTCGACGATAATTTATTGCTTGACTTTGTAATTATTTGCGTTTTAATATTGATTATAATTTATGTATTTTAGAATTTAGAGTATTTCAAATGTAACAGATTCTGCATTAATTCAAAACAACTTTTGGATTAATAAATAGATGAGCTAAATATTTTTAGCTTATAAGTATACATTTAAATAGTTAAAAACCTACTTAAGAATCTTGTATTGCAATCGATCATTGATTGATTGACTGCATCGAAAATCAAACATCGAAAAAATGTTTAATTTGACTGTGTAAAAAAAATCGTTAAATTTTTGACGGCTTTTAAAAGTCCTTCGGTGGAACTAAAATTTTCAGAAATGTGTAGAATTGGTTTGAATTGTAGCTCGGCTTTCGACCCTTCAAAGTTCAAAACACTGAAAGATATTTAGGGGGAATTTAATATCTTTCTCTTTTTAAAAGAAAACTGCAGCATGGTCAGTGAAATTTTTTATAAAATATCGGGAAAAATAAAATTTTAATTTTTAGTTCATTCAGTGTAAAATATTTAATGGATGTAAAATGGGTGTAAAGTATTTTCGATTGAATGATGGCATTATTTCAGAATTAAATCAATTTAATGATTAATACCTGTAGGTAATTTTTGTTAAACTGTTTTTGTTCCTTTTTATTTATTTATTTTTTGCTTCGTCTGCCCCTTCCCATGCAAATTGCTCATCGGAATCGGAATCGGTGGTGCACATTCATGCACGGGCCCACTTATTTTGTTGGTAAAAAAAAACACTTAAACTCCGAAAACTGGTTTAAGTGCAGAGACGAGTGTGTCGGATTTGCTGCTGTTTATAGATAAGGTTTAAACACCGACGCGACTCGACGCAACGCAACACAATTGTCAGACAGAAAATGACGACGAAGACGCAGAAGACCCCTCCACACATTATACAACTTTTAAAGTAATATCTACCATTTGTTATTAATTTTTTTTTTTGTCTTGAAGCATTTTCATGTTGATCAAAGATCAAAATTAATATTATGTATGCCTTGTAGGAATACAAGTTTTCGAAAGTCTACAATATTGACAGTTGAAGTAAGAGGAGGAGGTGAGGAAAGGCACAGGAAAAGCCAGAAAATTCACTTGTTCCGCTTTTCGACTTGGCTTGGCTAAGTTGAGTGGCTGGGAATGCGAACGAACGTCAAGAATGTTGTTCGTAGAGTATTATTCTTCATCTACTTCTTCTTTGGAATGTCTCAAAAAAGTGGCACAAAATACCGTTTGGTTACGACTTAATAAACATTTTGAAATTTTAATGTCGAAATGTATCTTCCCATATGCCTGCCGAGTTATCTTTACATTTTACCGAATCGGAATCCTTTCATATTTTGTAAATTTCTTTAAAATAACTCTTTCAATTTGGTGTTTTGTAAAACATTTTGAATTCACTTTAATATTGATTATATTATTCAAATCATTACTCAAATTTCATGTCAAATGTTCATTCAAAAGTAAAACATCTCAAATATTGGTAAAGTTTGAAATTTAATTCATTTTCAATATTTTGTACATTTATAATTAAAAGTTTATTTTGAATTGCGATACGTGACGATATTACAGGGATTATATAATTGTTTTGTTAAAATTTTTCTTTATTTGTGCTCTGAGTCACAAGATTTTAATTCTTTGCCCTTGTTTTTTGTTTTGAGCTTTTCCAAAGTTTCCTTCGAGCTAAGAGTTTACATAACGCATATTTGCATCTATTTAAATTAGTTTAAAAACATTTTTCGTTTTTTATATTTACTAGTAAGTACCATTATTACTCATCGTAAATAAAAAAAACACCTGTTGTTATTGTTGTTGTTTCTGTGTGTGTCATCTTGATGCGAGTGAGCAACTGGTTTTCTATTGTTTGGTTTTTTTGTTCTTGCTTTGCTTGGCTTTGCACAAAATATGTTGATAAGAAATTTCTTATTATTTTTCAAAGTTTATTTTTTTTTCTATTGATAATATTTCTTTTTTCTATTTTGTATGTCATACATTGTTTTTTTTTTTATAAATTAGATTTTAGCTCTTCCTCTCTAATTAATTAATATGGACTTTTATTGACAAAACAAATTCAAAACGAATTCAGACGCTTCTTCCAACCTCAAAAAAAAACAAACTTTGATATTGTTTTTATTAACAATTTCAAATTTTGGCTTTGTTTTATATATTTTTTTTTTGTATTTAGAAATATTTCTTTTAAACTTAGTAATCGACTTTTGTCTTCCTTTTCGAAACATCAGCGTAAAATTCGAACAAACTAAAATTGCATTTTCAATCGATTTTAGTAAGTTTTTCTTTAATACAATTTAAAATTATACTAGCATTAAACAAATTTAAAATTCCTTCGGAATGAGTTAGTACTACGAGATCTTTTAAAAGTGCATTTTTACTATAAACAACATTGGACGACTCTCGTAGTCCAACTAAGAGAAATTGATTTTAATCGTTTCGGGACATTTTAATCGCCTTCTTGAATATGCGATTATCTTCGATCTGTTTCTCCGATAATTTGTTGGTTAACTGCTTGATTTGTTATTATATTTTTATGTTTTTATATAATTTCAAATAAATTGAAAGTTCTGTTGAACATATAAAATTCGCTTTCGTATAAACTTTAGTTGTTGTTTTTATTGCGTATGCTACTAGTTTTAGCTATAGTAGAATTCTTGCATGTGTATTAATAATTTATAAATTTACTTGAATCTTTCAATTAAAAATGTTGAATTCCCATTTAAAATATTCGATGAAAAATCAAAGTACACCTTACGCAAATTTATGTATATTTTGATATAACCGTAAATAATGTGACTAACATTTTTTCATGTATGTGTTTATTCTTTCTTTGCTGCGCTTTGTCACGCTTACAAACAATCAAATTCACTTTAAAAAAAAAAACAATCACGGAAAAAATTCTTAAAACTAAAACGAAAAAAAAAACCAACATAAATCGTGCGCGCTTGTAGGTCTTTTAAAGATCCTCCTATGTTCCTTCAAACGGGAGGGGGTGGGAAGGGAATACGCCCAAATCAGCAGCAGCAGCAACACCATCACCAACAGCCACACCACCAGCAGCAGTCGCACCATCAAACGCACCATCCCACGCACGCACAGCAACAGCAGCTGCCGCAGCAGCAGCAGCAGTCGGTGCACCACGGTCATCAACAGCAGACGCATTCCCACCCCCACCCTACGCACCAACAGCAGGTGCAGCAACAGCAGCAGCAACAACAACAGCATCATCATCAGCCGCCGCAGCTCTCTTACTATTCATACCAACTGAACCAAGCTCCGCAGCAGCCGCAGCAACATCCACAGGCTCAAAATAATGCCGCACCTTCGCCGCCGACACAAGGTTCCAACACGCCAGTCAGTTCTAGCGCCAATGCTGCCGGTGGTGGTAGTGGCGGTGGCAGCGGCCAAAGTTCTAGCGTCACTAGCATCGCGCGACAACATGCCGCCGCAGTCGCAGCTGCTGCTAACATGCAACAACACTATTCAGCAAGTAATGCTGCAGCGGCGCTCATGCAAGCGCCGCCTCCCAATAGCAACGCCGCTGCTGCTTTTATGACCACTACATATTTGCAGCAGTATCACCATCATTCACAGTCGCAAGCAGCAGTAATGGCTGCTGCAGTTGCGGCTCAACAATATAATAGTGCCGCTTCTGCTGCTGCGGCCGCTGCTGCTGCCGCCGCTTCTGGTAATCATGGCGGCGGTGGCGGGCAGTCCGCGCACACACTCTATCAGTCGCAACAACAACAACAACAACAGCAGCAACAACAACAGGCACCACCGCCGCCACAGCACCACACGCTACAGCATCATCCGCAAGCGGCGACACTGCAAACTCACTATTATCAAGCTAGTTCAGCGGGCGCGGCTGGACCGACGCCTGGCCCGCCGTCACATATGCATCCACATTCGCATCATCATCATCCGCAGCAGCATCAGTTGCGCAGTGTGCTCACTGCGGCGCCACCACCGCCGCATCAACGTCAACCACAGCCAACGTATTTGGTGTCTGCAAATGCGATTTTTGCACTCCCTGCAGGTGCGCTGCCGCAACGAACTTCGCTATTAAGTGGCGGCGGAGTTGCCACACATCAACAGCCAGGCGGCGGTGCGGGAGGTAGTGTCTCTGTCGCACCCCTTCTACAGTCTGGTGCACGCGGCACCGGAGCAGTTGGACCCACTGCGTACATTCCATCGCAGTTTTGTCAACCGCCGCTGCCAATGGGCACAACAACACAACCGCTGATGGCCGCCTCCGCCTCAATGGGGGGCGCACCTACATTGCAGACATATGGCGGCCATTTGAACAATGCCGCCGCAAGTTCATCATCGTCGTCCACTTCGCTAACGACGCCTGCAAGCAGTAGCGCTATCGGCGGTGGCAATGAAACTATGAAGCCGCCACGAAAACACGCCATTCCCATAATACATCCGATTACGCATGAAAACGTACTCGATCCAAAGCCTGCGAAAAAAGGCGCTGCGACCGCCGCCATCGATCCGAAACCCTCTAGTGGCGCTCTAAGCGGCGTTGGCTGTACAGAAACAAACTTCAGTTTGCAGCCAAAAGAGAGCGACAAATCGATAACAGTTTCGTTGGCAAAGGCACCATCCGCGATATCTGTTTCTTCCACCACGAAGGAGAAAATCGATCAGCAAATGCAAACAGATGCGGTGCGTGATAAATGCGGCAAATTTCCAGTGTCCACCGCCACCCCTATAACTACATCAGCCGTTGGGAACGACGCAAGTGCATATGAAGCACATGTCACAACAGATTCCTCGCCCGCCATTTCGACAGCTTCGGGTGGCGATGATGATTTCGACGAGCAGTCAACGGCTGCTGATGAAATGATTACGCCTCGCACCGATTTGGATACGGATAGTAATGAGCTCTGCTGCGAAGGCGATGAAGAACAAATTACGGTGGTTGTAGTCGATCAAGAAGAGAAACAGACGGTGGAAATGCAAGATGAGTTAAAATATGGTGAGCAGGATATTGTTGCCGCCACCGCTGTCAGCACAGGGACAGATGATGCCGCCGATGTCGTCGAAACGGGTAAATTGTTGCATTTGTATATTTTTAGTATTTTTGTTGTTGTTGATGATCTTGAATATGTTTTGTATTGTTCTTGAGTAAATTTTCCAAATTTGTCTATTCTTTCCACTTTTTTTTTAAGTTTTGAATTGTTACATTTTAACAAAAAACTTTCGATGCCAATAGTAGAAAAATTTGTTTAAAATTTGTTCAATAAAAAAATAAAAACTTTACCCACTCTATAAGCTGGGGTAAATATTTATTATAAAAAAAAGAATTTTTTTATGACATTTAAAATAAAGTATGCATTTCGAAATTAGATAAAATCAATTGGCACAATATGATGAATTAATTCCAAATTGCGAAGAAAAGAGCACTTGTCAAGGATTTATGCTCCAAACAAATTCAAAAAAAAAAAATGTGAAATAAAATTGTGCTATCTTAATTGCATTGATTTCACCTCGTTTCAGTTGAATCCGCGTCTCGGGTCGATGTTGTGCTCAATGACCAAGACCAAGATGACGAACTGTTAGCGCAGGCGGCAAGCGAAGAAACAATGCAAATTCAAGACAACAAAGAGATCCAACAAGATTTCTTAGTAAAATCCTTCAAAGAAAAGCAACAGCAACAACAACAACAAGAAGAAGATGTGAAAATGACAGCAACAAATTTTGTAACAGAAACAAAAACAATCACAGCCACTGAGGACGAAAGCAAACGCTTATTAAAATCCACAACTACGACACCAATTGCTGGTGTCGTGCCGTGGCAAATTGATCAAAGGCCGCAATCATCGTTAAACAAGCAAAGTAATTTTATAACTAAAACATTTGAAATCGGTCTGTTTGACCATTTAAAAATTATGTTTTAACAAAATTTAGAAAAACACAAAATTTTGAATTTTTGTCTTCCGAAGTTTTGCATCTCAAAATTGGATGACATTGTTATTGGCATTTAAAAAAAATTATTTTTAAAATTTGGCGATTAATATCTGTTCGTTTTTTCGATAATCGAATTTCGTACTTAATTTTGTTAAACATAGTTAAATATCGAAATTTTTTTAGCATTAAGGCCCAAACTTATTCATGCGCATATTACAGACACAGCAAGTGCTATAACCATTGCATATGCAAATGAAGTGTCAGCAGCTGCATTATCCAAATCGTCACAATTGAAATCCACAAAATCAACAACATCAACAACAACAGCTGCAACAATGACTAGTGGAACAATAGCTGCACCAGTAGCAAATACAACAACTACTGCGAAAGTTCAACAAAAACTTACACCAACCACTTCAGGCGCCTCATCGTCTGCTACATCGACTCCAACTCACCAGCAGCAACAACTACAACAACATCTGCAGCAGCCACAACAACAGCTTCAGCAGCAGCTTAAAAAATCAACAGCAAATTCAACTGTTGCTGCCTCTGTAAGTGCAAATACTACAAATGCTGCTGCTGCCAGTTCCTCAAAGAAAAATCGTAAAGCGACCAAACGCGCCAAGGAGAGCCAAAAGAAGCTGAAACAAAACAGTGACAGCAGCACAATACGAAGCAACTCATCCTCAAGCAGCAACAACAACAATAATCTAAACAACAAGAGCACTTTAAATAACGCCAGCAATAGTTTCAACAATAACAACAACAATAGTGCGACAGCAACTTCAACGACGATAACGACGACAACAGCAACCACAGTAACAACAAGCATCCTGACTGATTTAAATAACGCTAATTGTAGTAGCACTAGTAGTAATATTAACAGTAACAGTAGTAATTTAAGAGAAACCCCCTCAGCGATGAATTTGAGGCAACAACAACAGCAACACATGCGTGCTACCAGCAGCAATATTAACAACAACAGCAGCAATGTCTGCAATAAAAACAGTGGAGGTTCAACGCGCCTAGGACTGGTATCTAAAGCGGATTTGAAATGTAAATAAATAATTTTTTTGTTGCTTTAAATTGCACTATTCGGCATAGTTTCAACAACTTAACAAAAGATTTCAGCAGTATTTTTAAAAAGTTTTGAATGGAGATGGTAAAACTGTACTTAGCATTTTGATATCAATATACAGATGTCGCTTAGTTTTAGGCATAAGTTTTTTTTTACATTTAACGGACATTTTAAAGTCGAATATTTTACTCGTCATGTGATACTTTCAAGAATTTTTGTATGATGATTCGATTTTTAAAAAGACTTTTGTTTACCGACTTTAAATTTTTTCCTCAAAAAAAAATTCTATAGTACATTTTAAAATTTCATTTGTAATTAGTTCTAAGTTGTGGGTTGTATTGTGCAGAGTATAATTGAATTATTTTGTTCAATTATTTTAGAACTTTTAAACTTGTTTAAACAGTTTTAAATTTTTTTATTAAAAAAGTGCACCATTTATGGGTATATTTAAATTTATTCACCGGCTTAAACAATTATTTTGTCATCTTCATTCATTAATTTAACGAAAAAGTTGAGATCTAAATTTGTTGATGTTGTTTAGTGTAATCAGACAAAAATTTGATTATTGTTCTAAATCATGGAAATAATATTTGTTTGCTTTACATTAAACCTTTTTAATTCTTTGAACAACTTCAATATAATTGATTTTTTTGTTTCATCTTATTAACCAACTATAACTTGCTTGCAAAAAACAAGGTGATTCCCTGGCGGAAGGCACGACAACAATAGCAACCGCAACGCCACGTCAACACATCAAAACACAAGAAATTGTCGCACAATTTTTGCAGCCATCATCGACATCGTCAACTGCAGGAGCGGCTAAAACTCACGAAGAACACCAACTGCAATTTCTTAACAGTTCGTCATCGGCCTGTGAGGACGATGAAATCCAGCTGCAGCAACAACAGTTGCAACAAGTAGATGCCGCCACGAGCGGTGCGGAAGAATTGCGCTTCGGCGATTTCGGTGCGGCCGAAGAAAAAGAAACCGACAAACTGACTGAGCTTAAAGCGACCACCATCACCACCACAATCAACCCCCACGCAACAGCAACAACAACCACAACTGCAGCAGCAGCAGCAGTAATAACAAAAGTTAACATAAAATCAAAAACAGCAGCGGATACTGTTGATGCAAGCAGCACCAGTAGCACCGCCGGTGGACATTTTAAAAATGCCTCGGTAGCCATTAAATCGCATAAAGTCGTTGGTGGATCACCAAAATTTGTGCTCCGCACAAAGCCACAACAGAGCTTGAAATACACGCTGGAAGAACTTAAATCGATGGCAAAATCAAATGAGGCACGCAAACCGCCAATGGTCAATTGCCACAAGGGCGATTGCATCTCACAACTCTTCGTATCGCGTCAACATCATCAGCAATCACAGCAGCAACACCACCATTTGACTCATTCAGGTGCTGCTGGGCACAACGTTACACCGCTGGCGCTGCATCAGCATTTGCATCAGCAATATCAGCAAATGAACTTCTCCGAATCATTGGAGTTTGTTACGGGCAAGCGGCGTGGCGGTGGCGGTCAAGCTAAAAAGCAGCCACACCACGACCAGCATCAGGCAGCTGGCGGGATTGGTAGCGGTGTGACAGGACTTGCGCGTCTTAGCGGTCTAAATGTTGGTGGACTCGGTGTTCATCAGCGAGAAACCGAAATCATTCGCGTTCATCTCTCACTCAAAGAGGAAATTAAGTTGTCCGAATGCGAAAATGCTTGGCAGCCGGAAACGCTGCGCAGCAAATCCTCATCGAGTTCACCGTCCGCCGGTCCAAATGATGATATGGATGCTGTGTTGAAAAAAGTGCGCGGCGTACTTAACAAACTTACGCCGGATAATTTCGATGTGCTGCTTAAGACAATGACAAGCATCTCAATGAATACGCAGGAGAAAATGCAACAAGTAATATTATTTTATAAACACTCTATTTCGTTTGATACTACAAACATTTACTTAAAATGAGGTTTAGTTGGCGCAACTAATGTCTCGTTCTATATTAATGTTTGTTATTGTGTGCGAATTGTTTTGAAATCGCGGTTTAGGTTTTGTTTTTAAATTAGCTTTTTTAAAGTTGGTTTTATTTATTGAATGTAAGTGTAGCTTTGCAGAAGAAGGAACTAAACGCTTTGGGCCGATTTTTTTAGACTGGTAGTTCTTTAAGCTTATGTGTGGCTAAAGGAAAAGTACAATGATGCTGTTACTATTTTCGGAAAGTTATACATACGCTTATGTCAACAATTGATAAATGACTATATGCATTTTTGTTTGTATTAAGTTGCTTTATCAGTTCAGTGTTAATTTTCCACATTCTGCCCAAACGGTTTGAACCTTTCAAAACAATTCGTTCTGATTTACGATTAGAGATCAAAACTACTTTTTTATTCCTGTATCAATCGAAACTTTCTTCGCAGGTTATGTTGCTGATTTTCGAGAAAACTGTTAGCGAACCGAATTTCGCACCAACCTACGCCAAATTTTGCAAAGTTCTCTTCCAGGAAATCAAAGCCGAATCAAAATCCCTTTTTAACAGTTCGTTAATTGTGCGCATACAACACGAATTCGAATCAAATGTCAATGATGCCGACGCCAAAAAACTAAAACTTCAACCACTTGTGGAGCGTCTTGAAGCCAGTACAGATGCTAAGGAACGCCTCGAATTGCAGGCCGAGCTCGACGATCAAGAATATCAATTTCGGCGACGTGCCTGGGGCACAGTGCGATTTATCGGCGAAATGTTCAAGTTGCAATCGCTTACAAGCGATCGTGTACTAACCTGCATTGAATCGCTGTTAAAGCATGGCTGCGAGGAGAAGCTGGAGTACATGTGCAAACTCGTGACAACTGTCGGTCATTTACTCGACGGCACATCGCCCGACAATAATATTCGAATGGATAGAATCTTTCGACGAATACAGGAGTTTGTGCAGAAATCACGGGGCAGTGGCGGCGTTGGCAGTAAAGCATCAATTGCTGCAGCGGTGGCATTAGCACCGAAAATCAGTTCGCGTGTACGTTTCATGATGCAGGATGTTATTGATTTGCGCTCACGCTACTGGGATCAGCCAGCGCAATCTTCGCAACAGCAACAACAGCAGCGACGTAATACCGCGATCATTTCATCGGTAGCGGCCGGATCAACTGCAGCCAGCGGATCTGCATCAGTGACAACGCTTAAGCCGGATGATAAAATGTCAAGCAACGTAGGTCTTTTCGAAAAGAACAATTCAAATCGCCTAAACACGTACAGTGGCACCGGCGGTAACAACTCAAATAACGCCCGTCAAATGCGCCAGCCACAAAGCGACATGCGCGGCGGCAATGAATCTAGTAGTGGTGGTGGCGGCAATTATTTTCTGCAAAAGACGCAAAAAAGTCAATTTATGCAGTCGGCACAAGAACAGCAAAATCTAAAGAATATTGATCCAAATAAACTTAATTTTATGCGAGCAAGTGATGAATCGACGCCAGCGACCCCACAATTAGGCAGTTCATCGATGTATTTATGGCCCGGAGTTGGACGTCAATCGGCGACGTCTACAACAAATGCCACTGGCTCGGCCGTTTCCACGTCCACAGCGCCGCAAAGTCTTTCGCTAAATGTTGTGCCGCCATCCTTTAAGCCTTCATCTTCGTCGTCTGCACAACTTAACAGCGGAGCAAACAGTTTTAAGCTACAGCAACGTCAAGCATTTACCGCAAATTCAATTCAAATGCTTGAAAAATCGGAAACAACTAAAGCTGTGACATTTCCTGTAAATAGCGATTGTGCTGCACCTGCGAAAGAAATATCACCGCATCATGTTTCTGATGCCGATGATGTTGATTTTACTGACGCTTCCGTCAGATACACGCATAAGGAATCCCAAACGTTGCTAAATCGTCTTATTGAAGAAGTGCTCGATGCGAAGGCAACATGCAAAAATGTGACCAGTTGGCAAGCTGAAGCACTTATCACCTGGCGCCAGGCGACCCCGAAACAACAAGTTTCGCTGCTGCACTATTTGCTCACTGACTATCTGCACTTAAAAGAGGTACGACGACCGCAGCGACGAGCATGTGCAAGTATCTTCGTTTATTTGATGAACGCGGCGCCATTTGCGCGCGTTTTCCAACATGCATATGCGCAATATGCCGAAGAGTTGCCCGATTTGCTCGTTGATGTACCAAATGCTTGGACGTATGTTTTCGAGTTGCTCGGCCCGATGTTGCACGAGCGTCAATTACATTTTGCTGACATTTGGCTGCCGCAATGGGCAGAAAATGTCCAGCTGACAGAACGTTTTCTCAAAGCGTTAATTGCATATTTTACGTGTGAATTTGGTGCGAATTATGCGCGCGAACTGTGGCACAAACAGTTTAAGCTTGATCGTGGACAATGCTTCATGGCGGATGCCGCGCAGTGGCGCGATTTTATTGCAGTACATGGTTTTCAATATTTATACGAGCACAATGGCAAGCCCGGTGGTGGCGGCAGTGGTGTTGCATTTGGGATGATGACAAATGTGGCTGCAGGTGGCGGCAGCATGCAAATACAACAACAAACACGTTGCATGGTTTCTGCATCGGAACAAGTTGAGCGCATAGAATTCTTGCTAAATACTAGCACAGGTGGCGGCGAATGTGATTTGGCAATAGACTACATAAATACAAATGTACATATAAACACGAATTTCATTAGGCAACTAACTAAATTTCTTTGCTGTGATTATGCGACCACGACAGCGGGGTCGGCGACATCTAAAAAGTCGATGTCCGGCGGCGAATCGACGTCTTCGTCTTTTTCCAATAGCACAGAATCGGTCAAAAAATCCCAAAAACAACTGAATACTTCGATGTTCCGCCAGAAATGCACGCCGCTGTTGCGCCTCTGTACAGACGCACGCGAAAAGCACGAGTTGTGCTGTCTTGATGCCATCGTGGACTCGTTGCAGCAGTGCTACGATGCACCGACGGCCAATGAACTTATTTGCTCGATATTCGATATACTCGACGATTGCGATGTAATGCCGAAGGAGTCATTCGATAAATGGTATCATGCTCGCTTAAGCGCCGAACAAGCGATGGAAAACAGTCAGATAGTTGGTGCGAAACCGGAGGTTGTTTCGACGACGACTACAACGATGCAAGCTAAGAAAGACACATTTAATGCGTCCAAATCAGTGCATACAAATAATAGCGTTGGAAGCAGTGGCAGCAGCAGTACACATCATCGAAGTAACAGCAGAGATCAACATTTGAGTGTGGAGCTGCACGCATATATGGAGAAGCTGCTATAGCAACGACTACAACATCAACGTAGAAGGCAGCACAACAACAAGCAAAGTGGAAGACAACAGCAGTCGCAACGCAAATATCGCAGCAATTTATTTATTTAGTAAAAGAAAACCAAAATAATTACAGAAAAAAACTTATAGTACTAAACAGAACAGAACTCATAATAGTACCAAGAAAAAGAAAAAAAAGAACCGCAACCGAAACTCCAAAAAAAGAAATCTGTTATTCAAACGCGACTCCATCGTTTACGTCAGCTTGTGTCTCAGGGTGGCACGTGCGAAAGAGTGGTTATACATTTGAGTTTATTTTTAATTACTAATCAAATTGCTTTTTGTATATACTATATTTATATTAATATGCATAAATATATATAATATAGAATATATACGTTTAAGCTGTGCGTTCAAGTATAAAATTATATTTTCAAAATTTAAAATTTCTTTTTTAACAAAATCCAATTCAAAAATGCTTCGTTTAAAAATGTAAATATTAGTTGTTAAGAAGTTGTCGTCAAAAAATGTACTTTTGCTTTTTTGAAGAGAAAGAAAGAATACAAAAAGTTAAGCACTATTAACTTACCAGCCCCCACCCTTCGGTCAGATTGGTCTTACATAAGAAGCTTTCGAAAATCCACAGCACCAAAATCGTTTCAATATTATTTTATTCTTGACGCGCCAATTTTTAACTAAAGATTTAACTATTTATACTTGTGTGTATATTTAAAATTAAATTTAATTTAAAATTAAATATAAATTAAAATCTAAAGAATGTAATTTAAATTTAAAATTAAGCTTCATTTCGATTGAATGTATGTAAATGTGTTTTACATATACATATGTGTAAATTGCGATAAGTTTTCCATTTTTTTTCCCTTCAAGTTTCACATTGTATTTTATATTTGAATTGATTTCGACAATTTTATCGGAAATTTGTTACAAATATAACATTTAAGCATTTTTGCATTTTCACTCTACGTCGCACTGCACATCCTGCTGACACAACGCTTTGCGCATACGCTCTCAAAAGAAATTTGCATAAGCAAAACATCGTTTGCTTTTCTTAATTATAAAGAAAATCGTTTTTAAAATGAAAACATTTTTTTTTTAGAAAAAAAAAAATTAATAAATAAACAAACAAAGCGGCGCATAATAATCCAAGTTCCTTAAGGATAGAAGAACGCATAACGTTTTCTTCTCATTTCTCATATACAAAAACCACAACAACAACAAAAACATGCAACTCTCATTTTTATATATAAAATAAATTATTTGTTAACACTTAGTTTCATTTCACTCTCGCTTATTTAAAAGCTTATTTCCCCAACATACACCTTCGTCATAAACAACAAACACTTATTCGAGCCAAATGTTTTATTTTTCCTACATTTGTAATATTGACATAATTTATTGATTGACAAACCTTCATGTACAAAAAAATTTTCAAATTGCATTTTGACTAGAAATCAAATCAAAAATATTCATTTCATTATTCTGTTTTGTTGAAGAAGAATTGACATTAATCCCTAAATTTAAATTTTTGAATGTAATTTCAAATTTCCACGCCCACACACTACTACGTTCGTATGTATCTATGTATGTTCGTTTGTGTTGCATTAACTATTTTTGAATTGAATTATTTCGAGAGACACTTAAAAAAATTAAAATACAAATTGTGAACGTCTTTGTAATTGTTGAAGAAACACCAACACGAAAAGAAAAACACAAACAAATCAAAAAACAAGAAAATTCCAAAGAATGTTAAAAACTTTTAAAACTGAAAAATGTTGTAAAAAAACTCGTCGCAAAAAGCATATATGCAAAATATATATAAAAAATTAAAACAAAAACAAAAATAAATCAATAAAAAAAATGAAAAATACAAAAATAACTTATAAAGAACCCAAGAGCTCTAAGCCGCCTTTAATTAGTTTTATACCACATACAAATTTTATTATTTATTTTAAGTTTTAGTCAGGAAGTTGAATATTTAATTTTTTTTTTATTATAATTATTATTATTATTTTTTTAATAAGTTAACGCTCACTTTTCTTCACATAGCTACAAAAAAAAAAGAATATTAATAATTTAGATACGAACTAATTGCTGCAATTACAAAAAATATAAAACAAAGAAACAAAATACCGAAAAATTGCAAACAAAATTTAAACGAATTCAGTAATCGTACTTTAACAACAACAAAAAAAGAACATAAAATAAAAATAATAAATAAATAAATCTCAAAAAAAAAAAAAAAAAAAACTATTCACTTTAGCTAAAGGCAAACGAATAAGTAAACGAAAATTTAGACGAGATGCCGTATTATAATCAATTTCGTAAGTTACGCTCGGCACTCACGATATGGGACAGCATAAATTGCATTAAAATTAATTAAAACAAAAATTCAAATCAAATAAGAAACAATTAAACGTAATAAATAAAATAAAGCTAATAAAATCGTACTTCGAGATCACGCTGTGCGAATGTGATCTTGTTTGTGCATAGTTGGAATGATACTACACAAGACGTTGTCTGGTCTTTTATTTGGAATTTCCAATTTTTAGGCGAGTAGGCACTTCAGTGGGAGTATAAGTATAGCAGCGGGCAGTATTGACATTCCATTCAAGCCGTTTAGACATTAGTAAGAGGTCATCATTAAAAGGGGCAAGTATTATTATTATTATACAATAATTAGGACCAACGCGTTTACAGGTGCATTTCAATTTGGAGAATAGTTCGAAAGAGAACATGCAAAAAAATCATTTGAGAGATTTTTAATTTTTTTTTTTAATTTAAACTTTTTTTCTATTAAATTCGTATTTGAAAAATATTTAATTTGAAAACAGGAAAATTGCAATGATTCAGCAACATTTCATTCACTTTGTGACATTTTATTTTCTGCAGTAGCATCTTTTCTGGGCATCACACAAGGCACATAGCAATAGAATGGAACGCCGTGGACGCATTCCAGTCGCAAAGTTTCGCACTCAAGAGGGAAAGACTCGCAGTCGTAGTCGCGTACGTGAGCCGGACTACAATGAACAGGACCCTGAAACAGATCTGTTCACATTGCTCGAGGACAATATCGCTCTGAAAGAGGAGAACAAAGCTCTCAAGTTGGAAATCGAGGATCGTAAGTATTGTCATTGTGTTTGATTATAACTGTTCTAATTGCCTCTCGCTGCTCGTACAGATAAGAAGATCCAAAACGAGTTGCTAGAAGACAATGCGAAAATGCGCGAAGAACTTGATGAGCTGCAAGCGAAACACAAGGATTTCGAAGCTGAAATCAAGGACACCATTTCGAAGTTAACGAAAGCGAACAATGAAAGAAATGCATTGGACAAATTGAACAAAATGAAGGTGGAACAAATCAATAGGTTTGTCATATTTGACTCTTAATTTTGTTAAAAGCTTAAGTTCAGGAATTACATTTATAAATTTTAAGAAAAATCTACTGCCTGTATTTCAATATTAAATTATATAAATAATAGATATTAATTATGTGTTGGTTGCAATTTAAATTTGAAATATATTTATCTTATATTTGCTCAGTTTGTCACTTGATTTGAACTTGCTGCGCGATCGACAACAGAATCTGACCAGTGCCGTAGTCGATTCCATCGGACTAAAGAGTAAATTACTTAAAATATTGCCCCAGCTAAGTGGCACAAACGAGTTGGAGAGTCTTATCGATGTGGAGAACACAGCGGCCATGCCCATTACAAGTGATTTACTTGAGCGCTTGGCCGACGAATTTCTTGCTTTGAAAAATTCAATGAGCTCAGTAGAACTGCAGCTTTATGAGGCCAACGAGAAAACAGCAGAGCTGCTGGAGAATGTAAGCATTGTTTTTGTTTTATTGAGCCTATGAATTTTTCATTATTTTTAAATACATTCTTCTGCTTTTGAATAGCAACATCATTTGGAGGAGGAAAACGACACGCTGCGCACAGAGAACACAAATTTGACCAAAGTAGCCAAATTGCTGACCGAGAACATGAAAGAGAGCGTCGAGACGAGCAAAAAGTGATTATTTTAATTCAGATTTTAACTGTAACTGGTTTTTCCAAAATCTAAATTCATTATTTTTCAGAATGGAATCTGCGCTTATCCGTCTCAAGCAACGCAACGATGATTTAACAGCCAAATCGCGCGATTTACTCGATGGCCAACCGGCACCTAGTCCATCGCCAACCACACTTAAAGTGAATGCGGAGTTTGAGCAAATCCAAGAGGAGGTACACAATCAAAATCGAGATCATGGCGAGCGTATTGTTGAAATGGTGAGTTCGACTAACTGGTTTCAAGGGTTCATTTGGCACAAATAGTATTTTTGACAAGACTTGTCACCGCGCTTTAGTGATTTCAATAAAAAAAAGAAGAAGTTTAGGTTTCGAGATTTTGTATAAATAAAGTTTGCACTTACATGAAGAGTGAGTGATACCTGGGTAACTAGTATATTTGTATTCTTAATATATGTATTCCATAATAAAAATATTTGGTGTTAAGTATTTAATATGTTAAATAGGAATTAAATAAAAATGGTGACAGTCTTGATTATTTTCCTACAATACTTTATACAAATTATTTGAATATTAATTTTGATTCTTTAATATTTACATTCTAAACTAGGGCATGAAAAGAGTCTCTGGTTTTTTCAAACCCATACAAAATATGTTTAAAAGTTCCTAAACAAAGCACACCCAACGCATTCTTCCTTAGTGACACTTAAGTAAAAGTAAAGTTAAACGGTGATGGTCATTAAACAATTCAAATTGTCTACATTTTGTCATTCTATCAAACAAAACAAGAAGTAAGCCAAAACTGTGCTTTAACTGCGTCAAGTGTTGCTTTTGCTTTTCTATGCTGTTAGGCATTCTTGCATGCGTTCTTCTAACTTTTTATTAAAATTATAATTTATTTTCTTTTTATGAAAAAAAAGTGAACATTTTGCATTTGACGAGATTAAATTCAATAAACTCAATTTTGGGGTTGACCGATTTAAACACAATCGTGAAACTTTAAAAATAATTTGTTTACAAAATGTTCTCAAGAATCGTTTAAAAAAAACTGAATAAGTGTTATACATGAACTACAACTGTTTATGTCCTTTTTTCGTCTACTGTAAAAAGGCGACCATTCGATTTCTTGCAAGAACCGGTTCATGAAAATTGAGTATAAATAAATTTGAAATTGTTAAATGGAAAATAATTATTTGTAGTTTAAGTTATTCGGTTATGAAGTCTTACAACCCGCTTTGTACATAATTCCAACGCTTAAATATTTTTATTTTGTATTATTTTGCATTTTTGCGCTTCATTAACTTAACTCATCTCTAATAATAATTTATTTTTTGTCTACTAATTTTCCGTACCCTCCCCCTCTCGTCCAACGTCCGTCCACCTCTTGTAGAAAGTACTTATGGATGCGGCTATACAAAAAAATACTAACGATGAACTAAAAATCTTACAACTTAAATTCGAAGTTCTGGAAGAGCAGCTGCGTCAGGCGATTGCACGTGCCGAGCATGCCGAAGGCGAATTAGAAAAATTCAAACCGGTGACGTTGCCGTCGCTTCCACTTTTGCCTCCGCCACCACCACCCCCAATGCCGGCTAACCTATTATATCAAGCACCGCCGCAGAAGCAACACCAGACAAATGAGCGTGCTGCGTTCAGCGACACCATTGCCGCCGCGCATAGTTTGCAAAAAGAAGGAGGTGGCGGAAGCGGTGGCGACAAAATAATTGGCAACGTCATGCAACAAGTGCAACCAGAGGCAGCAACAGGTAGGTTCCTTCCTTTTTTCTTTATACTACGCGTCGAGGAGTTCACCCGTTGCCATTCGTACTTTATTGGGAAAAATATTACCAGTAGCAGCAACAATAGCAGCGAACAAGCAATCAATAAAATTTGTTTTGTAGAGAGAGAGAGAGGACATACATAATCGAAAGAGAGCATTTTATCGTTTTGAAATACATTCGTTCAATTTTCAATATACTCGTATATGCATGCACTCCAGTATTTTATCTAATAGAAGTTATCTTCCACAAGACAAGAAAATTACAATTTTAAATTCACATTATGTGATTTATCCACGGATCAATGTTGCATTTACATGAGTTGAATGTAAAATTATTAATATCTTATCCATTCAACTGATACAGAATCAGTATTTTATATTATAATTTTTAAGATTTAAGGTGGTATTATCCAAATGCGCAGGAGTGTATGTATTCAACTCAGTTTAGCATATAATTTCACTTGAAATTATTTAAATTTTTGTTTCGTTTATTTCGATTTTAAACGTTTGTGTTTTCTTTCCATCCATTGTTCCAAAAGTCATGCTCCGTGTACCTTCTGTGCTCCTGGCATCCATTCTGCTTCTGGTTCATCGATGGGCGTTTGTTTTTGTTGTCGTTGTCGTTTGTGTTGTTGTTTGCTTTTTAGAACCATCATCATCAACAACTACATTAGAATTGAGCAATATGCTTTGCTGTATTTTGTACCTGTGCACTTGTTTTGGTGGCTTGCAAGAAAGAAGCGTTGCCATGAAGCCTCTTTCGTGCTTCGCGTTTCGTTCTTTAGTTTTTTTGTGTGCTTTATAAATATGTATACTATACTACGCAAAAATTCAAATAACAAACTGGGTGTAGATATTTTCGTATGTGGAAATATCAGTTCGATTAAATATCCATATTCGATTTGATTTTACCGTTGAATATTGACTACTATATTCTAGAAATTACTTTTAAGGATAGAAATAATTTTGTTTAAAGACCTTTTTTACAATCGACCAAAAATGAATTATTTGAATTACCACAGAATAAATGTCTCAATACGAAAAAACTTTAACATAGACATGTATATTCTTGATCATAATCAAAAACTGAGCCGATCAAGTTGTGTCTGTTCGTATGTATATCTTTCCGATAGAGATTGAGCTAGAGATTTGACTTAGACTGATTCGATTTTCAAGCCAGTGGGCCTATGACCCACACACACTATTGCAAAATTTCCTCTTATTTTTGTTTGTTATCGAAAAATATGCAAGATTGCATTATTTTCTCTGATAGTTTATAAAAATTAGACTAAATAAGTTAAGGAGTTAGCACAGAAATTAAGCGGTGCTAATCTTGTTTTGTAATCTTAAGAATTTTAAGTCTATCAGTGGTTTTCTATTAAAAAAACTTTCTTCCTTAAATAACTTAATGTCCCACACAAAATAAACACATTTCGATACAACTAAACATTCGCGGAAATACCAGAAAACATCAAAACTAGATGCTGACAATGCTGTGACTGTGACTAGGTTGAGTCTAAATTCAATAGCCAACTGCTTTGACAGTTATTGACAAGCAATTGTCATGTGCGAGTACAAAAGTTTTTCTGCTTCGTTTTGTTTGTTGCTTTTTCAGTTGAATGCATTTCCTTGCCTAATGACAACTTCATTTGAAGGCAAAAATTCAATTGGTCGCCAATAAAATTATTTTAAAAAAAGGAAACCCTGATTCGCAGAAATCCTCGTCTCAAATGTTGGCTTCGTTTATATTTGTTTTAGCTACGCCCGTGGCTGCTGTTAAAGGCAGCACAGGGAGAAATAATTCATTTTTACGCCACTAATTGATTTTTGCAGTTTTTCTGCTGTTGCATGCAGCCAAGTTGCAGTTTTCATATCCAAACCTAATTAAGTGGCTGGCTGTGTTGAAGGCTGTTGTAGGTGCTGGTGTTGTTGTTGTTTTTTTTTTTTTTTGTCGCCTCAATTTCCGGTTGGTAAGAGTGCCACTAGCACTGACTGACTGTGACTGCTCAAACCTAATTATTGAGTGAATTTAAACCTGCACTGCCGTTTAACCTTGTATGGCCCAGATTTTCTCTGCTGCATGTTTTTGTATACGAATTTACGATTTTCAATTTCCCTTTTCAACGAAACGTCAAATAGCGGCTGCCACAAACGCAGAAGAAGTGTGAAGGTAAAATGTTCAATAAATCTGTGCCCGCCAGCATAAGGCATGTGCAATGTCATATTTAGTCTACTCTTAAAAATTATCTACCTCGAAGGAGTTTAAAAATAATGTTATGAAATTTCCTTATTTGCATAAAATATCGATTTAAACACATTTTGAGACTGTGGTTTTCGTTGACTTTGATTCGTGCAAATACTATAAAGTAGTTCTGCTCCGATATTCAGTATTTACTGACGTACATAGTCAGTATGGTCAGTGGGAACGATAGATACCCGTAGATGTATGAATGACATCTCTTCGTGAGTTATTTAAAAATGTGTTTATATTCAATCTGAAAACTGATTCAAATAGATTTATCGATTTTTGTTTTGAAACTCCACATATGCATATGTATGTATGTATGTACTCATAGTGCTTCAAAATGTGAATGTTTATTACGTTTGATTGGATTAAAAATTTAATTAGAAACATTTAAAAAAAAATAACACCAATTTAATTAGAACAACGTAGATGAAACCTAAAAAGGTTGGCAGCAGTTTTACCACTTTTCTACCGCACATCAAACAAACACTTATGCAGTCATGTGCATATGTGTACGAGTATGTATGAATTTCACACACACACGTGCTTTTAATTTAAAACAATTTTGATTATTTTTTTTTCTTAGTTTAAGCATTGCAGAAAAATTTAATTTGAGTATATGCTCAAATTTCGAATATTGAACTCTTTTTTTTTTCGAAATAATAGTGAAAAATCCATTAGTAACTAAATGAAATGATAAACTTTTTAGTTTCCTCTTTATTACAAATTAAATTTTACTCGAGCTCTTTTCGAGAGAGAGAGAGAGAGAGAGAAGAATCTCATCAGTGGGGTTAATTTTCGCGTATGAAATTCCCTTTAATTGCTTAAGTTAGAAAATGGACTCAATAGATTACCAGGTAACAATAGTTTTGTACGTCCAACAACTTTTAAAAATGTAGAAGACAAATTCTGTGTATAAGATTTTTTAAATGTTAAGTCCAAATGTAATTGACGTGAGATGCCGGTGACTGAGTGACACGATTTAAAGAACAACTTTTCGCACGGATGTTCTTTGTCAAAAATTGTGTTGATATATTAACTTTCATAGCTAGAAACGAGCAGTACATTAAGACATTCAGATACATACATACAATTATTGCCATTAAAATGGGATCAGTGATATTGAAGAAATTTAATAAATTAAAATATTTAAATATCATTTCAAATTATATCACATATGACGTGATATTTAATCAGTGACCAAATAATTGTAACGTTTTGAATTTCTTAAGTATCACGGCTATTTGTTAGCTTGACCTTATTTCAGAGACCATTACTGTATATACGAGTGTGTGTAGTAAATATATTTCCACCTGGCGATTGTTTGCTTATTTGTGTGTGTTTATGTGTGTGTGTGTGTTACAACATGGCAGCACCACACACAAAAATCAACTGGTTTGTGTGTATAAATATATATATATTGTATATACTCACTCGTGTGTGTGTGAATTTCCGTTTGTTTGTGTTTTGCGAATGTGTGTGTTAAAAAGGATATTGCAAATACCTTTGGCAAATATACTTATAAATAAATATAAAATATCGATCGAAAATAAATAATTATGATGAAGGAAGGTGCCACAGCCAGCTTCTCAGAGCCACCAGCATCAACACTTTCTGCCACTGAAATTGAGTTTAGGCGATGAGGTAGTTCCATGTATGCGTAAGGAAACCACCAGTACTATGTATAAGTAGTTTCAATATGACAGTCACACTTTTCATTAAACTTTTACATTCTCGAAATCTTGTAACTTTTGCATTGGACTTATTTTGTTGGAAAACAATTTCTAGTTGAGTTGTGATTATATTGTGTGGTTCTCATCGACATCTGTTTTGTTGATGATAATCTTAAATTGTTGGCATTTATTTCTTCTGTGTGTTGGGTAGCCCTACGGATATGTGATGGGAAATCATAGTCTCAGTGATAACAGAAATGTCCCCGAATGTTGTTGTTCTGCAGTTGGGCACGACACGCGATGGTCAGTGCAAAGTAAAAGTCTTGAAACATTGCGACTTTCTTTTAATTAAAATATGCGAGTAAATTGTATATCAAACAACAAAGCTTACCTTTTGCTTTTGCTTTCGTGTGATAGATAATCCTTTTAAATGTTATAATTCGTGCAAAGATATTAAATCGCGTTATAGATAAACCTCAATTAACGACGAATAGAAATATTTAGTAAGAAAACACGCGATTATTATCTCTTAAAGAATTTCTTATCATTAGAGCGTCGTACACAATAGAAAAAGTAAACTTATTAATTTTCCACTTCATTTGAATTTATACGTTCGATAAAAAAAAACACTTTCGCGCGCGTGAAAACGCCTTCCCACGATAGTCACTGAAGCTGAAGCTGGAAACAACAATTACGCTTCCGGTTGCACGTCTCTTTTTGGCGCGAGCATTTTCTTTCGTTTGTTCGTTGGTTCGTTCGTTCCTTCCAATATATGATTCTAATTTGATATTGTCGTCGTTGATGCGACGGACGACAAGCCAAAATGGAAATCGCACAGAAGTGAAATCAATCAGAAATTCGTTTAACTACTTCGGCACGAAGTAAAAGAACCGCAAGTGCGGCACGGCACGGCACGACAAAGTCGTAAAAAAGTTAACACTAGCAAAATATTTTGCGACCGTGACTCTGAAAGAAAAATCTCACGCTTGCTTGCAGCAGCACCGAAGTTCGAAAATGACACGGAACGCTAAAGCTGCCACTGAGTGCTTCATGCTTCGCGGGCGCGCGAAAACAAATGAACCGAAAACATGAAATGACGCGCGGCGGCAGGCAACAATGTTGGCTGTTAGCCCAAACTGAGCGCTCTGAGCTGTTGGCGCAACACTGTAACGCACGGAGATGCTAAGCGCCATAACAACAACAGCAGCAACGAACAGTGCCGTCGCAAACAAAAAGAACGCCAGAACGGGACGCGATAAACAGCGGACACTAAATTTGCCCTGAAACTTATTTTATGAAGACAGACCAGACCAGACCCGGCCCAATGCAATGGCATAATCATAGCATATCAAATTATTAAATGAATTGATTATCACAGTAAATCCGGGAAGTGTTTACATGCTGAAAGGGAAGATTTTCAGATTATCTGATAGCAATGCAATAATTTAAGTGGATATCTAAATGTTACAATAACACAAAATTATTTATATCCCTTCGCAATAATTCTGGCTGCGACACTGCTAACACCAGCAACAACATCGCACAGGAGCCAAACAACGAGAGCAATAATAACAACAAATCCTACAACAAGTATAACAAAAAAAAAAAAAACAGGCAAGCACACGAACAACAATAACAACAACTAGAGCAAAATAATATATTCCACAGTTGAGTCGACATTGACATCTCTCCTTTCCTTTCCATTCCCTTCCTCTTCTCTCACATTTTCCACCTCCTTCGTCGTCTTATAGTTTCTTCTCTTCCTCTGCAATGGCATCCTCAGATATTCACTGTCCATCCGTCTGTTTGTCCGTTCGTCCTGGTCGTCTTCTATCCTGCTGGTAGCTGGGTGTTGTCGCTGTTTAGGAAGCTGCTGGCTGCCTGGGTTCCATGGCAGCCTTTGTCGTCTCGTCGTCCTCTGGCGAAAAGTGAAGAGGCGGACAATTGTTTTGTGGGTGTGTTATTGTTGTTGTTTTTGTCGTTGTCGTTGTTGGTGAAAGTGTCACAATATCATGTGGAGCAACTACAGCGGGTGGCATGTACGATGCCTATTCCTTTTCCTTGCGTGCAACATGAGTTGGCCATTGGGAGAATGTTGAGTTGCTGGTAGATGGTCGATGGTCGATGGAAAGACGCAAGGATGCTCGTGTATAATGTTACGCTTGCTGCAGTGATGAATGTAGTGATTTCGCACAGTAATAAATTGTTTTTAAGCAAACCGAAAGAAGACGTATTTTTCTTGGAGACAGTTTTTTAAGTTGATTTAAAGTACTGTCGTGTTTGGCTTTAAAGGGTTAACTGAGGCATTTGCTGCAAAAAGAACTTCTATAGAAATCGCATTTAAAGTGAGCTCTCCGTTGGTGGACAAGATATTACAATTGTTCATATAAAAGTGTTTTTAAATGTTTTCGTTAGGATTTTTTATCATAATGGAAATGTAATGGAATGCTGCGATGTAAGTTTATGCTAATTTGGAATACCAACTAGCAATGGCTAGGTCATGTCACGCATACCTAGTGCTAAGTTAAAGAAATTCGGAAGATTAAGTCATTTTGGATATAATTTATAATCTCGAAAGCGTGCACCATACGATCTAGACGGAATTACAAATTGTCGCGGAAGTAGTGAGTCAACCAGCCAGCAGTATTCCGTTGGTTGGCTGCAACGTACGCTGCAACAAAATCGAAAGGTCGTCAGAAGGAAATTACAGGTGATGATATTGCGAGGGACGGTCAGCAGCTCATTACTATTCCATTCTATTATTTGGAGTGCTTTTCATTTTAGGACATGTGTGGTTAAAAGTTCTACACAATGCTGCAGCAGCGCAGAGCTTGAGTAAAAGAGCAAAACATTCTGCAGTGCTCTCTCTTTCTCTATTTGTATTAAATTCTCTTCTTCTCTCGATGTGGCATGCGGCTGTTTTTTTGTGTGCCTGCGAGTTCTAAGTCCTTGCGGTGTTATTTGATACTGGCTGCTGCTACTGCTGCTGTTGCTATTGCTTTTCCTTCATTAAAGCTGCAAACTTACACTCGCTCAAGGACTATGTTCAGGGTTGGGCAGAGAAAAATGTGTTGCGTATGAAAGAAATAATAATGCAAAGAATTTTTATAATTGGAAAAGGCTCTTGAAAAGTTTTTGGTTATAAATATTTTCTATTTCGATGATTCAAATAGTAAGTCCCATAGAAGTTTAAACTGACTCTAGATACGAGTTTGTGCTATAGAAGATGAAATTTCGTCATTAAAACTATTTATTAAAATAATATTTATCTAAAATTGGTTTATTCTTATTCTCACAAATTTTTAATTTTGTCGCTTTGTTTGTGCTTTCGCCCATGAATGAGCAACGCGTGTAACCTGAAATGTTTAATGGCGTATAAAATGAATGGCAGCAAGCAGGATTTTTTTTTATTGATTTGTGGTTTTGGTGCTCGCTTCAATTGTCTTTTCCCGTTTGCAATTTATTTTTCCGCTTTTGTGCTATTTGATGTTTTTTGTCTGTGTTTTTACTTTGTTTCTTGGCGTTTTCGATTCCTGTTGATTATGTGCGAATTCCTTGGCTCTATGTGCGCGCTCTTCCAACTACGAGAGTGCCTTTCGCAGCTTCACTCACTTACACATATACTATATATATAAATATAAGCTGACCAGCCGTAATGTTTAGCAGTACAGTACTTCTTTTCGGTCGGTATAGTGTCATTTATGGTATCAAAAGGCAGTTGTTAATAAAAGCCGTTTAGTTAATGTTTAAAAGAGGTACGTTGTTTGTACTAATTGTTGGCGACAACAACAAAATTTGGTCACCCTACTCATGAATCATTCATTTATAAGCATGCGAATGTGCGTGGCATAGTGAGGTACTCGTAAGGTGAGACTGGCAGACAGGCAGGCAGGCACGTTGAATGTTTTGTTTCCGTTCAACAAGTCGTATACGTAACGTGGTCGGTCGACTTACATACTAACATATATACTTCGTCATCAGTGTTGGGCTATTTATTAGTTATACAATTCATTGATCAAGTAAATTACCAACATTCAAGAAATATTTAAACAATTGACACAAGTAATTTTATATTAAACATAAACTGTGATGGCTTTCAATCAAAACTGCGTCAACTAAAAATAACTGAAAAGGGATTCTGATGTTTGATAAAAAAAAAACTTTTTCGGCAAAAAAAAAGTCAACTGAAATCAATAAAGTCGACTGACTTAATTGAATCTTTTAATAAACTAATTACAAGTTGGTCCTGCGTAACGAGTATTCCTTCTGTTTGCCCAACATTGGACCTTGCCGTTTCCGTTCCCGACAAACCTTCCTTCTTCGTCAAAGATTTATTTCAGTTTTCTCCGTACTTTATTATTAATATTGTATTATTTTTTGTTGTTTTTTTTTTTGTTGTTGTATATACATACATAGTATATACTCTGATTTTTATATTTTCATATAGCGTATATTTTTTCTTTGCTTCTTCAAAGTCGTCGTTTGATTGTTGAATTGAATTTGTTGTTGGAGTTGGATGGTGCGCATAGTTGGCTTATGTTTGGCCTTGGTTTGAGTGGGGTGCAATGGAGTAAAGTGAATGGTTGGATTGTTGATGGTGACGATGATGTGGGTGTTTGTTGGCATTGACACGCGGCGGCAACGGCGGCTACGGGTATTTGCCTTGATGCATTGTCAGCTGGCGTATCCTCTTTCCAGCGAAATCAAGAAGAATGAATTGAATGAAATGAAATGAAATGAAGACGTTGTTCTTTCTTGCTGATTTGTGTTGGTTTTTCTTTATTTATTTCGCAGGAATTTTCTTTGGCTGCTGTTGTTGTTTTTGTTGCTGTTGCGTTTCTCCTGTCGGATTTGACAACGTAATGAGGACAATGAAGGGAATAGAATATTCGCGTTTCGACAAGATTTCTGACATCACTGATTTCGTCTTCTCCGACTTAATTCTGGCACATAATTCGATGCTTTTGCTCTCGCCTTCTCTCGTTTAGTGTGCCAAATTGTTATTCTCGAAATAAATCCAACTTCCAAAATTACAAATCAACCAAAAAGGGTTGTTCCATTTCCATTTTCATTTTCTTTTTGTTTTCGTTTTTTCTTTGCCCCATAACTCAATTTTCAGGTAGGTGGTCTTTTTCAATTGAAAGCTAAGTAACCCCAAATTATTTCAATTTAACCTTAAATTTAAATTTAACCATAAATTATGATTATTTTTTAATATTTAGCAACAGCCGTAAAAAAGCTGCATGAGTTTAATATTAATATTTCCTAATTGTCATGGTCTTTGTTCTACTACCAACAATTTATTAAAAGCTTTATTTTGTACTCGTTCCTTTTCCAGAAAAAGATTTACCGAAATGAAAATAACAACATTTTATTTTAATACCAAAAATCATAAATAATAATAAAAAAATTTTCTAAATTAAACTAAATTCGTATTTGTTAATTTTCAACTTGTTTTTTTTCTTTTTGGGAAATCAAATCACTGGATATGGATGGCTCTTTGCTTGCTTTCAATACATTTTAATTGAATTCTTTTCATTTGCAGGTCTTGACGCTTTAGTGCGCGAGTTCAAATCGGGACGTGTAACGCTGCGACGCAATCGCCGCAAAACACGCGCCAACGAAGCCCTGCAGGAAATGTTCCAAGTCCTAGAGATAAGCCAGAAACAAAATCGCGATTCGAAAATATGCATCGACCTGCACATCTAACATAATCTTAAAATGAATTTACAACGATGAATCGACAAATATTCGACGTTTAACTAACAACATTACAACGAAGTTTACTAACTGCCGACCCACCCTACTAATCTTATTAATCTCTGGGGTGGGGGGACCTCACCTCACTTCACAAGTGCCTTAACTTTTCACAAAATTCCACAAAGCGCTCAAAGCAACTTCGAATGCCAGTCAATCACACTTACATACATTTCAAGTTTCCTAAGGAAGATTACCACATACATACATACATATAACTTTATGCTTATGCTCAAATTATGTTTACTTAATTCTTTTAAAGCTTAACAATTTACTTAAATGTTTGCTTGTACTTTATTTTTCGTCTATGTACGTATTTTTTATGTGTTCAATAGCTGCGTTTAATTTTTTATAATACATAATGAAATTTTGATTTTGTATTGATTTTATTTTTAAATTTATACATATGTACATATGTATAAGTCATAAAAACTTTTTTTTATAATTTTATTCAATAAATATTCAATTAATAAAAAGGCAAAATGTTGAAGTTTCACTTAATGTAGATGTCTAACAAATCACCCTGGACAAGTTCCTTTTAATTGATTGGAGTTAAAAATTACAACAAAAATATGTATGTGCTACCGTCTAGCATAATGCACGAGCTTACTCTCAGAAATTTATCCAAAGGCTTGCTAAGAAGGCGGCGCGCAGTGGCTCGCTCTCTGCGTTGACGAATCGAACTGGACGAAACTCTAAAAAGTGAATTCAAATAATTTTCCCAACGATATTTTAATTCACTTACTCCAGTTTATTTTAACTTACTCCAGTGCTTTTTTTTACAAACCGTTACTTAAATCAGAATTTTTAAATAAAAAACTTCAAATAACCGTTATTTTTGTGTGGAAATAATGCTAAGAAATAAAAAAAAACTCATCGATGAATTATGTTTCGAATTCTACTTTATTACTTCTTAATAAATCTTTGGCCAATGTATAGATCCAAAATTAAACAAAATTTGGGTTACAAGTTGGTATACATTTGTAAATGTAAAAGTACACATATATTATGTACATAACTATTTACCCAGAGTAGTACATTTTAAAAATATATGTAATGTATATAAAGTACGTACAATGCGGTAGTAAAGTGGTAAGACTCACATATCACTTTGTGCGAAAAACAAGAATTAAGATAAAATCTTACGACTATATAAATAAAGCAAGTTTCTAATTTATTGCAAGTTAAAATATCAAACTTCGTTTTAGGGTTAACACAATATTTTGATTTTTGTGCATTTGCATTTGCATTTCGATTTGTTCATGCTACAAGAAATAGTTCTAAAATATTGCAAGTGTATACATATAAAAAGTTGTTTATTTTAATAATTTGCTTCTTTTTTCTTTCTTTTTTTTTTCTTTTTGAAGATGTAAATATTAAAATTTAGAATATCGCTACGTTTATTGCCATAGTTGTGCGTATTTGTGTTGGTGTAAATTGTTAAATATATCATCATGGACAAAATTTAAATAAAATTGTAAATATTTCGTTTTTGTTTCAGATTTGTTAAAACAATTTGTGGCACTTTTAATCATAAGAAATGGATTAATCGAATGTACTGTGTAATACATGATTTTGTTGATCAATTGAAAATTGGTATTTGTCCCTTATATAATTAATAAATTGCTATAAAATGTTTTTCATAATTTTTTTTTTGCTTCTTAATGCTTACTAAACTGTTTTATATATTGTATTCAGCGATATTTGTTCGAATCTTAAATTAGAGAAAATTAGTTAACATTAAGTTGCGTACATTTTGTAAATTAAAATTAGATTTGTGGTGAATATCAAAGTAAATGACACTTAAGTAGGCAAACGAAAGTTTTTTATTTTTCTTCTTCTTCTTCTTCTTCTTCTGTTTTTGTCATTAGTTATTAATTTAAAAATTTAAACAAAAAACTTGTGTTCGCGTGCGTATGTTAGGAAGACAAGTTAATTATTTGCAAAGGCATAGAATTCAGAAGTAATGTTCCTACAACGAAACTGACATAATGATGCCATGTTCAACATAATATCGTTAAATGGAAATTTAAACAAAAAATTTAACATTTCTAAACAAAAAATTGTGTTTCCGTGCAATGATTAAATCGTGTTTTTCCCCTTAATTTTATTTGGTAGTCATGTGAGGCTTATTTGGCACTTGCTTTCCGTTCTTTTGCTTTTCTTCTCATTCGAAAATGATTTTGATTTATCAAAATATGGCGCAGATAGTTTTTTTTTTCTTCCGACTAACTGTAACGGTTCTGTTTATGGAATGTATTTGCTGTTTCTTGATGGCTTCGGCGGCGGTGTTGGCGGCCTTTTTTTATCGTCCGTTAGGACAAAATTCTTCGCCTCTACATATTCGTATGTCGAATTGATAATACTGTGTGTAGTTGTTGTTTTTGTAATAGTTCCGCCATTCGGACTTAGCGGACCCATTGTGAATGTACTCGGATTCCAATCGATGCCATACGTAAGACTGGTAAAGTCGGTTGAATCACGGGTTTTGGCCGGCAGTGGAGGCGGTATGAGGTCCTCTTCAGATGTAGAATCGGTTGTATCTGCAACAATGAAAATGTGAAACATAATTGCATAAGAAATTAACAACAACAACAATAAAGCAATAAATTTAGCTGACATCAAGTCGAAAGAATCTATATAGAAATTAATTAGGTATCATTAAAACCCACCAACTGAATTTCTATTGCTGCTGTCCGCACCCGACAACGAAGTCGTGTCGGTCACCGAGAAACCCTTCATGCTTGCCGTAGGCGTAGCTATACTAGCGGGGCGTGACAATCGTCGTTCCTTTTCTTTTTCCGAGCGTAGAGGACGTTTCGGTGTTAACTAAAAAAGATATATCAAATTAAAAAATATTCTTAAATAGAAGAAGACGCCAAAAATTTTACCTCTTCAGTCAGCACTCGCGGGTCCGGTGTTTTTGCCGCTGAAGACAATGAAGTATTCGACGCGCTTGTTATGGAAGTATTGGATTCTCTTTCTGGTGTGGAGGTGATCGTTGTCAATGGCGACGTATACCACTGACTGTTAGCCACAGGCAGACTCAAGGTATCGCGATCCAACTGCAAAATTAAATGAGAATTTACATTAGAAAGTGTCAAGAGTCAATCAAAGCGAGTAAGTCGTTTAAACCTTTTTCATTGAACGCCTCTTTGCGGGAGTTTTATCCTTTGATTTGCTTTTAGTGCTCGGTGAATGACCTAGACTGGGTCTATTTGAGAAATTAAGAAAAACAAAAACGCAACATTGCAAAAATAATCACAAAAAATAAAAAATAAAAGAAATAAATATAAAGTAAATAAAGACAAAATGAACGAAAGCTGAGTTGTAAAGCAAAACTAAAAACGAAAGTTAAATTTTTAAACTAAAGCAGCGTAAAGAAGAAGAACATTAATTCAATTGATTAGTAAATACTCGAACTACTGATTTATTAGTTATTAAAAATATTATTATGCTACTTTAAGTTAATAGAAATTACCTTGGGTTAAAATTGAAACTGGCAAACGTGGACTTAATCGAACTTGTCTGCGGACGCGTAGAGAATGTTGACTTAGATAAGCCGCTACTGTAACATAATCATTTTAATAAACTATTGCATAGATTTCAACACCGATCAACTTACTCGGACGAGCCCATGCTGGTCTCCGACAGACGATTATTGATATCAAACATTGCTATGGGCAAAAACGAGCTTCGACGCATAATCACAGAATCACGGTCCAACTTTAAATCACAAGACTATTAAAAAAAAATAAAAGGTTCAAGTAAATTTTTCAATGTATATTGCAATTTCTTAGCACACCTTCTTGCCATATTTGCTCTCAACATTGGCCTGCATATCGGCAAAACAGGATTCTAAACGCTCATGGAACAGCTTCAGGGTTTCTGGTGCCTTTTGCTTATGTAACGATATCGCTGCGAAATTTAACAAATAGTTTAATATATATTCAGAAATTAAAAAAAGGTAGAATTTTACCAATTTCCAGCAGTGGTATCTGCGATGCAATTAAATCCTTTAATTCTTCGATCAGCTCCTTATCGTTGGGATGTTCCTCCAGGTAATCGGCGGTTAAGAAGGCATCTTCGTATTTGCTAAAACCACCCATTACCGCCGGATCGACTATACCATTGATATTCATGCTCAATGGATTGATAGGTAAAGTCTCGTCATTTTTGTGTGCTATTATCAGATCGCGCATGTCCTTGTTGGTGGACTTCATTGTCTCGACAGCCAATTCAATAGGCGAGATCTGGAATAAAAACGCAAATTTAAATTTAACTAATTTTCAATTTAAAAACTATCATTAAAAGCTATTTTTTTATTATATCGTTTCATAAAATTTTTCAATTTCAATTTTATGTATTATATAAAAAAAAATCTCACCTTAAATTTCGTCGTTTCCACCACAGGGAACCACCTCAATATGCCCGGCAGCGGAAAACGTGCCGTCAGAATTGTACGTTCTAGCCATAAACTGCGTACGTCATCTGCATCGGCGCCCGTGCTCTCTCGATACGGACGCGAAAACTTAAACTTTTGCACATTATTCGAGGTGAAATATTTGACGATTTCGTTAGAGATTAACTTCTCATTGAACTTGGCAAAAGCATCGTCCATAATTGGTTTAACGCCATTGATCTGTATGAACTGACCGCCCACGCATTCGGTAATATCCTCACCGGGAGCCTCCAGCGTTTGCATAAGCTCAGCCTGCGGGTGTTGAACAAGAATGCGCGTACAAAAATCGCTAAGACGTTCGTATTCTTTGCCGCGGAAAATATACGCCTTGTTCTGAAGAAAACGCGGGAATCCAAGACCGTAGAAACAAACGCGAAAATATTCTGATGTGTGCCGAAGTTCCTTGAGGATCTTCTCGAAGAACTGAGCCATTTTCTTGAGCAGCTCGGCCAACTTGAGGTAGTCGAAAATTTCGTTTTCGTATTGTTGTGCGAGAATCTTACACATATCGATGGCACACTCCCACATCTTGCCCTTGTCGAAATAATCGATGATCTCGTAGTAGAGCGCCTCCTTGAGTTCGCGATGGGTGCGACAGGTGATGTGGCGATGCGAACGCAACAACGGCGAAAGTTCTGTGTCGTTCCACAACAACAGTTCCGTGTGCAACTTCAGTGTGAAGGCGGCCTCCGTGTAGTTGTCGAATTCCATTTGCAGATCACACAATTTATAGACATAGCGTATGTACATCTCTTTGCGATTAACCTCCGAGTAGAATTGAAGCAAAGAAAAGGTGCATGCCATGCGATTCTCCTTACTCTCGTCCTGTATGATGCAGCGGTATTCGAGCAGGCGGTCGATTAGTTTTGTGACCATGTGTACGAATTTCGTGCCCTCGACATTGAGCATATTGTGCGCCTGACAGCTTTCCAACATAATCACTTCGAACAATTCTTTATACTCTACATCGCCTTTGCCCGCACCAATGAGAATATCAAGCTTCTCGATCATTTCCGTTTCGAAATCATTAAAGTTAGCTTTATAGTGAGCGTTGTTCCGCTTCGTATCGCCGTAGCTGTCATGTACCATTTTCGAACTGTAGTACTCGCACTGCATCATATCGAAAAATATTGGAATAGTTGCCCGACGCAATTCAACTTCTGGTATCATGCTCATTTCGAGAATAGGCTCGACCAGTTGTGGCACAAATTTCGGCTTGTGTTCTCCCAATTGAAACCACATTTTCCGTATCTCCTGCGCCGTATCCTTGCGTATATCCCGATAGCGCGCAAATATTATTTGTCGTTTATTGTCGTTAAAGTCGTTTAACTGCAGCGGCGATTGGATGAGGAACGCAATGGAACATTGAAAGAAATTCGACCAGACTTGCTTTTCGAACGGGTCGAAAAAGTGATCGATTATCACCATTGACAGATGTTGCAACGAACCGAGAATCACTGTGTTCTGATGCATAATCATGTCCATCCAGTCGCGAGGAAAGACAGGCTTTTGATGCGGTGACACGAGCTCTTCAAAGACGAGCAAAATCATGATGATAAAGTCCTGCAGCTCGAAGCGATTGTTCAGCTGCTTTACAAAGAACTCGTAGTGTGTCGCATCCATGCGTTGCAGTATGCCCAACATTATTGCCACCAAGTTCCCCACCAGTTGATTTTCTCGATCTAAGGCATGTGAGGTCTTGATAACAGTACGCAACAGTATAATCATTATGTCGCGTACATCGTTGTGTGTTTGTCCGATGTCCTTGCGATAGAGTAGTCGAAGAATGTTGTTCATGATGTTGATGCATTCGGTAACCTAGTTTTTTTTTTTTATTTATAGTAAATGGAATATTGCATTAGAATAAAAGTTACTGACACTCAAGTAATGGTTTCTAGATTATGTTTGGGATATTAAACTAGGTATCCTCTTAATCTGGAAATATAAAAATTAAACACTACCTACTCGCACTATTTTATTTCGATCCAAATTGTTTAGTTGTAGTCATACTAAGGAAACTAGTATCGAGTTACAATTTAAATACGAATTTGAATTTTTTTGGGATACTATTGAAACGACAGTTTACATAAGAAACTGACCAAGTACAAAACTATTTTTATTTTATATACTGAATATGGCATAAAAATTTTTCAAGTGAGGACGGACAAAATAAAAAAAATATTAATTTGACATTAAGTTGCAACAACGATGCTTGACGGGTAATATAACCTTATTTACTTAGCCTTTGATGCAGTCAAGTGCAATTATAAACAAATTTCTCGCAGATATTGAGTTAAAAAAGTTCATCAAACACCGTTTAAGGTGCCATATTTTGATAGGGATCAGTTAGTCATGCTCTAATAAGACCAAATGCTAGAATCAGATTTAAAAACACATAAAAGTTAAAAAGCAAATTTGCCTTAAGGATTAAAATTTTTATCATCAGATTTTGTTCAAAAATTTACCGACATTTCCTATTATCTATATACTCATATATTTTGTTTCTAAAACTGCATTACAGTACATTAAACTGATAAGAGCTAAAGTAATTTTCAGTTCAATAAGACATTTTAAAACAAGATTTTAGTTAAAACAACAAATCGAACAAAAAAAATAAAAGCTAAGCTGACAAAAACAAAAAAATTGTTTTAAAATATATATAACAAAACTGTTAAAATTGTTTAACTTGCATTCACACATTAATTGCGCACTTAAAGCTTAATTAAAGATTGAAATATAATACATACGCACACACACACACACATTTATGATTATTGGGAAACATAATTTTTTCACAGCTCTGATTGAAAAATAAAGCGTAAAATGATGACGTATGAGAAATCTTCGAACAATTCACCTGATGTGCCGCATCTTAAGAATACACAAGATTGGATGGTTGATATCTAAAGGTGGGAGGAGTTTGATTTGATTGTTTACCTTTGTTTTGGCAGTCGTTTCACGTGTGTGCAGTTGTGATTTTAATTGTCCAAGCACTTTGGCTGCTTTCGAAAGGTTCTTTTCTTGTTGCCAGATATCGGATTTGGTGTCGCCCTATTTTCATTTCGAGTATTTCAAAGAAGGAACGTGGCGGGTTTAGACCAAATTTAAAGAAAAATGTGTTCACATGATTTTTTTTGTTTGTTTGTTTTGTTTGGTTAGTGACCCATTTAGGAAAAATTCAAATGTGAAAAATAAACAAAATTAAATTCGAATGAAATTAACGAAACAAAAAAAAAAACAACTAAAACCCAAAAATAGAAAATTTATAAAGTGAAATAATGTGAACATTCAAATGAAGAAGTTGTGTATACAATATTTTGTATTATTTCAGAATACATATTAATACAATAGTTAAAACTAATTGTTTATAAAACAGAAAAGAGTGGAAGAGGGTTCCCAAGTAATGTGATTTATGTATGAGTTTCGAGTGGTGGTTGGTAATGGTGCAATATGGGCTTTGTTTATATTTAATATGAAGTATAGTACGTGATGGTCGGTTTTGTATATATATGTATCAGCTATTCTATGAGGTACATTGTAAGTGCTATCGTGCAGAAAAAAACATTAAAAATCGTTTCTTAGTTAAGACCGAAAACTAAACAGTTATACAAAAATTATAATACTTGGTTCTAAGTTAAGTAAACAACAATCAGGTCTAAAAGAAACATGTAACACAACGCCAATTGCGTTTTACATATTTTATATAACTATTAATTGAGGTGATCAGTTAAACGTTTAAAATTAAAATTTTTTAACTTGTCGTTTTTGATTTTAAAAATAATTAACCTTATATAAAATATACGTACGAGTATTTGTATCGAAGTAATGGTTTTTGTGTAGTCACAAAGCCCAAGAAAATATTGTTCAAATTACAAGTTGAATTTTTCAGTAAAACGCTTTCACAGTTCAAAAATTTTAATTTATATAAATAAAAATAATATGTATTTGGAATATTTTACGAATATTGCAAAAGCGTTTTTAACTGACCTCAAAGTGTATTAATTAATTTGGTTTAGCTTCGAAATCCAAATTTGTTGCATTATAATAAATTTATTTATGTTTTTAACGACAATAAAATACTTGTGCAACGAGTTAAAAACTTTTTGTATTTATACACGAGACATACAGAATCTCGCTTAAACGATTATCTTCAATATTAGTTAAATAAGACAGTGACAATAACTTATAACGTGTGCACGAATTTTAAATATAGGACAGTACAAATATTTTTATTTAAAAAATACACAAAAAGTCTCAAATCTAAATCTTTCATTTAGTTCGTTTAGAAACATGCTACTCAAGAAATGCACACACGAACAACATTCAGAACACACAAATTATTTGACAAACACACAACATGCTTAAACTAAATTTAAACAAGATACAAATAATATAGTAAAATCAACTATTCAATTATTCTAACGCTTTGTTTAACATTTGCGCAATTCCTATGCAACGTTACAACATTGTTGAGCCGCAGTTTTATTTATCTTTCTTTGATTATTATAGAGCCACAAGTCTATTTTTTAGATGTGAAGATAGATAATTTTTAATATTAATGTATTGTAAGACGAGTTAGTTGTGACGCTTTTAACAAGTCATGTAAGTAAAATATTAATATTATTGAAAAAATTTAATTGGTCAAGATTAAAAAGATATTTTATTTTTTTCATAGATGCTTTTTTTTAAATCTGCAGGTGTTCTTTTAATTCTCATTAATTGATGGTAATGCTAAGTGAAGTTTGGTAGTTACAATGTTATAAATTGCACCTTGTTTATTTTTTTTAGTAAAAATGCAAAATGCAAACGAAATAAGAAATCAACAAACACAAAATTAAAAATTGTTAAAAAAAACTAATGTCAAACATACCTCCTCCTTGCTTTCGAGTCGATCCTTGAGGTGATTGCAGAATACGGGCAACAAAATGGCACGACATTCGGGCAAATGAAACAATTTCGAATCTACAAAATCTTTAATGCATCCCATTTTCGATTGGGTCAGACGGCGCGCCGGAAATTGCTTTAGAATATTCACAATAACAATGCTGCAAAACAATTTTAAAAACCAATTTGAGTTGATATTTTTCAAATATAAATATTTTTGAAGAAAAAATCACGCTTACCTCAAACGCACAGGATCGAAAACCTGCATTAAGTCCGTGGCAATTATATGCAGATTTTTTAATAAGGCACCTTCGGATTTCAAAAGATCCGTGGGACAAGCAATCATTTTGATAAACATCTCCAGCAATTCTGTTTGAAAATTATGAATATCATTCAAAATGAGTTGCTATGAACAAATGCAAATTATTAAAATAATATTTACCATGCAGTTTATTAGCGAAATCCTCATAATCTGCATTTCCATTTATGGCTGCAAATAATATACGTGAACGAATCACAAATTTCATCACGTAGTGCAGATATCGCGTTGTCTTGTACAAACGCTTCACTTCGATGCGTTCATCGATTTCAATGCCATCGGCGGACTTTTCTTTTGGTTCAATAGCTTCCCTGATGTTCTTTTGCAGCACGTCAATTAGTTTACTATTTGAGAAGGTTACAAAATGTGTGTATATAAAAAACACTGAAAACAAGAAGAAGTGGTAAATACACACCCATAAGCTAATGTCGCCGAGAAACTTTCATTAATATACACATCCAATACGGTTAGAAAGTGTTGATATTTTAAATCTGATACGGTTTCGATCAAGTGTATAATGCTCATAAAAACAAGCTGATCGTACTTTTCTGGGTTGTCGTTTTCAACCTTATAAAAAAAAATAAATAGTTAAATAAGTTTTCAACCTTATAAAAAAAAATAAATAGTTAAATATGTACATAAAAACAAAAAAAAAAAACATTTTACTGCATACCAATATATTGAATAAGGCATCGAGAATATCTTGTAGAAATTTAACAACCTCTTCACCAGGCACATTCGAGAGAGCATTTAACGAATCCTCAAGGGTTTCTTTGTGTGCAGACCAATTCAGCAGGCCAAGTAAGCTCACTAAAATGTAATAATAATCCATTAGTAAATAATTGCTTTAGTACATACAAACGATAATTTAATTATCGCCGACAAATTTGATAAAGTACCACTTTGAGTTAACTTTGTACTGCACAAATTGACACCAATTGCCAGCTGATCCTTTGGCAACAGCGACAAGCCGGTAATCGATGGTTTAGTGCCTTGCAATTCGACTAGAGTGGCCGGCAAGTCCATGTACGAGTTGGCATTTGCTTTATCGAATTTTTTATGATCTATTTTGTAGACGGCTAAATTGTGAGTTCCTTGCTGAAGGTGAACAATTTGATTTCGGTTTAAATATTATTTTAATAAGTATCTACTGTATTGTAGGGCAATGACTTACCGTAATGGTGGTGCCATTGTCTTGCATCAGTTTAACAAACGATAGACCGAAAGGCTTCTCAGATTTATCCTTTTGTTCGTTTGAACTGCGATGTTTAAAAATGAATTTCAGATGACACTGTTTAAACTCATCGATCGGCACATGAATCTATTTAAAAAATTATTATTAAAAATATTTGTTTGTACCTGACTAAAAACATAAAATGTAGTCAAACAATGCTAAACTCACCTTAAACGTCTCCCACCACTTGGGCTTATCGTCGTGATAGTACACCACCGATTTGTATTCATCGATTGGCGGATGACCAGCCCCAATGCTCATAACGCCAGGCACCATTTGACCTTGCTCGTTGCAAACGTAAACCGTCACTTCGACATTCTTCTCCGAGGTCTTGGCAATGCGTGCAAATTCGCCCGAGCAGATAGTTAAATACAAATCGTTGCGCACATCGCCGGGCAGAATGACCTCAGGAAATCCCATTTTACGTGCCAGTGGCACATTAGTGTGTACCAACCGCGGAAAATCCTCCTTGATTTGTTTGATATCACCCTGCAGCACCTCAATTGTGACCGCCATCTTTGAATCGATCTTGCCGATATCTTTATTTGCGATCAGCTTCCGTAACGAGCCGTCGAGATTGTCCTTTTCGCACATGATGAACGGCAAATCGAGATTGCCTTTAAAATCTTCCGGCTTGTTGATAATCGGCGTGAGATCTTTGCATGCTACACCGAACGGACGCCGCATTATGTATTCGGAGTTGCTAAACGAACCACTCGAACTGATTGAAAGCTGTGAATTTTTTTTGCTTGCAGCAGTCAGCATGGCATTCGTAATGCTCGTCCTTTTCGAGTCGTTTGAATCTTTCATTTCCATTGAACCGATGCGTATCGCATAGCAGACGAGATACATCTTTGAGATGCTGAGATCGTTCTTGCTTAGGTCGGTAAAAAGGACGCGATTATTGTCGAACTGATCAATGTCGCGTGCAATCCCGGTGCGGGACCACTTGACCACGTAATTTTCACTTATCGGGCGATGTGATTCACCGTCGAAGAGTGTAAAAAGCAGATCGGAATCCTCTTGAAATTTGCATACGAATGCGTTAACGTGCAGCAGTATGTTGTGCGAATACTTGTTAAGCGGTCGTGTTGAGCGCTGATTTGATTTTGGACGCTAAATGGAAGCAGAAAAGAAATTTTCATAGATTTTACAATTTTCCTCAGATTATTTACAAACAACAAACAGTAAAGTTATCAACACAAAATGGATACAAGAAATAGGAAATATAGATTTAAGTTGTATTCAATTCATGTCTATGAAATCTCCAACCCGTTGAAAACCTACATTTGCTTTAATGATGCGATTCACCGCATTCATGTGATGCTCATATAGTTCTGTTGTGCATGTCGCATTCGTGTCCAGCATTTCACCACTCTCGTCGCGCACCACCATATCCAAGCCCAACAGGCTGTTTCCTGTGTCGATTTGCGAAGTGGCCATCAGTTTCACTTTTCTCATTTCGTCCACGGGTAGATTTCCGGAAATTAGCTGTGCGCGATTATTATTCAAATCGTTCATTTTGGAGCGTATCGTTTGAAAGTCGGGATGAGTGACCTGCAATTAAAAATAGTATAAAAAGAGAAAATAAGTACAAGAACAAACTGAATGGAATGAAACAAAATGACGGAGGCGACAAATGACAATTCACAATTTTCACAATTTCAAGCATGAATGGAATCAGCACCGGCCGTTGGAAGGCAAGTTGTCGCTAAGCGTAAGAGGGGAAGCGTTTAAGTGTTGGACTCTCATGTGTGAATTAGATTCATCAACGTCGTCGTTCGAGGCCACTGCAGCCAACGACGGGTCAATTTGATTTGTGCGTTGTAACGTCGCGCCGTTTGTCGCGCGTATGCTTACCAAAAAGTATTGCTTCAGTATGGAGCCCCATTCTAGCAGCACTTTGGTAATTTCCTCTACAATGTCCGTTCGCTGAATGCAATATTCGCCATTTACAATTGTGTAATCGGACAAATGAATGTAGGATTTCGGAAATATGCCGCGTTCCTCTTTTATTCTGCAAATAAAAACAAAATAAATAAATATACATACATACTCAAAAGAACAAAACAACAATTTTGAAAAATAAGCGAAAAATTAAAATGTTTAATAAATTTGGCGTGTCTGCGTGATGAGTGAGTGACAACTCGCATTGACACAATTATGTGATAGATGGACAGACGGTTGTATTACTCAACCAACAATAACAAAAAGTTGGAAGCATGCTGCCAACCGAAGTCACGCCAGCCACTTGGACGCGTTCGAACAGAGGAAGTGCGAAAGTATTTAATTAAAGTCCAATCGACAAAAAAAAGTGACCAATTTATGTATTTTAGCAATGAACGATTGAATGAATGACATGTGATAAGAATCTATTTGTCAATTTATTATTAACTCGGTGACGTTTTCGTTTTTAAGTATCGACTTATAACTTAATTTTTGACTTTAGATTTTTTTCTTGATGTTCAAACTATGATCATAAAAGCTTCGAATAAAATAAGCCGACAAATTTTATAATTATTAAGAACTAATGAAATAATATGATCAGTGCTAAGAGATGATTTTAATTTACAGCCATATTTATTTTTTTAAGCAAACAACAGAAACGCATTAATTCGGTAGATCTGAACTAGTTGCTGCCATGCACATATTTGACATAGTCCATAAAATTTCCAACAAAACATAAAATTTCCCATGCCGCTGTATGAAAACCCTTTTTTAACATGTGTTCAAATAACTGATTGCATTCTAAAATTCCAATTCGATGTAAATTTTTAAAATTCAGTAAAAAAATCAAAAGAAGAAATCTTTCGAAGTGCTTGCAAACATTTTCTTATCCTTGTTTTACTTTTGGTAAAGTTGTTCTTTGAGATATTCAAATAAACAAATTCCTTCTTAACATGTATTTCTTATCTGCATATTTTTCCCTTTCGGGGTTTTTTCTTTGCAATGCGCAACGCACAGCGTTCGGTTGAGGGACACGATCAATCGATCGCTCCTCGACTACTTTAAAATTTTAAAGCAAAAGATCACGCAATCAAAACCCTCAGACGCTAGATCGCTCAAACGGATCTTATCGTTTAATGACTGTAGACAGTAGCCCTGTACGACGACGGTCATCACTTGACCATGTGGTTCCATAATGTTTGTTTTTCTTTGGTTTCTGTTTCTGTTTCTTTTTTAAATTTTATTTAATTTCATGTTTCCCTTTTTTCCACTTGGAGGGAATTCTTTTTAACTGTCGTTGACCTTCTTCATACTTTTGCTGACCCATAGCCCAGACAGACAAACAGACAGACATCAATGGGCGCAGCAGTCTCGTTGAGATTCAATAAAAAACAAATGAAAAATACTTCGTTAATAATAAAGTTCGAGCAGTGCAAGAAATAAATAAACAATTGCTGTCTTAATACGTTCGAGCAATTCGCTGATAACATTCCAAAATTGTTGTCATTTTTTCTCACGTTCTGAACGGTTTCTTCGATAACCAAAAAATATATTGAAATCTGCGCCTTTGAAATATGACAATTAATTTTCTGTGAAATTAGATTAACTAACATAATCATTTAAATTTCAAATGCTGATTATTTCTTTATTTATGGGCAAAGATTTTGGTAATGTAAAAATTTGATTTTCATATTTCCTTATATAATTAATTCATAAATTTCTATTATTTTTTTATTTTTAATTACTATTTTGAATTATTTTTACAGCCCTAAATTAACTTGACACTAACCTCTGTTTATAGCCGTAATACCAATGGGTTGTCTCCTTAAGAATGACCACTGCGTCGCCCACATCCAAATTGAGTCGATGTGGTTTATTTTCCTGATCGAAATTGCATTTTGCTGTAAAAATAAAACAAAAGAATTATTAAACGTGAAAAAAAACAAAAATTTCAGTTGATTTCGAAAATATTTCAGATATTTTAATCGCAATTCGTTTTGCACAACAAAAAGAAAATGATTAATTAACGGTGAAAATATTTTCGTTGAAAATAATCGTAAATTTCGCAATGGAATTTAAAAAAAATTCCTACCAAACCAAACAAAAAAACAACTTAACCGCTTTAGATGTGCCGCGAAACTATTTGCGTGAATTTTGACGTTCCAGTTTTAAGCTGCGAATTTTTGTTCTATAATTTAACGATTGTTTTTTATTCTTCGAAAACATTGAGCAAACCAAATTGAAAATTCTGTCCGTAAGCATTTTGGACGAGGGGCACCAGCAGACGACTTCAGCAGCCGCAATCACAATTTTAGTTTAATTTAAAAACGCTGCGATTTCGTAAATTGCAAAAACCTGACTTTTATATATATTGTATATATATATTGTTGTTGTTGTTTGTTTTCGCGCCCAGTTCAAATGGGGCGATATAAATATTGCGATTAGAAACAATTTAAAAAAATGCACCGTTGCGTTTAATGGCAGCAATTTTAAATTATTCGAGACATAAAAAATAGTATGGAAAAATTAAAATTATGTACCTAGTCTACAAATAATAAAGGTATTTTTTACTGGACACCAAACTCGCCTTAACCCGTAAATTATCAAAATATTTGTGTTTTATTTGGGGATATTAACATACCAAAGAAACCAATCCGAAGCTTAAGCTATATTTTTAATTTTTATACATATACTTGGATGCTTAAGCACATATTTTAAACTAAAGTATCTAAAGGCTAAAATCAATAATTGAAAAAAAAACGCATCTACGACAGAAGAATGATTAGTCCGAGGTGCTCTCTAAATCAAATGAAGACTTGTGATTAATTAAAAATCGTGATATTTTCACAGCCGCTAACGATGAATACAAACAATAGCGCGTGATATCTCAAACAAGTAAGTTCCATATCAGCCATCTTCAGACGTTTTTGTAATTTACGCTGTGCCTTTTGTGTTATCTTGGTACTTCCTCGTACAAGTACGAGACTTGGTCCGTCCACGCCAATTCTTTGCGATTAGTTTGTTCGTTCGTCTATCTGTCCATTTGTCTGACTGCGAGGGCGGACTTTTTCGTTTCACGCCTTAATCGCGGCAATTCCACACAATTTCAAGCGTAATCGCATTTTGTGACGCCGAACCAAAAAAAAAAAAACAAAGACTTGTGCTCCTGCATTTTTGCGATTCATCTGAACTGAGAACGAAGCGAGAGTTGTATGCACATATGTCCATCTGTCCGTCTGTCCGACCACAAACAAATCGGCGACCTCCCTAAGAAATAACAAAAACTACAAATACAACTGCGACAATCACAAAAACAACAACAACAACAGCAACAATTACAACTGATGGAATTCGCGAAAGATTACAATGCGGTGTGACGCAACGAATCGACAGCTGGACAGACACCGGCCAATTACTGCCGACCAGCGAAGCATGTCCGAAAAACTTTAATTTATGGGATAATGCATAATTTTAATTTCAAAAAAGTAGCATAGGTAAATAATATAAAATTGAGCAGTTTTCAATGGGCCCCAGGCGTAGTGCGAGAAAAAAGTTTACTTTTCGCTGCTGGCGCTGTTTTATTTTTGCGCGTGATAATTAAAACATTTTCCAGCTTATTGTACTTCATTTTTCTTTTGGCTATAATTAGAAATTCTGCGAGTGTATTAAGTTTTGTAAATAAAAATTAAAAAATAATAAAACGGAGCTGCTTAGGCAACACTGATTGCTGCTAGCGCTGCGGCTGCTGCTGATTTCCATTCGAATGTAAACAGAGGCGAACTCTACTTCACTTTCTTGGAAACTCAGCTGAGGAAACGCTGCATTACGCGCTCGATTTTTATGACTCAGAGCGCACGCTAAACACTTTCATTGCCCGCAGAGTGCGTCTGCTGTCTACAACAGCGTAAAAACAACGACGAAACTTTATTTATAAAATACAGGTGAAATTTGTAATTTATCTATGTATGTACTCGTATGTACTTTATTTCCAAGAGAGAAAATTGTTTAAAGACATTTTCGTAATTAATTCCTAAAAAATCAGTCAGTTCCATTAGACAATAATAGCCGCCTTCTCCTACTCACCTAAACTTTACAGATTTACCAAAAAACGTTTTCATACTCGAATGAGTAAATGAGAGCACAATTGAGAGAAGATACGATTTTATTTTACAACGTTTTTCTTTGGATACATTGTGTGTAAAAAATCTGACGTTTTTGAGAATTAAAAACTGTGCAAAACATTTGAAATATCAAAAATTGCAAAACTTACAAATTTATCCTAAAATTCGCTTTTTTTTTGCAATTTCCAGCTACATACAAAAGTGTTAGATGAATTATCTGAGTTAATTCAAATTTCTATTAACTTTTAATAGATATGAATGTAACATTTGTATTTGTTATTAAAAATCTCAAGCAAAAATTTGAAATCTATTAAACGAAAACAGAACTTAAAGCAATTTCTCAATATCATTGACAATGTCCATAGGATCAGTAGTGGGCGCAAACCGATTAACAGGAATGCCTTCCTTGTTCACCAGGAACTTGGTAAAATTCCATTTGATAGCACTGCCGAGAGTGCCACCCTGTTTTGCCTTCAGATATTGGTACAACGGAGCAGTGTCAGGGCCATTAACATCGATCTTCTTGAAAATATCACCAATAGCAGCTTTAGAATCTCGCAGGTGGCAAACCATTGCTTCGCCATCCGCCTCGGGCATTTGTGATGCAAACTGATTGCAAGGGAAATTTAAAATTTTTAATTTGTCACCGTACTTCTCTCCCAATTCGGTCAGTTTCTTGTAGTTGTTTTTTGTGAGACCGCACTGTGAGGCAATGTTGACGATGAGCACGACATTGCCCCTGTACTTCTCGAGTGACACATCGTTACCGTGCGTATCCTGCACCGTGAACTCGTAAATGGATTTCGCGTTTTTGTATTCCTCACTTGACGACATGTTTTCTTTTTTGTTTTCCCATTAAAGTTGAGAGTATATCAGAGAAGCACGAAATTCCAAAAACGAAAGATCTGGACTATCAAAATAGATTTCATTGTGATATTATTGGTCAAATGACATATTACAAATTGTTTTTGAGGTAAAAATGATAACGATTTATTTTGAATAAAAATGAAAAGAATTTAAATTTTATCGAAGAATACATTGCTGGAGTAAACGAAAAAAATAGTTGAGTTTAAGATAAACAAATGTCGGATTGTATGCTTCATTGTATTGTACTGGTAAAATCAATAACAATTGAGTTTTAATTTCCTGGTTGTTAACTTTTACGTAATTTATTGAAAAGTAAACAAACTTTTAAAATGTTAAAATATTTTCCCACCGACAATAATTTAGCTACTCCTATAAATGACTAACTTTCATACAAGGAGGTAGCAATGAGTAACTCGTTCCCTGCCACCGGAAGCACTTTACGTAAGTAATGACGTCGAATAAATCGAATTGACAAAAGGTATCGGAAAACATTTAACAAAATAGTCACGCCTCAGTAGCATCATAAAAGGGGCACACACCGAACGTCATCAAAATATACAGAATTACAAAAGAAAAAAAAAACACACAAACAAAATGTAAGAGTAGATGTGCAACAGGCAAAATTTAAATTAAAGAAAAAGGTGCATTAATTACAAAAACAAAAACAAAAACACACTCTTTTAAATTTTATCAACTCGAAAAAAGAGACCGAAGATGGGTGACAGTAAACAACGGAACTAAACAGTTTATTACCAAAAGAAAAAAAAACGAAAAACAAAGCAGTTGCAGTTAACGCTGAGGTCAATTTTGTATCTCAGCGATAAGCGTTGCATTTAGACTTTGTTTGAAAAATAAATTAAAAATGTTTAGAAATCACAAAAGAAAATATTGAAATAAAAGAAAGCTGAAAGAGAAGATATGGAAATGTGGTTGTGACTTAATAAATGCAAATGGATATTAACTGCATCTTGTAGATGCACAGCTACATATTCACCTGGTCACACAGCACCATATTTTCCCCCACTTCCGCTCCAGCACTCTCCAATACTCTAAAGTGGAAGAAATCAGAAAAAGGGAGCTCTACGCCGGCGCAAGTGTGACGTGTGGAGGTCTCGATGACACCCTATTCGCGTGCGCGCACACAACACAGATACAACACACACAGATACTCCTCACATGTAACTTTATCTTTGACTCAATACAGCAAAACAAAAACAATGTTAAAGTTAAGTTTGAAATACAAATCATAAATAGCTACCAACTGCGGATAAATGCCCAACAACAACAAAATAAAACACAAACAAACTTAAAGATTCGTCATCAAACGGCGTGACTGACTGCGATCGAATGCGAATGAGTCGCACTGAAGTCAGGTTTACACCAACGAAATGAAGCGAAGGAAGACGTTGTCAGCTTTTCGAAAAAAAAAGGTTTTTGTTAAATTTTTTGCGCATTTGTAAACTTTACGCTTCAGCTTATGTAAGCAGCCGTCTCTTATCATTGTTGGCATTTTGCTATTAATAACTATTTAAAGATATTAAATATACGAGTATGTATGTAGTATATGGAGAACTGCATTAAAAACTAAAAATTTATATACTGTTAATATTATTAATAACTTGCTTATAGTAGCCGGCGTTTTGTTAGCGGAACTTTTTAGGAGCAATATTAGAGAAATAATAGAATATTTTCAATTATTTTCACATATTGTTGGCGTAATAGTTGGGCGTGGCTAATTTTATAAAGACTATACTAAGACCCGGCCTTAAGTACCATCGTACTTAATTTGAATGAAATCGATCTAGCGATTCTCAAGTTTATCAGAAACAACTGACAGACAGACAGACTTAAATATTATGTTGTTATAAGTTTAAAAGGGAAAATATTTTTTTAATTTTGAAATGATTGATATGCTAACAAAAAGCTTTTAAAAATGAATTTGCTTTAATTCCGAGCACTGTGAAAATAACGATACGGAAAATTAAATTACTAAAAGGAGTTCTTGTATAGTATAAAAATGCAATTGGTTTTTATGTTAACTACACAATATAAACAACAAAATTATACAACTTCGGTTTACATACAACTTATCGGAAAACATAAATGTAAATAGTCAGGAAACCAAATTATATACAGGACGCAGGACGTAAGTATCCGTTCCTTAGGAGGTAAAACAAGCAAAAAAACAAAATCAAAATAAAAAAGGGGATATTGTCCAATTAACAATAACAACAACAACAGCAAGTTACTTAAATGCAAACAATTACACGGAAAACGATTTGAAATAAATAAAGCAGACGCAGCCACATTTACAGCCGGAAAGGAAAGGAACAAAACGGAACGGAACGGAGCGTGCGTGCATTCAGCTAATGCGATAAAAATAAAAGTTGCGATAAATCCGGACGCAGGGAATGAGGTCAAAGAAATAAAACGTACTCTAACAACAATAATAAGAACATGGAGTTGTACTTGCGCCAAGTGGCAATTAATATCTTGTTAAAATTGCTGTTGCCTCTGTTATTGCAATTGCTAATGTCTACAAGCATTTGATGTTTGTGACATTGGCAATTGAAATTTGCGCCCTCTTCAACCCTGAACCCCCTTTCTCCGCTACACTTGGCATTTGCGCGCACAATTCACGAATTGAAATTAAAACTGAAATTGCATTCCAGCGATCAATCGGATCGAACAACCGAACGAACAAACGAACAAACGAACAAATGCAAAGATTGAATTTCAATTTTGATTTCATGCGGGCTTGGGATAATTGGATTGCTAAGAAGAGAGGCGGCGAGAAAAGGCGGTGGGTATGAGTAAAACATTGCGGAATGAGTAATCTTTACTATGATTTCTTTACAACCGCCCATTTTGATATCTAAACTGTCAACAGAAAAATGATATAAGAAAAAAGCAAACAGTCAAACAAAAGCATTAAACTCTGTCCGCCCGATCATTCTTACAAATTAGGGTGACAAAATTCTGAAGTTGTTAAATGGTGTTAATGGACTTTAATTTGAAGTGTCTACAAAAGCAATAACAACAAGAACAACAGTACAAATTGTATTGAGAAATCTTGGCTGTTAAGAGAAGTGGATGTGTTCTTCTTTGCCATACTCTTAATTGTGACAAAAGTTTAAAATTTACATTGACGGAATATTATTAAATGTTTACTTTAAAATTCACGAGAAATTTAATGAATGAAACGTTTTTGTAATATTTTGGTTATTGAAATTAAAAAAAAGAATAAGACAAAACTAAAATTATTTAACTACACCCTTATGCACATACGAATTAACCGAGAAAAATCGTAATATAAAATGGAACGCTTCGATAGTATCCTTAGATTTTATATTCATTTAATGACTTTAGACGTTAGAAAATCTTGCTTATGCGCCTTTGAAAAACAATTGCAAATTTAACATTAAGTAAATATTGTTTGATAGTAAACAAATTTGTTTAAAACCTATTGAAAGTTGAATCTTGTCCCATTTCAGTTTTCCTCAAATTCGGCTTTGAACTGTGGGTCTACTCCATTTCATTTAATTTTTTTAATTGTTAAATAATTTACTTATTTTGGTTAAATATTTCACACATACTCGTATTTATATCAATTATTGTTACTGTTGTTGTTGCATTATTCTATTTGCCGCCTGCCTTATCTGTCTCCGTAGTGTACTTAGCGCGAATTTAGCAAATATTTACTTGGTTTTTATTCAATTCAACTTTTAGAGCAGCAGCGCGCGTTTGCGTTCGCGTTTGCCACAAATGACGAATGTCGCCGTTTGCTAGAGACGCTTTTGTCCCACATTTAATTGAAATTTCTTTTTAATTTATTTTATTCGAGTCTGTATATCTTTTCATTTTTGTGTTAAGTTTGTGCTTTTCATATCCGAAGGCGCGCGCGATTGGGCGAAGTGGTGGGGTAGCCTCAAGTTATCTGCATTTTTAATTCATATTTTTATTTTTAATTCCGCATATTTTTTATTTTTTGTATTTCTCTTTATTGTTTCCTTCAAATAAAATGGAAAAAGTATTCGTCATCCGTTGTCGTCTTTGTTGTTTAGTTTTTTTCTTCGTTGATGGCGCTGCGGGGGCAACAGCAGCAACTTAAGTTTTTTCTTTTCTGGTGTGTGCATGTTTATGTATCCAAATTGTTGTTGTTGACATGTTGTGGCGCACTTCTGTGTTCATTGGCTTTTTAGGCTGTTTCTTTTTTTTTACTTCTTTTGCGGAGTCGCTGCAGCAGCTACAGCCGCCATTCCACTTACTTATTTTTGTATATTTGCACCATGTGCTGCACTGCTGTGTATTTCCTTCGTTTGCTCCTCGACTTTTCCGCAGCGCCACTTTCCCCCATTCCGCCATTGCACCTTGCCGTTTTGTTAGTTTTGCTTCGCTTTGGGCTATTTACCCGGCCTTTGTTGACTTTTCTTCACTTCTCCTATTTACAGTTAAAAGTTTTGTTCATTTATCGTTTCATTATATTTTATAATTTTAACTTGAAGGAGGAAAATGTTTACTTTTTGCTTGTGAATTTTCCATTCTTCATTTGTTTGCTGTCTAAATCTAAATCTTCTACCGAAATTATTACCATCAGTTTTTAAAAATTGTGAAACATTTAAAAAAAAGGTCTTTAAAGATGGGCTAAGCATAATTCATACCAAAACTTTCAAGAATAGAATGAAATAAAATCACTGAAATCTTTAACATTACTTTTCTGGTAAAATTGAAAAGTAAATTCTTGTCAGTCAGTTTTAGATTGAAAGTTTTAGTAGTCAGTTTAAGTCTAATACAAAAGTTTAGTAAGAAATAAGACGTTAAAACAGAAAATATTTAAAAAACAAAACTCAACCGTTAAACTTCTTTAAACTGAAATAACAAAATATATTAAAAATATTCGTATTTTGCAATTTGGTAACTTGAAATGCGAATTAAACTAGCAATAGAAATGAAAAAAAAAAAACAACAATAAACTCAACAAAAAAAAAAACCGAAAATATAAAAAAAGAAGGTAATAAACTTAGGCGATATGAGCGAGCGTATCTCGTAGATATTCGAGGCGACGGCGTAAGGTGAGAATAACCGTTCAATGCCGTTTGTAAATACTCACTTCGAGTAGATATGCGGGCATGGGTGGGCGAGCTTTGGGTGAACAGGCGTCGGGAGGAAAGCAGCAGGGGCCCATGAAAAATTATTTGATTAATTTTTATCAGATTTATTGCGTTCGAGTTGTGCGTTGCGCGTTTTCGACAAGTTTTCGAAGTCAGCGAAAAGCCAGCGTAAATGGGCCTAAAACTATTTAATTTGTTAATTAACGGCGGCATTTCGGAATAATTGATGGCGAAGGGAGGCAGCAGGGCAGGCAATGCTGTAATCATGTTTACAATGGCAGCGACAAGCGATATAGAAGAATCTAACTATGATTAACCAACGATATTTTGTAATAACAGCGCATTCGCTGAATTAATTAAATTACAAAAATGAATATTTTTATAGCAAAATGTGTTCTTCGCCCGCTGCAAAAATTTCTAAAAATCGCACATTTGACACTAGCAACAATGCGATCGATTTCATGGTCACTGCCAGAGTCAGTCCGCTCAGCAGCTCAGATCATCTAAGCGCAGTCAACGAGCGAGCGAGTAGAGGTCTCTCTCCGATTACAATTTCAAAGCTAAAAGACACGAGAACATCTCGCTATGGCCTACTGCTGATATTTTGTTCTTTTATACACAATATACAAAAAGAAAAACGAAATTCGAAATAGGTAAGACCCGTGCAAGGAAAAGTCAAGTGTTCGTGAAAATGGAAAAACAAAAACAAACGAAAAATCATCATTTTCCAAAATTAAGTTAAACAAGAAGAGGAAGAAAAAAAAGACGAGAAATCCATTTGTGCATCCGTGCGCTGCGCAACAAGTTTCTCAGCAGGAGGTCAATTGCTGCCGACACCGCTACTGCACAGTACTTTGACGTGATTCCCACATTTTATGGTGGAACTATGCAAAGTTAATGGGGATGAGATTAAAAATTTGACGCCCTGTTCATGAGACAATCAAAGTTTTTATTTAAAACTTTTACTTTCCTTATGGAAAATCCCATTTCTGCTATGGCATCAACAGATAAACCGTCTTTGAATGTAATAACCGAAATTGAGGTAACACTCGAGAATGTTGTTGTGGTAGTCGCTGTGGCAATCATTGGTCGGATTTGATCTGTCCGAGTCAAATTGTGGTCTTTTGAAACGGGTAAACATTTTTTAACGAGTTGATTTGTTTAAATAAAACTTATAATTTACATTAATTTTTTTTTATCCCTAAATGCCAATATTAAAAATTTTATTAAATAATAAAAATAAAAAATATTGTACTAAAAGGAAAGTTTGAGTAAGTCTTTCGCTGATTTTGGACACGTATTTAAAGGATGCTGTTGGTTGTACCCTAACAGAAAGGTCAACAATTCTTTTAATTTCTAGTCTAAGTTCTAAGATGGTCAAGATGGATCGAAACTTCTACCCCCTCCCATACAAACCACCCCTTTCCATACGAAAAAAAAGTTAATTAAAATAGTTCCGGTGCAGATATCCAGTTCAAATTTGATAATTAGCACTTTAGTAGTAACACAAAACTGATCACAAAAAATTTACGTGATCGGATAAGAACCACGCCCACCTCCCATACAAACCACCCCTTTCCATGCGGAAAAATGTGATTATATAATAATAACCAGTTCAAATTCGGTATTTAACACTTTGGTAGGAACACAAAACTTCTAACCAAAAAGAGGCGTGATCCGTCAAGAACAACGCCCACTTATAATAGAGATATGTAGCGCTAAAAGAAGCACATTTTTTGGTTTCACTGAAATGGCGGAAGGTATATGAGCTTCGGCGTAGCCGAAGATAATTCTCTTACTAGTTTTTTTTCATGTTTACTATTTCATTAAGTTTTCAAAACACTTCAAATCTTGACGCTTTTCAACACTGTTTTATAAGTTTTATGAGATTTGCTTTCGTACAGGGTGTGACCGACTGAACGCACCCCTATTCTTACTAACCAATTAGTTCTCTTTTCACTTTACTATTCATAAAGACTTTACACTGTTTTTTTTAACTTCTTACCAATTCCGAAGGCCTGTTTGTTGTTGCACTCGTTCCAGACCGTCATTTTTGTTGTTCTTATTTATTTATACTTTTGCTACGTACGATGTTTCCAAAAAATTACTACTCTCAACGCAAAAATGAAACGCGCTGATTTTATTCTACACTTTTAATTTCGCATTATTTTGCAACATTGCAATTTATTCCATAAACATTTTTTTATATTCAAACACAACTAAATAAAACACGGCTTACAAGAAACACTCTAAATATTTTTTTTTAATTCGCATTCCGCTAAATTTGTTAAATTAATCGTAAGTAATTTGGGAGTTGTCGTCAGTGGCGGCACTTTTCACTTAATCTTATTTGTTTCCAATTCTTTGGCTTGGTCGCTGCTTCGTTTCAAGCAATTAATTAGTTTTTTATTTTTACAGGGCACGGCAATTTCACTATTTTGTTTTACATCCGCGCACCGCTTTTGAACGTTGTTCGCTCGTCAGTTTTTAATTTTCGTCTGTTGCTTCGTCACCAGCATTTTTTCAATTGTATTTTTACTCGTGTGTGGGGGAGGGGGAGGCAACGACAAGTGACTGAGAGTGCGAAAGAGAAAAACAGTATATCAGTTTCATAGTTGCCACCAATTGGAATTTTGTTTCTTCTCATACTAAGAATTTTTAAGATTCATTTTATATGTTTTAAAATTCAGTTTTTCATAAATTTTTTGTTAAATCTTGATATTTTGTTGGTCGAAAAATCCATTTAAAAAAAATGTCGACCATTAAAATACCCATTAAAAAAACATTTCGTTGAGCATAACCGCATGATTTAAAAAAACAATGTTTCGATTAACAAAAATTATAAAAAAAATCGATCAATAAATACCCATTCAAAAAATAAAAAATTTCGTTGAATTTAATCACACGATTTAAAAAAAAAATACAAATTTATAAATTAACAAAATATCCATTAAAAAAAAAATATATTGTTAAATAAAATATCACGACTTTTCGAAAAAAATTTAGCTCAGTACCAGTAATTTTGCATAATTTTTTTTAATTCAGGCGTTTCGCCGGTATACTGCACTTCACCGAATTAAATTATTTCCTTTTTCGATTCATTAAATAAAATTTTATAAAATAATCAACAAACATTATTTATTTAATTTATAAATAATTTTGTGTTTAAAATCTTTAAGAAAATGTTTAGCTGCCGCCAATTTAAGAGACTTTCGCCGCTATCGATTTTCGCACCACGGCTTAGAAATACAGCTCAGTCAGTTTTTAAAAAGAGCGCCAAGCGCTTTTTCAGTTTTCAAACAAATAGAATTTCTGAGCCGTGTGCCAACCATGAAAATATCGGCTAAAATCGGCTAATGGACTCGACCAAGAATTTACAAAATTTCATTTAACTCGTTGAAAATTTAAACAATATTGTTAAAAAATAAATTTGTTTTTGCTGCTCGTGTATATATTAAAACAATGCACTTCCAATGAAAAACTCCTCCCGGTAGTCACCGCCGTTGATAAATTTTTCACCTAACTGCCGCTCAAAATTTTACTACTTGTGGCCGCTAAAAATTTCCGCTCGGCTTCTTACTCCTCTTGCAAAAACCTGCAGGAAAAAACTCCGGAAAATTCATTGTCATTAAAATAAAAAAAAATAGTATAATAGCATTCATTTTGTGCATTAATTATTGTGAAATGTTAACATTTTCATATAATTTGGTTTAAAACTTTGGTGGTGTATTGCACAAATTGTGAAATTTCGTGATTTCCCGTCTTGGCTCACACGCAACGAATTAAGAAAAAAGAAAGCAAACGGATTATTTGTGAACCGAAAACGTGCGTAATTTTAAGTTGAATATCGCGAAAAACACAACAAAAGGAAATACATTAAAAAATGTTTGGAGGTGGTTCAAAGCCAACTTTTGGTACTTCGGCTACGGGTACCGGTTTCGGTGGCTTTCAGAACAATGCAGCACAGTCGCCTTTCGGTCAGTTCGGGAAACCGGCAGCTTCTGCTTTTGGCGCAGCGCCGACCTTCGGTACGCAACAAGCAACACCATCGCTTTTTGGCGCCACTGCGGGACAGCCGCAGACATCTGGTTTGTTTGGAGCACCGGCGGCAACATCCGCTTTCGGCGCAACGGCGACCACTCAGCAACAGCCTGCTTTTGGAGGTTAGTTTTTTATATTTTTTTTTAAAATTGATTTAAAAAATTTTTATTTTAAAATTGTTAATTTGCGTAGGATTCTCGCAACCGCAACAAAACGCTTCTATTTTTGGCGCTGCTCAGCCCGCAGCTAATACGAGTTCACTTTTCGGCCAACCGGCTAATTCTGCGTTCGGCTCTGCCGTCAAACCCGGCGGTCTTGGTGGATTCGGCCAAACCGCAGCTCAACCAACAACTTCGCTTTTTGGACAACCTGCAGTGCAAGCTGCCACAAGCACACCCGGTGCCTTTGGCAGTTTTGGTCAAGCAGCAACCGCAACCACTACAAATGTCTTTGGCACTGCCAACACTTCGGCGTTCGGACAACCGACTACGAATGCAGTTGTGGGTGGCGGCGCAAATGCGGGCAGTTCAATTGTCAAATACCAGCCGACAATTGGAACCGATACACTGATGAAGGGTGGCCAACCAAACAATGTCAATACGAAGCAGCACTGTATTACCGCAATGAAGGAGTATGAGGCCAAATCGCTTGAGGAACTGCGCATGGAGGATTATCTGGCGAACCGCAAAGGCCCACAAGCAGGAACATCTGCTGGCGCTGGTTTCTTTGGCGCACCTGCACAACCAGCTGCAAATGCCGGCGGACTTTTTGGCGCACAGACGCAGCAACAGACTACGACTGGTCTTTTTGGACAGACAACAGCGGCTGCCGAACCAGCCAAGTCGCTTTTCGGCACAAGCGCGTTTGGACAGCCGCAGGCAACATCTGCTTTTGGCGCTACCCAACAACAGCAACAACAGCAGAATAACTTTCTCGGCAAGCCTTTTGGCGCTCCGGCAACAACAGCATTTGGTGCGCCTGCTGCCGACGCGGCTAATCCCTTCGGTCAGGCGAAACCCGCTTTTGGACAAGCCGCTGCACCGAGTCTTTTCGGTCAAACACCTGCGGCAAGTGCCGCACCCGCTTTTGGTCAGACGACCAGCAGCTTTGGTGGTTTTGGCACGCAAGCAGGCGCACAGCAACAACCATCGCTGTTTGGTGCACCCGCTGCAGACGCCAACAAGCCCACATTTGGCTTGGGCGGTGGAGTTTCAACCGCTAACACCGGTTTCGGCGGCTTTGGTACTACCGCGACAAGTACCGCTGGGGGAGGCGGTTTGTTTGGCGCAAAGCCTGCGACCGGTTTTGGTGCTGCACCCGCTTTCGGTGCTACTTCCACCGCTAACACGGGCTTTTCGAATTTTTCGCTAAACAATGCTGGCGGCGCTGCCGGTGGAGGACTATTTAACTCGAATTTGAATAAGCCCGCCACTGTGGCAACCGGTTTTGGTGGCTTTGGAACGCAAGTATCGCAAGCACCTCTGAATTTTAATACCGGCGCTGCAGGCGCTACTTCACTTTTCGGAAATACGGCCGCAAAGCCGGGCGGACTCTTCGGCGGCGGCACGCTGGGGCAATCGACAAACACTGGTACCGGTGGTGGACTTTTTGGTGGTGGCACTGGAGCTTTTGGCACAAACAACACTCTGGGCGGACAACCCTTTGGCAGTACGTTGGGCGGCGGCGGTATGAATGCGTCGATGGTTGGCATGCAACAACAGCAACAGTCAGCTCAACTGCCTATTCATCAGCAGATTCTGTCAAAGGTCACTTCGCCATATGGCGATAATCCGATTTTTAAGGACCTCAAACGCAATGATGAAACGGATGCGGTACGCGCCACCAATCCCGTCGCACAAAAGACGTTTTTGGATTCGTCTACGGGCATGGGCGGACAATTTAAGGTCTCCACTAAAAGTAGTCCCAGCAATATCAAAATAAAACCTGTCGGCAGCGCGCTGACCAAGAAATCTCTTTTTGAAGGACTCGAAGAGTTTGATTCCAGCGTTGAATCCTTCAGTTTAAAGCCGAATGCCAAACGTTTGGTCATTAAACCAAAAGCAAGCAATACAGCATCGATTGGATCAGGCTCTGCAGCCACGCCTAATTCTTCATTTGTGGGCCCAAGTAGTGCAAATAACACACCTCAACGTCAAGTACAGACATCATTGACGCGCAATGATTCCTTTACTGGAGAAGTATCGCTTGAGCAACAAGGAGCCGCCGCCTCTGTTTCCGGCTTTGCGCAGACAACAGCTTCAACTGCTACTGTCATGTCGAAGGACAACAAGGATGTGAGTCGTCGTGAATCTTGGCTGCATCCAAACAATTTGGAAAAAGTGCGTCAACACAATCTAAATGCCGGCGTTGAGAGTGGCGCTCCGCTTAATAACACGCTATCTGAACTGGTGCCACGTAAACCGCTCGATACATATCGTCGAGGACCTGCCGCCACCGGAGCGGAACGACTTTCTGTCTCCACTGTGCCTGAGAATCCCTTTGATTCATCGTCGGCGGCAGGAGATGCCAGCACAGTTTCGCGTCGTGAGACTGTCACCTTTTCGGAAAATACAAACGAAAGCTTGTTCTCGAATCGTTCGTACGGCACAGAAGAGCGTTCGATTGTTGAGCCACCACAAGTCGCAGCCGACTATGAGGAACATCCCACTGGCATAACACTGCGTCGCATTGGCTATTACACTATTCCATCGCTGGACGATTTGAAATCATATCTGGCCGAGGATGGAACATGCATGGTGCCCAATTTCACTGTTGGACGGGAGGGTTATGGCAACGTGTATTTTGGCAAGGAAATGGATGTAACAGGTCTCAATTTGGATGAAATCGGTGAGTGAAAAATTTTTCATGTGTTTTTTTGTTTAATTCATTAAGAGGGAACAAATTCTTTCCTCAACGAGAAAATAAATAATAAGATAAAAGTTTAAAAACTATCTTTGATTACTCCGATCTATAAATGAGTACTTTACATTATAGAATTGGGTATTCATAATTATTTCATAATTCTTTGAAATAATATTAATATATTTTTTTCTCCTCGCAGTGCATTTTCGTAATAAAGAAGTTATCATTTATCCTGACGATGACAATAAACCACCTGTTGGTAGTGGATTGAATCGCGAGGCACAAGTCACGCTCGATCAGGTCTGGCCACATGACAAAACCAAACACGAGCCGATTAAAGACGCACAGCGTTTGGCCGAAATGGATTGGGAGGGCAAATTACGACGTGTCTGCGATAAGAATGACACCCGCTTCATTGAGTATCGCCCCGAAACAGGCAGTTGGGTCTTTCGTGTAAAACATTTCTCCAAATATGGCCTTAACGATAGCGATGAAGAGGACGATGAGGTGCCGACCGATCCGAAAAAAGCTAAAATGAGCGCTGCAGCGGCTGCTGCTGCTGCCGCAGCTGCGAAACAAGGAGGAGCTGTAGGCGGTGCCACCGTTGACAAGACTACATTGAAAAAAGCGCAAAATGTAAATGAAATTTACTTTTAATTAGTCGCATAATTTTCGCTAAACTTTTTATAATAAATATTTAAAATAGCAAATTAACATTAAGTAACGTTTGAGCTGGCAAGCTGTTATATATAAATAAACTGATATTGGCAATTTTGTTTTCTATTGAATGTCTTAAATAGATTTCTGATGATGCTGCTCGTGCACTTGATGCTAAATCTGCCGGTTTCTATCCCATGGACGAGTCGGCTGAATTTATGCTCATGGACAAAACTCGTAATGAAATTGAAAGAGTTTTTAAATTTTACAATTTTCCTTTAATAACATTTTTCATTTAAAGAATTTTTTGCCAACAACGGCAATGATCACTCCATGTTTGAGCAGTCCAAAGGTCTCACCAGTCCAACTGCTGCATTAGCCATGGAAGCTGGCACTGATGCGCACAAAGTGCAACTAATGAAGGCATCTTTTTTTATTGACGACAATCTGGATAATAAGTCAGGTTCGATACCAACATAAAAATGCATAAAAAAAAATAAATAATTGGCATTAAATATATTCATTTTCTATTTAAATAGTTGCCTCTGAGTTGGACAGACACAGCGATTATAATCGCAATCCGAGTTCAGGTCTTTTTGGCATACGCAAACGCGAATTTAATGACTCTATGCATTCGCTGTGGAAGGAATCTGTAACACAAGGTGTTGTTTCCTCGGCTTCGAGTCAGATGGAATATGGTTCGCGTGCTGCTTCACCACCACTTCCCGCCTCGTCTTCGGCCTCGGTGTTAAGTTTTGTGCCTGATGCTCATACTGAAGTGCGTTTTTCTTAAAAATTTAAATGATATGTTTTACATTAAAACTCAAAATTATTTTGTAGACTTCGTCGCCAGCTCCGGGCAGTGATTCCACAGCAGTGGCGCCTATTTCAATGACAAAAATGCCAACGTTTATTATACGTCCTAAGGTCGCACAAATAAAGGGGTTGGGCGTACAGGCGCCCTTCATAAAGTCAATTGCATTTCCTTTAAAAGGCAAATGGGCCGCAGATTTAGGCATCTACAATAGTCGTCGTTTTAAAATGGGTTGGGGACCGCAGAACACTTTAATTGTGCCAACAACCAACAACAATTTGGGACGGGATGTAAAAAGTAATTAAAAAAATTGTGAATTCAAAAAGTTATAAATTTTAAGGTTTTTTAAAGCTACTTTTATTGTTTTAAATTATGATATCCCTCTATTCATTCACATTCAGACGAAAATCTTCTCGATGTGTCGCCATATATATTTCAACAACGCGGCCGCAACGATTATTCCGCTACGATTTTGCAACACGTGAAAATTTCTGCCACCCTTCACTATGACAATTTCAAGCAGAGCATTGTCGATCACCTGCAAATCCAACTACGCAATTCCCTGCAAGAGGATGTCGAAGGCAGTGAATGTCCCTGGATTAAATCGGATGGTGGTACCGATTTAATTGTGAAGCACCTCGACGAAGCGATCAAACAAATTAACCTCAGCGCACTAGAAGAGTACGCAGTCTCAGTGTGGTCACTCTGTTTAGCATTGTGGGGCGAACACGAAGAGTTAGAGGGACGCGATCCGAGCTCACATTTTGCTATAATGTGTCGGCGTAATTTACTTTCCGAGTGGCTGGAGCAGACGCTGACCGACAAGGATTTGCTGACGAAAAACGTTTCGAAGCACACGTACTTGGATCATCTGCTTGAGTTAGTTATGTGCCACAAAGTGACAGAGGCGTGTGAGTTGGCCTTTCGATATGATGACGCCAATCTGGCGCTGTTGTTGTCGCAGTTGTCGTCAGGACCGATGGTGCGTCAACTTATGGAGGATCAGTTGGCCGCTTGGCATAAGGAAGAGGCCGACACATTCATACAGCTGGAACGGTTAAAGTTGTTTATGTTAGTCGCTGGTGTTTCGTTAATGAATTCGGCTAAGGGTCCGATCAATACATTGGAGGGCATTGAGTGGATCAAAGTGTTGGCGGTAAGTTGAACAATTTAGTACTTCTTTTGACTACTTTGAGTTCAAAGCATATTTATTATTTAAACATGTACTTTTTGGAATACCTATTGATTTTACATGTAATGTTAATAAAAGTAACGGTGTTTAAACTAAATAAATTTCAGATTCAATCGTGGTACCTTTCCTCGCCTACGGCCTCTATTACCGACAGTCTGTTAGCATACGAAAAATCATTTAAATCAGAAGAATTCTACGCACTTCCACCGGCACCTTGCTACAATGATAAATTCAGCAGCGCAAAAGAAAAACACACGCTCTACGATTTGCGTTATCACCTGCTACAACTCTTCTCCAAACGCAGCCATCCCATGGAGCGCCTTCTTAATCCCGCCACGCATACTGGAGATCCGATGGACTTCCGTCTAAGGTGAATAAATAAAACAATTTAATTTATTTTGTTACATTTTATTCAAAATTGAATTTGTTTTACTTTTTCAGTTGGCTACTTTTGCAAACTCTAGAGGCACTTGGCTATCGCCATTGTTCCGAACTGAGTGAAAGTCAGCTACATGTCGGATTTGCTTCACAGCTTGAAAACTACGACCTGTGGGAATGGGCCATCTTTGTGCTGCTGCACATCAAGGATCGGAATCAACGTGAACTAGCCGTACAGCAAATGCTTTACCGTTATGTGAGCGTCTCGAAGGATGTAGCACTCTCAGAGCGCGAGAAATTCGTTATCAATAATTTGGGCGTGCCGGAGAAATGGATTGATTATGCCAAAGCGGTAAAGGCGGGCGTCATTGGCAGTCATCACCTGCAAGCGAAGTATCTGTTGAAAGCGAAACAGTGGTCGCTGGCACATGAGGTCATATTCCAGCATATTGCACCCGATGCGGTGATAAATGGTGCGTTGTAAAATTGCATTAGTTAACTTGTAATCATAAATTGTAAATTGTACTTTTTTTATGTATACTTTACTTTTGCAGAGAATTTGGATTATTTGCACGATCTTCTAAGTCAATTTGAGGGCGCTGATTTACACAAAAGCGTCAAAGTACCAAATTGGTCTAATCAGGGTCAGATATTCCTCGACTTTATCGACATCAATGAGAAGGTGAACTTATTTGTGTTATTTCAATTAATGGCATTTAAGATAATTTAAAATTTTGTTTGTACTTTAGTTCAAAGGTCTCAAGTCGTTGAAAACCGAGGCGGACATTGAGGCACGATGGGAGAACCTTAAGCCACAACTGGCCGATCTTTGTTCGCGAATTAATCTGTTGCCCTGTCCGACGCCGAAACATCGCCTGTGTCAGAGTGAAATCGCACAGAATTTGGCATGTCTGGTGCGTGGCGTGCTGCTCGTATGTCCCGTCTTAAATCCGTGTTTAATAATTAAAATTGCGCTGGAGCGTTTGCCGCTGCCGCAAGAGTTTGCACAACAAGAATTGCGCGCGTTACTCGATACGCTCGTTGGTGATCTGTCCAAGGCGAGCGTTGGCCATACGACGGATGTCATGACAGTTTAACGATACTTTGTTTTAATATAATTACAAATATTTTCTTTTATTTCTTCTTAATAATTTTTGTACGGCGTTTTTTTCAAATATTTCTCAGTTTAAATGTGTGAGTAAATTTTGTATTGATTCATTAAAGAGAAATTGTTTGTTTTTAAGTCCATTGTATTCTGCTCTAAGTAAATAATAATGACAGACGTTAGTTAGAATTGTGCCGCGGCAGTTATAAGTAAACTTTGAAAGATTCCGATAATAGCCATTGTTAAAGTTAAATATCACCAAATGATGTTTGTACTTCTTTTTATATTTATTTATTCTTTAAATTGCAACCAGTTAAGTTTACTTTTTATTTCTTCTTTAATATGTATTCCGATACGATTCAATATTATTTCAAAACTATAAAAATTTAAATTCTAATCAAATAAACTTAGTTAAGAACACAAAAATAGTTTTCATGTTTATTTGTTTCTTTATTGTTCTGCTCAATATGTCTATGCAAAATTACATTGATATTTGTTGTTGTTTTTTAAATAGATTTTAATATACGGTTTTATTTCAACAAATTTTCAACATTACAATTATAAAATTTTTAATATTACACTTACACTAAAATGTTTAAAACGTGTTTTAAAATGGACGGCTATTGCCTTAATGGTTGTACATATATAAAAAAAATCTGGTTGCTTTAATTACATACAAAAGAATCGTTGAACCTTACATTACAAAATTGTTTTGTAAATTGTCGCAATTTCGCTTGTGGCGCTAAGCACAGGTAAATTTTTAAGGCACTTAAATTGTGTTGAGACATAAAACATAAACGATTTTTTGTGTAAACCAATATTCGAGTTAGAAACTTATAATAAATTATCGTTTTTTCAAGTGGAATGTTCTAGCAGAGATTCAAGCCCGAGATAACGGATTGAAAACTTAGGTGGTAATTGGACGGAAAAGATTGCAGCTGATATGTTTTCATAATGGGAATGGAATAACTATTTGAAATCGTTTTTAAGCGACATATTAGACAAAATATTCGTTGTTTTTGTAGCATTAACCCACAGGCATTGTGGAAACAGTGCTGTGCGGTGTAGTGGGTCGCGAACCGGCCAGGGAATTCGCAGTAGAAGCGTGCAGCGAAGCCATTGTGCCCATCTATAAGAGAGAACAAAATATATTATTAAATCAAAGAATACTTATTTCAATTAATAGGTATAGATTTTCTTCACTTTTATTGAGCTGACTTGGCTCCTTAGTTTGTTAGTAAGCTTTATAAAAATTATAAGGTTAATAAATTATAATTTAACAATAATTATAATAAACGTTTTTTTTAGAACTAGTTAACATACCCTTAAGTGCGCTAAATCTTCTAGTTTAGTCAAATCGGTCAATTCCAAGAAAAGCGAATAGACAACTGCCCAGCCGTAGATGCAGACCAGCAAAGAGACCACCCATAGAAATACCATCATGACGTTATAGACAAAGTATAGATCGTTGACAATCGCAAAGAAGATCAAGGCCAAACTGCGCCAAATTATGAAGACGGCAAATGTCCACAGCCAGGGCAATATTTTTTTCTCGTACTCCTATAGAGTGAAAGAAAATCAATTATTTTTCTATTTACATAAATAGTGAAGTAAAAATAATTAAAACCAAATACAAAATTAAAAAGAAATTAGTGTTTGTATTTTAAAAAATATGTTTAAGAAAATTGTGTTTGTAATCGTACCGGTATCAGGACAAATCTGTTCTGATTCTTTCCTTGTTTGCGTTGCTTAGTATGCAAAGTAATGACAATGAGAAATTAAGACAATTTAACAAAATATACAATGAAATGGATGACTTAAACGTTATTCAATATTAAATGAAAAACAATTAACAAAATAGGTTTCAATTGTAACTAAAAAGTGTGAAAATACGGTATTTGATTTGTAATTATTGTAATAAATAAAGGAAACCTATGATTGTAAACTTTTTTGAATGCACCTTCTCTATTTTAAAGCTTACCTTTCTCAACGCGATGACGAGCAAAATACTGGTGAATAATATAATTATGCCCAGTATTAACGAGAATAAGGCAAATACAATCAGCATGTTGCGCACTGTAAAAAAATAAAATTATTGAATTGAGAATATTTTTAAATAAAATTATAGATGGTTTTTAGTAAATATTGTCCATATTGATTTAAAATTTCTTTAGACAGTACTTTTTTATATATGTACGTACACATCTTAAGGTAATTATCTTTTATATAAGATATCATTATCAGACTATTGAATTAATTAAAGACTATACAGTTTAATTAAAGAGCTCAGGTGCTTACCGTGCTTGTTGCCAACATAAACGAATTCATATGAAATTATGTAGTAGCCATAGTGCGTTGAACCAGGCGCGGCCATTGCCAAACAGTAAATGTCGAATATGGCAGTGCCAATTGTAAATAACGCCAAAAACTAAAAATTAAACATGTCAATACAGTAAACAAATTTATTCTAGTCAAAACAGGGCATCAACTCACTATGGCAAAAAGGCCAATCATCATGGCACTCTTTTGTATATCCACATATTGATTGTTTTTGAGAATTGGACGCTGGTACCACGGAATGCGTACGGAGCGCGTGGAACGCGATTTAGTTGTGTGCAAATTCGTCGAGGATCTGCATTAGAGAACAATGGAAATTGCAATAAAAATAGATAATTGAACTGGAAAACGGATTTGTTGTCTTACCGTCCTGTCGTGTGCGAGTAGACGGAGGGATTCGAGCGATAGGTAGAGGGCGTCTTCCGACCGTAATTCATGTTGAAGCCTTATAAGAGCACCGTCCAAGTTCTGCGATTTCAAAGGAAACTGAGAGTAATATAAATAATAGTTGCTCTTAGTTATTGATTTTATTTAATTAATTAGTAAACCACAAGCAACAGTTCAATAGATCACATTCGATTTGTCAGATTAGGGCGTCGGCCGAGCACACGACTCAACGATCAACACAGCAAAAGCAGGCTTGGATTTCGTCAAAATTAAAATCCGTTTAAGATGACTTCGCGCTGATTGAAGCTGTTAAACTTTTCGCCAAACGAAGAACGTCCTCATAATTACACTTTTTTAAATAATATTCTTTTAATTTACTCAAATATTTACCTAATTAAACTTATTATTAATTTTGTTTGGTCGACCAACAAGAAAACACATCAATGATGATAAACAAAGTTAGCTGCAGTTTTGATACGAGTTCATTCGGATGAGTTTATAAAAGCGAAGAGAAGTGAGTAAGAAACACCACTGACGCAATTTATGCAAGATGTCAGAGGTGACTCCTAATTTTCCAAACTTTACAAAAGTTCGGAATGTCGTGGAAAGCAGAAAGAGTTGCAGTATAAAGCAGTAATTGCCTAGAAACTTATTTTTGTTGTAAATTGCTTCACAAAATTAAGACCATAACAATAAAAAACAAAAATACAAATTTGTTATTCACCCAATGCAGGATTGGAACTGCCATGTCCTCCTCGGTATTGCCTAGCATCACTGATTATGATGTACTGGAGAAGTTAGGCGAAGGCAGCTACGCTTCCGTTTTCAAGGCACGACATAAGGTAAGTGGGCGCTCAAACGAGATTGAGGCGATTGATAATACAAATTTAAAATTGCAATTGGTATTTTTATTACTTTAGAAAAATCGAACATACCATGCGATCAAATGCGTTGAAAAGGCCACACTGTCGTCCAGTTCTCGAGACAATTTAATCACTGAGATTCAATTGCTGCGCTCCCTCAACCATAGATACATTGTGACGCTGCAGGATTTCTTCTGGGATGAAATGTATAATTGTTGTTTTATTTTTGGATAGATTTTATAATTCTATATTCTTTTGCCTAACAGTTATATCTACATTGTTATGGAGTACTGCAATGCGGGCAGCCTCTCCACTTTTATACGTTCCAAGAAGATGCTGCCGGAAGTAACTTGTCGTTACTTTCTGCGTCAGCTTGCCTCTGCCGTGCAATATATGCGCACCAACGATGTCTGCCATTTAGATCTGAAGCCGCAGAACTTGTTACTGACGCGCCACTCTAACGTATCACTTAAGGTTGCAGATTTTGGGTAATTTCGTGGAAAATCTTTTCTGTCGTATTATTATATTGAAATAATCGTATTTCTTGTTTTATTTTTCTTCCAAACAGCTTTGCACAGCTGGGCCGAATCAATCAGCAAATAAAAGGCTCGCCTTTGTACATGGCTCCCGAAATTTTGCGCAAACATCAGTACGATGCCAAGGCGGATTTGTGGAGTATTGGTGTTATTTTGTACGAGTGTCTGTTTGGCAAGGCGCCCTACACTTCAAAGACCATTGAGGAGCTGCTGTTGCGGATTCGCAAAGAGGAGAGGATAACTATACCGGCAACGGCGAGCATTAGCCATGAATGTAAAGATTTGCTGCGCCGCCTACTCGATCATGATCCGGCCAAGCGGATTTCGTTTGAGGAATTCTTCGCACATCCGTTTCTTGATCTCAAAACATTTCCATCGGAGAAGGTGAGTTTGAGAATTACACATATGTCGTTAATTGGGAATATTGTTTAAATATTGTATATGTAAAACCTTAAAACTATTTTGCTAGACCCTTCAAAAAGCCATCGATCTCGTCACTCAAGCCGTCGACCACGACGAAAAACAAAACTACAAAGAGGCGTATTACCTCTACTGTAGTTCGCTACAGTATTTTGTGCCGCTGATCACAGAGGAAGCGGATGCCAGCAAACGTGTAGCGCTGCGTAATCGCGCCTTGTCATATCTCAAGCGCGCTGAAGAAATCAAAAATGTCTTAATCGAAACTGAGTATAAAGAGGCTGCGCAACGCCAAGCTGCTGCTGACGCCGCATCTGCCTCTACTTCTACGGGAGTAGCAGCAGCAAGAACACATCAGCATGCCTCCAGTTCGGCAAAGCTTGGAAATTGTGTTGCCGAAGCTCTAGAGCCAGATGCGCGCTACAAGCAGCTGTGTAAGTACTTAAGCTAATATACAAAATTATTTAAAAATAATGTCCATTTCTTTTCAATGCAGTCGCGCTCTCGCATTCGAGTCCCGCGCTTAAAACGGCACTCGAAATTGGACGCCAAGGTGAGCTTTATTTGTTTGAGCGTAAATTTGAAGCAGCGCTGGACTCTTATACTTCGGCGCTGGGTATTTTGGTGCCGTTTGTCAATAACGAACCCAAAGGCGAACGCCGTAATTTGTTGCTGCAGCAGGTATTTTCTTTCAATAAAAACTTTATTAAGTTGCTACCTTTTTTATTGTTTTTTGTTGTCTTGCAGCTGGAGTTTTGGATGAAGGAGGCGGAGAGCATTAAAATCATTTTGTCCGCCAAGGGATTAGACGATGAACATAAGATGAGCTCGGTACGAAGTTGTTCGATACAGTAGGGAAATATTTTAGTTAATGTCTTAGCAACAATGCCACACAAAACAATAACAACAATTGCAATAAAATTCAATCAAATTGAATTGAATTAAATTGAGATATGATAACGCAAAACTGCTATTGTCAATGTTAACTTATTTTCGGTAGCTCTCTTAACTTTTTTTAAATTTTGAAATAGTCTCTTTTTTGTAATTCTTTAAAACACACACACACACACACATACATATGTATATTTGACCTAATGTAATTAGCGTACATATATGTATTTGAATTTGTTATAGCCAAAAATTGTCACATAATACTAACCAATTTATTATGAAATACAACAAATAAAAGCACTTCAGCTTACCCTCTGATCTTACTGCGATATTACTAACAATATTTTATTATAATCTGATATCTTTATTATGCTTTCTTAGATTTTAAGATAAGGTTTTCAGTATTCCTTTTTAGTTTTCGTTTTGTAATGTTGTCTCACATTTATTTATATTTACTTTTTGTGGATTTGTCTTTTGTGTGTTGTAAACGAAATGGTTTGTTTCTGCTATATAAATGTATATTGGTTTCGATATTATTTTATTTATATATTATATTTATTATCATTATTTCTATTCTCCACAGCTTTTTCGTTTCAATACATTCCGTCTGCGTTCATTTCATTTGTTTAAATTCTTGAAAAATATGATTTTATTTATATTTTTTTATGTTTGGTTAAAACTGTTTAAAACTATTTATACATTTATAAAATACAAAAAGAAAAAGAAAAAACAAATAAATTAAACATATAAAAAATTTCAAGTACTATTCTATATAGTTAAATAATAAACAACCGAGTAAGAGTTTGAAAAGTGGAAAAAATGGTTTACCATGGTAATGGTATTTGGAAGGATCATTTGTTGACAGTATTCGATAAATTCGTTTCTGAATACTAATACTATATAATACTATTGATCCATTGACGAAAGCCATGTTATCGCTTAAATTGTCAATGTAATCAAATTTGAACGAAACAATCTGAAATCAAGACCGATCTTTCTTAAAGATTAAAGAAGTCGTCAAAACTTCAAAATTTGTCGGCCTGTGTTATCAGTTGAAAATAGGTTCCGGTATTGATAACCGTTATAATAATAATGGTTATTTATCAGGAGTAATTACCATTTGAAAGATTTCGGTTTCCGGTTCCGGTACCTAGGTACATAACAGCCCTGATTTTATTTTGTGGAAATTTGTAATCGCCTTCTCGTTACCAGTCGCGAACTCGCACAATTATATCTATTACTATTCCAATTTGGAAATTTATAATAACGTGTAACCACATGAAAGCCCATAAAAATAAATCAATAGGTTCAATAAACCCAATCGATAATTATTAAAATATTACGTTGTATCCTTGCGCCACAGATTTGTTAGCTGTGATTTCGCCACGATAGCGTTTTTATGACCCCTGCTTCGTCGTATCTAATCTTAACAGCCAGTCTTTGTTGTGGTCAGCAAAAAACCCAGCATGTAGCACCATTGAACAAAACGATTTGAAATCGATCGAAGAAAACCCATTATAAAACTATATTCTTGTCTGGTTAGATTGAAATCTTAAGGTCCCTACAAAAAATTTGGACAGAATGTTTTCGAAGAAAAAGATATGTACGAGCAAAACTTCTATCAAGCCTAAAAGTAGTTATCTCCTAAACTTGTATATGAGTCGGTCTTAAAATATATGAGTAATTTAGCTAAAATTGAGGCTTGAAAAATCATACCAATAAGGTCTAAGCTTATGCTAAAGTAGTTCGAGAGATCTAAGCACGTAACCCATTAGTTATAAATAATTAAAATTAAAAGAGATCTCGGGGATAAATTCAATTTGCATATTCCAGGTTTTTTATTCTATCCACAAGTCCAGCTAAACATGACATAAAAAAAGTTTTAGTGCTAAAGTTGTACAGGTCCAAATTGGCTTAAAAGCAACGATATAGCCTGCTGTCATGCGTGTAGCGCTTTGCAAACTAGATTTATAAATTATAATTGTTCGTTATCATTATCCTTTGCGGCGATAACGGGCGATTAGCTGCCGATGTGCTCGCAGTCGAGTCTTATATAAAGCTTTAACATAATGGACGCTGATGTTCAGTATTTTTGTTGAAATCAAAACGAGTGGAATACCAAAGAATATGTGGACTCAGGGTGCGTTGGCTTTAGTTTTGCTAGTGGGAGCAGTTTCCTGCTTTCCAGAGTCGCGTGTTGTCAATGGCACCGCTACGAGTATCTCGGATTATCCATTCATGGTATGAATACAAATACAGAATTAACATATCAAGATGATATCTAAACAAATGCATTTTACTCCAGGTTTCGATGCGTGGAACGACTGGGTCGCATTCCTGCGGAGCCAGCATCATTGCACCACGTTGGATTTTGACCGCTGCTCATTGTGTTCAAGGCCGCCTTCCAAATCAAATTACCATTCAGTACGGCTTGACAAGGATCGCTGCAAGTGGTCCAAATGTTGCTGCGGTTAAGCGTATCATTGTTCATGAGAACTATGCTCCGGCGAAGAGCTACGCAAATGACATCGCTCTCATTGAGTTGCAAGGTCAGCTGGTGTTCAATTACAAGACCATTGCACCCGTTACTCTGCCAGAACCATATTTCGAAATTGCTCAAGTATCCCAAGGTGCACCTGGAGTCCTGACTGGTTGGGGCTTGAATGCTGTAAGTGCTTTTCAACACAGTGAAATAGTTTTTGTTAGGTTTACACATTTTCTAATACTGTCCCATTGTTATCTCTAGACTGGCGGCTATATACAGTCAAACCTGCAGGTTGTCGACTTGAAAATCTACTCGGACGCAGAGTGCGCCAGTCGTCACAATGGTGCCACAACTGGTGATCATATTTGCGGAGGAGTTGACGCCGGCGGCAAAGGTCAATGCAGTGGCGATTCTGGTGGTCCATTGTTGCTCAACCACTCCGTTCAGTTGGGCATTGTCTCGTGGAGTATTAAGCCGTGCACTGTGGCGCCCTATCCTGGTGTCTACACTAAGGTCTCTCACTACATCGGATGGATCAGACAAAATACGAACTAAATGTACGGACTATAATAAATAACAATCGCTTGACTTTAAATCAATGTTTGGCTTTTATATGTTAGTACGCTTGGAAATTTTGTGCAGGTCAATAAAAAGTAAGTATTTACAATCGCTCGTAAAAAAGACTTACCTCACTCAATTGCGCCGATAGCGTGGCTGTTCTGTTTGTGTTTCTGTTTCGAATAGCTTTCACAAACTGAATATATTGAAGTTGTTTATATATGTGAACGATGTTTAATTTATAATTGCCTTTCTGGCTGTTAGCAATCGGTTTTAAGGTATTTAAGCTCTGCGGTAAATTTAAAGATTACAATTAAACATTTTGAAAGTGGTGGTCCCAGTGGCTCTGAACTTCATCAGTTATTAATTTATGATGTGTATTTATCATACCACAAATATTCCAACTTCTATGTAAATCCTTAAGATACTAAAAGTTCTATAATTTATTATGATATCAAATTCTTTGCTTAAGCGTAGGAGCATTTTGGTGAGGAGTTGATCATTTTAAATATTTGGAGATAAGTAAACGGTTGGTGTGTGATCCTAGCTCTAGAGTCTAACCAAAAAATACTTCTATTTACTAATATGGTAGGAGGTAATAATAATTTTCGTCCGAATTTGTCAAGTAAAAGATCAAATTTAATATATGTATGATACATACTCGTACGTGTGTGTGTGAGTCATTTGAATAACCTGCTTTAATTTTGGTAGCGCTCTACAAATAAGATTTATAATTTTAAATTGTTCGTTATCATTATCCTCCGCGGCGATAACAGGCGATTAGCTCACGATTTGCTCGCAGCCGTGTCTTGTGTAATGCTTTCATTGAAATACAAAATAAGTTGAATACCAAAGAATATGTGGACTCAGGGCGCGTTGGCTTTAGTTTTGCTGGTGGGAGCAGTTACTTGCTTTCCAGAGTCGCGTGTCATCAATGGAACCTCCACAGATGTCAAAGATTATCCATTTATGGTATGAATCGCAATTCGAATACAAATTTGAGCTATGAGTATTGAATCAAAATAAATAAATTGATTTTAAAGGTCTCATTGCGTTGGTTTCACTCGCATGCCTGCGGCGCCACCATCATTGCACCACGTTGGATTTTGACCGCTGCTCATTGTGTTAATACTCGTCGTACAATTGATCTCTCCATTCAGTGTGGCGTGACGAGAATCGCCGCAAGTGGTCCAAATGTTATTGGCGTCAAGCGTATCGTTATTCATCAGAACTATGTTCCGGCAATAAGTACCGCAAACGATATCGCTCTGCTTGAGTTGAAGGATAAGCTCGTGTTCAACTATAAGACAATTATGGCGGTTACACTACCAGAGCCATATTTTGAAATTGACCAAGTGCCAGAGGGTGTACCCGGTGCTCTGACTGGTTGGGGCTCAAATACTGTAAGTGCTTTTAAATTTATTTTCTTTAGTCAAATTTTAAATTCAAACCGGATGGATATATATTCACTGTTATATTTTGTTTCCTTAAATTTTTTTTAGACAGAAGGACAGATGGCACAGTCAAACTTGCAGATGGTCGACCTGAAGATTTACTCGGATGCGGAGTGCAACAGTCGCCATAATAATGGCACAACCGTTGATCAAATTTGCGGTGGTGTTGACGAAGGCGGTAAAGGACAGTGCAGTCGCGATTCAGGCGGACCATTGTTGATGAGAAATTCCGTTCAGTTAGGCATTGTCTCGTGGAGCAGAAAGCCGTGCACCGAGGCGCCCTATCCGGGCGTCTACACTAAGGTTTCGCACTACATAGGCTGGATTAAACAGAACATTAACGAAACGTGCATTTTATAAGTTGTTACTTATTTCAACTGATGAAAATTTTAAATTTGATATTATCGAAATTTTGGGTCTTTCACGCTGTGTTTATTTTATATATGTATGTAGTGTGAGTTTAAAGTGCGTACTAAGGGGCACAATAAGTTTGCCTTCTTTTATTTTTAACGCCCATTAGAAGTTATTTTTTTTCATGTTATTCTGTTATATTATGTCAGTCCAGTTATCTTCAAACCGTCAAAAGCTTTGAGCAGTGTAGACAACTACCCAAACAATCGAAAATGAAAGGAAAACGAAGGAGACGCCACAGGAACGTTCAACAGTTCCACAGTTCACTGGGAAAAATCCAAGGTTCACTATAAAAAACTTGCAATTACTTGCTACTTGGCAGCACTGGCGGCGCCTTCTTTATTCTTGTCAGGCAGCACTGGCGGCGCCTTATTTTATTCAACGGCGACGAACGGTACGGAACGGAAACAAACTGCGGATAAATTCGAATAATTTTAAAAATTATTCAAAACAAAATTAAATAATAATAACAACAAAATACTAACGGTGGCACAAGAAAACTAAAAAGAAAAGAAATTGTGAATTGTGGCAACATTGTTGAAAAATAAACGTTAAATTTAAATTTAATTAAGGTTTTTTTTACCTTTAAACAGTTAACTTTAACTTTTACATAATTAAATTAATGAAAAATATCAACCTGACCTTATAAAACTTAGTCGCCCGTGTTTGTGTGTGTTTGTTTAGTGTATTTGTGTGTTTGTGGACGGACAAGAGACAACATCCATTGTTTAATTGCCACTGCAACTGTTGATGTTGATGCGTTTAATTAATCAGCGACTAAGCTAGCGATAATCAGCCTGAGCTCGACCGCTTGCTTCCATTGCACTGCTCTCATACAGGGTGCAACATTGCGATAACGATTGCGATTAAGATAATCAAGCATTAACTAAATTAACATTAAAATATTGGATCGTTTTTAATGTTTAACGTTTAAGCTACTAATATTTCTACATACATGGTTTATTTAAGCTTCAAAAATTGGGGAACATGCTAAACAAAACCCGCTAACTAAACAAGTTTCAGTCAATAAATAGTTTGGAATAATTAAAACTTATCGATTCACAATTTACGTAATTTACCGACAAGAATTTAGTTTTACATGACGACATGGTGCTACTAGTTCAGTACGATTTCATGCATACACCTCGTAAAAAAGTCAAACTTAAACGACTTTTTAAAAAAACAAATTTAAAATTTTTTTTTACAAAATGTTTCAAATCGAATTGAATTAAAATCTTAAAATTATTGTACTTGTATTTGGTATTATTTTTTTTAAATTATAATTCAAAAGATTTAGATTATTTATTTTGCTGTACTCATTTAAGCTTGTTTTTATATCGTATGCCTCGGCTACTTTATAAATTTAACTTGTTCTTGTTTTCCATACAAACATAAATTTATCAGGCAAATTCATCGTACAAACAAAAGCCACCAGAGAATATATTCAAGAGTTAACAAATCATCGACGGCAAATCTCAACAACAAGTTCAATTTTTAAATATTTTTAAAGTTTGATTTTTTCCTTGACATGTTTCACAAATCACACGTAATACCAGAAAAGTGCATTCACAAATTTGTAAGTTAATTATCTTTCATAATCACTTCCTTGTTTAACTCTTTTAAATAGCTTAACTATACATGCAAAAAAAGAGAGTTAAGGGATATGTTTGTTGTAAAGTTTATTGTAATGGGAATTTAGAGAATTTGTGGTGGACTTTGATAAATATTGATAAAAAAGTATTTTTGCAGGATTAACATCTAAATTCAAAAGCAATTCAAAAGATTCAATTGAGAAATCATTTTACTCAACAAACTCGTATATCCTTTTTTTTTATCATAACTTGAAAATAATAACAAATTTAAACATTTCCATTTTTGTTGTACTGAGTTTACTTTCATGTAATTTGCGGCAGTTAAATGGGCGGTAGATAAAGGAACTTTTTTTTTTGGCAGTCCTAACCAACTTAACAAAACACTTAACACCAAAATTGGTATTCTAATCCTTTCCGCATACGTTCCGTGTTATCCTAAACCAACACAAACACTGGCAAATCTCCTGCAACAACATCGCTTTGGAATTTCCTTCACTTGTGTATTTTTTAGATTAAATTGAAACTTGCGCAGATTATACCAATTTAAACCAAATGCCCTGCTAGCGAACAAACTTTGCAAAGGAACAACACCAAGTTACCAAAAAAAAAATATGTGTATAAACACGAACTAGTTGGCAACACTTGCATATGCAGCAGAGCACATGAACGTGAACGATTGGAGCATGACTCTGTGCGTCCATTGCATCTACGAGTATTTCTAAGCCCCAGCGTATAAAGCAAGCGTCTGGGCGAAGTGTTCATGCGGAAAACGCAGTTAATGAAAAACGTTTCGAAATCACCAAAGCGCCCGGCGACGCCGAGGTACGTTCGACGAATGTAATTAAGTGAAACTGAAAACTATAATTCAGGCGGAATTTAAAGCTTGGAAAATGTTTTTCAATCAAGTAAAAGTATTTGTTTTGGTTTTTTTGCGAAGTATGAGCGAAAAGTAGTTAAGTCGAAGTTCTTTAAAACCCAAAAAACTGATGCATTGATTCGATAGAAGGGAAAGCATTTCATAGGGGAGAGACAGAGTTCAGGTTAAAGTTTCAAAAGTTTGAGCTGAGGTTTTAATTTAGTTTTCAACTTTTATAATTTATAAATGTATTTAGAAGACAACAACAATAAGAAATTGGTTTACCGTGAGTAGAATAAGTCAAAAGAGAGAGAGAGGAGTAAATGCATAGGTCCCTTCAAAATATGGTCACCTTGGTCTCGACTTATGTACATACATATGTAAATCGCCTGTGTACATAAGTAAATATTTAAAAACAAAAACAAGTAAATAAAATAGCAAGTAAATAAGTATATTATTATGATACTACAGTTCTTGTACATACATATGCCTGTTTAGCGGTATAAATAATCACATATGTATGTGTTCAAATGTGTGCACATCATCCGTGTCGAATTCTCAGTCGATTTAGTGATTATCGCCTGTTCATCTGTCCGTCTTTTTAGGGATTTAAATGTTTACTTTTAAATTTTGTTTTTATAGCAAATTTAGCGGGAATTAAGGCATCCAATCACGGGATCTATAGGAAAATATCGGATAAAAAAAGACATGCTAATTTATGTAATATATTTATTTAACATACTAATCAAATTATCAAAACTTATTGGCGTTACAATCACATCAAAATTTGCCTGAGCAGCGTCCAACATTGTGGAAGTCGGTTAGATCGACTGTAAATTCTAACTCGCTTTAAATTTTGATGTTGTACGCTTGGTCGCTTATCGCTAAACGCTAAATTTAAATTGCATCACGTTCTGACACACATGCGGGCCGGGCCTAAGAGGCTAATCGGAAAATTCCAAAATAAAACAAATCAAACACAAAAAATGCAGATAAAATGCCCGAAAGCAAATAACAAATAAATAAGCAAAAATTGCAATCTGAATCGGGCGCGAGTGCAATTGAAGCCTTCACCATTTCGGCAATAGTAATTACAAAAAAACTATCCACTTTTTTTTTTATTCTACTAAACAGTGAAACGAAATTCCACAAAAACACAAAACGGAAAATCAATATAAACAAATAAACTGAAAACAAACAAAAAACAAATAGCCCAAAAATATTTGCAAAAATAGCAAAATTCCACACAAAACGAACGAAATAAAATTGAAGCCAACAACAAACTACAAACAACAAGTTCAATAATGGCACCAACAGCAAGCAGCAACAATAACAGAACAACAACAATTATAGCAGCCGCAGCAGCAAATACAGCGTCGGCAGCAGCAGCAGCAGGAGCCAGAGGAGAAACATCTCCGCCGCGTCGCAATATGAGCAGCTATCAAAACGCGTTGGCACTACTCGTGTCGGTCGTGCTGCTCTGCTGCTTGACCGGCGGCGTCGACGGCCTAAAGTGCTACATGTGCGGCCAGTACAACGAGGGCGTGGGCTCCATTACGCCCTGCCTCAACTACTCCGATCAGTATGCGCATCTGTATCTGAAGGAGTGCGGCAAGAAAAGCGACAAATACTGTGTGGTAAGTCTGGGGTGTGGGCGGTCAGCGAAATCCATTAATGACCATATTTGTTATTGTTATTATTACACTAAGAAAAAGAATTACAGGAATTTGTTTAACTTATCAGCAATTACATAATAAAGTTAAAAGGGTGGGCAAGTACCCACAATCCAACAGAGAAGTCAACGCACGCGGTTTAATCGATCCATTGAGCTATCGCACTGGTCCAATCACACTTCTTGGTGAATAACTTGCAACAAATGCATTTCTCTTTCTTTAAATTGCTGTCAGAGATATTATATTATACATAAAATGTTTATAACATTAAAAAAGTCCGATAACTCGAGTCCCTATTACAATTATGTATTCCATATGATAAATTCAGTCTCTCCGTGTATTGTCCTGCTTGCCGCATTGTTTTTATTGCCATGAGAGAACAGCTTCATTATGTCAGGATGATAGCATCGCTGAAACATTAAATAGCCAATGGGCCGTCATCACTATAAAAATAATAAGAACAATTTGCGCCACAATAAAAGGATGCGCACAGTTCCTTGTTCGCACAAAATGGCCAAGTTTATTGTTTTCATTTGCACTCGTAATTTGGAACATAAAAACATCAAACTTAGGCTAAAGTAAACATTATCTTATTGCACACACATGCGAATGTGTGTGTGCAGTAACAGATATTCGTTATAGCACAACACGACCAGAGAAACAATAACATTCTCATTTATACCACTGGAGTTGTTCCCCAATTTATTGGCATGTATTAATCGGGAATAGCCCACCTCCTTGCTCATGCCTGCGTTTTAATTAAAAACCAGTAGAAAATTTGTGCTTACTTATATGAGTATCTTGTTAATTTTCAAATATATGTACAATGTGCATACATATACTCGAGCATATATAACGGTCGTTGGGACCTAATGTCAAAGTTAAGTTATCAGTCCTCAAAGTCATATGACTATGATCGTTTTTTGTTTGCTTCAAAAGGATTTTTGTGCCATAAAGAATGGAAAATATAATTTTTTCTTATAACTTTAATAATGGAGATATTATTTTGTGGTTCAACGGGAGTTGTGCAGTTCGTTGACTTTATTTAATCTCCTCGTAGCAAATTTCTTGATTATCTTGTAAATGTGAGATAACAAAAAAGAAAATTAAAAAGCATGTGAGCAGATGAATCGAAATAATTATTTAAATTAATTTGTAGAGCATAAAATTCTGCCATCAAAACTACAACAACAAGATTTTCTAAATTTTCTTTGAATTCAACGAATTACAAAATCTTTTAAAATTCAAATTTCAATATTTTGTTAACTCCTTAAATCATATTTAAATGCATGTAACATTTGTCTTTTGCTATTACAGAAGTTTTCAGTTCAAAAACTTAATTCCGGCAAGTTACAAGTTGCTCATACGTCCAGGTATTTATAAGATGCAAATTGTGCATAGCTCGTTTGCTTGGATTTTTCTTTATCATTTCTATTCAGATTTTCTTTATCAATTTTATATTGGACAACGCCAGCAAGCAAATTGACCTTTTTTATAATTTGTTGTCAATATCGGTTAGATTGAATTGAGTGCGATTCCAAAGATTTATTAAATAAAAATATTTATCATATCAAAATATGTTTTTATATTTAAAATATTTCAAGTCATCGGGCTTATACACTTAAGATTCTTCCCTTGAATGTAGTAAAATGTTAAGTTGACAGGATTGATTTACGATTTATATCATACACTATAAATTATTACTTAGCTTGAACGCGATAAAAAAAAAAACAAATAAAATAATGCCTTCTTCATTGGTGGCATATTTTCCGACCATGTGCAAGGGTTTGCACCTCCTCGGTCCACTCCTCAGTTCGATAAATTGCTGCACGCCTTGGCACGTCTTTGCTGTAAACACAAATATTTGCCAGCGCTTATCGCATTTACTAAACGCCCACTTCCTGCCGTGTGCCTGTCTGTGTGCCGTTAAGGCGTTGCCATTATTTGTTGTTATTGTTTCTGCTGCTTCGACGATCATTAAATATTTAACACCTTTTAGGCGCATACGAGAAATATTTGCGGCATGCCACATAATTTTCTCTGTGTGTGTGAGCGTGTGTGAGTGTGTTATGTGGCAATTTAAATTTTGATATTATCCGTCCTCGTTCGATTTACTTACCTTAACATTATGCTCTGGCCTTGTGTTTTCTGCCTGTTGCAATGGGACTGCAATTATTTTTGGCATTTCGGGCGCAATTGTTTTATTTTTTACAACAATAACAAAACGTTGCAATTTGCATACAATTTGGAGGACCAATTAATTCGCTTTCATATACATGTAAATTACACGCTCCTTTGTATTATTTAAAAATGTGCTTTTTATAGCACAAATTGCACTCAAAAATGGTGTAATTAGAATTTTATGCCTTTATGAGTATTCAAAAAAAATAAATTTCTAAAATATTGTACAAAGGGCAAAGGAAAAATGTGTTATTATCGTGCTTCCTAAAACTCGAGAATGCCTCGAAAACCTGGAAACGAAAGGCAATACTATTTTTAAATTGTCAATATGCAGCACTAATTAAAAAAGTATGTTAGGCAACACTTATTAAAATCAGTTATACTTTGAAAGCAGCTGACAGAACTGATTGAACAATTTTAGTTCAATTTCAGAAATGTTTTTGAGGTCGCAAAAAGGTTCGATACTGAAAAGAGGCTCACAACTTTTTGTGTTTTCCAGTTTTCGCGAAAATAAAATTCCCCCATATAGATATTGAGATATCGGGTGTCCATCAACTGTAACTAAACTTCTCTCTTAGTGAAATCTTTTAAACTGAGATTTCTAGATCCTTAGTTGTCCTCCAGAACTTCTTTATAAAAATCAGTCCTACTGTCACTTTGGTACATAAGGTACAACCAAACCCATGTCCTCTTTAATAATTCGCTTTCGGTGGCGTTTCTTCGAAACTGCATCAAATCCTTTATTGGGGGCCACAATCAAAATTAAACCAACAAGCACATTAATCAAAATTACAATGACAAAGTTTACGAAATACATTAAAACCGCTGGTAACTTTTGTGCCATTTTAATGGCCGATAATTCATATTACGGTAAATGGTGGCCATAGACCAGGCCCGTCGCTTAACAAAACAAATGGCGCCCACTTAATTAACAAAATAAATTATTTACACTCAAGAAGAAGTCAAGAAGAACCCAAAACGGAATACGGACAGACGAAAAGAGGCCACTCGAGTCTCAACGAGTCAAGTATGGCCGAACGAAGGGACTGGGCAAATTGGTCATAATATGAAAAGTTTGCCTAAACATTAACGGAAAAGAAAACGAAACAAAAAAAAAAATGAATGAAAGAAAGAAAAGAAAACGACGAAAAAGAAACTAAGAAAAGCAAAACAAATAAATACGAATGACCAGAGTTGTCGTTGCTGGTGGTCGTAGTTGTTATTGTTGTTGTTAATAAGTTGCTAGCTGCCGCAAAAGTTGCCATTGCAGAATTTCCTTCCTCCGGATGCGGATGCGGAGAGGCAAATTATTATGAGAAAATTTATATTCAAATTAGCAGCTGTGAAAATTGCCCTCCTCCACTGACGTCCGTCTGCCCGTCTGTCCGTCTGTCCGTCCGACTGTCACAGCAATGAATAATTTATAATTTCAATAATGAGCTACTTGAGTTTGCCACCAGAGTGCACTGTGTCTACTTGTAAGTCTTAAGAGACTTGGGCCATTTAAGTGCGACGAGCAGAAATTGAGACAAAGTGACGACGACAGCAAAAGCCTTGGAGAAAGCAACAACAGCACATGTGATGCAGAACGAAAGTCCTGACACTGACAGCACAGAACAATGTTTCAAACAAAATACATAAGAGTAGAACAACAGTTGATTATGACAAAAGAAAATTTAAAAAAGAAAAGCAATTGAAAAGTATTCATTCTTTGTCGAGGGTATTCCAGGTTTAATTTTTGAACTACCTCGTTAATTTGTATTGATAAACATTTCAGACATTCCAGGTTTAACTTTTTAACTAACTTTACTAATCAAATAAAGAATTTTTCTAAAATTTTTCAGCCATGGATAATTCCTAATTACGGGTTTGGTTTCTTTTTGTTTCCTTTTGGTTTAATGCATAAGGGGCATAAATGGAAATTATTTCGAAAATAAAATAGCAAAAAGAAAATCAACCACCACGTTAAAAGTTGTTTCTGCTCAACTCAAACCAAAGAAATACACTCACATACAAACATATATGCTTGTGTGTGCTTACGAGTATTTATCTTGCACTTTTGATGCAAATTAAACGACGACCGCAGCGCCCTCTACAAAAACAGAACATCGTTTCTATTTCAAGTCTCGTTAGAGAAACAAATAATAAAAAAAAATCCAACAAAAAACAAAACAAAACGAGAGTTGAAAAACAATTGCCGGAAAATAGTGGTGCCACATGTTTCTGTTTTGCAAGCGGCATGAAAGACGGCTCAAGTCTGTTCCTGCTGGTTTTGTTTTTGTTTTTGTTTTTCTATTTTTCTTTTGTTAAATGCGGCAATGGCAGCAAAGAACAACACAAACATCAACAACATTCTGCATTTCATAGAACAACATTAGTCACATGCATCCATCCATGCATTCACCCATTTCCATGCATTCACATACACTTTCACATGCGCACGACCATGCCCTACTTCGTTATTTTAAAGTCAACATAACACTAGAACGAAGTGACAGGACAACTATTTTCGGTTTGACTGTTTTTCTTTCTTTTTTTTGTATTTTATTTGCAATAATTTTTTTTTTCGTCTGGACTTTTTTCGAATTTTCAATTTTTCAATTAAATTGATCAATTACGAATCGCATTGGAATTCGGCCTAATTGCGTCCGCTTGTTGTGCTGGAGAATTTATGGAAAATCAAATAAACGACAATTTGTTCAAATAAATTCTTTGGTAGTTTTTTTTTGTGTAAAATGGAAATGAATTTTTATTATTACAAATAAAATAAAATAAAAGAAAATTTCCATTTTTAACAAAAATAAAAACAACACATGAATATCTAATTTCAAGCTTAAATAAATGACAGTGTCAATTTACGACTACAACAACAGTATAGAAATTACAAAAAAAGCACGAGAAATTGTTTCTTCTGGTTGTCGAAAAAGAAAAAAAAAATTGTTTAGCAGTCGTTAAAAAATTTGAATCTTAAAAAAAATAAGATTTCTCAAGACCAGAAATGTAAAATAATTTTTTGAGAACTGTGTATAAGACTCAGGACAGAAACTTGTCGGCGTATTTGCAAACAGTGACCATGAAAGTATAAAATAGTAAATAAAATATTTGGCGAAGTCTCCCTAGCAGAAAGTTGGTCGAACTTTATGTTTGTCAAAGTTTTTTTTTAAAGTTGTTACACTCAGAAGACTTGTCCAAGGACGAATGGAAAAAATAACTGTTTTTGTTTCCTTGCGTCTACCTAGAATGGAATCATTAATTAATTTTACATGATAAATCGATAGTTTAATATAAATTGTAATGTTAAATTCAGGAATTTTAAATATTCATCATGAAGAAAATGTCAATTTAATATGATGGAGTGTCAAATTAACACCTTTTTAAGTTAACTTTGTAGAAACCAAATCGATAAAAAGTGTTAAATTAACACTGCGTCCTATTGGCCTAACATTTTTTTTTTAAATATTGACAAAATGTTTATTTGTGAATTATTTTATTTTGACCATGTTCATTAGAGTTAGAGAAATAGACCTGAAAAAGGGTTGTGTGCTAATCTTAAATGACTTTTTTCCGTGAGTACTTTTAAACAATTTTTACTTTTTTGGGAGGTTGTCATAATAAAATACAATTTCCAGCGTTCTTCTTTATAACACTATGTAACACGAAAAATGAGCCTCAAAGAATCCAACGCGAATTTAAATTCGACTCTCAGAGGGACAAACCCGACAAAGGGTTCTGCAAATTTAGTTCGTTTTTGTTTGTAATGGTTCCTGGCTTGATGTTTCCCAATATAACTTAAAAGCAGTTATAGTTATGTATCTGAGACTTGAGATGTATTCAGTGACCTAGTGTAAAATTGAACGAGGAAATTCTTCCTGGAAGAAATTAACCCTCTAGATCATAGCTCCTAATATGACTTCTTTTGTTTAATTTTTTTCGTCAATTTAACTTCATTACTAACAATTAAAAGATCGCTAAATGAAGGGAAAAATGTTAAATCGCGATTTTTCATTTACAGCTTTGTCCGAAATTTAAAATTTTCGAATGTAATCAAGTCAATTTAAAAAGTGTAAAAGAAAAATAAACATTTGTTTTGAGTTTATTTTGCAACATGTGTGACAATTCTAGCGACCTACAGAAAAATCTCTCAAATAAAATACCAAATCATATTTTTTTTTTCTTCATTTCCACGAATAAAAACTCAATGAAAAATGAATTCACATACATTTGGCAGCATAAGCCGCTACACACTTAAGCGCACACACTCATCCCAGAGACACACACGTACACGCAATAACAGACACACACAGCAACTAAAGTCGGCAACAACGCGCACGAAAAGTTGAGCGACAGGCGCAGCTGTTGCCAGCTGCCAGCCAAGCCAAGTCAAGTCTGCCTGCTATCGCCAGTGTTGCCAACAACAAATGAAGTGCGTGCAAAAAAAAAAAATGTAATAACATGAAGAAGAGAAACTCAACTTTTTACATAATTTTCACAGGGAAAACTCATTGTAAGCTAAATTATGAAGAAAAAACGAAACAAACACACACACACATACAAAAAAAATAAAACCACTAAAATATTATAAATGGCATTTCCCAAAATAAGAAGAAGAAGAGGAAGAACACATCAGTGAGGAAGACTTTCTTTTGGCCACATCGCCACACTGCCGCATGTCCTGCGCTCTTACAGCTTGTCTACCAATTTCCTCGGTTTATTCCGCTTCTTAGTTGCTTGCGTTTTTTCTTGCTTTCTTTTTTTCTCGCGTTTTTGTTCCGTTTTATTCTGGCATTTTATCAAATTTTATTATGGCAATTTTTTGTTGTTTGACTGCCAGCCTGCCTTGCCTTATTTTATGTGTTAAAGAGCACTGACAGCCGCCGTAATAGGATGGCAACACTGGCTGTGCTGTCTGTCGTCGGAACTCACCGCCCGCCATCTTTTGCGCTGACAACGCGACAAACGCGACGACGAGCGATTTCGCTGAGTGGCGGAAATTTGGAATTTCCACGCTTTTAGCAAAATGCTTGCGCGGCGAACCATGATCAGGTTCCTTGCCGCCTTCAATTCCTTCGCACATTGCAGAGCGTTTCATTTTTGTTTTTGTTTTGTATTGTAAAATAGCAAATTGATGATTACTTCCGGATCGGAGTTCATGATCCGGAAGCAGCGTGTTTTCGGCAAATGCTTGACAATTAATTGCTATCGCTGTTGTTTATCGCGTCTGTATGGGTTCATGAGCAGACGGGCCTCCATGGCGGCCTATTTAATAGATACTTAGGGCTGAAACGATGCTTTAATAGCAAATTTTTATTTTTAAGGCTTACTCAATAAGCTAAAATCAACGCAAGTTTAAGTGATAAAAATACAGAAACAACAATTTAAAGATTAAACTTTTTCGTTACGTAAGAGGCGCAATTAACCTTTAAATAAAATCTTTTTTGTATACTCGTACGTTTATTAGACTTAAAGTAGTCGATAGTATAAAAGTAAATTGCAGTACATAACATTTAAGTTTGAACTCACAACAACGTAAATTTTTTATGAATAAAAAAAATCGTTGTTACATGATTATGACTCATTTAAAGTACCGAAAAGTTGGTAATTTCTTCGGAAATGTGTGCAACATACCACAACCACAATGTTGCGTACTACGTAACTGTGTCGATTAGCAACTGTGTAAAATGCTTACAAACTTCTTGCAAAAATATTAGCAAGTACTTACACTGAAGAGCCACGTGACCAAAGCTCAAATATTCGAAGTCTGTGCGAGCGTGTGTCCCAATAAAGTTGACAAATTTAATCATCCACATAAGAACTTGCCTGACAAATATTATTTCTTTTTTAAATATTCATAAAAACAAACTTGATGCACACAATCACAGAACCAACTCTCAGAAGAAATTATAAATTCTCGAAGTTTTCCAAATGCAGCGCAGAAGGTTCACTGAAAATTCATCAACGTTGGGTAGGCAAGTACCGCCAGGCTGGCAGGCAGGCAGGCAGGTACCGCAGTGCACGACAAAGTTGTAACTTTTAACATGGAAAACATTTCTGAATTCCGAATAAAATTAAAGTTTCAACCAGAGTAGTCACAAACGAAAAAGACAAAGAAAAATCGGAGCATCATGCCGCATAAGGACGCAGGACAAAAGGACTCTACCAGCGCTTGAACCAAGTTCTGACCAATTGCGGTTATTTCTCCCCAGCGGGTGATTGTGTTGAATAAATAATAGAAATATAATTTAGTAGCACACTTACAACTTACAACTGGCAATATGAATGAATGAATGAATGAATGAATGAATGAAGGAGTGAGTGAATGAATGCAATTAGGAGAAGGATGATTTACGGAAGCGACTGCAGAAATTGCTTGATTTGAAAACGTTTTCGTGTGGTGGCAGCGTGTCCCTCAACACATTTGCTCAGTAATAATGCGTGATATATGTGAGTGAAATTTTTTTTTGAATTATTAAACGCGTACATACTCGTATATATGTAAAAAGCTATTTACGAATTTCCAAACATATAGACAAACTTTTTATATGTAATGACATTTGAACTTGGTTATTTTTTTGGAATCGACTTTAGAATGCTCAAGCAATTCAAATATTTCATAACCAAAAAATGTTTAATATATGAGGAGCTTTTGATCAAAAATCCATTAAGTCCAGTAGAAACATTGACATTGAGAAAAGCACTTAGAGGAGATGTTGTAAAGTCAAATAAACTGGCCTTTCGGTTTTCCAAGGAAAACTTTGTGCTTCCATGTCGAAGACTTAAAAGAAGGTTATTAGGAATTCTGAGTACGGGGTCAAGTGGAGATGACTCTTTCTCAAAACTGTTTTTAGGAATTCTGAGTACGGGGTCAAGTGGAGATGACTCTTTCTCAAAACTGTTTTTTTCCGGCCTTTGTTTTTAAGCTTCTCCTGTTTGAGTTTTTCTATGAAAAAAAAAAACAGAATAGATTTATTTTTCTTCAGTCAACATTTCGTTTAGTGGCTATCTCAGTAGGCAGCTTGATTTAGTTATTAACATCTGAAAAGATGGCTTCACTGGGTTTTGTTACCTTGTTATTTACTACAGAAATGAAATAAAATTGATGGAAAGTTTTTGAATTTTTTATGTCATGTGGTCGTAATTCGTCTAAATGTCGTGTAATTTTGTTGGTAAAACTTTTAGCCAAGTCACATCATCGCGTCCTTCAAATAATTTCCCATAATTCAGGCGTTGATTTTTGCACTTTAAAGTTTTGCATTTCTGAGAAGCTTTTCTTTGCAGCCATATAAAAAACTATTATTCACAATAAAGCATGGAGAAGATGAAGTAGTAAAAATAAAATCATATTCATAAATGGAAAATATTTATGATCGGTAAAAATTACGTGCCTCGAATATTGCAGAGCGTCGACAATAAAATTGGGGGATTTTCTTTTAATTTCGAAAATATTCAAAAATATTGAAGCAGCGCATTCCTGCGTGGCAAAAGCATGACAACAACAACAACAGCAGCATCTGCAGCAAAGAATTGTGAATAAGCTCACGAACACTAAAAACTGTCATAAAAAAGAGACAGTAAATCTGAAAATTGCTTGCAATTTCCCTGATTTATCGTCGCATGCAATCGTCTTAAGAAAAACATTCACTGAGGACAAAGGAAAAAAAATTAGAGCGGGAAGCTTTCGTGTTTTTCGTTCTCTGGCCAAGTTGTCTGCAGTTTAGTGCTTCCGACCATCATTTCCTTTTTTGTTTTGCCCGCATCTTGTTTATTTAGTAAAGAGGACAGGACAGGCAAAGACAAGACAAGATAAAACACAAACCTCTTTTAGCCCATTTCACTCTTTCCCACTCCTCTATTCTCCACTCTACTCTTTAATTTAACTCGATCGTATCAGTGCAAATCTGCTTAAATGCGAACTGTTATCGTTTGAGATTAAGCGAAATTCCTAGGAACGAGCCAAGCAGAAAAGACGCTTCGCCATTCTTGAAATAACAAACACAAACACAATAAAAACAATAACAAAAACAACAACATTTGACCCATTCTTAACTTCACAAAATTAAACAAAACAAAGCAGAAACAGTTTCCAAATTAAAGCAAAACACAAACAAACAAACGAAAATAACAACAACTTTAGCAAGCTGTAAACAAACAACAAAGGACAACAATAAATAGTAAAAACAACAACAAAAACAAATGAAAATAAAAGACAACATTACTTGAAGAAGCACTTACACGACCAGCCTAATATATTAACATAGGCGTAGCGACATAAGAAAAAAAAGGATGGACACTGTTACTCATTTCGGAATTGAATTAAAGAATTTTACAAAGAATTTTTTGGAAAAGATCGGAGACTCCCACTATCCATTTCCTATATAAAATCGTTGGCTGAGTTTGAAATTTTCCATATTTTTATTTTTTTATACATTTCGTTTATACTAAGGTTTTGGAGATATCGCGATATGCAATTAATTTTTATATCAAAGCGATTTAGTGGAGCAACCATATTTTTGAAACTCAAATATTTTGCCTCAAAGAAAATATATCGAATTCGTTGAAAATAACCAAGTATGACAAAACTTATATCAAATCTATATAACGTTCAAAAAAATTACAAAAACTATTTTTGAAATTCAATTTTGGACAAATTTTAAAAACGATTTATGAATCCATCAGCGATTCTAAGATAATTCAACCATTTAAATTGGTTTACAAGATTTTCGAGTTAATTATGAGTTTAAATGAATCCGTTAAATGTTCAAAAAAAAAATTAAATTATTTTACCAGTTTCGCAGACCGGGGAGAGGGTTGTTGTTATAAACGACACTATTCTATCATCAGCGGTTTTCATGTAGCTTTGGGCTTTCCATTACAAAACGTTTGCATAAATTATAAGAAACGTTATCAAACATTCTGCAGCGCTTTTAAAGTACTTTAGTCACCCTCTTACTTAAATTTTAGCTACGCTAGTGAACATACACACACACACTCAATTAACCAAAACAAAGTCAAGATTTTTCGCTACTTTGGATTTCGTTTGTAATTGATTTAACGGCATCCTTTACCGTACGTTGGCTAAGTAAACGACTAACCACTTCGTTAAAACTAAAACTACTTCGGTTTGTTGATTGGCGGACTGCTTTGTTTTTTTTTGTTGTTGTTGTTGTTTGCTATCGTATCCGACGACGTTTTGATTGCTCGGTTGAGTCAGAACGGAACCGGAAATCGTCGTATTTTTTATATAAGTAGTTTTAACGGGTACTTCCTATTCAAGTACTTAATCTAAGTGCTGGCAAGATTCAGTAGCTAAGGTGAATACCGTTGGTAGTAAATATGTTTGGTTAATATAGAAATTTGTTTTTGTATGAATTTAATTTGTGTGCTCTGATTTAATTTCAAATGATCTGAGTGTAAATTTTGTTTACTTATTTTTTGACAATAATAAAATTTGAAATTTATTATTTTTTTAACATGGTTGAATGATAAGATTTGGAAATTAGAAATGAGAACTCAAATTGAGCGAACTCACCTCGATTTCTGCGTTATTTTTCTGCCTTATTTTGAAGATGTTTTTTTTTGTATTTTTGATTACAAACTTCGTTGTTGTTATTTACTTAATAATTTTGTAGCAACAATGGCAACAACACAAAATTTCAATTTTCAAAGAGAAAACAAATTATATCGAGGTGGAGAGGGACATTTTTCTGCTCTCATCACATTCTATTTATTATTTAAGGGATATTATAAATTTGTGCGCAATTAAATGTCATTTCAATTTAAAAACATTTTGAAGAACTTTTAGCATCAAAATATATTCATCGGAGATTTTAAATAACATCGATTTTAATATACATATATTTTGTATATTAATACTCAATGGAATATGAAACTCGTATTCAGTTTTAAATGTTGTCATAGAGAACATCTTTTGTGAGGTGTTGCCTTTTCGCAAGCAGAACACGTTTGCATTTGAATAAGATAAATCTCAGAAGCAGCCCCACAACTGTCACTCAAAACAACTTTTGACAGGTGTCCTGATTTACATAACAACATAAAAACATGATCAAACACGAATAATAAAATAACACACAAATCCGAAAAATTTATGTTTAATCGCCATTTTAATTTCCATATGCAAATCGTAGCGAAATCAAATCTGCGTATTTTTGTCGGTACTTTGGTCGAATTTTTTTATTTTTTCGTTTGTTATTTGCTTAATAAAAAATAAAACAAGTCGTTGTGCCTCTGGAAATGTCCGCACAGCACTTGCTGTACTGGAACATACAGAATCCCCCGCCCCCTTGTTCCCTTGTTCGCACCCACAATAACAACATTGGTTTATGTTCGTCCTCGTGTTCGTTTTGCGTCTGCTTTCCGTTTCCGATTTCGTTTTGTTGCAAAAAATTTGAATTTCAAATAATAAAGTCTGAAAAACTGTCAGATCAAGTTATCAAAAGTAATTTTTATTTTATTTTATTTGTATCCTTATTGCTTACGACGAGTTCCGAAAAAATTCTGACATTGTAAGCTAAAAATGTGTAAGATACAATTTTTAAAATCACTTGTAAGCGAGTGCGAGTATAAGAAGGAAGTGTTGAGCGGAAGGGGGCGCATGAACGAACAAACGTTCGGTATGCCGGAAGTCGGAGGTAAAGAGTCAAAGTGTGGCAAAGCGGAAATTACGTCATCTCAAGTGTTTGGCTTTGTTTGAGTTGACTTATGCACTTTGTTTTTGCTGTTGCCGTTGTTGTCGTTCTTGTTGTTGTTATTGCTGAAGTGTATCGAAAAAGTTTACCAAAGCAGTTGAGCAGTTGTTTAGAATGTAGGCATCCACGTGGTATGAGTGTCATTTTCAGAACTTGCGAAAGCGGCTTTGGAATATTTGTGATTATAATCACAAACATTTTAATACACAGAGAAAATATTGTTCCAAAAGGAAATTTAAACTGAAATATAACCGAACCCATTCCCTACATCACGATGAAATATTCAAAATGTTGAAGTCATTTTTTTTGGAGCGATGAGATTGAAAAAAAAGTTCTATATACAAAAGGAAGTAAATGCAGGGTGTACAAGTGTGGGGATTATAAAGGAACATTTACATACATTGTAATGCTTGGATATTCAGATAGACAAAAAGCTCGCTTATTTTTAAACATTTGCTCAAGTCATGAAATACGACGAATATTTTACAAGTTTACTTTAAAGAAAAAAAAAAAAAACAACTTCAAAGATTGGCCAACATAAGGTCAAAATATCAGCAATAGTTCTATGGGACTAGACATTGCCTATGTGGAGTGGATGGACATTTTTAAGCGAGGCTGGTACCAACCAGCCAAAACTTACCTTCACTTCATGTTTACTTAGGAAGCGGTTAAGTTCGGAGTAACAATCTCAAAAATTCGAAAGTATGCCGAACTACGCGCATTAAAAAAAACTAAAATTTTATTCCTTTGCCTTTTCTTGGATAACAATAGTAGAAAATAGTTTCCTTTCAATGGAAAAACAAGTTGTTAGAATCTTTGTGAAGTTTTTTTGCTGATTATATGTCATACTAAAGTAAGCAATACTCAGTTTGCCATTAGTAAATATTTATTTTGATTCACATTACAAAACGTGAACTATAGTACTTAGAAAATATCACAAGTGCATTATTTCTGCTTTTATTAACCAGCTGAATAATTTAATAAGCGTGTCAACGAGCGTGTTGGCTGCACAAACTATCAGAATCGTTGCATCGAATAAATTTTTAATTTTACGTAAATAAGCTTATGTGTGGATATGTATATATGGCTGTGTGTGTGCGCATGTGTATGCTTGTGTGCCGAATTCTATTTCCGTTTGCATCAACATAAATTCGAGAAAAATATCAGCGAATTTGCCTAAATCGATATTCGCTGCACGACCTCCACAACGCAACATGCTGACTGCTTCATTCCCTTTTCTCTAGCCTAGACCACGGATCCTTCCGTCGCTTCCTATCAACTATCAACCTGATTTGCACAAACAAATGCCTACTAAAAGAAAAAACAGTTAAGCCAAATCAAAAATAAATTTTAATATTTGGTTTAAACTAAACTAAACAAAAAAAAAAAGATTTGCGCCGTGTGTGCATGGTTGTCAATTAGGGTGGTTCGCACTATTCGATGGCAGAATGTAGAATGAAACTTAAAATAAAACAAAAATCAATTGCTATCAAAAGAGGAACATTAAGTCAAAAACTGTTGGGTTCATTTTTGAAATGTATTAATTCAGTTTATTTCAGACTTTGTTTATTAACTAATTGAACTATTTTAGAATCAATTAAAGTGTTGCAATTGAACCACCCCATTTGTCCGCCCGTATACTCGTGTGTAGAAAACGGAAGCAGAAGCGCCGTGCATAACTCATGCCGTTCCGTCCTGTGCGACCTTTCTCCCTCGTCCCTCTACAAATATTGCTTATTCATAAACGTTGACTGCGAGCGGCGTTGGCGGCGGCAGCGGCTACTCGTGTTTTGACGTAACGTGGCGTTTCGTGGCGGTTTTTAGCAGTTTTTGCGACGTTTGGTTAAATTCATACGTCCGTGAAATGGACTTTTTTTGAAATCTCAATATATACAAAAAATATAATACATAATAAAATTTCGCAATACATATGTATATACGTAAGTATGTATGTATGTATGTGTGAGAATATGTTTATCCTTTGAGTGACGGCGATTGCGCTGAGATAGATCACAGGCGAACGTTAGCGGCGTATTTGCCAATACTTACAACAACAACAGCGCACTATGTACACTTTGGCACATTTGGCGCATAAAAATATTTTATCGAATAATTTTATTTCCAATATTTTTTAGAGGACACTCAAAACTAATTTATGCATATTTCAATTTGAGAAAATGGATTTCAGAAATCGTACACTATGCAGCGAGAGAGACAAACTACAAATTACAAACGGGATTCTTTCTCACGATTTCGTGCGTTCGGAATACATCGTGCAATGTTTAAATTCTTCGTTTTTGCTACTCCAGTGTTGTGTTTGTTGTTGTTGCCGTTGTTAGTGATGGCCTTCGGTGGTCAATGTTGTTCTTGTTGCTCCTCGAATGCTGCTTACGTAGCTCACATTTGTTACGTGATTTTTTTTGTATGTTGATTTTTTTTGTATGAAGAATCTTTGCGGTTTTTGCATTACGAAACAATCCCCTAAAAACACATCGATTCGATGTTGTTGTTGTTGTTTTTTCCAGCTTCTACTTTTGCTTTTGCTGTTGAAATGTTTGCGTTGATTTATCGTGCGGAATTTATGCTTACGTTGAGTTTTTTTTTTCTTTCGTTGGCCTTTCGTGGTGATTTTTAAATGTTTCGTGTTTATTGTGAAATATTAGAGACAAGTTGAGTAAATTATGGAATTGTTCGTTTGTTTTAGGTTTTTTTTTGCTGCAAACCTGTTCGTGCTTTGGTATTTGTGAAAAAAGAAATTACACTCGTGTAATTTACGGGAAGAAGATTTTCGAAAATTTTTAAGGGAGCACATATTAACAGCAAACGATTTTTACTTCAAAAATTTGATTAGTTTAAATCCAAATTCAAGTTTAATAATTTCTCAGAATAAAAATTTGTTGATCTTAATTTATTTGAAATTCCTTTATTAAGGAATATCTCTAAGACCTTACTGAACCTGAAGAGATTTTTCGATCACTATGGAAGGGGCTGAGTAAAAAATATTCTAACCTTTTAAATTGTTTTATTAATGCATACAGCTAAAGTTTACACGAATTGATATCATGACAATCAAAATCATGGTGGGATCAAAAAAATTCCTTATCTCAAATAATGAAATTATATATTTACAATAAAAACAGCTGATGTCGATGCAGATATCGTTTATTTTGGATCCCACCATTATGCAGCGGAATGATCAAACTACATGACGGCAATGGTGAATATAACAACAACATTTCATGGAATTTTCTGACCACTTAATGGTAAATTATATTTCATATTTTTAATGTTTTAATAGTTTAAAAGTAAAAATCTCCCTTTGGCGTGTTTTTAATTTAAAGTTTAAAACCAAAATTCACACACTTAGACTTTCGTTTATCTTGGTATTATGCTAACAACGTTAATGTCCATGTAAAATAGTTGTGTGTGAGTTTGTGAGTGTGTTTGTGTGCGTATGAAACTTTTTCGTTTCCTTTAACAAACAACGCAAATCCAGCGGAAATTTGCCCAAAAGTTTTGTGAAATTTAATTTTCGCGTTACGGTCACATGTGGTACCATCAAGTTGACACAAACACACACACAACACACACACGCGTATACGCTCATATGTGTACAAACACTCTCAAACATTCGTCACATTTGCTAATCACTCGCAATTCGTCATCCTGAGCCTTTTGCCTTTCAAACTTGACTTTGTGGCTTTCACAAGCCAATCGTGCAGCATCATCTCACGTTTCCCTCTTCAGCACACACACACACACACACACACACACACACACACACACACACACACACACACACACACACACACACACACACATTTCTACTTACTTACTTACTTACTTACTTACTTACTTACACTCCGAGACAAATTGCAATATTATTTATTTAAATAAATAATTTCATTAAGTATCTTTTTTTTGTTAAGGAAAATTTAAATTAAAAATCGAGAATTTCATATGCAAACACTCTCAACGGAAAATTGATTCTGTCAGACATGTTCAATTTTATTACTATTAAATTGAAAATATTCATAAGCATTTTTAAGTTTTAATTTCAACGAATTTATTTAAATTATTAACTTTTTGCACAGTGTACCTCAACCATAATAACCGTACAGTCATTTGCCAATTAATTAAGAACTTTTGCACCGCTGCATTCTGAGTATGATTTTAACTTTTCTTTGTACTGTGGGACCGCCTCCTTTTACGGTGTCATTTCGGTTGACGTCTTTGCTTCGGCCCGTTTTTTCATCTTTCACCCAACGTCTGCTCGCTTTTCAATTTGCTCGCAAAACTCCTCCGAAAGTTCGCTGAAGTAAGTTTCCTTGGCAATGTCGTCTGTAGACTTATACACTCACGCACATATGCACATGTACACACACACATACACGACTATACTACACATATGTCGTAAATTACTTCCGCACGTTTTGTTTCCTCTGCTCTGTTCCTTCCTTCTGCGAATGTGATGAAGTTGTTTTGTTAATAAGTTGACTTGTGCGGTTTCAATGCGAAACTATTTTTGAACTTTCACTTCAGATATTTTGTTTAATTTAAAAGCTTCGTCTTATTAGAATTGTTATCGAACGCTTTTGCCAAGTCGAAAATGTCATGAGAGTATTTTCCAGTTCGAAGTTCTTCAACTGGTTTAAACGCGAAAAAAGAGTCTCTACTTTGCTGATGTTACTTGCATTTGATCGTTTTGAAAGTAGCTTTAGGCACATAAATAAATTCCATTTCACAGCAATGAAAGCATACGTTTGTGCGCTGAATTGATGCGCGAAAGTGATATGAACGAACTTGCCACCGAAACTTGTAAAGCGCGCCTCTGCCGAAGGATGTGCCGTGTGCTCATGAAATTTGCGAAAATTCGCAAAATCATTTGTGGAGTTTAGTAAATTCCACATAAGCGCCTACGTAAATAGAGAATAGAAAAAAATTGCGAAGTGCAGCTGCATTTGAAAAGCAAAGCACATGCTGCGGCAAAGCGTTTGCTGCAGCACGATTTATCTGCCGTACTAAATTTTAAATTGGAAAAAAGCAATTTAGGCGCTTTTTGGAAATGGCAAAAATTTGGTTTTATTTTCGGAAATTCATGAAAATGAAATTTATTGTGAACAGAGAAATGTTATTGCATACATTACGGCGCAGGCGAAACCTTAAAAGTGTCATCGACAGTCAGTGACGGCGGCACAGACTTAACTAAAACTGCAGCACACACACACACTTGCCAATACATTGGCGCAGCCAGTCGCCACACATATTAATATCGGCACAGACCACACGCACACGTTCATAGGCATTTCAAACCTTCACATGTGCGAACAATGGCAGGCAGCCGATAGTTGGTGGCGCAGTGAAAACGTTTGGCCTCGCTTTGACTTCTACTGCCGCCCTTCGCTCTTCTGCGACTGCATATTTGTGTAAAATATGTATTGCTGCGAGAAGAACGCTTTAGGCAGCCAATGCCGCACAAATTTACGCCTCCTTTATGTGTGCGGCCGCAGGATTTAGACTTCTGCGGCTGGATCCTTAAGCGCATACACAGACACCAGTTCGGGTACGCTGTTAAAATAATTCACCCATGTGCGCGGTAATTTATATTTTAGTTTCCTTTTGCATTTGAAGAAAGTAAATCACAAAGCGTTGCCTTACACCGAGAGACTCATTTTGTAGCTACCTAGAAAACATATTTGACTCTCATATACTTATATATACTATTAAATTACTTCACCTATTTAATAAGCTGTTATCCTTATGAGATAAAAATGTATCTCGGAACCATGGACAGGGCTAAGATCTAAAAAAAAAAAGCTTTACTAAATGCCATACCAAAAATACTCAAAATATTAAAGATGTGTTGAGTATGAAAAACAATCATACTCTCGCTATCCCTAATCTTCTGAAATTCATGAGTGAAACAAATAAGTTTTTGGAATATCGTATTAAAATATTTTCTAATTTCCCATCTAAATGGTTTATTCCTATATCGTTATACTACTATCTTATTCCGACACTATTCTGGGTATAGCACAATGGTCAATGAGGACTGCGAGCTTTGGTTCCCCACCAGCCTACATCAACTCTAAACTCTTACCTTACAATCTCAATTTAGAATGTGACAAATGTTTACATTGACAATAAAGTTTTTCAGATACTATACAAACTGATAAGGCGAAAGTGAGAAGATTTGGAAAATTTTGAAATTTGAATAATTTTACGAGGTGTTTAGTTATTAATCAATCATACGCCACGTGTGCCTAAAAGAAAAAGTTTTTTCTAAAGTTTTTTTTGGTCAGTTAGACTCAAATTTAAATGATCTTTAAAGTAAAATTTTGAAATATCGAGTACAATTTTATATTTTCGAGTTGCTTTTGGTGGTCGCCTTTCCTCACAGGCGATTCAAGGAATACATTTTTAATGCTCGCAATTTTTCCGCGTGTACTTGGAAGGCATTCGACATAATTTAGCTGTGCTGGCTTTGACTTGACTTTAAGTCAAAATATATTTGCCGACTTATAACGGTATGTATATGAATAACGGAGCTTTTGACAGTTTTGTATAGTTTTTCGGTTCTTATCCTCAGGATTAGACCGCAAGGATACAAAAGATTTATCTGTGCGATTAGCGATGAAATGTGCTCAAAGCATTTGGCATTTAAATTTTCTGCCATAAATTCGCTTCAGTCTATCGTAATTTTGTGTTTTTATTTGCGTGTATTAATATTACCAACATTTATTTTTAATAGAAAGAAATTTTTATATGCCTGGCAAAAGAAGAACATTCTCAGTTAATGTTGTATATAAAAAATACAAATTCAGCGAAAAGCGAAATATACGTAGTATATTTGTTTTTTTTTTGTTTAAGTAAATTAAATAAAAATTATTAAGTAATTAGCCCAATTCAGTCGAATGAGCCACCTACAGCTGCTGCGCGTAAGCACCAGGAATGCAATTTGTCGAGTGCGGATTCTATTAATTACAATCCTTAAGGACTAAGCTTCCAGCGGAGCCAATTATCTATTAAACGTCAATTAAGTTTAAGCTGCAACCCAAAGTTTTATGGTCATGTGTGTATGAATGAGTATACCTACTAGGGCTGCTAAACTTCGAAAAGTGGTTGTTGTTGTTGTTAAATTAAATATTAAAATTACTAAATATGTGAATAAGTATTTCAGGAGAATTAGATATGAGAAAACTCTTGTAAACAATTTTATAGCTGGAAAACCAATTGTATTACCAAATTCTTTTTTAGGTTTATATCTCACACTGGAATTTGAATACTGCCTTCATGCAATTTCTTTTCTTTTGACTTTTTATTGTATTGTTGTAAGTTTTTGTTAAAATGTAAATTTCTTGAAATCCAAAATTATTATCGTTAAAATGTCGATATTTTTCTACATCCCTAAAAATTGTTTACCGCTGAAATTTAAGAATAGAAAACCTTTTGTAAACATGTTTGTATGGGTGCAAGTGTGTTTAAGCACACACACGAATGCATAAATCAACATGTTTACGGTAAATTGGTTGTTGTACGAGCAATAAAATTCGCTTCCGTTCCGTTCGCTTTTTTGCCCCAACCAACCGGCGCACATAAATCGCAGAACCTTTGACACCGCTTACGAAACCGTAAACAATGTGTTAAACGGGCGAATAATTACTTTTCGAAAATTAGCACAATCGTTGATAATTCTCATATCAACGGGTGGATGATGCCCACTTTCGACCTCCTCTGCTGCCCCTTGTGCGACGTCTTCTCGTTCCGCTTCAATTCACTTTCTTATGTCTCTGAAGTGTGTTGCGAGTGCTTAAGGCAGTCACAGACACAGACAAATACAAATATAAATACGAAGGCGCCATGCCTCCGACCGGCCGACCTACGCCCAGTATGTCTCGTAATCGTAATCGCTGTCCTCGTCTTCGTGGTCGTCCTTTGCTGTTTGCGGTTTCAATCCCGGTCGCTGTTTATCAAATTTAATTACTCCACTCAGACGTGCACGTTTTCGACTCAGCTCTGCTACTACTTTTCGCTCTTCGTCTGTATGTCTATATGTCTGTCTATTTGTCTAGCTTGGGCAAAGCAAAAGGACTCAACCCGTATCCATTTCGGAGGAGCGTGTGCGGTTCGCCGCAACTATGCACTTGAATAATCGCAAATGACTGCACGCACATCCTTCGCGACTAGGCACGGCAAAGGGATGCGTGCCTATCTTGCGCTGAGATCGAGATTAACTGACTCCACTTGAGAGTCGGCGTCAGTTCGATAACGGCAACTGTGCTATTATATTAATATTTATAATCAATTAAAAGCGTTTGTGGTCGTGAGGATATCGAAACTGCGTGACTTAATTAAATTATGTGTAAATGTAATTAAAACGTCAATTGAATATCGCAGTGAAATTAATAATAAATAACGAGAAGCAATTAGGAAGCGAAATAGTTTAATACGAGTATGTGATTATTTCAGTTTCGTTGATATTTTCTTAAGTGCTTGAAACGAAAAAAAATATGTTAAAAGCTCTTAAAGAATAACAAATTTTTATGAGCGCTTTAATTCTTAGTTAAGTTTAAAATGATGTTATGCAAAATTCAGGACTTTTATCTAACCTGCAATAAGCGCCTCCGACCATTATTTTGGGAATGCATAAATTTTTCACATACTGCGTTAATTACAATTACTTTCAACGTGATTTTATCGATTTAATGTTAATTTGGTAGAAGTTTTAAAATAGCGCATTGCCACCGATAGCAAAAGCATCGCGCCATAATTTCACTGGCGACTCTAACGTTTGTGTTGACGTTCCTGCTGACGATAATAATGCGAACTCGTAAACGTGTCATGTTTCATGCTCGTGCCCAGTGCAGATGCGCGCCATGACATAAAACTCACTGGCATGACTTGATGGCGGCTCTGCTGCTGCTGTCTTTCGCAGTGGCGCTCCTCGCTGAAATGGATTTGCACTTTTGCAATTGTGTCACTCGCGACATGACAGCCGACATTCATGGACATGAGTTTTGGCCACAGAATGTTTGAAATTAAAGAGAGATGAAAATGAAATGAAAAGGTAAAAAAGATGATAAAAAGAAAACGTTGCGTTGGCGTATGTTAACTGCTAAAAGCCACAACTGTGATATATGATATGTGATGAAAAATGTCATTCTTCAGTTTGTAGAATTGAATTTTTTTTGAAATGTTTAATTTTGTTTTTGTGCTAGAAAATGAAACCGCAGGACAAATCTCGGTTCGGTTTTTTTATGGACGAGTCTGTTACACAATTCAAAACTAAGAATACAAATGGAAAAAATTGGATTTAGAAATACATAATATTACTTTATCATCATACTCGTATAACAAATTAGTGATAATATTGTTATCATATCAAATATTGAAATATTACCTTAAAAAATTTAAAATTAGATTTTTAGCAGACAGTTCCATAAATTAATTTCGAAATATTAAAATTTATAGTTTAAGCATTCAAATGTAAATTTCAAGCAAAAGCAAGAAAAGTTAGTCTCGAAACAATGAATTATCACTTTACTATATATAACAATTAAATTATCAAAATATGTTATGTCCACGTCATCCTTTATACTCGTTTTAAATATATTTGAAAAAAAAAAGCAACAATGGAATACTTAAACTTTTAATGTATCATTTTTTTAATGCAAGTTCTGAATCGCGTGACCACTCGGAATGGATAATGCTCATACGTTATTGTTGTTGTTTAATCTGTAATTAACGATTCGTGCTGGAACGCATTTCACATTGGTGAATGGCAAAAATACTTTCATACGAGTATATGGCAAAATGCATTCGATAAATCCAGATGGCCTTGGGAAGTTGGTAAAATTTTAATGCATAACAATTTTGTTCACATCAGCGAAGAACCCAACAGTAAATTTTTTTTTAGATTCGATCAGTTGTGATTTGACCTTAATCAATTTGCTCTTTTAATGTCAAATACTGTAATTGATCTGATTAAGTAATTATTGAAACTTTTGTGATTGGTCAGTCAGGTTTTGGATTGATAAGAACTGATTTAAACTGATAACAATTGTGCAGAAACAAGTGCCAGTTATTTTACCCGTAATTTAAAGGTTTCAACACAGAATTCATTTGCTGACGGAACTGATACCCAGATATCCAGAGCAGCTTAAGTAGCTTGCTTAGAATAAATATCAAAAAATCTCGGTGATAAATCAGACACAACAAACGAAGTCCTCCATTCGACTTTTCCAAGTTTCAAGTCTTACTTTTTAATTAAATGGAAGAGAATCACTTCTCCTTTGTTGCCTTCTTTTACCGCCGCCGAAGTCGAAGTCGAACTAAATCAATTTTAATCTCATTTGCTACGCTGCTGCGAAAACTTTGCAATAAATTTCGCAATGTTTACAATTTGCACAGACAGGGCGGTCCGGCGTCCATTCATCCAAACTATTCGATAATCTTTCACTGTCTCTAAGCGGCTGTAAGCAGGTTTACAAAATTTTTTTTATAAAATTAAATTGAAAATAGAAAAAACATCAACTCGCAGTGTTGGCAGGCCGAAGAAGCTGGAGAAGCGAATCGAAAGGCTTTGAAGCCGCAACGCAACTTCGTTACGCAAGAAGTCTGAAGACATGCCACAGCCCACAAATCCTGGTTACTCCTCTCCACTCTTCTTAAATCCGCAACTTCACGGATGCAATATTTACTGCTTTCCATTTGCTTCGTTTATTACGAGTGTTGCAAGTATTTCGATCGGTTGCTTATTTGGAATTTCGAAAATTTCAATTTCGCTCAAGCAGAAAGCAGAAAGCGGCTGAAAATTTCTATTGAAAAAGAAAACCATACAGAACTTTTTTCTTCATTTAATCGCTATCATAAGAACAATTTAGGAATGTTAATATTTCGAAAATGTATAGAAATTATAAATATCGGACAGATCTATTCCTAGCTTAGAATACATATATTAAAAAGAATCACTGTACATATAGTATAGTTCAAATGGGACTTAATTTTTGAAAGGTCTTATTTTTCAAAGAATACTTTTATGTACTGTGCGGCAGCGAGCAGACAGCAGCATAAATCATTGCAGATAAATGTAGTCTCTGCTGCTGCTCCCTTAGTTGCATAGAAAGAAAATTTATATTCTTATAATGGTGTCAAAAGTATGGCAAGATTATGCGACAGCACACACACACACACAAACACACTGATACACACATGCACAAATACATTTATCTCACTTGCATTGTAAATAAATGCCAATATTTCCGGTTTTTGGTTTTCGAAATGCAACACTTTGTTCTTGTTTTTGTTGTTGTTGTTGTGTTTTATTTTTTTGTGCTGTTATTTTGCGGTTCTGGCACATTCGTGCGGTTTGGTGTTTTACTGTTATCATTGTTGTTGTTGTTGTTGTGGCTGTTTGTAGCTGTGGTCGTATTGTTGACAACAACGAAAATAACTGCAATAATGCGCAAGTCAATGTGGCCAAAATGGCAACAAACTCACCGGCAATGAATGAAATGGCCAAAGTAACCACTGCACTGTGGGGCTTTGCTCACAAAATAAACGATATAAATTTAAATGTTTTATAACGTTTCTTAAACGAAAAAAAAAAAATACAAAACTGAGATTTATTCAGTTTATGTTAATTTTTTACCCTATAACTCTCATTTATATTACATTATATAAATCTGATGAAAATCTTGAAAATTCTAATATTTCTAGAACCCATAAATCCTAATGGGAAATGGGGCCACTGTGGTATCAAAACTTGTATTCAATTTCAATGCTTAACCTCTCTGCGAAGGATGCAAATGCGATAAATTTGGCTAAGCCATATTTAAAGTATCTTTTAAGTTAATGTAAGTTGCATGTTTATTTGTTGGTATTTGGATTAGTAATTTAAATATGTGTGTGAGTCGTGACATACTCATACAAGTAAATTTTTTAATATTTTTATTTAGGTTTGGTAATATGACAGGAAGTACAAATTCGGGTACAAATGCGGTTAGAATAACTTTTATTGATTGTTAAAAAGCATAACCAAATTGAAAATAAAAATTCTATCATAAATCGTTTATATCTTCTTTTATCTTGTGACCAAACAAAAAGCTAATAAAATTCGAAAATAAAAACTATAAAAATATTTCCACTGATCGTAAATAAAATGTAAGCCATCTGCAAATAATTGCTTTCTTATGTTATTACTCTATCATAAGCAAAAGTGTCGTTAAGGGCGGTTTTGTGTTGTTGTTAAGGTTATATGACAACATATCATATAAAAATGCATACATACATACATATACTGCAATAAGAATGAAATGTTTTACTACCTGTATTATTTTATATTTAAAATTTAATGGGTGCCTCTATTTTCCCAACAAACGATCCTTAAGTTAGATTGTAATTGAAATTGCTGAATGTGCAAATACATATACAATAAAAGCCATTCGAACGAACACGAACAAATAAACATTTTATTTGGCCACTGACAAAATACAAACAAAACAAAGAAAAAAAACAAGTAAAATAAAATGCCAGCGGCAAATTGTAAAAGCAAACCTGCAAATGCAGTGAGCAGCAGTAAAAAGAAAAGAAAGAAAAGCTTATGGATAAGAATCCATAAAAAAAATAATGTATCTACGCAAATAAACATGAATGCAGCAGAGAAAATTGCAGATAAAAGAGCTTAAACGGGCTCAGATCAAGCAGAGACCGAGAAACACATGTTCACCAGCAAGGAGTCGTCGCACACACACAAACACACACACACAGGCACTCCAATGCAGGACACAGCAATGATGCAGTGCATTTAAATCAACTGAAATTTAAATAAATCTATTTTAATATCAGACATACATACATAGATACTTGTTGTATCTCAAACTTGCATTGATCCAACAATTTGCAATAAATATCAATCTACATTTAAGCGAATTATATATTTAGATACAAGTTAAAATTGTATTCTTCCGAATAACTATTTAAGACCCTGAATAGATGAAGAATTAAAAAGTTAGTAGCTAAAAATATAGAAATGCAAGAACAACAAAGTTCAGTTAAAGATTTTATTAAAAGCATGAGAAGGTCAACTTCAGCAGTCAGAGGAAATATTTCTTACCATCGCTGGACTGTTTCGATAATCGGTATTTAAATATAATTTAAATATAGTATAGTATAGTAGATATTTAAATCGCTGAGTGTGCGTGGCATTTAATTTGAAATTTCATTTTGCATTCAAGGAAAAAATAACAACAACGACGATATCGATGCATCTTTTAGATACTATTCTGCTTGCAACCGCATCTTAGCTTGGTAATGGAATTCGTTTTTGTTCGCAATAAAACGAAATGAAACGAATCGAATTGAATCTATTGAAATTTTTATTCCGAGAAGTTTGAGTACTTTGAAATACCGTGAGATATTTTTCATAAGAAGAAGCAGCAGCGCAACATTGAATGCAAGTAAATGCATCGGTAAAGTGCATCCTTAAAGTGCACGCAAATACAGTCGAATATATACAAACACACACACACACCCAACGACACATTACATACTCGTATACTCTGCACGAAAATCTAATTTCTCGTCTTTCGGCATGGCCGGATGGATTTGCTGTTTTTTTGATGAAATTTCATTTGACTTTATTACTCGTAAAGTGTTTCATTCATCCGATGCCAATCCAAACTCTTCTGCATTTACTCTAGTAATGTGGTTCAGGTTTCCTTTTTACACTATTCCAAATGCGAAATTGTTATTAAGATTCTAAGTCATAACACAAACTTGGACCATCCTGTGCGCCCTACACACTCTTGCGTCCTGCTGGCCAAGAAAGAAAATACCAAGTTGGATAAATGCGAAGCGGGACGTGCTTGCGATGCTTCCACATTTTGTTGATAATTGAAAGAGACCTGACGTTCGTGTCAAGTGAACTGAATTCGAATTTGATTTTGATTTAAAGTCAGATTCCACTTGCAAGACTCCTTTTTGGTTTCTGAGCGTTTAGATGGGCTTGGCGTTTGGGTGGAGGTGGTGCAATTTCTAGAATGATTTAGAGTTTCTTTAATTTATTTTTATTTCACTCATTTGTATATAATATATGAAATAAATATTCTTCATAGTAAAATACAATTTTTGATTGTGAATAATTAACAACATTTGAACCAGCGCAATAAACAAATATTTTATACTTACATTTGTTTTCGAAAAGAAACACACTAACCTGAAATTTAAATTTGCATACAAGAAGGAAAAAGTCACGGAAGCTGACATCCACACATTCCGATAAGTTAAAGGAGAATTTTAGTTTATCAACATTTTGAAAAGAAAATATTTTATTTTAGAAAAAGCAATTGTCATGTTTTTTAACAGTTTTTGCTTACGCAAGTGACTTAAGGAATGACAGCACACACACTCAAGACCAGAGTGACAAAATTCTGACCCAGGAGAACAATTCTTAAGGCACTAGCGATGAATTGTTACAAAATCGAATTGAACAAAAACTTTTCTTTTCGAGCAATTCTGAACCATACTAGAAAAATTAATTAAATTTTTGTTTTGTTTCTTAGATTAAATTCCAGACCTATTATTCCGAAACTTATGAGTACATCTGTGTCAGGGGCAAGACCATGTTGCCTCTACCATATCGCTTTGTTTTTGCTAAGTTTGTTCGTACAGAAATGCACATGCATCATACATCAACAAACGTCAACACTTTTGCTGTCATTACCATATTTCCGTTGTTGTTGCTGTTGATGTTTGTAGTGCACAAATTATTACATCACTAAAACTTAAGCAGCAGACATGGTTCAACAAATATTCAACTTTTATTTAAAAGAAGTGGACAAGTTTTAAGACCCACAAATAAAACAAATGAAGATTTTATACTAAACTAAATCAAATTAAATTTGGCTTCTTATTTTACTACTTTGATATGAATATTTTGATGATCAGGAAAGACAAATAATAAAGTTTAAGTCAGCTTTTTAGTTCAATGACTTAGTGAAACTTTCTGGTCTGACATCGATTTAAAGTTTTGCTGGGACTTTATTGCTGAAAATGTTGGCAACCTCTGCCTTGACTCTGTCAATCTTTGAGTACATTTTAAGTGTATATTTCAAATGTGGAACAACTTTCAAAATATGTCAAAAGCATATTTAAAACGGGTAATGGAAAAGCGAATTTGTTTATGAAAAGCAGTCATAAATATTAAACAAACTTAGTGATAAATCACAGTTACCCACGCCGAATCCCTTGAAACCAGAAAAAAAGAAATTAACTTAAAAGGTCATAAAAGCGTTCATTATTTTTTTTTGTATTCAAAATATGCGACGAAAGCGTTTCCCTAAAGAAGATTACGTCGCCGATGTTTCGTTTGTCCTTAACACCTTATCAACAAAAGAGAACAACAACAAAACTAATCAACAATAAACCTCATCATCAATAAATTATCAAAAATTTGTTTGAAATTATAATGAAAACAGAAAATAATTTTTCTGAAATCTAAATACGCACACAAAGACATACACACACACTCATGCACTAACGCTTTTGCGTGATTTAATATCAGACTTTTTGTCTGTCTTTCCTGTCTGTCGTTGGCGTATTATGCGAAATTTCGGCATAATTTTATGCATTATTATGCAAAAAAGAAGAAGGAATTACTTTGCGTCGCTTTTTAATGGGTGCACAGTACTCATGGGTTGCGCAAATACCATTGACAGTCACTTTCATAGAGTCAAGCAACAGCAAAAACAACATCATTGAATTAATGACACTGCCTCAGGCAACAACGACAACATCAGATCGCCCGTAATAATTTCGTTATAGCGTGCGCGAAAACACACACACACACACCCACGCACACACACCCACCCACACACACACGTCACACACCTATGCACAATTGTATGCACTTTGAGCCAGCGAAAGCATATAAAAACACAAAATGGCGTAGGTGTGAAACACTGCGCCCTGGTTGCATTTACCTGTGGGCACTTCAAAAACCAAAAAAAATAAAGTGTGATGAAAAAATTCACCAAAGTTTATAAAAATGAAAGTCAAGTGCAATTCAATTTACAGTTTTTTATGTTAATGCACTTATACATGTCAAAATTTAATATTTATTAAGTATTTGACATGTTAAAAAGTGCTTTAACAACCACGCATACTTTTGTATTTACCCACAACTTTTGCATAAAACTTTTTATATTGCAAAGCTTTTCTTTTCGAAAATTAAAGCTTAACATTCTTCCCATTGTTGTGAACGAAAGTATAAGCGGAAATAATAAAAGTGTGTAAACGCAGCTGAGAGTCGTTAAATGCAAACAGCCGCCTGTCGGGTATGTTGCCACAAATGTGCTCCAGCACAGCAGCTCGGCACATAAACACGTTGCAACAAAGTTTGTTGCAAAGTGCGTATTCGTGCAAAGAAGTTGCAAATGAGCACCGCAGACACATACATATACAATTGCAAGTTGCAACACTTTTTCGCCTCCCTATCGATTAAGCACTCCAAAAAGTTTTGCATACGTTTTGCGTTTTTGTATGTGTATGTGTAAGGAGGTGCCTCTTGGCTGTTGGTAACCCAGATATGAATATGTAATGGCAACTACCTGTACGGATATTAGTTGAGTATTTGCATTACGGCAGTTAAAATAGCAATCACAACAACAAAGCATTAGTGTGAATACGGTTGCAAGGTACAAATGTGTACTAGTATGTGCCATGAAAGTGTTAGTAGAAGCTTTGTTAAGTATATTTTAGTATATACGTACTTGAAACATAAAGAAGAAGAATTAGTTTGTATATTAGAAGAAAGATTCTTTCTAAGTTCTCATTCATACAATATTAAGGAAAGATTTATAAATCAGACTTAGCACCTGGATACAATTTGTAATTAAGAAGCCAATATTTTTTATTTCGACTTAAAATTTTTAAAAATTTAGCTTGGCAATAATTGAAGAAAAGAAAAATTTATATCGTTAAGTAAAATATTCAAAAAGATGTCTGCTCAATATTTAATTTCCACATGACGTTATACCATTCCCCAAACATGAAGCATAGGCCATCATGTGCGGTATGGCATTTTGCTCATAGACACCTGTAAATAGGTGCGACCAAGGACCCGAAGCGTACACCGGGACATCTTCACCGCCATGAGTTTCCGAGTCACGTGGTAGAGTTGCGGGAAAAACGTCATGTGCGTCGCCTGTCAGCACTTCCGAAGGCTCGATACGTTCCTTCTTTTCGACATCGTAAAAGTGTTCGAAGCCGGGTCCATTGGCGTAACTTAGTGTCAAATATGATTTACCATCTTCTGGTCTGGCAGGTGGAGTACCGAAGATGTCATTACCACGATACTAGAAAAAATACACATTATTGATTTTAGATACAATTAAATGTAATCATTAAATAAGAATAAGCAAATGTTTACCGGGTAACCTGAATAGCTGAATGCATGCGAATGATCGGCCGTTACTACAATCAGAGTATCATCTTCGTTGGTCAATTCACGTGCGGCTTGAATCGCTTTCGAGAATTCGATAGTCTCGTCTAGCGCAAGTCGTGCCCAATTATCATGATGTGCCTTATCGATAAGTCCACCCTCGATAAAGATAAAGTATCCATTCTCATTTTTGCTCAAGTATTCAATGGCTTTACGGGTCATTTCCTCTAACGTTGGCTGTTTCGAGTGTTCATCGGTTTCCAAGTGATACAACAAATGACTATCGGCGAAGAGTCCCATAACGCGATCGGCATCATTCAGGTTAGCATTCATGAGCTCATCACGTGTCTCCACATACACGTTCTTTGCATTTTGTTGCTTGTAATTATCAATTAAATTACGACCATCGGACCGAGTACCATTAACATAAATGCTCGAATCTATAAAATTACTTTTACCGCCTCCCATCACAAATTTTAATTTACTGCCTACATCGCCATGTATAAGCTGATAAGCAATATCATTGATGCCGGAGTTTTGTCCACATGATGCAATCACCTCACTATCGTCCTCCCAATCACGTTCAGAAATTTGTGCATAAGCACCAGCAGGTGACGCATGTGTGATCCTTGTCGTGGTCACCACACCAGCAGATTTACCAGCATCCATGGCCCATTTGGCAATTGAATCGACATGATTGTTTTTGTCCAACATGGTGACACAATTCTCACGTTCCACATGGCCATTAACACCAATTGTGCCATAAATACCTTTCACTCCGCAGAGGTAAGCCGTGGCAGTGCACGCCGAATCAGCAACAATCTTATCCACGGAGTAAGTCTTCGAGAGACCAGTGTAGGCAAATCGCTCAAATGACAACAACTTCTCCTCGCCGCCAAGGATATTACGAGCTGCGGCTATCGTCGTTAGACCCATGCCATCACCCAGGAACATAATCACATTTTTAGCACGTTTTTCATTGATCGTCGCCGATAGCTTCTCTGTGATAAATTCCTTGCCTTGGTTTAGCCAAAAGTCGCTGTTGTCTTCACCCTCGACTACTCGGATAAATGAGTCGTCATTTGGAATGTCTGGATGCATGCGACTATCACGGCAATCTTCATCTTCGGCGGCACATTTGGGAAGTGCTTGTCCCTTAGAAATTAGTGCGATTGCAGCGCAGGAGAACAGAAAGCTTGACATGCGCGACATTTCACTATAAACTGAACTGAAGTTAAGCGTTGACCATGCGAAACTGTTCTCGCTTTCTGGTGCAAATTTCAACCAGTAAATCGATAAGATTAGATTTTCTTTAATAAATTAAACCATGTTTTTTTTTTTGGAATTCCTATGTACCCAAAGTTGGATTAATTTTATTGCCAAATAAAACGTTTTCCGTTTTCTCCGTTTATTCGAGAGAGAAAACAATTTTGCGTTTTTATTTATGATCTCGCGTAGTTTATTATAGCGGACAACAACTTGTTTGTTATTTAAAACACTTTCTGCGTTGTTGATAAAAGATGTGCTTGTGAACCATAACTATGTAGATCTAATTGTTGGTTAACATTGGTGTTTGGCTTAAGGGCTTTTGAAAAAGTGTCTTACTGGTATATGAAACGATTAAAAGTTTCTTTCAATTTACAATATTCCTATCTAGTTTATGTATTTAACGACTTAGTTAGCATTTAGAGGTAGCATTTTAATAATTAATTAATAGGAAGATTTGATAAGGAAGCCATAAATATGTTCAGCTTTGTTATTTGTAGAAGTTGTAAACATCGTCATGCCAATAAGCAACGTTGATTACAATATGACATTTATATGTTGTTTGGAGGGTTCAATATATATTCATATTGAATATTCCAACATACCCACAATAATTCACAAATCATGAACTTTACTAACAACCTTTAATCAATAATCATTTTTTTCTTTCTTCGATTTGACTACAATAAATTAATTTCGCTATATATCTAAATTATGAAAAAGAAGAAAAAGTGTCTGAGTTAAATGTTTAATTTTCACATGACTTTATACCACTTCCTATACATGAAGCATAGGCCATCATATGTGGTATGGCATTTTGCTCATAGACACCTGTAAATAGGTGCGACCAAGGACCCGAAGCGTACACCGGGACATCTTCACCGCCATGAGTTTCCGAGTCAAGTGGTAGAGTTGCGGGAAAAACATCATGTGCGTCGCCTGTCAGCACTTCCGAAGGCTCGATACGTTCCTTCTTTTCGACATCGTAAAAGTGTTCGAAGCCGGGTCCATTGGCGTAACTTAGTGTCAAATATGATTTACCATCTTCTGGTCTGGCAGGTGGAGTACCGAAGATGTCATTACCACGATACTAGAAAAAAATACACATTATTGATTTTAAATAAAATTAAATATTGTCCGAAAGGGAGGAAAAAAAGTATGCAGGATACACACAATCTTAAATAAATTTATTTTTGTTTATATATTGTAAAAATCTTTGAATTCTTACCGGATATCCCGAATAGCTGAATGCATGGGAATGATCGGCTGTTACCACAATCAGAGTATCATCTTTGTTGGTCAACTCACGTGCTGCTTGAATTGCTTTTGAGAATTCGGCTGTTTCGTCCAATGCAATACGTGCCAAATTGTCGTGATGTGCCCAATCGATGAGTCCACCCTCAATGAAGATGAAGTATCCATTCTCATTTTTGCTCAAGTACTCAATGGCTTTACGGGTCATTTCCTCTAACGTTGGCTGTTTCGAGTGTTCATCGGTTTCCAAGTGATACAGCAAATGACTATCGGCGAAGAGTCCCATAACGCGATCGGCATCATTCAGGTTAGCATTCATGAGCTCATCACGTGTCTCCACATACACGTTCTTTGCATTCTGCTGCTTGTAATCATTAATCAAATTACGGCCATCGGATCGAGTACCATTAACATAAATGCTCGGATCTACAAAATGACGTTTGCCTCCACCCATTACCAAATTCAACTTACTGCCCACATCGCCATGTATAAGCTGATAAGCAATATCATTAATTCCGGAGTTTTGTCCACATAATTTCTTAACCTCACTATCGTCTTCCCAATCACGATCGGCAATATGTGCATAAGCACCAGCAGGTGACGCATGTGTGATCCTCGTCGTGGTCACCACACCAGCAGATTTACCAGCATCCATGGCCCATTTGGCAATTGAATCGACATGATTGTTTTTATCCAACATGGTCACACAATTCTCACGTTCCACATTGCCATTAACACCAATTGTGCCATAAATACCTTTCACTCCGCAGAGGTAAGCCGTGGCAGTGCACGCCGAATCAGCAACAATCTTATCCACGGAGTAAGTCTTCGAGAGACCAGTGTAGGCAAATCGCTCAAACGACAACAACTTCTCCTCGCCGCCAAGGATATTACGAGCTGCGGCTATCGTCGTTAGACCCATGCCATCACCCAGGAACATAATCACATTTTTAGCACGTTTTTCATTGATCGTCGCCGATAGCTTCTCTGTGATAAATTCCTTGCCTTGGTTTAGCCAAAACTCGTTTCTCTCTTCACCCTCGACTGTTCGGATTAATGAGTCGTCATTTGGAATGTCTGGATGCATGCGACTATCACGACAATCCTCATCATCGACGTCACATCTGGGAAGTGCATGTACCGCCACACTCGAACTTAGTACGATTATAGCGAAGCAAAGAAGAAAGCTTGACATACGCGACATTTTACCTCGAACTGTACTGAAATTAAGTTAACTGAACTGAACTGAACTTCAGCTGTGACCATGCGAAACTGATCTCGTTTTCTGGTGCGAACTTCTCTTCACTAATAATCCAGCAACTGAATCGATAAGATTAGATTTTTTCCATTATATGTTACCCGAACTCTATCAAGGTTGCTTTGTAAATTTCCGCGTGCGCAAAGTTGGATTAATTGGGAACTGTTGCCGTCTTCTATTTTGTTTTCTTACTTAAACTTGCCAAAATCTCGTGTTTAAATTTATGACTCCCAGTTTTTTTTTTCTGTTGGGCACTCCGACTTGTTTATACCTCAAAATTTACACTTGCTACGTTTTCGCTATAAAATGTGTTTGTCAATCGTAAAGAATATTGAAATATTTATGAGACATTCGTGGCTGCCCATACGCTTTATGGCCTAAATACTGATTAACTCTTGTTATTAGTTGTTGATATTAAACTTACGTGTTGTTGGCAAATTTATTACACATCTACAATCGACAATGGTTTCTAGTTCAAGGGGCCTTTTAGAGTGGTGTCTCTTGAATGACTCGGATTGGGAGTTCCTTTAGAATATTCTTATCTGGTATAGGCTAATCAACAATATTTGAGTTAAAAGTTATATAATTCCAGTTGATCCGCTAATAAATCCATACACTTATCGTTTGAAGAACAATTCATTAAGAGATAATGACAAATTTTGTTGTTGCTTTCAGTGGATTACATGAGTTGCCTCATCAAAGAACATAAAATGATTTCAAATGGAAGTTATGTAAGATGAAAAAAATAATTTGCTGATGACTTAAGATCCGTGCGGAATCCCCAAATCGGTGGAAATAGTTATAAAAAAATGTGTCCAAAAACAATTTCGTTGTTTAGGCCGCTACTAAATTGGAACCGATTTTCATTGGTGGGGCTGCGTCACTTCGCTTTTAATGGAATAATTAAAATTGCATTCTTTCGAAATAGCAAAAATCGAGCGTTAATAAATTCCGCCATTGGCATAATTAATTTTGAAGCGATTTAAGTATTTTGTAAGCGAATTGAAAGCCGCGATACCGCAGCGCAGCTAAAATTAACAATTGCCAAAGCGGACCTCGACCACATCCGCAAAATAAACAGTTGCGACCGCCGCAAATTGAATTAAATGTGAATATTTCATTTAATTGTGTTATTTTATAATCGGTTGAATTGTTTATTTGATCCGATGATTTAGTGTGGGCGTCGGTGTGGGTGGGGCATTTACAATTGCGCGAATTCGCTCATTCACACGCATTTATAGTACTAGAAAATTGCTATTAATTGTGCAAGATATTGCAACATTTATAATTTATAAATAAATATATTTTTTAAAAGTTAATTCTTTATATTTATATTTATAATAACAATTTTTAAATTTTTTATTGCAGAAATACGTCAGCGAATTGTCAACTGTGCGAGATTGTGCCACTGAGTGTGCTGAAAAAGGTAACATTTATAGAATGAATGATGCTTAATAAAAGTCTTCCGAAATATTGAGATGCATTGCAAATGACATTTGCCAAATACAAACCATATTTATCAACTGTTTCCAGTTTCATAATATTAAAGAAACTGGCAACGTTTTACTATTTTAAACAATTTTTAAAGCTCTTCTTCATCTGCTCGTAAATTGGAAAAGTTTAAGAGGATGAAAAGTCTGAAAGTTTCTAATCAAATTAAAATCTAGTTCAGTTTCAGAATGGGTTAAGAAGCTGCTTCGTTTATTATGAAAATTATAAAAGTAAAAAATTCATGACCTTGTGACAGTTTCGGCTTTTAAAGAATTTAAGTTGCTTCATACAAAATAATTTTTGAGAGACAAATCTGGTTATGGCTATCAAAGAGAAATAACTAAAATGTCGGTTAATTGGCCTTGAAGGTGCTTTATTACCAATTAAATATCAAAGTTGAACTGTTTCCAAAAATTTCACCCTTTTTTATTTTTAACATACTTATTCGATTGGGTGATTTTTCAGTTAAGAGATTTTTGAAAACTATTCTTTAACCAAACTTTTCAAACAGACCGTTGGGAATTCATTCTCTGTTAGACAAGTTATAGGACAACTTTTGAGGTGACTTCACGTGTAAAACAAAGATTCATGTTAATTTTTTAGAAATTTGGGAGACCCAAACCTACTGCTGCAACCATGATGGCTGTAATGGCTCAAGTAATCTGAAGGCCTCTACTGCGTCTCTGCTGGTCTTGCCGCTGATGTACTACGTGCTCCATGCTGGACGTCGCATTACGCTTCAAATCCGCCGTTAAGACAAGCGATGCTTTAATATGATATATGATTTCATTTCTCTTTGACCTAAACTAACTTCTTGTAAATTTTATTAAATGAATGGATTTTGCTTTAAAGACTTTTTTAAGCTAATGAGAATTGTATTCTTTTTTTAGAAGTTGTTTGCGAAATAAAAAAAAAATTAAAGTTTATATGTGGGACCTAATAAATGTCATTTCGAATTGTGAATACTTATTTGAACAGCAAAATATATTTTCTACTTCTAATCGCTATGTTTTAAGGTTTATATAAAGAAAAACAAGTAAAAAATTATCATAAAATTACAAATAAAGAAGAATTATGTAATCAAAACAAAACAAAAATAGTTATTCATGTTTGTTACTTTTGCAGCAATTTGTGGCTTTGTATTTGTAATTTTATCAGTCTTCCCAATACAAACAATTTATATATATATATATATATTTAAACATTATCGATGCCAGATTTGAGAACATTTAGAGGTTAAAACTTAAAGAAATACAAAATTAGCAAAATTCTAAAAATCAACCAACACTATCAAAAATAAAAAATAAAAAATAAAAGAAGATTTCAACAAAGTAACATAATGCAATTTAATAAAATAAATATGATATATATATAAATATATAAATAAATAATATTATTAGTTTTGGAGAATCAACGCACCTTTCAAAGAACCTTTAAACTAAATATGTAAATGAAAATAACCACACACACACTACTACATAAAATGAAAATATAATATCAATAGCATTGTTGAAATTTAGTTTTTTTTTTTAATTTTTAAGCTATTTTCATTTCTTGGTATAACAGTTTGTAATTATTTGTATTCCGCTGTGCTAGCTCATGCCTTCACAATATCAATTTTTGTTGGGAAAAAATCTTGGCTTTCGACAGTGCTTGCTAACAATTATTTCTAGTTTCCATATTTGTGAATCGATTTTAAAAGTTATTACTACTTTAGAAAATAGAAAGAAACGCCATTTAAATTGATTTCCAGCAGTTAAAAATAAGTTGAATTTTATCTATTGCAATGACATTAAAAAGTTGATAAGGCTAAAAAAATGTGTATGAAAAATTTCAAACTACAAAATAGTTCCACTCTAGTGTTGTGATTCTTTAATCGGTAAAGCTGCATTTTATTTAGTTGAAATGGACGTTATTTGCACTTTCCAATGATACAAACAAATTGAAAATCGATACATAAATATCGGCGCTATAGAGAATTATACGAGGTCACCTATCGAAAGTCAGGATTTTTTCGTTCAAAAATTCAAAAGGGAAAATACGAGATTTCTTGTACAAATCCTTCTTTAACTTAGCTGATGCTTAAAAATTTTGAAAATTTTCTGATTTTTATCTATATACCAAAGTAAAATATATAATTTTAAGATTTTAAATTTGTTTTTGTAAATATAGAAAATGTTTAACTGTATTACGCAATGCTCAATTTCGCATAGTTAAATTTGGGGCTTGTGAAATTGCGTATTCCAGTAATGTGCTATTATCATTGATTTCTTTTGTAACGTTTCCGTTCTTTAAACAGTCAAAAGCAGACATTTCAATGCATTCTAAAAACATCCACAAAGCACAACATTCTCATTTTTAAATCAACAGACATAAAACGATGAAAACATAAATAATATAAATAAAAAAACATATGTGTTAAATATAATAAATTAATACAACAAATAGAAAGAACAAAAAAGAAAAACAAAAAACAAATGGTAAATACAAAAACAAAATCTATAAAATGCAACGAACTAATTTTTAGTTGTTAACGTTAAGAGCTATTCAAACTGTTTGCAAAACTAAAACTAAAACTAATGAAACAACAACAAAATATTAACATTAAAATACACAGAAAAGTGAAAAATGAAAATGAAAAATAACTATGTAATTTTAAGGTGGCAGACGACAACAACAATTATTATAAAACATAAAACATAAAACATAAAACAAAAACAACAATTAACAAAACAAATTAAAGGAGAATCTAAATTTCCCCCAAACTGTACAAGAAATTCTAAATTATCGTTTAATAAAAATTAGCGTTATTGAAATTATATAAAGCAAACAAACAAAGTAAAAACATGTATACAACAATTGAGTATATATATATATATAGAAGAAGAAGAGAAAACATCTTATCTACATTAAAAAACTTAAAGTAATAAAATTAGCGAAAATAAAAACTTATTAAGAGAATAAAGCTACCTACATGAGGAAATTATATTAAACCGAAAGGAAACAATTATACAAGTTCTAAAACAAAATTTTACTACTTAGAGCACTTTCGTAATTTCCAATATTAATTTTCCTTTTTCGAAATTCAAATCTAAAACTAAAAAACTACAAATTAAGGCTTTTCGAAATACTTTAGTTACGAGAAAAAGTAGTGAAAAACAATACAAAAGAAAAGAAAAAGAAAATCAACAACAACAACAACAAACGCTAATTAAAAAGTTGTCTCAGTTCCTTTTCAAGGCGTAGCGTACGAACAAAGCAAAACGTTCGATTAGAAACCGAAAACCGAAAACCGAAAACTCAAAAAGTAAATTTACGTTTTCCAAAAGCATTTCCATGTAAATACTCGCTGACTAACTAAGCTGAATTAGCGAAATTTTGTTGCATTACTTCGATTACTTAGATTAATTAATTTATTGTTTGCATTTTTGAATAATTCGAAATAATTTGTTTTTGCACTATTTTCGAATTCAATTTGGTGTGATAAAACGTTTCAACTAAACAAAACGAAATGAAACGAAATTAACTGAAACGAAATGAAATCATTTTCGATTAAGTAACTTCTATTCAATATGTGTGTGTATCTACCTTAATTCCATTACAAAGCTGTACTACGCACACATGCATGCACACAAATGTACGTGTGTGTGTGTGTGTGTGTGTAGATACAATCAAACTAAAGTTTATTTCTATTACAAATAAAATATGATAGTAAAGACAAAACTCAATGCTAAATACTACACAAAAATACATTTAAAAAACAAAAGAAAATTTCAAATAACAATTTAAATTTAATTTTAGACATAAACTTAAATAAAAAACCAACAAAAAAAAAACAACAACAAAAATGTATTTTGATTTGTATTTTAGTCGGTGATAAGTCGAGTTTATGACACTTGGGTGAGTAATAAATAACTTCTAAGACTTCACGTTCGGTTTACTTTTACTGCCCAGTTTGCGGTTTGATTAAATTCCGCTCAAGCAAATTGTTTCGTATTTGGACTGTTGCATAGCTAAAATCGTTAAATCCAATCATCGAGAAAAAGGAAAACTTCCAAAATGTTTCTTCATATATCACAAACTTAATTTACAAATTCAGTAAAAATAATCGGATTGTCTAAATTTAAAGCACAGTATATTAGTTTTATATTCAACATTTTTATTTTTTAACTATTGAAAAATTTGGTTTAAGGGCATTAACGCTTGCTTAACGATCCTTTACAAACGCTTTTACCCGAGATAGTTTCTCCGTTTATCAAAGCAAGTATAGATTATTATTTCGTTGCATAAAGTTTATATGAGATTGAATTTATTCTCGAGTATGAACTCAGAATAATTGGCAACTTAATTGATACCTAAATGGATTTACCAGTTCTTGCTTTAAAACTTCGTAAATTTTTAATTAATTTTTTTATTGATTCTTGACATAGATTTAGAGAAATTAAAGAATGAAATTATTTACAATTTTAAATGTTTGGTCTCTGCGAAATTGTTGCAATTTGATGCTTTAATTTTTAATAAAATATTTTGTTTATATTATTCAAAAATTTTTGTACATTTTAGGAATAGTATTTCAATTTTTTTGTGAGTACACAAGTAGCCAACTCATATGTGATTTAACAGCAGCAAAGTAGCATCTTACAGAACATTAACAGAAAGTTTTGTTTTGTTTGTTTGCAAATTATGTTAAATAAATGTTAATGTAGTTTTAGATGTTAAACTTTGCTGAGGAGAACAGTTGGCCTAGTTTTGAGAAGAGAAGTGCAGAAAATGTCACCTTGAACTCGAAATTAGAAGATAGGACTTGTCTATTGGAAGAAAAAGGTGCACTGCATGATCGGCAACGGTTCAACGACCCCAAATTTGATACGTTTGGCGAAGGAGAGCGAACCGTGAGAGGGATTCGCCGTAAAATCCGAACAGCTTGACAAAATTGAAGCTCGGGTTTTGACAACAACACAAAACAACTTAAGTTACGAAATTTTAACGGCGGTGGCAGTAAAAAAGAGCAATTCTTAATGAAAAAATAAAAAGTTTTTAAAAAAACGAAAAGGTGTGAACTGTAAATTTATTAATTAGAAAACAACAAAAAACTTTTAATGAAAATCTCGAAGGAAACAAGTTTAAAGGAAAAAAGAAAAGGATAAGTGAAAGTTTTCGTTGTTAAAAAAAAGGAAATAAATACGAAAGAAAATATATTGGGAAATCCTCTAGAAAATTTTATAAATAGAAAAAAAAATGCAACTAAATGAAAAACTTAAGTGTCGAATACAAGGAAAACAATTAAATTTTGAATATTTAAAAGAAAAGAAAGAAATCAAAATTTTGTTAAAAGAAAAGTGAAGAGTTAAAGCAACAGCAAAAGCAAAAAATAATAATAAAAAAAATATATATATATATATAAGGAGTGTAAAAGTAATGTGAAAAAAAGAGAAGGAAATATTTTTGCAAATTTTTTTTGTAACTCCCTCAGCCTCGTATGCTGGCGCCATCATAACGCTCTGGAGTGAGTGCAAACGAATTTTATTCTCTCATAAATAACAACAAAATAAAATTGAACGAGGAAATAAAAAATGATGCAATCTAAGAAAACAAAAACCTAAAAGAACATATTAATCAAAACAAAAGAAAAAGATAAATTGACATTTTTTATTTAAGATCTACTTTTGTTTTGATTCTTATGTTTAAATAAATAAATGAAAAAAGAAAATACTTACCAATTGCAGTATTCTTTTTTTGTTTACATAATGCTTACCTAAAATTTTTTTACTTACCTTTACTTTTTACCATATTCCATATTTTCTATACTTTTACTTACCTTCAACAACAGAATGTTCAACAAAAAGATATGAACCAAATAACGATGTCCAACCAAAAATCATGAACACAATTTTGCTTGCCTTTTTATTATTTTAACTTTTTCATTACTCCTTGCATTTTTTTTGAGTAACCATCATGGGATAGGTACAAATACAATAAATGCAGGTCGGTCGATAAATATTTGGACCCAATGGATAACGGACGGACACAGGGTATAAATAGACGGACTTACAGCATAAGCGAATAACATCGAATGATAGAGTCCAGATTTAGTTCATGGTTATGAATCGGAAGGATTGTAAAAGGGGTGGGTTGACTCTGGCTGTGGACGCAAGACATTGGACAGAATTACATTTTTTTCTTTTTGTTTTCTGGGAGGAATGTGTTTTTATAGATTAGAATGCATGGTGATTAAAAATCCGCATCTGAGAGTGAATGTGTGAGAGAATTTTTATGAACTGTGTATGTATATACATATTATATATAAATAATATGAAAGCGATATGAGTGCATGACCGAATGTGAATTTATCGAAACTTGAAGTTCCTTTTTTTATAAACTTCTTGAAATTTTGGAACATTTGTTTTGGGTTGTTTATGTGTGTGTATGTTAGAAAGAACTCCCCCCATTAACGGCGAGCAGTCGGGATTTGCCACTTGTGCCACAATCAGCATTACACCATAACCGGAAAATCAACTCATAACACAAGCTTAATCAATTATTCAAACAATAATGAAACAAAAAACAGTGAATAATTTATTGCTTCTCTTTATGAACTTAAGATACTCAATATTAAGAAGTAATTAATGAAGACGTCATCATCTTAATTCTTGCAAGGATTAACTCATTCTTAGATTTAATCTCGAAATTTTCAAATCAATCAAAAGGATAAATTGAGACGTTTCAGAGTGGCCATTGACTACAGCTTTCACGTAACATTTCCCAATTTCCCAAAAGCTGTGCTTGTCAATTCGGCCATCATCAACTAAGAAATCGACTCCTTTTGATAAAAAAAAGTGTAACAAAGAGATGAAAAAAATAGCAACACTTTAACCGTTCGTAGAAGGCAGAAATTGCAAACAAATAAGAGGCTAAAACAATGCCAAAAAAATAAAAACAACAACAACAACGAACGACAATAAAAACAACTAAGAGAATCCTTAGAAAACAACAACAAGAACAACAACAAACGTCGTTGAAGTGTTGCACAACATGCCACGATGCTCGAAAGGAAGACGAATTGGCATTTACGTCATCGCGCCACGCCCAGCAGCACTACTTCTGCTTGTATGTACGAGTACATTCATACAAACTTCCCTTTGCAACCCTTTGTTCCTTTTATAGTGGCAAAAAAAAAATACAAAAACAAAAAGAAAAATACCAAACCTAAAAAAGTTTTTCAACGTAAAACGGAAAAGCTAAATATTGCGGCAGTATTTGTGTAAGAGTGTTCATGTGTGCGTGTGTATATATGTGTATATTTTGTATGTAATCATATTTGTCTGTATGTAAAATTGTATGCACTTGATGAACCGTGAACAAACGCTACTGCTGCTGCTGAAGCCTTTGGAAAAGCCTTGAAAGCCTTCCCCACTTGGAAACGCTCGACAGAAATTCACTTTAAACGACAAACCATTGGAAAAGTTTCATTACAAATTAACTGGAATATATTCGTATAGATAAAGTTGATTTTCATAAATTTGAGTTTTAAATTAAAATTTTTTATATTTATATCGTGTATTTGAGGTTCAAGCAAGTTGAGCCTTAAGTTCCATTTGAAATAGTTTCCGGGAAACGTTTGTAGGCATAAGTGAAAAGCGAAATTTGATAAAATTTGTCTCTTAACCTACAAAATTAAAAGCAAATGATTTGGGAAATATCTTTCAAATATTTAATCCATTTAATGTTCAAATTTAGTTTGTATAGATATGTGTATCCAATTATATAAACAGATTCAAAACTAAAGCAACACAAAAGCTACAAATTTCAAAATAAGATATTATATACATATATATTTTTGTATGTAATTTAAGTAAGTGTTTCCTAAAAAAGAAATGAAGAAGGACTCGAAGATTGATGCCAAATAGACTATCCATATACAACAAAAAATAATATTTTGTTGGTTCGTATTTTTCCTAAAGGCCGTGTTAATTACTTTTGCCAAAATATGTGTTCTAGAAGTGGAGAAAACCATTATCATCATTTCGCCTGAATCAGCTCCGGTCGGTGTTAAGCGAAAACAATCATAAATTCGGTGTGATGTAGTTGCTGTAGAAATTAGAGGTCGTAGTTGTCTTGATCCAAAAAATTTTAATTTTAACAACCATAAACGCGGTCAGCCCGAAAACGTATTCATTTTGAAACATTTAGTTTTATTCTTAAGTGTGAAAATTTCCAACTGGGTTCTCTATGTTGTCTTGTTTGTTATTCTCTCAAACACGCTTATCCTCATCTTCAATGATGGCTAATTTTGAAGAGGTCCGTGCTTGGTGCTGTCTGTCCGAAGACGTTTCTTTTAACCCTTTTTCTGAAAAATGCAATTTAAAATTTATAGCAGTTAGTGTGTGTATGTGTGTGCGTGTTTGTGTGCGTGTATTTGTTGACATAAAGACACAGACGCCATAACGAATTGTCAAACAATGTGTCAAACTATAAATCGCATGAGTAGATTTTTTCGCTTTCTTTGTTTGTTTATATTTTTTTATATTTTATTCTTTTATGTAGTGCCATAAAAAATTGCCAAAGGATTTGCTTCGAAGCAGTAAGCAGTAAGCAAAAGTGTAAAGAAGCACTCGCTTGGGAGCGTCATTAGTGAAGAACTGAAGAAGAGAAAAATGCTTGAAAGTTTTAAGTTTCCCCGAGGGTATGTACGAACGGACGGACGGACAGACTTACCACTGTTGAATTTTTATCTGTACTTAATGATGATTCACGCCCGTTCGTATTGTTCGGTGTGAACGTTTTGCGTTGCCTACTTTCAGGCTGTCTTTGTTTTGAGTGAAGTGCGCCCAACCTTAATTTGAAGTTATCAATTCTTTATGATTTTGTTAACAGCTCAATTTTCTAAAAGTAGATAAGTAGCAGCAGTTTAAAATCGAAAACAATTAACACGGTTTTTTTTTTAGAAGAAAATTCATTGTTTAAAAAAAAATTTGAATATACTTTGAAAACGAATCTTGAATCTTGTTAAATAATGGTGTCGTTACACACACCCACAAACACACAACAAACATCCTTCGGTCCTCATCACAAATCCCGGCTCCAGACGAACTCCATCCCCCGCAACATTTCTGACACCAAAATTGATTGCAACGATTTTTCGCACAAAGTAATCCTTTTGGCGCGCGGCGTTGACAAGCGCCGCATTTACTTCGCATAAATTCTGCAGCTCAGAATTTGAATTTCAATTTGAATTTGCGCGCCATTTTTTTCTGTTTTTGTTTTCGTTTTTGCCAGTTTGATGCAAAAATAAAAGTGCGGATTATCTGGATTACGCATTTAAGCGCAAAAACATTACGATGCCTGCGCTCAAAAACAAAACAAAACAAAAAACAAAGAAGACAAGGATAAACAAACAAACGAACGAACGAATAAACGAACACAAAACAACACTAAACAAAACAAAAAAGAAACGAAATATTTTTTAAGCTGAACAGTATTCAGCAACAACAACAACAACAACCAACAATGGGAAAAACTTCTTTGTGACACTTTGCGATTTGTTCTTGTTATCCACGCCCATCTCATCTCAACGCCTCCCAACGTGCACTCAAAGTTATTATTTCTCTGCTCTGCTCTGCTCGGATCAACTCGGGCTCTGCTCTCGCGTCTCTTGAAAGACCAAAATGCTTTTGCTTCTATCGTTCTTTCTTCTTCGTAAATTATGCAGAAATTGAATTATCCTTGAGCGAAGAAACAACAACAAAAACAACACAACCGTTGTCATTAATTAATTGAAGAAATGTGCACCGAAATGTAATTTTGTCTTTTCTATTCTATTTTTTAATTCATACTTTTAATGAAGTCGAGATCGTAAGTGAACGCTACATCAATCGTCGAGCGCGTGAGCAATGCATTAAGGTTATTAACAAAAAAATTTAGTTTGTTTGCGAAAGTGCTCCAGTTATAATTTATATGGGATAAATACAAACAAAGAAAAAGAAAAATAAGTGGCAGTACTCATTTAAGCGCGTTCTTGCCTCGTATCCATCGTTTCGCTTACATTTTTATACCATATAATCTTAATCTAGAATTTAAATTTTTTGCTCATGCATAAATTTCTTAACTTGTATTTCGAACCACAACTTTGTGTTGTGGGCGTGACTTTGGTCGAGTTTATGTTACATACAAGCTTAAATTTTAAGCTGGAATTTTAGGATCATTGCGGTCATTCTTTTTTTTAATTGTATAATTGAAAATCGTCTCGCAAGGCGTAATTGAAAAATTCATTGACAGGAATTATTCCATTATTTGAATACGAAATATTCCCGAATGCATGTGTGATCATTATAAATATTTGCTGAGATTACATGTTCGTCTCAAATGAATTTCGCTTTGAGACATTCACCAAATTTAATTCTCTGACAATTTTAATCACACACTCGTCAGCAAGCTGTAACATTCATTTATCACACCCCGGTGCAGTGGAGAACATTTCCGAAATGGCGAATGTGCTGTCGAAATGAAACAAACCATAACTGGCGTTTATACATGCCGCAATTAGACAACCACGGACAGACACTGGACACACAAACACACGCACACTAGCACTAATACTGGCACACAACCGAAAACTAACAAACAGGCAAACACATACGGACACTGTCCATTGCATTCCGGAGGCGACATAATGAGAAATGTCAGTAATCCCCAAGTGGCATACTTTGTGGAAACTCCAATGCCCAGCCAACAAGATGGCCATAACCAAAACAACAACAATAGCTAAAGCAACAGCAAAAACAAGAACATCAAACAAAGATAAAGAGCAAAGAGGACGCAGTAGATGAACAGCCGAAACAGAATTCGAATCAGCAAAGGAATTAAACTAAATATTCTGCAAAAAAGACGACAATTTCTGATGAAAGATGACTAAAACAACAACAACAGCAATAACAACAATAACATTGAAAAACAACAAAAAGGAGTCATTGTGACGAGATGAGATGAGCTGTGCTGAGATGGTAATGACCATGATGAGTTTGTCCGATTTTCATGTTGCAGATACGTCGCAGTTTGCTGCTGTGTTGTTGCTGTTGTTGCCGCTGACAACGACAGACAGGCGTAAAATATTGTCGACACTTGCAACATTTAATGCAACAGCAGCAGCAGCAACAGCAGCAGGATGCCCTGTGGTCGCATATTGCTCGTTCACTGTGACAGGAAATAATTATACACAAATTAAATTTTTTTTAATGTGAGAATCACAAAAGATGAAGACAAACGTGGGCTGCTCTTGACATTTGACACTTGTACAAAATAATTTACAGCGCACATTTCGGCATACACAAAAACAAAAATTTTTGTTGTACTTTTGGAGAAATGGAAAATTTTTAATGAAATTGTTTAGTAATTAAAAGTTAATTAAAGCAAATGAAATCTATCGCTTTAAGAGCAGATTAAATTCTTCTACGCCCATTTTTGGTGAAGTCATCGACAGTGATTAGCTCTGATACCAAAATTCAGTTTTCAAATCAAGTAGTTAACTGTGGGCGTGACATATGTATATCATGTAGCCTACAGATACTTTCAAGCCAAACAGTTCCCAAGCCAGTCATTATCCTGTAGCAATGCAGGATGTTGTTAATTTACTTTTAATTGTGGTAATCGATCTATTGCAGTAGGATTGTTTATGTCATAATTTGCAACAACAATTTGTTATTATCATGTGTTTGCATAATATTAATAATTTTTCCATTGAACATGTTAAACATCTTCTTCCATGCAAGGCCAAGTCGCGGTGTAACTATTCAATTGGAGCCATTGTGCCATGATGACGACTGTTGCTGTTAGTTACAGTTACGCTGTTAATGTGTCTCGTATCAAATCGCTCCTGATGGGTTTCCGTCGTCTCTACTTCTGCTCCTGATGCCATGTGAAAAACATAAACGCCAGCGTTATGTGACGCATGTAAAATGTCACATTTTCTGTCACCGCCATGACGACCTTCCGCCTTCTGTCTTCCGCCTCGTTTTCAGCAATCTGCTTAAAGCGCTTCCATCGGTTAACAAAACAGAAAAAAAAAAAAAAAACAAAAAAAGAATTTCATTATTATCAGCGAGTGCAGAAATGTGCATTTCTTTGCCGCCTGCCTGCCTGGCTGCCTGCGCTCGCGCGTTTTCGCATTTTCGCATATTCTTGCGCGCCTTTGTGCAATTTCACATTTCGTTCTTCGGTTTAATTTATTTATTTTCGTTGGGCTGATTTTTTGTCAAAAGGAAAATGTTTCATTATCCCGGCAGCTGCTTAACTGCAATACAGCTTTCATTTTCATTTTCATTTTAATTTTTATTTCGACATTAAAAAATGCGTCACGGACTTAAAAATCCATTTTTTAAGTACTTAATACTTAATGAGATTTTTTCTCTTTTGAAAAATGTTTTTCTTTTTTTTTTTGCAATGAGCAAAGTTATTTGAGTTTAATGGAAATGCTGCTTAAGTAGTTAAGTCTTTTAATAAATACTTATACGGTTTTTCTTATTAAGCTGCAGAGGTGGACTGTGAACGGGAACTCGGGCTTGATGGCTTTTGAAATTTAAACTTAAACAAACTGAGAATTATACTCGTAATTCTTTTGTTTACTCGGCGGCAATTGAAGGTGAATTTAAATTTCAACTGAATCCTTCTCATGCTGCGAAAAATGAGGAGCGATCATTAAATTAAAGACACCAACAATGAGAAATCGCTTCACTTTACTTTGGCATTTCACTCACACTCATTAACACACACACACACACACACAATCCGTAATTAACTTTGTGATTTTCACTTTGATTTCCGTTTTTCGACTGGAGCACGAGTGCAAAAAATTAAAAGCTGTAATGACCTCAATTAAAAAAATAATCATTAAGTTTGAGCACGCCCCCCGCTCCCTCGACTTCAGATTAAAATTAAATTTCGATCAAAGTGACTCAAAGAAAATGAAAAATTACAAAAATACAAAAAAGAAGAAGAAGAAGACGAGCGAGTAATCCGCAAATCTGCTCATGTTCAAATGCAAATTACGTCGAAATGCTGAAAAGTCTTTTCTTTTCTTTCGTTTTTTTTCTTTTTGGCATGCTGAGCTGATGCGGACAGCTGACCAAATTATTGTGTTCGCTCTGCTTTCTTGTCTTGTCTTGCCTTGTCTTCTCTTCTCTTTCTTTTCGTTTTTGCAATATGCGCGGGCAGAAGCAATAAATTCGATCCGAAATGAAACCAGTCAATAACATAAATTATAAAATTAGTTTAACATTTGGAAGCAATTCCGAACGTCTGCCTTGCCCGTCTTTATGTCTGTCTACGCTCGCCTTGGAAGCTATTTCGGCTGGCAAATAAAAAATAAACATAAAGGGATTGCGGCGCACAGTGCTCGCATGCATTAAAGCAGCTAAACAGAATATGGAAAAACAGGAAGACAAGTTAAAAGCTTTTATTGCGGTCAAACGACAAGTGACCACAACCACAAACATTTGTTTTATCATTGATAATTGCTTTGGCTGTTGGCATTAAACAATTTTGGAACAACAAAAAAAATATATCTCACTGTTGAGAGTCACCAATAAAGACAATGAAATACTCGCATCGTCAACTATGAAGTGACCAAGTCCACCAAAAAATATTTAATTATCAATCTTAGGTTCATTTATGTTAGTAATGCACATATTTTAAACAACAAAAAGGTTTCCAGAATAGGAAATTTTCTTCAGTTCAAATGGAAAAAATCATGTAATTTATGAGTGTACACTTAATAGAATTCGAGCACTGTGCGACTTTGAAGACGACCAGAGATGACGTTTAACAATTCAAATCACTGCCATGGAAATGTACTAAATCTGTTCATAAATTCCCATAGCTGGGATGTCGCATAAATTTCCTACCACTCTTCCTATTCGGCTATTTTTTTATTCGGACCACAAACGCCACTTGGACACCACCCACCGCAAACCGTTATTTTCTTGAATATAAAGAAGAAGCAAAAAGTATTGCTCGAAATTAAATTCTTGAATTCTTTCGACATTGCTCGGAATTGCATTTGCCGCTTAGGCTTATGTCAATGTTTGTTGTTTTTGGTTTTATTTTTTCTTTTGCCATCGTCTGACCATAAAAATGTCCACAGTTGGGCAACAATTTCCATGACCTCCACACCGGATACGACAGTTGCCAATAAATTAAATTTGCCGCTGAGTGAGTTATCGACGAGGGTATGGCTCCGCCGCTCGCCACTCGCCGCTTCAACCACTTCTCTCTGTCTGTGGGTGTGGATGTGGGTGTGGGTGTTGTCGTTGGTGTTGAGGACAGACTGGCAAATGCAGTGTAACTCCAACATTTGAGCCACCGCTGCCATATGTTGATACTGGGGAATTTGGGGTGACGTCGCTAAGTTCCTTAAGTGATTTCATTTTTTGTGGCACCTCAATTAGTATTCAAGACGCCGCGCTGTAATAGTGCCACCAGCGTCACTTGAATTTAGCAGCCAGCAAACAAAAAAATAAAGTTCATTTTTCTGTTTTTAATTTCTTCTTTTCTTTTTGCAAAATTTTTTGCTAAGGACGATGATTTTAATTAAGTCGCGTTTGATTGATTAAAGTTGTGGAGATATAAAACGACAACGACGACGCACAGTGACGACTTTTGTATTAGCAGTGATGGGAAATAGATGATGCTGAATTTTAGGATATTCATTTAACAAGGCTGGCAAATAGTTCCAAAAAAACTTGTGAGCGTTATTTTTAGTCAATCAAGTAATTCAACTAAAAATTTATCGATTGATTAACCTAACAAAATATTGTTTATAATTGTGGGATGGCCAAAAGATAAAACTTAATTGTATAAAATTAAAAGTTATTACAATTTTGCATTAAGTGGGCGGGATTATGATGACCAATATACTTATCAGGAAGTATTTCAAGAAAGCTCATACAACGTCGGTTACATCGTTCTAGTACGGTCTCGTAAATAAATTCGTTTGATGGAAAGTCAACCTATCCTTGCCGCCTCTAGACTTTTACTAATTGTTCATTTTGGTTTCATGCTAACATATATCTAGACCATCCAGAGTGCATAATTCTATACAGTCTATTCAGCTTATGTGGTAAATCCAGCTCAGCTATGTCACTCCTTTTATCCAGTCAGTAAAGTCCTTTCAGTTTATTCAGAAAGTTTTGAGTGTCATATGAGACTTTTTTTGTTCTGGTCTAACTTTGAAGTAATTCTTGTTGAACTTTTTAGTTTACTTCAAGAATTATATACGCTTATATATAATGTACAGCGTTCCACATGACAAGTATTACATACATTTTTTATATCTATTATGTTCATGTTTTGTGTATTTATTTGGTTAACTGGAAAACCTGAATACTAACGTTGTTTCTTTATGGCTTTATTAAAGCATGATAAATTGCATGATACTGGTCATTCTCTGCTGACATGGACAAAAGTCGAAGTGTTCTCATGAAAGCAAATAAACAAACCAACAAACTTGACCACCTCAAGCAATTAATATTCACTTTGTGCATGCGAGCTGATCCGCGCGGGGAGTTAAGTGTCTCTGCTTACACAGAGGCGTGTGAATTACAACAGCATCAACAAGGAATACCAAGTAGGAAGACATATTTACAAATGATACAATACATAAAAAACCATACATACAAATTTTATTGTATCTACAGTTGTGGGCAGTTTAATGGGTTAACTTTTATATTCTACTTTGAATGGTTTTTTAAATTTAATATTTAGAGGCACACTCAATTTTCAGCAAGCATTTGGGAAATCTTCTTAGAGAAACAACTTGCCATGAAAAAGGTTCTAATAAGGAAAAGAGCTCGACCTACAACCTGCATGGGTGCTTGCGTCAAATATTTATTAAATTGTTTAACATTAAATTTAATATCAAATTTGTCCAAACGATTTTAGTTGTATTTCAATTTATAATAAAGAAATTTCAAAAGTTCTCGTGGAGCTCCTCGAAGTCGAATTTTGGGTGCTATCATCAAGTAACGGTTAATTAGTGTAAATGTCAACGAATTACAAAAACAATTTGCGAAACAATTATTTTCACGCACACTTGCACAAACAAATATAAATGTTTATTAAATTTGCAACATCAAGAGAAGCTTACCAATTCCAGGTAGCGACACAAGTACCACAATAATTGGACAAAAACCTTTTCAAATCAATTTGAAATAAAATAAAATAAAATACAATCATATAAAATAATATTAAATAAAACAAACGAAATCAATTTGACCACATTCCGCAATCACAAACGGAAATTGGCCAAAAATCATAATGAATATTGAATTCGAGTAAGGAAGCGGGCGTGAGAGAGGCGGTAGCTGGAGCTGGAGCGAATACATTTTACACCTTTCCGCACAATATTTTGTCATTTGCTTTGTTTATTAAATAAAAAAAATATTTGCCCAACGAAATAATAATAATAAATAAAGAAACAAGTAAAAGGAGAAGGAGAAAGAGAGGTAAAGAAGAAACTGTATTTCGTCAAGCAAATGAAAATGAACATGAACGTGAAACTAAGCCGACAAAATGAACCCCGAAAAAAACAGAAGAAGGAGCAAAAGTTGATGAAAAAGGTCAAATATGCCGAACAGGAATCCAAGGCGGACGTTACAAGACGGACACAAGACACAAAGGACACGCTTTCGCAAAACTGTCACTTGCATTCACAAGTGCGGAGCACGCGCCGCATAAAAGGACCACAACAACAACAACAAAAATAGAAATGAAAATGAAAATGAAAATAAAAATGAAAAAGAACTCCGAAAAACGTAAGAAAGAAAGGAAATCAAAATGCAGAGCAAAATATGGCGTCCAAGTATCGTTCGTGCATATGATGTGCGTGCGTTTTTGTCTTTACGTCTGTGTGTGTGTGTGTTTGTGTGTGTGTACTCTTCCCACAAATGCCCACAATATGCCGTCAAATGGCGCACGTGAAATTAAATTAAATTCGTTTCTGCATCACGAGGCAACCTTTTCCCCGCCTCAAAATGTCTTTTTTTTTGCTGTATTTGTTTTTGTTTTTATGTTGACCGATGTTTCTTTTTTTTTTTTGTTAATGCTGAGCGTGTTTTTTTTTCGTCGTATTCAATACAAAATTTTAGAATTATTTGTGTCTGTGCAGTTTACATCTAAATTTGTATAGAAATTCTTTTAGACAAGTTTTGCAGGAGCCGAGAAAATTCTTTGCTGCAATTCGTAACGATTTTCAATTGGCCATAAATATCGAAACTAAAGCTTGGAAATAATAAATTCAAGCGTTGGTGGCACATACTACCACAACTATGTTAAATGAAATGCATTTCCACGTTTTTAAATATGTCTCGTTATGTATGAATTTATGTACTATAAATACCTTTGCCAAAGCGTGTGAAATACACGTGTAGATCACAAGCATTACTTTACTTGGAACAAGCATATGAGTATAAAAATCCATCTCGACTGATGCCATTCTATTTACACGCCCTAAGGACTGGCGACTTTTTCAATTAGATCCTTAAGAAAATCTTCTTTTTGATTAACAACGCCAACTTTGAATTTTGTTGTAAACCATTTTAAAAATTGAAGAAATTTCCATGAACTTCAGCAAAAGTTTTTCAAGTAATTTTTATTAAATTTGTATTTATTTTGTTAAAATTTAAGCAACATAATTGTGAAATATTGCTTCTGACAGCACAGTTAAAAAAAACTTAATTAGCAAATTAGATTTATAAAAAAAATACGGTCAAGCTTTCAGCCCTGCCAAATGTACTTCAAGCTGCAACTGTGTAGAAGATAGCGTAGTTCGCTTCTTAAGATTTGAATATAATGTCTCATTCATCGAAGTATGTGTTGGATATAAGATCAAGATTTATGGCTTTCATACACTATACAATAGGCACGTCACGTATGGAATGTATTGTATACACGTATTGAGTTTGGCCTTTCGTTAGTAATATGAGCGTTTGTAATATGAGAAGGCGTGCAGATATGGCAATAATATATTTAATGATCATATAAAAAGGATTAGGATCAAATCTCAGTAAATCAATAACAATGTTAAAAAAACTGAAAATTTGGTTAATAACATTTGAGAAGTTGAACAACTGACAACCGAAAAACTAAGCGATTGCTTCGTAACAACGCCCATTCTAAAAGATATGCACCTAAAGAAGATGTGAACATTATGAATGATACAATGATACAGGCTATTTGAGCATCAGCATAGCCGAATATAGTTATTCTCCTACTTAGTTAATTATATAATAAGCACAGACGTGGACAATTGTTCAAGGACGCGCAGAGCACGTTTGGTCAAACTGAATGAATTCGCGTCAACGGACAACGTGTTGGACATGCTACGTACATTGTCAAAGGACGACAGTTAATGTACTTTGAGCATGTACTTTCTCAGATTCCCCTAGGGAGGGGGTACAAACTGCGCGCCCAAATGTAAAATGTGTCGGGGAACAATTTTGCTGCTTGTAAAAAATATTAAAAATAAAAAATTTATTCCAGCGCATAAAGAACAAATCAACCGAAGGCGGGAAGAAGAGAACTTCAGCGTTCGCAGAGTAAAGTCTCTTGATGCCACCGCCACCGACATGGTCACTGTTTGTGATGCTGACTGCATGTTTTGCTATCCACTGGAAAATTTAACAGATACGCTTGTAAGTCTGTTTAAAAGTAAGTAATGCAAAATATTCCACACCTTTTTCAGGACAACTTTAAATCAATGAACGGAACTAATTCTTATGCTAGAATATACTCAATGATTTTCATTTCAATTACGAGTAAAGAAATATTTTCTCAGTGTGCCTTCCGGGCGAGCGAAAGTGTGAAAAACGAGCAATAAAAATCAATTAAAGTTTAACATAATTTTTGTGTCAGCCGCAAAGGACCAAGTTTATTTCGATTTTAATTAAAAATCTCAAATAAGGTATTCGCAAAAGTTGCTTCAACTTGCAACAAAATAAAAAGAAGAAGAACGAGAAAAAACTGGTAAGAGAATTATATTCGGCTATGCAGAAGTTCAAATACCCGACGCAATTTTAGAGGCATCCAAACTACAGCTATAATCGCTGGGACGGACATCGTTACATTGACTTAGAATTCGACGCTGATCATTTGAATATATATTTTGTCATACTTACCACGCCACCTTATGGGCGTTACAAACGGAAGAACAAACTCAATATACCCTTCGGTACGTGTGCTTGCACTTGGCGAAGGGTATAAAACCAAACCACAAACTGGCAAAAATTTTATGTGCGAGTTTCTTGCTAAGCATTTTGTGAGAATTATTTTACGCTGGACATGGAAACGGCTTGTCACCCATGCATGTCCTTGTCATGTTATGAGTAAGCACAAACAACAAGAACAAGAACAACAAAAACTAAAACCACAACTACAACTACAACTCTACAACAAATATTTCAAAATATTTTTGGCTTTGACAGTTCTAGGCTAAGATTCGGTCTGACCAGTGGTCGGCCGTGGTGCTCGTCGTCATCAGGCGCGTCGGTTGATAAATGATGCTGCTGCAGAGTGGCCAAATGTTTGAGAAATAGCGGTATTATCCTTGAGCGTAGTAGCTCAAGTGGCAAGCGCGGCGCGTCGCTTTTCAGATTAGCATTTCTTCTCTACGCATGTTGCGCGAGTGTGTGTTAGTTGGCGTGCATGTGTGTTTATTTGTGTTTGTTTTTGTTTGTTTGTTTGTTGGTTTATTCTCACATGCATGCAAGTTGGCACTGTGGGTGGGCGTGCTATTTACACGCTCGAAATCATATTAAACACATTAATCACACAAACGCAAACAAAAACACACGCAAACATGTTCACGTACGCTTGCACACACATGCACGTATGCATGTACATATGTAAACACACATTTGCAAAAACAATTCGTTGTTGATTTTGAATTATGGCGGCCGCCGCTCTCAGCCTTACTACATATAAATGCTGTTAAGGCAATTTTAGCATGTCAACGAATACGAAAAAAAATGAGTATATACATATGTACATATATACATAAGTATAAAAAACGTTTATTATAAAATAGTTTGGACATTTGCCCGGCACATGGCAAACGTTTTTAAACGCTCGTTTTGTGCGGTTTTAGTTTATTATTTAAATGCCAAACAACTGTCAATGGAAATTACATTTGTTGGGTTTTGTTTAATTTTTTTCTCCGCCCGTATTTTATGGGCCATAAATTTTGTTGCACTTTCAATGTTTGTGCAACAGTTTCAGTTGCACATGTGTAATTAATTTGACGAATAATTTAAATGTTTTAAATTATTTACATTTTATTTTAAGTGGACTTGATGTTGATTGGAAAATGTTTAATTACAAAGTGTTTTAAAAAAATTAAGTTTGATATTTTTTCCATATAAACAAGAATTGCAAATGGGCTGAAAGTGTCGAATAATTTGTGGAACAACATACAAAAATTTTGACCATTTTTGCAAACCGGAATACGCTACTATTCCTCATCAGCGGTCGTTTTGCTTGGTGAAGCTTTGGGTTTTCATTTCCGTTATAAGCTTCTTTTGTTTAGAAACAAGCGAGAATTCAAAGAAAACTCACAAGTTTCAAAAAGCTGCAAATTGTTGAAAGAAATCAGAAAAGTCGCTTTATACCTTACATCGCGCATAAGAACAGATCGTATGGTACATTTAGATTGTTTTTGTAACGCCCACTTGGTAGGTAGGACGGCAGTATGAAATGAGGCTCCAGTAAAAAGGATTCTAATGAGATAAGGAAATAAGACCCAACATGTGGGACTTAAGTTCGAAGTGAAATAACTCCCATAAGCTATGAAGTTAGGTACCAAAATTTAATAATTTAAGTGTGTGGGGTATTTAAACTTACCCAAAGATAATTAACAGTTTTCAATTCCGTTTAAATAAATGTCAATATTAGTAACGTAGCTTTAAATTTATTTTCAAATTCGATAATTCTCTCTTAAAGGTCATTATCGATCGGAATTAACTTTGGCAGACATTTATTATTTTTTTTTTGGTTAATATGTAAATTTAAAAACGAATGTAGTCAAATTAAAGCAAAACAAAAAAATAACTGCCATACCAAACCAAACCAAAAAAAAAGGAAGCAAACCAAAAGATTTCCATGCAAATAAATGCCATAATTAAAGTTCAATTGCGCACACGAAAATTCCATTATTTCTCAATTGACGTTTATCACGGACGCTTTATTTAGCCACAAAAACAGACACACACACACACACTCTTACAAACAGACACCATCATGAGGTTTTGAAAACTAACTGCTCATTGGTATTGCTAACTGCTGTTGTCACTTTTGTTGCTGCTGCTGCTGCTACTGCTGCTGTTGCCGGTGCGGAAGCTGCAACATGCTGCTGCACTATCGTCAATTTCAATTGGATTTTAATGGTGATGCAGGACACACAGCCAGAGTTGCCAACGTCAGGAATTGCTTTTAGTTGATATCGCACACACACACAGCCGAACAGCAACTCACACTTACACTTACACCAGAATGGCTGCTGGCAACATTAACACTTGCAGCAAAATTCGGTGTCCGGAACGTTGTATAAAAAGGTCGACTTAACCTATTTGCGTACTGATACTGACACCAACTTTCAAAAGAAATTTTTAATTTTTTTTAATTAAAGTCAACGGATAATTTAAAATTTTGTTCTGTAATACCGAAATAATAGCAGGAGAATTTTTTGATTTCTTGTAGGAAAGTTTACGGCTCCAATGCCGGTGGTAAACGGGTTAAGAGAAAAGAAACATAAACTGAATGCAAACGCTTTGGCAAAATGACATTAGCGTGTCATGTTGACACTTTGGACTTTATTTTCGTAAATTTCTGTGTGGATTGTTCAACGACGATAAAGAGCAAAGTCGAACGATGTAAAGGGACAAGATGAAAAATAGATTAATTCCCGGAAAAATCTTGTTTATACGAAAAGATACACAAGTAAACTTTAAGTTTGTGTTTTCTTTTTATATATAAGATCACTTATATAATGCGAAAGAAACAGGAATCTTGCTAGAGACCATGTTTGGGACATGTTCAATGGAATCTATACGCCTACAGAAAACCGATTATAAATTTGGTTCATGGTATCAATTCGGAAACTTTGTGTAGTCAATAGGTTTTCTCTTAAATGTTTATATAAATTACTAAGTTCAGGATCAGAACTAAGATCATGAACAAATTGCAGATTGACAAAAAAAGAATATGATCAAGATTTCTGTTGTCCAATTGACCATCAAAAATAATCACCAGCTGTAAGGACATTGATTTAAGGCCGTTAAATTGTGCCCAGACAAAAATACCGAACTGTGCCAGTGTGTCTGTCTGCCGGTGTAGTAAGTTTATGTTGGTGCAATTGCTGCTGTTGATCCTGAAGCAAAATATGACGACGATGATGGCATTAGCGACGATGGCTGGCAATTGTGTTTGGCATGGCCAACATCGTGTCACGCCGCATTTGCGTCAAAAGAACGCTATTAAGGCATCACAACGGAACAAGACAACCAGAGCTGCTGCTGCTACTGCGGCTACTACTGTGATTGTAAATTGTGTTTACACAAGACGTATCAGCGTTTATGGCCCATGGTAGGACAATATTACCTTCGACTACTGCCAGCAGCTGTGCGATTGTTCGTGGTATATTTGAAATAAAGCCGAGCGCAATGTTAACGTGTTGCCGCTTGTGGTCTAAAGACCTTCTGGCAAATGCCTGCCTGGCATGGTTGGTTGGTTCATTTTATGCACAAATGACGTCTCCTATGTGCGAAGCATTTAAAGAGAATTTATTTTTCGCTGTTTAAATAATATTAAATAGTTTTATTGGGCACGTTTTTAAACGATCAATAAAAGCGAAGGTTCTCCTCTTCGCAGACCACAAATCCGCTTTGACTTAGTTTTCTTTTCACTCTGTAAGCCACTTCAAATTTCATTAAACGCTGAACACAGAAAACGTTTAAAAGATAAAAATTAAATCGGCTTTAATTCCGTTTCACACTCATCGCCATCGTCATCGCATTTTCGCTTTTTATTCTTCAACGCTTTGCACAAAACATTTACCGGAGCGAAGATTCAATTAAAAAAGGACACCTTGTGCCATATTCACTTAATAGGTTTTTCGTTTTTTATGTCTGACCAACAAAAAAAAATTCCAAAAATTAAAAAAAAAAAAAAAAAACAGAACACTTAAGTTTAGCTAAGGATGCTGTGCACAGTGGGACGTTCTCTAAAGTACCTCAAAAGTCTAAGGGAAATATTTTTCACTTTGTCGAAGTTACAAGAGCGCGATTATAAACAACAACAAGAGTCCTACGATAGTGCCAGTTATCTGTAAACATATTTTAATTATTTGTTCCGCTCCAAGTCGATGCAATTTGAGTGTTTTCTTTGAAGCTATGAGCCAATGTGCGACTTAAAAGATAAAAGCATTTCAGGTGCTTGGAATTTTTTGAATTTTCACCTCATCAACGACGGGACGCACCGAAAACCGCTCGAAAACCACAAAAATCCCTTCGAACGCGTTGAATGAACCGTAAACGAGAAACAAGTAAAATCGACTTTCTTTTGGCCGCAGACCGCTCTGCACCCCGACGCACCGCGTCTCTTGATGGGCCCGAAATACGGCCGCAATAAATTGGGTCGCAGTTTGTGGAGTTTGTTTTGGCAAAACACTTCAATAAAATGGCGTCGACGCCAGTGGCCAACAAAATTCGACTGCTACAAAAACAAAACAAAACCAAAAACAACGACCAAGAAGTGTTTAAACTGTTGGTATAGTTCGATTCTACCGACAGGCGTGCAAACTCGGAAAGGGGTGCAAAGTACTTTGAAGCTCAACGATATTTTTGTTCTTTTCTTGCGATATCGTTCATTGCGAGTTTGAAAACTGAGTCAAACTGTTTTTCAAACACCGACAAATGCAAATCTTATGTATCAAAAACCGATATATCCAAGTAAACATTTTTTTACATTTTTATTGTTTCCGAAGTTTCGTTTTTCATGAGCTTATCGGGTTTTGATTTAAAGGTCCTCATTGATTTTTAATAGATTTTTTCATAATTGTAATTAAAAAAGTTCAATTTGTCTACTTAAGAAAAAAATTTATTATTTCTGAAATGGAAAACAAATATTTGATTATATATTTCGATGTAACAATGTACTGTAGCGTGGCCTAAACGTCATGAACACTAGATATGGGCACTGCTGCAGTTGCAGCTTTTCCAAATTTCCAGTTGAACGCTTTCGACGTGTGTAAATTGAAAATTTGCATTTTCACTTGCGTTCGCATTATTTGCGTGGAGGACGCAGCCAGCAGCACGCTTCGGTCAGCGCGCCAACATCAAGTGGCGGTAACAGTGGTTGCAGCATCAGGCGCGCTCATTGTTGTTGTTGTTGTTGTTGGTGGTGGTGGTGGCTGCTGTGCAACCACAGTATGCAATTACAAATAAATCGAATTGGTTGAATTGGGTTTTTTGTTTTGTTTTGATTTTTGATTTTTGTTTTTGTTTTGGACGTTTCTGACCCGATTTCAATTTGCTGATACTGCGAGCAAAACGCATAACATTGCGTCGCTGATTGGCGGCGTTTAATGGCGTTTAACATTAGCGGCGACGCATCATTTAAGCGCCGCGAATGACGCACGTAAATCCTGTGGCGTTAAATGCCAGTTGCGAGGAGCGCGTAGTGCACGCTTCCGCCTCTAATTGCATATAGTTGGTGATTTTTGTTTATGCTGCCGTGGACTTTATTAGTTTTGAATCCAGTCAAAATAGACATTCATATAAAGAAATCGTTCATTTGTATTCGCAAATTTATTTAAAATATAAGAAAAGTAATTCAAATAATTGATTTTTCCATTTTTTAATATTAATCACCTCATTTACAATATTCTGATTGTTTTCAAAATTCCTTAAGCAATCAGTTCCATGGTGTAATAAATGTTAGGTGAAACATAAACAAATAGAAACAACAACGTTTTTAAATATAAAAAAAAAACAAGATAGTAAAATATGACAGAAATCGAGGTGAGTTCGCTCAATTTACGCTCCAATTTCTACTCTCCGAACCTCATCATTCAACCATGATCAGTTCTAAAATATTCAAATAATATTTTCAAGATTAAAATCAATTTTTACATATTACCTGTAGAATTTATATTTTTAATATACATGCATTAATGTATATTATATGTATGATATCTGAAAATTATATGCTACAAATTGTTGTTGCAGCGATTCCCTAACTCTTCATATTTTTAGATAAACGTTTTTGAAATAACATTAGCATTCAATGAGTTTTCCGCTGTTTGCATTGGTGTGTGCATGTATGTACTCATGTCTGTGTGTATGTATGTTTGCATGTGTGTGTGTTGTTGGTTGTGATGTGCGTTGTATTTCACATAGTTGAATTTTAAATTTAATTAATTTGTGCGGCATTTTGATGTCAAAATTAATTTGAAAATAGAAAATTGCAACCGATTCGGTTTCAGATTCGGATTCGCAAATTCGAAAATTCGTTTCATTGTGTTTTCATTTCTCTTTAAATCAATTTCAATTATTTGAATGGATTAAATAATACGTTTTAATTAGTTTTATTTAGCGTTGAATTTGCGCAAATTAATTGAATTACTTAAACGTTTATAATGAATTCATACGTTAAATTTAACTTTTTTTGTTACTAAATGAATGCGTTGAGAATTGTTTATTAAAGTTTTAGGCTCGTATTTCTGATCTTTCGATATGCCCGCCAGCTTTCATTATTAAAATTCTGCTTATTTTTAGACTGCAATATCAGAATTCGTGTATTTCAAACTAAAAGTTGTAACGAGTTGCATTTCACTTTTCACCGAAGTAAAACGTTCACGTTGCACAAACTTTACGATTTGTTTTTTAATGTTTCACTTAACGTGAAATATTAAATTTGCCAAGAAAAAAAAAAGCAGAAAGGGAATACATAAAAAAAAGTTTAATAAATAATAAAAGAAAAGAAAAATGGGTTAAGTGCTGTGCAACACACAACAAAGTGCCGTGCATACTTACTGCTTGCGATAGAAATGTGGCAACACTTGCAACCATTTCCTTTTACCTTCCTGTACACATGTGGTTGCACAACGTGACATGCACCGCAAATGAGCCATTTTAAAAGTATACAAAATATAAATTAATATAAAAAAATCCATGAAAAAAATATTAGAAACAAATTTTTCTCGTTACTTCAAAAATTTCACCTCCATTATTAAACATTTACAATATTAGAAATGAGAAAGAAAACTGAGCGAACTCACCTCGATTTCTGCCTTATATCGCGCCATATTTTAAAATTTGTTATATTGACTTTTGACAATACACTTTGTTGTTGTTTTTGTTAACTTAATGTGTTTGTAGCAACAATGTCAACTACACTAAAATTAAAATTTAAAATAGAAAATAGAAAAATAATATCGAGGTGGAGAGGAACAATTTTTGACGTTCCTTACACCAGGATTGGTATCATTTCATTACCATATGGTGAAAATGGCTTAGGCTAATTTATGATTGATTCCAATTCCATTTGCACGTAGAAGGATAAGAACTTTTTTTTACAGATATGCCAAACAATTTTCCAAATGTTTTGCATTTCCCTTCGCATCTTTAGAATGGCTCACATTGAGATATTGACGCAAGTGTGTGAATATGTATGCATGCAAGTAAATGGGTTCACAATCTGCCATTTGCAACAGGAAGAGCCTTAATGGTGCATGCACTGAGTACTAAGGATGCGGACGCGAATGTCATTGTTACCCAAAGAGCACCACCACGCGACACCTTCTCGCCCAGAATTGCAACAGATTCCGCGGCGCAAAGTGATGTTCAGTGTGCGCTGTCAAATATCAATTTTATAACTTTATTATAAGAATTTATTCTTGTGTTTTTTTTACAGTTTACATTAACCGAATATTATAATTTTTCCCATGCAGTTGGCACCGCCTCATAGTCTGAACGTGATGATGAGTGAAAGTTGAAAGCACATTTGGTGCTTGGAAAATACTTTACCGTAAAATGCAAAAACTTTTCTTCACAGGTGATTACGATTGCAAGAGCGAGTGGCTCCATAAGACCGCAACGCTATGCAAACACAGGTGGATGTATTGGTGCGTAACCAGCATTTTTTACGTGCTTATTTTTTGATTTCTGGGAAACCAAAATATTTTTCAAGACATTCTCTTTTCCACTTTTTATGAAAATTAATTTTATTATAATAGAAAAAATATTTAAATATTAATTACATACAGTTACATAAATTTTTTATCAGAACTATACATACATACATACATACATACATACATACATACATACATACATACATACATACATACATACATTTAATATAATTTTTAACTGAAGTTTTCACGAAGCCTCATTATGGCCTCTCCACATTTAATTACATAGCAAATGCAATTTTTGGCCACCAAAATATATTCCATTACTGTAAATATTTTTTTTAAATTGTCGAAATTCAAATTTTGTTAATTACAAATGTCACTCATACTTCCGCCAGTGAGGCACATTCAATTCGGGAATTTAAGAGTGCCATTATAATGTGTAAATCCATGCGGGGATTATATCACGACACCAAAAGTCTCCGGTGGGATTTGACGCTGATGTGCGACTAACTTTGCGTTTTCGTTTTGATAATGTGTTTTCGTTGTTGTTGTTATTGTTGTTGTTGGCAGCGCATATAAGTACATTCATGGCACCCCAGAGGAATACTAAGGAAGTGCGGGGCCAAATGTTGTGCGGTAATGCCTTGCCACAGCGCAAAGGATGCGTTGCAAATTAAGCAAAAGTGTTGCAAACACAAAAACCAACAAAACCAACAAAAAACAACAACAACTTAATTGTTAAGTGTGAAATGGAAATGGAAAAGTAGGTTTATACCTAATTGGCGGAAATAAAATTGTGAATATTTTTTAAAAGTGAGATTTTTTGTTTTTGTTGCGCTGCCATGCTGCGCCAAATACGAGTACGCCCGAAAAGTACAACTTACAACAATAAATGTTGAGTAAAGTTTGCAGCCAGCTGCATGAGCTGCCGAGGCTACAAATGAATATTGCGGTTGTTTTTGTTGTTCTTGCCGTTTCGGCAAGTAGCAACAGCAAAAACTACAAATGAAAAAGTTTTTAAAACAGCCGCAACGAAATCGTGGCGAATTTCGCTACTTTAATTGGAAATCATAAAAATGTCGGAATTTGTGCAGAAAACTAAAGAAAGAAAAAAATAAGTTAAAAAGAAAAAAAAATAACACTGTTTGTAATTTTCACACGAAAATTCAGAATGAAAAGTCGTCGGTAAAAGATGATGGCAAGCGATAGCAACAAAATTGGCAAGCGTTAAACATTGAAAAAGTATCTGTAAGTGTGCCTATTCGATTAAGATTTTTTATTATACTCATATATGTATGTATGTATGCATGCCTTTATGTATTAGTTAATGCTAAGACTTCGAATGGAGACAACAAAAATAAAATGAAACCATTCGGTACATACGTACGCAGTGTAGTATAAATAAATCTAAACCATTATTTAGAAGAAAAATTCTACCAATACAAAATTAAGATTTTCGGCTATTATTTGGTTAACTTGCAAAGTCACAACTGTATTGAAAAACAACAACAACATAGCGAACTCACTTAATTAACTCCTGTTTTTCTTTGAAATTAAGTTAATTATACGCCCAGAATCTCCTTCAAGCAGATGAACACACAGCGACACAAACACACACACGCCTAGGTTACGCTCTTTAATAAACTTGATCTTAAAAGTTTGCTACAGTCGCGCAGCACTAATGACGTAATAAAAAAAAGCTGAATAGATCAGTGGCGGTTCTAGGAAATAAATCTACAAGGAAACAAAATTGAAAATATTTAATAACAAAGCAAATTAATATAACCAAGTTATCTTTTGTTTTAAATTTAATTAGTAATAGTTTTTTAAATACAGTTTTTATTCATAAACTTGAATTTCCTTTAACCCGGTTAATTGAGTTATTGTAAAATATTTATTTGAAAAGTTTGTTTTTGTAGTTTTGAAGTTAAACTTATAAAAGAGTTTGGTTATTCATAACATTTAATTGTGGACAACTAGTTGCCTAAATAAAAAACAACAACATTAGCAATTTTTCCAGTTTGGTTTCGAACTTTTTTGTTGTTGTCTAAAACTCCCAAATACCAATTACGTTGAATATTGAGGAACTTTTGGACACCATGCTTAAACATGTGCAAAAAAGATGATCAGTAGCGTGTTTCGAAACAGTTGTCGCATCAGCTAGCTGAATACTTTACATTGTTGTTGTTGTTGTTATTGTTAAACTAACATAAATTTTAGGCAACAAATTAGCTTCTTGTTTAAACAAATCAGAATATTGTAAAATCGATAGAAACCATTAATTAAAAAATGTTAAAAAGTTGAAGCTTCAAGTATAAAATATCAAAATAAATTTTAATATTGTTGAATAAATTTGAAACTTTCATTTGTCCATTCTTTTGTCTAATAAAGGTTTATTATTTTAAATTCGACATTCGGTCTATTTCCTGAATACGCTCCTAGTTCCGACCGACAGTTGGCAAATTGCAATTTGCTGGCGTTGTTGCAGCTCGTCTTTCGGCTGCTTAATAAATATGTTGGCCTGGTGAACGAACAATTTCACAATGACGTCAGTCGTTGGCTGGCAGTCAGTCGTTGCCTTGGATGTCCTTCCGCGCACAGGATGCCTCAAGCGAGGAAGCACTCATGCATGCTGCATGCATGCTACACGTTGCATGCGGCATGCGCGGCATGAAGAAGACGTCCTCAACCGCATTCGAGTTCTGCAAATAAGGAGATTTTCTTGTGAAATATATACAATATACAAATATATATATGTGTGTGTGTGTGTGTGATTGTAGGACTTTGTGTGTTCTTTATGTTGATGTTTTTTGTTTTTGTTGTTGTTGCTGCTGTTGCCGTTGTCGTTATATGAGTTAACCACATAAGCACTGTGGCAAATTAAATGTGGCACGTTTTTTGGTTTATTAAAATTTAAGTGGAAAAACATGGCGACAAGCATAGAAAAGTTGTTTGTTTTTTGTTGTTGCTGTGTTTTTTGTTTTATTTTGCATTTAAAATACATTTCATAAGGACAAAGTGAAGATTTCGTACATAAAAGTTAAGGCAGGACCTTGTCGAATGTTAACCAAATTCTAGATTGGCAAATGTGCTTCGATGATTCTTTTGAAGCAATTCGTAAAATGCGTTTTCATATCTGCTCCTCTTCTCTGGAACTTATAGCACAGCGTTTCAGTTATTGCCTAAATTTATATTCAAAAGAAAATTAACTTTTTGTAATGTGATTAACAAGAATTTGGAATTCTTTTTAGAATTGTTCTGGCAAAGGATTTGTTTACAAAAGCTTGAGTGGAATTTATTAAGTTTTCATATAAACAATTTAAAAAGTGCACTGTGCAAAATCACAAACAAAATTTGCTATTATTTGGTAATTAACAAAAACTAAGAATTAATTACTAAAGTAGGAGTATTCCCTTAAAAGCGAAAAGTGTCAAACTCGAAAAGTTGCAAGCCACTTTTGCAACTAATTGTTTATACAATTTTGTAAAGTTATTTCTCCAGAAAAAATTCGAGGTTTTCAGGGCATTGTCGAGTTTAAGGGAATACCCCTAATATTTATAAATATTTCCCGCATTTAGGCTAAATGTCATTTTAAATGTCTTTTTTAAATTGACTATAGAAAAACCTAAAAAACTTTGATAATAAATTAATAACTATTCGTTTTTTCATTTAACATTTCGACTCTGTCAAGAGTCCTGCGGTGACAAGACGCAAGTTTAACTACTTCGGCAATGGGATTCTAGTTTCAAATGTCATGGTAAAAATTATGCCCACAACAATTACAAGATTTATAAATAGTCCAGAATTGTGTTTGTAGTGCAACGAGGCTGCACAATAGATCTTTCAGGTCGCAGTGCATCTATGGCCTTTATTAATAATAATTATAATACCTATTCGAATCTTTCATTTAACTTTAAATGAAGTTGTTAAAAATTGAAAGACAAACCAATTATGAAGCTATTTAAATAAAAGCTCACTAGTTTTATGTATATGAGTCAAGGCCTCAAATTTATATAATACACACACACACTTACACTGCTTTTGCAAAACATATGTATGAATGTTTTTCTCATACCTAGACTTTATGTTGTAATAGTGTATGTTTCATAAGTTTGTTTTTATTTGCACACAACCCAGTAATATTTGGTTTCAACGATTCCGAAGTACCTTGAATATTTTACCAGCTGTAAGTTATCAAATTGTCGCACTGGGTTGAGTGCTAAACGAACCTCGCCTCGATGCGAGTATAAAGAAACCTCAAACTGAGGATATTTTGAAATTGCTAGACATGCGGCAATTACTCGAAGTTAGGTAGGAGAAAAGTTAAAGTTTCTCCTCACGATGCAGATGATGATGAGGATGATGACAACCTGGAGTCAGAGTGAAGTAACTTAAGATTCAAAAAAAAAAAAAAACACACACAGAAACAACAACAACACAATATGTTCGAAATTGCAATGCAAAGTATCCACAAGTTAATGCCAAATAAAATCTAACGAATACTTACGCTCGCGTGTAAGTATCGCTCGTACGAGTGGAGCGAGCACATGTGGATGCGGCATGCCACAAGATGCAAAGTGTTTCGCATAAATAATTAATAACAATTTCCCAGTGCTCCATCGTCATTTCGTGTTTTGTGTTTTGTATTTTGTGATTGTTTTGTTGTTGGTGTGTGTGTGTGTGTGTGTTGTTGAATTTGAATTTCGAAATTTTGCAGATTTTCCGAAAGCGGAAATGCCGCACAGCACATGTGCAAAGTATCTTGTAACTGTATCTTTTGTGCGATGAAATAGCGAGAGTATCTTTTTTCCATGTTTTGGTGCGGTTTATTGAAATTTTGTATTTGTGTGCATTTACATTAGACTGGCAAATAGCAGTAAAATTCACAAAAGTTGGTTGAAAAAAAATTTTGGTTTATTTTAAGTCGCTTCTGTTTGAATCTTTAAGAATGTCAGCATTTAAGAGACACAAATTCGAATTTACACATGAAGTTTGATAATAATAAAAAATATAAAAACCATTCGAATGTACCAACACATTAACACAAACATACTCGTACACACTCACACTAACTTATTAAATAATGCTGTTGTGGAGAAACAAACACGAACCAAAAATAACACTAATACACAGACATCTGATGTCAGTGTTTTTTTTTCGTGGACATGTGTGCGTGTGTAACTGTGTACCTCGCGGAAACGGAAATGTTTTTTACGCTGCTCCCGTTTCTGCTTCTGCTGTTGTTGTTGTTAATGTTGCTGTTCTTGTTGTTAGCAAAAAGTGGCTAACAAATTGCAAAAACAGCTTAAGGATGATATTTGCTCCATTTGATTTTTTTTCGTTTGTTTTTTTTTGCTTTTGCTTCATTTCAATGTAGCTGTTTTTGTGTGTGTGGTGTGTGTGTGTGTGTGCCAGTGTGAGTGGTTCTATGTAAAAGTGTGTGTGGGTGTGTGTTAAGTGTAAGTCTATGTTGCTCACTCGTCGTCGTATTTGAATTGTTAATGGAATGTAAATGTTGTCAGCAGGCCTAGCTAAAAAATCCACCGACAATAACAATAATACAAACAACAGCAACAATGGCGGCTTTTGTTGTCAGTCGCCATGATGAGCAGCAAAGCAACAACAACAACGACAACGAGCCACAGCAAAAAGCATTTTTTTTTGTTAGTCCAACTTTTATGAATAATAATGGCCGACTTTAACGCGGCCAACATATCACATCTGATTTTAAGTTTATTTTTTTAATATTATCACGAATATTTTCCACTTTTTACCTATGCAAAAATTGTTAATAACTTTAAAATATTTGTGTTACAGTACAGTGGAATGTTTGTTTATTGTTGACAAACCATTTGCGAGCACAAATATTTTTGGTAGCAAAATGTTGGTAAAGTCAAATGTTCAGATATGGGACTGCATCGAAAGCGATTAGTAGTAAATAACAACCGATTATTTATATACATATTTTAATTAACGTTTTTTATACAAAATTATAATAAAATTATATTATATAAAATATATTTTATACAATATATTTTTATTGATATTTTTAATTCTGCTTATTAACATCAAAAACAACAACTTCTTCTAATTTTTTACTTTTTTTGTTATCTTCAATTATAGTTTATTGTTTTGTTAAATTCCCATTTGGTTTAGAATAAAAATGTTGTAACTAAAATATGTGGTCGATAAAGTTTGGTAACTTTTAAAATATTATATATAATACGTAATTGAACTTCAAGTTCTGTTTTATATACATACTTTTTATATACAAATAAAATGTTATTATATTTTTATATATGTAAATTATGTAAAAACTTTTGGTAATAAACTTTTGGTAAGTTTGTCGCCCACATCAATGCAAACATGTGTCGCTTTCATTGTTCTCCTCTCGTTACTTGTTTAAGTGTTGTTGGTTAATTGTTGTTCTATTGGCCATCGTCGTATTTTCATCAATTTCTTCTGTGGCATACAAGATTAATTGCCGCAAAGAGAGTTACACGCTTAGATACTATCCCAAAGACCACAAACAACAACTGTCGACAGACCGAAGATAAGATAAAACAAATCGTTTCGTAATGATGGTCATCACGTATTTTATATCAACAGCACAACAATTCACTTTGTTGTTATCCTTGTTGTTGTAATAAAGAGTTGCCAACACTGAATTGAACATAATTTCCTGTTGCATTGCTAAATTAATTAGCGAAGTGTCGGCTCCGCTAAGTTGTTAGAAGAAAACAAACAAACAAATAAACAAAAAAAGCGAAAACCACAAAATGATTGATTGTGATTGGGATTGAGATACAAGTGTGAATTATTGCATTCTCCTTAGACGAGATTGATGATGAGTCCAAGATGTATTTTAATCATGTGATGATTATAACGAACAAACAAAAGAAATATAAAAAAAATACTTGTGAAAAAACACATGAAACTGTTTTGTTTTTGTTCATGCTCGTTAGTGGCACGATGTGATAAATAACACAATTAATTTCGGTGATTTTCCCGAGATGATTGCAATCACACTGGGTTTCTTTTTATTGAAATACTCGTACACTGAGAGATTAGCTCAATTAGTCGTGGGTGAAATAAGCGAATCTTTTAAAAATTACTTGTTTGGTAAAAGTAACTTAACAGATTTTAACGCTTTATAGAGATCAAATAATGTATATCTCTATAAAGTGTTAAAATCTATTTCTTATGCATCTCTTTTAATATATTTATTTGATGAAATATTTATCATATTAAAGTTAACAAATTTAAATTAATTTAGCAAATCCATTTCTTACCACAAATCAGCATTACGTAATTCGAGTTAATTGTAATTCAGTGTAAAGTGTTCCAAATGCATCCAAGAAAACAAAAACAAAATATCATCAACAATTTAGATTTAATTTCCCATTTGACTGGAAAATTGCTGTTATATCGTTTTCGATCCCACAGGAACTTGGCAACAATTCTCGTATTTTCACACTGAGAAACTAATTTGACATCTGACATCTGGCAGTGCGTTTGCCTTGTAAATTTACTCGCATTAAATATTTAAAATTAGGATCCCAACGCACACACACATACCAACGCAACCATTTACAAAGACAAAAAACAAATACTCACTCAAGGTTTTCTCATGCACCACAGCGAAAACGACGTCTCCAACTGAATGTCTCTCTGTCTGTCTGTCTGTCTGTCTGTCTGTCTGTCTGTCTGTCTGTCTTGTCTGACTGACTACATCCTCCCCATCGTAATCGCAAATCCGACAAAAGCGAAAATATACTTGGTTGAGTTTTAAAGCCCGAAACCGCAATGTCAACCAAAATGTTGCAATGTTTCAACAATTTCAATTTACAACCGCACTAGCCCAGACTCAGATGCAGGATATTGCCAGAGTGGAGCTTGTGAGCCAGAGTAGAGTACAGCATGGGGAAGCTTGGCGTTGCGTTGTAACGTGGCACTGGCTGATGTGGTGGTTGGGTTGCCACATTGTCAAAAGTCAAGTCGTGATCTAACAGCCGCCTGCTGGCTGCTGGCTGCATGGCATTAAGATTGTAAATGTCAATTTATTTAAATTGAGTTGTACACGAGAGAGCAGCGCGTTGTCACACTTTTCGCACACACACCTAAACTTGCACATTCAGCACACACACACTCGTGCATACGTATCCATTGAATAGCATTTAGAGTATTCGCTGAAGTTGATGCCCTTAAGTTTGCTACGCCGTTCGTTTCTCTCCACAACTGCATTCAGACGATTAAACGTTGCGGTTTCGCAGCAGACTTGCGCCGAAATTAATTGGGCCGCATTTTTCATTTAATTTTGTTTGATGTAAACTAATTTGGGCTCATCATACTTTAGCTGCAAGCTATGACAAATGTTTGCTCATATTTATTTCCCCCAACGCCTCAATGTTGACCGTACTAACTAGACTTTTTACTCGATTTTTCCGCGTTGCACTATGGGTTAAAAATCACAAAAATTTATTGTTAATAAAATTTAAATAAATTGTATCTTATCAAGAAATGCTCTCTTAAGCTTGTTAAAAGGAAGCTAATACTTCCATTATATACATTTTTATATAATTAAACCATGAGTAAATTAAAGTTCCATGGAACTTTCTTGAATTTGAAACCACGGTGCAATATGAAACTATTGTTAAATTTTTCTTTGCCGTCTAGCAGCTATTCTGCTGCACTGAAACCGGACGCAGTTGTCGTGCGGAGGCGAACTCTTTGTTTAGTTTACCAAATGACAACAAAAAAACAGAACAGCGCCGCAAGCGTCGAGCAAGACGCACAATGTGGCATAAGGCGGACGACTGAGCCTGGGTCGTTTGTCCAGCAACACAAAAAAGTAAAATAATAATAAGGATTTCCTATGGCCGGACAAGTACAGCGACGACGACAGGTGGTGGCAGTGCTCTTTGCACTTCGTAGCGACTAACTCCAGCATCGGTCCAGTCCAACGAGGAAACAATGACGGAAACTGAATGAGCAGAAAAATGTGCGAATTTCCGACGGAAAAGACGGAAAAGTCCTGAAGGAGACTACCAGAGAAGAGTGACTTTTGTCATCGTGGGATGGCATCCTTATTTTTTTCCTTTGCTTCTTTTTGTCTTCCTTTGTAGTGCGCTGTTTGCTTTGCCAGCGAAATTGGACGACATTTCGTTTTTTTATAGTTGTAATATTTTTTGTGGACGCTCGAGTAATTTGTCTGGAAACTTTTGCTTTAGTATTGCGGCGTTTTTACGTTTAATCCTGTGCAGGGATTTATCTGTTGCGAAAAAGGTGAAATTAAGCAAACACAAGAAAGTTCTTTGGTGACTTGTGGCAAGGTGTTTTATGGCTAATAGTTTAGTTATGAGCTGCTGTCAATTTTAACGAGCCAAATAAATTTCCACCAAAGTGCTAAAAACAAAGTGAGTCATTAATGAGTAAGTACGAGTGGTAAAGTTTAGCACAGGTTATTTAAGAATGATAACTTATTTAGGAGAGCAAGTGATATGAAATTGAGATTGTAATAAAACTCGTAAATTATTTATTGCAATGCATGAGCAGATTCTTATTATTTAAAAATTTAATAAGCCAAGTCCTATCCAAAAGTGAATCAGTTACCTTACTTCTAAAACAAAATGAAAAAAGTTTTAGTAAGGCATGGTTAATTTCTTTAAGAGGTTGATCTTTTAACGATTTTGCTTTGCTAAATATTTGTTCTACGTGGTGTCTGCGTTATGCATTTTTTTCTAAACGTTTATTTAGCATGAAGATAATGTTTCCTATAATGTATCTAATTTTAAAGTGTAATCAGCATTATGCTACTTCTACCTTTGGCGCTAATCAATTGCCGTGTTAAAAATTCCCGCAGAGAATATGTCAAAGCACACAGTCACAGCGGCAGACCGCAAAAGCCACGCTCCACGCTCGAACGTGTTTATCTTGGCGGGCACGCAGAACAGCGCATCGCATCGCAGCGCAGCGCAGATGTCATTAATATCGACAGTAATTATGCGCAGATTAATTGGAAATTAATTACGAACGCTGAAATATGGCGAAATAACGCACCAGTCCTGCGTGCTATGTAATTATATTACGGTATTTTATATTTAATAACATCGACTGCCGAAACCATTTTGAACCCAACGCACACAGCAATGCGCCGCCCCGCCCAAGCGATAACAACGCCGAGCACGTACTTTTATCATTATTATGTGCTGCTTTAGCCGCCTGGCACGACCTGCTCATCCCACGAACTTTTCACATTTGCGCGCGTTCAACTTTGCAATCACAGATTTTCCGCCAAACAAAACGGAAATTAATATATTTTCTCACAGCGGTTAATTCGCGGCCATTCCAATATTACTCGGAAATCATTATAAGTTCATTTGAAACGGCAGGAAACTCCGTTGCGCTCGTCGTATTCAATTTGATATGGCCGCAGAAATTATGAATTATTTATTCGCAGTTTAATGCATCCATTCACTTACAACAAAGTTCAAGATAATTCTGTCACCTAATTGTTTAATTAATTTATGCTCATTCCGAAATTACTCGGAATTCATTATAAAATAAAGTGGGGAATACGGCTTTGTTTTTTGAACTGCGACTGTGTTGCAGAAATTGCCAATTACTAATTTCATGGAAATTCATTAAATGCTTCAATTCACTTACGGCAGAGTCTTGCGGAGAACTACCACAGTGATGTATCAAACGTGTGATATTTCCTATTAAACTCAGCAAATAGTTCATTTCAATATTGTAGTAAGTATCATTCTGTTTTGTTCACTGTCTTGTCTTGTTTTGTTTATATTTCATACTGTGAACCCATAATGAGAGCATCTTAGAAATAATTGTAGATTTGAATTAAGGAAATTTGAATTCGAAGCATCGTCGTTGGCTGAGAGGAGTTCAACTGGAATCCAAGTGTTCTCTCGAACCACTTGTTTGTCTTGTTCAGATCGACAATCGGGAAACATTGTGGCTTAAATGGCTTCATGTGGTTGCAATGTGAAAACAATGGCTCTAGACTTTAGAGATTTATTTGAGCAGATTGCTCTTCCATAAGATTGTTTGCGTCCATCGTTTTGTTTATATCGTCGATAATTCTCAGGAACTTTTGAAGAAACTGGCTCATTGTACATCTTCATTATACAACTGGAATTATATTTCAATAGTATTTCCTTTCAATTTTTGGTTTAACGACCATTTTGGAACCGATGCGAATTTATCGCTGGAGCGTTTACTTAGCACATTTTTAATCTTCACGCATTTAGAATGACTTTTTTTTGGATTATTCTTTTATTTTTATGATTTTGTTTATTGTAATTCATATAAAATTGTGAAAAATCTGTGAAAGTGCATCCATCGGTTTATGACATTTTAAGCCGTCGGCGGCTTTTGAGCATTTGAGCATTTACATTTACATGATGCGAATCTTATCGAAATGGCTTCAAAGTAAGCAAGTACGAGTTTTTGCACTTGTGTGCGTGTGCGTATTAAAGTATCTGCGAGTGTGAGTAGTCGTGCGTTCATAAGTATTTGAGTGTTTGTGCATGTAATGAGCACTCACACGCTTAAATACATCATGTTGTTGCTGTTGTTGTTCAACTAGTGCTATTACAGCAAACTCATTTGTCGGCGCTTTATTTATGATTGTAAAAATGTGAAATTACAATTGTAATTTTTTCGTTAAACTCTTTTCACATATACTTGCAAGCATTCTCGGCAGTTGTATATAAAACCGAATTTTATGTTTTAAACATTTTTATAATATTTTTAAATTTTAGTATATAAAAATTTCCCCTTAAACTATTTTCATTCAAAACATGAACTGATTGCCATCAAGTAATCTCGGAGATATTTTCCTGCAAGTGCACTGATAATTTAAAAATACACGACTGAACCTTTTACTCTACCGCCGGATCGTATATATCTCGAAATGATGTTTTATCGTAGGCGCGACCGAACCGATTCCACCTTGATGTATTGCCTGGCAATAACGAACAAACAAAGTACAAAACATAGCCCATCAAATGAAGAGAAATTGCAGAACTTTGCTGATCCCAGCCACGCATTTCAATTAGACTTCCACACCTCAGCTGCGGGCCATAAATCAGCAGTGGAGCCTGTGAGCTGCCAATGGCAAACTTTATTGCTGTTGTCAGCAGCAAAATGTCTGCTTCGGAAACTTTCGAAAATTCTTTGCTGATTTGTTTGTCCAATTTTTATACGGTTTTATTTTCTAGTTTATTTTTTTGGTTTTTACTATTTTTTGCGCACTTTTGCACTCATGCAAGAAGTATCTAGTAAATTGTTCATGGTTGCATTTTTGCGATTGCAGTCATCAATTTCGCGTGTGGACAGACGCAGCTTCGTTTTAAGTTTTCCTTTCCGGAAGAGTTTGTCAAGTTTATTTTTCGTTTTCTTTTACAACTTTTCGTCGGTATTTTTATTTTGGTAAACATATTTTTTGCTATGGTATCTCTTCGCGCGTCACAACACAATCTGTGACCGAGTGCATTTGTTGGGCAAACAACTTCGAGAGCAAAACTAAAAACAAATTAATAATAAAATCTTAAATTGCGAAAGCAAACCTCACGATTTTTTTTTGAATTCAAGTTTGTTGTTTGGTTTTTTGAGAGCATCGCAATTGAAGATGTCGCAAGAAAATCAAACAAAACAAAAAAGAAAAAGAAAAACAATTTGGCCAAAATGGCAGCAACAATTTTTTGAATTGACCTCTTTTCATTTGGCCAACGATTGAGCGAAGGAGAGCTAAGAAGAAAGTTGCTGCTTCTGTTGGTAAAAGCGCAAGCAAGCAGCAGTCATTGCAGCCACACACACGAGTGCGTCAGGACAATCAATTGCATTTCTTAAATAACCATAAAAAGGAAAGAAAATTTAAGGAAACTAATGACAGCTGCAAGATATTGGCATTTCATGCTTACAATATCCAATCTGAAGCTAAACATAAAAAAAAAAATTTTTCGTTCACTCCAAATCAATGTGCCGAAAGTATTGAAATCAGGGTTGCACGAATTCTGAACTGACACAGTTGACAATTAACAATTGACAATTGTCTTCTTGTCTTTTGAACAAATGAACTTTATCGATTTGAACTTTTATGATTACAGCTTTTAAGTCTTCATACGAGTATTTGTATATAAAAGTTAATTTTAATAATTGTTTCGATTAATGTTGCCCTCTCTATAGTAAAAGATATTCATAATAATAATTTATTAAATACAAGCAGACTCCTCACAATATATTATAGAATGTGTTGCCATCTAGTGGTACCTTATAAAAGTATTTTGAATGAGCGAATAGGGCGAAACCTATAAGCCTACATATATGCTATATTTTATAAATTTTGCCTAATAATCGTCAGTACATTTAAAATTCATCGTAATCGAAGTATCCCTGAGTAGCACTAAAAAATCAGTCGAAGTAGTTAAGAAGAACCGGAAATGAAATCAAATATGCGATAAAAGAAAAAGAAACGACTCCAGTTAAAACAAGTAGAAAAATGGGAGGTAAAATAAAGTGAAACCCAATCGTGGCGGTTAAGTGCTGCAAATGGATTGCATTGCCCGGAAGCGCTTAAAAGAAAAAGAAGAAGAAGCTTGTTCTTGTTAGTTTTATCTTAGCGTCAAGTGGGTCAATTGGCCGCAGTGCAACTTGCCTTTTGCAGGTTCTTCTTTTTGCTTTTGTTCGTTTGGCATGCTTAAAGCTGGAATGAAGCAATAAAAAAATAAACAAAATTGCAGCCAATTGATTTCGCTTGTGTTTTCCTTTCAAAATTTCTAAAGAGACGGGACAGCTTGAACTTATAACAATAACAACACAAACAACAGCTACCACAACAAAAACAACTACACCATAAAGTTGTGCATTGGCTCTGACTTGCCCACATGCAATTATTACTGGTCATGGATGCTTACTGAGAACTGACATCTGCAGCTGAATGCCCGAAAGGATTCTGCTCTTGGTTTGTTTTTGTTTTCACTTTGTGTGAAAATTTTCTTTGATCACCTTTTCTAAGGAAACATTTCGTAGTGTGGATTAATATGAAGATATTTACTGTTACAAAGAGGTTTCTTCAAGCTTCCGGAAGTAGATAAATAACAGCTGTACTGTATAAAAGAAAACATTACTCATACGCACCGAATTCACATCGTATATTTTAAACATAATAACTACTTCGTATATCAACAATTTAAATTATTAAAACTCATTAAACTCATGTTAACTTAAAGCGAATGAGACACACACGTACATACACGCACACATACGTTGCCGTCAATTATTAAAGTGATTACTTTCTCAATTTTGCTGAAATTGTAAATTAAATCGTAAATCGAATAAAGTGAACCGACAATGAAAACGGAAACGGAAATTCAATGAATTGCCCGAAATGAAGGGCAGCAAGTTTGGTGCGAATAGCAAAAGTTTTGCACGCACAAAAGCAGCCAATAAAAATTTGCGTTAATTAATTTGAAATAGCAAGCGTAAAAGTTTTCACGCGCGAATTAGTTCAGTCGAGGGCGAAATTGAGTTGTGTGCGACGTGTACCATGTACCGGAAGCGGAAACGGAAGGATTGTGCCGCGGCCGAAAGAAAACAAACGAAACGCCAAAGTTGGCGCCGTTCTAGGCAGCTGCCAGGTCAGCTCAAACTTTTCTTTTGTTTGGTCGAACGAACTTAAAATGCACCTTTTCGAAATAATAAAGTGTTCTAAATGAGTACACTAACTGAGCCTAACGAACTTCCCATCAGATAAACTTTTCCTTCTACTCCAATAAAAATTCTTAAAATACATTTCGAAAAGTGCTGAAGCAGCGTTTAATGAGCGCTCGTTGTACAAATACAAACGAAAAGTTTTATCTTAAAATAATAAACTGCAGCCAAAGAGCCAAGCTAATTGCGATTTCGCTTAATGGTCTAATTGTTGTTATCGGTTCTTTCTTTTTTTTTTAAATCGCAACACGCTTTAATTGGTTTTAAATTTTGTGCTTTTGTAGATATGTAAATGAGAAAGAAGGACTTATTCACTTCTCTTTATGGCGGTGCAATGTGTTTACAATCAGGATAATTTGAATGTATATTGGCAGTATTTAGTATCTATATGAATTTGTTGTTATTTATATTTATTTAAATATGTCTAAAATACAATATATAACCTCATTTGAAGTTTTTTCTTGGACAACTTTAAAAACTCGCTAACTTAAGTTCTTTAAAATACATAAGTACTCTAAAGATGTTCGCAAAGGTCCACATTTTAATGAATTAAGGTCATGTCAAGTTTCTACTTTACTAACTTTTGTTAATGATAGTTCCAAGCTTTAAACTTTAACTCGAAATTTTTATCAATCGTACTGGATGTGCTGGATGTGCCTTGTTAACTTACCGCTCGCCTATTTCATAGTCATTTATTTTACATAGTTTCTTTCAAAACTTAGAACACTTTCCAACTGCATATGTATGCATAAATTTATGTTGAGTAAATAAGAAATAACTCTAAAATAATTAGATTTAACTAGAATTTTTGAATGTAGATTACTCATACGCACCGTCGATTCCTGATTATTAACTTAAGGCAAGTTAAAATTTATTCGGATCATGAATAAAATGTTCTAAATCTATCAGGGGACAACACTTACACACAGAAGAAAACACAAAAGCAAGTAAAATTAACACTTTTTCAGGTAAACATGAAAAGTATTAAAGTTATTAATTTAATATAAAAAAATTGTGATTTCTTGTGGAATTTTTTTAGTCTGATGCAAAAATATTTGCACGAGAAATGTTGGACAAACTCGGGACCTGATTCCCGAAGCTAAAAGCAAACAAAAAAAATATTTATGATTTATTGCATTAACCTTAGATGAGATGAGCGTTATCTGAACGAACGTCAACTCTGACAGGTGATTTTTCAAAACAAAAACTTCCATTCGAACTCCTGTCATTGTTTTGCAAATTTCAGTTCAGTGTTGCTTGTTTCGGTTTTTTGAGTTTGCGGCTTTAGCCAATGCTGATTAATTATTTTTTGTATGCAAACAAAATTAAAAAGAACCTTAATACAGTTTTAATAATTTAGCTGGAACACCGAAAAAAAATAAACACAACAATACTAAAAAATGAACAAACCTGACATAACTGTCAAACCCTAATCAAAAGAAAATTAAATGCCATTTTAAATATTTTCATTTCGGTGGCATTTCGTAATTAATTTTTCCTTAACTCAGACTACTGTCAAAATTTCAACTGGGTCTAAAAATATAATTATTTAATAATGTAATATTTTTGAAACCCTGTGAAAAATTGAATTTAATTCCGTGTCGCACATTTCAATTGCACCCCGAAAACTTGTTGCTGTCGCAAGTAAATTTTTGTCTTCCAAATTGATTTCTCGCTCTTACTATATGGAAAAAAATAAAGAAATCTTCAAGTGCAGATTACAACCCATTCCGCTGGAACGTCGGCGCGTGTCGTACATTTTGGCACTTGAGCGTTTTGGCGCCGTACCAAATCAAAAGATCCCGGAACAGCAGCTCCAGCTCTAATGCCAGCAACAGCAACAGCTGCGCGATTTTATTTTATTGACAATTGAATTTTATTTTTATTCGCCACGCTGCGGATGTGTTCATTATTTTGAGTACACGACTCTCACGCGTCGTATACAAATTTGTCCTTTGTTATGTTGCACAGTGTAGACAATTCACATTTACATTGTATAAGTAGTAAATATATATAAATATACGCAATCCAAATTCTGCACACTTGTGTGTGAGATGTGTGCGTGTCTAAACTCTTCCTGAATCCATGGGGACGGGATTTATTGCAAATGCTGCTGTGCCGCTCTTCCAAGAACAACTTCACTTCGGTGCTGAATTTTGATTGTCTTCAAGTTTTGGTTTTACTATGAAAATATGTAAATATTTAAATATTCTACTCAATAAACGGGAATTGAACATTTTGGCAATTTTTTTATATTTATTCAGAGCCTAGAAAGAAATTTACCAAACAGATTAACCAATTGAATTTCTCTTAAAAAAAAGGTTTCAAATTGTCGACATACATTTTGTTTCTTATGGGCGGGTGTTTGCAGCTACACACTTACTTGAATCAGATTGGCGTTAGTTTTGCTATATTTAAAAATTTAATAATATTACTTTATAAAACAAGAAACTTGTCGTTTTTTTTTACAATATTTCTAAGTAAATAAACATTTCATCAACGATTTCTTGAGTTACTGGTCTAAAAGTCGGACCATCTTGTTGGCATCTATTTTAAACATTCTTTCAGAACTGGACACGAAGTAGTTCTAAAGTTAATAGTTAATTAACGAAGTTAAATTTTTTGCTAATTTTTAACTTGCCTGTTCATTTCGAAAACCAAAAAAAAGTTAATTAACTTATTATTCTTTGATTTTGTTATAGAAATTTTAACGTTACATTTTTTACGACGTTAAATTTCCAACGAGATTAACGAAATTAACTAAACGAAGTTGTGACGTTCTGCTTATAAATTTAAACACCCAGTAGATTTGTTTAAATTCGAGTATTTAAATTAACAAATTTATATACTGAAAAAAGGAGAACTATCTACGATATTAAGTGCAACAAATAAAACTTAACTAAATAAAAAATGAGAGGTACCACAAAAACCACATGAAGTCACATTTCGGGTACTTCTGGGAAATTTACTCGAAAACACACACACACATAATCACATTCACATGACGACAGACCGACATACATACAGACAGAGAGACAGACAGTGGCAAAAAACAAAGTTAAAAATACGGAACCACATGGACAACGAAAGAGATAAAAGGTACAAGACACTTAAATTTAATGCCATGTTGCAATGACATATTTTGTGCACACACACACACACACTCAAAGCACACAGGCAGCACATCCTGGTCGAGTACACACATAGACACACACTCACACGGATATACACTGAGATAGTAAAGGCACATACATGCGCGCATAAAAACCACAATTCACTACAAAACATTTCGGAGCAACAGAATAAAATGAAATGAAATGAAAGAGTTTAATTGTGATTTACCACTCCCCGAAAAGTTTTAACAGTTAATGCCAAAAAGTAAGACCCGTTGAATTGTGCCCGCCTTAATTTAAAGTCAAACTTTAAATCCGAAAATTGCATATTGCACTGGTCACACGAGAGATTTCTGAGATACATTTCTGAGATACCCTGCGAGAGCAAAGTTTAATAAATGTATTAATTTAAAAGGTTTTTTAAATGTTATATTGAAAAATCTAAAATTTGTGTTCAGTGTGGACAGCTTCTTTGGTGTAGCATTTAAAAATTCAAGTCAAACATTTGCAAATGTGAATACGAATGCGACAGGACACAAATTCGTTTGTGGATGCACTCGAAGAATCGCATTTCGCATTTAAAGTCGACTTGACGAGAAGCTAAAGACTAAAGCAAAGTAAAATAGAGTAAAGTAGAGCAAAAAACAAAAACAAAAATAAAAATGTTTGTATATAAACAGGATAAAAGCGCCTGTCTAAGCTACGCAATAATGTCCGTGTTGACATTTAGTGCGGCTGCAGTTGCAGTTGGTTACTACTGTGCGGCGGAGTGGAGTGCAGTGCAGTGCAGTACAGTACAGCAGACCCGAGCAAGGTAAGCAAAGCGATATGAACCGCCAAACAAACAGACAGACAGACACATTTACAACCACATGCACACATACACCCATGCACACAAATGCAATGTATGCGGCATGCAGCAGCGGCAGGCAGCAGTCGTCATTTGCTGCAAATACCGCTTAAGCGTCTCAGAAATATTTGTGGCTGTCAATATGCAAAAGTAAATATGTCCATATTTTGGCTAACATAACTTGACATTACACGAGCTTGTCGAATTTGTTTGTGTGTTACGTTACTTATGACCTTAAAAACTGTATACGACTAAGCAAGGACAAGCATGCTCGTGTCCAGATTTTTCACTTTGCAGCGCTTCTTTCCAGACCATAGTCGAATATTCAAAATGAAACCATAAGTACTTTCTAAAAGTATTAGAAAAGAATTAAAACTGAGCTTAACTTTTTGAATTTATGACTTTTCAAAAAAGTTTTAATGAAATGAAGATTTTTTTTTAATTTTGTTTAAAAGTGGAAATGTTTAGTTTACACTATGATAACTGAAAATGTCTTTTGTATATTTGTGTATGTTTCCTATTTGTGTTCGTTCATGTACACCTGTACGTGGGTATGGGTTTGTGTGCTTATGTGGTCGTGGGCTTGGTGTGCCAGTCGTGCATTAAAACAACACGAAAGGATATGCGAAAGGATATGCAAAGACTGCTGCTGCTGCAGTTGTTTGCAGCTTGACGTGGCTCGAAGAAGCCTTAGGCGGGCGGGAGGGCTGACGGTTGGAACAGAAGGGAGGGAGCTGCATGCTGCGGCATACACTATAGTATGATGCCTTTGTCGCTGTTATTTCTCCTGATAGTAATGATGAAGTGTAGGCAAACATAAACAGCCGAGATGTCAAGGTCGTCGACGACAACAACGAAATCCTGAATCCGATCATTTATATCAAGCGCTATTTCGTATTTCGATTCAAGGTTAACACAAATACAAATACAAATATTTCGACTATGAAGGTGAATAGACTCATGAACTAAGATTACAAAAAAATGGTTATTTGGAAATTTTAAGGTTTATTGGACAAGTAGAAATATTTAAAAAAATATAATATTTGTAAGTTTGAACTTTGTTTGTTGAGTCTTTAAGCCTTGCCAACAGAATCATTAAAATAATTAAGAGAAATTTGCACAACTAATTGCACAAAAGTATATTTCACCTGTAATATTCGTACATGAAACGGATTGTTTTACTTATTCAAACTTTTTTGCTGGGTGTATGCAACTCTTTTGCAAATACACACACACTCACTCACATACGAATCGCACGGAAGTGATGTGTTCGCCATTCATTGTCCAATGCGATTTGCCTTTGCAAGTGTGCGTTAATACAAATACGAGTGTGTATGTATGTGTCGTGTGTCAACAAAACATTTTTTTTTCGCTTTTTGTACATCACAAAACAACAACAACAACGAGAACAGTGAGAACAGAGGAAAACACTATACAACAATAACAAAATAATGTTGCATTTGAGTTTTTGTTTTTGATCTATACATTACGTACGCATGTGTGAGTTTGTTTGTTTGTTTGTTTTCTTCTGTATGGGTTTATGCCTGCAATTGGCTTGAATGCCTTTTATCAGCGCTTTTATGCGATGTCATTACATTTGCTCGTACTGTCCAAAGTGTCAATGTGTGTTCATCTGTTGTCTTATATGTACACATATGTGTGTGCGTGTGTGCATCCTGCATGCTTCATGAGCTTGTATATTTTTGTTGCTGCTGTCCACTCTTCAGTTGAATTTTGCTGGCAAGCAGAAAGTTAAATAAAACTGAAGTAGGGGGGAATGCGGATGGGCTATATCAGATTATTATCACCAGGCAGATTAAAAAAAATTGCATGGTAAATAATGAACACGTCATCAACGTAATTAAGGTAACGTTCTTCGTCATACAAATTCGTTAATGAAGGTTTTTTAATTTAAACAAAACCTTTATTTAAAAAATGTTTTGGTACAAAGTATTTCAGCAGGAGTATTCAAGCTTAGTCAGAGATAATTCAGTTACCACTTAGATAACGTTTCATTTAGTTCTTTTTTGAATTTGTAATTAATTGATTTTTTTTAATTTACGAAAATATATCATCAAAAATAAAATACAATAAACCGTCTCATGCAAAATTTCAAACTTAGCGCTGACGATAGATTTTCAATTACAAAAATTAATTTAAATTAATTCCTTTTTAAGCCCAATTTAAGCTTTAAAGAAAATTCAAGCTAAGAGACTTTCTTCATTTGCCTATATTAAAAAAGATGCCACTATGAAAATATAATATGCGAGTGGTTACCAGACTTTTGTAAGAAATTTGTTTCCGTAATTAGATAAGTAGGTTCCTTGCCAGTCATAATCTTATGTTGAACCTTTGTATTCAGTTAGGCTTCTTCTTCTTCTGGTTGTAGATATAAAACCGGAAATTGTTTTTCTCGCATCATTTCTCACATACTCGTATATACAACAACACTGGCGCTCAGCGGAAATGGTAGCAATTCGGACGAATATCCTCCGAAATCCTTTTAAAATGTAAGCCTTACCAAGAGCAAACCAGACTAACTAACAAAACGGGTCGAACAAAATCTTGTATGAAAACAGCAGAACCAGCAGAGATGCCGCAACAACTTTCAGAACTATGCAACACCGACTAGAAAGGCAACACTTGCGTTCAGTAGTAATGTTTTTTTTTTTTTACTGTTTCTGTTTCTGTATCCCCGTGCATTTCTTTGCCCTGCATCCGTTGCTGGCGCCGCCACATCCAACTGCTGCTGGTAGATGTCCGTTTATTGTTGCGGCGGCGAGTACTCGTGGCGGCGCTGCAAGCGAAACGGGGCTTGTGTGCTTTGCTATGCTTTGTTGGTAACCTCGTTTCGGCCGGCATAAAGGCCGAAATACTGAAATGTTGCACTGCTAGGCTGCTGCTCAAGCTTTAAAGCATTTTCCACACGTTCCTGCGTTGGCATATTGTTTGTTTTGTTCACTACACCAACAAGAAATTGTTCGTAGTCATCTTTGAAAAGAGATTAAAATACTTTGTATACAATTCTATAGCTTAAGTTAAGTCAGGATAAGATAGATTAGATTGGAAAACTTTTGTAAAATCATAAAAAAAATTCCAATTTTTTGAAGTAACAATTTTTTTGAAATCATCAAAACTAATATTGACAATAATTTGGAAGTTCTCTTTCAGGTTTCAGTTCTTCCAAGTATTTGACCCGAATGTAATTTTTGTTGTTGTGTCATTTTCATTAACTATTTCATTTCTTGGAAAATAATTGCAAACTATAAAAAGACCATTTTTCTATTATTTTTAAAATCCTTCTTCAGTTTCAAATTTTTCCAAGCATTCGACCCGGACTTGTTGTTGCAATGTCACATTTTAATGACATTTTGCTTGACAGACTAACGAGATATTTTCTTTCTGTATGGCGATTTCTCTTTGTGTGTATTTTAGTAGGAAATGCTGAAAGTGTGTCAACATGCGACAGGAAATGAAATGAGTGCAAATGCATCATGGGCGATAGATAAGCAAGCAGTAACCGACTGCTTACATTCCACATACTTTCTTTTTTTTCAAACTTTCGTGCACCTACTGAAATTTTTTTAAGGTTTTTTTTTAATCTTTTTTTGTTGCTTGTGTAAACACGAACAGATTAAAGTCCTGCTGTTGCGGGTCCTTTGTTATCTTCAATATTTTATAAAGCGACACAGCACGAACAAATCTACTTCGACTATCTGCTTAAATATGTTTAAGGGATCTGGTGGATCTTTAATCTAATTTTCGGAACTTCTGAAGTGAATAGTTTTTTTTTTCTTTTTGTTGTGAATGGTAAACAAAGAAAACATATTTAAATTTTTTTATTTCTATAAATCGAAAATGATAAACTAGATTAAAAAGTCTGCATACATATGTACATAATAAAGCTTTATTATTTCGGTGTAAAATTGTCTTCCCTCAAAGCAGTATTCAGGCCGGCAGGTTTACTTAGCTGCCTACACTCTGGAACTGTAGAAACGTAATGAGAAGAATTCCCATCTTTTGTTTTCGTTTACTACAAACCCGAATAATGCCAAATCAATTTTTTCCAATCACTAATAAAATTTAAACAAAATTAGAAAATTCAAAATTCAAATAAATAAAAAAAATTCCAAGTTGCCTGAAATTCACCAATCACCAAAATGGCTGGAAGAGATCGCATAGCTATGTTTCCATCGCGCGCAAATCATGTCTTCATGAAGCAGCGGATTGCGAGCGCTGTAAAAGGTCTCAGCTTGTTGAAGCGGAAGCGGGATGCGCTCGAAATGAAACTGCGCGAAATAAATGCCGAGCTTAAGAAAAGCGTTGAAATCGTTGAAGAAGTCATGCATGAGGCGATATTCTCGATGGCCAAGGCGAATTACCTTAGCACCGACTTTAAGCCCGCCGCAGTTTTGACACCAAAGAACGCTGACATCTACATGACCATCAAGAACACGAAAATAGTTGGCCTCGTCGTACCGACATTCCAACTGATTACGAAAGCTGCAAACAGTTTACCATTGACTGGCCTTGCGCGCGGCGGCACACAAGTCGAAGTCATACGCAAAAAGTTTCAGGAAGCCATTCAAGTGCTGATCTCAGTTGCTTCGCTTGAGTATGCCGTCAAGGTCCTTCAGGAGGGCGTGCGACAGAACAATATGCGCGTCAACGGTCTGGACTATGTGGTGATACCGCGCTTCCAGAACACCCTCCATTATATCGCGGATGAGTTGGACGAATATGAACGCGAGGATTTCTACCGACTTAAGCGATCGCAAGCAAAACAGCGCAAGGCCAAAGAACAATTCTCCAATTTGATTAAGCAAAAGAACCGCGAAAGGGAGATGGAAGCGCTTAGTCAAATTATAAAAACTGATATTGATCTACCGAGTACAATGTTAGAGACTTTTAATATAGATGAGTTCGAAGATACTGTAAGGGCTGGGCGAAACGAAACTATCGATCAAGTAGAGAACATCGAAACAGAAGTGAACGACATAAATCCCGATCAGGTAGAGAACATGGAAACAGAAGTGAACGATCAGCAAGAGATCGGCACACCTGAAGGAGATGCCCCAAATGAGGAGGAACAAAGCTAGATTGTTTTGACGCGGACGTTGCTACTAACCTGGAATAGTTTTGGCTTCTATATAGCATAAAAATTATGAGAGTGTAATTATTATACATAAGTTTCGGAATAAATTTCTGTAATTTCTGGTAATTTAATCACGACTGTATAAAAGAGTTTATTTTGAAAAATATTTGAAGTTAAGTCTGAATAGATCTATAGGTCAAATGAAACTTGTCATGTCCATCTATTACAAATGTCTATATGAAAGCAACATGAAAAATCTGAGTTTCGAATTTTTGCATTGAGCTATTTAGAGTTTGAATCCGATAAAGTAAGTCAAATTAGGAAAAAGAAAGAAAAAATTGTTTAATTGACTTGAAATTTATTTAACTTGAGACAAGTACAATTCTCATTTTTTCTTGGATACAAAAAATTGTAATATATAAATACTTGTACATATGTATACACATTTAAATGTTTAATACTATATAATATAAAAATCTATATCTTGTTTTTAATATAAAAATTTAAAAAATAATTTTCGACTTTGTAAAATGTAATCTTAAATATTTGTTCTATACGACTAAGCCAAGAATATATCTTGCCTTGGCTTTGATTTCAGTTCTCAGTTTAAGTAATGCCCAACATCATCCAATTAATTAAAAAAATTCTTGCAATTGCAATTTACTTTTCGTACAATCTACAAAAGCATCGTCTCTTGGTACATACATACAAGAGAATATTCAAATGGTTCGAGTTCTGGCAAAACGAAAGTGGCTGCAAACCGCACAGAAGCAATTTTCAACCGAATTGCGAATCATTTGTTACAAGCAACATTTGCACTTACCCACTCGTGAGGGAAGTGGGTGAAAATCGTTTGTAATGGATAAGACAGTCGATCGAAATGAATACGGCTCCCTCAGTTGAGGTTGACTTCGTTTTTCTTGCTGCTCTTTAAAGTATTCTGTACATTTTGTGAGGTTTCTCATCTGCTCGTGCTTTCATTGGAAACAATTGAAAGTTCAATATGAAAGCAATGCTTATTTCACGCAATTTGTTAGGAGTTTTAACCACATACATATATAAGTATACTAACACATTTAATAATTAAGTGGAACATAAGGCTGATAGTCTTTAAACTGATTATGGAGGAATTTATATGGGAGCGATTTAGTCAAGCTCAGTTATTAATTTTAATTATATTTCCCGCTCAAGTATTTCATTTATTAATAATTAAAAAGATTAAATTATTTCTTTAAATATTTTTGGTTTTCCATATTTTGCTTTCCTTTGAAAGACATCATCAGGGCTTATGTAGAAACTAATAACTTTATACAAGTCATGTAAAAATATTTCCAATGATAAAATTCAATTTTATTTCGTCCTTGAGGGCAAACTTTAAAAAAAATTAAAAATTCAACTTAACACAATTTTCATCAAATCACTCGGATGGAAATATCCGATGAATACAGGTTGTCTTTGAGAATAACATTATTACGAGTATCTGGATACATAAAGAAATTTCTAGCGAAAGTGCATTCCCACTAACAACGATAACTTAAGCTTATCAGACACCGCGTGCCCATTTTCAGTCTAGTTCATTGTGAGATAAAAACATTCTAACATACATACATACACACATAGATATACTCGTATTTGTATCTCATTAATTGCATTGTTAATTGGTGTCTGAATGGCTTTGCATGAATGGAAATTTTTAAATTTCGATTTATTCGCCGTTTCACTTATCATCGCAGCACATTAAGTGCCAACTTTTAATTATTATCGCTTCATAAAATCACAATTATTATTGTTATTGTTATTATTATATTATTTTATTTTTATGGCAAGTGGGTTGTACGCTTTGCCTTTCCTATGATATTTGTTATTGTTGTCAATTCCGTTTGACAGCTAAGATAATTGTCACAGCAATGATTTTATCTATGGTTAGCGATATTTTATAAAATCATTCGAATTTTCAACCAAATTTGTCATTCGTATTTTGACTTTTGGTTTGCGAACTTGTATTTTCGCAATTGTGCTTTTTTTTTCAACAACATAATTACAACTACAATAACAACAAGTAAAATGCGGAACTGTGGAAGTTGCATCGCTATCGCTTTGACCTATTTAATTTGTTGTCTCAGAGGTACTTAACCGAGGATTTTGACACTCCTGAATTGGATTCCGACTCTCCGTAAATTTTGATATTTCTCTTATTGACATTTTGTTGTTTCTATATATATATGCAGCTGATGAATTTGATTATGGGCATCAGGCGAAATGGTACGATCAGTTTAAGGAATGCAGCATGAAACGTCAGTCGCCCATCGAACTGAATACGAAAGATGTGAGTATCTAAAAAAAAAAATTGCGTCCGATAAAATTATAAACTGAAACAATTTTGTTGAGCTGGACTTTTCCTGTTTTTCTGTATTACCCCGTGAGTTTGATATATAAACTAAAAGGAAATATCAAAATGTAGAAAATGTATCTGTGGCATATCTATACAAAAAAAAAAAAAACGTATTTTCATAGTGACAACTTAAATGTATGTATGTCATGTGTGAAACCATTACGACATATAATTTGCAAAGCGATTATTTTGTCGTCTAGCCATAATGAGCCATGACCGAATTTCGAATGACAATGCGATATTCAATGTTAACTAAATAAACATTGTAAAATGTTAACCAACTTACCATAAATGAGTAAAACCAACTGCTGAATTATCCAAAAGTAGCTAGCAACTAAAACTGATATCTAGAATTATCATATGTGTACATAAAGAAGACCAAGTAAATACTTTGTCTCGTCACTTCAGTTGATAAGTTGACTGATAAGTTAAATGGAAACACTCGAATGTCATGTCACAAAACCTAATCACTTATTGTCAATAAAGCTTATCAGAGGTAATACTTAAAATAATTTGAGTGACATGTAAATCTGATCACAAGCCTCCAACTTTTAACTCAAAATAACTCAAATTGGTTATCGCTTCGTTGATTGGAATCTCTTGGAATAACTTCAAGTACAGTGACGTCCATATACCAATCGCTCTTCATGTTCTATAACTATTAATGATTATTGGATGTATAGAGACCGTTCAAATGCTTTATCTGACATTATAACAAATTAAATTGTAATTAATTACTTTACAAATGTTTGTATAGGCACGGATTTCCTATGACATACCCACGATCACATTCCAATATTATGATACCCCTTATGCAACGCCAGCAAAGACCGAAAATAATGGTCACACGGCCAACATACAGCTGCCGAAGCCGAAAGGTTTTATTGCGGACTTGTGGCAAGTGTACGATAAACTTTCGCCGCACATCACCGGTGGACCGCTGCCCTATGGACGCTTTGTGACCGAAAGTGTACATTTCCATTGGGGTTCAAGGGATTCGCATGGCTCGGAACATGTCATCGACACTGAACGCTACTCAATGGAAATGCATGTGGTTCATCGGAATAGTAAATACCGGACGGTCGAGGAGGCACGTGAACATGAGGACGGTTTGGCTGTGTTGGCAGTATTGTACTCTGTGAAGGTGAGGTGTCACATCTGATATAACATCTAGATATTTATTTATTGATATATATTCCTTACCTTCAGCTGACTATGTTACAAGGTTTTTCAGGTCTTGACAGTGTCATCAATGCACTCGAATCCATTGCAGAGTTCAATAAGACTTCTGAAATCGCTGATTTCACGCTGTCAACGCTCTTCGGTGATTTAGATCGCGCTGAATTCTACACATACGAAGGCTCCCTGACCACGCCACCGTGTTCGCAAGCCGTCACTTGGATCGTATTCTCGCATGTGATACCCATTTCACATCTGCAAATGAATCGCTTTCACAAGTTGTCAGATGGACATGGTGCAGTGCTTGAGAACAATTATCGCTCGCTGCAGGCGAAGGGAAATCGATTGGTAACGCTTCGTAACAAACGCAAAGTAATCGATTCGGTAATAGAATCGCCGGAATTTTGGGAACTCATAGGCAAACTCAAACCGGAGTTGCACGAGACCAGTTCGCAGCGAACTCAACTGCAGGAGACTGAACCAGCGGATGACAACAACAAAATTTGAGTTCAATTTGGAGTATTTTTTCTTCTGTTTTTTCGATTAGCCATGTTAATTTAACATTTCAGACTGACTTGAGACTTGACATCATTTTTTTAGTTATTAATTTAGTTAATAATTTTATGAATAATTTTTGCGATGCTGGACATTGACAATAAAAACAATTTGAATAAACGATTAAAAAAAATTCATTTCGAGTATAACTTAAAATAAAAATTAAGTGTTTAGATTTAAGACATTGTGGATAAGAGTAACGAATTATATACGAGGGTGGTACGATAGGTACTTAGCTATTTATTTCTCAACATCGTCTCGTTTTAGCTCGATACACTTGACCTGGCGATGCTCCAACTTCTTTAGCCCGTCGGAAAAATACGTTTTCTCGGGTCTGCAAAGTTGGACTCCATCGGGTGGTCTGGCTTATCTGACCATTAAATTTTTAAAACTTTTTAACAATGGTTCAATTCATAATTTTTTATTGAATTATTTAAAACAATTTTTAAACTGCGGCGGCGTAGCACAATCGTTAGTGAATTGAACTTCAACGCAGAACTTTCCAGGTTTGATACTTGGTGCTACAATAAAGTAAACATGTTTCTGTGTGACCTCCACCCTCTCAGCCAGCATATGGTAAATCATCTGAGAGTAATAACTGGCCATGCATAAACTTTGATAAAAAAAAAACTGCGCCTACATGCAGCTAGCGTGATGCCGCATAATTTTCGTTGAATTTATTTTAATTTACAAATTAGTTTTGAACACTTTTATGTAACTTAAGTTTTTCTATTCTTTTTAAATCAACTATGTTCAAGTGTTGAACTGCTTCGGAGATTTCATGTGCACAACCTGTTCATAATCCCCCAAAGAGTTTTTGCTTGTTATCCGTAGTTTCTAAATAGTTTGTAACATTTTCAAATTTTCGAAAATAACAAGTAACTCGAAGTTTGTTCAAATTACAAATCTGTGCTGGCGAACTAACCACATGCCATACCAATAAAAAAAAATAACACACAAAACTTTCCCAGTTCGAACTGAAATTGGCTGCAACAATAACTTTTCACACCTTTGTGCAACAACAATTCGAAAACACTGAAAATTTAAATTGGTATCGGGCTCCGGAGACTCGTAAAGTTTTGTCACTTATTGTGTCGAGCAGGAGATTGGAAATTTGATTTCAGTGCATACAAAAACTCTTTTCATATACTTTATGGAGTTACAATGTTTTGGTACTTCTTCGTTAAGTATTTAATTCTCAAATATCAGAAATTATATCAGAATTCCAAACAATTTTTAAATGACTACAACTATTTGGAATTTATATGGTCTGGGTACCATGGTGCGTATGAGCGACTTAATTGTAAATTTATTTTCCTGTCAGCAACTTGCAGTAAGCAAAATTGATATTCAAATTAAAAAAATGCACATAACTTCAATGAGTCAACCACAAGAAAAAAAGCAATTTTAATTAACGCTTAACCGCAGCAAACAAAAATTAAAAAAACGCTTAATTAACCAAAGCAAACTAACAAAAAAAAATATATTTAAAAATAGAAAAAGAATACTTAAGCAAATCTACAATAAATACGTGCCATGGTCTCATTCATGGTTCTGCAGCTGAAATGGCATTTTCCGCAATGTTGTTTTTGCATTTCAGTTGCAGCGTTACGGATACGGAGAGCAATCTAAATGCTGATGCACAGAGATACAAACTCAAAATTCAAATGCGAAAGTGAAACTAAAGCTCATAAAATTAAAAACATGAAAAATAAAATGGACGAGAATAAAAACTGAACACGAGAAAATGGAAAATTACAGCGCGGCACATGTGAATGGGTTTGGGATCAGCTTTTTGCTTTTATATTTTTCGCTTCTTGCCTGCAGAGCGTGTTTGTGGGCGCAAAATAAGCTGGTTTCAAACAAGCTTCATTTCCACTTAATACATGCAGTACTCGTATTGTACAATCTGCAGTATTACCATTCGTTCGTTAAAAGTTGTTATTTTGCGATTTAGTGCGTCATGCTTCAGAACGCTTTTAAAGTCGAGTTCAATGTTAAATCGACCTAAAGCGTTTTTGAATTGAGCACTTTTGTATAACACAAAAAAATAAAAAAAAACGAATTTTCTGCAAGTTAACTCTCCTCTTCGAATAATTCATTCACACCTAACCTTACCAAGTAAGCAAAACGAGACAATAAAGAACAAAATAAGTCAAACTTCCGAGATGGAATAAATTTAGCACAAAGTCAATTTTTATCCCGAATGTGCATTTTTGACTTTCTATGCCACAAATTTTATGAATTTATTTGAAATAAGTCATGACTCCTGTCACTTTCTTCTAAATAAACTCAAAGCTAAAACTGACAACTTCCGCAGCGCGCAAAATTTCAACAATAAAAACACCAAAAAATAAAGAGAGAAAATAAAAAAAATGTGATTTTGAACTGCAGACAGAGAGAAAACTCTGCATCAATTCGTAACTCAAATGCCGCGCAAGTTATAAGTCGGATTAAGCTATAAATATCACGCTGCAGCAATTCGCCAAAAGTGCTGCACGGCAACTTCAAGCAGCCGTCGTCGTCGCCGTCTCCCATTTTTAGTGTCACTGCGAAAAACGTCGCAATCGAAAAGTTCTCAAATTGATTTCAAACGAATTGCAACGACTTCGCATTTTTTCCTCTATTTTTTTTGTTGATATTGTTGCGATTTTCGGCGCTAATGGATGCCGTTGGAGTATCGCAGCAATTCAGAAGTGCTGCAACAAATCTTGCGAATTCATTTCGAGTGCAGCTCATTTTGTATTTTATCTTGCGAAATAATTCGACACAGGCAGGCGAATTTGTTCCGGCGGAAGTCGTCGCTTTGCTTCCTGCCCGTATTCAAAATTAAACGCTGCGATAATTTATCAAATGCGCACGCAATAAAAATGTCACAGCCGCAACTAACGAACGGCCGCTGCGGAATTTATTAAAAAAACAACAACAAAAACAGACAAAAAAAAATAGATTACAGGCAGGCAACACTTTTGGGACACAATTTTTTTCTCCTGATTCTGACAATGTCCCTTTTTATTGGGCACACTGGAAACCATCAATCACTCCGGCCGGTTGAACCTTTTTGCTAGGGTTTTGTTGTTGTTGTTTTGTGTTTTTCCCTCAGTTGTTGTCAGTGACATGTGTGTCAGTGTCAATGTTGTCCGCTTTGGTGTCTCTCATGTGTGTGTGCGTGTGTGAGTGTCTGCAAGGGAAGCGACTTAAATTTAATGTTTGTAAATTAATAGATTAAAAGCAGAATTAATCGTCTCCAGAGTACGTAAATATTTGCGCGGAATTTCGATTAAAATTCGAAACTTTTTAAACGTTTTTGCGCTTTTCCTTAAAGCGATTTCAGTCCATTTAATTTATTTCGAGCAATAGAGAAACTGATTTATGTTGTTATTCAATACACCGCATCGAAATCAAAACCAATACAATCGATTGAGCAACCATATACCACGCATATACCATGCACAACAACAAAAACAACAACAACGAGAAGAAGAAACACTACAACCACAAAGTACATTTCCCCTTTCGCCTTTGCGCCTTTTCTCATGAAAGCATTTTATCGAAATGCATTCAACAACAACAACAACAAAAAAATAATAACAAAAAGAAAATTCAACAACTTAGAACATTCCGAAGCGAAAAAAAAAACACTCAATAAGAAACCCAAAAAAAAAAACTCAATAAATTCAAAAATCGAACAACTCGAAGGAACGTTTTTTTCGCGTAGTTAGGTAAACGGTAACGCTCAGCAGAAAGAAAACTCAAACGGACAAAAGTTCAATACGAGAAAACTTTGGCATTGGGAAAATAAATGTAAAAGGCACCGAAAATGCTTGTCGACAAAGCAGTTACGAGCAGAGATACCAGATACACGTTTAAGAAGCTTCTTCGTCGTCTTCTTCTTCTAGTTCTTCCACTTCTTGTTTTAAAATTGTTTACTAAATTCAACAACACATCACCGATGACAGGACCAAAGGATACACTGTGCCATTGTATTTAGCCAACTCTGCTCAGGGTGCTGTGCTGACCAATGCCTCGAAGGATGTTCTACACTGCACCTCGGTGAACTTTTTAGTAGATCAGAAATGAAAATACAATCGACTCGAATTGGTTAGGCAAGGAAGTTTGGGTGAAGAATTTTATAGTATAATTTAATGTAACTACAAATTTACTTTAATTAGCAAACTTCGTTGAGGATTCGATTTATAACGTTTGGATTATTTAAGCTTTCAATTTGTTATAAAAAAATATATAGATGAGTTGAAAAAGATATTGTTTAAAAATCAATTAAACCGATTGTTAATACAATTAATGCATTGATTATAAAAGTATTTTATAAGTTGATAACAACTTTATTTATTGTCTGGAGTTAAATGTTAGTTAAAAAATGTCATAGACTTGATTAAAATCATTAAAAATTATATGAAAATTACAATTTAACAGCAGCAGACGATGTTTTCTAGGTTGCCAGCTATTTTTCAAATTTATTTGATTTGTATGTATTCAAAATAAAATTGCATGCGATTTTCTTTCCAAATTAAATGGCCGCTCTGGCTATTAAAAAAGAAAATTTTAGTACAATATTCTATTGAAAATATAAACGATTTCATTTTCAAACTGTTATTAATATGATAAAAAATGAATATCAATCATTGACGATTTTAGAGCTAATTTATGTTGATAGTATTAACCGCTTTTGTATCTGTGGGTCTTATTTAATTCTATAACCAAAACTTCCTGTTGTCACTTTCTGTCTCGAAATTCGCAATATAAAATACACGACAAATTTGAAGTACCACACAGAATTTATATTAGTACATCGGCCGCCATGTGTCGCCCTTACGAAAATTGTATTGTCACTACGTGAGACGAGACGCAACGCACCGAAGAGCGATTCCAATCCAGTGCCAAAGCATGCCAAACAAAGTCGAGCGCATTTCGCGCGTATTTGTGATTTATGAAGATGCAATTCGGCGACTCCATCATGTTGGCAAAGTGGTTTGTTAACTTCACAAACTCACGGGGATATCTCGCATATACTCGTACGAGTATGTACAAATACAATATTGCAGCGCTGTGCAATTGAAGCGTGGTGCAGAAAGCACAAATTCCACAAACGCAAACCAATTTCCGCTGGCGTATAGGAAGCGAATCTTTTTGATTTCTATTTTTTTTATACTGAAATAATTTTTTATTAAAGTTGTCCTATTCCAGCGATTCCCTTTAACATTTATTCATAACGCTTGGAAGCAAGTTGCGTTTGTTTGTTGGTTTTTATTTTTTCAGTTTATTTTGAATTGAAATTTCATCGGATTGATCAACCTTTATGAAACTTTAATTTTCCTTTGTGCTTTTGATATTCTTTTGTGGCTTATGAATCTCTCATTTGGCTTAAAACGAAAATGTGGTAAAACGAGCGCTATTGGTCTTTAAATATGTCCAAAAGACTTCTTATGTTTATGGTGGGGCGACCTCCGAAATGTATATAGTGTATGTATGTAGTAGTATATGTATATTTTTTTGTGACTAGAAGAAATATTTATGTAAAAATTAATCTTGGAGTAAAAATATTTTGAGAAAATACTAAAGTATATATGTTACATATATGAAATCTTTAAAGATTTACTTTACTCCTACTTTCTGATGATTGACAATAAAGCTTTATGAACTTTACCATCAGGACCAATCTGATTCAAACATTCGTACATGATAGTACGGATACATGTCTTTGTTGGGAATTTAATAGAAAACTTCAGCGGCAAACAATTTCGTTATTTATGACTTGCAATATCGAAACAGTAAAGCAAGTGGACAAAATTTGCCGTAACGGTCCTCTTAAGCCGTGTCGGGCCACGGCAAGCCATGCCATGCCATGCCACGCGTCGCCTTGACACTGTGCTGCGTCCAGTTCAGTTTCGCCGTGTCGTGGCATAGAAACATGACCTACAAACAGCTCAACTCAGTTCGGAAGGTGGGTGGCGGCGGTGGCGGCGGCGGCGGCGGCTGCAATCATTTCCCTTTAGTGAAATAGTTTTCACGTATTTTTTTCTCCTTGTTTTTTTTTTCGTTTGGCACAAATCCAAAATATTTTTCCACTACATTTCACGCGACTTTGTTGGGGCAGTTTATTTCAGCGGTGGCGTTGGCGTTGGCGGTGGCGGTGACTGCCACCAAACTTTCCACTTGGAGTTTTAGCACATACACCAGAGCTGCTATCTTCCTCCGCAATATGTTTGCATCCAGTTCGCGTGTTTTTTGTTTATTATTAATTTTAAAATCTCTACAAATAACAATATTTTCAATATATATTCTTTTTTAATATTTCCCATTTTGATTTTTTTATTTGGTTTTCCATTGGTGTGGAAACTCTGAAAGCACGTTGCGAAATATTTAATTCCGCACTCATTTCGTTTGACAGTTTACAGAAGCTGGATTTATTTGTGTCCATTTTTATGCTGCTGAAATGTTGGCTCGAAGGCTAGGATGCCGCTTTTGTGGTATAACTGGCATACTTAAATTTAAGCCCGTATACAAATTGTTCGCATTTCGAGTTGGATTTCATACGAAACTGGGATCCTCCAAATACGAATTCATAATCCGTTAATACAGTGGAGCAAATTATAAATAGCTAGAAAGATGGATGGACAAAATGCTCGTGCATATGTTGGCCCGGAGATAGATTGAGATTAAATGGAGTATTATCAACCGGTCATGTTCACTTCAAGGGTACCTTGATTTTTTAAGATGGAAATAATACAGAAAACTTGTCCATAATTTTCTAAGGTTTGTTTAAAAATCGAATTTTCAGAATCTAAATCGTTTAGACCATATGCCAAAGACTTGAATAAAGTTCATTTAGAAACAACTCTTTTACTAAAACTAAGTCTTACATAACTCAAAGGATTAATGCGTTTAGTCTGCTGAGCTTTGTAACACAGGTTTAAATCCAACTTGCAGTAAAGTATAAAAAAAAGGTCAACCTTAAATCAAAATACTCATAAAATTTTTAAGTTTGAGGAGCACTGAAGGAAACGCGATTCAAACGACGTTAAAGTTGAAAACGTTTTTTGTGTACCTAAGTATTTAAAATTAACCAACAAAATAACGGAGAAACAGTTAATGTCCACGGGCCATTTGCGATTTGGAACTAATGCCAACGTTTTCTGGTCGCTGCTGCAGTGCAACGAATGTCTGTGCTTGGTCTTAAAGCTGCAACCACATTCTTGCCCTATTTGCAACATTTTCAGTTGTTGAAATGAATATTAGTGCAACTCTTTAAATGAGAAGAAATATGCAAAATGTCAAAAGGAAAAAGGAATAACATTTTAGTCATTCACAATTTGCCAAAGCACGAAAATGTTTGCAAAGGAACGCGAGCGAGAACGTCAGCGGACAAACGGCGACAGAACGGACGAATCTCAAAAGCAGACAGAAAAGGGTTGGGTGATTGGCAACGCCTTTTTGACGACGATGATGATGACGACGACGGCAACAGAAGACGAATGCGCAGGATGCTAGAGGAAAATAAATGAAAAAGACAGTCGCGTCAGTCCACTCGACTCTGTCCAATCTAAAACACAGTCGAGCGCGCAACCGAGCAGAGCAAATATTCACGCAAATATGCTGTTCTGAGTTATGCATGCATGCATCCAGCAGATGCACAGATACGAGATGAGCGATACGAGATGTGTGCATAAAACTACAGAATACAACAAGCAAAGTATCCTCAAACGAGTAGTAGCAACATTTTGTGGCCAGCAGCAGTTGCAGTCTGCCAGTCAGTCAGCCAGCCAGCCAGGCAGCACTGTTTAAAATCATGAGAGAACAACAACAGCTCAACTACCGTAAAATTTAAAACTTCGAGTTATCTATTCAATAACCGGATAAATATTCTAACTCGATAAATGTCAAAAATTTAAATATTTGAAAATATTAAAATTTGTTTTTCTATTAAATTATTGAATTATTGTTAATTTAAATCGTTTTAATATTTAATTTTGAGATATTAAAATTTTCCGAAACGATTCTTAATAATACTAAAGAGTAACTGAAGATCCTACCTCGAATACACTAGCGAGTTATGTCGAGCTTTAAGCACAAAAGCGACTGAAAACTAAAGTGCTTAAATTATTTGTGTACGTTCTTAAGGCAACTTGGAGGTGTGCATAAGTTGTACTTATTAAGTTGGTTAAGGAGTGCTACAATAAATAAGAGAATAAACAACATCCTCGAATTAAATATGTAAAATTGTAAAAATAAATACAATAAAAACAAGGCGAGCGATGTCAAACAAGACGCCACATTGTGTCGGCGGATCAATTCATTTAGTAAAAACTCTCTGACAGAGAGGAGGACTTCATCATTTCTACTTCCACTTTAGGATTTTTATTTATACGAAGAAAGTTTTTATTTTTTGAAGACCTGATGAAAAATTCGAAATTTGCCTGCAGGATAATTGAAAAAATTAATTCCATAACTTCTTTTCTTAAACAATTTTATTTAAAAATTTCATTAAAGTCAACAAAAATATTCGCCTGCACTGACAGTGTCAAAACAAGACAAAAATTGAAGTTGGACATATTAACAAGAATTCAGAATATTCTTTTAAATTTATAAATTTTAACAATTACGATGCATAATAAAACTTCACCACAGATTGAAAGTAAAAACTTTGCAGGTACCTAGAAAGTAGTGCATTTTTAGAGCCAATAAAAGCGACCATACTCGTAACTATCTTACGACTAAAAACTCGCGCCAGTTCTCGCTCGTAAATTGGTGAATTACCGCAACATCCGAGCGTGTTCTTAAAACTAGAGTTAGTGTGCATAAACTTCGATTTAGGTATGTGATAAATTTAAATGCCGAAAAAAAGACAAAATCGCAATCAAACTCATAAAAGTGCAACAACATTTCAAAAGAATTTTCAATGAATTCGAATTTACTCGCTCTCACTTTTTCACTCTCGATTGTTTTTTTTAAATTGCAATAACAAACGTACGTGCATATGTGTGTGAGTGCGGACGAGTGTGTGTGACAGGTGCACATTCTTTATATTCATCAGAATTAGGAAAGAGTAATGAATTTTGTTGTTGTTTCTAAATGTTGAAATTCACTCGAAAAATTACAAAATGTAAACGAAATGTCAACTGCGGCTTCTTCCGCACGTTTGCCCTTTTCCAGAGCTTTCGCATGGCCATCGCCTCGTCACTACCCCGGCTCGCTACTGCCTATGGTACAGTGCTATTTTCTTTTGACCACGTTTTCCGCGAAATAAAAGTTCATTTGCGCGAATTTAATGAATTGAAAACGACGGCACGAGCAAAAACAAAAACAAACAAACAAAAAACAAAAACAAAAAGAGAGAAAGAAGCTCATTTTATGGCGGCAAAATGCGCAAAGTCAATTTGAGATAAATACAACAAAAGGCAAAAATTACAATAACAACAAAGTAAAGATTTACCAAGCGCCATGCTGCACAGTTCTCAGCTACTAACAGACAAACAAAAATAAATCCAAAAAGTGAATATCGCAAATATTTTGCCGATATAAATTTTAAATTTTTAAATAAATTCAGTGATTAAAAATTATAAAAAAAACACTTAAAATTAGTTTAGTCCAAAATAAACATTATTATTTTATATTCAAAACACTTTCTTTATATATAAAATTGATTGACAAATTTTTTATAGAATCCTTCTATATGGATAAAGTACTGTACGCCTGACGCAATGCAATTTAAGTGATTGGAGTGGGGTGGGGTTGGGTTGGGTTGGTTGAAAATGCCAGAAATAAAATGCTTTTTTTTCATGTCAGTGAAAATGTAAAATTTAAAGTGAAAGGCAACAAAAATAAACATGAGCGAAAATGGAAAACACAACAAAAGAAAAGAAAAGAAAAAAGTGGCAAAATGCTGCAGTCGAATGCGATAAACTTCGTTTTTCTGTTGCAGCGACATTACAATGAGCTTGTTTTTGTTGTAACTGTCGCTGTTGTTGTTGTGTTTGTGATTGTTTGCTTTTATTTTCTTTTAAGGCCTTTGTTGTTGTTTATTGTGTGCGAAATTATTAAAACAATCAAAAGGAGAAAACGAAAATCCTTCCATTCGAAGTACTTCTGCAGTTTCAGTTTAATTAACGAACGACCGCCGAAGTGGAAGCGAATTGCGGCTGGGATAAGGCACCGGCGACTCACGCCTGCAAAGCGTTCTTTCCGCTTTAATCTGTAATGATCGTTGCTGCCACATTTTGTGAACTTATGCGCATATAACTTTGAGCATTCATAAGCTGCAGTTTATGTTGATGTTAAACTTTTTTGATAAATCAAACTTCATGAATGAAGATTTTGGAAATTTTGTAATTGGCATTTAACTAGTTATTTACCTTTGTTACCTGACTTATTTGAATAAAGAAATTTACTTTGGACTCTAGGTGGACAGAGGACATTCGGGAAGGATTTGTTCCTTTTCCAAAAATATTTATTTCAAGCTATTTCCAAGTGCAGAATTATTTAATTATTTATTTATCTGGATTAAGATAGATTAAAATTTTGCATTTGATTCAAAAATTATGCATAAAATTTTAAAAGTCCATAAAACAAGATATAAACACATTTGAATAGTCCACCCATAAACTGAAGCGCTTGAATTCAATTATGCTAATGATCTGGATTAATGATAAACAAGCTGCAGGAAGCAGAAAGCAGAGTCCTTCATCTTGAAAACGTGCGAAAACTACTCAAAACAAACAAACGAAAAAATACAAAAATAAACAAATACGAAAAGAAAAGAAAATAAAGCAAAATAGTGAAATAGAAAAACCTAATTAGGTACGAATGGAGAGGAAAACTCGCACGATATGATTCAAGCCACGATGTAATTTTAAGAAAATGTTTTCGTTATTTTTGCTTACGACAATTTTCTTTGCTTTTATTCGCATTTTGAGTTTTCCCACGCTTTAATTTTCTTAACCTAACTTAACTTTTTTTTTATATATTTTTGTTACATATATTTATTTATTATTTGTTTTTGTTTTTGTTTCGTCACTCTGCGGATCCTTTCAAGTTTATGTGGCGTAAAAATCGTGTGCTCATTCGAAGGAGAAAACACCGAAAATTGTGTATAAAAACAACCTACTTTCGCGGACTCACAGCCAAGAAAAGTTCAAAGCTCTTGTGACCCAAACATACACAAACGCACACACACACACACACACACACACACACACACACACACACACACACACACACACACACACACACACACACACACACACACACACACACACATCAACTCACAGAAGCGGCCATCATTGCTGAGGCGCGCAAATTCAAATTTTCTGCAATTGCGTTAAAAATGTATTCGCTTCAGTTGGCAGCACTTTTCAACCTCATGCCCTCGTTTTTTTATTTTTTTCATTTAATTTCTTTTATTATTTGTAGTTGTTGTTTTTCGTTTGTTTAAAGGGTACTCGTTATTACAAGCTCGTTTAGACCAACTAGTTAGCCAGGCAGTCAACCAGCCAGCCAGCCAGCCATGCAGCCAAGCAGTCATCATCATCATTAGGGGCCACCGTCTACTTGGCCTTTTTGTGTTGCTACGTTTTTGTGTGTAAGTGAGTGAGTGAGTGTGTGAGTGTTTTTTGCAAATGTGGTAATTAGCCTTTTCGTTTGCCACTTTCATTCAATTTCGTGCCTTTAAAAGCATTTTCTAAGAAATCGTACTAGTTCGCACAATTTCACAAAAAGACTTTCTACTAAATTTACCAGAAAAGATAACAAGCTTATTTGGAATGGAAATAACTGTGACTGCAACTTCAAAGGATGCACTTCAAATTGCAGATCTAAACAATTAATCTTTGGAAACTTTTTATTCAAAAGTGATATTTTTCGGTTCAATACAGGAAACAAATTTATTTCGAACTAAGCTAAGTTCCAATCCACGACGAACTTTTCGTGGCATCATCAGGCATCTATCTCGGCCTATATAAAATAGTTGTGTACTAGATGGTGCCACATTTTTTATGAAGTGATGTAGTATAAAGAGCTTATGTCCTTTATACATATATTAAGATTTCTTCAGATGCTATCTTTAAAGCATATTGTATTTTTTGGTGAACTTTATTTTTCTTCCTATAAAGTTGTGCTTAATATGTTTGGTAACATGTTCTTTTATTTTTTTTCCAAAAAAAAGGTTTCCTTTACAAATTTTTACTGATAATATCTTCGTTTAGTATTTATGTATTTTTCTTGATAGTTCAACAAATAATTTAAAAACCATATTATTTTCAAAAAATTATTATAGTGAAAAAGAAAAGGTGCCCTTCTAGAAATATCCGGTAGCCATGTTGTGACTTGGATCATTGAAAACTCTTGTTTGGAATAACTTTCTTTGTACTTGGTACATATGTACCGTTCTCGTTAGATATTTTACATACGTTTAAGATTGTGTTGTTGTTTAAGCAATCTGATGATTCAAACTTTTAATTTGAAAAACTTTCAGCTACAAATTTATCAAAATTAGGCGCTTAAACAAAATAGTTGCATTCACCTTTTTGCTCTGACCCGAAAGAGAGAGAGCGAGCGGATCCATCCATCGAAGGAAAATCGGTGTCAAACTGAAATAAATCACAGCAAGAAACGACGAAACATCACTCGAAACAAAAACTAAAGTCCTTTCAATTAACCTCTTTTCACCTGCCACTTTAATGACAGCTCCTTCACACAAATGACGCACCCTAAGCACATATCCTTGAGGCAGGCTGCGAGAGGCAGCTGTGCCACTTTGTGTTTGTGCGGCGTCTTCTTCGGCAGGCAACAACATCAGCGTCACACCACACCATAGCATAGCATAGCACACTCGCCGTCATTGTCGTCGTTAGTTTCCTCCACATAATCATCATCAACATCATCTTCATCAGCTCCTCGTGTGCTCCTCCGGCGAACGAACAAGCGAACGAATGAACGAATGAACGAACGAATTTATCAGGTGATTTCAGAAACAAATGACTGAAACGTGACTTTAACTTTGTAGCGCGCATCTATTTGCCACCATTCGAAAGTAGCACACCAAAATTGCAACAACAACAACAACACCAATAGGAACAGCAACAACAAAAAAGGCGAAGTGATAATTTTCTAAAATATTTGCAACTTTGCCTGGCAGGACTTTATTGCTGCTTATGTCCCCCATCCTTCGACAGTGTCTGTCTACGAACGACATCCCGAGGCAGTCGCCGCGCTCCTTCGTCTACCCAAAGAATATTGTTTGCATTTGACAAGCTGTAATCATAGTTCAAATTTGCATGTGTGACGCAGTAGAGGAACACAGTGCAACAGAATTGTGGGTAAGAAACAACACAATTTTATTAAACTTTATTTAATTGTTTTACTATTCAAATTCTATTTATAAATCGATAAGAAACAATTTCAGAATGTTTTTGAAAATTAAAAAAATTATTTTGAATTACCGCAGATAATTCTCTTACTGGTTTTAAATATATTTTTGGGTTAAACAGACTTACGAAAATTTGTTGACAAAATGAAATTTAGCCACTGAAATAATTATCAAATAAAAAAAATATTATTTTCTAGTTGAATAAAGTTTATAAATCTCCAAATTGAACCACTGTGTGCTTTGGGATGGTATAACGGTTTAAGTTTCAAGTTACGAAACAGGCGAGTCTTAGCCTTCCTCATCCCCCTCACATTCTCTTCACTGTAAGTGGCATTCGAAAAAGTCGAAGAAAAAAATCAGCGAGTGTCTCTGCATTTGTCGGAAGAAAGAAAAAAAGAAAAAAAAGAAAGTTCTTCTGAATGCGCGACATGCCTTTCGCCCAGCACTACTCCCGTCCCAACACTTCGCGTAACACTATGCACACGTGAGCTGCTTTGATTCTTTTGTAGAGCGGTAATCCACTCGTTTCGCGCTTTTGCAGATAGTATTTTGTTTTTTTTTATGTTTGTTTTGCAAATTTTGCACTCGGTTCATGTGTCCCATGCTACGCGACGCACAGCGTCTCGCATTTTGTTTGCTGGCGGCATCATTATACTTAAGCAAATATGTACAGAAGTATAGCCAACCTAGGCGTCCTCTTTTCACCCTCGACGCTCTCTAAATTTGTTTATCTTGCGATTATTATCCATTTTTCAAATCTGGTTTATAAAAATGTAAATAAATAGAAGCCGTCTTTATTGTTGTTGTTTTCTTGTCTTTGTTTTTGTTTGCATGTCTGAACATATTTTGCTTGTAATAAGAGCCTTTGTTTAAGGATCATGTCCTTCCTTTGACGAAAGGAAGCAAATTTGAAAAATTGATTTATTTTGAATGTTAAAAGTCGGCCTTGCTTTCTGTCGGCAAACACAAAAAAAAAACGTTTATTAATACAAATTTCTGCTGTTCTTGTAGCTGGCCAAGCCATCGTTTCGCCATTCCACAAAGAAGTCGTACCATTTACCATCATCGGACCATCATCTTTTACCTTCGAGTCCAACCATCATCATTCATTCGCCACTCTCTGCATGGAAGGATGCTAACCTACTTTCCTGCGGCATTTCGATACAAGTTTCACTTGAAAGCTTTTTTTTTTCTTTACGAAAATCACCTGCAGTGCTTTCTAAACTGTTTCGCGCAGGTGATTTTTAAACTGTTTGTTGCCATTATAACAGTTTAAATGTTTGAAGCCGTTGCAAATCGTTGCGGGGCGTTGATTTGATTCGCGGAATAAGGATAAAAAGAACAGGACTTTTGGTTTGAGAAGGAAGAAAAGAGCTCAGCAGTCTGTTAGAGGAATTGAACCACAATTTCAAATTTAAATTTATTTTAATTTCTTTAATTTGTTTTTACAATTTTACACTTATCATAAATACAGTTACTAAAGTCTCGGGGACAACAAAAAAAAATTACGTTTCGTTAAAATTTTATTTAATACGTATTTACAATAGTTACAACAAAGAATTCGTTTATAAATAAATCGTAGAAGTTATTTTTAATGAGACGAACATTTTTGCAGTATTTTAGAGTGACATTCGATTTTTTATATTGTATATACGAGTACGAGTTACAATGTAATTCACAATATTTCATATTCAAGAGTGCTTCTTAAATGACAAGTTTACTTTTAATAAAATAGCAACAAATTGAAACAGTTGGCCAACACAAATTACGAAATTAACTGCCATTAACATTTTCACTTTCGACCTGTGACCTATGACAACAACTTTGACCAGCTTGCAACCAGGCAAGTTGGCAAAATTTACACAATCTCATTTTCAGGTAACAAATTAAGTTAACATACAAAATCAATAAACACGCATGTGACTGCACAGTGCGGTGTCACGTGAGTGACTGCAGTGACGCGATGCGACGAGCAACGTGCCTCGCCGTTGACTGACATCTTCAAACGGGCGCTAAACCGAGTTAGACAAAATCAAAATGAAGAAAAACAATAGAAAAAAAATAAAAACCAAAAAAACGAAAAGAACTGCGAATGAATGTTTTTGTTGTTGTTAGTTTGTTTGTTTTGTTGTTGTTGTTATTTAGCAGGATTGCACTAGATTTGCTTTACTCCGAACAACCTTGAACTCCATAAAGCAAATTGTCCAATTTTAATTTGGTCTTTATCTGACTGGGCGCACCATGGCCAGGTCGGCCCCAGAATGTGTCGAACGTTTCGAAATGCTGGTTGCACAATTCTCTATCGAGTTGCTGCGTTACGCTAATCGAGCGACGTTTTTGCGCCATTTGATTGTTCAACTCGTGCAAAAGATGAACGTCGGCGGCGGTCGATAATCTGCGCAGATCAGTGTAGACGACGTGGGGGGCACGTGAAGAAGATTTGAATTCGGTTTCGGTTACGGTTACGGGTTGGAATGTCGTACGAGTAGATAGAAGATGGGTATTTTGCATAAGTTTGTTTGCTTTGAGATTGAATACTTTTTTTTTTTTTTGTTTTTGTTTTTATTTTTGCTTTTGTATGATTTGCTATTTTTTTGTTTGTTTGTTTGTTTGTTTGTTTATGGTACTTTCACTTTTATAATAATTGCAATGGTTCTGTTTTGTACACGAAACGAAAAAAATAATAATGCAATAATTGATTAAAGGGTTGTTGGTTTGTGCGAATTTTTAATGGGGTTATGTACGAGTTTGCTAACATGAGGTGTTCGATGCGGAATGTTGCGCGAAGAACCTTGGGGCTGTTTTGATTTATTGATTTCATTTAAAGTCTTTTATTACAAACTCAAGTTGAAGAACAAAATTTAATCTTTGTCTAGCTATGACACTATAAGGACATATAAGTATAAAGTCCTTATATGTACAAATGTCCAGTTCGAACTAAAATCAAATCCATTTCTTTCTTTCATATTTTCTAAGCAAAATTGCATGGCTGCATTTGCTTGTATTTATTTACACATATAGAAGAATCTCCATATATAAAGTTATCATTTGTATTCGCCTCCCAGATCTAACAAGTATTAGATTTCTCAAACGCTCATAAAAAAAATTCAACAATATCGTTTTTTTTATTAAACAAAAATATTTTTTCGACTCCCAGTTTAACAACTAAAAATCTAAAAATTTTGAAGGACCTTCTTAAATTCTTATTTGAATTCCAAATACTTTTTACAGATTAGTTGCGGACTTTCTTGTTCATTAATTCATGCTGAAGAAAATTTCGTTTTAACCATCGCCCCAGAATATTCCATTTCAAAAGAGTAGTCAACTCGGGAGTATTTCTTTCGCAGCAATTCTTTTCATAGCATATAATTAAAAAACAAATTCATTAAACAAAATATTTAAATGCACTACCCATGGGCTGTTCCAAACAAAGGCATTAGCATTAAAATTCAAAAGCAGCCCCAATATTCTTATGGCCAATTATAATGAAACAAATGTCCAACTAAGTTTGACATGTACGGACGAAACACATTTAAGCCAATAATAAATCGTTAATGGAACAATTTATGTTTGAATTTTGTGGGAACACAAATTTCGACTACTACTGGAATAGCAACTCTAGACACAATACAACACAACACAACAATACGACACGACACTGACTTGACTTGACTTGTCTGAACGCAACTCAACTCAACTTGGATTAATTAAATTTGAACTCAACGAATATGCAATGTGAACTTCTTTAAGCAACATGTAGTGGAATTGTCGTTGATGTTGTTCTTGTTGAATGCGTACCTATCATGTGACGTGGTCCGTTTCGTAACATCCGTGCTGGACAAACTAATCGGACGATTGATTGCACGACGACGTGCCAACAGTGGCACCAATTCAACACCTTCGCCGTTGCCAGCAATGTTGGCGCTATTGTCCGTTGTGGTCTGATTGTTGTTGTTGGCGGCACAATGTCGCCCTCCAATGCCACCAGCACCGGAATTGACTCCGCCTCCGGCACAACGACGCACAAAGCGCGGACAAATTGTCTGTTTGATTGTGTCGGTGAGTTTGCCGGGACTTTGTTGGCCTTTGTTCGGTGGCGATGGATGATGGTGAGTCGCCAGTTTCTTTTGTACCGGTTTTAGAGGACTGGTTATCATGGACGGGCAGGTGCAGGTGCACATCTCACAACAGCGCTGCAATTTCTTGGTGGGACGTGATTTGCGAAATGTCGCTTTCTCTGCGGGTGTCGCGGGATTGTCCTGGTCGAGATCTTTTAGCATTTCTTTATTAGTCCAGCCCTGAAGTTGAAAAGTTAATCAATTGAAATAAGAATTGGAATTTTTGTTAAATTCTTATAATAAAAAAAACGCTCACCAGTGACTTCATAAAGGCGCCACCATCGGCTTTTTGAGTACGCCAGGGCTTGCCACCGGGACCAGCTTTACCCCACGGATCTTTACAGGGCTAGAAGTAAAAAAGAACAGAAGAAATAATGTCACTGCCGCCATGGACAACACTGACGAATCTCACCGGCTTTTCCATTTTCATTGCCAGTTTCTTCTTCTGCGGCGGACTTTTTGTGCTGGTTGTCGTCTGGACTTGGGCATGCATTATCGGACACTTGTCATTTTCCATGACGACAATTTTCTCCAGCATCGGCTTGCCCTTGCCAGGTGCCGTCGGCTTGTAGCGCACCTCAATATCAACGTGTCCTTTATTACGAAACGACATTGATGGGTGATCTTTGAGGGTGATTTGCAAACTCTCACCATTTTTACTACAGCCAATCGCACCAGGCGGCGGCATACCAACATCGCGTTCGCATATGGTGACTGTACTGCCGGCGCCGGGGCGAGCACTCTCATGATGATGCACGGTGTGAGCGTGTGTTGTAACACGCGGCGGCACATGATGATGATGGTGATGATGATAGGCTGCGACCGGATCGTGACATTTTTTACGCTGCGAGAAATAGTCGCTAAACCTACAGGGCTGCAGTGAGGTTAGGCGATGAGCCGCACCCTGGGTAAGAGTACAAACCGTTAATATTGTGGGATATACAAAAATGTGTTTTCTTTACAATTGTTTTTGTGGAATGCAAGCCAACTGCGGTTATATCCTTGCGACGCACATCTTGATTCGGTGCACCTCCGCCTGGACGCCCCCACGGGCAGTGTTTAAGAAACATGTCATAATACTGTTATGGAAAAGAAAATAAGTATTGTGGAATTAGTATAAATAAAATAAACAATTACGAACTTTAATAAAATTTTGAAGAAATCAGAAATATTCCAAGACTTAAGTCTAATTTTATTATTCTTCGCAATTTAAACTTAGTTGGCAAGATGTAGAATTAGAAAATTGTTAAATTTATCAACAATATTCTAAATATGAAAATAAAATCCGAATTCTGTTGGATAAAAACTAATGAGATATCGCCATGGACCTGATTTGAAACTCGCAAAACTCTAATAGAACGAAGAGAACGCATTTAACTGTGGTACAAACCACTCTAACAAATTTCGAGTTTCCAAGTTTGAATATAATTTAGACTTGACAATTCGTTCCTTATGATACAAGCAATCTGTAATCAAGCTGTCGGTAATCAAGATTTCCTCACGATCCAAGATTTAGAATATATTTTACAGGCGCCTTATAATAATATTAGGATTCCATTAGGTCTATACTACAATATTTAAATTGAATCTCTTGTCTAAATATATTCATAGCACAGGACATAACTTCGTTCAGTTTATCTCTAATTAATCTATCGCATGCTTATGTTTAAATATTAGATTAATCCTTATCAATTAACTTTAATATTAAGTATGTACGAGTATGTACACCCTGCCGTACAGTTAGTTTCAAACTATTTACTAAATACTTGGCTGAATATTTGCCACACATTGCTCCTCATTCCAGCTTGGTCCTGCTATTTTCATGCTTGCAGCTACTTAAGGAGAGAATTCGCAATTTGTTGTCAGTCGTCTGCTGGCTCAGCAGCACGTGCAGACAGAACTTCCTATAGGGGAATGCACAGGTATGTATGTATTATGTAAGTATGTAACAACATGTTTTCCTTTCAGATTACTGTAAGTCTACTTTTTTGTTTTTTGTTTTTGGTTATTAATAAATATTTCGACATTTCTAAATTTATACTCCTTCGTTCATTTGTTTGTAGTTTTGTAGGTTGTTGTTATAGTTGCAGCACATTCACATTCACATTGGCATTATCGTATTTCTGCCGCTGCTGCCTTTCTGTGCAGCTCTGCGCCCACTTTTTGCCTACTTTGATAAGCAAAGTACTTCGACTCCGACAAATGAAAACCCAGTCACGCAATTGTTGCAAAGTTGGTGGCATTCCACATCAGGATTTTCATATTTGGGTTTATTTGAGTTTATGCGAGAAAAAAACAAACAACAACAACAACAAAATCCAAAAATAAAGCGGAAAAGTGCTCCAGTCAAAATTGTCAAGTCGCTTACAATTTTGATTGGTTGGATTGTGTTGGATTGGATTGGGTTGGGTTGGGTTAGGCTAATATAGCACGGCATGTCGAAAAGTGGATTTTGATTTGGAAATGGTAATCGTATTGTGAGATGCAGGTTAATGACCTTTTCCATTTAATGCTTCAAATAACGGAAGTATGCACTGCATATAATTTTTTTAATTAAATTATGTAAGTTGTGAGTCTGCCTTTTTTCACAGAGGTCAATGAACATCTTCTAACTTTGGTGAGATATGTTTAAGGAGTTGACTCAGTTGTCTGTTGGAAATAACTGAATACAAAATAAAAATTTATTATTTTAAACGATTTTCAACGAGTATGTTAAAATAAAAAAATGACTGACAGACAGACAGACAAAAAACTGGTATACATAACTAGTGGAATCCGTATTTGAACTTCATCAAGATTTTAACTCTTCAAAACTAGATTTAACATTAACATTAAAGAAGTGAAGCTCACAATTGTTTTTCTTTATAGCAGAACTCTGAACGGTTCAGTTTTTTAAATCCAAGTCATACATACATATGTATATAACGATATGCTTTTAAGTCTTGTATAGTAACTAATACAAAACATAGACAAAGAATTAGTACAAGCTATACCAAAACGTATGTAACTTTCTAGATTTTAAATTGTTTTTGTTTATATTTGTTGTATTTTGTAAACAATTACCAAATAACTTTAATTAAATAAATAATCATAAGTTCTATTTAGAGGTTAGTATAAAGTAAACAAAGTATATATTGAATTATATACAACACTTAGTTCACAGTTTTATTTTCTTTAAAACATTGCAATCGGAACTTCTGCAATTAAGTTGATAACTTTAATATTAAAACCAACTTATTTCAGACTTAACTCCAATTGAATGAAGTGTAGTAAGTGACTTACCTCTTGTTTTTCTCTGTCCTTGCGTGCGACTTCCTCGGCCTTTCGACGACGCCACATCCGCATGCTTTCCTCCGCGTTTTTGCGTTCCATCAGGCGTTTCTTCTCGTCGCACCACATCAACGGATGTTCGATGTGGTCGTGACAGAAGGCGCCCATCTCATCGCTTGTCGTCATTATGTCTGCTGTACCTAGACTTCTCCTAATTAATCCGAGCACCTACCAATGCCACATCTACCGATGTGCGAAAAGGACTGAAACCAATCGCGATACTCCGAAAGTAAGCGCGCTTCACTCAAATATTGCCACCGAACTGAAACATCTTGTAGCTCAACACAGGCCGTGAGGTTCCTCCAAATTGCGGTTCCAGCAGCGTAACCAACCGTGCCAGGTACGACGCGATTTCGAGCAAGTAAGCGCGCGCCCAAAATCAATAAGGCTAGAACCAGCGCTGCTGCCAATGTTTTTGGCGCGTTGTCTTGACGTCCGCTGAGCAGACCCAACGTGGCAGTAGGTGCACGACTGCATGTGCGCGTTTATTTATAGCCTCCGACCCAACCAGCAAGCAAGCAAGTATGCTAGCAAGCGCCCAAGTAGGACCTAGGCTAAGAAGCGGCCCAAGTCAATTTGCATTGGCAAAGGTGTTCATTGCTCATTCAGAATTGTTTGTGAGCGGTTTTATGTGCTTTGCTTGAATTGCGTTTCTTGCTTTGCGTTGAGTGTCCTTGAGTCTGCTTTCTTGTATTACGGTAGGCAGGCATGGGACTAACTTGATAAAGGGTAGCCTGGATTTTTAAGGGTATTCAAATATTGCCAATAGTCGTGAGCTAACACGAAATGTTGTCTTATCATGGGCTATAAACGAAAACCGTGTAAGACAATGTACAACTAGTAAAAGAATCATGTTCGGCAATGCCGAAGCTCATATACCCTTCGCCAATTCAGTGACACAATTCCTGACAAAATTTAATTTTGAGAAAGATTTGAATGACAAACTTAAATTGTTTATTTAATTTGCAACCCGTGTTCCACCAGGCGCCCAAAATATTAAGTAAGGCAGAAACGAAAAAAGCTAATTTCGGTTTTTTCTCTTTCTCTTTCCTTCAGATCGCATTAACACACAATAGTTTTGTTTTTGTTCGGCTTGTTCCTTCCTCTCTTGCCAATGCTTGTGCGAAAGATCTCTCTTTCTTGTAACGGAGAATCAATTTGTTAGTGAAAACAACAACAAGGACTCAATGCGTGGAGATGTGGGGTAAAACATGTTTGTAGTTGTTGTTGTTGTGAGTTCGAATGAAATGTTCGCCATTTTAATTTGGCAGCGTGCTACTTTCTTTCTAAGTATGTGCGCCTAGTATGAAAAAAGAAAAATTGTTCAAAAATTAAACTCAAACTATTTCAGATATTTCTTCTGCTCTGAGCAAGAACCGATAAATCCAAATTTAGAAAAGATTAGTTTTCTTATGATTCTTATCCGATATCATATTAGAACTGCATATCTGCATGGTTTGTATGGGAGTGGGTAGTAGTTTTGGTCCGATCCGATCTAGCCTGCGCTTGGAGAATAGGAGCTCGCATACCAAATTTCAGCTGGATAGCTCTTAAACTACGGCTGTTATCCCTGGGACTGACAGACAGACAGACATACAGACGGGCGGACGGACAGACATCGTTAAATCGACTCAGAATCCACGCCCCATTCTGACTGCAAATAATGAATTTTTTGTTTGATTTAAAGAAACTCTTGATTAAAATTAACAAATATAATCCATGTGCGAATACGATATAGTGGAAGATTCGAATCGTAACTAACGATCGGAATTATAATCGGGATTATACTTCGGGCTAATCTAGTTTAGTACCACGTACGTATCTATGACTATAGTTTCTTTAAAGATTGGTATTTTCTACAAAATGTGCATGAATACTTTTATGCGATTAAAATTTCGCTAGATTTAGCTATTTGCATTGTGAACAGTTTACAGCAGCTGATATCATGTTGTGAAGTGCTGCTTTAGCACTTACTTTACTGACCCTGATTGTATCAGCCAAAGCGGCAAACACATACGAATGCCCCATATACCCACTTACGACAGAGCGTACTCGAACGAGAAGTAGATTAAAATAAACAAAGTAAACTTGTTGATTTTTAGAAAATTCGCAAACAAGAGGAGCTTCATTCTGCTCAATAAACACACAAACAAACAAACAAACAAACAGACAGACAAACAGACATGCAAGATTAAAATCACGACAGGCTGCAGAGGGGAACCCTTGCCTGCGCCAACTTAAACTCTGTTAAATTGCTTGCAGCACGAAAGCAGGACTTCGACACTGCAACAAACAACTTGCCAGCCATTGTTTGCATCGATATTAACGTGGCTCATGTTGTGCCAACAAGCTGAATACATGCCAATGAAGCTACTCCGCCTCCATCCAAACATTAGTTTATTTTTTATTTATTTATTTATTAAAAGACTCAACATTGCGCCACGCTGCTGAAATGGATTCAATTTCCCGCGTATTCTTGTCAAGCGACAGATGGTGCTTTTGTCTGCCGTAAATGCGTCGAAAAAGGGGCGCACTGGCAGACGCAAGACAGGCAGACAGATAGAACAGTATTTATTTATTTGTTCCACTTTTCTATATTCAAGTGGGTCGCTGACGATGGCTCCACTCTACTTTGAATCACATATTTAAAATAAAATCCTGCACCTAGGGAACTCGTTTCGAAATTTTGTTGTTCTACAACTCTCAGTTGGGTTGTCCGCTCTACGTTTGAGCGTTTTAAATATTAAAGCAAATTTTCTTAACTAGTGAAAAATCGTTTTTAAAAATGTCTTAACAAAATTGTGTGTTTTTTTTATTTAAATATCGTCATAACAAATTATTACAATTTCCAAAAACAACAAATGCTTAAAAATAGTTGTAGTTGTGATTTTTTTTCTCTTCATTTTCATTTTCATTTTCAATTTGTAAATATGTATACAAAAAGCGAACAATTTGTGTTCTAAACTTGATCCATACAAAAGAAACAAAACACGTCACGATTTTAGTTGTAAATGTAAACTTTGACTACAACAAAATTAAAAATTTTACATTGACTATAAAGTGTATTATTTTTATTTTTGTTTTTGCTTTTAGAATTATGCTTTTTTTTATGTTCCTGTTGTTTTATTTCTTTTATACATATTTATATATTTATAAGGAAATTGTAGTTTAGGACAATTTCAAATGGATTCCGTCACTTGTTGTTGTGCCTAACATATATATATATAACCGAATTGTTTTTGTGGTTTTGTTTTTTTTTATGTACAAACTATGTACATACATATTCTACATAATATTTGTGAGTTTTAGTTGTTGCAACTCTGTACATTATTTTTTAAATAAATTTAGCTTAATTTTTTGTTTTGTTTTGTTTTGATTCACTTGTTTTTTTTTTGTGTTTTTTTTTACATTTATGTGTTTATAAATTATTTACAATGTCAACAAACCTTACGAACTAATTCATATCATAATTATCATATTTTTTAAATTAGTTTTTTTTTTTTCATGTGCTTTTCTTCTTTTTATATGCAAAAGTTTCTCGTAATATTATTATGTACTTTTTTCGTTCTATTTCGGTTTCTTTTCTTTATATTAGTAAGAATATAAAAATCTATTTATAATTTATTTTGTATTTTGTTGTAAGAATTATTGTTGTTGTTGTTGTTGCTGTTGTTGTTGCTGTTCTCGCATTATCTTTTATGATTGCTGCTGTTGTTGTTGCTGTTGTTTGAATATTATTTCAAACGATTGAGAACTAAATCGGGGACCACTTGCAGCCCCTTCTGATAGGGCGACTCGGTCAATTCCTGCGCTAATCGTATCGCTTCGATGCAATGCTTCTTGGCTAAGAATCGTGTCTGCTCAAGTCCGTGCGACTTGTGAACCAATTCGAAGGCACGTTCGCAGTCGCCTGGCTCGCTAAACCGCCGCATAATCATTGGATTCAGTTCGGGATACTAAAAGAAACACAATTTCATTATAATTTGTTAGTTACGTTCTAAAAGATCAAGTGTGAAACTTTAACTATAACTGAATATGTATATATGTTATATAATTGATATTGATTTGATAATTTGGACAGAGAAAGATATAAACTTATGTTAGAGATAAGATTTGGCTCACCGCCAAATTAAAATGGCTAAACGATTTGTATCGTAGTTAAAAGGTTATTAGATTTTCCATTGATTCCAATTAATTACAAATGAAAATTACCAATTTTAGATTTATATGTAAAACAATCGAATGCAAATAAACAAAACTAAAGACAAGCATTTAAACGAAAGTTGTACCCAACATTCCACATCGATTGGGTAACATCGTCCGCGTAAGTGTTGCGCCGCTATGCCATAATTCGCTGTTCCAAGCAAACGCTTCATTCAACTTCACGTCGTTGTTTTGAATAATTTTCAAACAAATAGTTTGGCAAATTTGGCTCAATTTCAATTATTTAATTATGCTAAACGTGCACTCAAATCTATTTTTTTTCTTTTTACCGTACACATTCAAATTCGCTGCGATGCGCCAAAATAGCAAATAAAGCTGCCTCCTTTCCGCAGGCACCGCTCGGCTCCCTGCAACACATTTCAAACCGCGTGCAACATTGCTGTCAATTTACGAGCAACCGAAATGGCTTCGCAAACGCCATCTGTCACTCTCGAACGCAACTAAAGCCCAGCGAAACTTTTAGACAAGAGGCAAGAGACAAGAGGTGGCTGCAGCGAGAGGTTGTGCATATTTGGCGCTTCAGTGCAGTGTTGCACCACTTTTTGAAATGCACCGCGCCGCACCTGTCTGTCTGTCTGTCTGTCGAACGAGTATTGACAATTGACGCACAAAGCGAACGAACGAGCGAGCAAATGAGCGGGCGTTCGGTCGGTCGGGTGGGCTCCCTTTGCGTGGTGCTGCTCCCTCCTGAGCTGCGGCATAAATTGTCAAGCGCAGGCAGCAAATATGCGCGACACGTGCGCGCCAGCCGCGCCGCATATCAATTACGAAAACTATTTAATTTCGTTGGTTGCATTTGAAGAAGATTACGTGCCGCCGCTTTAAAGCAAAGCCCAGGAGTGAGGAGTTCGTTTGCTCGTTTTAATTACTTTACTTTACTTTTTTTTAATTTTCATTTTAACTATTTAATTGTTTGAATTTCATTTTGGTTTTCAATTATTATTAAACATATAAGTTAAAAGTCAAAGCAAAGTTTTTTATTAGAAAGAAAGGACTTCAGCTTCAAATTAACAGTTAATATTAAGATGCAGTGGGGGATTAGGAAGTTGGGTTCGAAATTGACAATTGATGATTTGTTGAAACTTTAGATTTGTTTTGTTGCCGAGAGCTGAAATTTACTTAAACCAGGTTTATCAATCGAATAGCCTCTATCAACATTTTGGTTCCATTATGGTCAATGGGAACTAGAGCGGAGGATGATCATTAATCAAAAACAAATCTTACAGTTGCTTTTGATTCTTGTTTTAATAGCTCTTCATAATCTTCCTCGCTTTATTAGATAATTAACTTTTTCGCGAATTTTGTTAAAACTTTTATTTACTACAAATCGGATTTGTAGATCCCGAGAAATTCCACTTAACAAATAACGAAACAAAATTGTTTACGATTAAATTAGATCGCATGTGAATATATTAACATGTTTTAAAATGCAAAACTAAAATATTCACTATATTAAATTATACATCTTAATCACACAAACATTTTCAATTGAAATGTATGGCAGCACGATCGTTATCTAAGACCGAATCTGACCTAATCATTCACTGATGCCATCCACATTTGAATGCACGCACTGCAATGCGATATAAATCATTTACTTACTCATTGGAATATTGTCAAGTAAAACAGACGGACAAATAGGCCAACCCATCAATATTTGCATTCCGACATAAATTCCCATCAAAAGTGCATAAACAAAAAACAACAACAACAAAAACAAAGTAAAAGCCGCGACAAGATGATCAATTGCAAGTGCCCAACGAATTCAGGAAGTGAAGTGAAGTGCAGAACGTGCACAAATTGCAACAATTTATAATAAATTAATTAACAACAATAAAAAACAATAAAGTTGTTAACCTAAAGCAACAACAAAATCGCATCGTACCTTTTCGCATGCGAACAAAACCGGCGCCGTTGCGAGGCCCAGCTTCAGGTCAGCAGCTGTGGGTTTGCCCATGGCTTCCGTCGACGAGACAAAGTCCAGCATGTCGTCGACCAACTGAAAGGCCAATCCAATATTTCTGCCATACTGGAATGCAACTTCAGCGACATTGTCATCGGCCTCAGCAATGATCGCTGTCTGCAAAGACAACAAAAACAATAAACAACAATAATCAAAAATAAAACTTGAATATATTAAGACAAAAACAAAGCAATAACAAAACAATAGCAATATTGCATTTAGTGCATATTTGGTAACGCTTCACTGCATCGCGGTGAGTATCTGCCATAACTAGGGTTCGGAGTTTTCAGAGCTTCTCCACATTTCTGTAAAACGTTCAATTTCATGTTTTATGTTCGATTTGCTTTTAAAAGTTGTTTATGATTGAAGCATAATTTGACGTTGAAAACTCCGAATCCGAATTCGAATCCTAACCTTAACTTGACTGAACTTACCGCCTTGAGAGCGTTCGCAATTAGCGAAGCCGTCTTCCTGTACGTCTTTGTAAGGTAGTGTGCGAAGCGTTCGTTTTCGGTTTCCTTCGAGCCGAGCTGCATGAATTCGCCTTGAACCAGATCGGTCAAAATCTACAAACACGAAAGAGAAAAAGCAACAAAAACAAACACGCAGAATTAGCGGTCAGAGTGGATCGTAAATAACAGTACTTATTACAATAATTTAATTGAAATTAAACTCGAACTTAAAATTACGAATTGAAACGGAAGTAAGATTAATTTGTATTAAGTGGATGTAAATTTTTACAAGCGTGTAACTTTGAGCATATTCTTCAATTAACAACTTTTAAAGTGTTTCAGTTGTACTTTAGCCATGTTAACCACAACAGTCGACAACAAAACAACAACAAAATTAACAGTAACAACAATTCGACAAGGTAGAATCAATTTTAATGGCCACAGCAGCCTTGATTTTTGAAAAACTTCAACACGAATTATGCAAGTTTTTGTATTGTTTCAATTTATTTTTTCGTTGTTGTTGTTGCTGTTGTTGTTTTGTTTTCCTTTCGAGTCGATGTGAAAGCGGATTTTAAGTTTTTTAATGCAGTTTAAAGTTTTTGCAAAGTTTTCTGAAGTTCAAATTTTTCACTTTTGTGTGCTTGAATGAAATAAAGAAGAGTTCACTCGAAATTTGTACGTGCTCTGGTGGTCGCTCCTCGTGGTTATAGGAAATCAATTAATTTTCGAATTTTCGTCAATTGATTGGTTCAATATTCTGTTAAAATTTAACATTATTTGAGCGCAATTTCGTAATTTTATTAACTATTAAAATTTAACTAGTTAAAAAAGTCAAAAAGTTATTACATCAATTATTGCTAAAACAGTTTTTAAATAAGCAAATTAATTGAATTGAAAGTTGATGGGAATAAATTGTTTACAACTATTTCGGACTCATCTAAAAAGCTAACAAAGACAACAATTCAATGTTGCTATAAATTAATTTATTTGTTGTAACTTAATATGAACGTGGCAGCAACCACGTGAAAGCGTAAAAATGTAGAGTGAACCAGCCTTAATTGTTGCAGCTTAAGAGCAATTTAAGCAACAAATCTTGGAAGGTTTGTAAAGTACATCAACAAAACTTTCAATTTTGTTCCATATTTTCTGCAGCATCTGCTTTCAAACTGAAATTAAAGATTAAAGAAAAACTTAAAAGAACTGCAGTGAAAATGTTTCCAAAGTTCTTTGGTTGTTAATTTTGTTAATATTTTATTTTACCAGAAGGGTTTAACCAAAAAGAAAATGGGTTACTTAAACCTGCATTAAAATTTCTTTTGGCAGTTTGTGGAATTTTTTTTATAAATAATTAATTGAAAGCATAAACGATAAAATCGTTTTTATTATTGACCAGTTCAATCTTTCACCGCCGTTGGTTAACGCATTTTGGCCACTTCTGCTCAGCTTTTAGCTTCAATCAATATTTTGATCACGTTTTTTGAATAAAAGTAGAATTTAAATCCTCATTGGGGAGTTTTTATGCCCAGAATGTTAATATTTTTAGTTGTAGCGAAACGGATACAACTGGTTGAGATTTTTGCTTAATGATATCAACGGGAATAGCCCATCATAACAAGCGCAAAGTATCTGGCAAGACGTCAGATAATTTAGCAGGTTTTACCAAAGAGTGTAAATTTGCAAAGAAGACCATGGAATAGTGTTGTTCAATTCTTTTACATATGTGAAAGAAATCCAGCTTTTATTAATGGATTTGTTTTTGGTAATGTACTACATATAAAAGGAAATTGTATCTTTAGTGTGTATCTAGATACAGTCAGTCGAGTGTTTATTTATATATTTTGCAATTTCGCTGACTGAATATCAAAATGAAATATTTTTTGAAACTTCGCAAATGTTTCTCTCTATTCATAGTGTAAAATTAACTGTTGGAAAATGTAACAATGTAAATTCGAGTAGGAAATTTTCTTCTTAGCTTTCTGTCGGATTTTCGTCAAGCATTTGTCACAAAACTGCGAAATCTGCGACCTTAAAATTGCGTTAGTTGCATAACAAGTCAAAGGTTTTTTTTGTTTCGATATTCGTCAGTTAATTGACAGTTTACTGGCGGCAACTGTGATCAACAACATCAACTGTCAGAGTCTATTGACAATCGTAAAAGCGTACGCGAAGCGACCAAAGACGCTGCCGGCAAATTCACCGCAAACATTTATAGATAGTTTTTTTTTATTTTAAATTTTATGACGGCACACAAACGGTTGACAATCGCTAAGCTATTAACTTGGTCAAAATAGTGTGGCACAAATGTAAATTGTCTATAAAATTTTCAATTTGCGTTCGCAAGAGTAATTTACAAAAATTTAAAACAATCGCAAGTGATTTTTTTTTTTATTTTTGTATCTGCGAAAATGCGAAATAAAGAAGTCTAAAAAATGAGCTGCAACGTTTTTTTTACGAGAGGCTTTTAGACGACTTTGCGGTTGCTGACAAATTTTGCACTTGAGCTGAATTGACTAAAACAAAACAATATCCAAAAAGTTGCGTAGCTTTGTGTGGTTTTTTTTAAAGACGCCTCGCTTCGTTGTAATTGCTTTTGTGAATTGTTGTTGTTGTTTTTTTAAGGAGCGAATATGTATCTTTTTAGTTATTTGGTTTTGTTTTTCTAATGTTGAAAATTGAAATTGAATTCGCATTCCCCTACGAAGGCGAAGCTGCATTTTTGTGACGCTCGTCGTCGACGGCGGCGGCTTTTACTCGTACTCGTGGCGACGGTCGTCATCGCTTGTCAGTGTCGCACTTTTTTGACCACAAGTGTTAATTAACATTGACTCTTGTTTTTTTTTTTTGTTCGATTTCTAAAGTATTTTGGCCAAATTAGTTAAATAAACTATCTTATTCATTATGGCGAATTTTCGTATACTTATTTTTATGGTTAACAGATTTTTACTTTATTTTTTTCAATTCTTTTTTACCTTGGCTATCCATCGCCATCTAAATCGATCTTTATGCTTCACAAGATTCGTTTTTGTTTGAGAAACGTTTTCAACTATTTGCCCAAAATGTTTACATCTTCTTGTTAGCTGTTGGATTGGAGTTTGGGATTGGCTAAAGATTACCGAAGCTAGTTGCTTGAAATATTCTACTATTTTTTTGTTGTAGGTACTGTAGGAACTTTTATATATTTTTATGTTTGGTTTGGAAGAAAAAGATTGCCATCAATTGATTGAATAAGTTTCATTTATGTGATTTTACTTGTGTTTTACAAATGTCTTCAATAAAAAATATCATTTATGACACTTCATTTTGTAGACAAAAGGGGTACCCTTCAAGAATACCCAAGCACCAATATAAATATGAAATTGAATACTCCGGAGCGAAGCTAATAATAAAACGATCTTTTATTTTTAATACAAACCGAAAAAATTAAACCTCTGAAGAACTTTGTTAAGGACTTCAGTACCACACAAAATCATGCTTTACTTTCGTTGATAGCGTTTGCCTATCAAAAAACTAGTTAAATACTCAATATCATTCCGAAATTAAATGTTTACAAGAATACTTTTTAAAAACTCACAACAATTCCTTGGAATGATTTTTCGGTGCATGTTTTAGAAACTCTTCGAATAGGATTTTCACTTAAATAAGAAACAAATAAAATGTTAAACAACAAATTTGAAAATTAACTTTAATTTATGCTTTTTGCTTTCAAGCGGCGATATTTTATTTTAAACGAGTACCATTTATCCTAATTTCTCAATACTTGGCAACCTTTTGAGCACTTGTCATTGTCACAATCACCGCCAGTACTGCAACAATATTAGCAACAACAATGGCAATAACTCAAGCATGCGGAAGTATCTACAGACTTGGCAACGGATTTAAAACGCTTCTCGCACAACAGACGCGCCAAAAATACACAAATTCAAATTATGCAATATTTGCGGTGGCGGTTGAAAAGAAGAAGAAGAAAAAAGAGCGTTTTTTCGCACTGACAACTGGCGGACACAAGCTTAACGAAATTGAAAAAAAAAAAAAAAACACTAAAAAAGTGATGCTTACAAGATGCGTGAATCGAGATAAAAACTAATATTTAAATTAGCCACACCTAATGACCACCGGAACGAGACGAAGTCTTCGACTGCGTTTAACTGAAAATTCAAAATCAAAACCAAATAACGCGATTTTGAAATCGTTTCGCGACGACAACGATTGACTTTTATGGTCAACATGATGTAGACCAGCAGAGATCAGGACCGCCAAACCACTTAGTGCCACTACCACACACACATACACACACACATACACACACACACTCATTGTTGACATTAACAAACATTGTGTAAATCGCATAGACCCACCTGTGAATGAATGAATCTCACAATCGGTTTCGTTTCAGATTTTCGATTACATCAACAAAACCGTTCGGCGGTTGGATCTCTCATGCAAATTTCTAGTAAAACCATTTCTTTGTTATTGTTGTTATAGTATGACAAATTAAATTTATGCTTAACAAAAAATCATAAAACTGGGAATTCGTTTCGTTTTGTTGTAACTATGTTTGTATATATGTATGTGCATACATATGTAAAGCCTCCCTTTACGATTGTGCCGAAATGCCGAAAGTAAGCTCCAACATGAAATCGACTTTTTTATATTGTACGAGTATGCATGAGGCTTATGAGAATTGTTGAGATTGGTAACAAACAAAAAAAAAGAAGAAGAAGAAACTTGCATTTGCAACATAAATTATTCAGAAACGATAATGATTTCGAAGATACGAAAATGAAAAAGAAAAGAAGACAATTCAATAAATATTACGACAAGACAACCTCAAGAGCAAAAGGTGAATTAACCTTTTTCCTTGAGATTCCTGCAAGCGCGAACATTTTGCCAAATTAAAGTTGTGCCTGTCGAAGACAGGTGGCTCCTTTTTCTTTTCCAAGTAAATTATTTAATTGTATTAAATTGTACTCGTTGGCTACAGTAGCTCCATATCGACTTATTTTAGTTTTAATTTAATAAATCCTTTTTTAAGGTCTTATTTCATTTGTAATTTTTCAAAACGTAGCTACCAACTATTTGAAACTTCCTATACAAACTTTATTTAAATTAAAACAACTTCAAAATAAATCTGTAACTTTTAATTTGGTTTAGTATAGATATGTTCAATTTCAAACTTGTTTAAACAAATATAAAATTCAAAGCTTTTGCCAGCGAAAAGGTGTGACCAATTAAACACAATCTTAAACATTAGGGTCAACGGTCGTTTATCATTTAAAAAAAAAATCTGTATTAAAGTGTCATATCTGACATACTTATATTCCATCAATTTGTCGAAGAAAACTTATATTTTACTTCGTTATTTGACATACAAAAGACGCTTAACCCATTTTTAGAACTAAGCAAAAAATAAATAAATCACCTGCGGTACTTTTTTCTTCTTCTTTTAAATTTCCTATAGTAACTATCGCCCGTTTCGAGATGTTAATTTGCTTGTTTGTTTGTGTTTGTGTTTGTATATTTCTAGCCACACGCAAAAAACAACGCCTTATGCAAATTTTAATATTTTCATGCGCATGCGACAAAAGTTCTTTGAACCTATCTTCTTCTTCTTATTTTTGTTATTTTGTCTAAAATTGTTTGACCATTTGTTGTGTGTGTAAAGCACCACATTTAACCGTGTCGGCCAAAACTCACCTGACTGAGAATTATCGTCACATCGTCGCTCTTCAGACGAGAAATCATAATCGAAGCAACCGAGAGTATGTAATCACCAGCCATTGTGACCTGCAAAAGATACAAATAAAAAAAAAGATTGATATACAAATGAATGGATTAAAAAAATTACATTTGAATTCGTGAAATTTCACTGATTCATCACAATGGATTCATATCGAGGGGGAAACACTTAACGTAACATATCGTCACATTTAGAGTTGCGTCACTACAATTGCAACACAAACTTAACCAAACCTTTAAATTATGTTCTATGAAACCGACTTAAGTAGAAATCGATCGATTGCAACAAGAACGACACATCTCGAAATTTGTCAATAAAAGTTAAAATAAAGACAAATTAAACTTCATTCGAATGATTTAATTTTTTTGGTATAAAATTCTGAAGAAATACATTTTTAAACTAATTTTTGATGCATGGAAAATTCTGAGATATGTCGTTCTTTTCGCAAGCGATCTAAATAGAAGCTTAAAAGAAATGACCGAATTAAAAATATAACAAACAAAGGAAGAAATTGTTTCTCTCTTTCAAATTAAAAAAAAAATGTATTTAATAAATATATACTATGTAGATGCACATTTTCCTCTCTCGCTGGATACAAAATCATCGACCACTTACGAGTATAAACAAAATCGGTGCAAAAATTGTTGTTGTGGGAAACGGGCATACGTGAAAAATGTTAACGTATTTGCTTTTATTTAATAGCTTTACAATTTTATGTTATTGGCTTGAAATCAAAAATGACGAAATTAAACTTCTCGTGGCCAAGACTCGACTCGGCAAGTGCCATGCTATTGGCCGCCTTTGAATCACTGAACGATCCGAAACGCTCGATGCAGTTGTGGTTATTGTAATTTTTCAATAAAAAATCGTTTAAAGCTGCTTTTAAACTGGAAAATTGTGTTTGGAAAATCGCGCCTTGGCACGCGCGTTTTTCGGTTTTCAGATACGAGTACAAAATTCCTTTTTCGTTCGAAAATAAAATTTCCTAATCAGTTGCTGAAGGTCTCTGTTCGCCAGAGCAATGGAAATTGCGCACAAACAAGTCCAAGCAATGCGAACGGATCGCTCGCTTGCTCGCTGGCAATAAAGTCTGAATTTAATTCGTCGTTAAGTGGAGTAGTTCGAGGCGTAAGATTCGCTTGGCGACTTGACTTTGTGGCCACCACATGCCGTCGATTTGGTTCGACTTGAATGTTTCCAGTTTTGTTGAAAAAGAGATTTTGCTTTTATTTTCGTTGTTGTTGTTGCAGTTGGCAGTAGCAGACAGCGTTGCGCAACCCAGAAGTGGAATTGAGTATTGCTAAACGGTTACAAGATTATAAGCTGACCAGATTTTGTTTAGCGAAATTTTAAAATCTACATAAAAAGTAGAGCCTGAAATTGAGTTTTTTTTTTTGTTTAAATATACATAATTGGTAAAATGTATTGCTAATAGTCTTCAAAAAATCAAATAAAAATCTGGTAGTAGAAGCAAAAATTAAAAGCTTAAACAATGCATTAAAATCATGTGCCAATACGACTAGCAAGCAAATAAAGTTCACGATTTGTATACCTCAACTTGTGGATTTTAAATGCAAACTGATGGTAAAATCCGGCAATAAAAATTTAAAAAATATAAACAACAACGACAAACGAAGATGGAAACAATAGTCAATATATGCAAATCGCATCGGGTAATTAATTATGACATACGAGCATATCTGATGAAATGTTGTAAGTCATTCACGCACACAGATGGACTGACAGAGAGACCGACAGAGCCAAGGACCGAAATGTGCGTGCAACAATTAAAATGCAAATTCGAGTCATTATGTCAACTGACAACAAACTGAACCTAAAACAAAGATTCCGTCAAGACAATTAAAGCCTTTCGGCTGTATGCAAGATCAGAATACGATTGTCGTATTTGTATTTGTATTTAAGTTAAATTTTTGACTAAGCTTACCTTTTTATGATTCCAGAGCGCATTTACGCTGGGCTTGCCGCGACGAAAATCCGCCGCATCGATAACGTCGTCGTGCACTAAACTGGCCGAGTGCACCATTTCGGAGAAGAGTGCGATTTGACGCTGCTTGTGGATCAATTGACTGAAAAAAGTGCCAAAAATAAGAGAAAAAAGAAAAATGAGGTTAAAACGCTATGACAAGAGTTGCTGGCTAAACAAATTAAAAAAAACGTTCGTTCAATTCAAATGAGCCTCATTATTGACAACATAAGCGGATTTATTACCCTTGGCTCATTTACGCAATGATGGCTCTATTACAAATAAATAAATAAATCCATTGCAAAATCTTTGGCAATCGATTTAGTACGGCAATTCAATTCATTAAATAAAAAAATTGCACGTTATTATTTGGAATTGTTTGATCAGTGACGAGACTTGAAGCGTCAAGTAAAATGCAAAAATTCGTCAAAATTATACCCAAATTATTGTATATATAGACATACTATCACTATTTTAAAAGCTTACCTCGATTCTTTGTTCAGATGATAGTTTATCGCTTTGCCCATAAGAATGGTGACCATCGGTCGCAGCGCTTTGCCCTGTCCATCAAAGTAGTACGAGGCAATCTTATCAAGTTCACCCTGACTTGTGCCCTGCTGGAGGATCTGCAAATGCAAAGAGACGAAATAAAATACATACATAACAAACAACAAATTTGAAGTGTGCATTTAATTATTTGGGCAAATAAAATATAAACCCATTATTCATGAATCGTTTAGGTTTTTTATTATCATCTCGCTTTTTTTGTTTTTTTTTGTATGCAGCATTACAACACGTACGCGTACACCTTAAGCTATTTTGTTGACTTTGGCTACGATTTCAAGGTATGATCTATGCGCATATTTGTGTGTGTGTGTGAGTTTTTTTTTACAAATGGAAATCATATTTTACGGAATTCCTACATACGAGTACACACAATTGTTTAATCTGCAACTGATTTCTTTGATAGGATCATAAGTACTTGCGCAAACAAGCTGTCAATTGAATTAGAGACATGCGAAACTATTTCGAAAGATTTGTGATCTGTGATCTGCGCAGTACGATTTAGCCACAATACATTTTACATAATCAAATACTAATCGAAACCTTGATGTAATTTTTATAAAAAGTTAAGCAGACTTTGGTTTTGTGCTTGACTGAAATTAGTTACTTCCTAACGAGATCAGATAAATAAGGAGGAACTCCACAATTTATAAAACAATAATATAAGGAAACTTAGATCAAATAATTTATAACAAAGCACAAAAATAAGAGAACCTTTTCCATAAGTATTTTAAGTTTTGTTCGTTTTGTTTTGAGAAATAAAGATAATTCCGATAGGATTCACATAAAGCGTGAAATCCGAATTTATTGATTACTACTTTGTTGTAAATGAAACAATATCATTAATACTCTATCATAATCTGTAGGACTAACAACTTCTAGGACGGACTCACCTCTCTGACATCGTCGTAAAAGTATTTAAGTTCATCGTCGAGTATGATATACGGATCGATTTGTATCTCTCGCACGGGTCCAGCCGGTTGTTGAGTGTGCACCGAACTGTATCTGCGGCAATTCGTATTTGCATTTGAACACTTTGACTCATTTCTGTTGTTGTTGTTATTGTCTTGCTGAAATAGATGAAAAACGAAAAGAAAAAAAAGCAAACAAATTAGTTAGTGCAAATTAATAATAGTTACCTCAAGTAACGAATTACAATAACAAAAGAATGAACAACAAGAAAACGTAATGAACAACGCGGTAGAATTAGCACTTGCCAAAGTCTAATCACAATAATTCTATGCGTCGCTTTAAGCCCAATTGCCAAAGAGTTTCAACCCCGTCATTTTCTTGGCGGTCTCTAACAGTCACTTAACAACTTTCAATTGCTGCAATTATTTAACAGAGCAATTTAACAGACGACGTGCGCCGGTCGAACAACCTCTGCCACAAGCCACAAAAATGACAGATTTCCAAGTGGCATGAGTGACGATTGACGGGAAACGGCGACGTTTGTTCGCAGAGTGTTAAAATTGTGTACAGAAATTATCACGTTTAAGCCACAGTGGTGCAACTTGTACGATAATGTTAACAAAAACTAAACTAACTGGGAAGCTGGTAATTTAAACAAGATTATTTTTGAAAATTAAATGATTTCATTTCTTTTTTATACATACACGAATGGATTAAAATGTAGATCCATCCAAATTCAGAATTTTTATCATAACTAAAATTCTATCTACCAGATTTTTAATCGATCCAAAATATATAAATCTTAATAAATGTTGAACCCTGGACACCAATTATGTTGTAAACAATGGCAAAACATGAACCCATTTATTATTTTTTTAGACCTGTATCCAAATCCCGTCTAAATCGATTCTTTGTCTATCTGAACGGATTGTTTCAATATACGAGATAAAGAGTAAAAGTTTATATTAATCTAAATAAGTATTTTTTTTTAATTTTAAGACCTGAGTAAATGTCACTGTGCGATGCCAAGAAATTCAGATTTGTTAGTTAATAAGTGGAAAATTACCCCCAAACGAAAACAGACCACAGCGAGACCACAACAATCAGCAATTTGTTGCTGGTGATCGCAGTGGTTGGAGCGACAAACGAGTATATGGGTGCAATAGTTGGATGGATACATTGATGTCACCTCCGACGACCTTGACTGTAATTTCTTTGTTTGCGTATTTATTTTGCAGCTTTAGCTGCTGCTGTTGCTGCTGCTGCGCATGCGTAAACTGTCAAATTGCTGCGAGTCTATTAGCAGCAGCAGAAGCAAGCAGCAGCGACAACAACGACGGCCATAAAATCGACAGCAATCAATTCCGCTACACCGACAACATCGACCGTCGACTACAGCAATCGTTCGCGTTGTTTGTAACTTACAAACGTTGATTAACCCATTGAGACGTCTTAATTTGCACCCAGTTTGGTTTTTTTTCTCTCTCCATTTTTTGTTAACGTCGTTTCGTTGCCAGCGATGTTATCGTCGTCAGCGCGTCGTGTTGTTAGCATATATTTGTTTTCGCTGCTGCTGCTTCTGCTGGTGGTGTTGTTGTTGTTGCTGCTTGTTGTCTACTTGAGCAACAAATGTTGTAGGTTTGCATTTTTATTATTTTTTTTATCGATTCACTTACAAAATTATGTAATTTTTGGTATCCATTTGAAATGAGTTTATTTGTTTTTTCGTACACGAGTAGGCAAATAAGAAATACAAAAATAGAAACCATGTAAAGCGCATGTTGCTGTCAACAGCGACAACATCACTGTCAACAATAACAGCAGCATCAGCATCAGCAGCAGCAAAAGTAGCAGTGACTGACTGTAATATTGATTTGTCTTTTTTCTAGCTAATATTGATCATTTGTGCAAGATCAATACTTGTTAGACTAGAGTTAAAATTGTTGTATTTTGAAGATGTTAGGCCACCAATTTTGAAATAACAACTTTTAAAATATTTAATAAACACTTTTTAGCACACCTAAAATAGTTAAAAATATCAAAAGTTAAATTTACTCCCAATGAATTAACTATAAACGATTATTACACTTAATGAAAAGTTCACAACCGATTCAGTTCGGAGTTATTAATTTTCGCTGTTAATTGAATTAAGTCAATAAGTAATCAACTTTCGCCAATACGTAATCAAAACACAAAAACAACATTTTACCATCAATAGGAAAATACGCGCATGCGCAACGTCACGTAAGCACGACGGACCACAGTAGAACTCAATTCGACTGCAACGCAAAATACAAAAGAGCGCAGATAAAAATGACGATCATGTTGCCTTGTCCTTGTAGTACATCATCATCATCATCATCATCTTCCAAATTATCATCACCATCAATATCATCAACTGCATTTTGAACGGCATGGCAAAAGGAATGCCAACAACAAAAGAAACGATCAATCCGACCCTATATAGTAACCACCGACAATAACCGGCTCAAAAGCGACGAATAACCGCGGATAACTTGTATTCAAATTGCGTCGTGCGGAAAACTGGCTGGCAAGAAGCTGTGTCGTCAAGCGCCCTAATTTGAAAGCGATTTTTCTGTCTGTCTGTCTGTCGCCGCCCTTGGTCACATTCACGCGTTTACCTTTACCAATTCAGCTGCATCCGTCTCGATTGCATTTTGATAATGGCGCAGCGTCAAGTCGATCGATCGATAGTCAATGTGAAAAATATTTTCGACTTTTATGTGGGCTCTCAATGGACCTTATCTAATCTAAACAAAAGTTTGGAATTCTCGATATGCGTCCGAAGTGTTGTTTGCGTTGTTTTTATTGTTTCTCTGGCAAAATTTGGTCAAACAAAACTTTTGTCGCATGGTATGTCAAAATTGTGTTCAAACGAATTTGTTTTACATACTACAACAAATTTACAAAGCTTATTGTGGGAACTTAAGATGACGACTTTTGTTTTCTTTTTATGCATTTTGAAGGCATATTTGGGATATGACCACTTTTGTTAATTTTAATATAAATATCGTTTGCATATGACAATGAACACTTGTAAATTTAGTGTTGGTTAATAATTTTATTGATTTCAAATTGAAAATAATATAAACAACAAATATATTTGTTAACAATGTAAGCAACTGAACCATTCGACAGGCATCAGGATGGTTTTATATATTAGCGATATTCGTTTTCACTAAATAACTTGCGTCAAATTTTATCTTAAAGATATTCTGAAATGATATGTCCTATTGAGTACCGATTTAAGGCAACATGGATATCCACTGTATACCGAGTTGAACGAGAAAGTACATGACCAGTTGAAACCAGGCTCTATAATTCTATTGAGCACGTTAAAGAAGTTATGTATCAGTGTTACACATGCAACATTGTGTCAGTATTCAAGGAAGTGTAGACTGCTGAATATGTTTATCTCTCCAATAAAATCATTTCTTTCAAATTAATAAACTATAGCATATTTCTTTTACATCTCACTAACAATGGTTGATTAATGAAAATTTCACAGATAAAAAAATAGACTCAAAGATTGTTAACCTCGCATTTCCTCGTTTCACGTACACGATGATTACTTTCAACATAAACTTAAGATATATCTAACTATTATACAATATATTTGAAAAAAAAAAAACAAGTTTCAATCTTAAAAGTTTATTGCCATCATTGTGATAATTTAACAACAGGCAACCAATAAAAATCGGCGAAAATAAAAAATCTTTTTAACTGACCAACGAATTAAAGGGAAAAAATTGCGCAATTGCGTAAAAACTAACAGTGAAATATTTTGTATTACAAAAATAAATGAATGAGTGAGTGAGTGATTAAAGCAGTCAAACAATAGGTCGCACAATATTGGACTTATCAGATTTTGACATCTGACAACTAAATTGTGTATTATAACTGTCAAAGCGAACACTTCAAAGTGCGGCAAACAACAAAAAACCGCTAACAACAAATTGAATAAAATTCGCAAAAAAAATTTAATTTTGCCAATATTAGCAATAGCAACTTAAAGTCAATGTGAAAGTGAAGACAAATTGTTAAACAGCAGCAGCAGCAGCAGTACAAGCAGCAGCAACAACATTTCATATTTTTGGTAGTTGATTTGGCGTTGTTGGTCGTTTGCTCCGGCAACACTGAAATGCAGGTTTAACCTCAACCTTAAACGTTACACGTACAAAAGTATTAACAGCAACAACAAAAACAACAACTACAACATCAACATCAAAAGTAGCAACAATTGCAACAACTGTGAAAGAGTTGATTTGTGTCTGCTTTTGCTGTTGTTGTTGTTGTTGTTGTTGTTGTTGTTGTTGTTGTTGTTGTTATTGTAGTTGTTGATTGAAGTTGCTGTTGGTATGTTGTCTTCCTCGTTGTTGTCGCTGTCTGTCATCGTGTGACAATTTTTTTTTGTTTCCTTTTCTTTTCGAAGGAAACTCTTAAATTTTGTTAAAATCGCAATTTATTAAAAAACAACTTCGATATTTGAAGATAAATTTTAGTCAAACTTATTTTCAACGTTTCTCAATACAACTTTTATTTAATTAAATTAACGTAAATTTGGTTCACATGGGAGTCACTCGCTTGTCCAAATTGGCAGACTTCAAAATTTTTACAAAATAATGAAGAAAAGGAGAAGAATTCAGGATACGTTTTTAAGAGTATAGAGACCATCTAGAGAAGAGAAACTGCGGCATGTATTATCCCATTGAAACGTAGGACTCAATCAAGATACGTAGAACAGAAATAGTGGACAAGCAACTGTGACAAGGACTGAAATGCATGTCATACGCGAAACATGGCTACGTTCACTGCAAGGGCTACAGATGAAGCAGGATGAAAGTAGATCTCGAACAAAATTATTAAAAAGGGATCTTAATGACACATTTTGTTATTTTTTACAGTCCTTCATACTAATCCATCGAGAAATTGTTTATAATTATTATTATTTTGCAATGCAAATTTACATGAAATTTTTTTAATCAGGCTTGGTGATCTTTGTTTTATATGTACATACATATATGTATGTATATACAAGTAGCCTACAAAAGAAATACGAAAATTTTGGAGAAGTGGCTATTTGTTTCTCAACATAGTCTCTTTTTAGCTCGATAGACTTGACCCAGCGATGCTCCAACTTCTTTAGCCAGTCTGAAAAATATGTTTTCTCAAGGTCTGCAGTGTAGGCCTACATTGCCCGATGAGGCTAAGTACTTATCGGACCGCCCTCATACAGTCAACTGGTTTTTGTTCTCGATCTCATTTCTATTGGACATAAATATCGAAAACTCGGTGCTCTGCGCATTCTTCAAATTATCTCGTGAAACAAACTATATTTAAAAATTGTTAAACAAATATATATATTTAAACAACAAATACCTAACTGTATATTATGTTAACAGTAATGCAACTATTTTAAGCCAAGTGATAATAACGGTTACATGTTTGAATATTAAATAAAAGCACAACTAAAAGCGCATATTTATTCAATTAAAAATATAAAAAATATTTAAATCGCGTTTAAATTTAAAATAAAAGTAAAAAAAAAAGTACCGCTTAAACTCATTAAAAATAAATCTTTATCGATAGTAAAAATATTAACGATAATTTACGCTAGCTCGCATAAGCTGAAGCATAATTTCCAATACTTTATTTTAGCAGGCAGCGTCAACTGCCAAATAACAGCACCAACTAAACAACAACAACAACAACGAAAACCCAGCTAAGCAACAACATCAACAACAACAATAAATAAAAAATAAATAAACAAACAAACAAACAAAAAAAAAAGCCAATTGACGTTTAACAGGCAACAAACGTCAACCGAGTGTAACGAATATTTTCTTCCTACTTTTGCAGTTGTTGTTGTTGTTGTTGTTATTGCCATTCATTTCTTATGAATTTTCGTTTATCTGTTTCTTATTTTTTCTTTTACTTTTTCTCTCTTTTCTTTCGCTATTTTTTGTTGTCGTTTTTTTCTTTTGCTCTTGCATTTATTGATTACTACCAATTCGCTCTTTTCTCTAGAGTTTGTCTTTTGTTTACCGTTAGCTTTAAAAGTTTTTTATATTTATATATTTTCTTTTCTTTGATTTTGGTTTTGGTTTGCTTTTGCATTACCGTTTCTCTCTCTCTTTTTTTTTGTAAATGCGCATGCGTACGGTCGGCCTTTACAGAAATTGGCCACGGCGTCATTTGACGCTTGGCTCGCGTCATTTTAAGTTGGCGACCAGCTTCGGTTTTTTATTCAACTTAACGCATATTTTCACGATTCTTGCTTTGCAAAAAAAAACAACATCAACAACAACAACAAATAAACTACAAACGCGCACATCATTTCATTTTAATTTACTGCCACTTTTGGCTCTTTGCTCCGCTAAAGTTATTACCAATGATGATGATGATTTTGCAGTGGTTGTTGTTATTGTTACTGTTACTGTTGCTGTTGTTGTTGATTTATTTAAAACGCGTCTCAGTCTAATTTCGATTTAGCGCACATATTGAAAACGAAAGTTTCTTCAATGATTTTGTAATTTTGGTTTCCTTTTCAATGCGAGCCACCGCGAACCAACTTTGCAGGTGATCGTTCTGCAGAGACAGAGTTGCCAAATGATTTTCATTAAATTAAAAAACTGTAAACTTGGCGTATCTTCAATTATAGTTACTGAATTTGCCAAAAAAACTGCAATAAATTAAACTTAGGAAGCAACTCAATCCAAATTTTTTTTTGAAAAATGCTTCAAAAATAAAATATATTATAATTTTGATAATTTCTAATATATACAATAAATTATTTAAACAAAGTTCAATTGAAAAAAAAAAACAAAAAACCGTTAGCTAAGACTTTTTCATAAAAGTTAAACTGAAATAAAATTTTCATTATAGGGTTTCAGGATCTATTTATAAGAAATCTTTTGATCCGTTCCATTTGTATTTGTTAAATGTTGCATTTGTAAAGCATAATTATTTCAATTATTATTACAACAAAGTTATTTGTTGTACAAAGCAAACATTTTGTTTTAATGATAAATTCACAACTTGAAAATCGTTTAAGTATCGGAATCTGCGCCAAGTGATGCCTTGAAGAAGTCAAACTGAAATGATATGCCCCGCGGCGAAGATGTACTCCGCAGCAAGTGCGACAAGAGACTTTCCAGTTGCAATCGATATTTGAAATTGAAATTCGCGAGAGAAAAATGTACCAAATTAATTAAAAGTAGACAAAACGAAAAAAAAAATTATTTAACATAGTTTCGATGGTCTTCACATGAATTGGCGGTGAGTGCGTTAACAATTTCGACAAATTTAATGCGTTAAAACCTAAATACACTTGAAATGCTCGAACAAATATACATAAAGACAGGCAAATAGACAGACAGACAGACAGACAGACAAACAGACAGACAAACGAATAGACAAACAAACGTGCAAAGTTATGGAGACAACCGATCGCTCGCACGATATTTTTGACATATACATATGTACGAGTACATAAATATGTCTGTCCGTCTTTTCTATGGTCAGTCGATCGATGATTTCTTCATAATTTAGAATTTAGTTCAAGAGATTTTCAATTATTTTTTACTATATACTTAAATATGGTCTTCCGTTTGAAACGCCCATAAATAGGCGTGACACTAGTTTGTTGAAGCAATTGCAACTTAAGTCTTTCATAATTAAGAATGACGACTTTTAATCTCAAAATAGAGAATAAGTTCTGATATTTAAAAAAGAAAACAATTTGTAGTGCAGGGTAATTTAGCTTCGGCCTAGGCGAAGTAAATTGGATTTTAATTAAATAATTTGTCGACTTGTATGCAGACGCAGGCGGACTTAAGCGGCCGACTTGGCTTATGAATGCGCGTGGCCTGGCTACCTATTAAAATAAGTTATTGGTTTGTAGGTTCCAATTTGCAATTGACAATGAACAAATTGCAGCAACGTGTCGCAATTTTAACGATACAAACGATTGACGACACTTGGGCTACAATAAGATTTAGACTTGAAATAAATATCTTTGATTTTGTAAGATTTAGCAAAAATTATTCAACAATATAAATTAGCTAAATTGTAGATCCTAACGAATTTAGTCTAAGAGGGATGGGTTATACAAATGAATGTAAAAATAGTATCTCAATTAAAAAGAAATTCATGGACATTTCAATTAAATTTTTAATCAATTATTCCGTTCCAGAAAGCCATCAATTCGACCCGAAACTACAAATTTTATCATTTTTTTTCATCCCGAGGTTGCTTCTGAAGTCCAACATTTGTATCTGATTACTTATGTATTTTGAGTTATCCCATCAAAAGTCAAACCTGATTAACTGGACGCCCGCAAAATTTCAATTCAACCGGAACTACAAGTCGCCGTTATTTGCGATTATCGAATAACATTAACTAAAAATACTTAAAATTCGGCAAATGGCCCAAAACTCTTTTTGCACCCAAGCACACCTTGCTGGCGACAACTACTGGCACCATCGTCGCATTCGCTGCATTTCAATGAGCAGCAAGCAGTAAACAAACGGAGGAAGCCACTGTCATGCAGACCTGCATGCCCGCAAACGTCAACAGGTACAAAATTCCAATCATCCGTTGGCCAATACCAAAATTAGTCATAGTTCGGCTGCCCATTTAAGGCCAGTAACTCACTCATTCACCTAACGCGTATCTTCATTCATTCCGACAGTCATGCGCACATTTACGCACTCACTCAATTCAACTCACTTGCTCAGTTGGTCGCTCTGTTGGTCGGTTGGTTGGTTGGTTGATTGGTTCGTCAGTCAGTCAGTCGGTTTGTCCATTGGCAACGATTTACGTATTTACGCCAACTAAATGAGACTGACTGAATTGGACAGACAGACAGACTGACTGACTTTCCCTTTTCGCTGACATAACAATTGAGCGGATATTTTTCTTTTTTCTTTTGTTTATTTTTTTGTTTTGTTGCTTTCTTTCGGAAGACTTCTTCTTCTTCTGCTTCGGCCTCGGTGTTTTTTCTGCACAAGACGCGAGCGCGGCCATCATAACTTTGAAATATTTTAAATTTAAAACTGACATATGCAAAGCTGGGCGAGCGTCAGAGCGTCGGAGCGCCTCTTCATTGCGAGATAAATTCCAATTTTTATTTTACATTCCTCGGCAGCAGCGTTGGCCATTAGTTTCAGACAATATAAGGCTTTGGGTTTGGCTTCAGGGTTTGCATTTTATATACTGGTAACAACCAAATGAAAAATACACATATTTATAACAAAAACAACAACAACAACAGCAGCAGCAAAAAAGAAGCGACATGCTATTTTTTTACGCCAATTCATCTTAAAAGTAAAATGGATTGCAAAATACTTTTAGTGCAACATTTTTTGGCGTGGTAGTTTTTATATTATTTTGGCAGGTGAAGTTTATTTTGTCTTTAATAGTCACCTATCAATGGGTTAAGGTGTTTCAGCACATAAGTATTTATAAAATAAACATAAACTATTGGACAGAAAGTTTTGAATTGGATCAGTTTCGTAGGTTGAGTAAATCTGATTTGAAATGAACAGTTCAAATATAGTTTAATATCTAATCAGATCTCAATCACAACACATCTAAATCAATAAACGAATTTTCATGAAACTTGGTAATAGCTTCATGTTTTCAGGTTTATAGTCACAAGAGAATTGCTACGCTCACGCCCACAAAATGTAAAATGAACACACTGAAGCGTCAACAATTCAAACGAAAATCTATGAAATTAGAATTGAGAACTTACCAATTGTAGTTAAATAATTGATAAATAATGTATTTGGCTATTGAAGTTTTTTGATTGCATTTCGATGCTATAAAACAATTATTAAACAAATTATGTTCCTCAGTTTAAATAAATTACTTGGCTCGTATTCTGCGAAGAATGAAAAATCGCAAAATTGCAACTTAAAAACGAATTAATTTTGCAACAAAGTTGATTTGTGCAATTCGCATACATACTCGTATGTATACTAAAGTATTTGTTTTAATTCGATTTATGTTGTGACATTATTTGCTAGACATGAGGTAATGTCTTTAAAAAGAAACCTCATTGCAATTGCGGCAATTGGAGAACAAATAAAGGCGCGCAAATTCAAATTCAAACGACCGACAGAAATTTTTTAACTAGCGGACAAAATTTTCGCAGTGGATGACAACTCTTGCGAAAGTAATTTTTTTTTTTTTTGCAAGAAAAGAATTGCCAAATGAAACAAAGTTTGTCAATAAATTTAGCCAAGTTTTCTACAGCGCAGACGCACACCCGCACACCCGCGTACACACATTCCGAACACTTGTCAACATGTACACAAGTTGGTAGTACGTACAAGTACAAATTTGTACACAATCAAAAATACATTTGATCGGACTTTAACAACGTCACGTCACGGTTTTATTGCCGCCGAAATAAATAAACAAACAACAACAACAACAAGGAAAATACAACAACTGAAGAAATTGTTGAAATGAACTCGTACAACTTGGACAAATGTTGATGCGGCACCAGAGGAGTCACATGCGCCAGCGTGTGTGATTTACGTGGTTGCAGCCAATAACTTTTTAGTTTCGCATTTTTGTTGTTTTTCTCTCTCTCTCTCTCTCTCTTTCTCTTTCGCTGTTGTTTTATTTGTGATTTTATGGCATGCGGAAGGATTATCAAGCAGTTACACTAACTTGAAATCAATTGAATTTAAACTAAGCCAGTAAAGTTGTCGAATAATGTTCGAATAATAAAAAATTGTTTTTTAATTACATAAGAAATTAACGTTCGGTTTTGTGAGCGAGTGCGCGCAAGCGGAAATTTTGAAGGTAGAATGGTAGAAAGTGCAACATTTATTCGATACTATTACTTTACTCTTTTTAAGGGGAGGGATGAGATGGAGTTTACAATATCTTGACCTCAATGCGGTCCTCCTAAATAAATTATATCCTACTAACACAAAATTAAAGAAAATGCTAAACGAAAAACAAACATTTAACTTATCGCTTGCAGGAAGTAAACGATGACATTCAGCGAGCGGATCCACTCAATAATTTATCGATAAACGATAACAAACCGAATTTATTAGGCAGGCGAGACAAGGCAGACATATGTGAACGATTGTTACGCCACACGAAAACTTACTTAAAATTCAAGTTTATCCTTTTCGTTGTTGCCTGTTGCAGCAAAAATATAAAAAAACCGGGGCGTATGAGCAACATGTCACGTTTTGCAGAAGCAACAGCAGAAAAATGCAATTGCAGCTTTTTTGCTGCTGCTGCTGCTGCTGACACACGTAATTACCCATCGTTGAGGCGCAGGCGCAGACGCAACTGCCCGAAAGCACCGCTTCGCATAAAAATGTTGACCACGACAGGCAGGCGTGGTAAATACCGCAAATCGAAAAAAAGTGGAAAAATATGCGAAAACGTGGCGGCCAGCAACTTTCGAACTCGAACAGTTTGGCGCGCACAAATTTCAGCGAAAATCTGTCTGACTGTGTATGTGTATATGTATGTGTGCGACGGCGGCGGCGTTGTTGCAAATACAAAAGTGCTCTACCGTGTGCGGCATTTGATGCGTGCCACAAATTACCGCCGCAGTGCAATGTTATTGCACTCCCAACTTCAAGTTAATCTTTTTAGCTTAAGACTTCGTTCGTGGTTCGTGTGGCGCAATTGTGGTAATTTGTTGTTGCTTGTGTTTTTCTTTTACATTTTCCATTTCCATTTCCATTGAGTGTTTGGCGTGTTTCGATAGTTTTTCCATTTTTTTTCTTCTTTAATTTGAAAATTTCAAATTGTTGTCATCGACCAAAAGTGTTGTTGCCACTTTTTCATGTGATTAATGTACGTAATGGAGTTGTTGTTGTTGTTGTAATTGTAATTGTGATTACTGTGCTATCGAGTTTTAAATTTGCTTAAATTTTCATGAACGAAAATAATTGCATGCATTTATGTATTTCTAGTTTATGAAAATTCATATTTTTATGTTGTGCACCCACCCAGTGGACATATTAGTCACCGTCAGATACTGGATACTGTAGTTGTACTCAATAATGAAATGGAGCACACTGATTTAGCGGAAGAAAAAACTTTTTGATATGGTTCGCTGGCAACCTTTTAAGTACTAAAATATATATTTTATTATTTTGCTTCTCATTCCAAAGACTGTGGAAGGAATAAACATCGATTTTACAACAAATATTGGCCAAGCTACGATCAGAAACAACAGCGAAAGTAAGTTTTTTTTAACATAAGAACACCAACAAAATAAATTTTGAAATTTTCATTATTTTCAGCGATTCTTTGGTTCTCTAGATTTCTCAATAGTGTTAAACATTGTAGGAAGCATAGAGGAAAAGTTCCTGTCTGAGCTGCTTACTAAATACGTTTTTATAGACAATGCATACCAGTAATCGAGGTTTTTGAAGTTGATTTGCAGATACAACTTGTCTTTTGTTGTTGTTGAAATTTCCATGTCTATATGTGTGTAGTTTTAAGCGAATGAAAAAATTCTATAAAAATAAGTACGGATTTAAAATTCAATTGCAAGATTTTTAAAAGCCCATTCCTTTTTTTATGGATTTGCCATTTTTTTAATCATTGAAATAAAAAAAAAGGTTGTAAAAAGCACTTAAAATTATTATAAAACAATAAACAAGTTAAAAAAAAATCAAGCAGAGGAAATTTCAAGTCTATTAAAATGCAACCTTAACTCACTCAAGATCCACAAGATGCATTTGTATGTAACACTCACTACATACATATGCAATAAAAATAAACGCAGCAAAACAAAATATATACATACAAACAAAAAAAACTCAACCAACTTGGGCAGAATTGTCTTGGAGAGCAACGGCATGCCATTCCACACTTGACCATGACAGTAGTACGATTGCCAACAACAACAATGAACTTCCTTCGCTAGAAAGCAATTTTGGAATAAACCACAAAATGTTGCCAACTTCATGAATACAAACAAACGAAAAAAAACCACTGAAAGATGATCGCACGCGCAAGTTTGCATCGCATCGGATGGAATCACTGAAAGCTTGAAGCGAGAGAAGCTCAAGTGTAGCAATCGACGACGACGACGCTCAACAATGCGCTACGACGGCTTTTATGGTAATTAATAGCGACGCATCAAATGCGCGAACAATCGATTGCAGCCAATGAAGATACGCTGCAGGCTGCAGCTGTTGGAAGTCACTAGGGCAGTGCGTTTGACAATCGGGATTATGAATAAAATACTTCAATTTATTGTATACAAAATCTTTTTTTTTCGGGTTCGTTAGAGTATACAACAGGAGCTTGGCTGACACAGCAAAATTCTCAAAAACAACAACATGAATTTCTAAAATTTTTCAACAAATTTTTTAGTTTAAAAAATATTGTATTGAGTTCACTGCCCTAATTGTGATGCTTACAATCGGCAGCAGCTGTTGCAGCGATAGTGCCAAAGAAATGGCTTATGCAATCTTGGCCAATAGCAACAATCAACGGCGAAGAGCATTAATGATGACTTGAAGATACATTTGTTGTTTTTGTATTTCTTGACGAAGCGTCAAATTTCTTTCGTCAGGTTCATTGAGCACATTTTTGAAATTCAGTTAATTTCGATTTTTTGTTGTTGTTTTTTTTTCTGTTTTACAATGTGTGAATATGTTTTGTTGTTGTTGTTGTCTTAATCTTTGAGCGTCTGCATTCACGAATCAACAATCAAACCACAAAAGCAACAACAACAACAATTTAAAACCAGTTTCCGCATGCGTCTCGGAATTGGGTCAGCAAGCACAAAATCCAGTCCAAAGCGAAACCGTTGCAGGCCCAAAGTACTCTCGATATCTCAATAAACAGGTGTAGGCCCACAGGCAAATACACTCACACACACACAGATGTATTCACACACACACACACAAGAGCGACGGCTTTTTGCTGATTTATGGCACAGATACCTTTTGCTTTTTTTATTTAATTTTTACTACCTTAAATTTTTTTTATTTATTGTTACGCGAAAGTAACAGAAGAAGAAAAAAACCGGCCAATCTCGAACGTGGGAAATATTCAAAATTTCATTTCGAAATAAATTTAATGAAATGCATAGAACACGGTGTAAGCCCGATTATGTAATTCGCTCGTACTTTTGTGACTCTTTTCTTCTTCTTTCTGTCACTTGGGAATTTACATTTTTATTTTTTTCGTTTTGGTTTTTTGACTTTGCGTCGAATTCCTCAGCATTTCTTATTGTTTACTCATTTGGCCAAAAACTGTTTTTTTTTTTTTCTTTTTGCTGCCACTCTTTTTTAAAGTGTTATTTTGTGAATTTTAACGCTTAAAAGTGAAAGCGTGCGCAAAAAAAAAACAAACAAAAACTGCAAAAAATAAAAAAAACAGATTTATTTATTTATTAGCATCTTAGTTTATTTTTATTTTAAATGTTGTTTTTTCTTTTGGAAGCTGCATTTATTAAGACAACTTCTATTACACTTACTGCCGGTTGGTAAGTTGTCAATCACATTGCTTGATTGCGACAAGGTACAACGTAAGTATTCTACATTAAGAATTATTGAAATAATAAATCACGCTTTTATTATCAAAATTTAACAAATTGGCTATCAAATTACAACGAATTGAACACGGATCCAAAATCTGTACTAAGGACATTTGAGGAATCCAAATCAAAAAGCACACATTTTTTCATGTAGTATTTAGAATGAAGGAAGTCTCTACCTGACCCTTCACTTAAACTCAAAATTCTTTAAAACCTTTCATTACGTTTTTTAAATTGAAAAATGTCGATTCCTTTTAAAAGCTTAAGAGGTCTTTAAAATGCAAATGTTTTCATTTATGCAATTACGAATACGTTATGATTTAATAACGTTATTTTCAGTAACGTTTTCCAAGAAAAACGAAAACCGAAAAACGAAAAAAAAAACGTTATCAAAACCGAAAAATGAAAATTAAAACGTTTTCGATAACGTTATTCTTGAATAATCGAACAAAAAAAATTTAAATATAACGTTTTCTGGCTTATATCTTTTAAAAGAAGTAAGATATATAAGTTATTCTTTCTGCATTTCGTTTTTGCATTATCTTATTACCAAAAAGTTTTATCTTATCTCTGGTGAAAATCAATTTCTACCCGAAAACGTTAAATTTAAAATTGTTTTTTTCGTTTTTTGAATGATAGCCTTATCAATAACGTTATCCAAAAAAACGTTTTTGATAACGTATTTCAATAACGACATACGAAAAGAATAACGTATTTGTGCAGCTCTGAAAAAAATTGTCGACTCAATTTTGTTACGATTAGCTTTTCTATATGTTTCTTTTTTTAATTAAAAAAATATGCTTCAACAAACGATTGCAGTAAAATTTAACCCATTAAAATGTATCTTTATGCATTTCGTAGAATTCTTACAAACACATATTAACCCGTTTTTAACTGGTGAAATAGTTAACGATTATTTCTTGAGATTAATCGAAGTTTTATGTTTAACCACTTGTATACAATTTGTTATAAACAACTCAAATTTATTTGTTTACTCCAATTGAAAATACTTTCGTTTTTCACAAAATCTGTGTGATTAGTCGAAGACAAAAGCAACAACAACAAATTGTTGTTGTTGTTGTTTTGAAAAGCCAAAAAAACTAATTCACACAAATACGATAATATGCGCTGAACTAAATTTTGATTAGGCAATGAAAGTGAAGATTTGACCGACATAAACCAACAACAAAATTTCAATAGTAAAACATAAAACACAAAAATGTTAAATATTTTATATATAATAGTTTTATAACTTAAATGAAATTCTTAAAATCTTATTAAATCGGAAATCGCAAACTCCAAATTGTAAAATCTGATACAAGACAAGAGCCGCATTCGAAACTGAGTCAAGAAAATAGAATAATTTAAAATTTTTTCACTTGGCAAGCGATCGCAGCACAGTGCGCTCAATCAGCATATGGTATCTCACAGATACTTGGATTATATTTTAACCGTGCGATACTCTGGCCAAAACAATTAAATATGAATGCGTAGAAACGTTCGTGTCGACGAGGAAAGTAGTCGAAAAGAGATTCAGTTTAGAAATGCTGAATTTTGTATGTCTGTTGTTTGTATTTTTGTTGTGAGTATATTTTTAGCCATGGCTGTCGTTTGTAGCAGTTAAGGTAATGGTGCAGGGGTTCGGTGGGCAGTGGAGGGGTTCGGTGGGCAGTGGGAATGAGTATCGAAACGAACGTGCGCTTTCTATTTGCGTTTTGTTTATTGTTTGCGGATGATAGATGAATTCGTTTAATTTTACTCGTATTTCATTTCAACTTGAGCATAAATATTTGAAATTCAATTCGGCGTATTTGATAGGTTAATTTTGTGGTCGAAAACTCATCGCGCTGTGCGTGTGTGTGTGTATGTGAGTTTGTACAAAGTTTTGCTGCTTATTTTTTGAGCAATGAAAGCGCTTAAAAACGCGTTTTTTTTTTTTTTTGTTCATTTAATTTATTATTATATTTATTGAATTTTAAACTTCAATTCATAAATTTCATTTGTTTGGAAAATTACATCACGTGCATTTCGTATCGAATGCTTTTGATTTTTTTAAGCGTGTATGAAGAAACCGTTAAATCGCATTCAGCACAGCGCGCGCATTCATCGAATTTAAATGAGTTCAAATCTTTTTGAAATTGGAATGAAATGCATAAAAAAGTTTATTTTTAATATTTGAGCTATTTGAGCTATTCGAGAGTGTAACTCATTTTAGCTCCAATTTTAATGGTCGCTTGGGTTTTGTTTGTTTTTAAAGAGTTCATTAGGTTCAGACAAGTGTCAGTTAAACGCGACATTAGTGACTGTTTAACTTTTGCTTTACAGCTGAACTGTTTTACTCTTTTATAACAAGGCTAAGTTGATGGATGCGCTCTGGTCCGAATGTATGCCGCGACCTTGAATGTTGTCGCATGAGATGCATCGGAAATTTTACGTTGAGAACTGTTAAATTATTTTTAAAATTTATGATAAGCATGCAAACAAATACAAATCAGAGTTTATCACAAAAAAAATTTGAGAATATTTATTGGATTTTATAAAACCTTTTATTGAACAAAAGGTCATAAATCTTTTAGAAAAACGTTATTGAGAAAAACGAAAAACCTAATGACTTTTTGAACTTCAAAGATATTTTTTTAACGAAAATATCTTTTTTAAAAACTCAAAAAGTGTTTCAAGTATGAAGTTAAGTTAATACTTTCAATGGTTTTTTTTTTAATTCTTACTCTTAACTTTACTTTTGTCCTTTTAACTTTAGGTGTCAATGAATAATCTTACACTTAACATAAAAAAAGGTGAATTCTTGATAGTTTGTTTACGATTTAAAGTGGAAATTTACTTCCTGAAAACATTTTCAAATTATTTAAAAATATATAATTACGAATTACTTTAATTGAACTGCTAATTTAAATCAAATAAATGTTAATTAAATCAATTGTTGTTGCTAATTGTGGCCTGCGTAATTAAACCCTAAAATTTCATGGTCGCCGATTCGATAAATAGTGAGAAAATAAAATAGCAAATGTGTATGTACTACTTTAGTTTAAGTATACTGCGCACTAGTGTATGTATATTTGATACAAATGGATTTATACAATACGCCAATAATATCGAATAAAAATAGAGAATGATAAGTTAAGAGAAAGGTTTTAAATATTTAATTCGACTTCGGTGGTCTATGAACCACTGGAGTCAAGGCCTACTTTACATGACTTCAAAATAATTCGCACATTTTGTTGTACCAAGGTGTACTTGAGCAAATACTTACATACATAATAAATGATAATAAGGCAAAATTATTTACTGTGTATTGAATTTGTTAGGTGCAGACGCAGACCACAATTAACTAACAACAAAAACAAAAACAAAAAATGCATTTGGGAGCAAACAGCGACGACCACTCTCGCTCTCTTTGCACTCTTGTAATTGTAATAAAAAAATGAAAACAGAACTAGAACAAGAACAAGAACAAAATATTGACAGAAAACAGCTGATGAGTTCGGACAACGAAAGTGCTTAGCAAAACAAGGAAGCAACAATGTGTTCCAAAGAACAAGAGCATCACAACAAAACAAAAGTTATTATGAATTTTAAAATAGCCATTATGACTTTAAATTCTGTTTGGCATTTAGGTGTTCTTCTTCTTCTTCTTCTTCTTCTTCGTGTACAACGTTCAACGCGTCCCTGTACTTCATTTTGCTTTTGCTGTCAGGTTGACACAATGACAAAGTATGTACGTATGTATGTATTTATATAAGCATAGGTACTTGTGTATATACTCGTACGTTTAAAAAATAAAATAAGTAATTTTGTTGTTTTTGTTAAAATAAGAAAGAAAGAAAGAAAAAAAGACATAACAACGTGTTGTTGTGCTGTTATTGTTGTTAGGTTTTTGTAAAAGCTTGCAACCAGCCAGCAACAAGACAAAATCAAAATGCACAAAGCAAATGAAAAAGAAATGCAAAAGCAACAACAACAACAACATTTACAACAGTATAAGTAACAACCACACTTCACTTCAGTTTCACTTTCATTTGCGGCTGTTGCTGCTGCTGCTGCTGGCGGCTTCGTTGCGGTGTGGTGCGGTGCCAGCCACGCAGCCGCGCATTAGCGCCACCAGCGCCAGCAACTGTTGCTTGCTGCCAATGCACTTTGTCGGACGCACCTCGCCAACTTGCCACTTACCACACCACAAGCCACCACCATGATGGAGGCCATCACACCGATTACGATTACGCGAAAATATTTGCTTTGCTTTAATATTATTTATTTTTTTATAATTTTTAAATTTGTATTTAAAATTTCAAATTTGTTTCTCTTTCGAGACGTTATCAATTTGTGTTTGTTTACTTTTTTTGTTGTAGCAGAGCAGTTGGAGCAATATTTTTGTATGCACTCGTGTATTATGCAATTAAAACGAGTTCGCTCGTTTGAGTTGAGCTGTCTCAAAAAGTTCGTTATCCTGTTAAAATATTCTCATTTCTGTTGTTAATTCAAATCAATAGAAATCAACTTTAACACTGTAAAAATGTTAAATACACGATTTTTGCGACAATTAAGAGATGACCCACTTTTTAAATATGTTCCATAAAAATCTCGAATTTTTTCATTAAGTAAATTGTTCGAAAAATAATGAAGGAAAAAAGTCTGTTCGGTAATTGAATTTTCCGTTTTGAAATTTTGAAATTCTTATCAAAATGGAAAATCAATAATCAAAGTATAGTCTAGAAAGTACAAAAAGCTGTATCAAGGACTACCGATGGGAAACAGGTTAACTGAAGGACATCCAATTATCAAAAACTTCAAAAATATCAACGAATAATGTCTTCCGATATCCAGTGAGTATATTGCCAGTAAACTGCCAGTAAACTGAGAATGCTTGATTCAAAATATAAATGCCTTCCACTTTTTCGAAACTAAAATCTTTTTTATCATCTCTTATTTAATTTATAGTTTATATTTATTGAATTTCAATATTATTTGAAGTTTTAGTTACTGAATATAATAGTTAAATTTTTTATGATATTCGAATTTATTGTGTAAGGATATTAATTTTAAATTTACGTTTAATCTGGCCTCAAGGTCATGTACTATTCAAAACTCTTCTATTGACTCGTTTTGAGTTTTGGAATATTAAAAATGTTTAAAGGACATCTTCAAAATATTTTTTATTAGTTGCCAAATAAATTTCTGAATTTCTTATAAATAAATTACTTTGCGATTTTCATAGTTTTTGTTAAATTAAGCTTAAAACATTTAAAAGAAATTGTTTTGAACTTACCACAAAACCGAAGTAATCCTTGCCAGCAACAGCAACTGCAGGAGCACCAATAAATCCACTAAAATTGCGTTGTGGAGACAGCAACAACGAAGTTGATGAGGAAGCAGTGCCTCTAGCCTGGTCCAAAGCCAGCGTAGAGGGTGAGCAGAAAGATCTGCTTAAACTGTGATTCAGAAACAGTTGACATAGCAGCTTTTGCGTTTGATGGCGACGAGAACTGACGACCATGCACGATAATAGTCCACGGCGACCGGAAGTGCTTAGACAGGCCATTTTGAAATTTTTTTTTTAATTGGAATTTATTTCGTTTAAATATAAACCGGAAAAAACTGAACTTATTCGTTGGGTTGAGGATCACTTTTTATAAACACAATAAAAGGCTTTCTTATTTTTTTTAATTTTGTTTTGTTAAGTGGTTTTTGGCTTCATTTGTTTAAGTTTTAAGTTTTTGTTTGTATATTTTTCTTTTCTTGCAACCGAAAGGATAAGAAGCCGCGTTGTAACGGATATTTTATTGTTGTTAAGTATTTGAACTCTAATTCCAAAACAGGGCAAAGCGAAGAAAACATCAACTCCAGCGCTCTTTGAACTTGGCACGCAGAAAATCGGTAATTGTTAAAAAAGAAGCAACGAAAAACAAAACGTTTAAGACTGAACGAAGAAAATTACTAGCGTCTGGCTCCAGCAGCGTCAACAAACAGAGTGAGTGGCCTGGAGTCTTCACGGCGGCCTCAAAGCCCAGAGACGACGCCCGCCTTAGAGCAGCCGAATTTGCTCGTCCGTCGTCGGCGTAGTCCGAGCGGCGTCGAGCGTGCAGCGCGAAGACCAACAACAACAGAAAGCCGAAACCCGTTCGTGCTGCAGCGAAGCTGTCGTTCGCGTCTGCAGTTGCGCAGTCAACTTAGCGCACGTTACGCTGGTGAGGTGAGTTTCTGGCTTACTTGTACTTCGTTGGGCCCCGCCGACGAACGTTGACAAAGCTTTGAACGTGGTTCAAACGTTGCTTTGGCCGCGCGCGTGAGTGGCGGCGGCGGTATTCGCATCCGGATTTGTAATGCAGCCTCGCTCTCTGGAGAGACCTTTGGTGGTACGATGCGTTGGTGAGGTTCCGTGGTGCTCTCTTATCCCACTTTCTCAAATTACCACCTATCAAGTGTTTGGGCTGCAGCTGTTTCCTTTTGGCCGTGATCTTCTCTTTGGTTTGATCTTTGGTCTTCTAACTGTGATACGCGCGTGGTTATCTTCGCATTGTGCAATCACTTATCTCGCATTTGAGCCTCTTTTTTTTATCACATTCACACTTTTCCTACACTACCAACTTTTTATCAATATTTTCTATTTCATAATTTCTGACCAAAAAAAGTTGCTTAACAGTGGCGATTTTCATTTTCTTATTGACATCGTTTTTGACGTAACTTCTTTCTTCTTTCTCTCTTCTTTTGTTTTTTTTTAGAAAGATTCCGAAAAAACACATGTGAAACTTTTCGTTGTTGCCAGATGTTTAAAATGTAAATATATCTCAGCTGATCCATAATCGTCTACTCGTCTGCCCAAACTAATCTTGTTCATGCGATGTGGCAACACCACATTGCTCCGAAACAGCACAGCTGATTGTTGTCATACATAACACTTAGAAACGTGAAAATACAAATATTTCTTTCTGTATAAAATTATAAAAAATATGTCACGAAATTTGGTTTTACGCGTTTCCAATTGGCTCAAACGCTTTGAGCAACTGTTGCCACAATTATTTGGACATGGCGGTCACCAGCCACCAGGTTAATTGATTTTCATTCAAAATAATCAAATCCAAAATTAACCTATCTTTAAAGCGGCACTCGCCTTGGCCGGTATGCCCAGCAGTTGGTCCGTAAATCCGGAGTCCAGATTAGATGGTAGTAGCCGATTCAGCTTGAAGCAACTAATTGGCGATGGTATTTTGTGGGCAGTGCCAAAGCATCGACGCACTGTCGAGAAGCGTCTGAATAGGAAATTCGGTTACCCGCAGTGGAACTGGAAACCTCTTAAAGTGAAGACGAATCTGCGTTCGTGCAATCAATGCGGTCACGATCACGAAGTGGGCTTATTGTGTCGTAAGTAGAATATACGTGTTATTTGTTTGTATTTAATTGCAATATAATTTGTTTCAGCGCACTGCTACGATAAAGTACGTCAGGAAACAAAACAGATGCAAGACAAAATTCAAGAACAATTGGGCTTGCAGCCCATCGAACAGGATGTCATTGTGCTTTACGAGGGAGAAAAAGGCGAACAACCCAGCGAACTGCTCAATGGCAAGCGTATTGTAGAAATGCAGAAGCCACGTCCCATGTGGTTTACCAAGAATCTACTGCAAAAGACCACGCAGCAACCAGCGGCCAACACTAAGGAGGTCAAACCATCCGATTTGGGTTAAGTCGGTTCGGGATTAAATAAATAATAATTTTGTTAAATTAAAGAGAACTACGAAAGTTATCAATCATCAAGCAACAGTTTTATTTTCTGTAAAGTGCAGCACATCCGTTTTGAGTTTCTTGAGAAATCCATTGTTAAAGTCTATTGCACTCATTATTTTCTTCCCTTCAAGGCGTAGCTGATGTATTTCTATTGTAGAATTGCCAACACAGTGCACAAGCAGACTTTTGCTTTGACGATCATAGACAAAAGCACCGGGACTCGTGTTTTCTAAACTCAATTTGCCGCTACCAGATGTGCGTATTTTTATGTCAATGAGTTGTACATTTTGCCGCTGAAATGTTGTATTTAAATGCTTAAAACCATATAAAGCACGATGTCGATTGTATAGCTGTTGGGCGTGCCATTTTGTCCAAGCTATTTCAGTTATGGCGGGTGTTATTTTGGGTGCTGAAATAAACACATTAAAAAACAAGTAAATCAGTAAAAGATGAAATGATAGCATACCAAAAGTCGCTGCAGTGTTATCTTGCTTTTTTGCATTTTTTAGATATTCTGGAAATGCATTTACAACGTCTATAAGCAAATTGGCACCTTCGTTAGCCAACTGCGTATGCAGCTCGGCCATTAAAATATTTTCTTTAATCCTGACTTCGCGTTGAGCTAAAATCTGTAACAAATTGTAATGGATTATAAAGTTTATTCAGAATTTTATTGTAGTACATACATCACCAATATCAAAGTGCTTTGGTTCGATTCGCATCACAGTTACGCCCGTCGTTGCATCGCCATGCATTAGAGAGTAAATAATGGGTGCAGCACCACGCCAACGCGGCAGTAAACTGGCATGCACATTTATCATGCCTCTAAAATCGAATAAGAAATAAGTTGAAAACAAAAAAATGCAAAACAAATTATACCATACAGTGGAAATGCTTCAATCAATTTAGCGGGTATCAGATGACCGAAGGAAACCACCACGCCCAGATCATACTGGGCACACATATTCGCCGTTATGGGCCAACGCAGTAGCGGTAACCGCTGTTGCTCTGCATAAACGCGCACACAGTTCGAAGGGCTCTTGAACGATGTCACTGTCCCCAAGTTCACATTTTCAGCGTCCTGTACCCTGTTGGATATTTAAACTGTTGATTTGATAATACCAATTTCTACTTATTGACTTCTCACACCGGTTTTTGTGCAACGCCTTTAAACTGGGCAGCGAAAAGTTGTCCGTACCGAAAAATAGTATTTTCAATTGTTTCCCATATTCTGTAGAACCATCGACGACTTGGGTTGTGATGGTTCTTTGTTGTACAATTAAGTTATGTGTGCAATGACTGCATTTTCTCTTATATTTGTAAAAATTTGCTAAAAATCTGCTATTCAAAAACATTTTGTTTTGGGTGAAGTAATCAACTGCGAAATCAGCTGTTTTCGCACTTGTTCAATTTGAGGTTATGATTGGGACAGTGGTAGTACATATGATTAAAATTAAACAAAGCTTCTTTATAAAAGACTTTTATTTGTTATGGATAAATTAAATTTTTGTGAAATGGACAACCATAAAAAAAATATTTCTTAAATTTATAATTTTCTTTACATCATAATAAAAATGTAACATTTGGTTTACTTTGTATGATGCGTCGATATATCAAATCTGAATATTCTTTTAACATGTAAATTTAAAGAGTGTTTTAATTATTAATATATAATTCTTTATTCTCTCAATTTTCAGCTTTTATTGAAGAACTTTGTTACATGGAAATTATTGCTTTTTAGATTCTCCTAAAGAATTATTTAAAAAATTAAATTTATCTGCACAGTTAAGTATTTTTTAAGTTGTACCTTTACCCTATACTCATTCGGAGTGTCTGTCGAGTGTCAACATTTTTCTTTATTCTTTCTTCTTCGCTTGTTTCATTGCAGTTTTCTTGAAAAAGTTTCATATTATTATTAACTTCTAAAAAAAAAAACAAATTAAACTAAAACCAATGCGTGGAAAGTAAAAACAAAAAAATAAGCCTTAAATCGATTTGTAAACAAAGGAAAACGAAATCTGCAAAAAGCCAAAATGGAGCACCCGCAAAATTCTTCAGAACAGCAAAACCAACTGGCGCTGCGAGTTGCACTTCAAGTAGATTTAATTTAAGAAAATTAGTTTCTGTATTATCATTAACTCTTTTCATTTATCGTTATCGCTTCAGACCATGAAAGAACGCTGCATGGCGCTTCAACGTCGACTCACCGCCGTCGAAGAGGAAAAGGAAAACCAACAAATGCGAGATGGAACACCGGGTGAAGGGGATAATACACCCACTGCTACTACACCAACAAAACATGGTGTTGCTGCCGAAAACTTTCAGCTACGACTGCAAATTGTAGAGTTGAATCGCCAAAAGACGCAGCTTAACGAGCACATCAACATGGTCTCCAACGAGAATCGCAAATTGTGGTCACGTCTCTCACAAATTGCCAAAGAGCAAGGCAAAGTTTTGTCGACGCCACACAAAGACGACGGCGGCGATTGTACTTTAATTGCCACTACAGATGTCGCCGAAGAAGCCGGAAGTCCCCGCAGCAGCGGATCTAATCAAAATCTTATACGCTCCAAAACATTCACACAACATTCGCCCAATCCCCATTTACGACACAAACTGATCTCGAGTGAGGAAACGGAATGCGGCGGTGAATTGAAAGACATCAGTTTGGAAGTGATCGGTTTGGATGTCGGTGGCGAGACTGGTGCTAGTGAAGTACAGTACTCCGAGGCAGAATTAGGATTTGCCTATATGAATGTAGTAGATGGAGGTGGTGCCAACGTAACTACGGGCGGCGTCGCTAACGAAGGCGACTTTAATTTGGAGGCCAAAAAATGCATGGATGGTTTGCAGGATATGCGTCGCGAAGCCATGAAACAGCGTCAGGCGCTAAATGCGGCGTTAACGGTGCTGGAGACAAAATTCGGTTTGAATATTTTCTTTTATTGAGGTGTTGAATTTAAAATTATTGGAGTTTTATTAATCCGCTCTCTAATTAGTCGGAGGACTAAACCCTTTAATTTGTAATATTTTTTGTTGACCATAAAAAAGAAATAATTGCAGGGGATTCTTAAGGTATTCTTTAGGACATTTTTCGTTAAATATTTTAGATGCAATATTGTTTTCATGAATTTTAATATTCAGTTCCTCTTTCATATATTTATTATTAAGAAAAGTATAAGTATTAAGTATATAAGTATTAAAATTATTTTATTTTTTATAAACTAAAATACTTATCAATTGATTACAATTACAATTTGAACAGATAGAATTTAAAAATACATTTTTAAAAAATTTATGTTTCTTTCCACAGCCTTGCATCCCTGTCCTGAATGCGCACAAAAATCACAAAAGCCGGAAATGGCTGATAAGAGCCTGGAGACCGACGAAAGTATCGGCAAGCAGCAATCTTTATTTTTCAACAGCGGCCAAAATATACACAACTCTCGTAGACACCAAAAGGAGGATGGAAACACATTTGCCGCTGGCAAAGAGTTTCATTTAATCAATACAGCTCTGTCGCCACCATCTGCGCTCAACGGGCACAAATACGACGCCCCAGCCGAGCCGAGGGATGTTGGAACACCGACGCCACCACGGCTCAACATAATACAGGAAAAAATCGATGCGGATGCAATAGATAAAACGTGTCCGATGTGCGGAAAAATCTATTCAAGCGCTGTGACATTTAACGCATTTCGCGAGCATGTCGAAATGCACTTCATCGAAGATTCGAGCGACGTTGAACAGAGCATGGAGCGTCATTTTGAATTCGTATCGCATGCGGTGGGTGACTTCTGACACAGCAAAAAGATATATTTCTCTTCAGAATTGTAAAACATTTTTCTCCTTTTTTTCTAAAATTGGATGGGCAACCTTTTATGTATCTACTTATTTTTTACTAGACTCGGACTGAATGTACACTTTCGAAATTTTGCTAATATTGAAGAAACAAAAATTAAAATTTAAAGGCTTCTTTTACTATTCCTACTTTTATGACATTAATTAGTTTTTATTTTTCTTTTTTATTACCTATTTTTGCTGCAGACAACCTTCAGCGATTTTATTAAAAACTTGAATAAATTATATTATAAAATACATGAATACCATAAACTTTGTTAAAAACAAATTACTTTGAAGATTGATAACCAAATCGTTTGTGAGCGCAAACAAACATTCAACTTGCTATCTGCCGATCGATCGATCGATCGACACATATTTTTTTTTTATAAATTAAAAATGAAACTAGTTTAGACTTAATGCATATATTATAAATATACACCTACATACAAACATATAAATATACAAACAATATATTTGCGAAGAGGTGTCGCATAACTTACCTTTATCATACAAACCTACAAAGCCTACTTTTTCTTTACTTCCTCGCTATGAGTGCAGGAGACTTTAGACTCAAGCGTTTGAAAATTAGTCACAACCCATTATATTGACCTGTGTGTGGTATTTGTGACATGTTGTGTGTTATATACGTATATTTCTTTTGTTAATAACAAAAGACATGACGCACATATGTGTTTGATTCTGTTTTGATCAAATGTAAATATTTTGATTATTATGGTGAATTATATTTTGAAAGCTTTCAAAAAAACGTGGAAAGTTTTTACTATGTAAACTTACTATGTAAATTCATTTAAATACCATTTAATGACTTGTTTAAAAACGATTTACTTTAAGCAAATGTATTTTCGAACACATTCGTTTACTGCCTGTCTCCCAATTCCGCCAAACAAAACGTGTTTTATGTATATTCTTTTCTCTGTTGAAATATCTACTTCTCAGATTCAAATTTTTAATATCCCGTTTCACTTCAGCGATTTTTATTACAGTAAACAAAGCATCTGATTTTTTTACAATGTTTGAAACAGTGAAAGTATTTTTAAATTCATAAAAAGACAACGCCTTCTTTTAACGTTTATCTCTGAGGGACATTAAATCTTCTTGGTATATGGATTTTATAAAGATGCCTCTTAAAAACTTGAAATTATTTTCACAATAAAAAGTAGACTACTTAAGGTTTCTTTTTGGTATCAATAAATAAAACCAGGACGACCAAGGATCGAATTAAATTTCGAAAACTTAAGGAAAAAGTTAATTCGAACTACGGAACTACTAACATCCTTAAATTTGTTTTCTGTTAACGTATTTATAGTAGATCCCACCTCAAAGCAAATATCCCTGAACGTTTGTGTAGTCATCAACGAACGAAATATTTCTACCGACTACCCGCAAAGTGCTTTATTGAAACATTGTATACGAATACGTGTGCGAGGATACTAACAAACGATGGTTGCAAATCTAATTTGTTGCCGCCAGTCAGTTACTATGCCCCCCAGGTACTTATGTCGTTAATCCAACAATATGAGAAAGTCTTTTGTGCATTTTTATAAATTGCCAGTCTGCCTCTTTTTCAGCACATAAAATTTAATATTAAACATTTCTTTGCAACAAATGCTAATGCCAACAATTCATAGGTCTAGTCGAATGTTTTTTTTTTTAATTTATTTGGTAACTTTCATTTAAAACAATCGTAAATTTTTGTAAAAAATCAAATTTAACATTAATGTGTATTTAAATTGACCCGAACAAACATTGTATAAATAAATGTAAAGAAAGTGAAACGGTATCAAATCACGTCAAAAGTGTCACATGTCATAGAGAACCAGTTTTTTTATGAATAAATTATTTGGATGTTTCCCAAAAGTCTGCATCAAATGTAAAATATTTGGAGACTTTGGCAATAAACCACACCAAACATTTACATATGTATGTCTTGTCTAGGCATCACCTGCTGGCTTCCTATTCGAGATAAATACATGATGATAATGGCACATTATGATTATGGTAAATGTCGAGCGGCACGTGCAAAGAAAAATGCATAACGAGCGATACATTTAAATTTGCAAAACTCTTACATTAAATTGATACACAAATTTCTTTGCCCTGAGATTTTAAAGTTGAAATAACTCAGCAAATATTAATCTTTTAAAAACAATTTCGGAAGTTTTCATATATAAGTCTTTCGAAAAATTTCAATTTTGAGTTGTCACTTGTGGAGTGCAATGGACATGCGATGGTGCACTTCTTTCTTACTCTTCCAAAACATATTTACAATCGAGAGTGATATCAACATGAATCTGTTAAAGTTTTCATGGAATTCCAAATATCTCCTAGTAAGACAAAACCGTTCGGCTAGATCGTAGCCTAAATACTCTGCAATTAAAAGTAATATAAATTTTCTATGGTTTAGAAAATATAATATCTCATAGATAATTGTATATTAAATCGCTGTTGTCATGCGAGAACTTCTCTTCACATTTTATCAAAAAATAGTTGGTAATATATTCTTCCAACTCTTTATTGTTTGGCACAAATAGAAACCGAAAATGAATATACCCCTTTAAACCTATGGTCTTGGGTCGGAGTATAAAATGTAATAGTAACGGTTCTCCACCTCTACTCCTAGTAACAATAATAATAATAAATAAACTTAATTTAATTTAAAATGTTTGCTTGGCATCCGAAATCGCGATATATAGTCCAAGTGTTGTTGTTTATGCACTTTCCTTTCAAGAAAAGTGAAATAGAAATATACTTTGGATCTCGAAAGATTTTTTCGTATCGTAGAAGTAAGTATACCGACTCCATAATTAATTTGGACCAATAGTTGGAGGAAGCATGGGTAAGTATGCAACACATGCTGGCGTTTTTAGATATGTCTAAACAAAAAGCGTTCCCACACCTTCGCAATTGATTAATTTTATTATATTTGATTAACTGATTCCGCAATATCAATTGTGATAAATTTTGTATGAGACACCTTAAAACAAATAATAAACTAGACATTAAATTTGTAATTTTAGTCGATATTTTAAAGATCCGCTTTGTTTGTACTCTACGTGAGTGAACAAGTTAACGCTTAGCTCCAAAGAAAGTCCAGCTAAACTATTCATATTTATTACACAGCGATGCAATTTTCGACATCTTTGCCAATGTGCGAAGCGATATGTATGCAAGTGATAAGCAATATTCACTTGGGAAAGCGAACAGAAAAGTGTGACGAAAGTCGTTTACTGCAAATGATTTTTGAAACCGGCTTCGAGAAGTTGTGTTCTTTTAATTGACCCAATCACTAAAATAAATATTTCAAATGCGTAAGTAAGTAAATTGAAAGCACATCTGCCACTGCATCCGCAGTCGGTCGGTAGCTTTTGGTTTTCGACTCTTATCACTGACGACATCGACATCCACATCGAGCTAAATCGAGACATTGTGCTCGTACCACCAAGACGCGATCCGCCGCTACCTGTTGCGTTAGGAGGCTGTTGCGCTTTGCTGCGACGGACGGTTTTGATTCGGCAGCACTGCTCTGCTCTGCGTATAAAACAATCTTGTAAACGTGAAATTTGTTTCAGTCACATTTACACCGCGCGCCGATTCGTCCAGCGCAAACAATTCTCTAATATTTTGATTAAACAAACGTTCGAACCGTTTTGTTTGAAATTAAATTAAACCAATTTTTTAGGTAGATTTCAAAATTCTACTTAGTGCAAAATGCTGCCAGCGGAAGCCTTTCAGAAGTTCTTAGTCCTTCTGCCATTTGCCTTCCCCACACCAGGTAATAGAAAAAGATCCATTTAGTGATGAAGTTTTAACAAGAACGATTTGTATTAAGTGCCAAAAGTGAAATGAATCGTATTAAGTAAAAAATTTAATTAACATTTCCAGTGTTTACACTTTAAATCAAAATTTTATCTATTTCAATAATTATTTAAAAAAATTATCTAAAATGTGGAATACTAACAATAATATTGACAATAATTAGTAATGGTTGTATAAGAGGACATTAGTCAGAACCTCATTTAAGGTGTTGTTTTTTGTGTATTTCTCTAATCTGTGACCAAAGTCCATAAACCCAGTCGAAAAACTTGTAAAATTGACCAAACTACACTCAAAATCTTCTCAGTGTGGTCTACAACAGATCAATCCAATGAAATAAGTATAGACTCAATTTTGATCTTATTCTTATTACAGTTCACATTACTCTTCAAGGAGTGGTCAGAAAACGCTTTCGCATATAAGCGTTTTATATAAAGAGTTGTTGGTGAAGTGATTTATTGTATTACATTTAAGTAATATTTCTGGGTTCTTTAACAAGTTAAAAGAAAGGATTTGATTTATGCATTCGATTTTAAGTATTTCCGGACGTAATAAATTGTTTATAGGCAATATATTTAGGTAGGCGGGGCAAGTCTTTAATAAGTTTTTGGACTCTCGCGACCACAAATTATCGTTCAGTTACATAAGAAAAAACGATTTAACTACAGTTAGATGATTGTACCTAAATAGTTGTCCTCCGATGCATTTTTCTACGTTGAAGTATTTTTAGGTTAGACCAAACTTACTACCTAACATATATACTCAATGTCCTTATTGTCACATATTCTTATGTTTGTATGACCGAGTAACCGTCACAGGTAGACACAGAACTAAAAAAACAAGTCATTAAATTTTAATATTGGAAATAAAATTATTTCATTGATTAGCCTTAACTTTAATTAATACAATTCGATTAACATTAAAGTAAAAAACCAACCAAACTGCATATACGAGTATATACAAGTAAACCAATTCAAAAAGACTTTCACTGCTAGAACCAATTTAGCCAAACGCCTTCCGGAAGCTGCAGTATCAAATATAGTAAATATTAAAATAAAACAACAACAACAAAATATGGAAGTAATTTTCGATAATTGCACACACAAAAACTGAACACGAGCATTTTGACCATTGGCCATTTCAATTAGACCGCTTTCATATGTACGAGTAGATCATTTAAATGTTGTCGGTTAATTGCCAGGTTCACACAACGTAAATAGTTAAAAACAAAACTTAATTAATTTGTATACAAGAAACAAACTAAACAAGAAAAAATAAACGAAATACATAATAGTAAGAAAATGAAAATGAAACTGAAATTAATAATGAAATCGAAATTGGTACGAATTTAGCATACGAATGCAATTAATAAATTCGAACAATTCAAATCCGAGTCATTAGTATTTAAATTATGTAAAATTATACACGCACGTTCCGGGTGAGATACCCACCTCTGTAAGCCTAATTGATGTGTTAACACCTCTCATAGTTTGTCAGTTTGTCAGTTTGTCAATCGGAGTTTCATTATTTTTTTTTTATGAACAGAACTACAGTAGCTTCGCAGTTAAAAGCCATCATGTGTGATGCCCACTTCTCTCTTTCTTTCTTCGTATACGAGTATGTAAGCATATTTTACATAACCCGCTAATGATAACGAATCACTTGATTTTCACTTTTCATCTAAACGCCACTTCTGATATATTTTACGGCTGCGAAAATCTGCTTTGATGGATTTTTTGGATTTCTTAGATTGATGACAGTCGTTAAGTTATCACTTTCTCATGCTTCTGGTTTTCGTATTTGCATATAATTTTTGATTGTATTTTGTTTGCAGCGCCGGAGATAAGCAACGGTGATCGTTGGAGCTATGACGCACCAGAGGAATGGGGCGGTCAGTGTCAAACTGGTATGCGGCAATCACCGATTCATCTCAGAAGCAGAACGGTAAGTTTTTTAATCATACATATCGGTGCTTCATTTATATTATGCATACTTGTAAGAGCCTTACCAGCTGAAGGATTTTCATAAAATAAGTCTCTAGCCTAAGTCAGTTTTATCACTCTTATTATAGGCCACATTTTTTGATGGAACACATCACAAGCTTAAGTTGAACAGCTTCTTAAATTAAAAATCATATTAAATGAATTTATAAACTAACAATATGAATTTTTTTAGCAACGCCTCAAAAGGGTTCCAGCATTTTTTATCCATTCAGTTTTCCAAATTAAATATTTCTTAATTACCTCTTCACCTCTTGGGCCCATAATTAATGATAAATAATTGCATTCTGAAATAAAACTAATAATTTAAAAATTAGAGTTACATTTATAAATCGGTTTCAAAAACTATTTATTGTCATGTCATTACCACTAAACGTGTTGTTGATATTATAAACAAACACGTGTGATAAGTAATTATCACAAATTATTCTGACAGCGGAAAAACATTAATTGAACTAAATGAATGATATTTAAATTTAATTCGCAAATTGTTACCTTCAACTTGAAATTACCACTTTGAAGCCAGAAATTGATATGAGCATTAATTATGTAATTTGATTATCGTTTTAACGTTTTTAATGCAGTCAATTATCGCAGCCATACCGCCGTTGAGATTTAGCAACTATGATGTACCATTGGTGGGACCACTGACGCTGGTGAACAATGGTCATTCGGGTAAGTTACTCCTTTTACATATTTGTGGGATTTACTAACCAAAGACTTTTCTATTGACTTTCACAGTGAATATCAATATACCGGAGACTAGAAATGGTAATCGCGCCTCCATCAGTGGCGGCATGATGAAGAACCGGTATGAGGCTGTGGGTGTGCATTTTCATTGGGGTTCGCCGAACTCCAAGGGTTCGGAGCACGTTATCAATGATCGTCGCTTCGATGTGGAAATGCATATTGTGCACAAAAACGTTCGTTACGCTACGATCGACGAGGCTACCAAATACAAGGATGGACTAGCGGTACTCGGCATCATGTTTAAAATTGCTGATGTACGTTCCTAAAAAATTCCCAATTTTTCTCTCATACCCTTCAATGCTAAACTGTTGTTATACATTTTTTTAGGGTCCCGATCGATTCTATCCAGGCTTAAATAAAATCTTCAATCGACTGCCGCAAGTGACACGCTACGAAGAGAAAACCAATATTGTTGGACAGCTGACTGTTGGGCAGCTTTTGGGCGATTTGAATACCAAACGGTTCTACACATACAGTGGTATGTAATCAAATTAAAATTAGAGTGGATTGTTTTGGTTGGAATTGACTTAAATTCGAATATGGCCGAAAAGTTGAAGTATTGAAAAAAATAATTTAAGCCATTCAAACAACAATTAAGAAATATCTTCATAAATTCTGTTTAAAGTTGTTAACAAATCGATCTGCTAAGTATTGGCAATATTACAAGTTAATTAAATTTATTTTTTATATTTAGGATCGCTCACTACACCAGTCTGTGCTGAAGCAGTAACGTGGCACGTTTTCCCGGATCCGCTGCCAATTGACTATAATCAAGTAAGTTTTTAGGTTTACTTCTATTCGAGTAATTGAACAAACTTTATTTGTTTTAGATTGCGAAATTCTGGGACATAGAAGACGATCACAATGAAATTTTGTATGACAATTTCCGACCACTGCAACCACGTAACAGTCGTCCAATTTATTTCAGAGCTGGCAACAGCAATATTGGTTTCTTGCCGTTCCCGTAAACTTGGAAATCTTCAAATTTCAAGATAGCGCAGAGAAGTGGACCTTAGAGAACCAAAAGAATGGGGCTAACCACAGGCTGCAGTTACAAGGAACTGGTTCTTAGTGCTGTAAATTCAGTAAATTCAAATGTAAGAAATGACAGGGGCAAGACTAGATCACGCTCATTGGAACTTCAGCCTAATGTTAAATGTTAGTTAGACTTAAGTTAAATTATTTATTTATTTATTGTTATTGTTTAATATTTATCTAGTTGCAGTTAGTAATTTATGTATAATAGCCCAAATGACTTTACAATGTTAAAATAAATTAAATCAAATCAAATTAAATTATCTTATTTACAAGTTTATAATTAAGGAATAAATTGACTTGCACATACGACAGACATATTCATACATATTTTTTATACAGTCTTTACTGGCGATTTTCCTTTTGTTTATAAGCTTGGAAATAGTTCTATTTGATGGATATTTGTTGGAAAATACTTTAAAAAAAATTATAAAAAATAATTTTTCCAAAACCTCAAAAATTTTGAAAGTGATAAAGTTGATCGACAAGTTAAAGTTTAAGGTTGCATACTTTTAGGCAATAATGATTAATGCTAATCAGCAAGTTCAAAAACCACAGCGGAGAAAAAAAATTGGCTGTTAGCCAATCGAAAATATTTTACTATGAGTGAAAACATGTGAAGGTGGATTTGATTGTGTGTTGGTATGGTGTGGTGGATTGGATTGGATTTATTTGTATCGTTGAATTTATATATATTTTATATTTATATGTATTATATATTTGTATATATTTATGTAAATATATTTTTAAGACAGATTAAGCGGGAGAAATTCGTTGGTAGGCAGGCAAAATTACAACATGAAAGTTGGCAGGATTAGTCGAGTGAATAAATGAAAATGTAACAGACAAAATTTCAAGTTTTAATTTAGCAGGAACGCAGGCTAAGCCGTCTTGTCTTAAATAAATATATTAGGATATACACCATATATGTTTAAAAAAATTGACTTGATATCTTACTCATATCTATATATAAATTTAACCTTTACATTAAAATTATTTATTTTCTTTGTGTTAATGAACTTGTGTTATCCTTCATAGGGCATGGCATGTCAAGTAGATATTTCTGAAACATTTCTTTGCCTCTTAAAATGAATAAAAAAGGTAAAGTGAATAAAACCTTAGTAAAAAAGGTCTAAAAAATAAAAAAATGAACCAGTCGTATTCTCAACATCTAATTACAGACCAGCAGCAAGAAGAACAGCATCCTTCTTTGGTTTGGCATGGTTGGTGTTGTGTACAGCAATCGCAATGTTTGTCATTCAGTGTTGGAAAGTGTTTTCATATCTTATAAAATTTCTAAGCAGAACTGAAACCAAGTCACCATTTTTTATGTACTTCACATACATATACACTAAAGTTATTAACAACCTGTTAGCACAAACTGGAAAACGTCGCTTTTCAACACTTTTGCTTTGCGATGATTGGGGAGTCTGCGCACTGCAGAAATTCCGACCTTGTTCATCAAAAAACACAATAAGAAATTCTATTGAAAAGAGCAGCTACCGCCTTCCAAAAATGCCATTGGAGAATAATGCGAAAGAAAAAACTCCGAAATCGTACCACATTTCGAAGCGCGCAAATACCACGTTGCGCTAAGCGGTATCGGTGGAGAAGAGAGGCAGTATAAGGACGAGGCGGCGGTTAGGTACAAACGTGTAATTTGGCTGCAAAATATGCGACGTTGGGACGCAGGAGAACGAACGACGTCACTTATTCCACTGCTCGAGTTCGGCTTCTTGGATGCTGTGTATCCGTGAGATACATTTTCAGTTCTGCACTCACCATATACCAAAGCTAAGCAAGACGAGGATGTGGCTCCATTATTCGGTTTCAGTATTTCGTGAGCATTGAAGAGGCGTGTTTGGTGGAAATAAATTACAAATTTTAAAACATTTCGGAAATGTAATTGAATTATTTGTGTGTTAACTTAATTACAAAAAAAAAGCCTGGCATAAATTGAATAAATAAGTACCATAACGATCTTGTTTAATTTAACGAATTTAAGAAGACATTAACTAATATTTGCTTAAGGCACATTAAAGTTGTTGTCCAACAGAAGTTGCCTTTCTCCGCAGCTTTTGCGTAAGTACTATACCAACAAATTTATTTCCGAACATTTGTAATTCAATTCAAGTATCTCGGAAAATTTGAAAATCTTTGTATTTGACCTAAAATCATCGCATAAATTTAAAAGTCCAAGCAATATGTACCGAGTTGACATTCGCATTTGCCCCTTCAAGGCTGCAATCCATTAAGTTATCGTATTTTGCGCAAGCCAGCCTTTTTTTGTTTGTTTTATTTTTAACTACTTCGTCAGACTTAAATGGCTTTCGTACTCATACATGTGTAGGTGTGGAAATGTGTGAGCGTGTGCTTGTGTTGTGCAAATACATGTGTAGGCAGTTGTGTGTAATTGTTTTGCGACGTCATTAAAAGGACAACAACGTGTCACATGTCTAGCTCTCGTTGGATTAATATGAACTATTGTGCGCCCTAAAGTATGCAGCAAAATGTTTTCTTTTGTTAATGAGAATGGGCGAATAATCCAAGATCTCTTAACAATTAAATTTAAAAATTTCCCTTTGATTTTTCCTTAATTTCAGTTAAAGAAAGGTTATAGAAATTTTCCATTCTAAGAATTTCCAGTTTATGCATTTGTTGTTGTGCGATTTAGTCAGAATACGCAAAGGTATTCTTATAAAGTTAAACTTCTTATGAAAACTTCTTGTTGAAATTTAATTTTGTAAGTTGCAAAAACAAATAAATATGGAGTATATCCGAAAAAATAAAAATTTGCTTAACCACTCAGTGGTCCAATGTTTGTAACTTAAAGAAATACTCGAGATAGATATAGACATATATATCAAGAATATATGATCAGAATACAAAACTGAGTCGATTTAGTCATGTCCGTCTGTGTGTCTGTCTGTCATCATATCTTGTTTTTTATTGTGTTAACTATTAGTAAAAAAAAATATTGCTCAACTGCTTTTTTGGCTGATGAAATCTGTCGTTTTTATTTGTAAGAAGAAAAATAACAATTTAAAATTACCGTAGTTAAAGAAGTATACACATACATATGTAATAGTTTGATTGACTGTTTGTTTGTTAAGAAACTAACTAAGCTAATTAATATATAAGTATGTATGTATGTACATATTGAATTTAGATATTTTAAACATACATCAAGAACTTATTTCGCAAATAATCATATCCAATGATATTTTTTAAACGAGCTTAGTTTGTCTGTATATATATATATATATATATATATATATATATATATATATATATATATATATATATATATATATATATATATATATATATATATATATATATACTTGTACATATGTATAGTTTCTCAAGATCGGCTTTAACGATTTTGAAGAACTTTTTAATGCAAATCGGTTCGATTGGCTATATATAACAACAGAATCCATGTGCTCTCTAATAATTAGCTTCCAATGAAATTTCGCCAGAACCTTTTCTTAAATTTAAATTCAATTAGAAATATGTAAATGTGGTAAACTTAGTCCACCAGGAACTTCAAATATAAAACTGAAAAGTGTGAAAGAATGAAGGGTATAAAAAAGGTGCGCTACTGCAACGTCACGCATGCGTTTGGGATCTTTTTTAAGGTTCGAGGCTTAAAATACTTCAATGAGGCACGCTTCGGGTATTAAGTTCCACAATACAAAATATTTTGAGCAAATTTAAAGGCAAACAATAAGTTGCACATTGGAATTCGCAAAACTGCTAAGTCCAGATTTTGAACAAACTAAGACCAGCTGCAGTACTGCACCCACATTGAGTATCGAAAAATAAACCAAAGACTTATCATGTTTTATTTTCTTTATACTATATTTATTTCGGTCAATGGTCTGCAAAATTGTGCACAAAACTTTTAACCTTGACTTAAAATTCTATATGAATTAAGTTTAAGCCTAAAATACAATAACAGAAACAACAAACAACAAACAACAAGTAAATCCACACTAAATTCATGTATGAGTAAGTTAAAGTGCTTAAGCTTAAATTAAGCAATAATCGGCCACATTAATTAAGCGGCAGACTGTGGCGAGCGAATAATTAATACACGAGTACACGGTTTCAAAGCAATTACTGAGATAACAACAAAAATTACGACATCTTTGGGATTTTCAAGTATTTGCAAGGCACACTCGCTTGCATCTTTGTAAAAGTAAATTTATTAATGGTTAGAGTAACTTCTAAGACGCTTTCGAAATGACTTACGCCAACTTTAACGACATTATTAAAATTGATATTTCACGTTTCCAGATTTATTTTGAAATGTATGTATATATATACATATGTATATATAAATTGTTAATTAGGATTTCAAATATTGAACTTTTAACTTTGTAGATAAAATATTGAAGATGCACGAAACTTTGCTGACGAGATTTTGTTTAAGTTGGAAAATTTTTGAAAAATTGGTCTCATTATTGAAATTCAAATTTCTTTGTTTTAATAAACTTTTGAGTTTATTGTGACTACTTTAAAGAGGCATGAGCAACCTCCTTGTACTCTGCTTCAAATTTAAAACGTTCTACAACAAAGTGCATTAAAAATGATTAAGATAATTTGTTTGACTATGCCGAAATTAAAATTCCCTACAGCAATAATATTTCCCTTAACAATTTATTCAAATATTATCGTTTAACATTATTAAACGTTTAAGACTTTGAATAGGGTAGATAAAGGGTATAGAAATAGGGTATATAAATGAATGCTTAAAGTTCACCTCTTTTCAAAATGTGAATCTAATTTTGGTGTTACTAAACTCTGAATTAAATTTGCCATTTCATCGTTGGCGTGAAAAGATTCTTCGACAAAGCCCAGATCTTAATTCATCACATCCACAAGATTAAGTGCACAACTTCATACAAATACATTTGTATGTATATATGTATGTATGTGAATATTTTTACTTGTCAGCAAATCAAAATATCTTCTGCAGTAATTTAAACTATCATAACAATTGCCTTTCACTTGGACTGGCTGCGCGTTTGATCTTTTTGCTTTATGTTAAATAAATTATTAAATTGCACAATTTTGAAGTATGTATGTATGCATGTATGTATCTATAAATACACGATAGAGACGAAACTGACCTATTCAAATCTGCACATAACTAAATTACTTTGGATTCCTAAGTCATGTTAAGAACAGTTCTTGTCACTGATTTGTGCCTTCTCAACTGTTGAATTAAAGAAACCTCAGACACAAATTGAATGTAGCCAGACAGATTGACAGACAGACAGACAGACCGGCAAACAAACTATGTATGAACATAAATGGCACAAAAGATTCTTTTTAGACACGGACCGAGCTGATCCAATCGGACCGTGCATTGTGAAGCAGTTTTCATGGAAAAGAGGATACTTTCAATTGAAGTCATTAACGCCGCACAACGGTGCGACGAAGCGTTGTTCAACGCACTCGCAGCGTTAAATGCAAAATTAAAATTTTTTTTAATAAACTGTTTGCCAGAAGGCGGCAAGTGTGAAATTTTGTATATGAAGAACAATTTATATAATCAGTAGACGTTATATTTTTTATTTGGCTATCTATCTATCTATCTATCTATCTATCTATCTATCTATCTATCTATCTATCTATCTATCTATCTACAGTTTGTCTTAAGTTATCTTAGTATACTGGAAAAATACATTTTTTATTCGAAAGAAATTTACCCTTTGAAAAAATGTCATTACACATTACACAGCCTTTATGTAATTTATGTACTGAACTACTAACGAGAACATCGAAGAGATAAATTTTTAGTACAATAATTAAAAAAATTGCCGCATTATGGTTTTTTACGCATGAATCACTTTTATAACATTTCGAATTCCAATTCTGTTGGGGAATTTACATTGAAGCAGGAAAAAAATACGTTTCGAGTGACGTTGTGACGGAGTGTGGTCACGTGCGGTTCTTGAATTTACAAGTTAATTTTAAAACAAATACAAATACAAAACAAATGTTCATGAATGAAGGCACAATGAAAAAGCGCGCCAACAACAAAAACAATACAAATTTAAGCCATGCGGCGTTTGTTACACGCGAAGCGCGCAGCACCTCAAAATTTCACACACGGGTTTATTTTAAAAAATTGTGCTGCGTGGCAAGATCCAAACAAAAATTTAATAAAACACAAACACGCACAAATTCAACACCCACGCCAAATAACGCATTTGAATTTCAAAATCATTTAAAAAACTTCTCAAAATGGAAGCAGAACTGATCAGCTAAAAAATATCACGCTCAGTTTGAGGCAGTTTATCTCTTTTATTTGTCTTGTGCTTCTTTGTTGATATGAGGAAAAACCTGTGTAAATGCTCTTAGGTCGTTTTTCGTATATGATCTACAAGATGCAATAATTAACAGTCTATAGGTACTTGTTTCTAGACAGAAAAGCATGTCAGTAGATAACCCGTATCTGAACGAGGCAAAATATTTATATTTGCTATCAGCAAACAGAACAAATTTCAAATTCATTAGAACCCGCTAAAAGCATCTCAACTGCGACAAATGCCGGTGACAAACCTGTTCCAGCACTTTTCAAAATGCCGGTGAGCAGCAGAAAGCAACAAAAAATTGAACGAGCCTCTTCAAACGGCGTCAAACATGTTTGAACTATACTCGCGTTACAATCACGGAAGCCCAAAATCCCGAGAATCTTCTTAATACTGTAGTATGATGACTTTGATTTTCAAATAATCTTTCGATTGATTCTAAAAAATTAGAGTTCTCCTGTGGGAAGATAAAAAAATTATTCAATAAAATATCGTATCAATCGGAATTCAAAAATTAATTTTACAACAATAAAAAATGTTCTTAAGGGTTTTTACACTACCAGACATATTTATTTATATACGAATTTTGATTTTGGAAAAATCGTTTGATTTTTAAAAAACAAAATTAAACATTACATTCAAGCTTTAACTAAACTTTTCAGGATTTTTTACCAGCAAAGTTTGTTTTTGTTGCAAAAAAGGTCTTGAGCCTGAAAAATTTAAATGTTTTTTTTTTAAACCAAACAAAAAAAATATTTGTTTGAAAAAAAAAAAGAATTTAAGCGATGCCAACTGATTTTTTTTAAACACGTTAAATGAAATTGTTGTTATTTCAATATTTACAGCTGTGGCACTTTAAAATCCACACTAAAAAACGTGAAATTTCCATTTACCAGTCTCTAAGAACAGGATAACAAAGTTTAAATTATTAATTTTAAATAAGAAAAATAATTTAAAAAAAATACCCAAAATTTTTATATAATAAAATATGCTGCAAACTTCATTAAGATTCTCACATTCTTCGTATTTCAATTCTCGTAATTCCATTTTAAAGTCATTCAAACTAAATTGAATTAAGTTCCGAAAATAAACCCACACGTTAATTTTACTTAACTCTACTTTCCGTTCAGGATTTGAGCACTTCTCCGCTACAGAAAGAAACGCAAAGTTAAAAAGCACGCGTCACTTTTGTTTCCATCGATTTTGCTGTTCTTACTAAACTTAAGTTTGAGTTCGAGCCGCAGCGAACATGTTGCGACGTCAACTGGAACACTGCGCAGTGTTCGGACCCTGCTACGATCGAAGTAAATTTTATACGCTTTTCGAAAAATTTAGTGAAAATTTACTACGATTTTAAGATTTTACATTGCATACAATTGTCAGTTTTTTTTAAAATTATTTTATTGACAAAATTATAAACGTGGAAATTAAAAAAAAAAAAAAAGTTTCAATAAAACTGATTATTCAGTTGTGAAGCACATTTTTTTACTACTTTTACTACGGAAATTTTAAATTTACTACGATTTTTTTCATCATTCACTTTCACAGTCGAACATTCGAAAGTCCGAACCCTGACTGCGTGTGCTTTATGGAGTCCGTTCGATTTGCCGTGTGGATTTTACTGCTTGCCCTCCGATGATGTTTCCTTTAGCTCAGTCGGTTGTATCTGCCGCATTCGATCGGTTCTATTCGGTTGGATTCTTTCCGTTCGCTCGGTTTGCTTTTTAGTGTATTCCGTGCGTGCAGCAATTGCTGAACTTGTTGTTGCTGAAGTCTGCTTACTGCCTTCGAATTTGCTAAATGTCGTGATTTAGTTCTTCGTTTGGTGTTATACATTAAAGTTATATACAAAAATACAACAACAAAAAGTCGAGTGATCGTGATTTAAAGCCAAGCGCGCAAACGTGAAAGTGAAGAATCATTGCAGCTGCTCAAACTGCGAGAGAGGTAGCTTTTAATCTGTTTTTGTTGTTGTTTTTTTTTGTATTTCAATTAGAATAATACAATTGGTATGAGCATACCTTAATACATACTCGTACATATTGTATGTACATATGTACAATATGTATTTCTGGTATTTTCAAGTTCACAGTTGGAAACACGAAGAAATTGAAAACGTGTGTGTATAGCCAAACTTTTAATAGCCATGTACCGAAAACTGAGTTTAAAACATTCATAAACATTTATTTAAACAACTGAAACAATAAATATTTAAAGAACTTAATTTTAAAATTTTGCATCCCTTTTCTTTTTGATAACGATAATCGAAAGGAACACAGAATTAATCTCATAAAACAATTTAGATATCAAAATGAAGTTTGAAGATAGACAAATTCTAATTCTAAATGTTCTTAATATTCTTAACACTAGAAAATTCTTAATCGCGTCTGATTTGCATTATCTATCTGATACATTTTCAAGGTCTTGTTTGTATTTGTTCATCTGTTGGATAACATTCGTAGCAGTCGATCTGAATAAGATTGCTTTAATTCTTCATGCAGAGTGCTCGATCATGGTTGCTTCTGCCATGGTCCAACCCAAAATGAATACTTTGTAAATCAATTTTGCCATACTCGTATATGATGAATACTTCAAAATATTATTCCAATTCCACAGCTTATTTAATACTATATTTATTTAATCGAGAACAAAGCTGGTAATGCATTTAAACTGTTTACCTATGCAAGTAAATATTTACATCAACGCATTTTAATTACATGCTAAATAAGTTTATCACTAGATTTTTGCTTATTTTAAAACCAGTTTTGTTTCTTCTATTTTGCATTTGTGCCTTCTTAATTTTATTAACTATTTCAGGTTATACTTATACTTTAATTAACATAATACATAGTAAAAGTATCCTATCGTATTCAATTCAAACGCATAATGACTGACACTTGATATCTTGTTCTATTTTATTATGGATCCGGATTTTTAATCTTCAAATTACACAGCTAAACCCAATTGATATACCCTTCTTACAAAAAAACAAAAAATATGTATATACTATTATATATGTATATACATATATACATATATGTTTTTTAAGTTTTCATAGTTTTTAAAATATTGTCCTTTCCATATTAAATTGCTAAACTTTTCTTGAGTTCGAAATAAAAATGAAAACTTTTTTGAAATAATAATAATATCGAATGTCCTTGTTATTGGGTTAAGAGGGACAATTTAGGGAGAGGAAAGTGGGTTATTAAGTCAACATTTTCAAAAGGCATACAAAAATAACATTTACACATTTTTACACGAAATACAATTTAATTTAAACATATAAAAAATTGTCTTAACTTTTTATATATTTATTATAGAATCTCGCCAACAAAAGTTAGTTGTATACTTTTATGACTTTGGATTAGTATTATTAAATTTTTTTTATAAAAAACTATTCATAGACAAAAATTCAATTGTTAGTATGAGAAGTCAATATTTGAACTTGTCTCTTGTTTTTATTTTGAAAATTGTACGATGGGAATTGCAACCGAAAAACTCAATTAAATTTGAACATGATAAATCTTTTCAAAACATTCATACCTACATATAGTAAATCGATATTTCCGATTGAAACCGTGTAATAAACATAAAAGTAATTAGCTCTCACACCTGCATAAGTATTAGGCGCAACGAGTGAATGGAGCGCAGGTTACCTACAATCCTCAATTGGGGAGTTTGTCAATAGAATTCGAGAAAATAGCGATGGTATTCATGGAGTCAGTAAGCCTAATTTAACCCTAATATACAATGGCCCATAAACTGTGCGAACAACAAAGTAATAAAAGCTGCACAACACCTTTTCCAGCTCCGCCGTTAATTCGAATATGTGCTCGTGTGCGTGTGTCGAAAAAGTGTTTTAATGTTATGATTATATTAAATATTTAGTATGAACAAATATAATACACATACTAAAATTCCTAGGCATACGTTGCAAATCCATTTCAAAGTTATTGATTGAGCTACACTCAAAGCAAAATACTAAAGAAAATATTTGAACAATTTTGTCTGTTCTTAACTTTTTGAACTCCACCTTAAAGAAAATTTGTGTACGTCAGAATCTTCGCACGGCTTCGTTTAGCTGTCAGACAATTGCAATTTAAGTTAGTTAGTTTTAACATTTTCCAATTGTTGTAATCGACGTTACGCTGCAATTACCTTTCACGTACAATTCAATTTCTGTGTTGTAATTTTTGAGAAAAAAAAACCAACTACCACAAAAGTTAATTAACAAAAACAAAAGTAAAAACAGAACAAAAAAAATTGCAATGATGGCAAATTATTATAACAATTCCATGAAATCAATTTTGAGCTAAATTATTTTACAGTTTATAAACATTATAAGCCAATAAATAAGCAGCCAATACGAATCACGTACGACTGACAGACAGACACTCGGTCAGACATAGACACACATACGCGTACACAAACGCAGACAACACGCACACACCAGCATGTGCATAATAGTCGCTGAAAGAGGTAAAGATACAAATCGTACTGACTGAAATGTTGCTAATTAACGCAAAATACTTGCATTATTTAATAAATAAATAAAAACTATGAACGACATTTTAAATAAATGTTAGTAATGAGAATTTCAATTGAACATAAACGATTATTTTTAGATTTTTCTAAATCAAAACATTTAAAATTCAAATCTTAGAACAAAACTGATGTCAATCGATTGGCTATAATCACAATTTTTTATAGATGCGTATATCAAGTTTTATATATTCGATTATTAAGTTTTCTGTTTGCCCATTAAATTTCTTTTTTTGTTGATCATTAATAACTTTTTACACTTTTGTTCATCAGAGTATAACTTTTATTAATGGAAGTTTGTCGGTTGCAGTTTGTTTCGATATGATATATTTGGGGTTTACTTTTCATTTTCACTGATTCACTGCAATGTTAGGAAGCTTTTAAAACTGATTTATTAACAAGCCATTGTTTTTTTTTTTAAATTTATATATGTATGTATATAATTCTTGTTTCAAGCTTGGCTGATCGTTGGTTTAAGCCAACATAAAATTTCGAACGCGTTTTCAACAGTTTTTTACTCGAGGCAATATTAGGTATGACTATCTTGTGTTGTTATTTTTTAACTAGATATGTATTACATTTGTTTTTGTTATTGTGTTTTTTTGTTGTTGTTGTTGATTTTTTTCTCACAAAATTTCCACTTTTTAGAAGCTCAGTCGGCGGTACTAAAGATATTTATCATCAGTTTATTCACCTTCTTTTGTGCCACCACCACCGCCACCTGAGTTGAATTTAATTTCATGCAAATTAATTCGAAATGTGCGCCAGTATTTGTGTGTGTGTGTGTATATATTTGTTTATACGGGTATATATGAATCTATTGAAATGTTATGCATATTAATAACAAGAATATAAATAATTAGAATTTGAATACCCGACTCGTATGTAAACGTAATGAAAGTTTTTTTTTATCACTATTTGAAACTTTTGAATAGATGCACACAATCCTTGTCAAATGTTCCCGAAAGTATGTTCTAATTTGTTTCTGTTCAAATTGAAATATTTTAAATGATTAAATTTAGTGCATACCCGAACGATTACTAAGACATTAGCAGTTGGAAGAAATAGCCTAAAAGTACTGATTGGTGTATCGCGGGGCGTGTAATCAAAATATGGGCGTCATTAACGAACCAATTTGTCAGTCCTGCCTTGAGAGCGACGACATTACTGAGCATTTCCTCTATATGTGTCCTTGTTGTTCAAGAGCAAGACTGCGGTCACTGGGTGGTGATGTGTTGAGTATGAATAACAATCATACTCTCCATATTCCTAATCTTCTGAAATTCATTCGTGTAACAAAGAAGTTTGGGGAATAGCATATGAAGCTATCTTGTATATCTACTATATTATTCCAACACTATCCTGGGTAGAGCACAATTGTTCATGAGCACTGAGAGCTTTGATCCCATTCCAGCTCACACTCAACTCTTTTAAACATATTCTTTAGGTCGGAATTGGGAGTAAACAAGGGATCGTCCATTATTTACTCAGACGATTGAAATAATCTTTTCAGTATTTCAAAGAAATATTCTGGAATATTCTGATTGAAGTATTTCACTCACTAAATTAAAAATATTTTTTTCCCTTAAATTTTGATCGACTCATGGTCGATTAAAATGAATTCTGATGAAAGTGGCAGTCGGACGCGAAAGTGTTAAATCGGAAGCGAAAGTGTTAAGTTTTAAATGAAAGGGTTTTACTCGTAATAATTTACAAAAATTTGTTACAATTGAAGCCGATGAATTGTTTTACCCTTGATTTTAATTTTGCAAGCCACTCAATCTCAACAATTTAGTAAACAAATTTACTTTCTACAATTTTCAACGAAAGTTATTGTATCTACCCAAAAAAAAAACACAACAAAAAAATAATAACAATAATTTCACTTCCTCGTTTAATAAAAATAATTGATTAAGTTAAGAGCATGACGTCCGTCCCGTCCATTAAATTTTGATTGTGAAAAAGTAAACAATTCCACCAACAAGCAAAACAACAACAATTATTTAATAAATAAATAAATCAAAAGAATACAAAAATCTTGAAATGCAAAAAAGTCCCGAAAGTTCAAAAAGAACGCCATCGAGCAACCGAACCGAACCGCAATCAAAAGGCGTTCCATTCCGCACGCGGTCACATAACACGTTCGCCAGAGTCGGCCTGAATCTCGTTTTGGGTCTTCCAATCGCAATAGAATTTATAAATGAATTAATTTGTGTTTTATTTAATATTCACTTTATCATCGTGTTAATTGCGCTGATGTCAATTTTCGTTGATATTTGTTGTTAATTAAGTTTGGCATTTGCGCACTTTAAACGTTTGGAGTCCACCTTACGATTTCATTCGACAGATGTCTCCGCCTCGTACTCGTATTTGATGTTATGACCGCAATTGAACGCTCCGCTCCATTCGGATTGAAGTCAGTGCAATTCGCTTATCAGCGAATGTTATTTTGTTTTCAGAGTTAATAATTTTATTAAAATATTTTGTTCGCCCATTTTGAGTTCGTTGTTAATTTTTTTCCTTATAAAAAAATACCAATTTAAACCGTAGCGTTGAACTTCAGCGATTCCGATTCCATTCACCTCCTTCTTGTCTTATTTCCCTATTGGTATGATTCGTTGCCTTTCCAAAAAATCTCAACATTTCAGTCAAAGAACAACCAACATTGTTGCCCAAATAGCTCAAATGTCAGCTTTAAATCGTATTTCTTTGGCGCTGTTAAATAGCTGCTTTCTTAAGCGTGAGTTTTTCTTTTTCTTAATTTCTGCTCTGTAATTAATGGCATTACATGGAAGTTGTTTTTGTATTTTACCAACAAACATTTCTATTCTACTATACGAGAGTATTTGCTTCAACTCGAGTATGAAGACCTTTTGTAACTTTTGACGAGTGGCTTAATGAGCTTCTTTTGTTTTGTTTTGTTTTGTTTTGTTTTTCTTTTTCGTTTTTTTTTTTCTAGAAAAAGTGAAGGGTATTTCTGAACTTTTTTAAAGCTGATGCATACAACACGGTGCCACAATTAAAAGCGCCAATATTATTTTAAAATTTTAAATTACTTTTGAATTAAAAAAAATAAAGGTAGACTAGAGTTATACTCGTATTTGGGCAGTACTTAACTTTGTGAGACTTGAAAAGGAAATGCAAAATTTTATATTATATATAAACTATTATCAAAAAAAAAAAAGAGACAATAATCGTAATATAATATTCAATTAGCAAAGCTAATAAGTATTCAACTTGTGCGTTAAAGACCTCATCTTCACTTTTGCGAAGGCGTAAACCGAGAAGCGCTGATCAATTCTGACGCTATTCCACATTTACCCCTTGTGTGTGATAAATATACTTCGTTGTGATACCTAAACAAATATTTTCCTAATTAAATTTATGAAACTTCTTTAAATTTAGAAACAAGTTTTAAAATTTAACCAAGTTTACCCTACAATTGAGAGATTTAAAACAAATGATTAAAAATGATTACTTTCTGATCCAAGTAAATGTTTTCTTAAATAAAAATAATCTCATTCGACTTTTGCTATTTTGCTAAATTATCACTGCATTGGACTGGAGTATTCTATTTGACTCCATACTATCATACACTGAGACTTATTATTTACACAACACAGAATGTTTATCTTCACGAACGTTTTTTTTTATCGCATCTTGTTTTTTCTGCTGCTAGAGAAAAAGTTTTGTTCTTGATGTGAGAGTAAAGGTTGTTTTTGGTTTTACTTAAAATGATGTACATATATACAATATATGGGTCACTTATCACAAATACTGCAAGACATTCCAAGAATAACTGTTTGAAATGTTAACGTATTTAAATAGTTCAATTGGCAAATTGAGACAAGCGCGAATGTTAAAAGGTTTAAACAAATTGTGACATATTGAAACAGCTTCATTTATTTAAGATAACTTGTTAAGTACGCAATTATAATTTAAACAATGTCATTATTATTGCCGCAATTTACAGACACCTTTAAATCAAAAAAGCAAACTGTTAAATAACAACAACACAAACCAGTTAAATTCAACTGCAAACACAGTGGAAATCAATTGGGGTATTCACAGAAGCAGCGGTTTGGCCGTGCTTTCGTATTTCGATATTAAACTAAAAGTTACCAATAATAAAGTTAACTTCTTTGGTTCATATATGTTACAACACCTAAATAAGAAATTTATTTCTAATTACTAACTGCAAAATTCTTCCGCAACAAATTTCTAGTAGGAGTAATTTTTCAAAGTCATTGACAGACAACAACGACGAAAAAAAAACCAACTTCGAGCTCAGAAATCGCATCATTAACATAAAAAAACGCCGATAATGATAATGACGCTTTTCTTTTTTTGTTGTTGTTGTTGTTGACGCTTGACAATTTGTAATAATTTTTTTATGATTTATGCGCGGCGCTTTTTTATGAGGAAGTGAACGAAACGATGTGAAAAATTTTAATATTTCGCAGCTTGGCTCCTCATAAGATAAGAGTACAATTATTTATTTAAATGTTTTTTGATAATTTAGTTTAATTCAATAAATTTACAACGTATAAATTTTCCATTTTCCTCATGCTGTACTTAAATAATTCTAAGAAAATATAATTTTTAAGCCATGACATTTTTCTTCATTGCAGAGCTAAGTAAATAACCAAACACACACACACACTCGTACATACATAACAAAAACAAAAACAAAAATGGAGAGCGACTCGTTAAATCGCAAGAATTCTTCACGCAAAAATTCCATCATCAACGGAAATGGCGAAAGCCCGAGTAAAGTATCCGCGGCAGGCGATGGCGACGGCGGGGGTGAAGTCACACTAAAGGTGGGTGCAGGTGTATACTTTATTATCCTTATTAAATATACGTATTTTTTCTAGGCCAAAATGAGTCTGATCAATGGATGCACCGTTATTGTTGGATCCATCATCGGTTCGGGTATCTTTGTCTCACCTACTGGCGTTTTGATGAACACCGGAAGTGTTAACCTGTCGCTTATCGTGTGGGTTGTTTCCGGTCTATTCTCGATGGTAAGTACTTGTCAACAACGAGCCCTAGAAAACTAATCGAAGCCAATTAATATGTACACTAAGAAAAACTTGGAAATTGCGATTTAACTGTGACTAATTTGCCATCAGTTTCAACAATGATTATTTAATGTGTCCTGATTTTTCTGTGGCACAATCTAGACACTACATATAGAAAGTGTGAATGGTTCTTCTGCAAAATTGTAATTGATTTTTATGTAAGTCCTGTTGTAGATGACACATAATCAATACACTCATATGTATGTATGTATGTATGTATGTTTTTTTTTTTTTTTTTTTTTTTTTTTTTTTTTGTATGTATGTATGTATGTATGTATGTACTCGTATGTATATTAAGAATCTTAATTTTATTCTGTGTGTTTTCAAATACTTATACTCTTCGAATACCCAACCAAACCAAACCAAAGCGGAAATGCGAATGCGAGTGCAGCTAAAGCACGTTCACAAATTGAAGAATCCAAAGGAATTTGCCTTGTACCTAATGAAATTACTGGCATTCTTTCGAGTGGCCTAAGGAAGTCGTTCGTTTGCCTTTGTCTGACTGACTGACTGGCTGACTGACTGAGCATTCTAATGTCATTGATGTACCTAAAGTTGCCTAAATAATTCCCGGGTAAATGTGGTTTAATGATTGTCCTATTATAGACATTTGCTGTCAGTGGCAAACGCTGCAGTCAAGTGGCAATGAAGTTAAACTTATGACAATGACTTTAATTTGAAAAAGGAAAACCTTTGGAATTAAATAAATTCATATATAAAAAATGACAAAAACTTTTGTTAATTTTTCAAAATTCACCCAACGGGTTCCAAAGTATTTCGATTGTTTAGGTGCATTTCTGCGATACAATATTAAAGTCGCAACACTTTTCGTAGTTTAGATTAAATCACATTTTGAATTTTGACCATTTATAAAAAAAAATAATTTGTTTTCAGGTTGGCGCATACTGTTACGCCGAACTAGGTACAATGATAACCAAATCAGGAGCGGATTATGCCTACATTATGGAAACCTTTGGACCATTCATGGCCTTTATACGTCTGTGGATTGAGTGTATGATAGTGCGTCCCTGTTCGCAGGCAATCGTGGCATTGACCTTCAGTGTTTATGTGATGAAACCATTCTTTCCGGAATGTCAACCGCCCGAAGATTCGGCGCGTCTACTCGCCGTGTGCTGCATATGTAAGTTGGGAAAACACTTAATGTAATCACTGTACTATATAAATTAGAATCAATGCACTTTGAAGTGTGTTTTAACCGCAGCGTACTTGACCTATAGATTAAATCCCACTTGAGCGTAATTTGCGTTTGTCGTCCGTCTGTTTGTCTTTCTGTCTGTCTGTCGGTCTTATCAGGAACTAAAGAATTACACACGGTGTTCCATAATGATCGCACGCCTCAATAAAATAGGAAGCTAAAGATCGCTTCGAAATCATTCTACATACATACTCACGAGTATATACTCGCATGAGTATGTATGTAGCAGGCAAAGGGATCTCTTAAAGAATAAATAAATAAATCAATTAATTTTTTTCTTTACTTATGTTGTTTTCCAGTTGAACGCACATTATTAACAATAATTGAATCATTTTATTTACTTTGATTTTTTGATGTGAAATACAAAAGTGCAGAATTGTGTAAATCTTGAGAATGTTACATCATACAATTGCAGTGATTTCTATTCGAGATCTGTTCTGCACACTTTACTCCCGGAGGGGTAAACTTACTTACTTACTTTAAATTTATGTACGAGTATATTCTGAGCGTTTATTTCTGGTCGCGATAAGGTTTTATTGTTATTTTTTTGTTCAATCATTTTTTGTAACCTACGTGGAAGCATCATCGGAATGGATGTAAGCTATTGGAGTCCACACTCGAACTAGCTTAAATGTTTCTGCATCCAACATTAAATTGGTGTTATCGATTTGCAAGTGAAGGTTCCCCAAAGCGTCATTGTACTATACGTGTAAAAGTGCAACAAAATTAAGAAGCATGATATATAGAAGTCACAAGTCATCGGTCAATTCCAAAGTATGATAATTAATAAAAAAAAGTAATTGTTGTTCATAATTATTGTCGATAACGATCCATTATCGATTATCATATAGTATTATCCAGACTGTGATAATTACTGTCGTTTAAATTTATTAGTTAAATTTAGTTTATTTAAAAGAAGCTGTATATAAAATTAATATCGTTAGCATTTGATATTATTTGCTCTATCATCCTTTCTCAGTTATATTCGAATTCAACTAAATATCCATTAAATTCGCGCGTCCGTTTCGATATTACATTTTCAGTGGTGTTAACCTTCATCAACTGCTGGGATGTGAAATGGGCCACCGCTGTGCAAGATATCTTCACATACGCCAAGCTGCTCGCCTTGTTTGTTATTATTGCGACCGGCTTGTATCAATTGTACTTGGGCAATACGGAATACTTTACATTTGAAAATACTGATACGAAAGTGACATCACTGGCGTTATCCTTTTACTCGGGATTATTTGCCTACAACGGTTGGTAAGTTGACACTAAATGGCAATATTTGAATTTGTATATAAGTCATTAATCTTGGGACAGTGGGTTTAATCAATGATTTTAACAATTTACAGGAATTATCTGAATTTTATTATTGAAGAACTGAAAGATCCAGTCAAGAATTTACCACGTGCAATTGCCATCTCATGCACTTTGGTCACAGTTGTTTATGTCCTGGCCAATGTGGCCTTCTACAGCGTACTATCGCCCGATGAAGTTTTGGGCTCTCAAGCCGTCGCAGTGACTTATGCAGAACGCGCTTTTGGCATGTTTGCTTGGACTATACCCGGTAAAATTCAAAAATATTTTATAAAAACTAATGTCAATTATTTAAATAAATAATTTTTTTAATTTTTCAGTTTTTGTTGCATTGTCTACCTTTGGTGCTGTCAATGGGATATTGCTGACCTCGTCACGTCTTTTTTACGCCGGTGCTAATGAGGGCCAAATGCCCGAAATTCTGACCATGATACAAATTCAACGCTTCACGCCTACACCGGCCGTACTCGCAATGGCATTACTCTCGATGTTGTATTTGACTGTCTCTGATATATTTGCACTGATCAATTATGTCGGCTTTGCTACTTGGGTGAGTTTTATTAAGACAAATTAAAATAGAAGTTTTACAAATAAGAGTTTGCATTAATTAACTGAAATCTTTCTTCAACAGTTGAGCATCGGTGTAGCCGTCCTCTGCCTGCCCTGGTTGCGTTGGGCCCAGCCCAATCTGCCACGTCCAATTCGTGTGCCCCTGATTTTCCCCATTGTTTACCTGATTGCCACGATTTTTGTGACCGTTGTGCCCATGTACGCAAGCCCTGTGGAGACAGGCTATGGTATTCTAATGATTCTCTCCAGCATACCCGTCTATTTGGTCTTTATTGCGTGGAAGAACAAGCCGATGTGGTTCCAGCGATCAATGGGTATGTTTGTCGCCGCGTCGCAAGTGTGTACGCGCGTTGTTATGTGTGGAGTCCTCCCCTCTTATAAACGCTTTTTACTGTACTCGTATACTTGTCCACTCTCTTAGTTTATATTTTTTAAGCGTTATTTTCCGTTTTTGATTTCACCTCACCCGCAATTCTCTCTTCGAACTTTTTAGGTGGATTCACTCAAGCACTGCAAAAAATGATGATGGTTGTTCGACCAAAAACTACTTCAAAGGTTTTTATTTACACATTTTTTATTTAACATAATTTTACAACAACAACAACACACTTTTGAGTTTAAACTAACAATTTTCTTTCTGACTGCATTTTCCAATTGGTTTCACAAATTTTCTTCAATGCACCTTTTTACCAAATTAGTTGCACTGTATTTATTTATGTATTCACTTGATTTTTTTCTCACAAAATTGTTGCTATCCGAATATCCTTTTCTATTCTATGTGAAAGTAAATACAATTACCAATAGTCGAAAATGTAATCAAATGCGGCTTTTGTTTTAAAATCGAACTTTTCAGTTCAGATCGAATTCATTTCCATTATGAAACCGTGCGATTTTCGACTATTGCTGACTTTGTATTAATTTCTCTAAAGTATGTTTAACTTTTTCCAACTCTCAAAAGTTTATTCTATTAAAAATTAATCTGTTGTTATTAGATTGTTAGAACTTTATATAATATTAATCTAACAAATTCGAATGAAAAAAACCTTTGTTTATGTCTGCTTTCAGTAAGCCTCACACGATTCCTCCAGAAAGTGCTCATGGTGCTCGGAAAAACTAAACCCGCTCAGGTGTAAAATAAGCGCGAGATTAACAAAAAGAAGATTTCCGCTTCAAACGGATTACAAATTTTAAGTTGAAGATTTAAGCAGTAGGAACGTCATTTTCGCATTTCGTTGGTTTTATAGTTTCATAGAACGTTAAAGTCAGGACAGGTACAAAGACCAAATTGAATCGCAAATAAAATAAGTTTAAATTTTATTAAAATTCCTGTTGGCCTAAACAATGGCGAATCTATTTAAAGAAGTATTTTTATTTAATTAAGACCTGTTCATTCTGGAACTTAGCGCTTGAGAAATAAAATAAAACAACGCTCCATTAACGAAGTAAATATTTTATTAAAAAGTTCAACTAAAAGAGAATTTTAAAAGAGTTAATTTAACATTAAACTACATGTAAAAATTGCGCATTAATTTTGAAGTTTGCAAATGCTGAGCATTTAAGTTAATCACATTTTTTTTAAATATTATTAAGCGATAAATTTGTTTGTTTAATAACTTGAATATTTGTTAAAAAAGCTTACCATCAGTTACCTTTTAATTGAATAAATTTTTGTTTATCAACAAACAACTCCGAAATGCAATGTTTAAAAACTTGAAAAAACAAACTGCCATGTTTACAAAGAAAAGAAAAACAAAAACAAAAGCAACAACACCGTTTAATAGTTTAAACCAAGCGCAATATTCAGGCAAATTCAGTCACAAACAAATTCGAAACATATCCCCTAGAAATAGCAGAGTATAAAGTTTAGAGCTTAATTCGTTACACACTTAAGTAGATATGATATGTTATGATATGATATGATATGATTTCTGTATCCAAGAAGAAAATAAAAATATTCACTCACTATTATTTGTTGCTTCTGATATGTAACTATGTATGTAATTATAATATGTACTCGTAAATATGTTGAAATACTAGCAAAGTATGTACAATATAACAATGAATAGCTTAAATTGCTTTTAACTGACATAATGTATTTAATTGAAATTATATGTGGAAATTGTTGACAATAATAATCTTGTATTTAAATACTCGTATTTAAAGTTTGAAAAACAAAACAAAAACAAAACTGATTTACTGCTAAATTATACAAATTATATATTATATTAATAAATATTGAAATAAACAATGTACTAAAAGTTAAAAGTGTTTGGCATGTGGTTACTCGTCGCCGTGTTAATCGGTTTGATTCGACTACTCGTATTAACCATTTTGCGTTAATTGCCAACCGACTTTTTGAGTGTACTCCTACTATAGTAAGTTACATGAGAAATGATCAATAAAAATTACAGATGAACGAAATATTTTTCAAGTTTCTTTTTTAATATATAATTTAGTTTAAGTTTTTTGCTTTACGATTTTTTCCAAATCAATCCATTTTGAATTTTTTCCTTTACAAATCATCTAAACTGTTATACAATTTTTTATTTAAATTTACAAAAATATCTTAAGCAGAAGTAACTTCGGACAGCGATTTCGATTGGGCTGATTAGGTCGATCAAATATTTCGTTAACTAAAAATATAAATTATAGTATAAATTAAAGCTTGGTTTAATCAAAATGAACCTACCACAAAGATTAGAGGCTTGGATTGAATTCCAAATTATTTTAGTGTAAAATTCAGAAACATTTTCAACCGAAATAATCTTCCTCAAGTCATGATCCTAAAGTGGACACTGTGTTGCACTTGCCAATAGCTCCTACTTACCCTAACTTTCGAGTCCATCACAGCGTACTACAGCGAAATCGGCTGGCCTCTCCTACTCTTATATGGTAGGGCTAATCGTTTTCTTATTGGCTTTTTTTAAGCAATTTAGGGTCGTGACTTCATCTTTGATGGCGCCGGCCAGTCGCGATTGGCAGCTTTCCAACTGGCCTACTTTTACCTGGAGAGCATGTTGTGTCAGTTCGTAGGTTTTCGTCTTGACGTACACCTTCAACATATCGCCATAGGTGGATCGTTCGATTTCCTTGACCAACTGGCGAAAAGCCAACACCGCCATTTTGTATTGGGAATAGTAGTATTGGAGGTTCTCTTTACTTTGCTGCGCTTGGATAACATCGGCGCCGCTCTGATCAATGGTGCGCATCATCTGCTGAATGTCGCCACACAGTTTTGAGATGCGATCGTCGTACTTTCGATCGTAGTAGGCCTCCATGGCCGTAATAACAGTCGAGTATTTTTCGTCCATTTTGCAGTACCAATAACTGAGACTCTTGTAGTCTTTGTTGGTGCAAGAATCTGGCGCTCGTTTGGCATTGAGGGCGGCTTCAGTGACGTCTGCTTTCTTTCGAAATAATGTTCTAGTCGAACGACTTTTGTTTTCGGAGGCGGGAATTTCAACCGGATGTTTGCCTTTTGTTTTTCCTGTTTCGCTGCCATTCTTCTCCTGCGCTAGGGAAATACTTGAATCAAGTTGAAGATTGATGCCAGATTGCTGATCCTCTATTGCATTTACACCAACATAAGCCGCATTGGCCAAGATTAGCATTTCATCTGTGGCCAAATTGCCGCCATTAACCATTGGCACATCGAAGACAAGACACGTGCGCCAAGGTATTTCACCGTCGAAGTATTCCTTAAGACAGTCGGTCAGCATCGAATGCTTAATGCGCCGCTCAGTGCCCAAATTCTGCAGGAAAATACGCAACCCGGACTTGGTATCACGATCCATCTTGCTCAGATAGAGCAGCAACAACGTAAACTTCACTTTGTGCAAGCGATGCTGTTCATCGGTCGTAGTAAAATGTAGGTCGACACATTCGTGACCAATACCCTGATGCCACAACTGCACGTATTCGCTCTGCAGCCATTTGAGTAGCTCCAGCGAATTATTAAATAGACTACGTGGACGCGCATTGGGCCGATAGCGTGGTCCGAAATGTGGCATTCGTTGATCCAACAAACTGACCACATCGTATTTGCGCACATCGAAATATTCCAGCTTAATGGAATGTATATGAGAATGCAGCAGTTGCAGTCGCTTCTCAACCTCAGTGACAAGCAGATTGCAAAGAAATGGCAGATGCAGTTCGCGCAGAGCTATGACGCGTACCACGCAGCAATTGTGATGATGCACCAGCAGTAAATCCAGTAACGTAGAGAGTTCGGCACAAGTTCCCAGATCGGAAGCGGTGTTGACGGCGTCAAACTGCATCTGGCGATTAATGCGCAAATGCGAATTCTGTGGATTTTTCACAATAAGCTGTAAAGTGTGATTGTCGAGCACCTCCATTTTATTACGCCGCGATGACGAGGAGTAACCAGCCGAAATTCTGCGGTTAGGCGAAGGTGGACGCAAAAGCACCGGAGAAGAGTCGCGCTCATCATCGGTTTCGATGTCCGTCAGTTGGACGACGACGCGGTGTTTGTGGTTCAACATTGCGAAAAGGTTTCGTTGTAAGCTGGAAGCATGTAGAAAGAAATCTGATTATCCTCTTTCGAGTTACATCTCTTTTGTTTTACCTTTCTTCTTGAGTGTTACAAATTTAGAATTTAGTTTAAAGAATTGCAAACGTTTCAGTGCAGATGGTAGAATTTATTTGTATTTAGAAGTTTAATTCGCAATTCTTAGCGGGACCAAAAATTTTTTCAAAATAAAGGTTTGAGTGATTTAAAAGAAAACGCAAGATACGAAATTCATGGTAGACAGTGTTTTTTTTATTTCTTATCGTAAAAATATATCCCCCAGAATAAATATGTAGTTAATTTAACTAATTTGTATACAAACTAATTTAAAGTACAATATTTTACATTCTTATACAAATGTTATGTCTTTCGAACACAAAGAACTTTAGAATTAGTAACATTGGAATGGCTGCGGTTTATGACAAATTATTTAGATTATCGGGTGTCAATTTTAAATTAAGTGGTCAGTATTTTTGTGGAATAAATTAATATTTCAAAGATCATTTAGTTTGGCTTTTAAAGCCTTTAGTTCTTTATCAATAGCCAAGTTTAAACACTCTTTAGTGCTGTTCAAATACTTCATTTTCAAGCTTAACTCATGCCGTTCAAGTTGGTACCGCTTTGTGTCTAAATATATTTTAAGAGAGTCGGCGTACTTTGTACCTACAATTTGTGCACATAACTGCTGGAACGCATAACAGGACGTTTTGTATTCGCTCCTGATGCCCGATGTACGCCCATTCTTTATAAGTTCACTCACATCGGACTCATCCTTGTTTCTATCACTTGCATCGGCGGGTGTCATGATATTATTATCGATAATATTGTCGAGTGCAAAAGCTTTAATGTTGTTACACATTTGCAGAATGTTAATCTCGTAACAGTGTTTGTTTGAGTTATCTATTGACTCGCATGCTGCCTGGAACGCATTATCGATATGGCCAAGATAGGTGCTCAAACCGCGGAATTCCTTTCTCAAGCAAAGGGTATCGAGTGAAAGTCGCTGCTTTTTCGACTTTCGATTCCGTTTAATTGGAATATTAAAGGGCACTGGATTTGATGTGGTTTCTATCATTCCCATCGATGTTGTAGGTTCTGCGGGTAAGCCAGTGCTTTGTTCGGACGATGATTCCTAAAAAAATTTGATATATGTATATTTGGAAATATCTTCTTCTACAAAAATCAATGGAGCCTATCTGTCTCTTTGCCTGTCTATAGGTTTGTGTAAATATGAAAACATCTTAATGAAATAATGATGAGGCTCTACAAAAATTAATCTACATCGATCAATTCTATCAATAGAAAATTTGATGGAAAAGAGTCCAGTCAGGTTTTATTTTGAGACATACAATTCGATACCTGCACTAGAGTTTTCAAAAATTCGCCCAGGAAAGGCTCAGCGAAACGACAAAATGCATCATTCATTGTGAGCCTTCGGTGCTTTTCGATAGATTAAAAAAGGCTCGGAAAAAAGTTTAAAACATTAATTCAGCAATGTTCTTAACAAAGCCGGGAATTTTTTCAAAAGTTTTACTTAGTAACACTCAAGCAAAATAATTTGGGATAGTAGCCCAGCATATTATAAATATCCAATAGATTTCTTCTTAAAAAAAAATTATAATAAGACAACAGTGCACCTACCAATTTCGTCGAACATCCAGAGTCTTTGCAGAGATATTTTACATATATTTGCGCTATTTTGAACCAATCCATTGTGTAAGAGTCGTCTGTTGTTACATCAAACAGCAGCAGCATTGGTCCGTTGGCCGACAATTCTAAATAATTGCGTACTGAAATCGTTAACGGCGAAGGGTCACAAAATTCACCCTGACATTCGCCGCCTAAGCATTGCATGTACTTGTACAAGTTTATATGCGTAGCCGCATTCATTTGGTCCAGGTAAACTTTCAAAAGGGAAAACTTGACATGGAAGAGTTGCTTACGCGAATCCAATATCGTAATGTGAATAGTTTCACCAACGGCTTGGTTGCTTGTGTTGCCATAGCTTTTGAGCAGCCAATACAACAGATCGAAAGTATTATAAAATTCTTGCTTGTGTAAGTAATTGGGCATACCGAGCGGTCTTTTGTTATTAATATAAAAGCTTTCGACAAGGATGAAATCAATGCTGGCGTTGAGTTCTTTCAGTCGTAGGTCCAACAGCGCTATGAACTTTTTGCAAATAAGACCTTCGCGATTCGTTCCAAAACATGTCAAACAACAATCGAGACGTTTAAGCAGTAAATCGTCCAGAAGTTGAGATAATTCGGTTTCGAGGCACAACTCTGAGAAGTTTCCGACATAGTCAAAATCCATCCGCTCGATTTCTTCTCGTTTTTCTATATCTCTTCTGGACCTTTTCGTGCTGTTGATGTTGTCGCTGTCATTTTCAGCAGATTCAGTTAACAGAACCACAACGCGTAATTTTTGTATTTTTGAGTCCATTGATTTTAGAAGAAGCTCTCGTTAAATTAAATTAAATTAAATTTAGACTTGTTTTTATTTTTAGTTATCAAACGGTATAAGTAATCAGCAGCAGCAGCAGCAGTGTGGTGAGTGAACTGTAAATATATGTATGCATGTTTTTTTACTAGTCTGCTGATTTAAACAATATGAATCCATGAGTCCCGTACCAAACTAGTTTAAAAAAATAATTATGAATGTTTGTTTATTAAAATGCGTCTCCTCCTCACACGATCTTCGTATGTTTGGGTGGCATCTTCTTTGGACAGTCCAACAATCCGGCAGCACGAAAACAAGATATGGAACTGGCCGCACTTATAAATTTCATAAATTTCCGCGAAAATTAAAAAAAAAGTTCTAATTATTAATTAAAAAAGTGTATTAATTAATTAAAAAGTGAATTTAATTAAAATAACATTAATTAAAGTGTTCTTTTATATTAATGCTAACAAAAGTCGTTTGTGTATTGTTGAAATAGGCGCCCGGCAAACAATTGGAAGCACAGTACCGGAAAATTGGCAACAGCTGCTGCCGCAGTAAATAACAGTAAACAAACACCAGATTTACTGCAATAAATGCGCTGCATGTGAAAAAAAACAACTAAAACTTGTTAAATGTAAAATGGCAACAACAACGAACGAATCATATCGTAACAAACAAAATCAAGAACTGGAAGTTATAAAGGTAAAGTCACTGATAAGGAGCATCTAACAGATTCTAATTGAAAACATATCTAATTGGAGTATTTTGTTAATTGAATACAAATTTCTTTTCTCAGTCGATCTTTGGAAGCGATGTGGAAGATCTGCGTCCAAATTGCAGTAGCGCCGTCCCCGCATCCCAATGGAAGCCGATTGACATACGAATACTACTGACACCATTGCGCGACTCGTCCAATGGAAATCCCGAGGCACATGTGTGCACAAAGTTGCACATAACCTGCCCTTCGAAATACCCCAAAAAGTATGTTTTAGTTCTTTTTTTTATAAAGAGTTAGTTTTACAGTTTAGGTCAAAAAAACAATTGTTAAATGTTATTTTTTATATATAGTTATAAACTATCTCAAAATAACGTTATACAAAGCTTTGTCACATTTTTATCGTTACAATAAATTTTATTGTTACAACTCGTTCCCAGTATTTACTTAGCAATACGCAAAAGCAAACAAATAATCAAAATATCTCTTATATCTATCTACAGCGCACCAAAAATCTCATTGGAGGAGACAAAAGGCATTTCCGACCAACTTATCGAAGAACTACAGCAGCAACTGCTGTCGCTATCAGAAAAACAGCGCGGCGAAGTTATGATCTTCGAACTAGCACAAACAGTTCAGACCTTCTTGCTCGTTCACAATAAACGACCAAGAGGCTCATTATTCGATGAAATGATGCAAGCACAACAAAAACGCGACGACCTGCAGCTAAAAGAGGAGAAACACAAGCGACAAACACTTCGCGACGAGATCAAGCGACGTAAGGAGATGTTTGAAAGCGAAGTAAAACGACTTGGTGATTCACGAAACATAAGCGAATCGAATCATCGCAATCCCAGCTCATCGGAAAGTTCGGAAAGCTCTTCTCCATACTATCGAGGACATCCGCATCCGAATAAATGCTTGGAGCATCGCAACTGCGAAACGCTGTACTTTCGCAAAGTCAGCAGGCAAATACTGCGCGGTAGTTGCTTAGGTAAGAATGTGAGATGTATTTATATAATTAGAATTTTAAAATATGTTAACTTCTACTCTGTTCCATTTAGGACACTCACAGAAAGGCTTTATCGCCTACACTGGCATCGATTGTGATACTGGGCAGCTGCTCTTCATAACCGAGTGGAACATCAAGTACCCACAACTCGAGCAGACCTGCGGGAATGGTGGAAAATGTTTCTGGGTTGAGACGGAGCATAAATGCAGTGGTAATCACCACGTAGACGACTTCATCAATTCTATTGAAAAACAAGTTGATGACTTACGGAAGCTGCGTCACAAAAATCTTATCCAGTACGAGTGTGTGCTGTGCATCAAACGCAAGGATGCGCTTTTTGTTTATATTGTGCAGGATTTTATGTTGGGTACAAGCGTTTTTAGTATATCTTCATCGTTGGGTTGGTGTATGGACGGCGCTAGAATAGTAGCGCGTGGTGTACTTGATGCACTAGTATTTTTGCACAATAAAGGAGTGTCGCATAGTCACCTTCTGGACAATACGGTTTTCATGGACAATGCGGGTACAATACGCTGCACAGATTTCTCTTTGGTACCACAATTGTTAGAGCTGATTGGCGGTCCCGGTGCACGATCGACATTGGGCGATTTGCCGGCATTAGGTGCTTTAATTGAGAGTCTAATGGCAACGCAAACCTTTGAAATGCGAGATTTTGTCGATAAGTATGTTGAAAAAGCCTTTTTGATTCTTGTGAACATTTGTCAATAATATTTATTATTTAATTTATTGTTCAATTTTTGATCAGATGCAACTCGGACCGTACCCTATCCGCGTCAGAGCTGCTTGAACATCCATTCTTGCGTTCATCGCTCTTTACGCACGAGAACAAGGGGAATGGAAACATTACGATGGCTTTAACAAACTATACGACACAGCAGAGCAAAACCGCGTTGTCCGTTGCAACACATAATAATACGCATCTAAACTCTTTACCGCCCCAAGCAGGAACAGCATTATTTGCGTTGCCCCTCAGTCAGTCGCGTCTGCGTACAGAATTTGAGGTGCTCATGTATTTGGGCAAGGGCGCTTTTGGCGACGTTTTAAAAGTTGAGTTTTTTTTTTTAATTTTTTATATATCTAATTTATTTATACATATATTTATTTACTCTTTAGGTCCGTAATATATTGGACAATCGCGAGTACGCAATTAAACGTATACCGCTGTCTGCTCGCAGTCGCCAGTTGTACAAGAAAATGAAGCGCGAAGTAGAATTGTTGTCACGTCTGAATCACGAGAATGTTGTACGTTATTTTAATAGTTGGATTGAAAGCATCAATGAAGAAGAAGCGAAGGAAATGGTGAGCATAGTATTTAGGTTCCTTTTCAATAAACTTAACGTATTAACATATTTTTAGGATAAATTTGGTTCAAGTGAACTGTCGGCCAGTTATGAGAGCATTAAAGCAATTTCGCCGCAATGTGTCATTCCCATCGAAGAAACGGAAGAAAGCTCATCGAACACGTGGACGTCAGGATTTATGTGCGTAAAAATAAATTGTTTTAAATGATTTAAATGACATAAAATTCTTGAAACTAAAGTTCAAAAAAATCATTCCGATATAACACTTCGTCTTCGGGAAAATAATATCAAAGGATGTTATGACTTCTCCAGTTTTGTTAATAGAAAATTTTTTTTTCAAATTCTGATGTCTTCAGTGAATTATTATCATGTATTGCGTAATCAATTTGAACATGTATTTTATCCTTAGGCCTACCCATGACGACTCGGACCTGGACTCGGACCAGGACTCTGAATCTATCCAATTCGTTGATTCAAATGGTAAAGTTGCAGAATACGATGATGATGACGAAGAAGAATTGTCTAAATTAAATGCTAAAACTGCTATTTCGCCTAAACCTCTTATGCAAGTAATGTACATACAAATGGAGTTCTGTGAAAAGTGTACACTAAGGTTAGTTTTAAAACTTGAATGCATAGAGAACTTATTTATTTAATGAACTTTTCGTAGAACTGCAATTGATGAAAAGCTCCACCAGAACACCGATCGTCTTTGGCGTCTGTTCCGCGAAATCGCTGAGGGTCTCTCGCACATACACCAACAAGGTATCATACATCGCGACCTCAAACCGGTCAATATCTTCTTAGATTCTCATGATCAAATTAAAATCGGTGATTTTGGTCTGGCGACAACAAGCTTCCTGGCACTACAAACGCAACGTGAGCCTATTTAAAGTATTTTATATTTGCATAAACTTATTTTGTTTTTTTTTGAAAACCAATAGCGGAGCAGAACACAAATCAATCTCACATCGTTTCCACGGAAGATGGTACTGGCACTGGAAAAGTGGGCACCACCTTATACGTCGCACCTGAGTTGACGGAAAAAGCTTCCAAGTCTACATATAATCAAAAAGTCGATATGTATACCTTGGGTATTATTCTTTTCGAAATGTGTCAGCCGCCATTTAGCACTGGCATGGAACGTGCACAAACTATAATTGATATTCGGAGCCCAGAAATTGTCATACCTGACACAATGTTGCAGGATAGCAAATGCGATAACACTGTAAAGGTGAGCAGAATTTAAACAAAACTTTAAACAGTTAAGAACACTTTTTGTTTGTATCAAAAAACTATACTTTATTGAACTAATGACAGTTCGATAAAGTAGCTTTTTTAAATGCGCTTACTAAATTCTAAAGTAATTGAATAAGATACTTCCATTAACAATTTCAATGGCTAAGTTTTTTTTTTATTAAAATTTACTGGTATAATATTTTTGGTATTAACTGTTTTTAATCAGTTATCACTTTTGAAATTTTTCCACTTTATTATCGTTCTCTATCATTATTAAACAGTTGATTGAGGCGAATTCTTCATTAAGTAAATATTTAAAATCGAATCGACTTAACTACCGCACAGTTTATAATTGACATAAGTAAATAAATGAAATTCTGAGCCGCCACATCTTTAGTTGCGGTTGCAATTTGAATGCATATTTCAGATTATTCCCAGTGACGTGCGATTCGATCTTAAGACCATCAATTCAAATAAAATACCTTGAATTCAAATCTTTTGAAATACAAATCAGTGATTAAATTGTGTTTAAATACTTTCAGATTTTACGTTGGCTCCTCAGTCACGATCCAGCACAACGTCCCACCGCCGAAGAGCTGTTATGCTCCGATTTAGTACCTCCGGCGAAACTCGAAGATAATGATTTACTGGAAATGTTGCGGAATGTTCTCACCAAACCTCAGAGTAAAGCGTACAAACATCTGGTGGCGCGTTGTCTACAACAGGAGAGCGACGAAGTGCTCGAGCATACGTATCATCTGTGCAGTAATCGCACAATGAAGTCCTGGAATACATCAATAACATTTGATAGACTTAATCCTGTCTTCGAATTTGTCAAAGCGAAAGTAGTGAGACTGTTCCGCAAGCACGGTGCAATCGAAGTGGATACGCCACTACTTGCCCCACTTACAAAGAACACCATTCACTGGAACAATCCCGTTAAACTGATGACACACTCCGGCTGTGTGGTCGTACTGCCCAGCGATCTGCGCCAACAGTTTGCCTGCCATATAACCATGAGTGGCGTCAATACCATACGCCGCTACAGTGTGGAACGCGTCTATCGCGAGGAGAAGGTTTTTAACTTTCACCCAAAGCAAAATTACGAGTGCGCATTCGACATAATTACCCCGAATGCGGGTAGCCATCTCGTGGACGCCGAAATACTTTCGCTGGCATTTGAGATAACGAATGAAATACCCAAATTACGCGACCAACTCTTATCAGTGCGCATGAACCACACGAATTTGCTGCGTGCCATACTTTTATATTGCAATGTACCCAAGTCGGGTTACAGCGAACTATTTGGCTATATAATTGACCATTTCGAAGGTCGTATATCTAAGTTTCAATTTCATTCAAGCGTCAGCGTTATAATGGAGAAATCACGTTCGTCCGCTTCGACGCTCATTGATTTGTTGTCTGTAAATTTCTCGATAAGTGGCACTCGCAGTAATGAGGATGAGTCCTCGTTAAGGTCAGTGCTACGCGGCAAGGGTGAGGCTGCCTCAATGGCTAAGGCAGCCATGCGTGACCTGAAATCGATGGTGAGCCTGGCGCAAGACATGGGTGTATCGGTGCGTATTAAAAGTTTATTTTGTCATCTCAGTACAATCGGCAAAATGAATAGCAATCTACTAAACAGCAGTTTATTAAATCGTCTACTAAAAATTATGTTGAGAAAATAATTAAATCTATAAATCACGCCATTTTTTAAATATTTACAGGAGAGTAGTGAATCATTTTTAAACTATTTGCTTTTAATTCACTTTAAAATAGTTACTCATAAGAAATAAATTAAAACAATGTCGGCTTGTAAGCCTGACTAAGAATATTAGTTGTAATTTAAATATGTTATTTTTTATATCTTTAATAATCAATTTTGTCTGCAGCATCCTATTCAAATTTATCCCGGTCTCCCACTGTGCTTTGATCACGCCAGCTCTGGCGGTATTGTTTGGCAAATGCTTGCCGAAAATAAAAAAAATCGCAGTAAACGTTCATCGGTGCTTGCCAGTGGAGGACGCTACGACAGTTTGTTGTACGATCTCCAAAAGAAAGCTCAAAGTTATAACGTTAATATTACGCCCAATCGTTGCATCAGCGGCGTAGGACTGTCCTTATCGTTGGATAAACTGGTTGCTGCTGTTAGTCCGGAGTGTGCAAAGGAATATCGTGCCATTGATGTGGGTGTCTGCGTGAGTGGATCACGGCCACCGCTTAAAGATGTCACCAACATTTTACGTATGCTTTGGTCTGCTGGTATACGTTGCAGTACTGTGGAATCGGCGACCGTTTGTAGTGGCGACGATGCACAAGACTTGGCCAAAATGGGTGCTTCGCATGTCATTCTAGTCTCCGACAATGGCGCCATGCGTATACGCTCGTTTGAGCAAGATCGCTTTCAGGAGCGACATGTCACGCGCAACGAACTGTCCGAGTTTGTAGAGAACTTAGTGCGAACTGATGCGTCGATGGCATCGTCAACAGCAGATTATGTCAGTCAGTTGTCAAGCAGCGGTGGTAATGGGGGCAGCAGCAGTTTCGGTGGACGCGGCGATAGTGGTTTTAGTGTATCAGCGTCATACTCTAATGTACGAAACCACTTCAATCCGAGTGGACTGGGCCAACTGCCGAATGTGGAATTTATCTTTTTGGAGAAACTATCGGCAAACTTCCGCAGACGGACTCAAAATCAGGTTAGTGTTTTTTTTTATATGAACACAACTAATTTTATTTCGCTTTTGGCAGGCTGCACAACTGATGACTTCAACATTTGAACAATTCGCTAAAAAGGAGAGTATCACTGTTTTTGTTGTCAACTTATCACCGGCGGCTATGTTGGATGCAATTGTTGGTGCAATAAATCCACGAGCAAACAGAAAAGCGACTGATCAGGAAATGGCGTTTGTGATTGAAAGGTATGTGTGCAACGGGCTTGATTAATTGTGTGTGACTTCCTAAAATTTGATTGCAGGTTTCCCAACTACAAGCGATATATTTTCGAGTTACAAAACCAAGTTGTTGATTGCTTAACAGATGCTGACACTAAAACACGCATAGTGGCGTTATACAACTTGTCTGATTCTCATTATCGCGTTATTTTATAAATCAAATATTTGCACAAAACCTTTCTGCGCCGCTTTGGAATTAAGTTTAATCTTCTTATTTTTTTACTAACCCTTTTAAAATTGTTTAAATATGTATGTGCCTTCTGTTTGTGATTTGTTATACAAAACTTTTAATTTAAGTTTTTGAATTATGTTCGATGCATTCGAGACATTTGTACTTTTATAAACAAAACAAAATAAAGTAAAAGTGACATTTATAGGATAAGTACATTACTAAAAGATGTAAAACAGAGACTAAAACGAAAAGCGTTTAATTTAACTATTTTTAATAAAATTACGATTTTAAACAAACCTAAGTTACAAATTTGTGAAGCGTACTTAATTTAATTTTGTTTTGTTTTTTGTTTTCAAACTTAAACTTTAAATTTATAATTGGAAGTTAGTGCTACGTGCTCTCGTTTGCTTTGTTGTTAAAACTGCGCAGTATGCTAGTCGTTGGGCCTTGCAGCACTTTACGTGAAAGGCGCATAAATCCAGACACCGGATCGCGTCCAAAGTATTTCACCTGAATTTCCTGACCAACTTCCAAGCCTAAAGCAGAGGGATGAGCGATCTGAAAGATACAGCACACAATTTTATTTGTATTCAACTATTTGTTTCAGTAAATTTTTCGTTACTTTTCGTTGATCCAGCTGCGAGTTGTGTAACAGCGCTGGTGGCATGCTTGGGTACAGCGTAACCATTACACCAGTGTCGCGTATTTCCATGATTTTCGCAGCGTAAATGCCGCCAAATTCCAAATCAGGTATACGTTCTTTGGTCAACAGGGCATCGATTAGTTCCTTGGCCTCGTCGAGTGCAGCTTGTGAGGGTGAAAATAATGAAAACGTGGTCTCATCTTCGGCCGTCAATGAGGTACCCGTTTCGAGGTAGATGCGTTTTAAATTAATGCCACTCGGTCCGATTAGCTGAGATCGCTGATGTGGTTCTACGGTCAATCGCTCCGTTACGGGCCAACACTCTTTGCGGTACTTGCTGAAATCAAATTTTAAATCAATGAACAACTCATAGTCACATCCTAATATTAAATAATTTACCGATGCTCTCTAATTGCTTCGCTCATAATATCCAAAATTTTGCTTTTGGCATCGGTGGCTTTTTGTAGTGATTCCATAACAACTTTCAGCGGTATGCCGGGTATTTTCAAATCAGCTTGTATGGCAGTGAAGCCTTTGCGTGTGCCCGCGACCTTCATGTCCATGTCGCCCATATAATCTTCAATGCCCAGAATATCGGTTAAAATGCGATAGTCTTGCAAATGTTTTGTGTCGTTATTCTCGTACTTAGTGACCAATCCAATGGCAACGCCGGCAGCGGGTGCAGTCACCGGCACGCCAGCATCCATGAGCGCCAGTGAACCACCGCAAACGGAGGCCATTGAACTGGAGCCATTCGATTCGAGCACTTCGGAGGTGAGTCGTACCGTGAATGGAAAATTGTTGGGCAGTGTTGGAAGAAGTCCTCGTTCGGCTAACGAGCCATGACCGAGCTCGCGACGTCCGATTGGACCGATGCGTCCCACCTCACCAGTGGCATATGGCGGGAATTCATAGTGAAGCATAAAATTTTTTGCTTTTAAGCCGCTGCAAAAATGTGAAACGATTTTTATAAATACATTTCAATCAATTTTTTTTTAATTAAACTAACCTTTCCAGTGCCGCAAGCGTGTCTAATTTCATGGCGCTTTCTTGCGAGTCCAGGGAAACAGTGCAAAAAACTTGCGTCTGTCCGCGTTGAAAGAGCGCAGAGCCATGCAGCGGCTTGTAGAGATCAACCTAAGCAAATGTAATAAAATAATTTTTTTTTAATAATTTATAATCGATTAATTTTTAGTATTTTTTCTACAAATTTTAAACATTATTTAGCATCAATTTTATGTTTACAACAATTTCGTTTACAATTTCAAGATTAAGAATTTTTGATCTTACCTGACAGTTGATATTCCTAAGCGTATCGTAGTCCCGACCATCGCAACGACGTTCCGCCTCGAATATTAAAGTCCGGAATATACTCTTGCAAGCACGATTAAATTCCTCACCGATGAGCGAGGGTTCTGTGTCTGGATACGACGACCACACTTTGTCAATGACATTGGATCGCACCTCGTTCACCGCCTGATCACGTGAGATTTTATCGTGCGTCGCATCCTGAAATATTTCGCGCAAGCGCATTTCGCACATGCTCTTTACAGCCTCGACGATTTCCTGGTCTGCCGTTGCAATAACATCGACCGGACGCTTATCGCGTCCGTAAGCCTTCTGTAAGCGTTCAATTTCGGTTATTATGAATTGAGCCTCACGTGTGCCCTGCTTGATGGCTTTCAGCAAGTCTTGCATTAGAACGACATTGCCCTTTCCCTCGAGCATGACGACTAGATTATGTTTTGTGGCCGAAACGACTAAATCCAATTGAGACTCCTGCAGCTCGCGCCTTGTGGGGTTTACAATAATTTCCCCGTCACAGAGACCCAAACTGGAAGATAAAATGTTTTTTTAAATACATTAAAAAATGATTTTAGAGTACTCGTTATACAAAAAAAAAATACCCATTTTACAAACATACCGCACTGCGCCTATCGGTCCGTTCCACGGAATATCGCTTAAACTTAGAGCTACTGAGGCCGCATTTATCGCAAGTACATCTGGTGCATAGACCGCATCCATTGCAAGCATATTGCACACCAGCTGAGTCTCAGTGCGAAAGTCACCGGGAAATAAAGGTCGCAAGGACCGATCAATGAGGCGCGCCGATAGAATCTCCTTTTCGGATGGACCGAGTTCGCGACGCATAAAATTCATTGGAATGCGACCAGAGGCAGCACTCTTCAGGCGATAGTCGACCACAAGCGGCATAAAGGAAGCGCCTGGCGCTTGTTTAGACTTGGCAACCGCTGTGACCATGACCGCAGTGTCACCCATTTGACAGACAGCGGTACCGTTGGCAAAGCGCGCATATTTGCCCGAACTGATCGTGAGATTGCGCCTAATAGAAAAATAGAGAATGATTACGATTAATGTCGTTAATTAAATGAAATACCATTTTCTTCTCTCACCCATTGGAAAACTTGACTTCCACCGCAGGACAGTCACCGCCCGCTGTGTGCAGCAGTTTGCTGATGGCAGGCGCTGAGTTTTTCCATCGGTAATTTAGGATTTTTAGACATTTTTGTGGCAAAATCATAATTTTTCGCGGTAGGAAATTTACAAACCTACACGACCGGCTCGGAAAAATTTAATTGAACATTTCTGACATAAAACAGCTGATTTTTGTCGGCACATGTATCAGTGTTGTTGTTTTAATTTGAAATGTCTAATTGGACATTTTGATTGTACCTGCTTTTAGAGAATTGTACCTAACTTTTATATAACACAAAACAACAGAATAAGCGATTTTAAAGATTTAAAAACCTTAACAATGATATGTTAATTTAATTTGATTCTAAACTATCGTTTGTCAAATTGTTCTTGTATTAATTGTATGGAAAACAGAAGTCTTATAAGATAAACATAATTTTGGAAATTTTGGAATAGCGAAGAAGAGAGAACTTGAAGATAGTGTGAAAAGATATGGAAAGTTTGGAAATAACTTTTACCCCTTTTTCAGGCCTTATAATAGACGTTGGTGTTGGCAACACTGTTGAGATTTTCGTCATTCTCGCGAAATTTGTGAATCGTCTTAGTTGTGCGCGCTGTGTTTATTTTGTAAAAGTTGTAAAAAATAAGAAATTAATTCAGAAAATACCAGTCAGCCACAAGCAAGAGTTTAATTCGCAATCAAGAAAACCGCTGCTTATCAAATAAACGGCATTTCGACACAAGAGCACAACAAATAAATTAATTATTTATTGTGAAGCAAAAAGTCTTAAATCGAAATTTGTGAAAAGTGCGAAAATTTAGTTAAGAAAAAAGAACAAACCCGAAAAAGTGTCGAAAGTAAAGAAGCAAGGAGAAAAAAGTGAACCATAAAAAAGACGCAGCAAAGAATTAAAGAAACAATCCGAAAATCAAGCCAAAAGAAAAGGCGAAACACGGTGAGGGTCAAATTGCGCGAATGTGGTGAATTTTATCTAAAAAATCCAAATCCATTTTTTGTGAACATAAAAACCGAACAAATTAATAATTCATAAATTACTTTCGACGACGTTGCGTGTGCAGTGCATACAAATAAAGCGAAAATAGGTAAAGTGGCGTATAATATCTTGAGAAAAAATAAAAAAAACATAAATAAATAGTAATCGAACAACTCCCCCAAAGCGGTGGCAGCAGCTAAAAAGTAGAAATAGCAAAGAAGGCGGTGTCTGGTGTCTGCGGTAAGCAAGTAGCAGCCAACGTTAAACGCGAACGGACGGACGGAAACACGACGCACCTGTGCCTAGTGACATTTTTTGTATTCTTCGTTTTTCATTCATTTTCTATTCGTACTTCGTGCGGCGCAGCGTTTCAACGCCATCAAGTTTAAATATAAATTCTGAATTTGCCAAAATTTATTGATTGCAACAACAAACAAACGAAAAAAATATATATAAATTAAGTTATTTAATTACAAAAAATATATTATAATATTTTATTTAAAGCATTTTCGAATTGTGTGTGAGTGAGTGCGCGCTCTTATCGGTGTTTGTAATTGTTTCCCATCTTATCTATCTATCGTCTTCGTTTCGTTGTCGCATCTTATCTTTTATCGAAAGCAAATGCGAAAATTCCATTCCTATGCGAAATAGAGATTAGAAATACAAAAACCGTTTCATTCTAGAAATTCGTATGAGCTCCTGTTTGTGGGTTACTCTACAACAACAATAACAACAATAGTAATAATATAAAAGCACAACATATAAACAAATTCCAAGTTTAAACAAACGATCGGAGAACGCAGTATTAGCAGCATTCACCATCAACCATTCAGTGGGGTAAGTGAGGAGGAAGAGAATCCGTGGTGTTTTTTTTTTTTTTTGAGATAAGTCAATCTTGACAATTTTTCATTTTTACTCTAAGTAGAAACACTCACAAAAATGAACATGATCGGACGAGAACAACGCCCACTTCTAATAGAGATACACAGTTACACACTTACAATATATAAAAAAGTAACCTTATATTGCTGTGTGGTATCTAAGCCTCGTCATATCAGATAGAGTGATAGTATAACATGGTTCAGATATTATTACGTCAGTACTTTTAATTTGGATATCAACAGATCATTCGTTGTTTTATGGAGGTTGCGACTCTAAAAAAATTTGATAAGCGCGTGTTATTGTTTCGGAAAATTGTCTCCATAAAAAATTTCATGCAAACTATATTAGAATGACTAACGTTATTTTTTTCCAGAGAAAATTAAAAATTTTTCTTTATATTTACTATTTTATTGTAAACATGTTCAAATTTTTCCGGAATAGTTAAATAACTATAAACAAAATATCGAAGAGAGAGAGAGGAGAGACAACAGCCGATCAAATGCAAATCTATAAACTGCCGATGCATAGTTGAAATTTATTAAATTTAACAATTGTTCAAATTAGAAGCTTCAAGACAAATTAGTAAAAATTTAGTAGTTTGTTGTATGTATGTATGTATGTATGTATGTATGTATGTATGTATGTATGTATGTATGTATGTATGTATGTATGTATGTATGTATGTATGTATGTATGTATGTATGTATGTATGTATGTATGTATGTATGTATGTATGTATAAATGGCAACATTCATTAGAAACAAGAAAAATAGGGCGTCTTCGATGCATCTGGGTTGTAAAACGTGATTATCGTCGATAATCAATATTTTAATACAATAGATTTATTGAGAAATCTTTCAAGTTCAACTGAGTAAAATATTTCATTTGTAAAAAATATTTATTGAAGAATTTATGTTTGAAAACAAAAAAATCAATCTTTATTTGCATTTTTAAGTTGAAATATGATGCAGATGCAGACAGCCTTTTAAACGTGCCTCTTTACTTAACACCAAGTACTTCTCCATTTACTCCAATCCACACCCAATAACTGCCAATCACATTACGTCGGTCTTATTACTTAAAATTTAATCATGCTAATTGATGCACATCGAATGCGTCCTGCTGTTCTTCCCTGTCTGTGTGTTCCGTACTCCGTGCGAGCCTAGTTACAAGAATTGCTTTTCCTCTCGCGCCTCCATCTCTTTTTACTATATGCCTGTATGTCTGTTTGTCTACTTGTATTTCAATCTTTCTCTCGGCTGTTATCAGCATTTGCCACTTGGCTGCATCGCAGCGCATTCTCCCAAAGGATGGCACTTAACACCTGCTGCTGTTTCTGCTGATGGTGCCTTTGACAATACAATTCCGACTCATTTTTTAATTTAAATGCGTATCAAACGCATTTGCCTCTTTTCCTGTGGGCGTGCTCATTTTACTTTGAACATGCTTCCTTCTTTTTCTTTGCTGTGGACTGCTATGTCGGTTTGCAGTTAGCCAACTGTAAATGGTCAACTTTATTTCTTTTCCGGTCTCTGATGTGCATTAAGTAGGTGCTGCAATGCTGGTTGGTGTTGTTTTTGTTAGTTAAGTGGCCGATTACGGGACGAGTTGAGCATAATTAAGAGACAACATGAAGTAAAAGCAAAAAACATTTTGAGCGGAGTATTACAAAGCGGTATTATTGATTATTTAACTTTTGTTCAGGAATTTGATTTGTGTTTTTTTGATTTAAAGTTTCAAAATACATTTTTTGGGATTCACTTTTGATTTATTCCACATCGATCTTAAACTCAAATTTCAAAGAAAATGACAAAATACACACTTACGTACTTCCTGCACCCATTTTGCTTTTATTTTAACACGTGTCGCCCTTCGCATTTGTCAGCAGCCAATATCAGCGATGGACGAGCGTCATTGGGCACATGTGCTACCACACTTTAGAAAATACAATCGAAGGAACGATAGAACGAAAGAACTTTGTATGCCGAACTATTGCCTAAACGCATTTCACGCAGTAATTTGTCTGCACTGTTCCTTGTCCCTGTCCTTTCCCTGTTTCTGTTGGTGCGCAAAATCAACATTCGGAGTTGTTTAAACATTCAAAAGACCCTCATTTGGACATTTTTCTTTTTGTTGGTATTGTTGTTGTTGTTGTTGTTGTTGTTGTTGATTATTGTTCAATAGTGGCGGCCATCGTTTGCGGTTTAAGTCGTTTAGTTTTTTTCTTTTTCATTTAAGTCTTCAGGCGCTGTTGCCAACTGAAAATGTTTTTCATGATAGCCATATGAGAATAACATACATACGTATATGTGCGTGTGCGTGTGTTGTCATTTACGCACATTCGTCCATGTGTGTCATGTGCCAAGTTGAACTATTGAGCAGCACCATTTGTGCCAACCATTTCTACGAAAGCAACCCAACCCAACTCAAGTCCTTTCAATTCGACTCAATTCCATTTGATCCGTATCGCAAGCAAAGTTTTTCGCCCAAGCAACAACAACAACACAATGTTGTTGTTCGTATAAACAAACAAACAAACAACTAGTAGGAGATTTATCTTTGGTCATGCCAAATTTAAAATACCCTTCCTTTGTCCTGCAGAGTTCGAACTGATAAATCCTTATCAAATAAACTGACTTTTGATTCCTTGAAGTATTCAAAGGATTTTGAATAATGATTAAGTGTTAAATAAAGTTGGAAAGTATTGAGTTAATTTGAGGTATAACTCAAAATGCTTTGACAAATTTAAACATACAATTGGAGGAGTTCTCACCAAAAAACTGAAGAAAAAGGAAGTCAAAACTTTTAACGTTTCTAGTCTTACCTTAAAAGATAATAAAATTTTAAATGAGAAATTTGTTTTAAATTGAACCTGTGTGCATTCTATGTGTATTTTAAATATGTTACATCCGCTTGTGAATGATCGCTGATCGACACTTCTTTGCACCTCGATTCTTTTATTTCTCTCGTTTTAAAGTTTCCATGAAAGTTATAAAAATATTTGCCTAAAGTAGTAAAAGCAGTGCGTGCGAATGGTGGAAGTGTAAGTGACAGGGTAAAGTTTGCCGCTGCTACAACAACTTATCAAAAGTAGATATAACTACTCACAGACAGAAAGTTAGAAAAATGGATGAATGGATACATACCATAGAATAAAGGAAACTCAGCTCAACTTGGTCAAATGCTGCTTTTCAGTTACACACGCTTCGTAATCAGTGCATTCATGCTCGTTGTTGATCCTTGTCATTGTCGTTGATGTTGTCATTGGTGTCATCGACAACGTCAGTCAGATTCGCTATGCTCTGCATGTTTAAACATTATGCATACGATTCGTTCAGTTGCAAAACACGATATGTATACTTATTAAGCGTTGTTTTTGTTCCCTTTATGTAATTATTTTGTTTAAATTTCTCTGAGTTTTATAAGAAAGTATTCGTGAAACTAAATTTTAATATAATGATTTGTAACTTTTTACTACTGCATATATCAAATGTGGCTTACACTCTCGCACACGCACTTGTTTCCTTTGGTGACAATATATTTTTTCCCTTTTGGGTTCTTTTGAAACTGAAATTTTCATAATATCGTCTTAATGGGCTGCCAAGTTTGTTGTTCTTTTAGTTTTCTTTTTGTTTTCTCAACATTCTGTGGTATTTGTTTTTCTTTTGAGAACCTACCCACTTTTGGTGTACATATTTACTTACCAATTTCTTTTTTGTTTTTTCCGTTTCTTTAAATAGTTCTATAAGTAAATTTATTGCTTTCAAAATAAAATATAAGATTTATTTTCATGCTTTTCCTATTTATATTTGCAGTTTATTCTTGGCACTTCGCGTATGCACATCGAAACAAGTGAATCGATCGTTTAACTTAAGAAATAAGACATCTTACAACATTTTTGTTGGTTGTATTAGCATTTGTAAGGAAATTAAACCATCATTTGTGCATTTCGAAATTGGCATTGATCAAAGTGACATAAATTTCAAAAGGTATGTATCTATAAATGTTACTTAATGCTCCTTCTTCTTTCTTTAATTTTTATTGGCTTAAAATCGCTCTTTGCTTATAAAAATTCTTTTTCCAATTATTTAATACACGAAAATCTTGTTAGTATCTTTTGATTAGTTTGATCATATACACCATAAAATAAATTTCCTCCGACCGAAGCAAAATAAAAACTTTTCAATGTCTAAAGGCAACTGCTCAGTAAAGTTTCTCATAATGGCAAAAAAACTTGAACTTCAAAAACTTATCATCGTGAGCAACTTTAAAAAATCAACTTTACAACAACGATGAGCTGCAAAAGTCGAAAGTTTAGTTTTTATTTTCCAAGTTGCTTTACAAATTAACGAATTTATTTATGGTTCATTGACCATCAACTAAACCTAAAATTGCAATTTATTTATTTTTTTTTGAAAAGAGAAGAGCCTGCTCCCACGATTCATAAATTTAAACCAAAACCGTGCAAGAAGCTTCTCGTTAGTAGTAGCTCATAATTATTGGCAATTGAATAAAGAAATTCGACTTGAGCGAGCGAGCGAAATTGTAAAGTGGGCGGTAAGTTTTTTTGTCTTTTGTTAAGAACTTTTTGTTCAACGCTTCTGCTGTTTTTTTTTACAAAACAAAAAGTTCATCTATCCTCGTCGATGGGTAGCAGCTCCAAGTTTTTTCTTTTCAATTTATAAATTGAAGTGGAGCTGTTTTTATTGAGTGAATTTTACGAGTGCTTTCGTAATAAATACTTGCAGCACTTTTGTTGTTTTTCCGGGAGACGAAAGGTACTTTTATGGTTTGAGAGTGTTTTTTTTATTTTTAAACTGACTGGATTATATGAAAAAATGTGTTTAACATAAGCAAATTTCATGGAAAAAATCTATTTCCGCGGTTTAATGTGCAAAAAATACATTCGCTTATAAAAATGTTCTCACAATTTATAAAAGCACTTAAATGTACGTTTTTAAATATTTTGTATATGATGAATGATTAAGAAGAAGAAAACTCAAGTTTCTTGCGCAATATTCTTGGTAAAATATGTTTAGTAGAACCTCTGTGATACTTTATTTTAACATAAATTTAAATTTTATAAACAAGTTTATCAATTTATTTTTGTTGACAGTTTTTTACAATGCAATGTTTGAAAAAGTCTTTGATGAAAGATGAGATTTCTAAATCTTGCAATTAAACTAAATTTATCCACTTTCGAAAATTACTTTTAATCAAACTTCAAAGCGAAGGAAGTCAATCAATTTGGGCGATAAGTTTCGCAAGGTAAAACCAAAAAATAAAAAACACTTAAAGACGTTAATTTCATTTACTTGTTATACTATAACCATAAAAGTCTTGTCTGATTGCTGATGCGTCATTTCTAAAGCCAACTTAATTTGCTACTAACCCCAAAGCAAAGTATTAATTATATTTTAGTGCCACATCAGCAAGTTTATCTTGTACCTTAAACATGGCCAAAGCTAAAATGTCTTACCTAAAAGCAATTATCAAAAATTAATTAAAACTGTAACAACGTTAATCAGCGAAAACATCAAAAAATAAAAAGTGCCCGAACAAAACCGAATTGTGCTTTTTATTAAAATGGCGACTAGACTTCATAACCGCTTAATTAGGCCATGTCCAGCAAAAATAATCGAAATCGAAAAGAAACCACAAATACGAAAAGATAGAAGACAAACTCGTAAAACCCAACAGATGGACGGTTTCATTTCACTTGCGCTGGTTTCGTTTTTTTTCTCTTTTCGTTTGTTTGTTTCTGACACTTTTCTACACTTGGCAAACAACTCCTGCGATTGCTTTAAATTTGTGACTTATTGATTTTCTCCAGAATGTGTCTTATTTTCAATACAGCAATTATTAGGTCATTTTTTCTAGATGTAAATGAACTTTACAGAGCATAGCATAACGCTTATGAATTGTTAAATAAAAAAGGACTATAGTCAAAAACGTTAAATAGAAATACAATTTTATATTCGAGTGCGATTACGAGGATCTCAATCGGAAAATCGCGTCCTTTTAAAAATAGGTCGTATTTTGAAATATCCGAATTTTTCTCAGTGTGCAATCAAGACACAAACATAAAATTCGACCTTGTCGCGTTGTGTGCTGCTGGTGTTAGTGTTACGAGCGCCCATCATTACCGCCAAGGCGACTCTTAAAGCTCTAAACACTGTGCCTTGACAAGCCTTAACCTAACCGTAGGCACAATTTAATATGCAATTCTTCATCTTTACGTGTTTTTTTTCTTGTGTTTTGACAATTTTCATGTTATTTTTTAGATTTTCAGTGTGAATTCTTTTAAGCGCAAAATATGCAAATGAGTTTTTTTGTCTTTCTTTTCTGAAGAATGAACTTATTTATATTTGACTAACTACTTGCGTAGGAAAGGTGGGCACACAAGTTGCGAAGGCCAAAAAACATTCATTTTCTAAATGGCTTTGCGGCACAAAAATCTAAATTGTCTAAGGTTAAAGTGCGTTCAAGATTTTATGTATAGTACGCAGATTCTTTCTTCCTTTCTTTTGTTTATTCTCGAAATCAATAGACGCACCTACCAAGGTACAACGTCGGAATGAACGATTTTCAAGGTCCCTTTGAAAGGCATTAAACAGAATTTGTTTTTCTTTCTTTTTATCCGAAGTTGTAGAGTACAAAAGCAGTGTGCGCAATGTCAGAGGATAATCCTGGTGTTACATTAAAAAGCCATTTATCATCAACGTATAACGTAACGGCGGAAATGTTTACGCATTTAATTCGGTTAGAGCTTTTTAACAGCGTTCCTTAACATTTCATAGATTAATATCATTCCTGTGGATGTCATTGAAGCTATCGTATAAAAATTTCATACGTACCCATAACGTAAATAAGATTTTGGTTTAAGGACAAAGCAGGCATACCAAGCAAACCAGATGCAAATACAAGCACAAACCCACAGAATTAGCTTTCTTTGAATCTTTTACCTTTAGAAGTGGATCATGACATCGTACTGATAAAATTTTTTTTATTTATTTGGAAATGCTTTTCATAACCTCTCAAATATTTGTAAATAATAATAATTAAAACAGTTTTGATATAGACTTAAACTATCGGAATCACTAGGATTCAAGAGAATATAAATACATATCCCTGGAATCTCCGACAGTACGACACATCTAGAAATTTTTTATTTTTGAACTTGCGAAACAATTCTTATGGTTATTTGTTATAATTCGAGTTTCTCAAATCGTTTTCGAAGAAGTAGAAAATTTTGAGAAAAATAATTTCGGAAATGAACGAAGTACATAAGAACAAAATAAAAATATTTATTTATAGCTATAAATATGTTTATAACTACAATACTATTAAAAGTGAATTTGTTTATGTATGTGACATCTTTTAAATTATATTTCAACTAAAGGGAACGAACGCCACAACAATCACACACATTTATTTAAATCGCGCAAACACAGCTTAAACTTGAAAACGTTTCATTTGGCCATTGAACTTTATTGGCAGCAAACTCTAAATTACATTTTTTTATTTTTAAACAACCACCAACATCCACAGCATCAGCAGCAGCACCAACAGCAGGAGCCTTGACAATACATTCAGTTGGTCACAACCGCCGCCACCAGTCGCTGTCAAATCTGCACAGCGGCTTGGTGTGCGTGTGTATATGAGTGTGTGTGCATATTTATAATGGGACTCACTTCCCGTTCACACAGTCATAAGAAATATTCGCAAAGCCCAAGAGCGCAAGTGTTTAGTCTCCTGCCCTGCCCCGCCCCGCCTCGGCACATACATTTTACGTTTAACGTTTTGCACTCCTCTACGAGATCGCAAGAATCTCAAGCACTCAAAATAGAAGTTTATGCAAAATGCGCGCCAGCAAGATACTTGGTAGTCGCCTCGAATCGAGTCTCGAGTCAAGTCAGCTTGAAGAGTCGAGTCGCCAGCATTAAACGCAGAAATCATTAACAATATCGTTCGGCATTTAGCCAACCTCAAACTGTGTGTTTTGATGTTCTTATTGTTGTTTTGTTATTTGTTGTTGTTGTTGTTGATGCTGATACATGTTGCCCATCTTGTTCTTGTGTTGTGCAGCCTTAGTCTTCGTCTGTCCTCTTGTGTTGTGATGTGCGAGAGATGTGCTTAAGCTTAATCCTGGGTGGTCTCCGGATTTTTTTTTATTTTTTACTTTTTGCTTCCATCTTTTTTGTCCAACAGATTTGCTTGATTGAGTTTACCTTTGTTCGGAGGTGCTTTGGTTTTGGACTGCGTCTTTTGATTTTATGCTTTATTAATTTTTATTTATGTGAGTCGAGTTTTTATTGTTCAATTTATTAAAATTGATTAACTTACTATATACATACATATTCACATATCCACATATTTAAATGAAAAAACAATAAAACGAAAAATACAAATAACTGATTTCGTCCTAGACTGCAACTTAATTTTTTTTTTTGCTTTAAAAAGTTTTAGTAATGTAAAAAGAATTGCTAAAATTATTACATATTCCTTAACAACTTTTTTATTTTAAAGTAAGTTGTTGTTGATTTGAAAGTTTTGGAATTTTTCAGTTTTGGCGTTTATAAAGCTAATTTCGGCCATGTTAATTCTTTAAGCGTTTAAAAGCAATTGTCGATTCTTAGATTTAAAAAAGCTAGAATCTAACAATTATTATTTGTTAATAGCCAAACAAAATCGTATGGATTACTTTAAAAGCTCTTAAACTACAACGAAAGTTTTCGAGTGTTCTAACTTTTGGTGAAGCATTCTGCTCTCTAGCCAACCACCTACAATACTCCTGACTACTTCCAGAGAGGTGAGTTGGGTGTTCTTCAAATAAGCGAGTCACAGCTAAAAATATGCACAACGCATGACGGCGGCAATGATAACTACAACAACACCAACAACAACAACAAAACTAGAGACAATCGTGAGTGGCAAATGTCATTTTGCTGTCAAAGCAAAGTATTTGCATGTCAATTCAATATTCAAAAATAGTATCCAACTGCAAAAGTTTACAATCAACAGAAAAAACAACAACGATAAGAACAACAAAAAAGACAACAGCGAAAAGTACAACAAAGACGCGACAGTAACGCAAACCGTCCAGGAATGTGAATAATTTTCGTCATAAGTAATTTCATTTGAAATTCTTATGAGGTCATAAATTCTGCAGACAGCAGCGGCGAAAACTGACACGGACAGACGATGGTTGGTGGCGGTGGCGGCGTGTACGGCAGCGTCACGCTTTACCTGTGTCAATGCGAATTTTACGATGTCACTTTGTCTTTCTTTCTTTCTTTCTTCCTTTTTTTTTTTTTGTTTTTTACTTTTTTATATATTCCACTATTGCACACTCTTTGTCAATTTTTGTCGTACATCAAATTAAGAATGTCAGTTGCCAGACACAGTCGTCAGTCGAGACTAGAGTTACCACCTCATCGAATTTCAATTAACCGATTATCTGAACTAATCGTTACCTAAAAGTGGCAAATAATTTTGCTATTAAATCATTAAGAAAACTTAGTCCAAATGTTTTCCACAAATGTTTTATATAATTGTTTGACATTTTTATAAATCTTGATTTTTAAGTGAAACCGCCAAACATTATTTTTATTCAAAAATGTTAATATGATAAGTTTATACAAGTACACATGCCAAAACCGAATATTATAAACGTTCGAATGATTGGACGTCATAGAGCTAACTGTCAATGTAATGACGGCGGCGGCGCTGATGGCGGCGTACCCGTTGAAGTTCTGGACGCCACAAAAAATGTCATTCAAATAAGGACCAAAAGACAAATGACAACATAATATAAATACAAAAGAAAAAAGATTAAGTAAACATTCACAAAGAATACAATTTCATATAGCAACAACAAAAAAAGGACTCGTTGCCGTCACTGCGAATATCGCAAGCGAAAATGAAAAAAGCAACGAACGAACGTTACTAAACATCAACTCACACATTTATGAACTCTTTTTTCAACACACGCATACATGCCAAAGCTAAGCGAAACTAAGGGCGGTTAAATTTATTGCGGCACTTTACGTTGTAAATTTAAATTTCTTAAATTTGCTTTCGCGCCATGCGCGTTTTTTTTCAATCGTTTATTTATTCAGTCGGTGACTCATTTACTTTAATTTGCAGGAGGAAAAGTTTCCTTACAGGGACATAATTTTTAAAGAATTTATTGTAAAAATTTAATCATAAATCAAAAAAAATGGACACTAAAAAAATATCAGTGATTTTTATTTCAAAATAATTGTGAACTGTGATAAATCACTGATATAAATGGTAGATTTAATGTATCTATCCGTTTTATTTTCATTGTTTAGCGTTTAGCTAAAGTAAACTCGCTCAATTCTCACGTAAAATTGTTGGTGAACGTAAAAGGAGATATTTATCGCTTAGCTTTTCTGGTAAAAATATTTGTGGAGATATGAGTTATATAGTAGCACCCTCTTTCGATACTTCGAGTCAGTGGTAGATGTTTTTTAGTGTCTAGCTTCGCTTAAAAAAAGAAATTAAGTTTTGTTTTTATTTCGGAAAGAGTTGAGCTGAAACACAGCATGGGAAAAAAATGTCCTTAATCCGAATGACAGATTGAAAAAAGGTTTTTCGCAACTATACTCTCGGAAATAAATTTTTCGAAAATTGACCAGCATTCCGAGATGTGACGATTGAATAAAAAAAATTGCAAGCCTGCTCAGTAATCAAACGCACTCGGTCCATTGCACTATTCTTTTTCAAACAGTCAGGAATTATTATTCAGATAACTCGAAACGTGTGTATCGGTAAATGTAACTAAGAAAGTTAAAAATCCATAAGATATAAGGTGTGATTTTTAAGTTTTTATGCTTCTGCCGTTTGTCTTTTTAACCAAATTTCTTTGAAGGAAAAGTTTCGCTTATTTATAAAAAAAAAATAAATGAACTCAAAAACTTTGTTTACAACTCATAGACTAAGCGTCTTTCGAAATATCAGGTAAGAAAATTCGAATGTTTCTGTTTTCGTTTTCGTTTTCCAATCAAATGAACTGTAAACAACTCGAATACGCTTAAGTGGCTTTTGCTTACATATTTACATGTATCCCACTTAAGTGTCGACTCGTACTTTTCACATGTTTATCTGTAAACACCGAAAAATGAAAACATTTCATTTCTTAATCGGCTAATTAAACAAAACAGCGCGCAAAATTTACCAACAAAAAAACGTTTTTGTTTTTGTTTAATTCATAAAATTATCAAAATATTTAAAGTAATTTTAAATAAACTATGGAAGAGTTTCAGTTTTTAATATGCATAAAATGCAATTTATGCAAATTGTATTGGTAACGCAGGAGGAGTGCATACATTTTTGGGTAACACCCAAACAACAAAATCAACAACAACGACAAACAGCCTTGTGCCAAAAATATTGTAAAAAACAAATCGCTACTATTAAATATAATATATATATATATCGATTTTTTTTTGTTTAACTTCAATTAAGGATGCCAGCACTTTTAGTTCAAATTTATTAAAACAACAACAACGCGCTTAATTGCAACAAATTGTGCCAAGTTAATAATAAATAAAAAAAATGTGTTTCAAAAGTTTGCATTTGGCAACGCAAACTCGCAAAACGAATGAAAATATCGAAGCAATTCAAAGCGTGTAGTTGGACGCGATCCGTTGGAGAACTTGTGGTCGCTTAACCCAATGGCAGAGTCTCTCTGTCTGTCTGCCTGTCTGTGTGTGTGTCTGTCGCTTACGGGCATTGTTATTTAATTAAATAATAATTTAGAAATATGCGCGTTTTGTTATTTAAATGACGTCGTTGTGACGTCAAACCACAAATGATTATTTATGACAACCACACAAACCACACAACCACACAAGCTGACAGACATAGAGAGAGAGAAAGACAAACCGGTGAACTGACAACGTTTTAATTTTTTTTTTTATTTAAATGAGCTTCAGCTTCGATCGACACTTGCACACTTAATGTAGATACAAGTGGCCGGCCTCAGTCACTTTACCCCTCGCCGGTATTGCCAGGCAAGCAGGCAACGAACTAATCCGCGTTCACGCATACAAATAAAAAATATATTTTATCACTTTTTAAGCACAAAAAAATCGGCTTACTTAAGAGTTAATACAAAATAAAAGAACAATAACAATAATAAACTCGCTCTTAGAGTATAAACGGTCTTTGCTAGCATTTATCCAACGATTGTAATTGAAAATTTAACTAATTGAAAATTTAAAGGTCATAGTTTAAATCTACAAAATTGTTATTTTTTCTTTTCTTCAGAATTTGTAAAAATCCTTACATCCTCAGCAAAGATCTGCCACATTTTGTTTTACAGGAACAATTATTTTAGTCAATTTATTTATTAACTTTATTGTGGGTTGTACAATTAAGTTAGACACGGTAATAAAAATGTACATATGTATGTATGTATGTATGTATGTATGTATGTATGTATGTATGTATGTATGTATGTATGTATGTATGTAGTACGTAGGGATGTGGCAAGAGTGTTACTTACTTGTAAATAGCAAACTAATAATATTAATTATTATAATCGAATTGTTAATGTAAACAAACAGAAACTCGCCAGAGTTGATAGTATCGTACCCACCACCTACTTATGTCTGTCAGCTATAGCTGCTGCTGTCTCCGCTGCCGCAGAAGCGAACTCATTAACATGTGAGTTACTGTTACTTGTACTTATCCGTATACTCGAATATCCGCATAAAACTAAAGCCAAAACGAACGGCCTCAGCCAGCAGCAGACCAGGCCAGACCAGACCAGTTCCGGTAAAATGTTTAGTCGCCGCTGTCTGGCGAACTATTAGATAATTGGGTTTCTGTGTTGATATGTGAAATTGCCCGTACTTAATTATTATAAATATTATTAGTATTTACTAACTCGCAGCGATATAAACATTGGAAATTATTAACAGAGAAATTGCTTGTGACTTTAAGCGGGTGATTACGGCTAAGTGAAATTATTTAATGGGCGCAAATATAAACAATGAATGTGGAATATGACATTCTTTAAAAGTACAGTATGCAAATATTTATTCACATTCCTCTTTCGTAAACATAAACTTACGTTATTGATTATAAGTACTATTCTATTTGTGTGTACTATTAATTTGTTGAATCTCAAATTCGATTTTAATTTGCCAGTAAAGTAATTGAAGTAAAACGTATGAGACCAGACTTAAGTAATACATTCATGGTTAATTTATTCAAGTAACCTTCAATAAATGTGCCAACTAACCTAAGCTAATAGCCTGAGTGTCGAAAGAGTTGGCGCAATGTCATTGCCAATATTGAGGTATACCATTATCGCCATGCGCCCAAAGAGAATTACTCAACACCCACAGAGCAACATAGTACACCCAGAGTACATACATATGTACTTATGTGAATGCAAATTTATTAAACAAACAATTAAAAAAAAATTAAATGTGCAAATTTCCGCACATTTTTAAACTGAGCATTCGAAATCGCCGGTTTAAATAAATTAGCAAATCGTGCTACAAGAATTATGACTCAATTTGCCACGCTGCTGCGTGTGAACGTAACGTTTGTTACTGGCGTAACGTACGCCACCAGCGTGTAACATGATGCAGCACAAATTAAACAAAAATATTTTTTTGTTCTTTGTTTTTTTCCACGCACGATCGACGATGGTTGAAGATAATTAAAATTTTTGCAATGCCAGAAAACACATTTCTACTTGTAATTTGTGTCGGACACACTATGAAGAGGTGTGCCCCAACTTGCGGCATAGCTCGAGTAGATTTACATTTTCCATTTAACTAAGATCATCAGAAGTGTCGCCAGTGGCCAAAGTGTCAGCAAGGGTCATGATCACTCAGCACAGAATAGAACGCAACGCAACGCGACGGAACGGAACGGAACGTCGAGCTATTTTCCTCTTCTACGGAATGATAAAGATCATTGTCGTTTCAATTGTCAGTCACCGAGGAATAAGTTTGAAATAATGATGATTAACATTGGAATGCGAAGCCGGCCTTTCTTTTTTTTTATGGTATTTCGAATATGAACAACAAAGCAGTGATGTTATTTTTAGGTTTAAGAATTTCTATGCTAATCGTGATGATGATTTTATGATTTGTCAATTTGTTAAATTTAAAATGGAAACGAGCTGTATAACTTATGTTGTTTCAACAACGAGCATATTTTAACTACAATGAGCATGGTCAAAGTTTAACTTTTTTTTTGAATTTAGAATACTGAAATATGCAAATTAGTTTTAAGCGATTTTTAGCAACGTGTCCCCGGACATTTTTGTTGTTATATGTCAGCTGAAACTATGTTCATACTATGTTTTGTTGCTTTTTTATGTGAAGGAATTTCGGTTATTTCGCAACAATCGTTTTGAAATAAAAATACGAAAAAGAAATTGTGTCGGAACTTTTTTTTCATAATTTATTTCGATGCATTGTTTTGGCGTTCTGTGAGCAATTAATAGGTAATTCGGCCAGGCTCCGATGGGAATTTATAAGTCTAATTTTTAACGAAAAAAAAAAGGATATGATTTTAGATTCCATTTTGATTATTTCAAGGCGATACTTTTGGCTAATTTGGGTTTTATGAAATAGCCTAAAACTTTTTTTTAAGAATAAATAAATTATTCAGTAATACAAATGAAAACAACTTTTTCTATTTTCTTCCCTATTTTAAAAGTGAAATGTTTAAAATTAAATTTTTCTATGAAATATGCACAAACCTTTTTCTCTTCTTGCTTGTGGCGAAGGACTTTACAGTTTAAAAACCGAAACTGAAAACGGTCTAAAAGTGTTCCAACCATTTTGCAACATCCGAAAGGATCGTTCGTTCTCGCTACACCATAAGACATAACATAAAAAGTTAACAAAAGGAGGGAGCGAAGAGGGTAGATTATAGCCGAAAACCTGCCGCAAATCCTCAACTGGTCGTTCAAGTGCTCGAGAAGTTCTTTTACGTCTGCTGGCAACATGAAAAATATTACAAAAAAGTCTACCAAAAATATGTAATAAGAATTAAGGAAGCGAAAAGTGCAATGACTCTTAATTCGATGATGGCGTATTTTTTGTTGTGTGTTCTTCTTCTTCCATGTGCAATTTGCACGCACCCCTACAAAAAGGGGTTTCAACAGTACAATGGAAAAACAAAAAGAAGAAGAAATCCTTGGCAAATTACATTCGCAAAAAAGAAAGGAACTGCTGCAAACGCAATTCTCAGCTTTTTTCTTCGCAAACTCAGATTCAATTTCTCCCCATTTTTTGTTGGCGTTAGACGACGTCAACATTGACGTCGACGTCGACGGAACAAATGATTTTCTTTTCGCAAAGTACATTCGTTTGAATATGTTCTCGTTCGCAAGCGTATTATTTCGTTTATATAAGTATGTATGTATATATTTTTGAATCTGCTTTTATTTTCGCTCTCTTAGCAATTCAGGGATTCGTCTGCGCACACTATTGCACATGTTGATATGTGGTGGCTCCACTCCAACTTGGCGTGCAACAATAGTAGCATATAAATAAAAAAAATTAAAAAAAGTATAAATCACCCTTTTTATTTGTATTGCTGCAATGCTCCGTAAAATGCAACCCTTATGGTGAATGTGGTTTTTTATTCTTGCGTTGTTGGAATTGACAGCGCAGCGCTTAAAGCAGAAATTTAAATACACTTACAAGTCGAGATTCATGCAAAAAAATTATATTTCTTGTGTGAAGTTTGAAACATTTTCAAAAATGTTTTTAAAAATTAATTTCATTTGTTATCGATTAGTTCCATTTTAGTAAATGATCTCTCTGTAATATTTAAATGCGTGGCAGGCAGAGCTGCTCTCGACCAACTCCCGACAAATGCAATAAAAGCTATTAAGGCGAATTGTTAAAGGGTTCAGCGTTGAGTCAACATTTTTAATTTATTTATTTAATACAGCATTGAGTACGTAAATTCGTTACAACAACTTCACACAAACGGAATAAAACTCTCTGGAGCCACGAACTTTTGTGAAGGATATAAAAATGTTTGCATTCTTCATCGAAGTTTGTGAACATTTCGTTCAATTATCCAACAAGTTGGCCTACACCAACGCAAATTGTTGGCTGTGTTCATTTTACAGTACATTCGAATCGAAACCAACGCGGAAAAACTTTTCAAATTTGAATTTAATTTATTTTTTGTTTTGTTATTTATTTAGTTTACATTAAAAAATGTATTTTTCATACTTTGTTATTTGAAAAATACGTTAAATTAAATGATTTAAAATTTGTTGCTGCAAGCAGCAAATGATTTAAAATCTGTTGCTGCAAGCTGGCGTAGTCGTCGCACTGTGTTTGCCTCATCCTACGCGTTTCTTCGCCAAGAGTGAGTCGTTTGAGTGAAATTTGCATGTGTACGCGTTCGTTTCTCATAATTAGCAACAAAACATGTTTTAAAATTCCGGACAAGCTCCGACATGGTGCTCCGCGCTGCCTAGTCCACCACCAACAAGTAACTACCACGACGAACAGTACCAGCATTGGCAAAGAGCTTCAGTTGAGGCACTGGCAGAAGAAGCGATCACATTTTTTGAAATCCGCACACGAATGCCGAGAAAGTTGACATCAAAGGCTATGGTCACCAGACGAAGTCGATGAATGGAATCCAAGTTAAGTGTCGTTGTCGTCATCGTCATCGTCGTTATGCCGGATGTGCAAGTGGTGCATCGGCAGTTCCAATGCAAGTTGCTGTTCTTGTTGCTGGCAATTTGTTGTTTTCAGTCATGAAGGCAGCATTTGACAATACTTTTTAATGTTGGTTGCAATGATTTGGAGTACGTTAATTTATTGTGCCTTAATTAAGCGAGCGATTTGCTTGTATAATGAATCAACTTGTTTATTTTTTATACGTTTAAAAAAGTTAGTTTCAAAATCATGATCCTGAAATTAAATTATTTGCTCTTAAGTTTTCGATTATCACTTATAAAGTTAGCAAAATTCAATTTCAATATGCTATGCGTTAATAACTCGTTGAAAACCGGCAACCGACGTTTACTTCTTAAGTGATCAACTTTTCCAGGAAAATTTTAACGCATTCGTTTTCTTATGCAAAGTAATAAATTTAACGTGGTTAAATGTCGCACATACTTCTGTGCTCTTATTTGGCTTAAGCCGGTTATTTCCTAGTAACCAATTTTCATTCTTAGTTTTCTCCACTTTTGTAAAGCATATTCTAACATATTATCATTGTCGTACATAACACACATACATATGTATATATATATATATATATGTTTCCTAATTGAAACCATTGTATAGCCTTAATCGGCTTTCGGTGACTGTGTTACTTTATGTAATCCTTCTTTGCCAAATTATAACGTTCTCTTATGTATTTAAATGTAATTTCTTTATTCAAAAACAAAAGTGAAATTAATTAAAACTAAACTATAATAGATACAGTTGCATATACATCAACTTTAATTGTAATCGTCATATTCAAATATTACTAATAAAACTGAGTTAAGATTTGCTTTTAAGAATTATTGATAACTTTTTAGATTCCTTATTTTGTCTTTATCTCTCTGACCTATTTTTTGTTTGTTAGATTTTCGAAGATATTATGTCAAGTATTCAAGTATTCCTCGAATAAGTAATTACACACATTTGCTTTAATTGTTGTAGCATACTTCAAATGGTTATCCAACGAATACAAAAAAAAAAAAATAGAAAAAAATAAATGGTTGTGGGCGTTTTGATTTGCTCGTTTCGCCCACATCAAGCATTCAACATACTTATTTTATTTCTGTTTTTAATTTCAAATAAATTTGCGAATTGAGAAATTTCCAGTTATGCTTGTAAGTGAGTTAAAAATGTTAGCTAAGCTTCTTACTCGTAACTAAAGCAACTATAACAAAATTCCGGAAATTTTAAATTGGATTTATCCCTTTACTGCTGCTTTTTTTTCTCTCGAATATTTTTGTGGTTGTATTTGAAGTGGCGAATGAAAAATGTTGCATGGAACTTTTTAAATTGTAAACAATTTTCCATATTTTACGCAGGTTCACAACACCAAAGTAGTAAACCTTTAACCACGCAAAATTCAAATTTGAAAATAAAAATCATTGAAGTATTTAAATATTATGAAATACTTCAAGGATGAAAACTGTCATTGGCATGGGGGAGTCACACTTCACCCAGTGGCATTTGAGCGCTGGAATCTTTGGATTTGCTAAATGTCTCATTGCAAAGAGAAAAAAAATGTATCTCACATTCTTTTCGTAAGTCGTAACCCTGTGGGAAATTTAACACAACTCAGTGCATTACTTGATTATTGGTCAAAAGGGACACAGACAGACAGACAGACAGACAGACAAAATGCTGATTGTTGTTAACATATTGTATGTACATATTTAAAGCAATTCCCGACTTATCTTTTATTACAGTTTTTGGTATAGTTTAGTTGAAAGTGCAGGCACAGATTTTATGCTGTAACTTTGTTGAAGATTTTATTTTAAAAGCACTGCTACGCTTACATTAAGAGTTTCCAGTTTATTCTACAGTTCTATTATTTATTAGACATTTTACGAATGCATTTGATTCGTCATTTTATGTGCTTGGAGATATTTTAAATTTACAAATTTTGTGCAAACAATGTCGTTTCCTACTTATATACATATTTTATGTAAATGTTTTTAACTACAATACAACATTTTCGGAATTTGTCCATTTTTTAAACCTAAAACTAGTGAAAAATGTGCTTCAAATCCCTAAACGATTAAGCAATGTTTATATTTACAACCCTCAAGGAGTTTTGAAATTCGAACCAATAACACCTGCCACTATAAATTTTATAAAGATTTTCGTATTGATCTCTCAAATTTTCACTACTACCATTCGGTGTAATTTAATTTCCTTTGGCTTAAGCATCAAACTCATACTTACCACAGCATTTAAAATTTACACTTAAGGTCCTTTCTAACATGCCAGTAAAAATAATTTAGTCCGGTACGTATTGCAGGATATTTCGAATTGTATTTGTTATACACAAACTCGAATATTTATAAAAGAAATGACCACACCCCATTGTATTTGTAGATGATTACTGCTGCTTATTTGCTTATTCCATTTGCTGTTCAGACTCGTATAATTATTGCCTTGATAGAGGCAATCGACATCGCCATTAGCCGCATTGGCATCTGCACAATTCTAGCACATTCACCCGCACTTCCTGTTCGAATGTTCGCCTGCTCGCCGCTTTTAACTAAAGCTTGCTGGTTTTTTCTCTACTTGTATTCTTTTACTGAGTCCTTAGTGTTTGTTTGTTTGTTTGTTTGTTCGTTTGTATTTGTGCCTCTAACAGAATTTAATTCTTACATTTGCAAACATGTTGGCTAAGTTCGATTTTCTGCTCTGAGACGATTTCCTTTTTTGTTTTGTAATGTTCCGAATATCCTGTATTTAGTGAAGTGTACTTGTTTATGAAATCCCCAAGATCAATGAAGCGTGTACGTGGATTAGGAACGCTCGTGCTCAAAGTTAAATGAAAATCTGAACTTGTATTTATTATTTTTGTTTTGTTTTAGTAGTTAAGTTTTATTATGCTAAAAAAAGTATAGATTTGTACTATAAAGAACGCTCCGTAATACTTTTCAATGAGCTCTGCTTTCGGTACCTAAGTCTGGAATATGATGAATTCAATTTAATTTATTGATTTAAAAAATTTTATTTATCAGAAAAACTCGAGAATTTTATTAAATTTTTAAAACGTAATAATATTAACTGACTATTTTCTGTATTTTTTTGTTGCAAAATACCTCGTAAGGTCGCTCTTCCTTGAACATGTACCGAATGTTGTTTTTATTGAAATTGCAGCATTTGGAAGCACAGAAGCCTGAGGCTTTCTGTCTGCCACCGCAATGTATAAAGCGCCCTTAATTAAAGTAAACAAAATGGAATAACAATTACAAAAAAACAAGACTAAAAATACTTTTGTTCGTCTCTGTCGAAGCTTGAATGCCCCGCACTTGTGACTACTTTCTGTACATAAAACAAAATAGAACTACGCAAATTTGTTAGAAAGTATAAAAATAAAGAGCAATTAAGCGGATTACGCACATAAGCGGATAGTTCTTAAATCGGGCATCAGAGAAATTGTGCATACTCAAGCAAGATTTGCACTGTATCTAAACATCAAATGAACTCGATAGTTTTTGGGTATTACTGTTAGAAACATATCCACTAGGAAGCTTTGGTGCGGAATATAGAAATACAAACAACAACCAAATCAATTTCAGATTTGTACACCAGACTGACGTACTGGTAACTAATGAACGAACGAATGAATGCAATGCCAGACATGGCCGCCATCCGCCATCATCGTTTTCATTTCCATTTCTACAGTCAATCGCCATTTTGATATTTACCCTGACTGTGTTTGTACTTACGTTTGAATGTGTTTGTGTTTTTGTGTGATTGTGATAACCTACAGAAGGATGCCAGGATGCGGCGCTTTGCATGCAATCGAATGATGCCAGCGCAACGAGAACGACGATGACGTACAAAGCGGCAGAAACCGCACCGCAGCCATTTTGTTGTTTACCTTTGCTATTGCCTTTGTGAATGCACTAACTACATTTCTTCGTGCAGTCGGTTATCCATTTACGCCCCCAGACCACAGAAAAGGCCAACATGATGCATTCATCGTCATCGTCGGTGTATGTCGACGGCGGTTTTTCGTATTTTAAATCCAAGCGCCGTGTTCAAATAATTTTCGGATTTAGTCTGCTTTTGTGTTTTTGTGGGGATTATCGTTGTATTTAAAATGGTTCCCCTTTAAATTGGTATTTACGTGTTTTTGGTATATTTTGGTTTTAAAGCGATTTTCAAGTGGCACCACAGAAAAGGGTTTGTTTCAAAAAAATCCAAATTTTTTAAGCTTTATTATAAGTTGCAAAAATATTTATTTTTTTAATTATGTATTACTGTTGGGATTTTGAAGAATTGAAAGTTTCTCGACACATTTTCCACTTTGAGAGCACGATTTAATACGAAGCAATTTCAAAAATAAATTGATTTTTAATCTCGCATCTAAGTCTGTTCTCTGACAGCACGTCCTTCTCTCTTACTTAACTATTTTTCACTTTCCGACCAATCAAGTCAATGTTTGTCTTCTTAAAAGAACAAATTCTTGGCGGATATGTACGAGTATATTTAGTTTTCATTTAAACAATTCGGCAGAAGGGTAGAAGATTTTACTTGAAATAATTAGCTTTGAATACCACGTAGATTTGACGTTGTTCGTTCATTAAGAGATATCGAGTTGAAATTTGGTGGGTGAGCTTTGTCGGACGGAAACCATGCCAATCTTTCATACAAACATGTTTATCGATATAAGCGCTCACTTTTAATGTAAACAAGCAGACTTTTTAATGATATGTGGTGCACTTGAGCTTCAACATATCCAAAGAGAATTCTCTTACCAGTTGAATTCAAAATGTTGTAACATTTTTAAAATATTTAACAAATTATTGTTCGCTTAGTTAACAACAACTTTAACTCATTCTAAGTAGAATTGTTAAATAATAAAATGTTTTCAATTTTCTTTCTTTCAGGTGTGTATTTAAATTCGACATAATCATCTGCTAATGCTCGGTGTAAGTAAATCTCTTTCTTGCTTTCCACTTGTCTGACTCTTAAGTAGGCTCTTCAAAAATACCCAACGAAATACGCTTGTCAATTCCGCCATATTAATTCCTTTTCGTTTTTACGGAAGCTGATGATGATGTTTGATGCAGGCGCTGGTAACGCAGCTTTGGAGAAAATAAATGTACTCGACGCCATTTTGTATTTAATGTCATACAGATACACACATAAATAAATATGCTTGAAAACCCATACACACACATGGCTGTTCATGGCTCATACGCATACACGCCCATAAAGCCATTAAAAAAATGTGCTCTTCCTTTTAAATATTTATCATATTAGAGCAGTTATTTTCTTTTTCTTTCTGTTTTTTTTTTTGCTCGAGAACGTCCGTCGGTTTTTTTATTTGCATTAATTTTTTTTTAATGCTCAATAAATGTGCAAAATTTAAAATATTTCTTTGGGGAAATTTGCTTTCGAGATTTTCCTGTTTCTTTCTTTATATCGTTCGCCTTGTGCTGTTTCTGTTTTTGCTTTTTCTTCGCTTTTGTGTTTGTTATAAATTTTTAATGGTTTGCGTTCTATGCTTGAGCGGCGGTTGCCTTTTAAATACATACATATGGATATAAGGGTGGTTCTTATTCGAAAAAAAAACTTCTAGTAAATTTATTTGAAGTTATAAATCATTAGCAAGAGCAAAACTCAATTGAATTAAGAAGTCTAGACCTAAAACGCTCAGGTGCAAGAACAAGCTCAATTAAAATATCAAAGAAATTTGCTTATCTAAAAAGCGAATATAAAGTGACATACGAACTATCCTAATGAATAAAATATGTACTTTGTTATATTGTACATACATTCGCACATACTTTACTATGTACTTATTTGCTTTTCCATTAGAATTGCTCCTATTTTGATATATATACGTATAGAAGACATGTGCAGAGGCAAAAATTGCTGTGAATTTTATATTCAAATTGGTGAATTCCTTTCGAGTCCTTTTTAAATTTAAAACCATTTTTAACTTTGCTCTTTGATATCTTATTCAGATTAAAACGAACTGCATGAATGATTGTCTTCAAATAATATAAGATTAAATAGGTGCAAATAGTAACAAAGGAAACTGAAAATTTGTATCTGGAATGAGTTTAGTTTCGGTATAAACCAATCTTTTAGGCAGTATCAATTATTAATAAGAGCTTATTTATATATAAAGATATATCTTTCGTTCTTGTGACTTATTAACTTTTGTCCTAAGGAAGTTAGAAATGCGGAAATTTGCATTTTGCATTATTAATATTTTTAAATGATTTTAAATTTTTCTGTTATTTAAATTATACATTTTTGCGTTTTTACAAATTTTTTATTGTAAATTAAAATTACTTTCATTTAGTTCTCTGAGCCACAGTTGCACTAATTTCCATTTAATCGATTTTTATGGTACAAATTGGTCTCTAAGGACATTTGGTTAACTAAGCAGACAACATCAAAACAGTTCTCTGGAATCCACACAAATTCTTGCATGTGGCTAAAATGCAATTTAATGTAAAGTGAAGGGTTTTATAAATTGTGTTTTTAAAGGGAAGCTGTTGTGTATTTTATTTTGTTTCCTAAATCCTTATTCTAATTGTTTCCTTAACAGATCATGTTATCAATAAATTTTAATAAATTATTTACATGATATTAAAATAATCATAACAATTATTATATACAAAAAGAAAAATGACTTCATATTCAGTTCTTTTTTTGCAGCAGGTAAATTTATTTAAAAAAAAAACGTAAAGTTATTTGATAGTGCCCGGTATTCAAAGTATAAGTTGTAAGAAATTGTTGAAAAATTCTCATTTGTTTTTTTTATGCAACAATATTGAAATATGTGATGAAGTGGAAAATCTAAGTAACAACTTCTAAACCATGAAAAGTCGAAACTTTTTTTACTGGATGCTTTATAATTCAAATTCTTTGTCTTTTTTTCTTTACATATTGTTTATGTTCAGTTCAACAAAGTTTCAAATATCCAAGAAAATTAAATGTTTAATTTAATCATTGAACATTTTTGAACAAAGTAACTATTTGGGGAATTAGATTAGGAGTTTTCTCGTAGACTTTTGTTAATAGTCGTGAAAAACAAATCAAAATGTGTTTGTGTGCTTATTTTTGCAGCTTGAGACTTTTGGTCAGATATCTTTTGTACTTGCGAATATGGTTAGTGACAATTGATTGGTATATTGCATTTTATGCATTCAATTTCATGTATTTTTATTTTATTTGTTAGTATAATTATTATTACGATTGTTTTTTAAGATATTTCAACATCTGCTCGCATTGTCGGCCAAACTTTTAAGCATTTTCAAAATTTCTAAGTTAAAGAAACAATATTGCGAATGCTTAAATATTTTGTTCTTTTATAAATAGAATAGAATATTAAATTGGCCTTTTGAGCGCTATTGAAAATACAAAAACAAAAAACGATTCTAATCGTGTTTGTTGGATGGAAAAGTGTTGTGCGCGTGTTGCGTGCGTGTGTTGTTTGTTTTTGGTACTGGAATTATGAGCAAGTTCTTTTATTTTTCCGTTCGGTGGCGTTGACAGCAATGACCCACATTCATAAATCATAAATTGATGCGAATAGCTTTCAAAACGAATTCTCTTCATTTGTAGCACTTTGGAATTTATGTCGAAATCATGAATTTTGGCTTTTTATTGAAAAAGTACGCTGAAATGAATCAATAAATGAATAAAAGTCAAACGAATGCTAAAAGGAATTATTTTAAAAAGAAAAAGTATTCCTTTTCGAATTTATTGTGTCTTAAATTTAAAAGTTTTGATCAAAATTAAGTTTAAGTTTTTGATATTTTTGTATGTTTTACTTGAAAAAAGTTAAATGTAATTTTAATCCACATAAAAGGCTTAAAAAACTGCAAAAAAAAATTGAATGATTTTTACTTGTAATTAAAATTTGTATTTATTTATAAACTGTTCGTATATATATACATACATTTGAAACCTTAAGTTGTTCAGCTTGATACAAGTAAAGAATAGTTTTCAACTTGAAATTGTCTTACTATTTTAACCGGCACTGTGCCTTGTCAATGTTGCAACTGCAATTCAAATTTCAGTTGAATTTCAGAAGCCACTTTTTCGGTTTGAAATTAGTTGACTGGATTATTTAATTGATTGATCGACTGATTGATGGATTGATTGATTGATTGATTGATTGATTGGAAGACACAATGTTGATTTCAGCACAAGCATACAGTTTTGTTGTTATCAAAAAGTAAACTCGTAATGGGAAGCAACACAAAATAATTTCTGGTTTTAGCTGGAATTCAAAAAACTTTTTATTTTTAATCTGAAAAGTAGCGCAGATCATTTTTACAGTTCGCTTATTTCGCAAATTAAAATGATTTGCACCTGAAATATAACACACACTCACACACGCTAACATATCCGATAAATTATTGGAATTATTTTACAGTATCGTAACGAACGTAGAATTAAATTCATTCAATGGATGCTCTCTGAGAAATTTACCAAATAAATTTAAGATGAACTTAAAACATAAAATTAATTGGCAAAAATGAACAAAACTCAGTTATCAGTGGAGACAGTGACATCTTTTCACAAGTATTCATTTTTGCATGATTTATTCATTGAGTTTTCTAAGGCTATCAACCCAAAAACGATTTCATCCATTTATGTTCTGCTTCTCCAAACAGAAGGTTGACCTTAATAATTGTGCAGCAACTTTACGAAAATTGATAATTTTATCATACTCAAGTCGTTATAAAATCAACAAAAAGGTTTAAAGTTTTAGTGATGAAAATTATTTATTTATTTTTAGATTGAAATTAAACTTATCACTGTTGTACTATTTCAATATCAATAGACATGATGCAGTAATAGAATTGTGGCGAATATGTCTTCCAAACAAGGATTGACTTTTGTACTACAGTATAGCCTTAAAAGTAATATGCACTGGTTAAAGTGTGGCACATTGAAGTTGACATCAGTAATCATGCCCGGCAATAGTGTTGAACTTTTTAGTGGAACTTCCGCGTGTGAAAGTAAAACCAAAATCCTTATTTAAAAAATAAAATGACTAAGAAGGCGGCAATCGCTTTCGGAAGTCCGGACGAAAATAATGTTGCGCTCGTATACCCGCAATCACCTGCAGAAACGTGGCTTATAATAATGAACGCTGTGAAAAACTGACTTTGCTTCAAGGTAGGAAAGAAAAAACCCAATAAAATCGTGGCAGCGAATATTTTTCATAAAACATAAAAAAAAATAAAAGAAACCAGCAACAGAAGCAACAAACTAGTCGACTTATGATAGAATCCAAAGCGGATCACCGTTTGTGCTCGCCTCCGTTTTCCTGGCAAGAGACATTGCTACTCGCAAGCAGTGTAAATGTCTGCAGCGGAAGCAAAACAAGTCAAGCCGCACCTTCGCTGAACTTATTCATATGCAAGACGCGGAGCTGTAAAAGCTGTACAAAATTTGAATTGAGAACTGTACAATCAAAACCTGACTACAGCACTTATAATGGTTTTGTGTCAAAATACTTTAATAATTAATTTGTTGTTAAGTACTGAATACAGTTTAGTCCTGAGCTACACCAGGTCGACTGTGAACGACGAGAAGTGGACATACAAATTTTTGAGATCACTTTTTAGAAATGCTAACGATGAACGATGTAACAACAAGAAAAACAATGGAAATGTGAAGTTTTGTTTCTTAACTCCTGTACGAAAAAGAAACCATAAGAACAATGTTTTTTTTGTCGCTACCATAATCCAATCTCCGTGATTATATTTTCACTACTCTCCTTTGAGGTTATCTACTCATAGACTTTAAACAAAGTATGGAACAGCTTCTGTTATGTTAAATTCACGACCTAATGTGCGCTCGCTGCCTCGTCTTCGCAATGTCCAGATTAGGTTAGTTTTGTAGAAATTTCTTAAAAGAATTCTCGTGAAATCAATGTAACGAAATTTACGAGTATACGGAAGCGTATATACGAATAATAATTGTATGGCATAAAGGTGAACATGAACGGTTAAGGAAATTTTTAGACAATTTAAATTTAAATTGATTATTCAAGGGAATGTAAATATTTACAATTCGATTATGTAGTTTCGGCCTTTGATATAACTGTTTGAGAATTAATCGAATATGTCCTGTTTCCAAAAGAATTCTGATGGTTTTATTTAGAGATTTGATCAGAGTAAATCTGATCTGGTTGGATGCTTCATGCTTATGTGGGTTCAGATTTAATTAGTATATATTTGGCGGTTCATATAAACACAATGAATCTAATCAATTTTGATCTAATTATATTTGAAACTAAATCAAAACTGTTCTAGTTGATATGGTAACATAATTAAACTATTAATTATTTTTGATAATTTATGGAATTCTTTGAATTGCCAAAAATATTAAACATATTTACCTGAATTTTCAGATGGGAACTGGATAGTAAATTTAACATTTGCCATTACAAAAATTATCACAAATTCTACCTAAAATCTAAATTAATTGTATTAACTTCAATTTGTTTGTTTAGTGTTCATTGATTTTGTGAAAGCATGTCGTACTGCCATACCATACCAGGCGGCATTATTTGTCATACAAACAATTGTACAAATAACAACATTTAAACTACACTTTAACCCTCGATAGGTTATGTAAACGTTTTAATAATGGCAGTACTTGAAATTCGAATAGCGTCGAAATTCCGTAACAAATTCCAGAATTGAGTCGAAACCACTGACGCAGGCAGGCGCCAACAAGATATGCAACACCGTCGACAGTCATTTATCAAAGCAAAGCGACGCAACTCAAAACATCGTAACGCGACGCGACGCGACGCGACGACTAAAATGACGAGAGACGACGCCTTTGTGACTGATATGACTGAGGTTTTCTATATGCTTGCCTATAGGCGTACTTATTCACGTACATGGATGTATGTACATATGTAGGTATGCGTCTGTTTCATATGTGTGAGTAATTGACACATATTTCCAACAAAAGTTAGCTCGACTATGTCGACTAATGTTGTTATCGAGTTATTAACTGAAATAGTAAATTCATTAGCAACAGCAATAGCAACAGCAACAACAACAACAAAAGCAATTTGCATCAATCATTAATTAAGAGCAACGTTAGCTGTAGCAGCAAATGGCACGAGTTTAGTTGGGCGTCATGAGCAGCAACACGTGGGCATGGTTCCGTTGCCTCCTCTGCGGACGATGCCTGTCTGTCACAAGTGCTTTCAATTAGAAAGCAATTTGCATCTTTGAGCATTTTAACATATTTGCAATGTTAATTAGTTAAGAACTATGAAACAAACAAACAAAAAAAAAATCAAATAATGCTAAACGACTCCGACTGACTCTGCGACGAAGAAGCGATTTGCTTTACTACTAAGCAAACGATTTTCTATTTGATCTGTATTTATTCATATGAATAAACTTAATAATTTGAATAACTAACTAGTTAACAACTAATTACTAATTTGATTAAACTAAATTTTCAATTAAGTGCAGTGAATGGTCGATTTAAACGTTTCGAAAGCAGAAATTACAGCACGCACCATTTAATTTAATTTAAATTTTCCATTTATACGGTCTAAACGTTATTTCGAGTGTATTTTGGTAATTAACAAATCCGTTATTATTGCTACTTGCAATTACTTGGCACTCTTTTGTGACCGACTGACTAAGCCCCTTTGACTTTCGATGTCTAAAATTGCTGTCATGCGGTCTTTCAGTCGCACTTGTCAATTAGTCAATGCGAGTTGTTTGTTTTTGTCTCACTATATGTGTGTGTGTGATATTTTAGATATATATATGTGTGTATGTATGAATGATAAATTTACTGAGCGATGATATTCATTTGCATGCGCTAATGAAAATATCATTGTGCAAGTGTTTATTGTTGCTGTTCATTTTGTTGTGATTAGTTAACTCATTAATGAATTGCTTTAATTCTTATTAGTACAATGTATTAATTAAATTGACAGCGAACTAAGTACCTGCATACGATATGATATGTGAATGTGTGGACTGAATTCTATTATGGTTTCAATGATAAGACTCTTTAACAATAAGGAGGCAGGCATCTCATAGGAGAGGAATGCACGAATTCATTTATAAGTCGAATTCGATTTATGTAAGACGAAATTTCAGAAATTATGAGTTTTGTACGACATTTGTGATATGAATGACCTTGATGATTAATATAACCAATTATTGTGCGAATGTCTTAAAGTTGTTCGAAATTTGTTGTAACGAAATGTTGCTGACGACCTGGAACAAAATTTATGTTTTTTTTGTTATTATTTATTTATTTTTGCTTATAGACAAGTTAATGTATTTTGTTGTTTCTTTTCGTTCTCGTTCTCATTATTCGTTTGTTTTCTTCTTCTCAGCTTACCTTTGAATTGAATTGCGTCACATTGTTGTTGATTGTTTTCGAATTTTACACAATAGTTTTCTTTTTGTTCCGAACTCTGTTGAGAAGTTTCATTAAAAGCAGGAAAAATGTCCTTTTGTGTCGTTTCTTCTTTAAATCCATTTTACACAACTTTATAAAATAATAGCGTAGAGAGAGAGTGAGAGAGAGATAGAGAGAGAGGTGAAGGCCACTTGTCGACAATAGTTCGCTTATATTCTTTTATTTTTGTAAATATTTTTTATATTGTTTTTAAATGATGTCTGCTTCCTGCCCGCTCTGTGTAAAGTTTGAACATGAGCAACTTGTGTTGCTGTCACTTCCTTAATATGTGTGTGTGTGTGTGAGTGCGTGTGGGTGTGTGCGGCTGCGTTAAAGTACATGTGTATGTGTCGATGTGTGCCAGTGTGTCTGTGTTAGTTTCACTGTTATAGAATTTTCCATGAATTTACGCCCACATTAACGCAACGAACTGACACGACCGCATTGCATCTCGCCCACCAGAGTAACGTGATTCCTTTCACACATTTCGAGAATCCTTTTATTTCGTTTCTTCGGACTTGCCCGCCTGCATGACAATTGCACACTATGGATATCCAACCATGACATTTGCATAATTCTGTAGTTTAAGCCAATTTGCTCGCATACATACATATGTTCGTATAATATTTATGTACATATGTATGTACGTAGATACCATACGGAAAAAATAGTTTTTTAAGTATTTTTTTGTCAACCACAACTTTAATTGTATGACAATAAACTAACTTTTTAAACTAGTTGAAATGAAATGTGGAGAATAAAAATTGACCAACGTAAGGTAAAGCATTCATCCAAGTCAAAGTAGTTGCGTAACTAAATGATTTTAAACTACTTGTTCACATTTAATCAATCAGTTGAGCAATTTCCGATAGGGTGTGTACATGTGCCAATATATACATACGTGTTAGGAGGCGTTTGTCTATCTCAGGACGGTTGTAATCGAAGTCTTAACCCAGTACGAAATATCACAAAATCCGATATCCGGTTGGAAAACCTAAAAAAATTCACATAACGTAAATAAAAATGTCAAGGTCTACTCTTAATTTCGTTATAATGGGATACAAATAAAAGCGAATCAATGAGAAATTCGTGTGCAAACATTGCATTATGAGTATTACACAGACCTTTTATCTTAATCATTTTTGGATTTATTGTTTTACACAGTTACGAAGAGTGCTTATAAACTAGAGTTTATAAAAATCAATATAGATCAATAACTCCAGATGTCTCAAATGTCCCACTAAAACTTGGAGTCCTTGAGACTAGTTTTTCCTTTTTAATAATTGAATGCTTCAGTTCATTATTTTAATTACTTCCTTGCTGTACATTCCAATCGATATTTTGTTTCTTAAAGTTTTAAGTTCATTCTAGTGTTAGGTTTTTTGTTGAAATGTACATATCTGCCTGATTAAAGTGTGAGTGTGTGTTTAAAATATAATACAATATTTGTATACATATTTGCATAATTTTATTCATTGGTTGCATACATTGCCGCAATGCATCTGAGTTTATTTTTGATTATTTTCAGAATTTTGATTTCCCTGTTTGCACGTTTCCCACATTTTGCCCTTGTGGTTGAACCTCAATAGTCACTCGCACACATACAACATGCATACATACGAGTATACATACACATACGCATTCGCACAATGCACATAAATTTCTAGGACTGTAGTACCATTGCAATTGTGGTTTTTTTTTTGTTGCAGTTTTCAGTATTCTTTCTGTTGGTTGGCTCTGTGTATTTTGTCTGGATTTTAAAGATATTGCGTTTTAATTACATAACCCTTTAACTTTAAGATTGTGGCAGCAATTTAAATATTTTTTAAATTGGATATAATTTTTGATTCGTTTACGTACAGATATATCTGGAAAAACTTCGTTTTAAAAGCTGTTTCTTTTCATCCTTAACTATTTTGATTTCCTCCTTTTGTCTATGGAGCAAACTCCATAAATACAAAAAATATGTTGCATATATTTATGTATATATGTATATAATTATATAATTATAGTCAAATTAATATTCAATAGTTTATATACTTATTTGCCAACTGACTTAAATTTGGTTCCAATTACAATACGTTTTACTTTTAACTAGTTACTTTAGCTAATAATTTTAAAGTCAATTAGCTGAGAAATCGAAAAAAAATGTGAATTCAACAATTTATTTATTTAAATTAATAAATCCAAGAACATTTTTTGTATTGCATTGATAACTAAACCGGTCGGTACTAAGAGTCCTAAGAACATCTTATTAAAGTCATTTTAATTAGTCTATGCCTGCCGGCAGCCGCCTCCGAGCTAATATACACAATAAACTCATTGGCGGGAGAAGCATCGCTTAAATGTCAGTGTCTGCTGTGCAGCCGAGCGTATCCATAACGAAATTAAGCAACAAAGTGGCAAACGATAAGGACATTTTCATTTTTTACACGTTGATGGAGTTTATTTTTTATTTTTCCTTTGTCCTTGATTGCTAATGTGCATATCTGTGCGAGAAATGTAAGCGTTTTTTTTTATTGCTCGTAAATATTATCGTATTTGCGCACTTTGTATTCACGGAATCATGTTATGGCATTTGGATTTAGGGCGTTGCTTGAGGCATGGTACGCACAACTGTCACCAAGTTGCGCGTTGTTTTTATTTTTGTACATATGTCATTTGAAACATCAAAGAAGCTTAACTGGTTCTAGACAACATCCTACAATAATAGCAAACCGAGCTTTTGCTGCTTGGAGATGAATAATGTAAACAGTTTTGCTTTTATAAATCAAAACGAGAATTTTTAAGTTATGTCAATTTTTAAATAAATGTGCGATATATTTTCCTTCTCTCCAGGTCTGTGTTTAAAATTACTTTAAACCTCAATTGATTACCTATTTGTTTAGAAATAAACCACATAAGTGGAAAACTCAATCACCCAAAGTGTGTGGTTTGGAAGAGGATGTTTCATGGTGTTGCATCTTCGCAGCAGGCGTGTAAATTCATTAAAATTGTGGTCTCTAACAACGTTGCATGTTGCATTTGTCTGGTCGCACTTACATTTAAAAACCGCAACCAACTTCACATACAGACCAACTTACCCACACTCAGCTAATACGTTCCAGCAGGTGACAATCAGAAACAAAACTTAACAAAAACAAAAACAAGTCTTAACCAAACCAAACTAAACTAAACTTAACGCTTTTGTTTTTATTTTGTTGTGCGGTTTTTGTGGTCTACATCGAATGCACTCAACTGTCACTTCTGATAAGCGCTATGCACACTTGTACATGCACACATACACGCACACACACACAATGCAACAAACAACGAAAACGCACACACTTAGTTTGGCCTGTGACCTTTTCTGGCTGTTTGTTGACGATAGTTGTCGGTAATGCACGATAATGCAAATGTTGATGACGATAGTGATTATTGAAATTCCGATGATGCAGCGTTGTTTGTTGCAAATTTCATTTACGATTTCCGACGCAAATTGCAAACGTCTTCCTTTTTTCTTTTTTGATAAGTTTGACCTGTCTGTCTGTCTGTCTGTCAGTCTTTTCTTTTGTAAGTTTTGCAATTTCCACTGACATTCTGAGACAGTTTCATGTATAAAAAAGAGATTAAAGATGAAAACTTAAACTCAGCGTTGTATTAGAACCATTAAAAATCAGAAACAAAATCGAAACTATTTTGATAATTAATCCCTCAGTAAACTTCAGTACTTCTGAATGAAACTTTCCATGAAAACTCTTTAACAGAAAAACAATAAAGCTCCGCCTACACTCTGTTTAGATGGTTGCGTCGAATGTTTATTTATTTTTATAGACAAGGCATTACTAATACATTAACCGAGTACTTTTGGTTAATTCTGTCTATAGGTAATCTGTAAATAAGACTTAAAAAACCGACCAGTGATGAATAGCGAAATATTAGAGAACTCTCTGGGAACGCAAATTTAAAATAAATTTTTGTCTGCAGTTATCTCTTCTACTTTATTATCTTGATTTTTGTTATGAATTATTTTTTTAAGCTTGTTTAAGTGAGTACAAATTTCTCGTAACTAATTGCAATATTTTCCTTTTTATTTTTAGATAGTATCTAAACTTTGTATTTGGTAAATTAGCAGAAACCAACCCAACTGACATCAAATAACAAAAGTTTTAAATTGGAAGCTGATATTTTGCCAAAAGTGAAACTTGTTTAAACTAAACAAACCATAAAAGAAAAACAACCACAAACTAAGAACAAAAAAACAAAAGCAAAGAAAAGAAACAAAAAACGAGAGATAACAAAGCCAATCAAGAAGCCACCAAAGCAAGCAAGCGAGTGGTTTGTGTCCAAACTAAATGACGACGACGAAGGAGCTTGAAAGAATTTTGCGTAACGACGACGACGAAAGGCAGCGGCGGCAGCAACATCAGCAGCAGCAGCGGCACTAATTATATCCTGCTAAATTAAAACAAAACTCAAAACGAACCGGAAGCGTAAGCGTAAGCGAAAACTGTTGCCACATCACAACACAAAACAACGGAACAACAGGTTCACTCGCCGTTCTAGAGCGGATATAAAAGTAGGCGTGTCACGCCTTCACTCCCTGTGCTGTTTAATCGAAACGCACACTCAAACACACGCACACATCCAATTAGACAAGTGCAAGACTTCCTTCCGCACGAACGGGATAGAAATTTTTCAAACGGGCCCAGAGGATTCAATAAAAAACCGCCAACCTGGAACTAATGGAATTAGAGAATATTGTGGCCAATACGGTCTACTTGAAAGCCAGAGAAGGTGAGTGTGTGTGTGTAATGGTGTGCACTTATTGTTGAAGTTGAACGACTTCGCTTTCCTTTTGACACTATTTCTTCGACCTATTTATAAAGTATGATTCCACGCCCAATCTCCTTATGTGGATGTCTTTTATTATGGCAAAATGTCATCCAACTGTTCGAAAAAATTTCAGTTTTTTAATATTAAAAACTCAAAATTAAATTTGGTTTTAACTATTCCGATATAAGTTGTTTGATTTTAAATGTCTCGTAGTGCAAATCGTGTGAAAGTGTTTTATTATTATTATTCTATTTTTTTCTAAACTTTTTTTTTGTAACTGCTTGTTTTTTTTTTAGAATTGTAGTGAGTTCCGGAAAACTCGACACAAATCGATTTTTCGTTTGTCGTTCTCTTAACCTATTTTCTAAGGCTTACCCCTTAACAGTCTTTGTCAGTTTGTGGTTAAATAAATTGTGAACTTTCTGCCAAATTGAGTATGCCTGCAGGCTCATGCTTAGACTGGCCCATATTTTAAAGCGTTTTATAAGTTATGCATTAACCGCCAAAAAGGTCAAATTTTTAACAATCAAATAATTCTGTACAAATGTCGAAATTTATGTTTGGCGCTAGATTAAATAGAAGAAAAGGAGCAAAAGTATTTCGAATTTTGTATACGCACAATTCTGCTTAACGTTCCATTATTTATAATAAACAGGACCAACCAAATATTGCGACTGTCTGTCTGTATGTCTGTCTGTCTTCCTGCCTGTCACTTAAGATACAAAACCACACCCGGAAATTATTCTTGGCCTATAAATTTTAGGGGAAATTAATGAAGCCGAAAATATTTGTTGCAGGAAAATTTACTGTTATGAATTTTTGCTGTTGACATTGTGTGTGTGTAGAAATAAATCGTAGCGTTATGTACGAGATAAAATTTTAGTTCTTCATTTATAAAGACGTTTCCTCAAAACAGTGATAACAGTAAATTTAATTCGGATATAATTTAAGTTCCTTAAATTTTTTTTATAAGAAATAAGTCTTTGATATTAAGTAAATTGTTTAAAGTTTATGAAACGAGTTTGTCGATTGTGCTCGAAAATAATGTAGCGTTACAAATAATGTATTTGTTGTATGTTAAATGTAAAATTTATTAAATGAGTTTATAAAACTGAATAGAAAAAACCATCTCAAAAATTTCAGAGATGCGTAATTGTGTTCGAAAAGATACTCTCACAAATGTACGAATATATTGAAACCCTTTTCAAAAAACGCGGATGTTTTTCACTGACGAATTTAAACCCATCATGCACTGTTGGAATAGTTTTTGATGATGAAGTCAGTTTTAACTTGACCAGAATCAAACTGCTTAGATTTTTTGTTGGCATCAGGCAAACATCTTTAAATGGCGCTGACATATTTTTCTTTGAGATGTGGTGGTTAGCAGAAACCGAACGGGATTTAACTGAATTTAATAAATTGTTCCTTGAAACATTCTTTTGAAGATAGCTCTGTCTCCCCAATGAAGATCGCTCTCTCGCTCCCTACACTTATTGTATATTTGTCTGAATGTATAGAATAACAATTTAATACTTAAAATTTTGTGATTTGTATTTACCTTTTGTATGATTTTTCTATAAATGTACGAGTATGCTTACAATTTGCGTCTGCTTTTGAAACGTGGTTTAATCTAGAGGTGAAGTGCAGCGAGCAACGAAATGACTTGCTCACGAACAAAGTGTTTGCAATAAATTATGCGAGTATATTTAATGGAGGTTGTTGGCAAACACCTTCTGCTCCACGACAAGAAACTCTTCGAGTACAAACGAGACAAAATTGCGTGTGATGCACTTGGGAAGAAGGAAAATGTGGAAAATTTTGCTAATGCACGTAGCAGTGCAGAAACATAAAACGAGCGCATGTGAATTAAGTTTTCTTCGATTATTATCTTTTTTTTTGTATTTATCTTTTGTGGAAAAAAATTTCATTTCCTCAAATAATTTTCATTTGTAGTGCTGCACGAAACTGTTTTTCTTTTCTTTCCAAGTATACATGAACAAAGTAAAAGAAGAGATTGGACAAGTGAGATTGTAATTCTTAAAAAATTTTATTCTGAAAAAAAAAAAAATTTAAATTATGTAACTAGGTGTGTTTGTTGTTTTTTAAGCCTTAACTCTCTCGCATTTAAATGAAGATTTGTTTGAAGATGTGGTCCGATGAAATTTGACTGAAATTCAGATAATCTATAAATTTTCACTTTTCAAACTTTTAACGTAGAATACAATTTGTGGCAATGTGTGCTGTAAATTTTCGTATCTGTATGAAAAACTACTCTAAACAAAATCTCCATAACCTCTTTTATATAAATACTCGTATGCGGAGGAGGATTTGTATCTGATGGTTATTGTTATAAAATTGACAAGCTTTGTTTGATATGCTCCCAATTGCCGAAAAATGTAAACCATAGCTAGTTAATTCATCTGATATTACCTTATAAAACGTATGTCCCCTGTGAACTGAAGTGGAATTCCCTATCTTCGAACGGTTTTTTTATTGTCACCAATATATTTTTATACAATACAAAAAATAAACAAAAAATTCGTGGCGTATGAAAATCTGACATTTTTCTTTGATGATAAAGTGTCAAAGAAGGGACAAAAGGTTCTGCCGGATATGTCATCCGGGAGAACACAATTATATAATGTCATATTAGCAGATTACTAAACTGTATGCATATTTAAATTTAAGATTAACTTTTGTTTATTAAATTATAACTTTTACCAATAGTGAAACCGTTATTCATTATTTTAAATTCTAAGTTTTGTCTGTTGTTTGTTTTAGTTTAATAATATAAATTAATATATAATTATATTGTATATATATATGGGTTAATTTCTTGTTAATGGTTAAAATATTGATTGGCGTCGTTGTTATCGCATCCAAAGTATTACTAAACAAACTACCATTACTATTATGTCATGTAAGGAATATTAAACAAATATTGTGCGACTCACACTTCGTGAGCCGGGTGAGATAACAATGTCAAGTGTCACATTTCATCTAAACAAAAACAAAAGCGAAAAAAAGCGTTAAGAAATAGTTTGTAAAAAATTATTTCAGTTTAAGTTCTTTTGATCCTACTTATGTTAAATTGTGTGAACTTACAAACTGATTATCTTGTAATAAAAGGCGTTGCTATGTTCATTCGTTCTAAAGAAACATTTCAATGCTTACTAATAAGTTATTTCTGGTTCAATTCCGTCCACTATTTCCAAAAATATATCCACTATTATTTTTGCAAATCACGGTTTCGATGTAGATACAACGCTCACAAATTGTGTCCATAGTATAACACGCTTAGGTATACTTTCACCCCGAACTCTACTCGTATTCCAATTAAAAAAAGAAACATTTTTAAGTTATCAAAACGTATATAAAAATCAAAAAAATTTTCAGAATGAGGAAATTAAAGAAAAAGAAAAACACCCAAAGATGAGTTATAGAAATTAAAATTCTTTATACTTTAAGAGAGGATACCAGATTGACAAAAATTGTTTATATTTTCAATTTAATTTTTTTATGTTTCTAAGAAATGCTAATGAAAGTGTAAGCAACATTTACGGCGTGAGTTTCAAATTAGCTGCGTTTATTCCGTCACAATAGTTTCCTAGATTACTTGATTTAGTCGTACCTGCAAAACCATTCATTCCTTGCAAAAAAAATCTGTCAATTCCAATTTCTGACAACAGGCTGGTAAGCGTAAACACTTGGCTTGACTTGACTTGGCTTGGCTGTTGTTTTGCCAATATTAGCTTAAGCCCAGCTATTGCTACCGAAATGTTTTGTTGTTGATTTGGGCGTCTCGCTGTGTATTTTGCGCCCCTTTCTAGTTTTATGTTTTTCTTTCTTTCTCTTCGCGTCGCTTCGGTTTAAATGACAAAAACGTGCACAAAATTCAAATTTTGAGTTGAGATTTCACGCTCGTTTATTCGCATTTGCTATAGACGTTAATTTTTTTTTGTTGTTTTTGTTATTGGTAGTTGTCGTCGAGATTTCAATATTTGCTTTTGCGAAAAGTTACCGGAATTTCCTGCTACTCGAGGCTGTATAAAGTTGTTTTCTTTTTTTAACGTCTCCAGTTTGAATTGAAGAAAATTTTGCGTATTCCTTTCCTTTCTATGTTTTGCCTGAGGATTTGTTGTTGTTGTATATTATGTTGTATTTATTGTTGTATTTTATGTTTTATTTAGTTTCCTTGTTCCATTTTATTTAATTTAATTTAATTTTGCTTCTCAATATTTACTCCGAGCTTCTTCATATTTCACATTTTGTTCCTTTGATTGACAACCAAAAGTTGGCGATAATATATATGTACGGCATAGCTTATAGTATACGGCTTTGTCTGGGATTTGTTTTTAATATAATATGTTTAACTTATTAGTTAGTTAAAATTATTAAACTTTTTTAAACCTAAAACCTTTCCGGGCACAGCAACCACCCAAAATTGCCTAGCAATCGGATGAATGGCTTAGACGCATATAGAGTGCAAAAAAAAAAGAAAGTAAAAATCCACGAAATACAGACAGAAAGATACATTCATTTGTCTATACGAGTATATATGTAGATGTGTATAGTTACTTGCCTCAACTGCAAAATGTATCTCGCTGCCTTTGCTCTCACCGACGATACACAAAAACAAAAAAAAAACGAATTTTGTTAAAATTAAATTTAAAAGCTTCTAAAAAGTTCACATTGAAATGGAAACAGAAACTTGAAAATAAAATCTTGAAATCTGATTTTTCTAAAAATGTCATATCAACATTTTTGTGTGCAGAACTCTTAAAATTAAAGGTTTTTTCTTGTGATCAAATTTGTTTTCTGTGTGTAAAGCTATGTCTGTATGTATGTATGTACGTATACTCGTACTTTTACCTTAATTTGTTATAGTCGCTTGAAGTGGCTTTGACTTGTCTTGGCTGCTGGCGGATATTCTCGTGGATGGATGAATGTTGTTTTTGCTGCTGCTGCTGCTGCTGTTGCTGTTGCTTCTGCAGTTGATGTTGTTTTTGATGTGCGCACTTACAATGATTACCAGAACAACAGCAATAGCAAGAGCAACATCAACAACAACATCAACAACAATAACAATAACAAAACTGTTCAAAAGCAAAATAAAGTTATTCCTAACTTATTAGCAACATTTTCAAAACTTAATAATCTGTCTTTGTAGATCTTTCCGATACACAGTCTCAATGCGACGCAATTCAAAAAGTTTTCATTTTCAGTTTCTTTTTATTTTTTATTTTACCACTTACCCACGGACCCTGCGGCCGCACCTCTGGCAACATTCATCGTTGGAAATTTTCACACAGAGTCTCATCTTTCGCCGTTTTTTGATTAATTATAAATTGTTTTATAGCATTCTTTTTTCTCTCTTTTGCCACGCATAATTAAATGTAATTTCATTCTGTGAGTACATCTACAAAATTTTCGCCGACGTTGTCGAATAATTTAATTAAATTGAAAAGAATGAAGTGAATGTTTCTTGGAGATTGTGCCGGTCTGCTCTAAACTGCTTCTATTCGCTATTTATTATTTCATAATATAAAGTCGCTGCGAAGGAGCGCAGTCTTCAAAGTTCTCGGCCATTAAGGGGCTGATTACTGTCATTTATTATGGTTGCAAGGACGCTTAACGCGGATTTGTTAAATTCACAGTCAACTGTTGCAGTTTGCCATGAAATTTACACCCCGCAAATAATTGTGTAGGGTATAATAAAAATTAATATACGATTATGCAAATTTATTAAACGAACAGTTTTGAAACTGGCTACGCAAAAGATTGATTAATAAATTAGTTTGGCTCTAATTTGGATATTTGATACAACATAGACTCAATGTGAAAATGTGGTCTTAATCAGCGTAATTTATAGGAAAACAAAAATATTTTAAAATACAATATTTTAAAGAAGGCGAATTAATTACGAAACATAAATTTAGAAAATACATTCTATATACAATATTATCTATATATAAATGAATGTTCTATTTTGCTATCTTTCCTTACGGGTCTTAACCATTTATCCAAATGCGATAATATTTGGGGGAGTTGCTGGACTCACTGTAAAAAAAAAATTGTAATCCGAAATTTGGTATCTGAGTTTGTATTGGCATTGTCGCTAACTTCACCAAAAATGAAGCCCAGTTGGATCAATTAAACGCCCACTGTTGAAAACAGGTCGGATCAACTTTATGCCTACCACCATTGCTCATGAACTTGTCCATTCATTATTCAGTTTGTGCTCGTGGTTTAACGTGGACAACGACTCAATATTCGATATGTGAGCATTTATTTTAATTGTCCTAATTAGACCAGTAAGCACGCCTCCTTCCCCTTAAACAAAAACTTCGTTTTGTAATAGTAAACAAAATTCTAATGTTCTAATTTTTCTTGCTTAAAAACTGAAGAACTGAAAACTGGTTAAATGTGAGAATATGTCACTTGACAACCGCCAGTGATAATCACCAGCTGCATCTTAAACTTCCTTAAGTTGATAAAAAGATGTGCATTTTTGTTGCTGCTTTTATTCGTTTATATTTTAAAGCTATGCGCACATAAAACAGTGTTGCTTCTTTGTGCGTAGCATTGTCATAAAATGTCAATCACACGCAACGAGGTCAAGTGTTGCCACCCCGTTTTTTGTTTTTTTTTTGTGTGTGTTCGTTCTTTTTGTTATCTGCATCGAACATAGCATGGGTTATTATAATCATTTCATTTTTATTTTATTTTTATTTCAAGCGTTTTTCTTCTCCTCTCTTTTTGTGCTTAATAAAATCGAATTATTTGCTTTTCCTTGTTAGCTCATAAAATTGAAATCCTTGTTGCAATTTGTATCAGTGCAGTAAAATTTGCAATTGGATTTTTGTTTGTGTTCGCTTTGGCGATTTTTTTTTGTGTCTCTGTTATTCAAAGCGATTATCGCTGAATGAATAAATTTTATTTGGATTTGGATTTCGTTTGGAAATAAAAAGTAAAGTGCTGCTTTGTGAGCAGTTTATCTCTCGTTGATTTTGATGGTGATGCGATTTTTCGCTGGAGAATTTTACAACAACATTGTTTGTTTTAGCTGTTGAAACTTGAGCGTTGTTTTGTAATTTTGTATTTTGAATGTCAGCTTAAATTTTCGAATTCATCGATTTGATCAGAGTTTAATTGATTTTGGACCAGTCTATGCGATGCATTGGTGGTAATCGCTGAAAAGCACATTGCCCGCAATTACAACAGCAACAACGAGAGTAACTTTAAGATGCAACAGCTGGCTCACTTCCACTCAGAAGCTCACTCATGAATTATATTTGCGATTCGCAATTTCAATTATTGCTAATGATGTTTGCCATGACAAGCAGCTCATCCGTTTCTTCCCACTGCAGTCGTAGTAGTAGTAGCGGTTATCGTACAGATACGCATACTTGTAGATACTTAAAGTCCGAGCGAACTAGTATCGCACTCGAGTGCAACACTAGATTTTGATTAAATTTAATCTTCAGTTGTGTAAGTATATATATACATAGGTACGTAGATATGTTTGTATATATATTTTCTTACTTTCGAACGCATTCAGAGCTCTTGATTCCCGTTCGAGCTTATCTCTGCTGTGCAATGTGCTCTGCATTAATTTTTAGTACTACTTTACAGTACCCGGCCACAATAAATTGCAAATATCCGTAATTTTACCACAATAAAGTGGTTGGGAATTCATTCAATATAAATATCGGATGTGTTTTGTATTTTGTTTTCCCGTTTAATTTTGATGGTTCTAATTCTAATTATTCTTACTCATTAATTTAATCTGGTTTCTCTCTTTTTAGCAAGCTACTGTAGATTTGTATCAACTCAACTGGCGGATAGTTAGATTCAGCAAAAAATTTAAATGTGACACATTTGCGTGAATTTTCCTCTACTTTTTCTTCTATTTTTTTTTGTACTTATATTTTGCTGTACAATAAACTGAAATTGTTGTTTGTTGGGTGGAATGGAAACTGAACATTAAAAAGGCGGATAAAAAGTCGTTCTTAAAAATGATTGGATAAATTTCACAGAGAAGCATTTTCCGCACAGTGAAGACACAATTTTTGTTTTTTTTTTTTCTTGGACATTTTTTAGATGTCGTTTGCGTTATGAAAATGTGTCTGAAGCTTGGATATTGTTTTGGACCATCATGGCTGATAATCGAAACGTTGAATTAAATGAATCGGCAGCATTTCGCATGTGGTTCGGACGACGCGTGTGTCAAAGTCTTTCGTTGACCATTTTGTTGTTGCTGTAGTTTAATATCAAAACCATGGAAAATGTTGTCAATGAATTTTAATTTTCTGTAAAAAAAAAAATAAAGTCATTTCATTATTTTGTGTTGAAAGTTTTAGAAATGGTCGAAAATGCACAAGAAATTATCCTTATCTTTCCTAAACGATATCAGTTTGAAATTTGGAAGCGGAACACTCCAGGTTCAATTCTCAACCCGGTAGACAAAAAAAACAGAAACGGTTATTCGGCATATTGTTTTTCTTTTCTTTTGAAGCTTTGACAGTTTGCAAGAAAATTGCACAAATTTCCACCGCAGATTAGACTAAAAGCGCATGAAATATTAAAAGCTTAATTTAGAGTCGAGCACTTCATTTCAAATTTATAAGTGGAAATTGTTTGCTGCTGTTGTTGTTACTTCTTTCGTTTCAAATTCAAAATGCATCTGACAACTTTAGAGAAGCGAATGTGCGCGACTCATGAATAAATTAAAATGCAATTGGAAAAACTACAAGAAGCAAAAAACAAAAACTAAATCGAAATAGATGAACCTTCAGTTAAAATGAAGCGGCGAACTGAACCGAACCGGATTGGCAAAGTTGCTTTAAGCGGCCACTGACTGACAATGGCGGCGCGCCGTACAGTGCATCCCACAACGAAATGTTGTTCTTTTTTATTTGATTTTTTATTATTTGTTGTTGTTGTTGTTTGCCAACAAACGCTGATTTCAAACGAGCGTGCGAGTTAGAAACTCCTTCTTCCTACTGTGTATTTCTGGCTTGCAGCGTTGCCAAATACATTCGATTGGCGGAAGTCATTGACCTCAAGATGGCACAAAGTGGGCAAATGTAATATGACAACAAACTCACTTTAAGCCGCCAGTGGACATATAATAGCGAAAAACCATTACAGTACTCCTAAAGTGCTGGGAATCGCGTGCATAAACAAAAAACACGAAAGTATTAATTTCTCACCATAAATAATTAATTATAGAAATAAATGAGCAATTATCGTTGTATGTGATTACTATCAAGTCGATATCTTCAATTAAGAATATAATTTCCCACTGCACATCCGTGACAATTTCATAAAGAAGCTTAACATTTTTAACGGTGCATTTACACGGTATGTCACTGCTTCACTTTGCTCCGAACAGAAGCGCACAGCCCTTTGAAATGGAATACTCCAGTGCTGAGCTCCGTATGAAGTCCTAAAAATAAATTATATTTGTTCATGCGACAGTCGCTGCAACAAGCAAAAAGCAACAAAAAAAATATTCACTTTTGTTGTTAGTGTTGTTGTCAAAGGTCCCATTTAGAATGTGTGTGTGTGTGTGTTACACAGTACACATGCAACGTTTTCGCAGCAAATCACGAACACGCGCAATTTTTCTAATTAAGCTTTTTGGCAGCATAATTACCAACAACAAACGCGTCTAATTAAGCTAAAATGTATCTTTGTATCTCAATGTTTACATACGTTGGATGGATGAATGTTTATCTGTAAGGGATACCTTGTCAAATTAAAGGACTAACTACTGGGTTAATAAACTCGCTAAAAAGTAATTGTTGGACATAAATTAATCTTATGAGGAAATCTTCTTTTCTCTCACTTGCTTAGGTATTTTTTTCGTTAAGCTTTTGTTTAATATCTTTCTTTCGTTTGATACAAAGTAACAATAAAACAACAAGTAGCCAAGTTGGCTCATTTTCGAACAGGTCAACTTAGGTCAACTTTAGTCAAGCGTAGTTTTTTAATTAAGAGTCGTTAGTTTTTTATGTTTTTTTTTTTTTTTTTTCAAAGTGACATGTTGCAATTGTCGTTGTCAACACCGTCCACCTGTCATTTAATAAGTAAATACCATAGTATATACCCGTACATACATTTGTTCAATAAGTTTTTAGCACACGCGACTTATTTGCGTGTGCCGCGGCGCACTTAGCACGCAAGTTTGTTGTCTGTGCTGCGTGCTTTTTGTTGTATTATTACTTTGCAGCTTTTGTGGCTAAGTTGTCGCCAAATTGTAATCTTTCATGTTGTGTGGTTGTTGTTTTTGGTTTTTCACATATAAAAACAAGAAAAATGTTGGCGAGACTTCTCAGCGTCGCTGATAGTTGAGCGCGATTATGTGAAAATGTTTTTAATTACGACCGGCACGTGATATCCTACACAAATGTGTTCTGCGCGCAAAGTTCTTTAACTGGAAGGGATTTGATTAGTTCGTTTTATATTTGAAAGTAAGGAAGAGCGCATACATGCATACATATATGTCAACTATTTTATTTTTATTTTTATTTTAATAAAACAACTTTTTTTTTACTTAACAAATACTTCAAAACAAAATAACCAAGCTTAGATTGACCTCTTGATTTTGATTTTAATCGAAAGGATCAATGAACTTATCTTATCATGATAAATGTTACTTTGTTTTTTATAATTTAAGCTCATCTAAGGAAATTAAAGAAGGTCACTTCAACATTAAAAAAATACAATAAAAAATATAATTTTATGACATTTTTTTAAAAGCTAACTTAGCTATTGGTATGCATGATCTTAGGATATCCTAAACATTACATTGCAAACGACTTATAAAAATATTAAAATACATTTTTGGAACAATACAAACAAATGTTCAATGTATGTGTCCTTTTTTTATTATTTGACTCCTCTCATTCGCGGAAATTCAAAAAAAAAAATTTAAAAAAATTGATAGCAAAGTTTGTGATCCAGCAGCGTTTCCTTATCACTGCAATCGTTTGGCATTATCGATACATTTACGAGTACGAAACATATATATTTTGTTGTTGTGGAGAAATCATTGCTGAGATGTTGTTGTCATTGCATTGCTTTGGTTTGGTTTTGTTGCGATGTTGCTGCTGATTTGCATTATTCGCCAATATATCAAAGACACACATCGTCCCTTTTCTTCCACCCTATCTGTCTATCTCCTTTGCTGCACTGCCATTTGAATTGTTCGCAAATTGTAAGCGTGTGTGTATGTGTTTTTATATACATATTGTATATGTATACATGTTAGTGTGTGTATATGTATTTATGTGTGCGCTCGCAATTTTGTTGACCTGATTTTGTTTGTGCGCAATTCGTGCACAATTTTGCAGTTGTATTGCGTTGCACTTGTCTTCATGTGTGTGTGTGTGTATATAGGTGTATCTATGTGTGCATCTGTGAGCTTACATTTTATTGTGTGTTCAATAAATACCTTTTTCTATTTTCATCTTGGTTATGGCTGCCTAATTTGTAGGAAATCATTTTGATTATGTTGATTTTGTCGGTGCTTTGTGTTTTTGTTATTGCTCTTGTTCTTGTTCTGCTGTTGTTTACTTTCGTATGAGCAACATTTATCTTTCATTCGAATGATCGCTTTTGCATCTAGATTGCTTGTTGATTGTATTTCACATTTACATATTTTTTGTTTTACTATTTGTATTCTTAGCGATTGCATTAGGAAAATTGCAAAATAATGTACATCTCATCTAGACATTTCAATAGCAATATTGACTGATTTATATATACTTTAAACAACTTTTTACATATATATTTAAACAAAAAAATATTGTTTTATTTTTAGGTATGTTTTTTTTTTGTACTAAAAATAAAACAAACATCATTTAAAAGTGCTCCGCGACTTCCTTTGTGAGCGACGACATGTTTCCACTTTAGCATCAACATTTTATTTATAGTTTTTTTTTTGTTGCAATTTATTTTTGTTATTGTTGCAAATTTTTCTTTCGCTTTTGCAATTTATTTTTTGTTTTGTTTTTGTTTTTGCTTTTGTTTTGTTAATATTTAATTTTATTTAAATTGAGCTGAAAGACTCTTTACGGTGCGGCGTATCTTTCGGATATTTAAGTACGAGTATGTACTCGTATGATTTGTATCTGTTGCAATGTGTGTCTGTGTCTGTGCATATGGGTGAATTTTTTAACTCTAGCTCTTAATTGACAATTTACTTCTGACATAGATTTTGATTTATGTCTTTATTGTTTAATGATTTTACTCAATCAATTTAATAAACCAAATTTTGTTTTCTTTTTTATTTGCAGGTAAGATTTCAATTTATTAAAAAAAAATTACGATTGAGAGTAAACGAGAATATAAGGTAAAGTTACTCCTGTTGTCTGTTGTATACTTACTCGTAAGCATTTTTTTAGATTAGTTTGAACTTTTTAAACTATTTGAATAATTGCAGATTTATTAAATTTCACTTAAAATCAATTAAAGTGAACGATTTTTTGTTTGATTTAATCGATGAGAGGTAGGAAATGGTTCATGCCAACTCTGCCAGGAGGAGCAGGAAACGGCTGAACATGTTCCTTGCACTTGTCTAGGTCCAATGGTGGCTAGACGCATATTTAACTACCTAGGCATTGGGACTCTAGTTTTAAATTGTATAGTAAAAATTAAGCCCACAACAATAATGAGACTTATAAATAGTCTAGAATTGCTTTTGTAGGGTAACGAGGAGGCTGCACAATAGATCTTTCAGATCGCGATGCTTCTACAGCCTTTTACTAATAATAATATCCGATACATTAATTCATTCATATCTTTAGCTCAAAGCGGATATACATATCAACGTAAGAAAAAAACAAAATTTAAAACTTAACAAAATACAACAACATCAAAACATTTGTTTAAATTGTTGTTTCCCTCCTTTCATTCTTGTTCGTAAATTTTTTTGTGTTAAAAAAAGTTTACTTGAAAAAAACCAAATTGAACTGAATTTAAAACGTTCTTTTAAATTGAAAAAAAAAAAAAAAAAACAATACAAATACAAAAACAAAAACAAAAATCAAGTTTATTTTTGGGATTTTGACAATTTTAGACTTTGATTTAAACCGGTAGCGCGATTTATGCTGACGTAGATACAGCAGATACTGTGACGTCAGCCGAAATGTGATTAAACGCCAAAATCGTGTTGAAGTCGGAAACAATAACAATAACAACAACAACAACACATCAACTTAACCGAATAAATTACAAAGCGAAGAAAAAAAGTTGCCGCAATGCAAATAAGACAACAACAACGCTTGCCTAAAGTTTTTTCTTGTCTTTTCAAGTGTTTTTTTTTCAGATTTCTTAAATGTTAAGCTTTTTTTCTTCAAACGTTTTAATTTAAACAAATTTTAATGATTTTTATAATAAATTCAGAACTTTAGATTAATGAGGCCAATAAGTTTAACATTTTTAATTTATTCTTTTCAAAAAGAATTTGAAATGTTATCTTTCGTAAAAAAAATTTTAAACCATTTATACAACAAATAAAACAGATACACAGATATTTAAAAAAACAACAATAAATTCTTATCTCACATGTAAATTTTTCATTTATAGTCTTTTTTTTTTGCAACGATTCCGCTCCGCGCTGAAAGGGCAGCTTTAATGTAAATTTTGTTCTCACCATAAGGTGTCCCATGCAAGTATCCTCTTTTTTATTTCTTATTTAGTGTCGTCTGGAAACGAACGTCCGGAATTCCATTTAATCCCTGAACCTTTGATCCGATCGGAGAAGATTGCGGTTGTCATGGCCGAAATTAAAATTCGAATTTGAATTCCTTTGAGCGAATAACTTTCCTTTCTGCTTTGTCATTCTTCGTGTCCTTAACACATTTTTGTTGTCGTTGTTGTTGTTTAGTTGTTGTTATTGTTAGAAGCACATTTCGCAAATGCGATTTAATTGGCTGCTCTAGGCCAGTCAGTTTGATTATTGCCCTATCAACAAGATGTTATCATGGAATCACAACAAGCTTTTTTAATGTGTTTTGGATAAGAAGACGAATTCTGTTTTTTTTTCTGTTTTTGTTTTATTTATTTATTTTAATTTTTTGTCTATCATTCATCATCATAGTTTACTGCTTATTTCATTTCAAAATGATTGTCATCGGTCATTTTTCATTTTAACTCGAGCAGAGTTCGAATTGAATTGAATTCAATCAATTTTCATTTATCACCTCGAGGCGTCTGTCGCTTCACTTTAACGTCATGTGTCCATTCATCCATCCAGTCGTCCGTTCGTTCGTTCGTCAGCCATCCACCCATCCAGCAAATGTCAGACATAGTTGTTTTTGTTGTTGTTGTTGCTGTTGTTGTTGTTCACAGCGCCTGTCACTTTGTTTGTCGCTGCGATATTGTAAATTTCATCAATGCCAATTGATAAGCAATTTTTACAAAAAATTAATTTACTTTTCTGTTTTGTTTTGTTTTGTCGTCGTACGTCGTACAATTTTCAGTGGATTTATTTGTTTTGCAGTAAATGAAATGAAATCGATTTTGTTGTTTCTGTAAAATTCTTAACATAGTTTAAGGCGCACACGTCCGACATTTAAATATGAAAATTTATTATAAACAAATACGATTATGCAATTTAAAGAATCAATCAAATTTATTTTAAATACTTTTGTGAAAATGTTTCTCTCCTGTCTCAACTGTCTGACTAATGTATTCTGGCATATAATTTCACGTGATTTACGCAAAAGTTGTTATCAAAGTAACTAAAGTCAATAAATGCCACCGACAGAGCGAGCCAACTACGCCGCCCACCATTCATTAGCGCTTGCGTGCTTCCTCTTCCGCACGTTTTCATCGACGTACGATATACCACTCCCAGACTATCAAGGATTTTCGTAATGAAAATCGCTAATTTACGATCTAACGCATTTTCGCGCACTGTACTCTGTACTGCGCTGCACGCACTGCCTCTGGAAATTGGAACTTTGACTAAATTGGATTTATGTCGTCGCGCCTTGTCAACTTTATTGCTTTCTTCTCGGCTCATACAGAACCATTAGCCCAAAAATACAATCGAAACTAGCTACTCCCATCACACTGTGCGATATACACGGTAAATAGTGTGCGCCATTTAATAAACAATTAAGTAGTAAATTTATAATATTTTGTTTGGGTCAAATAAGATGACTGCATTAATTTAAAGATATTCCGATAGTCCGTCAATTGTTGTTTTTTTTTTATTGGCGGTTCGTTAAAGTTTCTTTACTCAACTTTAGTCATTTATTCTCTCACTGTAGCTATAATCATTTATTGCTAATCGTCATTTTAATCTGTGCTTAAACTTTAAAGTTTATTCTTTGGTTTTTTTTTTAATTTATAGAGATTCTTATTTACACTTAAAATCAATTTTAAATTATTGAAAAAAGAAAACGTAAGCTTTTCTCTCTGTGTATGTGGCTCTCTCCCTGCGAAGTGTATTGCATAAATTTCCTCAACGCTGGTGTCCGTTTACAATGCGCTGTGTTGCCAAATTTCCAAATATGCTTGCTCGATAGTTTCTAGTGTTGTTGTATTTGTAGTTTTAGTTGTTGTTGTAATTAAAACACAACGGGCGGTCACTTTGCGGCTTCATTAACGTCCTTTGTTCCGTACCGTATCGGTTCCGGCTCAGCGCAACGCAGCTCGGCGCAGCGCAGCGGTCGTTATTTGTAACGCTCAAATGTTTTTTTTTTTTGTTTTTGGGTTTTTATGTGCAATAATTTTCGGCTTTGGTGGTTAATGCGGCGCTTAATCTTAATACAAAATGCTCTTTGTCAAATTGCTAACAAATCGTTAAATTTTGTGTTTTAATATTTGCACACAATAAATGTTGGAATTTATTGTTGTATGCTCGTTTGTTTGTTTATTTGTTTATTTGTTTGTTTTTGCTTTGTTGTTTTATTAAATAAAACAATCAAATGTTCGTCTCTTCATTGCAGTATTTAAAATCTTAAGTGATGTATCTGAGTAATTTAATTTGGATAAGTGGAAGTAGTGCTTCTCGTACGCCCCAATTGATCGATTAAAATCAAGTTAAGCTTTTATCGTGATATTTAAAAGCTCAAATAACCTGGAAAAATTTTTTAAATTTTAAATTTGATATTTTTAAAACGTTCTCAAATGTAATTTAAAACTTTATAAAAGCATTTTTCCACGTTTACACGAGTTTACACATTTCAGTCGAATTTACATACTAAGAGAAGATGTGCACACTCGCTCGCTCGCTCGTTCGTTCGGCTGCAATAACTAAAAATCGTTTTCTTTTTTTCACACACATACATTTCAAACTGGGACAAAGTGGCACAGCAGTGCTGCAATCGAAATCAAACCAAAGTGTACACATTGCCGTCAAATAAATATCGTCACAAACTGAATGAGCAGATAGATTCGTACATTGAGAGAAAAAAGCTCAACTACTTATTTAAAATGGCTTCACAAAACATTTGATAAATTTTTAAATCAAAAAAATTATTGCTCCATTTTGTATTGAGAATTAAAATATTCAAATCAAACTTAACTTATCGACATTTTAAAAGACAAAAGAAAAATGTTGGCATTGCATTGACTCGTTCCCAAGTGTAGAGCGTGAATCCGCACACCGCACTGACGGGTGTAATTGAGGAGCGCGCGGCACTTGCATTAAGGGTATTCACGTATGCTCGCAAATGCAAAAGCAGAATAATTTAACACGCTTATTCCGTTTGAAATCAAAAAAATCATTTGAAGAAACCTTCTCCGATGGTAAAAATACTCGAAGGAGGAATTAAACAAATCGCACGCCTGCTTCGAAAGTGGAACAACTCAAAAAACCATAAAGAACAATATTCACAAAACTCAGTTTTGTTTTGAAATGCTGCCAAACAATGCGAGGGGGGGTCCGATAAGAACTTAGCCTCACCGCCCGATGGAGGCCTACTATGCAGACCTCGAGAAAAAATTTAAAATATTTCTCCGACGTGTTAAAGGAGTTGGAGCATCGCTGTGTCAAGTGATTCGAGCTGAAAGGAGACTATGTTATAGCCACTTTTCCAGAATTTTCTTTTGTCATAACTTTAACTTTTTAACTATTTTTTTTTTACTAAATATATTAACAAAAGTTTCTCATCTCAAAAAAGCCGCTGAAAAATTCTGAGCAAAATTGTTTGTTTTTCCGAAACAGCTGACTTCCTCGTAAGCGTTTCCATAACGAAAAATATTTTTGCATTGTAATGTGAATGCCCCCGATACTGAAGTCTCTGGTAACTGGAAAAGATATGAGAAACTGTTGGTTGCTGCGCTTCTTCTTCTTTTTCTCTGCACGCTTGGGATTTGCAATTGCCAATGCAATGTTGTTGCTCTTGCAACAGCATCAATGACAGTTGTTGATGTTGCTCTGCTGCTGCTGCTGCTGCTGCTGCTGATACTGTTATTGTTGTTGTGTGGTAACTGCTTTTGCTACTGCTGCTGATGTTATTTTTGTTGTTGTTTTTGTATTCAAGACTAAAATTGAATTTGTGCGAGTACACACACAAACTCGTACATACGCATAGAAAGAAAAATAAATCCAAAATCAATCAAAATCATTTGCATACACACACACCTACACACACACATAGAGATAACAAAATCAGCTGTATCGGAATAAAGATCGTTAAAATCAAAGTGAAATTCTAGAATTTTAAAAGTTTTTCCGCATGCGATAAAAGTTTTACTTCGTAATAAATGACAATCAAATAAATATATTTTTCTTCTTCTTCTTTTTTTAGCTTTCATTAAAATTGTGTTTGAATCTGTTCTGCTTGGGCTGATATGAAAAATATAAAACAAATAAATTTAATTGTTTTTCCTTTTGATAAATGTAATTTATTTGTATACCTAAGCACGTACATACATACATACATTCACATACTTCAATTTCCCTTGCAATTGTTGCTCATATGCGAGAGGAATTCGGTTAAAAACAAAGTGTGATTTTTTTTACAAAATTCTCTGGAAGCAGAATTAGATTTAGTTGTTGTTGTTAGCTGCGACCAAAAGGCGCTCTTGTTGCTGCAATCGCAATCGCATTTGAATCTGAATTGAAGTTTTTTATCGTTTGGGATTTGCGCTTAAACGCTTTAGTGCTCGCGAGCTTTTAGCCTGTACTGCGGTAGTTCTATTTGTTGTTGTCATTATTTTTGCTGTTGTTTATGTGACATTTTATTAAATTTGTTGTTGTTGCAATATTAATACATTTTTTAATGTTTCAAATTTATTTAAAAATGTTAAAGTTGCGTGTGGGGGCGTATGAACAACTTTTTTTATACCAACTTTTTTAATGTGTTTGTTTTCATGATTTAACAACAACTTTTAATATGTAAACACTTAAATGCATATTTAACTGGCTTGACAAATTATTATTTATTTGTTCATTTTTTGCAGTTTATCAGAAAACAACAAACAATAATGAAATACATTTTTTTGTTGCAAAGTTTTTGTTCCGCACTTAAAATTTTCAACTTTAAATCAACTCTCACAAAATAATTTCGGAAATGTTTTTGAGGCAGCAGCTGTACTTAAAACAACAACAACAACAGCAAAAACATTTTTATGAAATATGACTGCAATACCAACTTTTGTCAACAATGCACAAAAGCGCATAAATCACTTATGAAGTGGGCGAAGTTCCGCATGGAACAACAAAATATTTCGTATTTTTGTAAAATAAAAATGAATGTTTGTTAGCTGGCAGAATTGTTCTAAATTCAACAAAGCAAAGCTTTTTCAAGTTGAAAACTCTTAAAGGTAAATAATATAAAAACTTTTTAGTTTAAACTTATAGTTAAAAAGCTCTTGAATGTTACAATATATAAAAGCTTCTAAAACTTTTGGAAATTTATGTTTGACAAAATCTTGGAACTAAAGAAAGCTTTAAAAATTTAAAACTTTACTTATGACTAGATAACAAAATTTTTAAATTTGTATACTCTTTAAAGCTCAAAATTACAGAAAGCTTCTGTAGGCTATGAGCCCTTGAAATATTACAGTTCTAGAATGCTTAAAGCTTGTCAATGCTTAAAGTTCTGAATATTTTAAATCATTCGTATTTAATTTTGCGTTAAAATTGCTTTCTTCTTTAACTCGCAAATTAATCCAAACAATCAATCAAAGCATCAAAACCTCTGAAAAAATAACTTAACATAAAAGCAAAAGAAAAGTAGCCACCGGTCACAAAACCCAACAACAACAATAACAAAATGTAGACTACGGGACAGTAATATTTGCATTTATACTTTTGTTTTTTGTTGTTTCTTTTTTTTAACGATTGTTTATGAAGCTTACCTACCAATGTAGTGCAAAGAGCATTAATCATAAAGACAAATGCCAGGCGAGAGGAGGAACAGCCCCAAAGATATAAATGGCACGATAGATACGATACGATACTATGCATGTTTTTTTACAACTTTTTTTATTTTTTTTTTAGATTTATTTGTGCTTTTCCGCTCGGCTTAAAGTAAAATTTATGTTAATTTCGAGTCTAGACTCGAGACGCAATTTTATCAAACGAAATAAATAAGCGCAACGCATTCGACATGATTTGTGTGCCAAAATACGGTGTTCAAAAAAAAAAGAACAGGGCTCCAAATTCAACCGCTAAACTAATTGGGTCGCAGCTTGGTTTATTAATTGTTGATTGTTTGTTTGTTTGTTTGTTTGTTTAAATTGAATTGAATTGTATCTTATTAGTTAATAAATCACTTATGGCGAATAATAAACTAAAATGCACACTAATAAATCAACTCTCTAGAACATTTTTTAGTTTCATGGCCAACTTTATCATTGGGAAGATAGTAGCTACCGCCTCAAACTCTTAAATTATGCATCTAAATAAGTTGGTGGTGTTGAAGAACTATCGAATCTTTCTAACTTTTTCGTGCTGTTAAAAAGTTGTCTTTAAGAAGCCTTTCATTCTTTAAATAAAAATCTTATTTGAAAAATAAAAAAAATTTAATATTTTAAACTTAAATAGGCAATTCTTGCAATTCCGAATATGTGGTCAAGTGAAAATTGACCTTAACTAATTGTAACTGTATTAGTAGGGCTTGTGAACAGAAGCTTCTTATTTTCACAAGCAATTAAAAATGTATTTAAGATATTTAATATGAGAATTTTAAAACTTTTTTACTTTTATATATAAAAAATATTGATATTTGTTCAAATTGTTGTTCACTTTGTTTGTACGTATGCCTCTGGTCCTGGTCTTTGTTATTGTGTGGGTGTGTGGGTGAGCAATTGTCAACACACGCGCGCAGACATAAATAAATAAATTGTATTTAATTTGTTTCTGATTTCAATTTCCTAAATTGATTTCTTCCAAATTTCGCTTTTCTCTTTTTTCTTTCTTTTGTGATTATTAAATTTTGATTTGATTTTTGTTGTTGTTGTTGTTGTTGGTTTCTATGTGTTCGCTTACACGTGTTGCCGTGAGTTATGCTCGATGTCCGTCGGAAATAACAAATAAAAAAAAATGTCGCGTACTTTCAAACATTTTTACATTCAACTGACAGACACAGAAGCGCACGACACTTAATGGTACTGCAAGTATCGAGAAGCTTGTTTGCTCCTTCCCTTTGTCCGTCTGTCCGTCTGTCTGTCTGTCACAGTGTGCTACTACCAGGTGACACCTTGTTTATTTCTTTTGCTTCATTCACTTTTAATGCTCAGATTAAAGGCACTTTGCCGTGATTGTCGTCTGAGCCTACGATGACTCTCTCCTGAGCTTATGTAATAATTTATGCTTTTAACTCTCGTGAGGGTGCAGCATTATTATTATTTTTTGTTGTTGTTGTTTTCATTTATTTATATTTCTTTACGAGACTTCAGTTTCAGTTTCTATTTCTTTTTTTTTTTGTAATAGGCTTTTCACTTTATTACTGTAAGAATAATGGCGCATCATAACGGTTCATTGATTACGTGCTTAAATTGATAATGTTGTTTTTTTGTGTGTGAGTGTGCGAGTGCGTTATTTAAGAATTAAGATAAAATTTGGTATGCAGTAAAGGTGAGAATTTGCATATATCGAGGATTGCAAAATGTTATCAATTTGTTATCAATTGATAGTACGAAAATTAAAACAATAACAAATTTAAATGTAAAACTTGAATTTAATCGAATTCGTTAAATTTTGATTTTACACCACGTGTCGTATGAGTAACAAATCGAACCAATTCCAAAATTAAATGCCAATCATACGCTCTGTTGTACAAAAACGTTATTTTTATTAAAAATGATATAATTTGTTGAAATGAAGAGTTTCAATTAAATCGTTATCAATAAATATATTATTATCAGTTTTGTATCAACCTTGCCATACTCCTATGTGTACAGTGTCAATAGAAAGGAACACTTTGCAGATGAATTGAGGAACACATTCTAAAAAAACGATTAGATGTCAAGTCTTTGATTGTATTTATTAAACCTTCTGCAGAATGTTATCATTATGAAAATTTAACAAAAAAATTATGAAAAGCAAATATTGATAACACAATTTTACAATTTCCAGCTCAGTTCAATTAAAATGATTTTGGTGTTAAACTATAGTTAAAATATTTCATATATTAAATTATTATATTTTCGTATTAAAACAAACGTTATTTTATTATTTGTAATGTAATTAATATGATTTCGAAGTGAATTCTGCAATTGGATTTTTTTTACCATCCGAATAAACATTTTCTCTATTTTATAAGATTTCTTGCAATTAAAATGTTTCCCATAGATGCATGCAGCACAACGTATTATAATAAACTGCGTGTAATTAGTTCGGGAAACATGTATTTGTGTGTGTGTGCGTGTGTGTACATTTGTGTGTCATGGACTAATTCGCACACGTGTTCATATTTAAACAGAAGACATAGAAACGAACATGCATACATATGCATAATTTATTTCCAAGTGTATTTATATTGCAGAGATGACATTTGTTTTGCAATTGTCAATACGTTTGTGCGTATGTTTGTATGTGAGTGTGTATGTGTGTGTGATTGTCAATCCCAATAGATTTGTTTGACTGTTATTGTCATTGCAAATATACTTATGTTGCTTCTGCTGCTACTCTTCTTGTTAGTTTTGTTGTTGCTGTTGATGCTGCTCCTGCTGCTGCTGTTGCTGTTGCTGCCGGCGATAATAAAGATAATAGCTATTGTGTACGTTCTATTAGCATAAATTGAGTTTTTGTGTTTTGCTATGTTCTGTTTTTTCTCTCTTCTCTTTCAAACTTATTTGTTGAGTTTCTCTCATGTTCATTAAATAAATGAAATTTGACTAAACAAACTCATTGCACAACGGAAAAGTATCGCATGACTCGCACACACACGCACACCAATTTCCGTGTGGAGATGTGTGGGTGCATTTAATGGTATTTGTATTATATATATTTTCGGCTTTGTTCGTTTCTGATCTCCCCGATGACCTAACAATCCAAACGTTAGTGTGAAACTGACAATGACTTTAGTGCGACTTCCGCTGCGTCCCTGTCGGCGCCTTGTGTGTATGTGCCTTTGGATGTGTATGCGCATACACATTTGCGTGTGTGTAAATGTGTTTGAAGCAAAGCATGAAATTGAATTTTTACTCTTCGTTTCTTGTCATTGTTATTGTTGTTGTTTTTGTTGGCGTTAGAGTTAGTGTTGTTGGTAATGATATTGTTCAGTTTTTTTTTTGTGCTTTGTCCTTTGTTATTATAATCCAAACATGCCAAAGTGACAGACAAACTGACAGACGCATTTTTATCTTGGAATCTTGTCGCATATATTTTAACCAATTTTTTTCCACACTCCATTTTATGTACCACACTTTTCTGTATACAAATTGTTGTTGGGCTATTGTTTCTTACCGTATGTGTACTTTTAATTTTTGGCCATCCTGATAGGAATACAATGAGCTTTGGTAATCAGTTAACATTGATTTGCATTAAATTAAACTCAGAAGAAAGAAAAACCAAAAATGTAATAATATCTTGCCTACTTTCAAAGTTATAAATAAGTGAAAAATAATCATTAAATAAAAGCAATCATAAAAAAATTAAGTAAAAAATCCATTACAAAATTTTAGAGCGTACATTCTAATCGAACAGACCGACTTGTAATTAATTTTTATTAATTTGTTGTTGTAGTTTTGCTTCTCCGCTATCTGACGAAGTACTATGTATGTATGTATGTATGTATGTATGTATGTATGTATGTATGTATGTATGTATGTATGTATGTGTGTATGTATATATGTTGTTGTCTGTTATTAAATACTGCGGTGGATACTCTTGTTCATATCTTGTATCTGGTATCGGTATCCGTTGCCGGCGGTTGTTCGCGGTTTAATCAGATGCAGTGAGTGGCGCTGTTGTGCGGCATTTTGACTTTTTGTTGTTGTTTTGTTTTTTTTTTGTTTATGTTGCTGCTTCTGTGTAACTTTATTGATATGTATCCGAATCTATTGGTGCGTTTTATGTTGTTAGTTTTATTGGGTACGCTTTATTGCTCTTATTGTTGCTGGTTGTTATATCTTTGGTTTTGTGAAACCGCACGCGACCTTGAGCCGCCTCTCCAACCGTTCGTTCGTCCGTCCGACTGTCTGTCAGTCTGTCTGATTATCTGTCCGCCGATCCGTCCAAGTGGGCTAATGAAATTGTGTGCGTGCAGTCAATAAAGCACGTTCAACATTCGGCACTCTTTTAATGATGTATGTGCCCGTACGTATACGTACATACGTACATTTATATGTGTGAGCGTGTGCGTAAGTATATTTATTTCATTCTCATTTCGCTTTGGGGTTTTTATTACCTCTTAATCCATTTATTTATTATTTATTTTAGTTCGCCTTCGATTGCTTTTAATACAAGTACAACATTTTGACTTCTTCTCCTTTTTGCTCTTAATATTCTTTGTTTTTGTTTGTTTTTGGTATTATTATTTTATTAATTGCCGCAGGGGAGACCTTTATTTGAATATATATATTTATGCAAAAAACATTTTATTCAATTTTTACCTTAAATGTTATTAATTGTTAGTTTTTTGTTTACATCATACAAATATTTGATCATAAATGAATTTTTTAAACCGCAAGAATATAAAATGAAGTAATTAAACTACCGAACCAGTGAGTGGAAAAATATTTGCCACAACCAACATTTAATTGCGTATTTCAATGTAATTCTCATGAATTACATTTAAAGAAGAAGAAGAACAAAGTGGTCAACCGCTGGAATAACGTACATCAAATAATTAATTAACTTCCGCGGTCTATAATTCACTTCAAATTTCGACAATTTCACAGTCAAATGATTTCCTATTCTCGAATCAGAACTACTTCCTAGTATAATATCGAAATCAGCAGATCGTTGTTGTTGTGTTTTCGTTTAAGTTTCCCAAATTGACCGCATATTAAATTCCTAGAAGTCGTCACGGTTTTACTGACATCCCGGAACGAATGAAAGAATCAAAACAACAACAAAAATCGGTTTAGTTTTTCACGGAATTTTTTTAGCTTATTTTGATTCGACAATTTGTCAAAATTTCCCTACTAAATTGTTTGAAGTTCAATTATTCCCCAAACTTTAAATTAAAAGCTGTTAGTATTTTGATTAAATTTAGAATGGCCATAGATGATTCGTTGGAATTTTAAAAAATAGTGTCAATTATTAATTAATTTTTTGATATTATTAAAAAAATAAAAAGTTTTGTTGCTTAATTGCGATTCACTCAAATTGCGCATAATTCATTTGGCTGGCTCGTGAAAAGCATTTTTAATATGGCCTATACACAAATATTTGAATGAAACATTTTAAATATTTGAGCTTGTTATTAAAATGTCAACGCAGACTGACAGACAGACAGACAGAAGTGTATGCCGTCGGCTTTGGCACGTAAAAAAGACATTACAACGCTCGCGCGCTTCACAAAATTTTGTTTTTATTTTTCCACAACTCGAATTTGCATTCGAGGCATTTCAGGTTAAACGGATTTAAATCGGCTCATTTATTTTTTCCACATAAAGGGGTGAAGGCGGGGGGTTGTGAAATGTTCATATGAAAAATAAATCATATTTGTACGCGATGAAGATTAAAGTACATATTTTTAAATACATTTAACACACACACACGCACACACAGCGAAATGTCATTTCGCAAGAAATATTTAACGGACAACGAAATAGCTTTTGCTGTGCAGTACTTAAACTAAGTACGATGTGTGTACATACTCATATGTGTGTGTGTGTATGTCGCAAACATTTAGCTTATCGCAATAACATTTACAAAATGAAATACATTTAAATTGGTTCATTGGAGATGCGCATGTGAAATTTTTAAATTGATTATAAAGTTTATATCTGTTTATATACATACATATATATACTTATATTATATATTTTAAGTGTATTACAATTATTATATTCAAAGACCTTTTGTGCATGTGCCAGTTTACTCATTTTCAACACCAATTCCAAAGGTTGTTATGTCAATTCTCGTATCAATATGTCAATCACGCAGCAAATGTCTGTCTACATGCTACTTTTAAGTCGCACAGATATTATTGTGACAATATTGAAGTCGTTAACGTCTATAAATGATGCATACTAATTTTTCTGAATTATGTATTTATGTATACCTACTCGCATATGTATTTTTAATCGTATCTATTGCACGCAACTACAATGAAGTTAATCGAAAGGAATCACACTCCCATCGATCATGCTGATGTGTCGTAGCAAAGTAGATATACCCCCGCATCAAAAAGTCAAATCTAACATTTACCATATACCATGACTCACATAATAAATCATACACAACGTGGTAATTAAAAATCCGTACGAAAAAAATTAGTATTATTTCTCCCACGGCAAATGTCTTTGGATTTGTGGAATAAATTAAAAATGTTTTTATAAGTATTCATATGTATGTATATCATACTAAAAGAGTTTGTTTAAGAGTGCTTATAAATTTAGGTCGGAGTCTGCATAAATTGTGGTTTTAAATTATTTTATTAAGATATAATTTATCAAAGTTAATTTTAAAATTAAACTTCTTGCAAAAAACAAAAGTTTATTGTTTTCAAATTGTTGTTCAGTTTAATAAATCGTGTATGCATAATTTTGCAACGCACTGTCACGTCAAAAGATACGGTAGATGTAGTGTGTGTGCCCGTGATTTAGCAGCAAACGTGGGAATTTTAAGCAGGCAGCGATGCCAAAGCAAAATGTGTATACATTACAACAAAACCAACAATAACAACAACTGTCAATTAACGCAAAGCGACGTCAACAAAAGCTGTCAAAAGTAAATCACACACATATGTAAGTACACAAAGATACACACATACACACTCACAGATAAAAAAAATACTGAAATTTTAATTTAATTGACTTCACGATTACATTTATCAGCGCAATTAATGTCAAACGATAATGTACGAAAAATTGCTTACTCCACAAGCGTGCATATACAGGCACACACATGTACATATACTCGTACATATATATACAAGGAACGAAGTACACAATATAAACAAAACTGAAATCCACAAAAAACCAAAACAAATGCAATAAAATCCAGCATCCAAAAGATGTCTTGTTGATAAACACATACTCGTATACATATGCATACATACATACATACATGCACACTCTAAAACGAGTGAAACAAATACATTCATAAATAATTCAAACTAAACAAGCATGAATGAATGAATGAACCTCTCACTCACTCAGACACTCCATCACTATCCCCCCCCCATCACCCAATAAGTGGAGTATCTGTAGCACAACAATAACAAAACAGCAGCGACAACAACAACAACAATTTTGGCTGCGGGTTAAAATCACAATAAAACAGCGATTTAGTTTAATTTAATACTTAAATACTCTACTTAAAAAGTCGTAAAGTATTTTCTGCCTTTTGTTTGATTTAGTTTCGTTTCGTTTCGTTTTTTTTTTTATTTGATGTTTTCTTAAGCGCTTTTTTATCGCACTTTATTGTTGTGCGCGCGCGCGCTAAGTCGTCAAAATGATATCGAGATGTTTTTTCTTGTTGTTGTTGTTGTTTTTGTTATTTTTAATCTAATAATTTTGTGCTTAAATGATTTTAATTGCGCATTTCTCGGCTGTGTTAGCAACACCAAATTAAACGCATACGGATTGAATTTGTTGAATGAATAACAAAAAAAGCTCAGTTCGAGATGCAATTAAAGATTATTTGAATTTTTTTAAACGAATTTAATTTGAAACAAAAACGTTGTCATTTAGCATTTAACATTCCGCTTACTAAATCGTTTTGATTGTTCGATTGCATTTTTGTATCTTAGATTTTTGCAAATATTTGTTTTATGCTATTAAAAGAACTGCAAAAGTAGTCAATTTACGGCTTAAGTCCAAATGGTATTGTCAAAATCATTTTACTGACATTTACTCTTACAATTTTCTGTCAAACTATTGACATAAAGTTAAAAGTATGTTTTTATTTCTACTCTGCTCTGGCATGGACGATTTTTTCATTCTGCTGGCAGTAAGCTTCCACTTTAAACGAGGAACTGCAATGCAAAGTTTTTATAAATCGTATTTTGCATGCGTAAATTTGTATGTTTCAATGTGTGTGTATACTCGAATCAAATCCTTACACTCATATAACACAAGCTATGCAATCATTATTATGTTTGTTTGTAATTTTTGTAAAATATATTCAAAAATGTTTCAAATATTCCCTATGCAGCTCGAAACACCATCCCAGACATTATTTTACCGACTTTGTTGCTTAGGACAATTTAACAAATTCAAAATGTAAAAAATTTATGTTTGATAGCTTTTTTTTAGTACGCTTAAACAAAAAAATGTGTTCGTAATCAAATTGAGAGGCTATGGGAAAAAATTTTAAAAGTCCATTTTTGTAAATTCGTCTGAAAACGAATTTCAAAGTTTCCTTTTCATTGTTTTTCTCCGATAACCCATTTCTTTTGGAGAACGATTTGTAGTGTGACCGTGTACGTTATTACCAAGCGACAAATGCAATTCGAAACTATAGTAGCTCTGTGACTACAAAACTGCATCATTAAGTCATTTTGAAACGAATTTTCTCCATAGCCCTTCAATTGTTACATATATATATATATATATATTTCTCTCTGTAATAAAACTCAGCAGTTAACATTGCGTGGAAATCTCAAAATACCTCATAAACTTCCTTTTGCACCCTTCCTTCAGTTGACCCAATTTTCCTTCTTTTAAGTTGTCAATCAAAAAAAACGATAAAACGAAAAAAAAAAATCATTCAACAAGAAAAACTGTGAAGCAATATTCTTTGTACGTTAAAGCTAAAGCTGAATAAATTTTCAAAGTGGATACTTTTATGGAGCGACCGGTTGTTGTTGTTATTGATGTTGTTGTTGTTGTTGTTTTAGCGAATAGCAGCATTTTATGTCAGTTGCAATAATTCATCTGTCACACTTATACTTTCATGTTTTTGCAATAAAAATGCGTAGAAATCGTGTTTAATATTTATTATTCGTGATATTTTTTGTTGCAATATTTGATGTCGTCATTCGAAACACTGACAAAAAGATTCAAAACTGGTTAACAAAAGCGATTCATTGAAAATGCATCGAACGAATGAGCGAGCAAACGAACGCTGTCAAAGTCTCTCGAAAATATTTGAAATTCATTGATGACGGCAAAAATGCGACGAGTGACAAATGCTTCAACAATTGCAATATATGAACTAAACTGAACCGAACTGCTACTGTGCAAGTGCAGTTGACTTTTTTCATCATTTGCACAATGATTGTATTCATTAAGATTCGTTTTTGCTTCAAGCGAAAAATCACTCGCTTTGATGATATTTTTAAAGCCGAAAGAATTCCCTAAAACCAAGTTGATATTTGGGGCAACCACCCTAGTCAAGTCTTTGTCTAACGATTTTTCAGAGTAAGTTGTTGCTCACGGAAGATATGTCCAAATATTTGCTGACAGGTCGGTGATCGCAAAGTGTATAACAGATAATTAAATTCTTCGCTTAGCTATACAATTTCTGTTAAATTTTTAAAGAGTACTTAAAAATGCAACCGTGTATAGGGCCGCGGCATACAGTCGAGATATTTTAAATCCACTTGTCAATATTTAATTTAACTTCTTTTAAAATGTATTTCTTGCATAATAAACATGAAATTTTGAAATGCTTTAATTTAAAAATGTATTTCCCAATAAACCACCGTCATATCTTTTTTTCTATTTAACTAATTGATAATAATTATTAGTATTATATTATTAACTAATTTTAAAATACAAATTAAATCAAGTTAACTACTTCTGTTGTTATGAGCATCTCTCTTTCGCAGAATTCTTAATAATACTTTGCAATTAGTCGATATTAATCATTCAAGCGCCTCTCACATCTTAACTTTTGTTATTCTTTTTAAAGAATTTTCCACATATTTCATTGCAACAATTAACGAGTAGAAAAGCACAAAACAAACGGAAAATGTGCTTTCAGTAGTGTGCTAATTTAATAAATTAAAAGGAAGTCAAGCATTCGACAAAGTTTATTTGCTTGTTTGTCTGTTTGTTTGTTTGTTTGCTTGTTATTTAATTTTCTTCGCGGAACAATATTTTATTTCGTTTGTTTTTTTATATCTCTAAAATGCTAAAGAAAATGTCCTTAGAAATCTAAAAAAGGGTGGAACAAGTAAGAAATCAAAGTCGATCTTACCGACTATTATAAATTCACTACATTTTTGTATCTACGATTTTATTTAAATAAATAGTTTTCTATTTACTATATACATATGTAAATTAAAGCTGTATTATTTCTAGTTATTTCGAGTGGGCGATTTTTGTTTGTACAAATTGCCAACGTAATATTTCCAATGGTTTTAAAGATATCGTGCTAATAAAAATTTTGCCAATTAACTATTTTTTCAGTATGATCATGGCTCACTTGGCTCCAAAATCGAATCAATTTGTCGTTCGACATAAAAGTCAAAAGTTCAACACAATCCCTAACAAGAAGGAATGATGACAGACAGATGGACATGACAAAGTCAACTTAGTTTTCGATCCAGATATTACAGTATATAAATATGTCTGCCTTTATTGTATTTTGAGTATTTCGCTTTGTTGCAAACATTTGGCCAAACACAATCCTGCCAACCGAGTGGTGCATACAAATGCTATAATGCACCCTATTTAACTTACACTTTCCCTCTTCCGCTTCCGTCTCTTTTTTTCACAAAGTTTTCGCATATTTTACACGTTGTCATGTTGCTACGACGCTGCGTCTAATGTGATTCGCACACGCAGCATGGCTACTTTGTGACGCGTTCGCTTTTGTTGTTGCGCGAGTGTTGCCAACTTTGTCTTTTGTCGCACTTACTGTACTGTGCACTACAGTGCACTACAGTTTGTGTGCAACACAGCGAGAATTATGAGCGTACTTTTTTGCGACGTCATTGACTGCTTTTTTCCTTCATTCTTTCTTTCTTCAAATAGAAATGCTTTTAAGGGTGTCCTTTCTGGTATGCTTCCGTTTCTTTTGTAAGCGACATTGCAGTTAAGCTGTGCAAAAAAAAACCGTTAATGTCTATAAATTCCAAAAGCTTAACATTTTATTTATACGAGTACGCTATAATTTCTATAATATGAGTACGAGTACTCCTGGGGCCCGGTCCCAAATTCAAGTTTTCCTTTTACTAAATCGATTGAATTGGTCTTTTCCTCTAGCTGAAAACATGTTGAAATTTTCAATTAACTGGAATATTTGTAATTATTTAATTTATTCTTACCATTGTACATTTAAAACGTATTTGAGTTTTTTAATTAATTAATTTTAAGCATTTATTTTCTAAAGAATCTCTCAACTCGCTCGGAGCTTATCGCGCACGAGTGCTCGCTTTAATTTTGAATTGATGTTGTTCAGCAGAGCCACTTGGCGATAAGAATCGTTGGTGGCGCTGTTGTCGTACGCACACACACCCAAACACCACCTACTGCCACTACTACATGAACTTTGAACATTCACTTGTCCTTGTATGGACAGCGGGACAGCCCCTTCCTACACCGCAGACACGTTTATGTCATTTGCAGATCCAACATGATTTGCGGAAACGGAAATTACCAAACATTTTGCACATTGAGATGTATGTATGTATGGTGCATTTATCTGTTTGTTGGTGTGGCTACATTAAGTTATTTATTTTTATTTTTTGTGTGTAAGTATTCTCTAGAGGACCTAAAAAAATATGCATTGTTTAGTTCACATCTATATAAATGAGAGTATGTTTATATAATTTAATGTGTTTGTTTCCGGAAGTTTTGTAGTGATAAAATAATGGCCACGCCCATCTACTACGACCAGAAATATTTAATTAAGCTGACCAAATGTAAAAAGCTCACACAAAAGCGAAATATTTCGGTTTATTTTGATTCAAAGCGGAAATTTTTGATAAGAGATTTCGAAGAGTCGATACCGACAATTAATCAAAAGAAAAAAATTAGAGGGGTTTCGGTGTCTACTATTATTTGATAAACTATATCTCGAGATCGGCTAATATTATTATATTGAAATTTTATAAATATCTTCAGGATGTCGATAGGAACTAGCTTAAACTCAATTACACTCGCGGCACATGCGCTTACGCTCAGCAAGTTTAAAATATTTAAAAAAATATATTTTTGCTTATTTCCTGCTGCCCTCAAATGTGTCCGTCGACCCCCCCCCCCCCCCCCCCCGCCCCCCCACTCCCTCTCAATGCGTTTGTGGTGAATTAATATTTCTGTGCCTCGTTTCGTTTCACTTAAATATTGGCGGTGGTTTTTATTGATTTTCTACTTGAGTGATTTTATATTTTAACTTTACTGTTCTGTTCCTTTAATTTTCTTTCGCTTCCTTGCCCCTCACTGCACAACATTGTTTGATTAACATTGCCGCTTGCCGCGGCAAAAAAGCTGTTTGTGTGCCGTCGGCCATTTATGAAATGAAAAAATAAATATTATTGCAATTTGCGAACTTTTCACAAATATTTTGAAATGCTTCAATCGTCAGAACAATCAGATGGGATTCGAATTAATTGAGCAGTGTACGAGTGTACATTGTTCATGTTCGACATTGTGTATTATATGTTTCTTTGTTTAAAAAATATTTCGTTTTTATGGATTCATTTAAAAATAAAAAACACAATTTTGAATCGTTAGTTCAGTAGCAATAAATCTTTGAAACTTTAAAGTTTCCTTTACTTTTCTATGTATATATCGATTAAATTTATTTAATTTTTCATTTTCTTTTTCCAACGGTTTTAAATATCTCTTTAGTTAGAGTCAATATAATTTATACTGACATCTAAAAAATTGTGAATCAGTTGTTCCACAGAATATCGTATTATGTCGATTTTCCTTACAAATAAGTTAAAAATATTTTACACAGTTTAAAATTATTTATTTCAACTAACAATTGCATTTAAAATATATTTAAAAATTCGCTTCAACATGTTCTTTTAATAAATAATGACCAGGTCGTTGCCTCGGTCAATATCCATTTAAAAATTTACGATATATGCTAAAATATTACCAAGCGCCGCCAAGTTACTGAGCTGTCGAAGAAAGTACAATAGCAAGAGTACTAAATAAATTCCAAGTAGGAATACAATTTAATCCTTAACCTCGCAAATTGAACATCAATTTGTATCACATCCCATTGCAGCCAAGAAGAACAGTTTTCAATTTTAAAAGCTGTTTCTGCTGCCATCAAGGATTACCACCAAGCATACTAATTTGTATCCCAGAGAATCTGATTACGAAACATTGTGTAAAGGAATATTCAACCAAACCTACCCACGCCTAAATCTACTGAAGGCATTAATTTTGTTACTTGAGGAGACTTATTAGCATATAATGAATGGGTAATTGGGACTGGTTCTATTTTACATTTTTTTGGAAGTCAACTTGCTTCAATATTTTTTTTTATAATTTAATGATAGGTAAAATTTTTGTATTGGTTGAAAAATATGTCTTCAATTAATTTATGGCTCCGCTGACTTAGCAATAACTCATCATCTCAATCCCATTTTGTATGTCTATGAAGGATCATATGACACGATATGCTCGACGTCATCTAACATTTCGAATGTTAATTTATTCTTTAAAATAAAAATCGATGACATATTTAGTAGAAACAAAATCTAATAGTATGAATCCTGGAAAAGGAGTCTACAATGAAATATTTACATTCTTCTAGTTTAGTAAACAATTAAGTGGAACCTTCTGAAAATAGTTGACTGGCATTTCCATTTAATATTCATTGAAATTTTCTGATAATAGTTCCAATGAAATGTTTACAAAAGCCGTACTTAATTTTGTAATATCAAAATACCAAATAAATTGAAAGAAAAAAGAAATCTTTCTGTTACATTAAAAGAGTCTTCAGCGATGGAAACAACTTTATTACCAACAACGTCATTTTCAACATCATCACCAGCAGAAACCGAAGCAGACGCAGACGCAGCAACATCATCTTCATTTTCATGTTCATCACCATTAGAAACTTAAACAATCCTTTTACTCTCGGAATCCGGTATTGTCACTTAAAATAAAAGGTCGTACGTCAAATCCCTTAAGCGTGTTGATTCTGGGACGCTTAAGGAACATTTCGTACATGTGCTTTCCAAAGACAAAAACTTAAAAATGAAGCGTCAAATGTGTGAACAAAACAAACAATGCCAAACAAACCCACAAAATGAAAGATAAAGAAAAAAAAACGCAATTCAAAAGTGATAAAGGACAAATAAAAAGGATACAACAAAAAAAATATTTCTCAGGGGCGCAAATGAGTGAGTGAACCACTTAAAAAGGATACATTCTGAATAATTGAAGGGAACTTTTTGATTTGGGTTAGCACGAAGTGTTCTCGAAATGACTCAAAGAGTGTTTAACACATGAGAGTCGTCTAATTAGTCGAATAAGCCTGTAACACTTGTCTATATCCACTTTTAATCCCATTCTCCAAAAAAGTTATTTAGTTAAAAACAAAAGCTAAATTATTAAGTACAAACCATTACTTAAATTTAGAAGAAGAAAATCAAACGCCCCTAGTAAATGTAGTCTTATTGATTGCTTTCATTTTTATCAATTGGGCGTTAAACTGACTGACACATTGGACACAAAATGAATGGCGCCTATTTAAGATTATGGTTGAGTGACCTTTTTTTTCTGGTTCGTCCGCGGCGGTGGGTCGCTTCTTTGCAGTGCCCAATAAGCCGATACGAAAGTAATTTGTACGACAAGTGAGTTTGGCCATTCTGTCGTGAAATATGCAAAGTCAATGTCGCACGTTTTTAATTTCGCAAGATACAATAAATTCAATTTCTTATTCAATTTTATTTAATAGCCTAAAGGGAGTTGAACAAAATATGATAATAATACATTTTAAAAAGTTTATAAAAGAAGTAAACACAAATTTTGCGAGACATTTGTTAATAATAGAAAATGTTACGAGGTGTGAGGAAAAAATGGTAAATGTTAAAATATAAATAAAGTTAGACCTAGTAATTATCTTCTCTTGTTTTTGTATTGATCATTTCAAGTCAGGCACAGAAAAATATCTTGGAGTACTTCAATGCGCTCCTTTAATATATTTTAGGGACTACAGTACAACGGAACACTTCTCCATTTGTAAATATAAAATGTGTGCGAAAGATTAAATGTACTTTATGTTGCATAGATTTGTGCTGAGTATAGTTCCGTGCTTTCAGAGTAAACCATTATAAGTCGCCAGAGTAAAAGCTTTTATTTTAAGAAGTCCCTAATATGTGATGTATATGTATAAACAAAGTGGCAACTTTTCTATAGTTAAAATTTTATAAATAACTATTAGCAAAAATTCTAGACGAAACGATTTAATTTACGTGTTCATTTTTACACACTCCTGCAAGTACGTTTCTGGAACAAGCGCGTCGTCAACTCGTCAGCTCCCTTACAAGGAATTAATATACAATATAAAATGTTGTTGTTGTGAAATACGTTTAACATTCATAGATTTTTTACACATTTTAAAGATATTACAAATAACATCTTGTGTATGTTAGCTGACTGGAAAATCTTAAGCCCCCGAGGATGTTTATTGTTTATCATTGTTAAATTGTTAAGAATCGCATGTAATCTTTCTGCGAGTACAAGTACTACAGGTGTTTTATTTAAATTTATTTCTTGTAAACAATGACAGGATGTTAAGGTGTAGTAAGTTTAGTTAAGTAAAGTTTCTTTTTGTTTTCTGTATCTAAATTTAGCTTATTTCGCACTTGAATGATTTTTCAAACAAAATTTAAATAGAATTAGCGAGCGATGTGCGTCAAAGCAACAAAGTCTATTTTAGTATTGCGAAATCCATATAAATTAATTATTCCACGCTTACATAGCTCAATACGACGACGGCGGCGGCGGCGACGACGACGACGACGAGTATTTACTTTACACTATTTGCGAAATTTACGAGTGAAGCAGCACATTTTATGTAAGAATTCAACACAATTTGCTGCGATTAATTGCGCCACAGTGCAAAACAAACAACAACAACAGCAACAACAAAAATTCTTCAATAAATTCACCAAATGTGAAAAATAATGTTTCGCGTGCGCCGCCGCGCCACAAACAAGAAATTGAGGCGCCCGAAAATCAAACATGGCAGCCAACAGTCCGCCTCGCACAACTTAGCCACCAACTGTTTTGTAAACAATTCATGATGATATTTACACAATATTCCATTCTATTCTACTCTACTCTACTATACTTATTTTTTATTTCTTATTTTTATTTTTGTATATTCTTTTGCGTTTTTCTTGTATGTTTTTTTGTTTTTGTTGTTTTATGCGACGTCAGTGGTATGTTTTTGTTGTTGTTTTTCGGTATGGTATTGTTTTAAGTATTTTCGAATACTCGAAGCTATTTTAGTCGAATGGCGAGCGCACCTAGCAGATACATATACTCGTTCGTACATATCCATAGATACATGTGTTGCTTGTGATCGTTCGTTCGCTTCTTCTTCATTTGTTTGCGCCATGTCAGTTGTGTCAATATTGACACTTGCAACGCAACGCAACACGGCAGCAACAGCAATAGCAACAATTGCAACTACCAACAGGTCGACAACGCGCGTTGTTTTTTCACTTTTGACAGTGTTCGAGTGAGTAGAGCTTCTAAGTTGTTTTTGCTTCTCAAATAAAAAAGTTAAATTTGTTAAAGTAGTTTTAAAACGCGCGCACCACATGACTCAGTCAATCAGTCAGTCAGTCTGTCGGGCTGGCTGTCTGTTGTTTTCGAATGCGTTGTTGCCATTAACGCGCATGGTTACTTTATGATCTCCGTTTCTAGTTAGGCGCCACATTTAAAGCAGGTAGTAAACCACTGTTGACCCATGCCCACTAGGAGAAAAATTCATCAAATGAAAGATAAAGTCAATTAGGCTTTTACACGTCGCCTTATAATTTCGGCTTCGTTTGTAGAACATTTATGATTAATTTAAAAAAAAAATTGATATATTTCCTTAACTGACATAATTTAAAAATAAAAACTCTCCTGTAACATTGCTCGTTTGTGCCTGTAGATGCGTATCAGTGCTGACTTGGACATTAGCACATCGGTTTTCTGCTGGGCATCCGTCCTGCGTTGTCGTAAAATGCCAGTCTAATGCTTTGCTTGACTCGTTTTCTCGTGCTGGGAATATAGCAAATAAAAACGAAACGTGCCAACATTAAAACACCCAAATACGCCATCGCCAAGCTTATCATCCATGGTCGTCGGTATGTGTCTTGTGATCAATGCTATGCATCCCATCCCGTTCATCCATTCGTTTGTCCATCCTTTTATCGTTCCGACCATATGTCCAGCCACGAGTAGAAATGAAATATTTTCTTTACACTTTACGACAGCATGTACGAAAAATAAAATGCGCTGTGAGCGATTTTCTTCAATTTATTAGCCAAGCTATGGAGCAAAGTGCCTCCTTATGGCGCACATATGCACACATCCCTCGCCCGGCTTAATTCCTCCCGCATTTGCAAAAATGTTTGAAGGTATTCAAAACACCCACGCCCCAATACCAGCTTGATACTGGGATGGGTTGAGGAAAGCGTGCGCGTTTGCTGTTGGTAACATGAGCAATCAATTGCTTAAAAACACACACACACAACAACTTTTAAATCCTTCATTTAATCATTTGCCTTATACAAATAGAAACAAAATCTGATAAGTGTGAGAAAATAATTTTTAAATTTGTTATTTGGTCTCTTTAAAACAATCATAATGTAAACGAACTATTTACATTATGATTGTAACTTAAATTTCTAACACAACATGATTGTAACCTCCAGGTAATTCAAATAATCTTCATAACATAACATGCATATGGTATGGTACATACAGATAAACGAGTATGTGTATGTAGATGCACATGTGAAAATGTAATGTGTCGTGTTTAATTTAAAATACATACACGTACACAAACACACCCAAAAAACACCAACATTGAGCTTCCATGATGTTTTATTGCTTTCAATTACATAAATTCAGCAATTTTCCATTTGAGCAAAAATACCACATATCGAAATTATTGAATTTTGAAATTCAACCGAGATTTGATGCAAATTGAATTCTTTTTCTAGTGGACGATATGAAATTGCAACATATATTGTGGCATAGCCACAACCTTTAATTTGCAAAGTAAATACTAAAAAAAAAGGAACAGGCGCTACAAAAACATTTTCGAATTTTACCCACAAAAATAAATCGAATTCGAAATTGAAAATGAAAATGAAAATGTGAACACGCCCCAACTAATGCGGTTATGGTCTCTAATGAAATCGATGTTATTTGCTCAAAGTGCTATTCGGGTGGTATCACAACGAAATTTAAATTTAATTGCCTGCTTTTAGGCGACCGAGCGAAAAACATCAAACCACTTAGTTGTTGGAATTTTAGTATCGCGCTTTGTGATTGTGATAATAAATTCCGTTTAGAACGTTGCATCATCATCGACATCATTGAACCACAAAATTCCGGCAATAATTTGTATGCCTCCACTTCCATCACTTGCGAGTACGAGTACATTCCAGCCACAATGTTCACATCAATTATTTGCTGAAAAATTAATAACGTCGTCGCGTGCAATAAAATATTTTACGACTGGTGCCGCCGCTGGGCACAGCACAGTACTGCGAAACTCAAAACGGTTGTGAAATGTTCACTAGTTTTTGAATCAGTAACTTTTAATTCGAAATTTCACTTGGAAATGGTCAATTAACTAACTGAATTATTCGATTTAAATATTTCTAATGTGAATTGGTTGCGCTCATTTCTTCTAATTATCTACCAAAATTGTATTCAGTATGTTTTTCAAACTCTGGAGTACTGTGCACTGCTGCCATTTCGCTTGCCTGTTGCCTAATTTCATTACCTTTTACCAATTGCGATGATTGCTTCTCTTTAGTATCATTTGCGCTAAATTTATTTAATGAAATTTTTATTAAAACGTGACACGTCGGTGTTTGAGTGTGTGTGGGTGTGTATCTATGTGTATAGGCTGCATTTAGCGTGCTACTAATGAAATAATTTTTGCTGCAAAATTTATTAGCCGAACTTATCGTTTACCGCCACAAAACACCAACAAAAAATTATCAGGGGTATTCCCTTAAATGCGAAAATCTCGAAACTTTGCAAGTTTTCGAGCCTGGTAAAAGATCTGTCAAATATTTTATGAAACAAAGTTTTCGAGTGCTTCGCAAATATTCGTAGCAAATTAGTCGCGAAAACAGCCTCGAAAGCGCCTCGTACGTTTCAGTGTTGCCTATATGTAAAAATAAAGCTTCGCTTCAAAATTTCACAATTGCTTTTAAGATCGTGAATCCAGTTCACAGTTTTCGCGTTTAAGGAACTACCCCTAATGTATTTATTATTATCATTTGTATTTTTGGCAAAGCAAAGCGTTTACAAAATTTATGTTTCAACAGGAGCAGTGCAGTCAACGCGCTATGCTATTAGACTATTAGTTAGTATCTGAAAATTTAATTATTTTACCCGAAATGAATTTATGCAAATGCTTCTTCAGACTCCTCCTCTTCTTCCTCTTCTGTTACCCGAAATACGATCGCCCTCTATTTAAACACTGCCAGCCTGCTTCTGCCCATTTCCGCATGCGTTGGGGAGAAAGGGTGATTTCGATTTATGGTTCTTCATGGGATTTGTGCTTAGTGCTTTTTGATATCGCGGTTTTTGTAGGCTCGCCGTCGTTGCCCCTTACGGAAGACATTAAAATTTTTACGCCCAAAGCACGCTTAGTTGAATTTATTTATTATTATTGTGCTGAAAATTATTTTCCCAACGTATCAATTTCTCAAATTGCAAATTTATTTTGCCTCCAAACATGGGAAAACTTTACGAGTCTGTGGTCGCAAAGATTGATTTTTTTCGCAACTAATTTAATTACCAAACCGAAGTGAAACTATAAAAAGAAAGTTTCAACTATTATTAAAATGATTTGTTGTCCATCAACTGAGATGCACCCAATCAAAAATCGATGTTGTCTGAATGGATGACAGAGAGAGAGAGAATGGAAAACTGTCGTTTGAAACAAGATTCCTTTTTTTGTTGCTATTTATCGAGTGTTTTAATGAAGATGTTTTCAATGGAAATTATTAATATTCATTTTTTAAGGACTTATTCACATTCACTGAGCAAAACTTTCGTGTGCAAAAGGAAACTTTTACGTAAACTTATTTTGATTATATACTTTAAACAGCAAATTGGAGAATGCAAAGACCATTTGGTTTCTTTGTTAAATTATATTATTATTTATTAATTACATTTTTACACACAAAAATACTTTAAATTGTTCAATGTAAATATAATCAGTTAAAAGAAAAACGTTCTGGAAAAGTACTCAGAAGCGATTCTTTGATTTTAATAAAATCGCTTCTGAGTATTTGAAATATTTTCGTGTCACTACTGCAAAAGCTAACTTTGACCTTTTTGTATTTTTTCTTTCAATGTATATTTCTTAAAAATCATTAATAAAATGTTTCCATTAAATCGGATACAACAACAAAATATTCCGATAAATAACATTCGACATTACAGTGCGAAATATCTTTCCAAAATATATCTATAAATTTTAACGGCGTTTTAGTCAATCGAATTTGACGCAACCTATAGAAATATGAAAGTAATCGTAAAGGATTTTGAAAATTAGCAAATGAAAATGAACTTTTTTGCAAAAACTTACTATAAACTTAATACCAAACGATGAACTGGAGGATATTTTCCGATGCGGTTGCAAATGCTCGTAATTAATACTTCAGCACTAGGATAAAGAATATCCTCGTACTTCGTATTTTTATTTTGTTCCACACTAACGCACGTACAAATACTTATCTGTATCTGTGAGTTATTGCCATAGTTTAGACGTTACCGTTGCCGTTGTCAACTTTTCATAATTCTACGAAATTGTTCGGTGCGACTTTTGTGCAATAAATTTGGAATTTATGACTTTTGTTTGTATTAATTGAGGCAATGGTTGCCAGTTGCCGGTTGCATTACACTGACTGTCATCCTTCAGTTTGTAATACTGCAAATTGCTCTTTGTTGTTGACTTTTCAGGCGTGTTTGTTTTTTATTGTTGTTAAATAATATTAATATTTCGAATTATTGTTCGTTTGTCTTGTCTATTTAGTAAACTTAGTTTTTAAAAGCTTGTTTGGCGACAAGTGGCAGCTTTAAAGTACAGCGCAAATGTTGCGTTTTTTATTTATTTATTTATTTACTAAATAATGCCCGAAATATATTGAAGACAATTATTTAGCGAATCTTCCCGGTATTCCGCGTCTAGGTTTTTGACTGAGTTTGACAATTTTCTTTTATTTTAATTTAATATTATATAAAATGTATTTAAATGCGGAATATAGTTTTATCAAATTTTCTAATAAAATTTTTGTTTTTTTTTTCGTTTCAGGTAAATTTGAAATTATTTGCTGTTGCGTAAGTAACGCTTTTTCGCTGGAAGTGACTTACGTGAAATTTTGAATGCAAATACAATTTTTCCTTCTAAATTTGCATATTTTTAAGTAGATCCAAGTATTTTTGTTTCCAATAGTTTACAAAGTTCACGTGCAATATTCGAGTATAAGTAGAGTTAATGGAAATGCCTCAGAAGAAATTCGGAATTTGTGAAAATTTGCATATAAAGCATCATTTTGGGTTCTTTTATTCATACAAATAAGAAGAATTAATTACTTTCAACGGTATCAAAATATAATTTAGTATAATAATAATTAAAACATTTGTACAACAAAAAAGTAGCAGCAGCATTAATGGAAATTTAAGGTCATCAGCTAAGCTCAGCTCGGCTAATAAGGTTTAATAATAGAAGAATGGTGGTCCTAAGCGAGAGATTAGATTGGTCAGAGTTTAAAAGTAAGTGTAAGATTTATAAGAAAATAAAAAAGGTGTAACAAATGTTTAAGGATCCCCCAGCTGTGACGCCTTCAATAAGATGAAGTACAAAAGTAGCTGAAAATAATAATTTTAAGAAACCAAAAATAAAAAGAAAAGTTTTGAAAACTTGAAGACGAATTTAAAATATCAGTTTTAACATTACAAATTCAAAAGGAGATTACCTTTATATGTGCCGCTCTGATTCTGAGTATGGAGTCAGGTGGAGTCTACCCTTATCTTAATTTATACATGAAAAATTCAATTTTGGTCCAGAATGAATTGTTCGGTTTTTGTTTTAAAGCTCCCGAAAGGAAAAACTTTATTTATTAATTGAATTCGCGTTATTTCTCTTTGGTTTTTGCTTTTGTTTAAAATGCACATGTCGATAAAAATGCATTTTGAAGTTATGCGCATACATGGAAAATGATTAAAAACAATTCCGACTGCCGCACACGTCGACTATTGACTGACGCACACAATCCACAGACAAACCAACTAACCCTTTTGCCCCCACATGTTGGGCGGTTGCTTGCTTGGTTGGTTAGTTTCATTTGGTTTCAATTCGAATAAACAACGAAATAAAATTTAAAGTTCTTCCGTTCTACGTAAAATTAGAAAGCTAAAAATACTTTCTACCTAATTTATATGAAATCAAAATTATTAAAAAATTACATCCAAAGGTTTTTTTTGCGTCTTTTAGTAATAATAGAATAAAAAGTAAATGAGAATAAAATAGATTTGAGACAGGTTTTATTTTCAGGAAAAATTGTTAAATGGGTGAAACAGAGGGCGTTAGTAGAGATGCGTTGTTTGTGTATTTGGTTTATTTTAAGCCCAAGTTTATGGAAGCATCTCTTCTACAGAACGTGTCGATGCCATCTAAAAAAATCCAATTATAATTTCTTCAGTAAAATAAAAATACGCGGCAAAGACGGATACACGCAATTTCCACTGGGTGGGGGTGTGGCTGCATTTCATTGTTGCAAAAATATTAAAGCGATTCATTGTAATTGTTGTTGTTTTCGAACATCGATACTTACTACCATTTTCATTGCTATTTAAGAGCTTTCGCTTTTTTTTTGCAATTCGTCGCTGTAGGTAAATCGCGTTTACGCTGCTGGAATAGCGCTGCCGCAGCCTTTGAATAATTGTTGCAGTTTGAAATTTGATTGCGTATTTTACTTACTATATTTACGCAAAATTGAAATGCATGTTGAACATTAACAATTTTACCTGAACTCAAACTTGAAATAACAATTAAAACCAAACAACTTTTAATGGACAATTATGCGATGGTTCTTAAATAATATTAATAATAATAAACAGTATTGAATTGACATTATATTATTATACATTTTGAAAGTTCCCTTCAATACAATTTCAGGTCATGAAAATTTTTAAATATCACAATAAATGGAATCTATTTAAATTCGAAAACATTTGAAATATGCATCCCCCTATCCCATGAAATCTTAAACTGTTAACCAATTCTAAAATGTTTGCTTAAACTTGTACAACAATTACTAAGAATTTTTCATTTGTTTTTGTTTATATAATACAAAAGTTTGAAATTTACTTAAAAATACAATTTAAATTATATTTATTTGTAATATTTTTATTTACCGCAATTAATTGTAATCCTTACCATTTTTTATTTAATTGCCATTGGTTCAGTATTCCGGTTAAAATTAAAGAAATTCCATTTAAAAATTTCTTACAAGTATTTAGTTGCAATTATCATTATTATTGATATTAATTTAAAATGTTAACGACATTTAAACCAAATAACCAAACATTTTAATTCTTACATATATATATATATATATTTTTTTTTTTTGGCCTTTACAATTTTGATTAATTCATTTCCCAATAAATGCTGTAAACATTTTTCAGGAAATTTCCCAACCAAATTATTGCCATACAATATATTTTTCCCAAGCTAATTATTTTGCGTTCTCTAATAACAATGCATTGTAAACACACACACACACAGCAAACACGTTTGCACATTCAGAAGAAAAAACTGAATAAATAACAAAACGCTTCACAAATGTCCACGTTCCAAACAGAAGAGTTGACATAAAACGTTTTACTGGTTTTCTACATTGTTAAAAGTTTTTGGAAACTTCTTCAATTTTTCAAACTATCCACAACTACTTAATTTTATTATCAATTTATGTACTTGTATTTTACAAATACAAGCACTTATTCATAAATGTGTTAGTCAATTTCTGAAGCCATTATGTAATAAAAGGAAACTCCCTGAAATTATTCGTCAAACTTATACTTTGAAAATTATTTTCACTTCCTGTTTCGCAGCAAGAAGCAAAAACGATTTTAGCCATTTATGCTGTTCTATAAAAAACAGTTGACAAGTAAACCATTAAAAAGTTTCAATGTGCACTAACAAATAATTGATACTGCAAAAATTAAATAATATTATTTAGGAAAATAAGAAGATTATATAAAATTGAGCTATTTCGGATTTTGCCACAAAATTCTTTGAAGCAATCTTCAATGTCGTTTGAATTTTTTATTATTTTGATCCATTCTGTGCTAAGAATCATGAGATACACATACATACGTGCAATTAACATTTATTTATCTCTCTTTGGATGTGTACGAGTATTATTTAAGCTTAAATATGTTTTTATTTTACTTGACCATCTCGTCTTGTATTTTCGGTTCAAGTTTTCCGTCGAACCAAATGCGAAATCTTTTCGTATGTACTTGTAGATACTCGTACCATACATATATTATAGATACTATAGATGCGATTTCTTAAATTTATTATATTTTTTATTTTTGCTGGACTTTTCATTTTAACAATTTCCTGTCAGTCGAGTTGCTACTTTCAAGTGTCGTCCTCTTTACGAGAGAGAAAAATTGCTTTTACGCAGTACGAATTATTTGAGTTATTGCATTTTGGTTCTGATGATTATCGCTTTCGCTCAGCTGCAATAAATTCATTTTGTCATTTCCCATTCGATCGAAACTTTTTACTATCGCTGTCGCTGTTGTTGCTGCTGCTGGTGGTTGCATGCGGGAAACTTGCTTTCGGTTCTTGTTGTTGTTGTTTTTGCTATTGATTGGGATGTGAAGTGTCAGTGTCCTGCTGCATTTCTGTAGTTGACACTGCACCGCGACAGTGACTCTGAACAATTAGCCTCGAGTTAAGCTGTTGGAGCAAAGTTAAATGCTGCACGAGCCACTGGATCTGGTTAGGTGTGCCAAAGCCACCGGTTTAAACTACACGGCTAAAAAGTTTTCACTAACATTTTTTTCCTATTACCTGAGTTATTTAGTAATTTACATGAAATGGACATTTAAGTGGACGGATCGCTTTTAATTTTACTAACGTTTTCAATTTGAAACGTTTTAATGAAACGTTTTTTGATTAGTTGAAATGAAGTAATTAAGCATCTTTTTTTGCTACGTGTGCTCTACTCTAGGAGTAAGTAGATTTGTATCTCTGCAGTCAAGTGCTCCCCTGCTGTTGCTCTGCTGCCGTTGGCATGTTGCGCAGTCTGTCATGACAAATTGCGATTATGACTTACTTCAGTGGTTTGGTTTAGCTTAGTTTAGCTGGTGGCTCTCTCCCCTGGGGATTTTGTTTTTAATTTTTTTTTTTCATATTTATGATATTATATTTTTGATTGAAGCGTTCAAAGTGCAAAGACCTCATTTACTATGTTATAATCCGACGAAGCGCCAGGGCAGCTGCTGCAGATCGTCCTCATTGATTTTGTGTTATTGCGAAAAATTCACCACTAATTAGTTGTATTTGCTTCTTGTGTTTCACTGCTCGAGTATATTTTATTGTTAGTTTAGTGGAATACGATGAATTTTATTGCCTTAAGCCTTTTTTGAATTTGACTTTTCTTGTTCCTTTCGGTTTGTTTTAGACAGTTTTTTTTTAATTGCTTTGCATCAGAGCAGCCTTACATCTACACACACTAAATAAATAAATTCTGGTTTAAAAGACTTTGTGCAAGTGTCCTGGATAAAGAATTGATGTCTTAAATTAGCAGTTTTCGTGTTTTTTCTATTTTAAATGAGCTTATTTTCGTACTTCATTTAAGAAATCATTATCGAAATTAAGAAATCGATTTCCACTTGGATAAATAACTTTATTGATTAGTTTCAGCTTAATGACTTTTGCAGCTAACTATTTCGAAGCAATTACTTAAAAACGCTCGCTTTATTATGAAGATACTTAACAATTTTATAGACTTCGCTGAACAGAAACCGTCCGCCTGGCACACTAAAACCACCAGAAGTTTTGCTGCACTTTGCACATCTCCAGTTTTTCAGTTTTTACGAGATTTTCAAGGCATTCGTTTAATGGCTTATTTATATGTCTTCTATCTAAAAGAAAGTTATTGCCGCGAACACACAACGTCCCCCCCTACCCCCCCCCTTGCCTGTTACCAGCACCGCGACAAGTGTGCATTTAATTTCCAAAATTTTGATATTTAAATGTAGCAGCGCAATGTACATTTGCAGCTTCAGTGCCACGCCCATTTGCGCGAACACACTCCTTTTGACTTCCTTACCGCATCCCCGTCCACCGCACTTAAAGCATGTACACAAACACTAATGGCGTGTCCTACTTAGATTTAATGTCATTTTTCTGATGTGTTTGTTCGAGTGTGTGAGTGCATATTCGCGAGAGTACAAGTATGGGTGAGTGTGTGTATCTGTGTATTGTGAACGAATGAATGCTTTCAGTAAAATTGAACTTTATTATTTATAAGCACGATTTCTTAACTTTTCTCTTTTGTTTGAGTATTACGTCTGGTATTGACATTTATTTGTTATATTTACTACTTGCTTTTTTTTGCTTTATCTAATCCTCAATAATGGATAAAATACTCCATTTCTTCTTTATACAAGTATAGTAAATAATAATGGAATTTCTTTTCGATCCTGCTTTAGGATTAAGTCCTAACAAACAAAACCGCTGATCACAGTGACGAAGAAAAGTAATAATAAGTAGAAGAGAAGTGTTCGAAAACTGTTTTGCATGGGTTGTATGAGAAATATGAGAGCGTAAGATAAAATAATTGCAATAAGTCAAGTGTGATGCATCTAAGGAAAACGCCCACTTTTGTCGCTAATTTCGTATTAACAACTATTGATATATTAAATGACGAATTTTTACTTAATAGATTAACTTACTTTTATGTCAATATTAAAGTTGTATGTGTGCTTCTTGTATGTAAATGCTGAATTTGTCTATTGTTTAGAATCACAATGTTGCAAGTGTCAAACAACACTTGACACACCAACAGCAGCGACAGCAGCGACAGCAACAACAACAACTAAAGCTTCAACTAACTTTGCACTTGGCGTGTAGTTAAGTGGAAGATTCGTTTGGCAATTGACATGAAGTGCGCTTAAGCTTAGAATTCAAAACGAAATGTTAATTTTGAATGAGAAGTGATTCGTGAATGGTTAATAAATAGCGAGTGCACCTATGTATAGTATGTACATACTTACGGACTACTTGTAATGTGTGTAATGTGCACGCAAATAATCAGGTTGTAGGTGACGAGTTAATTTTAAAATAAATCAAATTTGTTTCTTCTTATTTTAACTAAATAAAAAACGGTTTGAAATGACAAACACAATTATAATTCAATTAAATAAAAGAACAACATTTTATTGTTTCTTTAAAAATGTTTTTGTTATTTTCGGTAAGAAGCTCTCCCAAATAAGTGCTCTGGATGAATCCACGGAAATGGATGTTACTTTAAATTTGAGTTCTTCTTTTAGCACAAAATAAAAGATTAAATGTTTTTTTTAATTAAGGACGTGGAGAAAGGAAATCAATACTTCCGGATATAGTTTCTATGTATTTAGAAATACATACATTGTTTCGTATAAAAGTTATTATACATTGAAACAATAAGTTAAATTTTAAGAAACCTTATTAAAAACAATGTTATTAAAAATTGTGTTTAAACAGTTATTTTTTTCAGCTTACCAATAAGTATATTATAAAACAATTTTGTATAAGCTTTTTCTACGCAACGTTATTCTCTTATTTTAAATAAAAAAAATTAATATACGATATTATGATATGAAATAACAGCGGAGTGAGAAGTAGCTCATCACTTTTGTAAAGCGGCGAGCGAATATATGTATAATTCAATTTGATGTCAGCCAGCATCAATGTCAAAACACATGGCAACGCCGCTGAAAGTGTGGCATCATCACATTAACATGAGGACACAGCGCCCTGGTGGCATACCACCCGCAGCCGCCCCTAAAGTTATATCATCGGTGTTGGCTGACAGACACTGTGCGAGTATGCTGACATTTTCATTTCTACTCGACGCGCCACATTTTCCGTTTCCGCTTTTTTGCTTTGCCACTTTACTCGTTGCTGGCGCTGATAACTGAAATTGAATATCTCATTAGGCGAAATTACCATAAACTAAATGTGTACGTATATGCGTGCGTGTGCGCGTATGTGTTTGTGTACTGGAACTGAATGCGCAGTTGTACATGTACATATGTATGTGTGATTTTTTTGAATTTAAATTTTCGAAAGATTCGTTAAAAAAGTTTCGTTAGGTGCATTTCCATACTTCAATAATTCTGCATTGACTTTTTTATTATATTTACAAACATTTTTTGAGAGGATAATTTTATCTAATATCATTTTCATTTTTTTCAAAGCATTTTGTTGTTGTGCCTTTGACACAATTAAACTTAATTGAATTTATTCTTCAGATGGTTAAAATTCATATTAAATTTGTAATATAAAATAAAGCTCATATGTATTACTTAACTTATTATTCTTCTTTTGTTCTCAAATTTCAGGTGGTTCCGATAGCAACAAAGGAAAGAGCAAAAAATGGCGCAAAATTCTGCAATTCCCTCACATATCGCAGTGTATACACCTCAAAGACAAATTAGGTAAAAGGCCAAAACAAAAACAACAACAAAAAATTAGGATATGTGTAGTCGATGTGCAATAGAAGCGACTCATTTTAACTTGTTGCTGATTAATTGCTTCTGAAACGCTTAACACTTGATTAAAATTAATTGCATCCAATAAATCATCACTCATGTTACTGTGAGCTGAAGAAAAACCACACAAAAACGTTACAAGCATAAAAAACAAAAATAGAAAATCGCATGTTGAAGTATTTTTGAATTTAAAGGCGTGCGTGCTTTGACTTAAAATTTCGCTCACTTTTAGAGTTGGTTTTTTTAACTACTATATTTAACTTAATTTGTGAAATCTGGGCATTAAAAACTTCCATTCAGTAAGTTGGGTTTAGCATCGGTAATAACATTTTTAATAATTATCGTTTGTCGTTTAATAAAAAATAATAATTTTTCTAGTTTTATACAAAAATACATCCAAAACCTTTTATGCATCTACCTAAGCTACTGGGAAAGAATTTTGATGAGCCTGCAAAGTTCTAAACATAAATAGTTCAACAAAATATTATAAATTTGGATTAATAGTATTTCTTTAAAATTTTTACCATCCATCAACAATTCTGAAGATGAGAGAAGCCGATCAATAGCGTAGTTAAAATAGATGCCGATCAGCATATCTGATTGATGGCTGGCGGCTATGAAAGTTTGAAAAGCTTAAGTTTTATTAAAGAAAAGCGTTTAAAAACTCCAAATAAAAATATAGAAAAGATATTTTTTAAGATTGTTAACAATTTTTATAAGACTGTTTAAAAAGAAAATGTTTGATGATCATAAAAGAAGAGAAATTTTTGTATTTAATTGCTGCGACTTGAACACTTAAGAGACTTAACATAATTATACCGTAAATTCAATCCATTAGTTTATGTTAACCTTTTTGTTTTTGTTTAATTTCTAACCTATCAACATGCAGATATAAGCTATGATTACGTGATAGACCAACAGCCTATCGGACGCGTCCTGTTCCGGCAATTCTGCGAAAACAAACGTCCATACTACTATCGATATATTGCGTTTCTCGATCAGGTCCAAAGGTGAGTAGTCTGACGCGCGACACCAATTCATCTTTGCAAGAAAATTTCCTTATTGAAACTTCAAGATTTCTCAATTTGCATCTTTTCCTCTTCAATGCGGATCTGTTCAGATATGAAGTGGAATACGATGAGAATCGTAGCACAATTGCCAATGATATCGGTCGACGATTTTTGGCGATAGACACACCCATCGCACTGAATAATGGAGGCGGCGAAGGCGATTCGACGGAGAATGCAAATGCAGATGCAAAGGAGGATGCCGATGCCGATGCGGACGATGTGACGCTCCAATGTGAGGATAGCAACAATGCAAATAACACCACAACAACACCACCACAAGCAGTAGAGACTGAAAATTGCAACAATACCACCGCCAGCAACAATCACAACAAAAACAAGGAGCACCAAAAGAGTTTCGATAACGATACACGAAATCACAATGGCGATGGCGCAGACGGCAATGGTGATGGTGATCACAATGGCACCATCGACGACTCTGACGCAACCCGAATATTAACTCACGAAGATGGTGGGGGCGGCGCCGATAGTCGTGGTGGTTATAGCCGTGGCGGCGGTGGCGGTGGTGGTGGCAGCGTTGGCGGTAGTATGAAAAAGTTTAACAATTGCCTAATGTTCAGCAGTCCCTGTACGGAGGGCAAATTGATTGCCGGCGGCGGCACTGACGAACTGGTGCTCGATGTGCTCAACGATGATCTCATTGCGCGGGTGCGCGATAAACTCACCGGCGGCAGCAAAGAACTATTCGAGCCATGCGTTACGGCCGTGAAGTCGTTTTTGGCCGGCGAGCCCTTTCGAGAATTTGAGACTTCAATGTATTTTCATCGGTGAGTTTGTTTTGCTTTCGAAAATTTTAAGTTTTAGTTTGGTTTTGCTTATCGAAAACAATTATAATTGTTTAAGTAAACAAATTAGATAAATAATCATTTAAATACCCATTGGCGGATAAAATTTGAAAACCTGATCTTAGTCAAGTGATTAAAAAGCAGCCCTAATCCTAATAATTTTGATAATATTTTAAAAGTAGCCTGGGATCGAGAAAATTCATTTTGACTGCAATTGTTTAAACAGAAGATCGGGATCAAGTGAAATAACAAGACAAATTATTAAATAAAATCCGGTATTTACAAATTTCAGAGAAAAGCTAAGAAAAAATTATAATAAAGTCCATTAAATTTAAATTTTGCTACGAATTTCATTTGGAATAAACAATTTTCTTATTTGATTAAATGTTTAGTTCTTGCTTTAAATGCATAAAACTTTACTAACAAATGTGAATAAATTCAATCCAAACATAAAAAGCAAACAAACAAACACACAAACAACATCAATTTGCGTAAAAGGGATTTCCCAAAGTCTCGTACAAAAGAAAAAATATTTTTGCAGTAGAATTTTTTACTTTTTCTGTTTTTCTTTGTTGGAAGCACCAACTGAGTAAATAATTTGAAAACATTTTTTAAGCATTAGTTGCTTGTGTTGTTGTTTGTGCGCAACAAAAACGTAATTTCATTGTTGCATTCGAGTGCGAGTTAAATTCAAAATACAGCTGAAAGGCTTTACAAACAACAATCAAACAAACATACTTACATACAGACATACGTCAATTGAAGTGTATGGAGAAGCTTTAAATAAATAGTTTTATTATAATTTTATTTGCCCCTTTAATTTTTGTTTAGATATTTGCAATGGAAGTGGTTGGAAGCGCAGCCCATCACCTACAAAACGTTTCGCATGTATCGCGTTCTGGGCAAGGGCGGCTTCGGCGAAGTCTGTGCATGTCAGGTATGTACGATTAGATACGATACTGAAATGCACTAATATTAACAGTAGACAATAGTTAAATAATTCGCTTCTCTTTAATTTGTGTCTCTCGTGCAGGTACGTGCCACAGGAAAAATGTACGCATGCAAAAAGCTGGAAAAGAAACGCATCAAAAAACGCAAAGGCGAATCGATGGTCCTTATCGAAAAGCAAATTTTACAAAAAATCAATTCGCGTTTCGTTGTGAATCTGGCCTACGCCTACGAGACGAAGGATGCGCTCTGTCTGGTCCTGACAATAATGAACGGTGAGATTTGTTTAACAATTCAAAGTATGGTCAAAATCTGAGTACAAAAAAGTGTTCCCAAAAGTGCGACACTTTACAATTGACAATTGACATAATTTTTAAATTATATAACAAAATCGAATTATATCGAACAATACAAGCCAATTGAAGTCCACCCTAAATATTTTTATTATTTTTTTTTAATATCAAAACGTTTCGAATTGCCTACAAAAAAGTTTCCTTTTTGCATTTGTCAAGTCACAAAGGAGGCAATTCCTTTTTCTTCTAAGTTTCTGCGAAAACGTTTCGAATGCTGTCACCAGCCAAGTTAGTCCTTAATAAAAACGCTTTTTAATTAAGTGGGTGTATCCAAGCCGACATCAATTTACCACCTACTCACACAGCCAACAAAGAAGGCGAGTACAAGAGATGTTTGCTTTGTTGCTGAACTTTTGTATTTGACATTTATGATTACGTTGCCAACAGTTTTTCTATTCTCAATAATATCGGAAACGAAAGTGCTGCTTTAAAGTTAATTGCGTAACTTTCTTTAAATTTTAAAAACGTTTCTGTTGGTTTGTCGGTTGCATATGTGATAATTGTAAACACAATTTTCACAAACATTGCTAGTTCAAATAAGCTTTTCCCTCAGAGGGTTTCTTATTCGGTTTTTTGGTCTTGTATTTATTTAAGATAAACATTGATAAAATGAAAATAAAGTGACATCACACTCTTTAAAATTTGATCATCTCTTATTTGTATTGAACGATTTTAAATGGGTCACAATAACAATTAAGTCCATTTCGCCTTTATTTTTCGTATAACTCAATCTATGCAAACCGATGCGAATCCGACATTCAAAAGCAGCAAAAGTGCTGAGTGGGTTTATTCATTTATTCGCTCGTTGGTTTGCTCGTTCGCGCGGCTTTTGATTAAATTTTTCATTCACATTTCAATCCGAGTGTCGAGAGCTGTTTCTAATTGAATTTTGTGTTTATCAGTTAGGCACGATGCGCATTGTAAAAAATGGTAAATGAAATGACAAAAAACATGTTCATGTTCCCTGCAAAAGATAAAACCAAAAGAAAAAGAAACTTGCATATGACCAAATAAACATAAGACACCAAAAAAGTTTAAATTCTATTTAGAGTTAAGTTTTTAAATACAATATACCTAGGTATTATTTCAAGGTGAAAAAAGAGAAGAGAAAGAGAATAATTCTCTTTTCACATTAAAAGCAATTTTTGGGGCAGAGTTTAAATTTAAACTCGTTTTTGAATATAACTATGTAAGTGTGTATAAATGTGTTTACTGTATTTGATTGGTGGTAATTCATAGATACGAATGTATCATTCATAGGATGTCTCGTTCCCTACTCACATTTTTGATTTAATTGTTTCCTCCCATTCTGCAGGCGGCGATTTGAAATTTCACATTTACAACATGGGTGGCGATCCAGGATTTGAATTGGGGCGCGCGCGTTTTTATGCCGCCGAAGTAGTATGCGGTCTGGAACACCTGCATCAGCAGGGCATTGTCTATCGGGACTGCAAGCCGGAAAATATTCTGCTCGACGATCACGGGCATGTGCGTATTTCGGATTTGGGTCTCGCCGTTGAAATACCCGAGGGTGAAATGGTGCGCGGTCGAGTCGGCACTGTAGGTAAGTAGTGTGAGAGGAAGGAAGCTGCATCGAGTGTGTTATTTTAATTACTGATACGGTTCTATTTGCTTTGGCCGCTCTTCCTTTTTGTTTTGGTGTAGGTTACATGGCGCCCGAGGTAATCGATAATGAAAAATACTCATTCTCACCGGATTGGTTCAGTTTTGGTTGCCTACTCTACGAAATGATTGAGGGGCAGGCGCCGTTTCGTATGCGCAAGGAAAAGGTGAAGCGCGAAGAAGTCGATCGACGTGTTAAGGTATTAATTTTTTAAATTTAAGTTAATGAAATCCGATTTTTAAACATGTATTGCGTGTTATTTGTGTATATTGCAGGAGGACCCAGAAAAGTATTCGAGTAAATACAGCGATGAAGCCAAATCTTTGTGCCAACAATTGCTTGCAAAGTCCATCAAGTTGCGCCTTGGCTGTCGCAATGGACGTTATGGTGCGCGCGAAGTGAAGTTGCATCCCTTTTTCAACTGCATAAACTGGAAACGGCTGGAGGCAGGCATGGTGGATCCGCCTTTTGTGCCTGACGTAAGTAACATTTTTCAATTAAGAGAAAATTAAAGTTTCATTAAACTATTGTCAGTTTTTGATTAAAATTTAACCTATTATTCTTTGTCCCATCACAGCCGCACGCAGTTTACGCCAAAGATGTGCTTGACATCGAGCAGTTTTCCACCGTGAAGGGTGTCAATATAGACGACTCGGATTCAAATTTCTATACGAAATTTAACACCGGGTCCGTGTCAATCTCTTGGCAAACCGAAATGATGGAAACTGAATGTTTCCGGGAGTTGAATGTCTTCGGTGCGGACGAATGTCCAACGCCGGATTTGCTGATAAACGCGACGCCCGTGCCAGATAAGGCGGGTTGCTTTCCGTTCCGAAGAAAGGTACGTATCTTCGTATAATTGAAAGTGCAAATGTTTCTAAAATATTGGTTTAATTTAATAACAACTTTGCAGAAGAAGCAGCCGGCACGAACACAGCCGATACCCATTCCTGAACATCTGTTAACCACTAGTCACAGCGTCTCCTCAACCACGGTTGAAAGCTGATAGAACAATTAGGCACAATCGCACACGCACACCTAAGCTAAAGATACTTTAAAAATTTAGGCTAAACACTTCTAGAGATATGCCCACAAACAAACAAAAAAAAGCACACACACACACACACACTTACACGCATAAACCAATAATATCGAGAAAATTTTGCAAATTTACAGACGCATCTAGTTGTAATTTTTGTTTAATTGTAATTTTTGTAAAATGAAAATTTTTACATTACATGAAAAAAAAACAAAAAAAAAAAAAAACCCGAAAAGACTTTCACCGAAAATTTGCACAATTTTCAACTCACACATACAGACACTTCATGCATAAATACATACATACATACATACTCAAGAAAGTATGTATATCTATCCTTTTGTAAACTTTTTTCATAACTATTAATTCTATTTGTAATACCAAATGCAATTGTATTTGTAAGCTGAAACCGTTTCTCAAAAAGGTTCCACGCCATCCAATCACAATTGTTATTAAAAGAAAATGTGTTCCAACATCAACAGAAACAACAACAGAAGCAGCAGTAGCAGCAGCGAAAACAACAACTACAAGAAATTTGTAAGTTAACCTAAAATTGAATTGTAAACAAACAACTTAAAGTAATAAGTTTGTAATTTTAAAGGTTTGCCATAAAATTGCAAACCTATTTACGTCTTAATTAAGTTTAAACCTAAACAAAATAGATTTATCTATTTATCAATCTATTTATCTATCTATTTATCGACACTGATAAAACAATGAAAATGTATTTTAGAAAACATAATCCTCGTTAAACGTTACTTTGCAAGCAACCTACAACATATACATACATACAAACTTAAAGATACATAAAAAAGCGCATATATACATACATACAGACATATTGTACATGCAGCATCTACATTTAAATAAGCTGATAAGCATTACATTCAATTACAGTGTAATTGATTTAATATAATAATATTGATATTTGCGTGAAAACGTTCAAATCGTAAATTAACTAAATAAATACATATTTATTAATATTTGTTTAAGCACATTTATTAGTTTTTTGTTTATAAACAAAAAGAACACAAAACAAAACAGTTATGTAACGCTAACGCTAATAGGGTTTAAAATGTTTAGAAATAAGCCATTACTTTACATTTATCTTCAACTAAACATTTAACAATAAGCAGAAAAGTGCAGCAAGCATGGAGCAAGCTTTTAAATTGCCGATTAAATTATTCATCGATTGTAAAATTCGTTTTTTATTTAAATTGATTGGTAACAGTTTTCATTTATGCTTATTGATTCTTTAATTGATCAAGTGTTTTCGTTGGTTAACCCGACGACAAGATTAGTTAATTGAATTGATTAAAGGAATTTTTGATTGACTGTAACTGATTAAAAGAAATTTGTTTAGTTAGCGGAACGCTCCTAATTGCCGTTAATGCATTTTTTTAGATTACAACATGAAAGCAGATGATGATTCCATAGTAAGGGGTGTGACAATTTTTGTCTTTTTACATCTTTTGTTTGTCAAATATACAGATTAATGTTATTAATAAAACTAACTTGCATCTACGCGGAACTATATCACATCATTGATATTCACATCGAAAGTCAAATCTCACTACTGAGCATATTAATAGTTTGAAAAAACGTTTTCTAAATTGTAATGTATATTTCAAACAAGAGTAGAATTATAAAAAAGGAATTGTCATACCCTTGACAAATGGATTACTTTAATAAATTGTAATACAATTACAAAAGCACAAACAAAAGCGCATCATTTTTTCATATAATCTTGATTTTATAATAGATAAAACCAACAAAACGAAATGGAAAACAATTTTACGAGTATACACGTGCCTCTTGTGTTGCAATATTACTCTATGTTTAATATAATTTAAATTGTTTAACAATTTTACTCATTTTTGTAGACTTTTGTTCGTATTTCCGTTAGTTTAAATTGTTGCTTATGAATTGTATATTATTTGGTTTAAGTTTTAAAAACTATTCAGTGACTTTCATGCCGCTCATGAAATTAACTGTCAATAAAAGTGATTTTACATATACTTTAGATTTGATATTTTTGTAATTGCTGTAAGTCATCGTACTAATTAAAAACAAAAACAAAAACAAAACAAACAAATCATTATTAAATTGTTAGCATTGATTACAAACGGAAAACAAGAAAAAACTAAAAGAAATTAACACACTATAAGGATTATTGTATAAGCTGTCGACTGAACGCACCGACAGTGACCGTAAGTGAAGTTTCGTAGTAATTTATAATTGGTGTCATAGCGTAGAATTTGAAATTAGAAGAAAAAAATCAAACCAACAACAAAAAAGAGCTATAATAAAAATCATCTAAAACAAAAACAAAAACAACACCGTTTGCAATCGCTTTTACATTTATACATTTTATATTTTGATACAAGAAAAGTTACATTTCAGTAATATTTTTTTATTTAAATTAAATATCATCGCAAAAGTAACGATGCAGATTCGTTAACTTGAATTTTGTTATACTTAGTTTGGGTTTATATAGTACATACATATAAATCCGTCATATTACTGTGCTACATTTTTAATGTATGTCAAACTTTTGCTTTTTTATTGCGATCTACAGATACAAAAACAAAAAAGGAACACTACACGTACAATATTTTCGTAACAAAGAAACATATTTTTAAATGCAAAATGCAAAATGAAAAAGGCAAGAAAAAATAAAACTATAATAAATCCCATATTACACAAAACTTAACTACACCCAAAACAAAAGCTTATAAAATAATTTATTTAAACGCATACAATACCAACAAAGTTAAGTAATCAAAAACAAAACAAAAGAATAAAGCTAAAATATAACAAGTAAAAACAGTCAAAATACAATTGTAAGAAATGGAAAATAAAACAAACTAAAAATGCAGTAATTGTATAATAAACAAAAAAAGCCACAGATGTTTTATTTACAATTATTCTTAAGATTGAATGCGACGCTTCAGTTGCATAATAGCATAACTGGGTTGAAAATGCAAAATACAAACTATTTTCCATTTTATAGGCATCCAATAAATCATATATCCCAGGAGAATCACATGAAGTTGTAATAAAATAAAACCCATAACCTTGAAATATAGCTCGATACTATATAAACTTATTCAAACAATCTGGTCAATCACTAAAATGAAAGATGTAAAGTGTTAACCTAAAGATAAGTTCGAAAATGTTTAGGTCCAAGTTCATTTAAGTCCAGTTCATTTTTTCTGGTTTCAGTTTGTCTTTTATTGGATAAAGTAAAAGACTTGCCACTTATTATTTCACTATTATACAATAATTAAAATTCAACTTTCGATATAAACTCAAGAAGAATCAGTTAAAAGTTACTGCAAAAGGCTTAGTTATAATTAAAGCTTATTAACCCATTTCGTACTTAAAGCGTTATAAACACGTTGTTGTTGTTGTTGTTATGAATCTAGATATATCTGTGGTTTGGCATGTGGTTCTAACATTCGAGTAACATTATTTAAACTAACGATTGCAACAATTAGGATTACTCAACGTTGCATTTTGAACCAGAGCGGCGCACTCTTACACTCTGTTATCCGCGTAGTATTCTCTTGGCCCGTATAGTACAAAAGGCATTCGGCGCCGTTGTTCTCATAGGAGATTTCGCCAACCTGATACTGTGGATTGATGGCGACACGCAGTATGTAGTGCTTGTTTGGTGGTACATTTGTCACATCCACCCACTGACAATCTAAATCGGACAAATAGTAATCGGCACATCCAATGGAAATACCTGCAGACAAGACGTAGAAACAAAACAAATGTTGATTTAATCATCAAAGAATCCATTGCTCAACGATGGCATTCATATATAAATTTAAGTACCTTGCGATGTGCTGTCGCAAGTATAACGCGGTGTAATGCCTCTCACACACGCTGTGTCCTCTAGACAGAATGAGGCCTTGTGTCCCTGTGCTACCTTCTCGTATCTGAGGTTGTAAATATCAAAAGTGGCGAATGTTTCCATGCTGTGAAAATGTCTGTAATTGAAAGATGTAAACAACATATTAGAAAAATTAGGTTCTCCATGGAATTAGCTTCATTTCTCTAAAGATAACATTTTACATAAAGTTAGAAACCATTTCCGTTAAATGACACTTCTTTTGTTTCAATTTGTCCAATACTTTAGGAAGTAATCCTTAATTCTAAAGTGTTGTTAATTTGGAGTACTTAAGTAATTGGCGTAATTCGCCGAACTACTACTACCTACTGGTGACACTGATGCCACTGCCACGTATCGTTGCTACCAATTGGATTGAAGTCGGCACTGCCCACATTCTCTGCCTTTGTGGTAAAACGCAGCAAATGGCGCACAGCATGTGGCTGTGTGAGACGCAGCGTATAAGCGTCACGCGAAACACAATTCTCCTCCATGGCGCACGTCAGTTTCGACATTGCAATCGAATCGAGACGCGCCGAAGTTTCGATGTCGCGCAGTCCCAAACTCAAGTCGGCCAGTTGCACCACACACCGCACTTCGGCCACATTGCGATTAATGCGCGGATTGCACAAGGTCGGATAGGTCGACTCGCGTAAACAATCGGCCAAACGTGCTTCATTGCCACGGCACAGGGTGCCAACCATAGCCCACGTATGCTGTCGACTGTCCCCAAAGCGTGTCGATTGGTTTGTTCTTGCTGCGTAGCCCAGTCCCAGCTGTCGGCAGATCACATTTCCCTCACGATTGCTCCAGCGCGTAGTGCAGACGGAACCCCAGGTGTTACCGCGATTGAAACTCACCTCGACGCGCCCTTCTCGCACGCCGCTACTGGGCGCTGTACCAGGCATGATGTTGTTATTCAGACGCACCAACATGTTTCGGAAGTTGTTGTTGATGTTTAGATTGACGGTGTCTAAGGACGAGCGTAAATTCATCAGTATTTCAGTACGTTAAATTAAATTTAAATGGTATTTACCGTTTTGTGCTCCAACATTTTGTAACGAATAACTTAAAAATAAGAAAACTGCCATAAGCAGGCCCAAACGTTTGTAACCGTGGTTCATCTTGAACTTGTTTCGTATCCTATTAAGCTAAGACTGAGTTTTTTACATGTAATCGGATTGTTTAAAAAGACGCAGTCGAATTTTGTTTCAATACGTTGGCGCATTAAAGGGAAACCAGGTGTCTGTGCACCACACAATATCACAATAAAACAGTTTGTGATTCAGGTCATTCGGGTTGTTCTAAATGCCTAAATGAATAGCTTCGTTTCAATAGAGCACGCTGATAAAATTCAGAGGAGATTTAAACCAAAAACAAATAAATCAACTGAAGCCAAAAGTAATCGATCTAAACGACGCCACCTTTTAATTGAATTAATGTAACGATGATGTTAAACATTTTTGAGCGCACCTCTTTTCTTTTCGAATTATACTTCCTATAAAAAAATACTTGCAGTTTTTTGAAAGAACTAATGAAGTAAGTTTATATTTTTAATAAAACGAAAAACAAATGACAAATCATATCTCCATTTGTCATATGTTAGTTCGAATTTCTTAAAAATAATAACAAAAAAATCGTTTAAAAAATACTCAAAAATGTTTCAAAAATAACAAAATTCAAATTTATCTATAACAGCGAAAGCATCGCAATGTTGCTTTTTTATTATCTCAAAAACTTTCAACTTTTTAGTTTCTATTTATAAAAATATTAATGGTCATTAATTTTGCATACAGCGATTTTTAGACGATTTACACAGATATCGCTCAGACCTAAGCACTAGCGGTAACAATACATGCGTGTAAATAATGTGTGTGTGTGTAAGGTTTTTTATGCTACAATAAAAAAAAGCGCTCAATAGCATTTTGATACAATATCACAACTTAAATTTAAACAACTTTCTAAAAAAAATTAATAGAAAAAAATCGTTTCAAAAGCAAGTAGAAATTTCGTTAAAAAAAAATGTGAAATAGAAACTACAACAAAGAAAAGCAAATTCGTTTCTTAAATTAAAAATAAAATGTCCACGACAGTTTTATGAATCCAATAACGCACTTATTTCGGCTTTCAAATGTTGTGGACTGAAGACGCCTCTCTCCGTGATGATGCCAGTGATGAGCGAGGCAGGCGTGACATCAAAAGCAGGATTCCAGCAATTAATGCCTACAAAAGAAAAATGAATTCGTTCATTTAAAAATGTATCTCAAGAATAGGTTAAACAGAACTAAATTTAAATAGACAACATAAGACAAGCGTACGCAGTCGTGATTAATGACGGTTTACAAAAAATTTATAAATATATTTTAAAATAAAATCTGACAGAAGTGTCAATCAAAAATTTTTTATTACTTGAGATGAAAATTTATTTTTACAAAAATATAAATCCAACCTGAAAAAGCTGCCACAAAGCTCCGAAATATTGTTATTTGTATTAAAAGTTTTCAAATAGCATTTGCTAATTATCCCAAAATAGCCGAAAAAATCTAACTCACAAAATTTGAATTGTTTAGGTTGAAATTCATATTGTACAAAGCTAACAAATATTCTTTAACTATAGCTAAGGATATTAAAAAAAAATAACATACACACAGCAAAAATTTGTTCTTGTTTGTTCCAAAGAGCGGTTTTTGATTGACAAAAAAGTATTAGGCGCCCATAATCCTCAACAAGTAACCAACTTATATTTAACAAACTGCGAAATGCTCGGGACTCAATGGGAATTTGGGCCTGGCAATGCCTCTCCTCTCTCGCTAGAGTTACTATGAATCCCGTTAAAACCCGCTCACTACTACGGAGAATTTGTACACATTTACCAGAGATACTAGTGTTGCTATACTGTAGTACTCATCTGGGTTAAAGTAGTCGGTATACTTATTTAAATTTGTACGGACCGCAACATAATCTAATGCCTAATTAGAGTTGAATTCTTTATGTACATTTGTAGGCATTCTTTTTGTTTTTTTTTTGCGCCTTATGAGCCTCTGCAATGAAAAGAGGAACATACCTGGTGCTGCTATTCTGTGTTCGCCCACGTGTGTCATCTCCCGATCGGGACGCTCCTCGATGATGATGTGATCACCACTTGGAATTTGCAAGTCAATAGATGTGAGCGGTGCGGCTACATAAAAAGGCACACCATGATGCTTGGCAACCACGGCAATTTGATAGGTGCCGATTTTGTTGGCGGTGTCACCGTTAGCAGCCACCTGCACATATAAAAACCGAATTTAATAAAATTCACAAGAAAGATACGTTTTCAGTTGTAAATTAAATAGTTTGTTCGGCATACTTTTTACGATCTTCCAAAAATTTTATTAATAAAAGTAAAATATATGAGAGAGTCGTCTTCCTATTAAATAAATTTAAGTATACTATATTACGCACCCGATCGGCGCCAACGACAACGGCAGCAACATTCTTTGCACGCAATAGCGCTGCCACCATGCTGTCCAATACCAGCGTGGCCGGAAGTTTATCGTGCACCAACTCGTATGCGGTCAGGCGCGCGCCCTGATTGTACGGCCGCGTCTCCGTACAATAAACGTGTTCTGTAAAAAAGTAAAAATAAATCGTTAATAAAAGTGCACAACTAAATCTTATTTATTAAGGTATGTGTGTATATGGTACACGCCTATCTCCTACCCAACTTTTTTAGTTCGTGTAGCTGCCGTACAACACCCAGCGCCGTGCCGTAGCCTGCCGTGGCAAGTGAACCAGTGTTGCAGTGCGTCAGCACACGCACTGATCCCGCTGCCGACGATTCCTTTCCGGGCACACTACTGCGTTCGAGTATGACTGCGGCACCATTGGCACCAATCGCTTTATTGTCATCGATATCTTTTTGTAGCATTGCTTCGGTCGCTTCAAGGAATCTGCAAGGGTATTAAAAACAATAAACGGTTTAAATGTGCCTTTAAAAATTTTGCGAACAAAGTATGTATGTATATATGTATACCTCTTTTTCATGTCCTGCACCGTCACCAGTTCGTCCTTAGTTAAATCATTGGCTAGCGTAATCAACTCGTCGGCAGCAATTTTCATATTGACGGCTGTAGGACGTGCCGAAACTAAATAATTTAATTTGCCCTCGATCTCCTGACGCAATGACTTTTTTGAGTCAAATTCTTCGGGAAATATTTCGACGGCGAGCGAAAGGCAGCCCACAATTGCAATTGCAGGAGCACCGCGCACCTAAAATAAACAAACAAAATTTAATTATTCAATCTGTATTGTATTTTTTCAAAAGGATATTTTCTAAAAATAAAATATTCACAAGGTAATTTAATAAAAACATTTTTTTAAAACTTGCAGATAGATTCATTAAATAATTTACGTTTTCTTTCGTTTTCAATTAAAAAACTTTTGCGAATTTCGGAGAAACTTTGTTGTACTGTTCAAGTGGCTTTTCGAGATAGTAATCAAATGTAGATTCTGTGAGAGGCCAAGTCTTAAAAAAATAAAACCTTATTTGAACATTTCACGTGATCACACGCGATAATTGTGAACGCTTTAATTTCACTTTGCGTTGTGGATGAGTGAGACATTTTTATCTGTATTTATTTTGTTGGCCTACTACTCGTAAACCTGAGCAAGTAAAGTGCTACTCTTTGCATGTCGCATGTCGTCGCTTGTGTTTGACGCTGATTATGATGTACGAGTACGTATAAAATTCTATTTCAGACATAGAACCAAGACAAATGATGGACAGATTTTTATGTGTTTTTCGACTTCCCGCCTCTATCTTCATAGCCGCTCGGCGAATGCGCCACGATTGTAGTGTGACTTAAATTAAAAAGGGGCAAATTGCAAATTGTTTGGTATGAGTAATTAGTGGCCAAATTGATTATTTTAAATTGTCTGGGAACTTTTCTTGCAGTGAGCGACGCTCTTGGCTACCACTGCTATGGCCCATAGATGGCCCACGACGAGACGGTGCCAAAATAGTGATGATTTTTTTGGTGGTAATTTGTTAGAATTAAAATATTTTCGCTTCACAAATATATAACAAGCAAAAAAAATGCTCAACATTGATGTATGATGGCTTTAATTTTATTTTTAGGAATACAAAAATCACAAATTAATTATAGAATAGATATAAATTTAAATAAATTATTAAATTAAGAGAATTTTAAATGGTAGAAATGTCGTTCATCTGCATAGGCGTGTATACATAGGGAAGGAATTGGGATTAAATTAACTGCCTCCTTAAAAAGCTGTAAAACGAACATTTTTAAGTACCACAAAAATTTGTTTTTTTTTTAAAATTATCCATTCAATTTCTGATTGAAGATAAAAGTTAAAGTAAACATTAAAAAGATCTTTGCAGACTCTTATTTTATCGGAAATTTATAACAATTCGTAGACTTTCAAAATTAAATCTAAGCTACAGCATCCATCCCGTAACTCCTAAACGATTTTAGTTGTTACTCTGTTTTTGACCGCAAAAAATCTTCGAAGGTACAGTGCCCATAATTAGTTTTGAAAATTTTAAGAGAATATATTTGTTTGTTTAAAATATAAAATCTTATAACTTAAAATGAGCGAGCAACAGCTACCTAGACTTTCAGCTCGATAAGAGAAGATAAGAACAGAGTTTAATTTAAAATTGTTTAAGCTTAAAATTCTTTTCGATAAACATTTTTGTATTACCATTCTTTCATCCCCCTCTAGTTTACGAGCTTTATACGCCACTTCTCATATGAGTAATTGTTTCTTGCAATATTACAAAATAATGTTAAAGTGGATTCTTAGGCTGTTTAAATCATTGTTTGCAAATATTTTTATAAATTAGTACGAACAGACGATAAATTGAATGAGACGTTTGAGTAGCCTTTAATAGCACAGTATAAACAAATATTTTAAATTAGCACACAAATTGCAAATACTAATTGCCATTTAATAGAATCACCAACATTTTGTTATTTGTGTAAAATGTTTTTGTTTGTTCCTAATATCAATGAGGTTATAAAATATTTATTAACTTAGGGGTTAATTATGCTTACCTGCATTTTGTTGATAACCTTCCAGCCATCCTCGACGCCCTTCACTGACAGATATTTCGACTGCACCGGCAGCAATAACTGATCCAGAATATCCAATTTGCCCGCCGAATATTTTATGGATTGTAAACTCATTTTGTGCTTAAATATTTATGTTTGAGTGCGCCCGCAACTTTCAACTGCAAGCAAATGCACACAAGATTAATCAAACATTCGAAAACACTTTCAATAAAATACAATATATTTAAAAAAAAAAAAATCACAAATTACGCAAAAGAGACGAAAGAAAGAATTGCTCAATTTGTTTTTTCACCTTTTTCCGTTTTGGCGACTGTGCCAAAAGTTGCAAAAATAAAAACAACAACTAGAGAAACTAATTTCAAAATATAAATAAATAAAAAGAATTAAAAAAATCAACCGCCCCGTTCGTTCGTTGACGTTCGACAGAATCGATTCGCGTGAAATGGGAATGAAGTGCGACGGATACGCGTGAATGTCTAAATTTCTGACGCACCCATCTGTCAATGCTCGAAGAACACTGGCCAAAATTATCACTTTCACAAAATATTCAAACCAAAACTAACTTGAATTTAAATTTTCATGTTATCAATTTAATTTTTTTTGAACCTAAAACGTCACCGGTAAAGTAAAACGGTCTTGCTAAATAAAAATTTAAAAAAAAAATGAAGTATTACATCAAATGATTGCAAATAAAGTCTTCGTCGTACGGAATAAAAAAGCACGCCGAGCCCAACAACGCAACCAAATGTTCTGAATTTTCGAATTAAACTGAACTAAATGAATGGACGCCGCAAACCATTTTGAGCATCCCAAAATTCTGTCGAAATATTTTAGAATTTATCGTTTAGCAGTAGAGCAGCTTCGCAACTCAACACGTTCAACGAGATAACACTTGGTTGATTACCCTCCGTTCGCAGGAAAATAGTTTCTAATGAATGCTAGTGAGTGAGTCTCTTAAGCAGCGATAAGCTGCTAAAGAGTATCGTACAGAGATTAGTCTATCGTTTGTTGTCAACTCTAATGAGCAACAGATTTGGGTCTCATAGTAGGAAAATAAACTCAGTGATTTGAAAACAAAATTACAAGTTCTAAAAACTTGCAGGTTCTTTGTTTGTATTTTATCTCTTGAAAATTTAAAATTTTATTTTATATTAAAAACCTATTAGAAAAACACAAAAAACTGTTCTCATTTTTAAGAAAACTGTTCTCATTTTTTAAGAATTATTTCTCTGCTTCAAAAAATACAAAAGTCAAATAAACTGCCAAAACAAAATTGGATTTAAGATTTTTGGAATTGTCGGTACTTTAAAAAAAAAATTAAAACAAGAGGCGACATAAAAACTAAGTTTGAATTAATACCAAGAACATTTAAAGCTTTAAGAGGTAGTAATAATAAAGTGTCTATGGAACTGTTTGTTTGATTTCATAACAAAAGTTATACCAAGTTTCTGTTCGTATTGATTGATGTTGTTATTATATTTTTTGTGATTAATTCTGTTAGGACTATGTACTCGTAGGAGCAGTTCGTCAATTATTAGATCTTTTTGTTTTGAACACAACCCCACAAAAGACCTTATCTTGGGATTCAAATGTGTTTTATAAGCAGAAACACTTTCCAACGCTTGCCCTTGACAACGTGACAGAATAAAAGATTACGCCGTGACATTGCATGTTTCTGTACAAGGAAATACATATGTACTTTAAATAAACATGAAACATTTTTACATATATATAATAAATCACAATTATAGTAGGTATTTGTTTATGTATATGTAATTGATGTTTATAAAAGAAAGCTATATTTGAATTAGCACAGGATTCATTGCAATATTTGAATTATTGTGTAACAAAATCTTATCTACATATATACATATGTATGTACATGCGTACCTATTTAATTAATTTGACAATTTGAGTTATTAAAAACCCAACATTTTTAATAATGTAAATTGCGACAAAATTAAAAGCTAAATAAATAATGAATGAAGAAAATAAGAGCATCAAATTGCCAAAAGTGCCAATTAAATGTAAACCATTAATTTTACACAGTTGTTTTTGGTTCGAGAGGGTTGGTAGTGGAGAACGGAAGCGGTGGCGGCGGCGACAGAGAGGAATCAACTGGTGTTTTACACGCGTTGGCGCCTGGCTAAGTGCCAACGGGTGGGAAGTGGTGGACGTACACTCAATGACAATTTTTAAATGGCAGTGGGAGTGGCGTCATTGCCGGCAGTCGACGGTAATGTAAGGATACGAAATTGAAAAATAACCATGCACATGTAGATTTGTAGATTTTGTTAAAAATTCTGCGATATGACGACTTCGAAACAATTCTGGTTTTGTTGGTGATTGGCGTTTGGTTATGTTTCCACTTACCTTTGTCTAAAGTGCAAAAACTAAGCTGTAATATGTTATCCACTTTTTTCTTAAATAAAATAAAAAAACAAAATATCGAACCAGAGCAGAAAGCCGGCTGGAAAAACTCGGCGGTGAGAAGCCGGCCAAAATGATCGGCGATGGCTGAAAACCGACTAAGTCAATTTATTTCTTGCGCCGGCGGCGGCTGAAAAACGTTTGTAACCAGTAAATTTCGTGACATTTTACGGCGCTCCGAATTTTAGATGTTTGACATTTTTGGCAGCTGCTAAATTTTCTGTTCGTATTTGAGAACGCGCAGATAGAAAGTTCTATTTGGAGTGAAAAACAGCTGACAGACAGCGAAGGAAATTTAGGCAATACGCGAAGCATAAATTTTTGTTTTAAATTAATAAGTAGAGAGACGCGGTTTGATTGCCGCTTTTTTTTACGGTTCATTCTTTTGTTTATATATTAATTATCAATATCTAGTTCAATCCAAAGTAGAGTAAAATCGAATAATTTGTTCTATTTGCGCGTCCCTTTACATTTATCAGCTCCGTCACTCACTGTTGCCAACACTTATAAAAAAAAGTAAACTCAGGGGCGCTAGTAAACACCAAGAATAAAAAATTATCGCATTTGGTTTTTGTTTACAAAATTAATTTTAATGCTGCTTGTTTACTTTTAAAAGTCCTAACGCTCCTAAATTGTAGCGATAAATAGATAATATATGTTCATTTGATTGTACATAATTAAATACTGAAGCTAAAAATGACGGAAGAATTCTATCCACGCTTGGAAGCACTTTGTCGTTTGTGCCTTAAAGAGGACATCGACGAATCTGGTCCGGTGGAAATTTTTCCAAGCGCTGCTGCTGCGGTGGAAACCATCTCCATTCCAATGAGAATAATGGCCTGTGCTGCCCTGGAGGTGAGTTATTTTTATTATTTGTATAACTTTTTCTTCAGATTGAATTTTTATAATGTGAATTGTTGAATCATTTTAAAGGTGCAACCAAGCGATGGACTGCCAAAGTCTATTTGCACAGAATGCCGCTATCAGCTTGAAAAGTCCTACTATTTCCGGAAAAGAAGTCAGGCGACGGACACCAAATTGCGCAAACACATTCGCCTGATCAGTTTGGGAAAAAAGAGTCGCATTTTTGCCAAGCCAGATCCGGATGATGAAGATGACGACGAAGAATTGGAGTTTGTCGATTCGCTGAGTTTCTTAAAGGTACACGATGATCGCCGCATCGCAGAAGAAGAACACAAGCAAAATGAAATGAAGAATCTTGAATCAAAAGTACGTGAATGCCAACAATTAGCAAATAGGCGCCGTGAAGAAATTGCCGCAGAGGTGCGAGAAGAGATTCGCACCACTGTGGTCGCCGAATTAAAAGAAGAATTGCGCCAGGAAGTGAGTGAAGATGTTAAGTGCGAACTGCGTGTTGAATTGGCGCGTGAATGCATAGATCTGGCAAAGAAGGAGCTGCGGGAGGAGATTAAGGAAGACTGTCATCAGCAAGAGAAGGCACAGCTGCTCAATGAGTTGGAAGAGTTTTGGATCTCGAAGCGACAGGCTTCTGTACAGTTCGTCGTCGAATTGGACAAATCTCCTTATATAAAGAAAAACGTGAAAGAATCCATAGCGAAGCCGAAAAAAACATTGAAAAGGCTTTCAACATCACAACCAGAAAGTCTTTTGCTTTCAAAACAAAAATATAAACCGGAAATCACGATGTCAACAAATAAACTCGTTATGTCCTCACTGGCCAACGCCGAAAATATAGAAAAACAGCCTAAGTCTTTGGCCTACCAAGTAACGCTGTCGTCGGAAACTCCTGACGTTGAACAATTAACAGAAACCGAATCGAATTTCTATATATTAGGTTCAGAAGATGAAAATAATCTCGAGCAGACAAATGCAGAAGCTGACGAAGAACAGGAAGAGCAACATGCTTTAATAGCAAAAGCGGAGGAACAGCCAGAAGAAGACGAAGCAATTTGTATCAGTGATGATACCGAAAATTTTCGCTTAGCTGCCTCGGATAATATACATACAGAAACGACATCATACCAGAGTTAGTTTTGTTTTGTGTTTAAAATACCTAACATTTAAGTTATCATTTTTTTTTTTTTAATAATAATATTTTAATGTAAATAACCAAAATGTATTGGATTCCTCTATTTCCAGTCGAAGACAATGGCGAAATTCAATTTTTCAAAAAGGAGGATAACAAATCGATCGAACATTCTGGCGACGAGGAAGAGGACGATGAGGAAGATGAAATGTCTCATAGAGAAGATAATGTAGATAATATGGTATTAAATTTTAATAATGACAACGTAGAATCGGAAGATAATATTGAACTGATTGAGTTTGTAAGCATGGACAAAACGGTAAGCACCAACCTTGAAATGATTCGCAAATCTTAACATTTATAATTAAGAAAATTATCATATGTTTGTTTCTCCTATTTTAGAATTCTGAAGCATTGGCCGATGATAACGATGCAGAGGAGCCATCATCGCTTGTGCACATAAAAAAGACAAGAAGCAGTTCATCAAACGAGACTTTTAACATCTCAAACAAAAAGATCCGAACTGCTGCTGCGTTAGTTTCAAATTTGACACAAACAAGCACTGCTGCTGCAATTGAAATACGAACCACAGACACGCCGAAGAACTTCGCATGCATCACATGTCCTCAACGTTTCTCAATGAGAAGTTCACTGCTGCGACATCAACGCACGCATAAGAAAACAGAAGAAAATGGTGAAACGCACATGTGCCCCAACTGTTCTATATATCTTTCGTGTCGCTCGGCGTTGCGACGCCATATGCTAATACACAGCGGAACGAAAGAATTTGTCTGCGATCAGTGCGACAAATCGTTTGTGCAACGGGAAGTACTCAAGCGCCATATGAAGACGCACACAGGCGAACGACCGTTTCCATGCCCGCACTGCGATCGGAGATATACGCAAAAAGTAAATCTTTCGCAACACATTAATTTATATCATATGGATGTGCCTATTTTGCTGCATACGTGTCACCTCTGCCCGAAGCGTTTTAATCATGCATCAGGTTTAAGTCGTCATTTGGCGTCGCATTCTGGTGTTGCGTATCAGTGCACTGAATGCGATCGCACTTTTGGCGATCGTTCATCGGTGAAGCGGCACATCGCTAATATACACGGTAACAAATCGGCTGAAAAGACTTGTCTCGAGAATCTGGTCGACCCGGTGACGACAACGGATTCAGCAAAAAGGTAGACAAATAAATATGAGGCCGATTGTTTCTAAAAATTAATATGTTTTAGAACATCAAATTTGTCAATGTTCATCTGTGAAGTTTTTATGTTAATGTTTAAAGATAGTTAGTAATTTTCATACTAAAAGTCTTGTCTGCAAACATGTTTTTTGTACAACTTCATAAAATCCTATTATTACAGAAGGTATATTTTATTCGACATATTTTTTTAACAATAAATAAAAAGTAGAGCAGTTTTACTTACTATATCTTTAAAATACAGCCAAAAGTTGAGAACAATGTATTTTTGTAATAAAAGAAGTCTGCAAAATAAGTTTAAAAATCATTTGAATTTTTGTCGGAAATGCTAGACTTCATCTGGTGTTTCTTCATTACTGGTAATGATAGCTTAAGTTATAGCCTATTCAAATATATTTTTTATTTAAAAAAACTATTAACTGTTTCATTCTTAAAATTATAGTTAAGGTTTCATTTCAAAAGAGTTATCGTATTTTAACGGCCAACTTCCAATACCCTCCTCCCGAAAAACGTAGTTTTTTTTTTAAAGAAAAAAACGAACACTAACTTTTAAAATTTAAATATTAAAGAAATATGCAACAATGTATTTTTGTAACATAGTACAATTATTTCTGTTTATTACACAATAATTTATAAATTTGAGATATCGTTTAAATACAAATTGTATCCAATAGAAGAGAACCTAATTTAAGTAAACAATCATTAAATAAAGTTATTTTTGTTTTACTTAATAGCATATGTATAAATAGGGTTTAACATAATCGTTCGTTATAGAATGTTTTAAACAATACTTGAGTTCTGTTGTTAAACAAAATACACATTCTTTAAATAAGAATCGTAAGCAAAATATATAAAAAAAAACACTAACAAAAAACATACGAAATGCGCAGACTTAATGTAATATCATGTATATATAATAATTTGTATATGCACAACAAATGCTAAATAACAAGAAATGAGATTTCGTAGGAGCAGCAAACAAACCGTAACAATTTTTCAACAATTAAAACAGAATTTTTTAAAAATTAATTTTGACACTTTATCATTTTACAATTTGTTGATTAACAATTATAGCTACTTTTGCATATATGTATGTATTTATGTATATATGTATTCTTTATGTATAAAATATGTTTAAGAGTTTGCGCTCGATTTTGAAGACATAATAAAAACGTTCTGTATGCAAACACACTAAAAAAATATTCAAAAAACCAAATGCGTATCAAAACTGCAGCACTTTACGTATATTGTGTATTTGCCATGGTGGTGCTTCCTCTTGTTTGCATCATAACCAGCAGTTGGGCCATTGTCATCGTCTTCGTTTACTTAACTTCGACTTGATCGCATCGCTTGTGCATTAATAAGCTCGCCGTTTTATACTAATCGGAATTGGTGAGGGAAGAACGTTGCGATTCTAGCGTATTTGAATCGGTGCGGTTGCGCAACATGCGCGGCTGACTTGAGGCAAAATTGGAAAAGTCCTTCATGACATCCTTGTATGTTTCATCTTCACCGTTTCCTTCGTCATTTAGGCCGATTTCATCATTAAGCCGTGTCAGACGTAATCTAAAAATTTCCATTCAAAACAATTCGTTTAAAACTCTGTACTTTAAAATTAGATTGCTTTTTTAGCGTAGAGATATAATATACACATTCAAATTATGTGATTCTTACAGTGTCACAATATCGGCATTGCGTTGATCCACCGCAATGTCGAGCGGCTTTTTTCCATCGTTAGATTCGGTGTCGTATTTCGCCTTGTGCTTCAGCAGCAAATATACCTGCGCAATATAACCCTTTGCGGTGGATATGTGAAGAGCAGTATAGCCTAACTCGTCGACGGTGTCAATGGGCACACCATTTAACAGCAGATACTCGCACGCCATCACCGAGCCCTGTTCAAAAGAAGTCTTATTTAAATATATAACAAATTTAAAATTTTCTTCAATACATACCGACAACACTGCCTGATGCAAATACGTGCGATTCTGGTCGTTTGTGTTCTTCCAGTGCTTGTCTGCACCCAATGCAAACGCCATACACATTACGGGCAGATTGTGCACTGCCGACGCTTTGTATAGCATGAGATTCGCGTCCAGCTTTGAGAAGGGCACCTCATCGATCACTTCTGGTTGGGCGTCATCATCAATTTCTCCCTCGGTGGATTCTTGATCGGAACCAAGTATGCCGGGTGTCTCGTACGACTCTAGTTGCAAATTGTCGCCGATAACGAGTAGATCCTCGCGTGATATCGATAACGACATCGAGGGAATGTTAATCGACTCGTCGTCGGAGTCATGGTTCTGATCGCCTTCCTCCTGATCGAGCGCTGGCTCATCTTCTTCCGACTTCGAGCTGGAACGATGGCGCCGTTGATTTCGTTGACGCTGACGACGACGGCGAAATTTTTTTACAGCCCATTTACGTGCACCCAGCGATAGCGTGTTAGGCGCTGTCGTAAATATGGAAGTGGAGCCGCCAAGTACACTTTTCGAGAGTGACGACTCTAGACTGCCGCCATCACCAGCGCCGCCACCGCCACTGTCAATCGACAGCACCTCTGCAGTTTCACTGCAGAGCAGATGGTCGTGAGGTTTGGGCATAGCAACCACAAAACGCTTTTCCACATATTTTGCCTTAATCCACGCCTCGCGTACACTGATGTCACAATTCTCTGTTGCAGCCTTTAGTTCACACTGTTCACCAATGCGCGCTTCATAGATACGGTTGACCACCTCGTTACCCAGCTCCATCATTACTTTGACGTTTTCCGTTTCCCATGCATCCAACGTCAAGGAACGAACTTTGCTGTAGTGCACGCCAAGACTACGATGTACACCGGAGCATTCGATACAGAGCGTTATGCCCAAATTGATGGAAGCCCAACGAGGATCGACGCCACGGCAATCGCAGCATTGTGAATTGCCGGGTATTTTCAAAAATTGCTCCCAGTGGCTGTGTGGACAAAATGTATTTTTTTTTTGCAATCTTATTTATACAATTTTTTTAATCATTTATGAATCTTTACTTACATCTTTCGCTTTGCATTTAACGCATTTGCGGCCAGTGAAGACTGTGGTCGGGAGTTCTGGCTGTCGTGTTGAATGGCCGCACCAATGCTGCGCTGCAGCGCCGATATCCACATGGCCAGCATGTCTGCAGAGTCGGCTTGAAGTATGTGCGATCTGCAAAAATAACAATATTTCAATTGGATACAGCACAGCAGCAGCAAATATAAAAGAAACTCACTTGGTTGGCGAAATCACTTCGAAGCAAAAACGACGATCACCATCGTTTACCGGACGCACCGTACAAATGCGTAGATCCTCTTCCATGACAGAGAACGAATCCTCGTTGCAACGTTTTCTGCAATGCGAATCCAAATCACTTCAGCGATTACAAACAAAAACAACAACGGACGATACGATACGATACAACATAAAACGCACAAAATTAGAGAACGAACGAAGGAACGCAAAGCAAAACAAGCAAAAAGGATAAATTTGTTACTCAATAAAAAAGCATGCAAAGTCGAATTATCGAAATAAAATTTAATCAAAAGCAAGGCAATTAAATTTTTATTTATATTGTTTTTGTTTTGCTATTAAAAATTAGAACACAAAACCATCAGAAACTTAAATTATACCTGTAAACCAATTGATTATCGCTAAGGTAGAACCAACGCCGGCACCATGTCTTGAAGCCTTTCGACTTCTTTTTGAAGAGATAGCCCTCAATTTTGTTGGATGTGCTGTTCGTATTCGTATCACTAAAGCTGTTCACACTCATGTGTCGATTTTGCATGACTTTCTCCAATTGCTGATAGTCGCCTCGCAAACAGTTCAGATCTTCGGTGATGTTCTTAAAGAACTCATCGAAATCATTGCATAAATCGAAACCTTGATGGTAGTAAATGACGCACGCTTGATAATAGTCCAGTAGCTGTCATTGAATTCCAATATATAAATTATATATATGAATAAAAAAAACAATAGAAAGGCAATAGTAAAACGGACATACAAATACAAAATTAATCTAACTCACCGTTGATAAAATCGATGGAACTTTACGCGATTGTACCAGCGTTATGTAGTTGACATAGTCCAAAGCCGTATGCTGAAAACATGACTTTGTTGCCGAGAGTATATTGGCAGCCTCCTGCACTTCCTGCGGACGATTTTTGCTTGCCTAGAGAACGACATGAACATGAATAACAATAGAAACACATAATTGAAATGAATAATTGAAATTTTTTAATCAATAAAATAAAAACAAAGACTACTTACTTGGGCGTTTTTGATCAGTGCGCTGTCATAGCCCTCGGAGACTTTTAAAAAGTGTCCTTTGTAGTCTTTTACTTGATTAATATCGTCCTTGACGAAAACGCTAAGATTTTTTAAAACAGTGCGACTAGCTTGATCCAAAAGAATGGTGTGAAATTTGTTCATTTCCTAAAGAAAAATACAAAATCAGTTATAAATAAAGCAATTAATTAAATTCAATCGAAAAATTTAAAAGCGTACTGCTTCGCAAACGAACCTGAAAGCAGTGTATCAGCTTTCCCAATGCATTGTGCGCATTTTTATTATCGGCAAAATGCTGCTGCAAGTCCCACAAGGACATGGCAAAAGCGCTGAGCGAAAATACAACAAAAACAATCAGTTTATACATTTGTGGCGTAATACGAAACTTAATACATAAATAAACAAATGAAATATAATTATGAATCACCGCAGGGCTGTATAAACCAATCAATGTTACATTTGAAATATTCTTAATTGTAATAAATCCATTAAATTTATTTCTTATTATTTATATTATTAATAAGTAAATTTAATAGGCATACACTATATTTCGCTTATATATACAATTTTTCGATAAAGTTAATTTATTAATAGCAAAATTAACTTTTAATAAATTTCTTTTTGCATAGTTTAAATGGTTTAATAATCGAAACAAATAACAAAATTGTCCGTACATTAATTTCATAGAATATACACAAATTTGATTGAACATTATTATAACATTTTAATTTTTTTTCTTGTTCGGCCCTGATAATCTTATACATACCTCTGATTTTTTATGTACTCCTTGCCCGAGTCTACGGCGACATTACAAAGTTTGAGTATCTTCTCGAGGCGCTGTTCCAAGTGTTCAATATCGGTTTCCTCCTTTGAAATGAATTGCCTGCAAAAAGAAGAGGACAACAAAAAAACATTATAAGAAAAGTTATTATTTAATGAGGCGAAATTTAAGTAAAGCAAAACAAAATCAAGTAAAAAATGTCACAAAAACAAAAATAACGTCAAGTGTGCGCAATCACTGTCGCGAGCGATTACCGCTCAAATGAGGCGAAAGGAGTGAAACATGTTCTGAAAGCTTCATTAATCGCACACGATTCTTTTTGTTGTTGTTTATGTTCGCTTTAAAATTTATGCATAATCAACAAACATCGAAACAAGAATTTAGATAAGTAGCGCGTATGTGTGTGTTTCTTATGAAAGAGTTTCTCAAAAACAAATCAAAATCCGCGATTCTTTTTAAATACTAAACACACACATACAACCGTATGTAATTGTTATTTTATTTGTATCTAAATGTATTGACAACATGAGATAAGAAAGTGATGGGAGAGGGACCAGTTTAAAAAGCTATTTACTTAAAAGGTTTACAAAAATCCCAATCAGCTCTAATTGATGCCGAAAATACGTCAATAGGACATATGACACATACATATGTATTTAATTCTACTCCAGTATCTCGCTCGGGCATTATGTCTATATTTATTATCGCATAAAATGTTTGATTAAATGAAAATATCAAATGCAAGATGTCGAGAGATAAAAATATAACTTGGGCCACTTTAATCCCCTTCAATGGTAATATAAGCAACTGTATAAATATCAGAATATTATTTAAAATAATTGAAAATGTAAAAAGTGGCAACTAACGTACCTTAACTAATGTATGGGTATGGAAGTGTTAGATAGTATTCAAAGAGAAAGAAATGTCGAAAAACTTAGCTATAACCACACAACGCTCTAGCACGGATCGACCGTAGGGTATATTGAGTTTGGTCTTCCATTTGAAATGTCAATAAGGGGCGTAGGTATGAATTCATATATAAAACTTAACAATGATCCTTTGCCTGTCCTTTCGACTTATTGAGCACTCACACCATTAGTTTAGGAGAAATTGACTTATGATTTGGATTATATGCTTGACAGGTGCAAGTTAAGTTCTATGATGAATAAATCAAACAAAAAATACTACCACACAAACGAACTCCCCCTTTTTGCAGTAAATAATTAAGTTAATATTTTAACATAAATTAAAAAACTATAATAATAAAAAAAATATTATTATTGTAAAAGCTCCGATCCTTAATACTTCAGATTAGCCCAAAGTGCTGCTCGATTATTGTGGATCTTTCAAGAGTATTGATTCCCTAGTAATACAAATTATTTGTTGTATTAAAACTTTGTTTTTAATGTGTGTTTAAGACTTTTAAAACGTCAATCCGACTTCAAAATTAATTTTAACAACTTACACATGCAAAACTAGAAATACATTTAATTATATTAACAAATTTCAACAGCGACACTAAACGGCAAATTATTAAATAATGCAAATGAGCTGAGTGGAAAAACAAACTGAATTCATACTTTTTTTTATCTGATTCTTAGCAAATATTTGCAACAGTTCCGCTTCTCAACGACGGAGCGGCACCAACTAACAACAACAGAAATTAACAAAAGTAGCAATTACGAAATTTTTAACATTAAAAAAAACAATGCAAAATAATTGATTTTTATTTTATTTTTGTTGTAAAATTATTTTTGCTGGAATTCGACGATGATTAAGCGACGACAACAGCAACAAAAGCAGCACCAGTCATGGCAGAAATGTGGGGCGGGGGTAACAGCTAAACTCACAACTCCCTCCGCTCAACACTCACAACCAAGTCAAAACAGAGAGAGGTGAGATCCACGACGACAACTTTGCTTCCGGAAATGTCGTAAAAAATTATTGATGACGACAACAAAAACAATAAAATATATAAAGATTGCACATTAGAAACGGAACCAAAAGAAAAGGGGCGTTGCTCGCTGCTGTGGCGACGACATTCGATTTGTGTATGGAACTGCAAAGCCTCCAATACCCCCTCGACTAAAATCATTAATTTTTTCTTCATTGTGCTCAACAGCAGGAGCAGTGGAGCACTTACCTGAATCGCGGCGAATCCTTGAGGCACTCCTCAAATTCGATCGTAGACTTCATGACTATGATTTTGTAATTTCCTTTGCCAACAGCAGTTCCCTCTTCCTTTTTGGCACTTTTTGCAGCAGCAGCAGCAAAAGTAAATTGGTCAGTTGTATTTTTCAGCTGTTGCTTCTTCTTTTGTTCGTTTCCGTTTCATGCAATTTGGAATATATTTTAATTTATTTACACTTTAGTCACGATACGCATTTTTGTTTGTTTATGTTTGTTAGTAAGTTTATACTTAAACTAAACTTTTTAATTTTTTTAAATTAATTTAAGGAAATTTAAACTCTTTTCAACAATAAAAAGATAAACGCACTTTCACCGACTAGTGTTGGGAAAATCGACTTCGCTTTCTATCGAAAATCGATTTTGAGTAAGAAAATCCGATTTTTTCGTAATCGACTTTTAAGGTACCATATTCGATTAGAATCGATTTCTGCCCTCGACTATGGTCGAAAAACGTAAGTCACTTTTAATTATTCTAAAACAAACGGTAAATAAACGTTTTAATATTTTTTCACAAATTTTCGGAAAAATTGCTCTAAGTGGAATTTGAAAGTATTTTAATAAAACCAGTAATAAGAAGGCCCAATGCTGCCTGTGTTCGACAGAATTGGCTTGTTGCGGGAGCACGAGTAGTTTTAGTAACCATTTAAAATCGCTGTATCAAGTATATATATATATATATATATATATATATATATATATATATATATATATATATATATATATATATATATATATATATATATATATATATATATATATATATATATATATATATATATATATATATATATATATATATATATATTGGTTTTTTCAACGATTTTTGATTTCATGCTGCAGAAAAATCATTAATAAATTGCTGCTGACCACTTTCAAAAATGAAGATCTGATTTTTTAAATTGTTTTTAACATATCCGGCCCGCAATCTTTCAGTATTAATCCTTTATAACAAAGTATATATAAATCCATTATTTATGAGTATAAAAATTTATAACAATTTGAATTTAAAAAAATAGTTTTCGTGCATCTTGAAAAATTGAACAGCTGTTTAATTAATTACCATACCATTCTCACCCTTCGTTTAACCAACAACAAATATATTGAGGTGAACTCAATCAATGAATTGATGGCCGTATGCTTCACATTTATATTCTTTCCACTTCTATCTTCTTTGTTTCTTGCGTCTCTGTTTTGTGGTGCTCAATTATCAGTTTTCGGTTTAAATTCGGTCGGAAAATGTAATTTTCATTTCTTGTTTTTGTAAAAAAAATTTACTGATCAATTAAAATAAACAAATAAGCAAATAAAATAAACAATACGACGCAGTCAAAGGAAATTCGAACAGGTGCAGAGGCACGAAGAAGATTATCGGTATTGGAATCGGCCATCAAAACCAACCCAAAGAACAAAAGAAAAATTCTCAATTAGAAAAAAAAATAAAAAGAGGTTGTTCCAGGAAATAAAACAGGCGGTGCTCCGTAAATATAAGTGGACATTTTTGTTACCGATTTTAAATACAATTTAAAAATTTTGTTCGTAATAAAAACAGAAGTACGAACGACGTCTCTTTCCTTCTTTTTGTTCTTCTGGATCTGTGTTTGTGCTTAATTTGCATGCAATTTACGTCACAAACATTTGACAAGGCAATTAAAAAAATTAAAAATAAAAAAAACAACACGCAACTAAACAAAGATTTCGCACGCAGAGGACATCGACACTTTCTGAAGAAACGCCCCTCCCACCGTGACACGGCCAAAACTATGTGGAAGTGCCACAAATGCGGAAAACCCGTCTATTTCGGTATGAATTTAGATGTTTTGGAATAAAGTTTGTTGTATGTACTTTTATGTTCTTCCTATTCTTTCAAAGCGGAACGCAAGCAGTCGCTGGGCTACGATTGGCATCCAGAATGTCTGCGCTGTGAGGAATGCGGCAAGCGCCTTAATCCGGGCCAACATGCTGAGGTGTGTTCGCTTTGTTTCTATAAATTATAAATTTAATGAATCTTGTTGTCCGTCACTGTCTAGCATAAAGGAGTGCCTTATTGTCATGTGCCCTGCTATGGCGCCCTCTTCGGACCGCAACTGTTTGGACATGGCACTCGCGTCGAGTCGCATAAGAGTTTTGGCGTAAAAGGAGCTCAACGTCCCGGGACGGCTGCGACCAACAATGGCCCACCTCTGCCACGCGATCACATGGAATCAAAACTTAAGGTATTAAAATGTACAAGTTAATTTGCTTTGAACTTTCAGCCGGGTCTCGACGAAGTAACTGAAAACAAAAATTATTAATTTGTAAGTTTAAATATTTTAATTATGCTATTTAATTAGGTTTACAACCAATTTTACGACAATAAAAGCATGGAAATTCGAAGTCGCGAGGTAAACAACAGACTTATACTGGAAGGTGCTTTACGTGTGTATTGGGGTGTACAGGGCATGATCCATTTAAAAGAAGACGACGACCAGCGCACTTTCGTGGTACGCAAGCGCAACTCGTGTCGCGTCTCAAAGGCAGCTGATGTAAGTTTTTAATATTTTACTTTCGTTTTATTTGGTTATGTGCGGTTTTTTGAATTTATTAAACTTTTTTTTAATGCTTTTAAAATTTTTGGAATTATGGTCTTTTGGTATTAAACGCTTTATATATATTTGCGTTTTTAGGACAGCACCTCGGACAAAGAGAACGAGGTAAGTGAATCGCTTGATGCGCCAACTACGACCACCAGCGAAGTCGATGGTCTCTCCACGGATATTTCTCTCTCGGAAAGCATGACCTTCGATTCGTGCAGCCTTAATGAATATCCGATTTCGGAGCTACCAACAACTCCTGAAGATGCTTCAGCTACAACAACGGGTGCAAGTGAGTTATTGTCAAATGGGGGTGATGGCAATGGCGGCGCTGTTGCTGAAGAAACTGATGATGCCACTGAGTCTTCGAGCACTTTGTGCGGCGGTGGCGGTGGCTCTGAAACGACCATAACAACTGCGTCCACTAGTTGTGTTTCGTCAACATTGCCCTCGAAATTAGAAAAGTTGGAACAGTTGGATTGGGATGAAATCGATGATTTATTACAGGTAAAGTCCCTTCTTCGAGTCCGTTTAAGACTTAGTAATGGTTATTTTTCATTGATTAAATTCAATTAAATAAAATTTTGTAGGTTGAACGTCGTCATAGCGAAAAGGACAAGAACTATGAAACTATGCCTGTAAAACTTCCCTCATCATCGTCTCAATCCTCCTCCAGCGACAGTTCACCAACAAAAACAATTTCGGCGCAAAACAGCACCGACAACGAGGTGGTTTCACCCACCACACCCACTTCTGCTGCTACGACCACTAACAGCAGCAGCAGCACCAGCAGCGGCAGCAATCCATCTTCCACTTCCACAACGACATCTTCTGACAACTTTATTACCGCCACCGCGTCATTAACAACAACAACAGCAGCGACCACAACAACAAACGACAACACAACAACAGGAACCAAAACAACTACTCTTGGCGACGATGACGCTGATGAAAACTACGAAACTTCGGACGACGCCACGCTTAAACCAATGGACTACGAGGATTTTAAACGTAGCGTCCATCAGGATTACGTCAACGGCGCCAACGATTTTCAATCACCTAACGCTGATACACTTAAGCGCAATCAGCCGATCGATCCCTCGCGTATACATGATTCTCTCAAGTTGTATGGCGAGAATCATCCGATGAGCAAAAGTTTCAATTGCGAACACGCACTGCGTTCTATCGACCCGACGCTCATAAACGATACGCTTAGCATCAAGAGCGGCGACAATCCACACTCGGTCCAACGTATGTACGCGCTGCAAAAGAGTGGTTCTGCTACTGCAACCGCTGGTGGTCACAATCTTTCGCCATATTATCGCGGTGCAGGTGGGCGGCATATTTTCGAAAAGGGCATCAATCGCTCTAAATCGGGTCCATCGTGTTTTGACTACTCGGATGACGATAGCGATGACGGCGATGACTCAACACTAAAGCAGCACCATCGTTCAGCGACAATTCGACGAAGCGATGTGCCACAGCGTTATGTGCAAATCAATATGAACTGTTATCCGCCAAAGGAGAAAGGTGGTAGTGGTGGTGGCGCCAGCGAGTGTGAATCTAGTCGCACAGATGCGCCGTCGATTACCAACAGCGGTGCTGTTGGCGGCGATGAACTGACCCAAACCGAGACATTGTTTACGGCAAGTGGCGGTGGCGATGGTCACGGTGTTAATGCTGCTGATATTACCGATCAGGATGGCGAACAGCCGCTGCATGTCACCGAAGATGGTGTGGTGTTGCGTCGACCGCCGCGTACTGGTGCCGCTGCTATAAAGCGTAGAAGCGGCAACAGAAGGTCTGCAATCAAGTCTTTCTAGATGTTTATCTTAAATCTAAAAATTTTTTTTGGTTGTTTTAAGGTCTCGTACGAAGCTGAAGCGTCGCTGTTCGATCAATGGACACTTTTACAATCGCGAAACGTCCTTTTTTACTCCTCCCTATGGCTCGCAAATGTCTGTTTGGGTCTCATCGCTGGTGACCACGCAGGAAGTTATTAATTTGGTGCTTGAAAAATATAAAGTCGACAGTCCGGCGCAAAATTTCACACTGTTCATTATACGCGACAATGGCGAACAGAAGCGTCTAAAGGACAATGACTACCCGCTGATAACACGGGTGATGCTGGGTCCGCACGAGGATGTGGCGCGTCTTTTTCTCGTTGATGCAAGAAAAACTGATGAAATAAGGTGGGATCTCATGAGATTTTAGATATTTTAATTCTCTTTAATATTAAATATTGAATTTTGTTTGCAGCAATGAAGTTGCTCAATTTTTAAACCTATCCCTACCAGAGTGCCGTGCAATTTTAGAACGTTATGATCAAGAACTGGAACGTGAAGTTACCAAAATCAAAGATAAGTAAGTGCGATCACTCTCGTTTGAACGAAAACAAAACACACTAAAATAACTATTTAATTTAAAACTTATATCGATTTTTCAGATATGCAGACTTGCGTCGTCGTATTGTCGGTCGTATGGAATCTCTTAAGGTTCATTTATAGGTTGAACCATTTTCCAATCTCCTTATTTGTTTAAACACAAAACGTATTTGAGAATTTTGTCCTTCTTTGAATATTTTAAAAATCAGTTTTGCACTTCAGTAATCATCCAATTTCATTTAGATTCTAACATTTTGCAAAACTGAAGCTCATTCTTTATTAGTTGCCATTGAACAATTTTTAGTTTAGTTCTCTTTTTTTAAATAAAAATACAAATATGAAAATTACTACAAATTCTGTAGTATCCAAAAAAGAAAAATAAAACAAAACAGAGAAGAGAAGAAAAGAAAAGAAGCAACCAAAAGTATTTTAAAAACAATCCATTGTATTTCGATTATATGGTCAAATAGCGCTAATGTTTAAATATTGAGAATTTTATAAATAAAAAAAGATTTTGTAAGAAGAAAAAAGTTTTTAATAAAAAGAATTCAGCAATTGTTTGGTTGGTAACAAAATTCAGTTAAATTTTTTTACGAGACTTAAAAAAAAGATGTTTTGTAATTTAAAAAAAAAAATTGTTATTATCTCCCTCCCTCCCTCCCTCCCTTTCTTTTATTGAATTTCTGTCAATCAATCATTACCAAGACTTGTATTAACCAAAAATTTTATGATTTGTTTATGTTAAGTTCAAATATTTTTCTTTTGCAGTTTTGTTTTGTTGAATTTGTTTGTGCATTATTTACGAACAAATAAAAAAACAAAACTACATTATTAAACGCTGTAAAACATAAAATTTTACAAAACAAAAATTATATTTAGCAACCAGTTCCAATACATTTACATACATATATTGTATTAAACAATTTCTGAAAACCCTTTTTAAAAACAACACAAAAGCAATTAATTATTGTTACGATTGAGCATTCTTGTTGGTTGAAATATCATTGATATCAAATAAAGATGAACATTTTTGAACAGATTTAAATACGTTTTTTGTATTCACATTCTCTTTCATTGTATGTATTTTCCTGACTTCAATCTCCTAAGCACAATGCAAGACACAACAGATCTACGGCCACAAAAACAAATTTCACAAATCCCGGCACTTTTATAAAAGCGGCGCGATTTTTTCTCAACTAAAAATTAATTGCAACGACTCAAAAGATCGGCATATATAGAAAATTAAGCTACTCCTTCCTTGGAACAGATACTAAAATAATAACCGATGGAGGATAAATGATATTACACAAATTTTAAATCTCTTCAATACGAAAGATTCGTATGTTGCAAATGAGTCGAGTGAATCAAGCGGAGATTTCTGTATCAGTTATACAAGTAAATGTTAGAAAAATGTTGCAGTAGCCACCTCTGAATAAAAAACATCGTTTAAAAATTTGAAAATGGCAAAGTTCTTATTATTCTGCGAAGGGCTGCCAAAAAACGTTTAAACTCTAGACTGAACTGAATGTTTACTTCGCATGGTGGTGCTTAAATTCAATGAGGCGTTGACAGCAGTCGACTGTGACTGCCCATAGTAAAAGAGGACATGCAGTCATCCTTGCGAATACGTTGCCAAAAAACAGAAACAAAAACACCAAAAAAAAAACTATGAAATAATTCTACCATCGTCAGAGTTGTGTCGCCATGGTAAAGCAGAAAATCCATTTCGTTAATATTGACAATATTTTAAGTTCGGAGACGTTGGAAAATGTCTCAAAAGAGCGCCTGGCGCGACAAGTTTAATGAACGAAGAGAATTTGGCGCAATTATTTCTTGACTTAGGATTCGATGGTACCCAGCCGAAGGAGACTTTTTGGCACTCTAAATGTGAAGAGAGAACTCGATAAGATGACTAAACTAAAATCGATTTTTTCTATGGATGTGCTTGAGGAGAGTCAAGACTATACTGGAACGTCGTGCTGCTGATTTGGGGTGTTGTAGTTTTTTATGTTGAGGGTAACACATTTGCCTGAGAGTACATCTAAGAGAGCAAGTGGACGCATGCGTGCTTAAATATTGGGAAAACTTACACTTAAACTTAACAAGTATTAACTTGAATAATATTCACTATAGCAACGGAAATTGTTTTTTACATATTATTTACAACTCAGTTGAGACCTCTAAGGATCTATATTAAAAAAAAATAAACATTTTTGATAACTCAAAATATCTGAATTAGAAATGCAGCCGGAACTTTAGACCATGTTATTATTTTTCAAAGCAACGCAATATCATTCAAAATAAAATATTTTATTTATTTATTGTTCAAATTGACTGCTCCATTATTAACCAAAACTAAAACAAGAACACAAATACAACAGAAAAAATAAATGTTTAAACAATTTTTTTACCTCTTTTGTTTACTTGTTTTCGATTTAAAAACGTCAACTCGTTAATAAATTAATGAAGACTTAAGGGGCGAAAGAACCAATTGAAAGCAGTGCCAAAGCAGGACGAATTCCAATAACAGGATATAACTACCAGCTAAATAATTACTAAAACTAATTACTTTCGCTTTTCAAAGGACGGACTTTATAACTTATTTATGAAGCATTTGTGTCCATTAAGAAGAGAATTTTTTCTACACAGCTGCTTAATAAAAGACGTGTGGAATTTGCATGATATAAAACAAGATATAAAATTTTCTCAATTTAAAGAGAGGATTAAATATTATAATAAGACATTTTAAAAAATTCCCCTAAAAGTATGCAGCACAAACAAAATGATATTTTCATTCAACAGGAACTATCTCTCCTGAATGCTTCGGAGCACATTTCAAGCGCATCTAAACGCACTTAAAATTCATTTCATTGTTCACTGGAGTACTCTATAAAACTTTTTTTTTTTTTAATAAAAACATCGTAAGGATTCGTTTTAGAAGGACTTTTTGTTTAATGTACATTGTAAATTCGAAAATACAGCAACACTGTCTGCACTGATGCTCTTTGCTGTCAGAATTTCAAACGCTCTTTGCGAATATCAAAGAGCGGCATAGTCGCTAAACTGTTCAATAGAAGAAGACATTCCAACAGAGCTTCAACAAATGACGACGACAACGAAAGCGAATCAGTTTACGTTTGGACGCGGCGGTGTTTAAAAGTGTTTTTGAGGATCCAAAGCGAACTAAGAATCGTTCCTGAAGCAAACACAAATACTACAATACATATATATAGAAGCATATACTATAGAAGTAACTGTGAATGCAGTAGAAATCAGAAAAATCCGAAAAACAAACACACCATTACACATACTTACAAAAATTGGGGAACAAAAAAAGAAAAACAAAAGTGCCAAGTGTGTTTTGTGCATGCGTATTAGTGTGTTCTTCTTAATTGTGCGAGTGCGATTGCGAGTGTGAGTGAGTGAGTGCGTGCGTGTGTACGTCCATCGCTTATATTCGTAGACAAAGGTAAATAAATTCGATACGCCTAATAACAAAACAGATATCGAAGGAGTTGCCTATTTATCTAGTCTGACTATACTTTACTATATTCAGGAGTGCTTCTAGCTCTTCGCGCGGAGCAGATAAGGAAATCGAATTCGAATTCCTTAGGCGAGTTGAATTTTTGAAAATTGTGTAAACGCAAGTGTTCTTGGCATTCGCAACGGAAACGGAAAAGCAACCAAAATGAGGTGTTTGTCGCTGATCACCACCGTCTGTCTTGCCATAGCGTTGATGTCATCCTGTTTGTCGGGCGCTGAGGCGAAGAAGAAGAAGTACACTGGCGAAAATGGAGATTTTGAATTCATCGATGAGGTAAGTCGCAAGAGAAAAATTCATTTCCGGTTGTGCTGTCTTATTGAATTTAGATGCGAGATTGTGTTTGTGTGCGTGTGTGTGTGCTGTGTCACAAGACGCGCTTCTAACGTGATTGCGGTTTAATGGAATTCGAATGAATTTTTCTTACAGGTTATTTGAAAATGTTTTTTTTTTCTTCGTTTTTGCACACCTGCTCACCTTATTTTCTCACCTACACAAACACACATCCATCCAGCCAGACACACACACACACAGACACACGTACACACCTTTGGCATTCCTGTGGCATTCGTCTGTCGTGCGACTGCTTTTTGCCAATTACTCACTCAAATCCGATTTGCTGTCGGTTGCGTTAAGCTCCTCGTGACAACTTAGACGTCTATGTATATGTGGTGTGTTTGTGTTTTTGTATGTGTGTGTGTATGTATGTTTACATGTGTGTGGACAGGTGTCGATGATGGCTATCTTAGCCTGCCTTTTCTTCTTCTTCTTACACCTCGCTTCAAGCTCGATAATATGCGCCTCCTTGCCTAGGTTAAGCTGAAAAACCTGCAAAAGAAAAATCTCGTTAAAAAAAAGCAACTTGCGAGGAAATCAAGGGAAAAAATCAATAAAACAGTTGGCAGCACTGGTGGTAGTGGTGAGGCACTAACGGTGCATTAGGCTGTATCTTAAGATTATTGTATCTAATTATATCTAATCACGATGTTTTCTTTTTATTAAACATATACATACGATACATTATTTACACTTCTTTGCTTTATATACCGAATCGTAAAACATAACATTCCGGACACTTGAAAGTGTCGTGGAATATATTTGGTGCTTCTCCATGGTAGTGGATGCGATTTAAATTTTAAGATGAAAAATATTCCTTTATTATTAATTTAATTTGATTAAAAAAAAATTTTCCATGTAAATGTTTTTGTTATTATAAAGATCTGCATAAATACAAACAAGTCCATTTTACTAGATAAAACTAAAATTATCCTTTGAAGTTTGACTCTGAACATACTTTAAAATAACTTATTCTCTAATGAGCTTAGTTTAGCTAAATTTCACTTAGCCGTTCCTTGCAGTACAGCAAAGCTAATCTTTAATTTGTTGTAAACTAGTTATAGAATTGAAATATTTGCTTTTTGATTTAAAGTCTTGTTCAAATGTTGATATAAATAGTTGAAAACTATATTTGAATTCAAAAAATGTAATAAATTCTTGGAAAACTAATCTCTGAGCTTTTTCAAGGAACACCCTACTGTGCCTATGTGCTACCTTGTGTGCGTCTCTCTGCGTCTGCCAGTGTGTTTGTGTGTATCCTAAACAAACAACGGATGCGGTGGTGTGTGCTTTTATTTTTTGTTTTTTGTTTTGTGATTTGAGTTTCATTTCTCTCTTTCAGACATTTTCTTTTGATTTGTATTTATTTTTTGTTGTTTTTAAATTCCGTTTCACTTTTGGCTTTGTTTTTCCCAGCCATTTTCTTTCTAAGCACGTTACGGTTCGTTTCTCTAATGAGGCTCTTGTGATCCTACACACTTAAACACACACACACACGAACTATCTACTTTTGCCTATGTAGTTCTCGTATAGTATATGTCAATTTTGTTTAACATGTCTAATATTTAATTTCAAATGGAAAACAATGACAACGACAACAACAACAACAAGCAACGGTTGGTTGTCGTTTCACATGAAGCCATTGAATTTTAAATAGTCTAGTTAAACCTTCAGAATAATGCTTCTCTGCTTCTTCTTCTATTCGTCGAGTATGTAATTACTTGTACTTTCGGTTTTGTATTTTTTCAGTCATACTTTCCTCAATCAAAGATTGAAAATAATATGAATATAAAGAAGTTATTTATGGAAAATTTCATCCTCAATGATTTGTAATCATTTCTGATTCTTTATACTTCCTTTTATGTTACTAATAGATCGGGCTGCAATATTCAAGAAAAAAACTGGTCCAAAAAAATGTTAACTCTAAAAACAGCGAAAAATTTAAAAATGGACATATATTAATTTTGGTAGGAATACTTTTAGTTTCGTTTAACTTTAAAAAGTTCAACTTCAGTCGACAGAAGCTTACATACGAAATTACAACAGGCGTATATCTCCTAAACTGCGGCTCGAATAGACAAACGACACCGTTAAATCGACTCAGAATCGCTTAATGTTCATACCTACCATGCCTCCATTTGCGCAGTACAAATGAAAAACTAAACTAAATATACTCTATGGTACGTTCTAAGCGAGTTGTAGGGTATACAAATTAGCTAAGCAAAGTTTTATAATAAAAATTAAGTGAAATTAAAAACATATTAAATACAAAATAACCGCAGCTTAAGCATGCCGAAGCTGTCACCAACTTAAGACACGCACATGCGTATACTAAAAGCTTACACACATAAGTACATATTTGAATGTATGTATGATTCAAATACACGCTTGTAAATACGAGATTTAGATGCCAACGAATAAGTTGCTGGTGGCCAAATGGATTTGAAAAATCACACACACACACACACACACACACAATTACAAAAGTACGCTGGCAGCAATATAGCATGCATATGTATATGTACATATACATATGTGTTATGTATACACATGCTCGTATATCAGCACATCCATATGAAGGCAGTTACATGCAAACGCTGAAAACGGAAAGTAATAAATATCAACAACACTTTGGCGCTTTGAAGCGGACTGGAACTGAATCCATGACATATTCACATCGCAACGAAAAGAGAAACGGCGCATTGTGACAACAACAATGTTTACTATACATTCATGGGCGGTGAGCGGGACTACAAGCGAATACAAGTCTGCAGAATTAAACAAATAAAATTTATATTTCTAAATCCGTAAATATTTAAGAATGTTTTTTCAAAGCAAATAAATTCTAGTATTTGTTTGTTATTGATTTAAAGCTCCTTCGAAATTGTCAATAAAGGCTGGTTTTTAAAAAACCAGACGATTTTAAAAAAATGAAGAAAGTTTATGAATATTAAAAATTTATTAAATTTTTAAATTCTGAACGATTTTAGATGATTGCTAACAAAACAATTGGTGAGTGAGCGTATGTAGTTTTTATTTCAGAGAGCCTCTTTTGTATATGTATATATATGCAAAAATGCATTGCCAAAACTGCCGATTCAATACAACAAACACACCGTAAGCTTAAGCTTGCACATTTGTACGCTAATGGTTATTTAGTTGCTGCAACTGAACTGTGCGAGTTGTCATAACCAATCAATCGGTTCGATGTAATCATTTCTAAATTTTAGTTTTCACTGTACTAGTAAACTGTTGTTGTTGTTGCGTTAAAAAAAATGAGATACATTTTGCGTGCTCAATGAAATCGGCTTACATCATCAGATATTAATGTGCATATGCAATTGTTCGCTTTTCGCTAGTACAACGCATCCGGATATGAAATTCGCACATTTTGATAAATAAAAAAAACAAAAACTAATTTCTCATAATATCGCATTCCAGGCAGGGAGAGCGGGCGCGCGGAAAATGTTTGCATTGTCGCCAAAAGGGAAACGCTGTTAAATTTGTTGATTCTCAAAGGGAATTTCGGTCTGTCTGCTTCTTTTGTGTACGCTTATTTTGTAATTTTGTAATCGACTGCCTTTGTGTGAGTCCGTACGATTGTATGCATGTTGGTGTGTTAAGCTGTGTGTGTGTGTGAGTTTGTGTTTGGCGTCGAGTTGGCGCGGCGCTGCTGCTGCTGTTTGCGCTTCTGTTGCCAACTGTGGCAATAAATACGCCAAACGCCAACGTAAAAAATAAAGACGCACTAAGAAAGAAAAGTGGTAGCACAAAAGAACAAAAAATTTAAAAGAAAAATTGCAAAAAAACTAACAAAAAAAGAAAACAACAACGAAAAAGACGACGCCCGAGGCAAAGAAAAGTTTTTCGTTCCGCGGTAACTTCGGGCGCACAGTATTTATTTACACTTTGACTTTTAAAGGATCATTGAAAAAAGTAAAAAAAAATGTAGCGCTTATGTTTTTAATATAATGAAAATAAATAATAAATGAGACTGTCAAACACATTTACATATGTATATGCATACATACATACAAGAGCGTAACCAGGACGAAATTTAGAGAGGATCGAGAACAGATTGGAATTGTTTTATGTTGTCATAATAGCAGCACGCCAACGTCAAAACCGACGACTTGATCGCCCATATCTGATTGCGCCCATGCATATATACATTTTTATAACAAAATTTCTGAGAACTATGGCTGCCCAACAGTTTTACAGTACTGTCTAAAGCTTATAATAGTTTCAACAAACGTTTTAATATATTTCGAATTTTTGCACTATGTTAGAGTACAGTGGGGCGGTAAGAAAGTAGGTTGCCCAAATGCAAGTGGGGAATGCCGCACAGAAATTTTATGTTGCCACAAGATGATGTCACAGCAGCCGCCGCCGCCGCCACAGCGAAAATATAAAATTTTTGCGCTAACTGCTCCGCTGCAAGCGCGGAAGTAAAATTCTTGCCATTTCACGTATTCTAATTTGTCTTTCTGTGTGTATATGTGTGTTTGTGTGTATACATATGTCTGTGTACATATACGAGTGTGTGCGAATCCAAGTAATCGCCGGATAAAAAGTAAAAGAAACTAAAAGACAAGGCAAGCAAAAGCAGCGCATAACATTTTTATTACTTTTCTCAGCGCCTAAAAGTATGCTTTAAGAGCATAAGTTTTATAGTCGAACTTTGTACTTTTTACAACTTGCTACCGCGATTGTCGCTACAACCACAATGAGGCGAAACATTTTTCTTCTTATCTCACTTTAAGTACTTCCTTCTGTTTTGTTTTTGCAAAAACGGAAATTCAGATAACTCGATCAAAACTACTAAAAATTAGTGCAAATTTACTGTTGTCATAAAAGCTGCTGGAGTACCCCAAATTCTGCAGTGATGCACATAAAAATCAGACAAACGCTTTTGCTTATGCCAGCAGCATTGATTTTGTTGAGCGTTTCGTATATTTTGCACAAAGCACACTCAATCTTGTCCCCATACTCACACTCACACTAGCACAACGCAACTACCAAAGCCGTTTCGCTTTTATTTCTTTACATACTTTTGTGCGATGCGTTTTTTTTTGTGTGATTTTTTTCATTTTTTTTTTTGATAGTTACAGTTTCCTAGTGCTGGTACGAGATAGGGATGCAAAACATTTCAAACATAAAAATTCGATTCAATTATAACCTGATATAAAACAATATTCAATCAGTTGAAAAATTATAAGATAATATATAGAAATCATCTGAGCGGATTATATAACATTACTATACATATGTATATCGTATATCCTTAAACTATAAAACCGAAATTAGTTCGAAATTCGTTTTCAAGTTGATAAGAGAATTAAAGAATGTAAAATTTTGTAATAATATTTTAGAATAGTTTTCGAAATGTGTTCCATACAAACTTAACAAAAGCTTAGGGAATACTATATAAATGCCAAATTAAAATCGTTTGTTAAAATAAAAGTTATTCCAATCGATTGAATTTATCAATACCAACAAAAAACTGACATCCCTAGCGGGCATATACACGTGTGTGTATATGTATGGCCATTATGCATATCAATTGCTTTGAGCACTTACACACACACACACTCGCCTCACTCATACCCACATACTTCGGGCTGTGTAACGATGCATATTTACATACATTTGTGGATTTTCACATTTCTCTTGTGAAATTTGCCGTAAACTTTAGATTGAGACACAGATTTCGATTTTTTTTTCCTTTCCAGCTATTGCAAAATGTTCAAAGCGATTTCCGCCACCTCACAAAGCAAAGATTAAAGTTTTTTTTGCTATTGTTATATTTTGAGGATTCAAGCCTTAAGTTAAGTAGGCGGGTGGCTAAGCGGGCGTGACTTGTCATGTCACTTTCGAGGCGCACATTAATTCATTCTCTATTCGAACTTTTAACTGCAGAGCAATTAACGAAATTCGATGGTATTGCTTGCCAGGAGAAAAACAAAACTCAATTTTGCCATTTGATGGAAACTAGTAGAGAGCAAAGAGAGCTGCATTTGAAGATGTCAAAGAAATCGTAATCACGTTAAGTGCAGATCAAATCATTAGAAACGTTATTGAGAAGAACTAAACAAATTGTCTTCGTCCACATAGCTCAGCAAATATTTTACTTTAGTTCACGAAAATGTTGAGGAAAATTCAATTATATATGCAGGAACATTACAGAAAAGGTATTTAAAAAAACAAGCTTACAACAATTCGGATTTAGATCTTCAAGTGTTCGTTTTGTTGATGATTGCAAAATGATTACAAAACAATTTTGGGTTTTGATTAAAAATTTTGTATTTTTAATCGATTGAATGAGTCTACATAAGATGAATGTTTCGATTTTTATTATGGACCTTTCACAGCCGTCAGTATCAGTGAGAACCTTTAATTGTAAATCTCAGGTTTATAAAAAATGCTTAAATACAATAAAAGATATAATTTAAACTTTCGGTATATAATTCCATTAAGACTTAAAAAGGAAAAAGTATAATAAATTGTAAAATCCATTATGAAGCTGCGTCTTAAAATACGAACAATAAACTTTGTTTTAATGTAAATAAATAACAAAAAGCGAGATAATATTTAATATAAGTATAAAAACAAGGCCGCGTTGTATTTATGACAGAGTCATTTCTGTGTACATACGAGTATGCTCTTGTGTGTGTGTGTGTGTGTGTGTGTGTGTGTGTGAGTGAGTGAGTAAATGCGCTTGGATGTGTGAGCGCATAAAACTTCAACCGAACACTACAACGCATTAACTTAAATAAATTATAACGAACTCGCTTCAAAGGATGCTGCAACACGTACAGGCACACACACACACTCACACTCTCACACATCTTTACACAATCACACAAACGAACTCGCATATGAAAGCACGCACGTATATAACTTATACATTTGCCATTTGCCGACCCAAAGACAACATGTCTATTATTATGCCTTTTGCACTTGACTGTGCTGCAGTCTGGCAACGCCATAAAGTTGTAACATGTAACACACAAAATGATAATCACCATTTACACGAAAGCAGATAAAACAAGGACGCTGGCAAAAAAAGGCAAAAACCAAAACAAAGAGTAGAACAAAACGAAACGAAATGAAATGTGCCGAAAAGGCAACTCGAACCAGTGAAAAGGTTGGTTAGCTCCGTTCTGTCTTCACGAACAAACCAAGCAGCGCAGGAGCTTCTTCGAAAATGATGTGGGCGTGTTAATGCCACATTAAAATGATACAAAGCCACCAGCCACCAGACTGCAGGCACATTTCCGCATGCAGTGCAGCTGCTGGCTCTGTTTCTGTCTTTGGTTCTGGTTCTGGCTTAAGCTATGCTCTGCTGGCTGACTGGCTTCGAGGAATCGAATACAAATTGTCCAATTATGCGGAAACACCCCAAAGAAAAAAAGTAAATATAAAAAAGCACAAGAAAAGAGAATAAGCATGTAGTTTCTACTCATATATGTACATACAAACTCGTACATGCTTACTTACGGACTCGTTTGTATAGCCAGAAGAAGCGAAAATTTATGCTGATGTGGTAGTAGGACTGGCGCCCATGATTTAAATTTTTGTGGAAAGGTTTTTTTTCTCTTTTTGAATAATAGAAAATCTTAAAGAGGATCAGTGGAATGGGCATGTAGACATTTGTTGTTTTGTGACTTTAGTTCTATGTGGCAACATTGGCTTAAATGATTTGCACCAAGCTGATCTCAGTTGTAGCTCTACATTAAATTAGTGCTCTGATTGGGAAAATGATTTAAACGATTTTTTAGTTTCATATAAATGATTTTTAATTTTGAAAATTATTTAATCATTTAAAAACAAAAAACAAAACTGTTAAGGAACTAAAAAAGATTTTAATTGTTTTATATTTAAGTAAAAATTTTTGCATCTTGTGACTTAAGGCATTCAAAATTCACCTGGAAACTAATTAACTATTTAAATTTAAAGGCATTAATTAAACGACCAAAATTAAATTGTATTTCCATATAAAATTTAATTTAAAATATTTTCACTTTTTAGAAAACTTAAAGATAAACTGTTTAAATTAGTATTTAATCTATAAAAAAACGATAAAAGTAACGAAACAACATTTCTAAAAGCAGTTGAAAAAAGTTGCTCATACGTCTCGTAGGCCAAGCGCAACTGAAATACAAGAAACAAAAAAGAGAAAAGAGACACACACACATATAGCGAAACTAAAAACAGAACTTGTCTGCGAATGCCGACAAGACAAGACCGGAAGTCGAGGTGCCGCCAAGCGCGACTAAAAGTCTCGTCGCTTTGACGACGCAGGTTCTTTGCGAGAGCGCAGAGCTTGCTTCCTGCTTGAACGCCTGTGCATATGCAATGAACTTTGCAACTAACACAAATATTATACATTTCAGCATAGCACAGACGGCAACAACAAATCGAATTGGCGTTCAATACACAAACACATACACACGTGTGTGTATATACATGCACTTTAATACCTAATTTGTGTGCTTATAGATCGCTGTGAATTGACACAGCTCCGTCCTGTCTGCAGTTCATTGCTAATTAAATGCATCGGTAATTCGACGACGCTGCAATGGCTTACAGTATTTTTGTTTGTTTGTTGTTGTAAAGAAAACTTATTAAAAGGAGTAAATAAATTTAATACATACTCGTATTTCAACATTGATAACTCCTTCTTTACTAATTATTGAAAATAGTTAAGATAAGTTCAATGAAAATTCATTTCTATTATTCTGACTTATCTCTCTATCTGCTCTCTATCAGTTGAAACTTTAATGTTTAAAATTAAAAAAGGAACAGAGTCAAGAATAAGAACCAAATGTCAAGATGCAAAACAAACTTTCTTTAATATGACGTAGGGTAATTAAGTTTCGGCATAACCGAAGCGTATCAGCAGTTATTTGAGTATAGGCAAGTATCAATTTTTTTTCATTGTTCACATTTTTGGGAATCAATATTAACTTTCTCTCTCGCATTTTTATGCTGCGTCATTGCACTGTTTGCCACTTTTAGTTTGGGCAGTTTTTCGTCAGTCTTTAAGTCCGAAAGTCTGTATGTGTCCGTCCTTTCTTTCTAGTCTGTTAGTCTGTCCGACTGGGAGGGACCACATGTTCATCATTTGCTTAAATGCAAGTAGCATATGTGTACATGTATTTGTGTGTGATTTATGTGAATGTGTGTGTGTGTGGTTTAAGCCGTAATACACAGCACGACATCAGCAAAAACGACAACAAACCAAACCAAAGGAACAAACCAAGAAATTGTAATGAAACTCATTTGAACGTAAACGCGATCTCATATTGCGACGATTAACTTTGGCTTTGCTAGGAATTATTACATACATACGCATATGTGTATGTGTATTTGTGCTGCTGGCAGCTTTTCTATTGTTAAGGGTTACCATTGCGCGTTATTTTTCTCCCTTTTTACAAGTTAATTACTTTCTTATTCAGGCGGATGAAACGGGCGCTTTTGCGCTTATCAGGAAATCCGACACGACAAAAACCCAGACTAAACACTTTCGCATTAGTATTTGTGTATGTATGTGTATCTGTTGTATGTGTGAGTTATAAATTCGCCTAATGACGAAATAAATTATTTCTCATATTCACTTCACAAAATGCTCTCATGATTTTGTCGCTGCGTGTGCTTGTATTTTAATGATACTCACACTCTCCTGCCTTTTTAATGTTATATAAACTTAATATCATCGTACACAATCTCACACACACACACACTCACACACATGACGTTCACATACACGCGCACTTGCACTGGCAAAGAAGGAGCAGCGCTTTTTCGGTGGCATTTTCAGCGCTTTCGACTTGAATATTGAGCATTAAAAATAATAAAATACTTTGTTGCTCGCTTAACGATTATGTGGAGAATTACGAGTGTGTGTGCGTTCAGGATTAAATTAAGACATTCATTAAACATATTAAATTTTATTTAATAATTTGATAATAAGCCACATCAAAAACAAAAAAAATACATACATAGGTTAAGTGAGTAAACAAATTTTAATTACAAAGTGTCCATATTTTATTGCCAATTATCTTAAAATGAGAATTTTACCTAGCAAACAAAAAGATTACTATATAACAACTTTTTTATGATTTTAAAATAATTACATAAGAAGTTTATATATATTTAAGTGCAACTGTCATTTTTCTAATTGAATATCTGATTGTGGTTTTGGCCAAATATCGTGTTTTTGGCTGGATTTACTTTTAAATTGTTTCATAAAGCCAAAATCAGAACTTTTGTTATTTTCGATACTAAGCACAAACCTAACAACAGAGCCAAAAAAGTGAAGTGGAATTTTGAATTAAACATATGAATATAAAAATGAACAGAAAGAGAATGAGAGCAATTAAAGAGAAAGAAATAATGCTGGAGGATTTGAATTTTCTAACAATTGTAAAATTTAAATGACATTCGATTGCTTATGTATGCAAGACCCGCCAGGATATCGATTGATGTAAAACAAATTTAAATAATTTATAGGCATAAAGCGATACTTTCCACTAACATCCAAACGAATTTCTAAAATGTTGAAGGACACTGTATGTAAGTATGTATGTGTCGCACATACGTGTAGGTATATACATTCAGTTGGATTATATTATGTTGGTATAAGTTGGCTGGCGTTTGGGAGTTTGTGACATTACAATCATGGCAACATTGTTAATGAACTTTTAATGACTTTTGCAGGGTAAACAAAGCGGGACACAAACGAAAACAACAACAACAATAACAACAACAACAACAACAAAATGGTGCTTTCATTTTGCACACAGTCCTTCAATTCTACTTCTCTGCAACACTAAATCTACACAGTCGCACACACACATTCGTGCATTCACAGTGAAGTGGTCCTTAAATGCGAAATTTTATTTATAACTTCTAAACACATGCATAATCCAGAAACACGCATACACCAACGCATACATTCGTACATTTGCTCGTGCATCAATTTGCTGCTTGCGGCATTCAAGTGAGATGCGCTTCGCTACGTCCGCTGCACTGACGTTCACGATTAAGAAGAGACAAAAAATAAAACGTATCAAGTTGCGAAAATATCGCACAGCGTCGTCCACTGCTGGCTAGGTGTGATTTGCACCAGGAGCGGACTCTTAGGCTTTTGTATCATACATTGTAAAGTTTTTATAAAACTGCAACTAAACGATATTTTGATTTGTCGGTGATGTCCGATAATATAATACATATTTAGATTTCACCTTGAACAATGACGTTTGCTTTTGCTTATTTATAAAAAATTGTCGAGACACTAAATTGTTTAGTGATAAGAACCTAGAATAATCCTTGACACAAGCCTGAATCCGGCACTGGCGAGCGCACTTCACTTAACTTAAACGTTGCCTTACTCCGAGTACTCTCAGTTGCAGAACAGAACAGTTTGTCCGACAAGCGAGCGACAAGGCGACAGACAACGCTTTTAATTTCACAAATTTCAACATTTTCATTTGACGCATTAAATTTAAAAATATTGCAGCAACGTTTTTGTTGTTGTTGTTGTTTGTTTTTGAGTTTGAATTTAAAATTTTTGTTTGCTTCATTAACAATTCAAAATTTAATACAATATTTTTTTCTGCGAATATGTGTGTGTGCATATTTATACAATATGTATGCATGTATGTTTGTTATTATGTGTGTGTGTGTGTCTGTTTGGTTGTGCGTTTGTAGTACAATTCCGCGCAGAGCTGCAGGATTTTTTTTTTCGTTTTTTAATAATCAGAAAATCGGTTCAATTGAAATTTATTATTTTCTGCGCGAAATAAAAAAAAAAAAATCATTAAATGATCCTCTGTGCATTGCATTGTTGTTGTTGTAGAAAGTCCCTTTGCCTTTGTAATTTATTTCGATTGGTAATGAAGCTTCAACGAAATTTAATTTGGTATACAAAAAATATTTTAAAAAATCTAAAAATCGAGTTTCTTAAATTTTTGTGAATTATTGTAATAAATTTTAATAAATGAAGTATTCAAATGTGTGTGTGTAACAATCCATACAGAATTTAATCGAAGCATCTTCTTTGAAGGTGGAAGATGTTGTTATGTTGCTACCTTGAGCAACATTTTTCATAATTCGAATCGATTAGAAAACTATTTAATAAATACTTTTGACTAGAACCGAAAAACGTAAAATATTTTATCTAAAAATTTGCAAAAGTGTGCAAAGTAGATAAATACATACATACGTACACATGCAAATAAGTTCGTACGCAGCGTAGCATAAGCGAGACCCTTCAAAGGAGACAAATGGACCAACAGGAAGTGAGTTTTTCGTATTAGCTTTTTTCTGTCGGAGTTATTTAGCAAAATGTTTCTCATTTAAGTTGAATGGAACAAATTTAAATTTACAAAAAAAAAAATTGACGGAGAAGCAAGTAAACATAGTTTAGATGCTTAGGGCAGCGAGCGTGCAAGTGTTTTTGTTGCATTTGTCTATGTAGTACTTTGTGAACTTTTGCTGTTGCTGTTTTTATCTGGCAGCGTGCATCTGTATCTGTATCTGTGTACACTCGCCCACATAAGCACAGTGCATTGAAATTGTTTTCCATGCCGTACGCACACACGTACAAATACAACAACAGTGTTGGCATCTCGCACACACATACAACATAATTTTTTTAAGTTTCTGTTAAAAATTAAAAATTAATTTGTTGCTTTTTTAACTAATTTAAAGAAGAAACAATATTTAATCAGTTTCATTTTGTTCTTTTTGTGTATATGTGCCTATGTAAAGTATATAAGTGTATGGATGTATATGTATATACGCGCACTTATTATCTTTTCATGTTTTCAATTTAAAGTGGCCAACACTGATGCACACACACACACATACACACAAATTCAAAAACTAGAAATGAGTATTTAAGTTTGTCTTAAATTTATTTAAACAAGAACTTTTGCTTAATATTTTTCTCTGTTGCTGTCAACTTAACATTTACCGTAATGTCAGTAACTAAAAATAATAAAATAAACATAACAACAACAACAAAACAACAAAAAACAACAAAAAAACAACTGCAGCAATCTGCATTCCAATTTGCAAAACTAATTCCAAATATTTACAAAGATAAGCACACGCATACACACATTCTCACACACATGCACACACACATTTACAGTGTGCGTAGAAATGTCGTTTCATGAATTTAGGACGATAAATTATCCTGAAGATAATAAAAGCATTTCCGGCACATAACTTTATTTGTATGCGTGGGCATATGTGCGAGCGTGTGTGTGTGTGTGTGACTCACACAATGACATTGACAAATATTTGCCAAAATTCTTGAAATTGTCGTCGTGCGGTCTATTCTTCTTCTTCTTCTTCTTCTTCTGGTTTAGCTGCTGCTGCTTTCGTTTCAGCCAACAGACGGACGGACGGACGGACAGACGGATGGAAAATGCAGCGACGGACGGCGCCTACTGCCACAACTCAAAATACTTAAAAATTGTTTTTCAACAAATATGTCCGTCGTCTAATCGCTTTAAGAGTCTTTGCGGCAAAGTCAATTTAATTGCATTTAATTTAATTTCATGCTCGAAAAACGCACTCGAACAGCAACGAAAACCAACAACAAAAACAACAACAAAAACAACAAAAACGTTGCCTGCCAACAAAATTTAAAATATCACAAAATTCTTGACTTAAAAACGAGTTCACACACACACATACACACACAATTGACTTTGCCAAAAATTTGTATAAATAAGAAGAATGTTGGGCAAACAGTCATGGTCAAATCGATTGGGTCAACATGGAAACTTTCCAGAGAATCTATTCAATTGCGAGAATCTTGTTGATAAGATAAATTCTTAAAATAGCTCAGCATTGCGATTTTTCTGAATTGATCAATTAATTTTGTAAGCTCCGCTCTTATGAAATGATCCCGTTATTTTGACCGTACTTGGAATACGCACACACGTACACATACACGGACAATTAGTGAAAAGCGTTTCGGCTGTTTGCTACCTTCTGTTCGTTCGACTGTGTTTGTGGCAGCGGCGGGCAATTTTCCTAATGAGCTGCTTTAAGCGCAAGTCTTAAGCTTCGCTGCTTTTCTCTGCCACCGCTGCGAGTGAAAGTGTGCTTAGCGAAAGTTTTTTTTTCGTAACTTCAACTCGGGCGAAAAAAGTCATCAGCGAAGTTTGAACGCTTATTGCAGTTGGTGCACGTTGTTAACAACTTTTAAGGCAAGCAGAACGTGGTGCGCAATGACGGTGGCCCGAGAGCGGCAGTTGAGTTGTTGAGCTGTTGTTGTGTTGTTGTGTTTTCGGGTAAGGCAACATCCATCAGCAGCAGCAGCAGTTTTAGCGCAAATGCAAAAAGTTTCCCACTCGCACTGTCGACAAATTTTGACGAAAACTTTTGATGATGACATGATTTTGTGTTCCCCCCCCTTGCCTCTATGGCTGTAGTTCAGCTTCAGCTTTTGATATTCATTAAAACAGAAAACTATTAATTTGTATTTTAAAACTTTTTATTTATTGTGTACGCCAGAGAAAGTTCTCGTATAATGTTGCATTTAAGCTGCAAATTAGAATTTCATTATATCACATTTTTGTTGTTCGAAAAGCAGGGTGCAAGGTTATTTCGAGCTGAAGAATGTGCGATACTGATGGACGAATCTCGGAGTACAAGCGGGAATATTTTTTATTTAAGCGGCCCTTACACTTCATGTATTTTTCATATGACCCGCAACTCGAGACGTCTGTAATTTCATATGCCTGACAAATTTAAAGTTTCCAAACAACATAAAGGACGTAACACCAGAGCCTTAATAGAAAATAATAATTGTTATTTAGTTGACACATTGAAACATAATCTGAGTTACCAATCACAAGATGCTCAATAATATTTTTGTGCCACTTATCTATGTATTATGTCCTTGGCTATAAAACTAAAACCAACTCATTGATGTAATAAATTACATAGCCTTCAAGATTTTAGAGCATATGGAGTAATACTAATCACAACATAAAAGCCAAACTGTTCTGGCCAGTTTATAACAAAAGAGACTCTCAGTACTTAACATCACTTAACAAAACAGAAAGAAAAGTGCTTATCGGCGTTTTGTCTGGTCACTGTCTAATTGGACACCATGCGTTTAGGATGGGACAAGTCACTAACAACTGGTATAGAAATTGCTACGAAACGAATAAATAAGAAACTATTGAACACCTTCCAAGCCATTGCCCAGCGTTAGCCAAATGCACATTGGGTATTCTTTGACAAGCAATTTGCAGATCACTAATTAATTTATATGGAATTAATATTTTTCAAAACTAAGACACTTTGTCTTTAGGACAATATGACGAAGTGGGGTCAATGATTTCCTCTAATTAAAGGGAGCTTATGGTAACTAGTTTGGTCTATGTGAGGCACTAACCGCCACTCTAACCTAATCTAACATTTGAGATTTATAAATTGAAATTTCTAAAACTTCTTTAACCAAAAGGTATTTTGTACTCAACTGAAAGAATGCCCCACAATAAAAATGGTTTCACAAATTAGTTCGTTACTAATTAATGCGTTTTTTAGTTCCTTTATTCACTCCAGCCCGCTCCGCTTGAAAAGAAATTCAAATTCTGCACTCAGAACCTTAAAAGGAAAAGAGGAAAGAAAAAAATAATAATTACATTCCATAAAAGCAAAAAACTTCAAAGGATCATTTCAATATTGCTGAGGGAAATTTCCAGTTTTTTTTTCCTTCATTTTTTTCTATTTGTTTGTTTTTGTAGCAATTTGTTTGCACTCGTTTTTTTGTGTTATGTTTATTTATTTTATTTTATTTTTGTGTTTACCCAACTTACTAAAATACTGCAACAAAAAAACAAAGCAAAGCAAAACAAAACATCAACAGCAACAACAATAACAATAACAAAGTCATGAAATAATGCCAGCAACAATTGCGGCAGGAGTTAACTAATACAACAAACAGACGGACAAAAAAAAGGAAAATAGAAAAAACGGAAAACAAAAGAAGAATAACAAAAACCGAGCAACCAAAATTTGCTGGCCGGGTCAAAAACGCTGAAAAATATGCTACAAAGTCCAAGTGGAAGAAAAACAGGTTGAGTTAAAAATTCTCAAACATTGTTAGAATTGTTGTTGCTTCAGTTATCGTTATTATTCTCGTTGTTGTTGTTGTTGTTATTGTTGTTGTTTTTTTACATTTGTTATTTTTACTCTGCGTGCAGCACTTACGAAACAACAACAACAACAAAAGAAAAGAAAAAACGCAAATCCCGCATCAAAACGAAATGCTTGGCAATTACTGCTCAAAACATACGGCAACGCCATTTTTTAATTTTTTTTTCTTTTGCATCAAAAAAAAACAGAAACAACAACAACAACGAACATACTAAAGAACAACAATAACGGAAAAAAATATATGATAAATGTTTCTGAAATTGCTAACGGCCATTTTGGTCTTGTCATTCCTCATCTCCGGCATTGGCACGACTCCATCAACGTCGCCATAGACTTCCTGTCGCTCTGTCTGAAGCTCCGCATATTTACAGTGATGTCTAAAATTATACAATCACAATTGAATTCGGCTTTAAAGTGAAATTTTTTCTAAATTCAAAATTCCATACTAAAAATGATATACATTTTAAACATTTTCATTTCTCAATTGAAATTTATAAAATTAATTTCTAGACTATTATATAACCAGAGCACTATTTTAATGGTATAACAATGTTAAATTGAAATGACGGATAAGTAAAAAAGTTACCGACTGGCTTGAAATGAACTAGAAAATAATTTATTATAAATTTCAAAGTAATTCCCCAACTTTTTAATTTTGTCCTCCACTTTATGCCCTCCGTTTTATTTTTCTACCCAGTTTGTTTTTTTTGCTACTGTTTGTCCGTCTGTCCAGCCGTAGTATTCGGTCCCTCTGTTTGTTCAACTCACATTTCGCTTGGCAATGATGGGCGAGGCTAAGTTTGGGGCGATTAGTGCTTGGCACTTTAGCTCGGTCACTAACGAAAAAACTAAATTTAAAAATGAGAAACTAAAAAAAAAACGACATAAAGAGAAACTGTTAAAAGAGACATTAAAAGTTTTTGTTCAAGTGTGGCAACTCGATTTTCCGCTACTTCAATCTAAAAAGCTTTTTCTTTCTATTTATTATTTGTCTTATTTGCTACTCCTTCTCTCGTTTCTTTTTCGTTTCATGATATCTCCGCTTTTATAATTGTGCCAGAAATGCAAAATTGTTTTCCTTATGAACATGGGTAATCGTGTTTTAAGTTCTCTAACTGCGCAATTTAGTACAGTTTTCGATGTTTAAATGCTTAAGTCCACATTTCGATGCTTAAATCGATGTGTAACAATTTTTTATATTATCACTTGTATAATTTTTAATGGTGAGATTTTATTTGTCATGTATTCGTCAATTGATTTAGCGCTTTAAAATTGTTATGAAAGTCGTTTACAACCAGACGAACAGTTTGAAGAATTGTTTTGCCGCTTTATGAGCTTTCTCTTCAAGTATAAGTCTAAACCGCAAAACTAGAGAAGATATTTTCTCAAATGTGATACTAAACGTTTAACTTCAGACATTTTTCGATTTATTTAAACCATCTTTTTTAACGAACAAATTTAAACAATTTAGCCGAATTATGTTTTCGTAACTGGATATAAAAAATTCTACATTAAGCCTGCTCTATAGGAAAAAGTAAATCTTTGTCATACACTGCAATGCTTTGTTCGATAAAAAGAAGAAACGGATAAAGAGGATACAAACGGATAACGCAATTTGGCGAACTTTTAAAGTGACGCTTGTTCGAATAAAAAAGGACACACACTCACACACAGACACACACAAAAAGTTTAAACTGGATTAGGCCAGTTTCGAAAAATAAACCATAATAAAAATTTACGCAAGCATTTGCTTATTACGATAAAACAAATTTCATGCGGAAGCGGAAGTGGCAGAAAAACCAGCGAAACGAAAAAGACGGCAGAGAACAGAAAACAGAAATTTAATGAAAATGAAAATGAAAAAGAAAAGGATTATTTAAAATTTAAAATTTTATCAGTTCGACAATTGGCAAAGCGTGGTCATGGTGCAGCCTGGTGGAGCAGGGCAGCGCCGTACGGCTTGAGTGGATGATTCGAGCGAGTATAAACGTCAAGGCGAAACTAGGTCAAACATAACGGTCCTAGTAGTATGCGCGAGGCGAGCGAGTCAAATAGTGGCAAAATTTGTTTGCTTCTTCTTTTTTTCTACTGTTAATGTTGTTGTTGTTGTTGCAACTCTAGTCGTATTGCTGCTTAAAGTACTGAAGTAGAAGAAGACGAAGAAGAAAAACACAAATCACATAAAAACTGGAGGCAGTAGCAGCAAAGTAGCTGTAAAAATGCACTTTCGCGTATTGCTGCCATTTTGTTTTTGTTTTTATGTTTCAACATTTTCAACTGTTTACTTCTACTTCTGCTTTGGTTTAGGTTTTTTTTATTTTCTTTTACATAGCTGCACGGTAAAAACAAAATTTGGATCAATTTAAAATTAAATCTTGATTTTACTTTATTGATGCAAATTAAAATTTTCTCATTTCTTAATAAAAACGTTTTTAGTGTTTAAAAAATATCTTTTTTGAACAAATAAATATCTTATTTTAAAAAAATTTTGAAAGTTCTACGAAATTTATTCTCAGTGACTAATACAAAACATAAAAAAACATCGATTTTGTGGCCGAGCCGCGAACGCAGTTATTTTCATTTATTTTTCAGTTTTTCCTTTTCCAATTCTATTTTTTGCATTTTCTTCTAGCCCACGTCCGTCCATTTCTATTTTGACATTCTTCTGTAAGCCAAAGAAAATTGCTCGCTAAGAAGGGCTAGCTGAATGGAGTGGAGTGTAGAGGGGAGAAGAGCAAAGCAGAGCAGAGCAGAGTAGAGTAGAGGGGTGCAGCCGAGTAGGGTGGTCGGTGCAATGCGCCCCAGTGAAGTGTTCTAATAAAAGTGGCATTTTTTTGTGCTCGGTTGCACACATTTGTGCAATTTGTCAAGCTTTAAATTGCATTTACGAGTTTTTTTAGTGCCTCACTGTGCAATAGGGTTGCCAACGTGCTCTCTCGTTTTTATCACTTTGTATTTGGGCAAGTTTTAACTTTAGTTTCTTTCTATTTTGCAGTCAGTCAAATGCGTTTTGATAGTAAATTTGCTCATACCTCTATTTCAAACTTTTATTTGTCGATAAAAAAAATCATCAACATTTTTGTTGTAATTTTTATATATGTAAATTTCTCTTTTTCTAATAGGAAATATGACAATTTATAGATTTTTGTTTATTTAATTCTGCTTTTGTGAAAAATATTATTGATATTTTTATACTGAGGAGTGAAATAAATTTTATGAAGTTTTTCATATCAACAAATAAAAGCAGTACTCATTCAAGCTCGTTTTTGTCTTGTATACCTCGCGTACCGTACAAATTTATACTCGTATCTTTCATTGCCATAAAAAAGTGTACGAGTTGTTAATAATTTTATCAGGTAAATTCAGCGCTTAAACTTCGAAAGTAGTACACATACCATACATATATGTAATACATACACCATATACATCGCTACCAAAATATTCAAGAGTTTACAAATCGTTGAAGTCGATTTCATTAATAAATTCAATTACATTTTCCTATTTCTTATTTTTGGCATTTTCATTTTATTTAAGTTTGTATTTTTCCGCTTACAAGTTTCACAAGCGATTAAATCAAACAGATTTGAGACGGTATTTTAGCAACAAAATCATTCGCACATTCCGAAAAACTAAGTATAAAAAACTGTTTTTATATAAATTTTATAAAAAAGTTTTAAAATGTTTTAACTTTTGCAATTAGCCAAATACGAAACATTTCGTATAGCTGCTCTGGCTTGTGGCAGTTTGCCGCATGCCGCACAAACCAAACCAACAAACAAAAAAATACTAAAAATTGTCCACACAGTTTGCTGCCTCATTTTAATAAAAGTTGTTAGCGTCCAAAGTCCGCGCTGCAGACGGACGAAAGCGATGAGCGGAGAAGCCCAAAAACAAAAACTTGACACATTAATGTGCAGAATTACAAATTTCAAATTAAAAGTTGAAAATTTGTCAAATAAATTTTAAATTTTAATGTTAACGCACGCACGCACGCACACATGCATGCATGATTTTTTGATTATATTTGTGTGCATACGTTTGTAAGTTTGTAAGATCCTAAATTATGCATTTACTTCAAAAATGCATTAAATCGCATTTTGATGGCACGAACAGCGGCAATTTATCAACCGCGAATAATGGGCACACACATGCACACGTTCACGACTACGTGCCCGAAAACATACACACATACACACACACTCATATACATTCATATATACCTTTGTGCAGTAACAAAAATATAAAAAAAAATATTAAAATTGCCCTTACAGATACCGACCAATTTACCGAGAATACCTTTACAGATGCATCATTTCGTTATGTATGGATGTGGGTTAGACTTGTTCAGACACAAAAACTGTTTTTTTTTTTAAGAAATTACAAATTTATTTGTTGTAAAAATATATGTATGTGCTCGCTAAACTATTAGAACAATTATATTAGGCTATAGCCGAAGTTTAAGCTTCACCAATGGACACTGATCATTTATACAAATCTATACATATACATATGTATATTAACATTGTATGGAATATATCTTTTTATGTGCGTTTCTAATGGAAGACTAAACCTTTTCACGTGTCAAAGGTCAAACAAGAAATTTTTTATTATAAAACAATATTTTAGCATTTTATTATTTAAAATAATCAACTTATTAATTCTTTTACTTCAATGTTTTAATTCTTTTAAAACCAGTCTATTGTGGGTGCGTGTTTAACTGTAGTCCACATTTAGATGCTTGTGCCTGTGTGTATGTAGTTAAAGCTATTCCAAACCACAAACGAGCATTAAAATAGTTTCAATCCCTAAATCAAAATCAGTTTAACGTTTGTGAATGTGTAACGACGACGTAAGCTGAATTGCACCGAAAGCGTCTCGGCGGTGCACATTACCGATGGCGGCCGGATGGACCGACCGACCGAATGAACGAACGGACGGACGAACGACCAATTCACTGGCAAATGTACGAACTGATAGAAAGACAAAGAAAGCGAGCGAGCGAGCGATCGACCGATGGACAGGCAGACAGGCAGACGGAAGTGTTGCTTCCCGAATATTCAAGTTGCTTTTAACGCAACCCAATGTTGCTTAGAATTTTTGACTGTGTTTTGGCGTATGTGTCTGAGTGTTTGTAGGCGTGTGTATGTGTGTAAGCTACCTATCGCCGGCTGCCATCATTCGCGGCTGCCCACCACAAAAATGTCGGCGACGCAATTTCACAGGCGCTCCTCCGGAAATTGCATTCGCCTGAATAATGGCAAATGTCGAAATGCCTGCAGCCACTTTCAAATTCTGCGATTTATGGTACCCCCGACAAAAGGGCGCTGACTGCTGCTGCTGCTGCACTTGCTCGGTTCGTAGGTGGACGACAAGTTGGGCCGACAGAGGGTGGGAATAAACGATGTGCATTGGCAGCGTTGAGAAATTGCAGACATCGTTGTCAATGAGTGAAGTTAAATCGAAGCTGCTTCTGTGATATTTAACACAGTGGCAGACATTTATATAACTTCAGGTAAAACGAGTGATAATACTTTGACAGCAATGTCAATTTGTACTGATGATATTATCCAATTAAATTATCATTAATTTTAATTTATTTAAATTCCATTAAATACAAATTTTATTCTTGCAAGGGAATACAATATTATCTTACAAATATGTCTAGCACTGTAAGCCAATGAATACGCCTTTTAGCCAAGTTTAAACAAAAGTGCAAAACGTTCTTAAACTCCACTCAAATCCGATCGATCGCTCGAAATAAAGCAACGACCGAACGAACGAACGCTTCTTGCCAAAATTTTGGTAGAAGCCGACTGAGCGTGTCAGTTAAAAAGCTTTACAGGATGCACGTACGTACGTACGTACGAGCGTACACACAGGCACCAGCATACTTAATCGCACACATACACACATGCGGCGCTGCTGGCCTAAAACAGGCTTTTCGTGTCTGTCTGTCACGCCTCGCTGTCAATGCATGATGCCAAAGTGCTGAGGCGCTTTTAAAATCGGAATTTTGTATTTTTATTTTAAAACCGCATAAAGCGGCCGATGCTGCCGTTGCTGCTGCTGCTGGGCGCATGCTCCCGACCGCATTTTACAAAAGTCAAAATTGACTTTTGGTGTCGTTGGTGGTCGACGCTAAAAGGGAGCGATGCGCTATCCGGCGGCCGACACTACAGGAAGCACTCAGAGCGAAATGTTGCAGCAAGATACTTGGCCAATTTACATACATAAATGCGTTAAAACGCATTTTGTCCGCCTGAGTGTCCGTTCCGTTCCGTCCTTCCGTCCCGTCCGTTCTGTGCATACGCATACACATGCGAAAATGTTGCTGCATGTTGCATGCGTGAGTGGTAAATTTAATGCTGTCACATTGTTAAATTTGGTTTCGGATGTAGCACAGTTTTTTTTTTCGTTTGCGTTTTGTTTTTGTTGCAACTGCAAGTGCAAAACTTTTTCCGCCTCGAAATGAATTTTGCAAATTAAATTAATGTCAACCGGATTTTTTTGCCTGCTCGAAAATGGAAATCATGTCACAATTGACAGCAAAACAAACTGGCATACATTTTGCATCATGTTGCACGCTGATCTACATTGCTGCTGCCTGCCTTGTCAGTTGCATGCTGCGGCGTTGCCAAGCGTCGAGATAATTAACTCATTTTAACTGTCATAAAATCCGTTGCATTCAAAAAATGATGATGATTATTATTGGTTTGTTGTCGTTGTTGTCGTTGTTGTTGTTGTTGTTTTTTTGTCGCATGCCTTTAATGCTCTTTAACCCCTTTTCGATGGCATTGCAATTCGATACCGTCGGCCGCATTTGTTGTTTTTCTCCTGTAATTTACACTTGACTGCGTAATTTTAAATTATTCGCAGTTCATTTGCGTTGTGAATGTTTTTTTTAACCTCGTTGTTGTTGGTGTTGTTTATTTTTATTTGCTTTTTTTTTGTTGTGATTATTCGCTGGCATAAATTACAATTTAGCACTTGGTTTGATTTAATCAGCAATTAAAATGCGTTTATTTATGATTTATGCATTGTGCGGAAAGAGTTTAAAACGTCATTCAGTAATTAAGTCAGTTCATTTTTTTTTAAATGACCAAACGTATTTATTAAAGTTACAAAATTTATTTGATTTTATGAAATTTTGAATTGCGTTGATTTTTATCGATTGTAGTTAATAGGAGTGAAATGTTACTCATACGCCCTGTGGGTATCAGATACTATTGACGACTTTATGTAACTCTTTGTGGATAGTTTGTGAATGTGTCGGGCTGGTCTTTTGAACATTTCATTTCAACTTTTCAAACTATTCTGACTGCAAAAAAAAATTATCAGGTGTATGCATACATACATAGGTAAACGAAAATCCGTAGATATATCGATTCAATTTCAGTTTGCATATTGGGAAGGCTCAAAAAACTGATAATGCTCCGATTTTTGAATGTCAGTGTGAAAGGTTTCGTTAACGAAATTCTAATTGGATAAAATTTTGCATGGTGACTATTAGCTCAAATAAGCAACTTTAAAAATTTAAGCCAACCAAATTTACTTGCCTTATTGTCCAATAGTGACGTAATCTATCAGACCAGACGACATGAAGCGCGAAAGTTTATTCCGAGACCATTTGTGATTGTTTTATAATATTTAATGCCAATTTATTCTTAAAATGTATATTTTAAGCATATAATTAAATACATTTATTTATATTGAAAATATGTGCGCACAAGTCCTGACTTCAGTTTAATGGCAGAATTAAATCCTTTAAAAAATAAACTCTGCATTCGTATCGTTGAAACATTTAAACTTTCGTTTTAAATGAAGCACTTTACATAAATTAAATCTTTAAAATGTAATTAACGAAATTGTTTTCCGCTCTTCTTTTGCAGATTAACAAAAATTCACAAGCTGGCTCTTCAAAAACGACAGGTGAACGCAAACGATGGATACACGATCCAACGAGTAAGTTCCTCCGAATTGCTTTCATTATTGTCAGAAATAAAAAAAACGAATGAAATTCGTGTGAATTCATTTGTAACGTGCAGAAATTGTGTCAAAGAAATGTATCATTAATTAAAATGGAAAAACGTTTAAAACAAAAATATATATGTATATAGCAAAAGTACCTAATTTATTTATTGCGTTTTTTCGTAAATTTTAAAGGCACCACATAAATCTGCAAATGACCAAAGGCGAAGGCTTTGTTGGCACGCCAATTGGCGCACAAGGCATTTTTTTATTTGGCGCAAAATTGAATTGTAAAATTTATGGTCATGCCATAATTTAATAACAACCTTTCACTGCAACCCCATTCATTATACCTCACCTGATGTCACGTCACTCTCTTCTGGTGTTTTGTTTTATATTTTTCGTATCCAGGTGACCTTTGCCGACCGTTGAATTGCAAGAAGCGTGAAATTTGCCTGCTCGAGGATGAGTACAGCGCCGTCTGCGTGTCAAAGAAGGAACTCCACAAGAATCGGTAAGTACTCGTATGTGTGGATGTGCTGGTGCCGCTTGGCCATGTGAAACACATTTCCTACTGCTTAACAATACGACACGACAGTTAAATTCTCTATCGGAAATTTGATTCATAAAGATAAATCCATAAGATACTTTTGTCATTCTATGCAATACATCAAATATTTATTTATATTTCATTTGTTGCACTGTGTTTCAACAACAACAATTGAAGCTGTTTCAAGGATCGTCTTTGCCAAATTCCGCAGATATATTCGCTTGATATAAAGCTTTGGATTATAGGAAGCATTCGTTTGCAAGGATTTTCGGATATCTAAAAAGGGTTTTCGAAGGTCAAATGCATACATGACAAAATTTTCAAATTAACAGAAATTAGTCGTTAGTTGTTAGTGGCCTCGTCTTATGTGTTAAACTAATTAATTTGGTTATGCATCTGGCTTATTCTTTTGTTTATCTATCCATATCAATCTTAGCGATGAAATTATCTCAAAAGCAAAATACTTGGAAGAGGAGGCCAAGCGACGCGTTAATCAAGAGGATAATGCCAACATCAACAACAACAACCATGACGACGATGATGAAGATAAGAGCCTCAGCTCCGATGAGAACTCGAAAGAGGATGATGTCTTCTACGAGAACAACAACACCGTCGACAAGGACACCGACGACGAGGAGGAAGAGTGAGTATTCGTTTGAGGACGGAAGAGGGGAGGGGGCGCGTAAATCAGATTTTTCACATTTCATTAAGCACATTATTTACAAAGTGGTGGAGACTTTTGGCCAGCTGAAAATTTTAAATGTTACACAGGCTGAGCGTGTGTTGGACTGGTTTTGTGAGAAGGCTTTAATTTATGAATACTTGAAGAAACTAGGAGCAATACTTGCGCCTAGCACAAACAGTTGGAAACCGGTCTAATGTGTATATGAGTGGGCAATTTGCAGGGTTAAAAGTTAAAGCAGGTCACCTTTGACATAAAATCCTCTCGGATGAGTGGATCAAGTTGGTCGGCATTCCAGTACGTTACGCTAATAATAAATTATTTTATTGGGCATGAACAAGAGCAACAACAATAAAAACAACAACACCAACAATTCCAAGAACAAAATGTTACAAAAAACATTCCACAATCATTTAAAACATTTTTCAACACGCATTCATGGCGGCGGCGGCGCTTGTTTCGAGCTGTTTATTTTTGAGGCCGTCAGCAGGCCCTGCCAACAGACTACGCCAGGCGATGTGGCGCCTCGCCTTCCATAACTACCAGCCAACAAAACCATTACAAAAAACAAAAAAACAAACAAACGAAAAAAAACCGCTGGCGTGTAAATACTTTCGCTTGATGCGAACTGGCGCGCGCGCTCGAGCAATATCGTTTGACCTAAACCTAAATTGTGACCTTACACGCGAGCTCAGTTGGCAAGCGCAACCCTCTTACCCTTTCGAACTTTCAGCTGAGAAATGTTGCAAATTTGAAATTTCAAAAATTTCAACTGAAGTTTAGGCACGAACATAGCACACATACGCACACACTTACACACATACATAAATAACACAATAGTTGGTTTTTTTTTAAAGAAAAATCCAGCGAAAGTCACTTTTTGATTGACTTAAATGCTTTGATGTATAAGGTTATCGTTTTACCACCGCATACTCGTATAGTAAAACGTAGCGATAAATAAGTACGGACAAGCGTTACATAAATGCATAAGTATGTAACGCAAGGTTACAGTAATACCCGGCGTTGCTGAATTTTTAATTGAACCCCAAGTGGAATCATGTTAAAAAATATCGATTTTAGTTTATTTATTTTCAAATTGAACCATACGCAAATTCGGGTGAATATTTCGACTCCTCTTGCGAAGAATATTAAGTTTCAAAACTGTTACGAACGACGAAGGTCCCATATAGGTCCAATATAGGACATAAGAGAAAAATTGCAATCTAAATTTAAGAAGCTTCGGTCTTGATTTTAGATTGTTTTGTACTAACTCAAATTGAGATTGCGCGATTTCGATACAATATTTAAAAATCTTAAAATGATTCAGATGAATATCTTGATTTAAGAATTTTCCATTTTATTTTAAGATCAAAACATCTTAAAATAAGAATGTAAAGTCTTCAAATAAAATTTATTTTCTTATTTCAAGATTAGTATTTAAATAGAAGGAGTTTAAAAATAAAACTATCGGGATGGAATAAAGATTTTTTTTCAAGAACGTTTTTCTTGAAGTAGGAGTATTTTTTTCCTAGTATATTTGAACGATTTATGACAAATTGTTTAATCAATCCAAGTTATTATTGCCGGAATATGAAATATGTTGGTTCTAAAAAATTTAAGCATTGGAATTTTTTTCGAGTTTAAAAGTCCTTTGAAGAATCTAAATAATGTGGGACCATGACAAAAAAGCTTAATCGATCACATCATGAAAAATTCAAAATTTCTTTTGACCAAGAATAAATGTTATTTGTATATGGATAGATTATATGATTATCTAATTAGAATTTTCGAAATGTTGAAATATTTGTTGAAACAAATCCGGTGGCATATCATTTCACATCCAACTGAAGATTAATGCCAAGAATTAATTAAAAAATCAATGAACTTTAAGTTTTAGAACAATGCTTTTGGCATCTTTACCGATTTAATGCAATGTTGAAGATGCTTACAAAATTATTATATATCATATTTTTGTTTATTTTTTATTTTACTTTACATCGATTACAAATACAAAATCAAATGTAGGTTGACATAATTTAACGAGTACGAGTTTTTTGTTTAGGATGTATTAACGCGCTGGCAAACGAAGAAAATCTTGATGCGGCCTACGAGTAAATGCGAATGACATGTTGATGGCCACTTTTTCTGTTCAATGTTGCCCACTGACAGACAGACAGACAGACAGACAGACAGACCGACCGACCGACAGACGAACGAACGACCACATTCAAAAAGAGAAAAACAAAAACAAAAACGCGTTAACAGTTTTCTTTTGTGCGGTTCGTTCTTTTCAAAATTCAAACAAAGAGATTTTTATCTAAATAAAACCAAAGTCTGTATGTGTGTGTGTGCATGTAACATAAACTAAAAAATAAAAAAACTCAACACAACACACATACATTTACAATACAATAACAATTACAAAAACAAAACACAGAAGCACTTACACGCTTACAAACGTTGCGGTCCGACCCAACCTCAAAAGTTTTGTATTTTGCGGGCATTGTTTTTCGTAAAACCATTTTGTAAATGATTTTTAGTGCTATATTATGTTATTTTTGTTTTTGTTTTTGCTATATACTTCATTACATACATATATAGTACGGGTGGAACACACCTCAAATTTGCGAAATACGAATCAAATGGAAATTGTTTAAAATTCGAATTCGAATTATCGTGAGTCATGAATGAATGAATTCAATATCAATGAAATCAGCAATAGTTTTGTATGTATGCGTTTTTGTTGTTATTTAATATTTGATAGGTTCATTTTTGTTATTTTTTTGTTGCAATTTCATCAAAGAGAATGTTTAAATTAAACATTTTTCGCTAATTTTGTAGTCTCTCTGATCCTTTTTAAAAGCAAACAAATAAACTTTAAAAAGCCAAAAATTTACGATTTAATTGGTGCATATAAAGAAAAAATACATAACTATATGTATGTATATCTGCATATATATATGTATATGATAAATACTATGATATATAAAAAAGTAATAAATAATCGAAAGTACTTAAACTGGAAACTTGTATCAAAAAACCAAACCAAATACGAGTATGTATGTGTAGGGGTGGTTATTGCCAAATGCAAACGTATTGGTTTTGCGTTGCGTTTTTTTTATTGACAAAGGAAAATAAAATATTGATGTTTTTTATTTTACTTTATTTAAATTTATTTTATTCACGAGAAGTTAAATTTCTTGTTGTTTTTTTTTTAAATTATAACAATTCAAATTAAAACAATAGAAGAAAATTAACAATTAAATCATGGTTTAATAATAAGGTTAGGAAAGTAGAAATGAGAATGCAAATTGAGCGAACTCACCTCGATTTCTGCTTTATTTTAAAGTTTTTTTATTTTATTTTTGACAACAAACAACGTTGTTGTTGTTACTTACTTAATAATTTTGTAGCAGCTATTGGCAACAACACAAAAATTCAATTTTAAAAGCGAGAGACAAAATCGAGTTGAAGAGGCACATTTTTCTACCTTCCTCAAATTTTTTTAGTATACCATAAATTAAATAAACTATTGATAATAATGAAACATATGTAATGCATTAATTGTGTGCAGCAATTAACCACAAGTAAATTATTTCGTTCTTATTCAGTCCGTTTGAATCTGTCAATGTCCTTTAACTTCCAAATCTTACATAATCTCTTACCACAGTAACCATGAAAGTATAGCAAAGAAAAATTTAAATAGCAGAAACAGGATATGCCACTATATAAAAGTAAATCCTGACATATACTCGTTCCTAGCTGACTTGTTGGTTCATGAACTATGCTAAATCGTATGCCAAATATATCTGACCTTCTTAGTAAAACACGAAAAAAGATGAAAAAATAAAGAAAATTTGGTTTAAAAATGTAGAAATATGTGTAGACTTTTGTAATTACTCCGAAGATTTTTTCAAAAATTTTGTTGTTGTTTTTTTGCATCTTTTTACGAGTCACAAGAAGCATTTTGGCAGCAATAACTGTAAAAAAAATTTCTTTCCAAAATGTCGAAAACTTTGAAAAAAATAAAAAATTCTTAATTTAATTGAATCATTCCGTTGTTTAAACAAGCAAACACGCAATTTAAATGGCGACAATGGTGCAAATTAAATAAAACCGTTTACCGGAAATTCACGCCATTAATTTGCATAAACGATTAAATCGACTTATTTGCGTGCGTATTACTTTTATTAATTTATATGCATAAAATAACAACAACAACAAAATGGGCGTAAATTCCAAAGCAAATATTTGCAAAGTCATTGTTTTTGTAACATACCCACACAGATGTGTGCAGACGTGCGTGTGTCTGTATGTGTTAATGTTTTTTTTTTTTTGTGGACGTGTGTGAAATTATTTACCACCAAAAGCAACAATAACAAGCCTAACCACTAACAACAATGACAACAACAATAAGTCCGACCACATGACGTCACTCTCGCGAACCACAAAATACAAAAAAGCTTTTATCGAGAGAAATCAAACAGTTATTTTTTACACAAACATTTGCATAATAAATAAAAAAATTCAATTTTCCTACTCATCTTCTTTTGCACTCTCTGCGGCGCTGCTCTGCACTGCACAACCTGTCACACATCCCACGCGAACTCAACTCCGACAGCAACTGCAAGCCGTGTCCCCTGGTCCAAACGAACTTCTTATGCGGCGCCGACAACCGAACGTACTCATCGCTATGCAGATTGGATTACCACAACTGCATCCACTCGACATCCATAAGGATCGCCTGCAAAGGATTCTGCCCTTGCAAGGGTAAGTAAACATAAGTATGCGGCCATTCAAAATTTACTCAATTCCAAAATAATCCAAATTATATTTTAAAGACATGAAACAAAAATAAAAATTGTATATTAAATTTGAAATGTATTGCGGAAACGCTTCCAAAGAAGATTTTAACAAGATTTGTTGAATCGTTTTAATTTCATTTCCATTATGAAAATAACTTTTTTAATTCTATTGATTAATTATGAACAGAATAATGCTTTGTGATTTTTGAATGGCTGAAGTTAACTTTTTAAACAGGCGGTGAAATGCATTACAATGTCTTCATTGTTGTTGTTGTCTTAGCACTAGGCTAACCGTAGAAAATTTGCCAGTCTGTATATTCGGTTGTCTGTCTGTCTGTCCGTCTGTCTGTGTGTCTCTCTGTTTGTCTGTTGACAAGTTTTGCTTACAAATTTGCTACAACTACAACATCACCAGAAACAACAACAACAACGAGGAAGGAAAAAATAAATTGAATTTTTGCGCGCTCAATCATTTGGGAAATAAATGGCAGCGCAGTCGACAGCCCTGAACAAAAACAAAAGCAAAATTGAACTAAAAATATAACAAGAAATTAAAATAAAATTGAAATTGAGTTCATCATTATGCAGAGCGGCGCACGGTCTGTCTGTCTGTCTGTCTGTCTGTCTGTCCGTCTGTCGGTCGGTGGGTAGTGGGTAGTACTGCTGGCTGCATCTGCTCGTATCTGCCTGTTTTAGCCGCATTATGTGCGGCATTTGAGCCTCGCCGCGAATTTTGTGCAATTGTTTTATGCAAATTATTATTTTTGCGCATTACGCTAACCTGCTGCTTCGCTGGCTGCGCCAGTCCGTCCGTCCGTCCGCCCGTCTGTCAGGACAGTCAGGATCTGCATCAACTTTTTAATGAGATTATTTCGTATTGGTAATGCTGCAGCGCACGAGTATACAAAATAAATCAAATTAAAAATTAGAGTCAAATCTGTTGACTGAAAATTACTTTTCCATTCCATCGAATTTATTAATTTGTCCTCAAAATCCACTTTAATATCTCGCTGATGTGATGAGTTGCAGAGCTTTAAATCATTGTGATGCCGATAGAGTTAATTAAATTAAAGTTGCACTTAAAAATGTCGCATTTATTTGGGAATTGTTCACATTAATTTTGCAATAATGAATACAATATGCACGGTATATATGTACTTACATATATAACTGGAGATAAGTGCTTTTATTTCGAATATATAATGGAGTAAAACAAAACGTTCCATAGGAGACGTTCTCTTACCTAGTTGTAATTTTATTCCAACCGATTTATGCTTTTGCTTAGTGCATTCCATATTTTCAAACCATCCAACCAACGAACCAACCAACCAATGTGTTTCGTGCTCCCATGGCTCACTCAGTTCCCTCGGTGCATTAATAAATTATTAGCGCAAAAAAATGGGATTGTTGCATCTGTCAATGCGATACTTTTGTATCTAAATGTTGCATTTTGCCATTAACGAGAACGAGAACGAACGAATCCGAATTCGTAGTCGTACTCGAATCCGAATTCGAATCCGTGAAACTGCAATATTTACCAAGTCCAAGTGGACCATTTTACATCAAGAGACAGCTACAGCAACAACAACAAGAACAACAACATTGAACACGTACTTTATTTACACGTAACCGTGACAGTAACCCGTATTTCCGTTTGTTCTGGTATTTGCAGAAAATGTCGATGGTAAACGTTTGCAGCGCATCGCGGAGCGACAGAACGCTTTCAACGCCAAATACAAGAAAACCATTGAGCAACAACAACAACAACAGCAACAGCAGCAGGCATACAAGGACAACAGCAACAACAATATTATGGCAGGCAGCAACAACAACAACTTCAACGCTATTATGGACGTAAGTAGGACACGTTAAACTGATCGTAGTGGAGAACGGAACGGGGTGAGGGGTGGGGGATGAAGAGCAAAACAATACGAAAATATGTTTCCATTTAAAAGTTTAAATTTACAGGGTCCTCGATATAACATTAACAAATATAACTTCATTTTACAGAATAGGACAATTGACTAGTGAAATTCTTTTGTAATTATTCCATTAATTTTTTTTAATTCTAGCTTAAAATGCTAATGAAACCAAATAATAAAATTGTTAAACATCCAAGTTCGAACTATATTTGCGATAATCCTTACGATACGACATATATTAATACATTAGATAGATAGATAAGACAAAAAAAACAATTTTTTTTTCGATTTTATATCACTCTGTATTTGTAGTTACACATGTGTACGTGTGTGCATTCTTCTGTACCTACTCCAATGAAGCGTATTTTCGACTAGATGCTGAAGCTGAATTGCAAACATTTGTCCCAGCTTCCCAAATAAACCCTAAATAAATAATAATGTTAAATTATGTTTGTCTCTCTCCCGTACTCTTACTTGTGCTCCGTGGAATCGCTTTATTCATGTTCATCCCGTCAACTAAAACTACCAGGATAAGGACGATAACAATCGACATTACAATCATATAAATTCCCAATTCACATTTACACCGGAGGAAATCAAATACGACAACAAACACTACAAGTATCTCAAGTACACCGCCTACAAAAAGGTTAGAGAAGCCTATTTTTAGGGGCAGAGAAATGTGTTTTCGTGTGAATATGAGTATGTGTGTCTGTGTGTGTGTGTTTATGCCAGGAACCAGAAACGGAAGCGGATGTGTGCGTGCGTGTATGGGTGTGTGTTAGTGGGTTTTGAGTGTTGCCATCTCCAAACTGGTAGGTTGTGTTTCTGCTCCGTTATGCATGAGATCTTCTTTAAATATTTAAGCAACACAAAAGAAAACTAAACTAACGGGTTATATTCAATTGCAGTCCCTTGTCCACAATATTAAGAAATGGAGTCAGTTCTAACAAAAAAAGAGTTTTCAGTATATTTATAAGCTCCTTAGATAAACTTTTATCTACAATTGCAGAAAATTTTTTTTTTTAATAATGGCTTTAAATACATACATACGTAGTTTATAATTATTAAAAAAAAAATTTAAAACACCTTTGACATTTTCTCTGTTCAAAATAAGTTCTAACTCAAAATCAAATATCTAACATAACAGAGTGTTAATAACACCGTTCATAAAGTTAAACAACCGAAAGTCATAGTCAACCAACACTCTTTGCTAAAGAGAAAAAAAGTTAAATTGAAATAGTTGAAAATAATGTACATATGTATGTGTTCTGCTCGAATTGCAAGCAACGCCCCTCCTAATAGACAGCCAACAACTCAAACTAACAAATCGGTTAACAAAGTTTTGACTTGGTTTGCATTTTAATGTTTGTGTTAAGTACTTTATCAGCGATGAATAGAAACAAAATTAAGGTTGAGCTCTATTTTTTTTATTAATGGGATGGCAGTGTTAATATAACATTGATTCATATTATTGCAAGTGCTAAGAGTGTGGGCAGAAAATTAAATTTATTCTAAACTTACTACTAGATTTAATTATAAACATTTCAATACATATATAGGACAATCAATACCAGGATGACAAGCACAAAATACGCGGCTACAATGAGGTTGTTGAGAAGCCACAAAAATACAACAAGAACAACAACATCAACAGTGGTAAGTTAGAAGATGGAAAACCACGTTCAAACATCGACTTATGTACTTTCCACACATTCCCCGAAGGCTATCCATCGAAATCACCAGAATGCAAGCCACAACAATTGACCGCCATCGGAAATCGTCTGCTCGATTGGTTCTCGGTCATAATGGCCGACAGCAAGAAACGTCGTCAGCACAGTCAAAAGTCGAAGGCTCACTTCCCGCCCGCCTGCAAGACCGAAGCCAAATGGATGTTTGGTCACTTGGATCTGAACAATGACGGATTCTTGTCGCTGCAGGAAATGTACGATCTGGAACACGATCAGAACGAGCGTTGCATTAAGCCCTTCATCGATACATGTGATCTCGATCAGGATAACTCGATAAATACACGCGAATGGTGTCGCTGCTTCGAGAAGACCGATCGCCCGTGCGCCGCCGTGCGACGAAGAATCGCTGGCGACTTTGCAGGTGAGATAGGTACAGGTGGATTTTTATTTATACTTTTCTTACGTTCATTTTTTTTAAATATACTCCCACTCGTTGATTGCGCTTTAAAGACATTTTAGAAAACTCATAACATGCCACATGTCACTACCAAACTTGAATACGGTTTAGAGTTAATTTTGTCGGTTAGCCTTTGTCAGAGAATACAGAATCGAAAACGTAACACAATAGGAGAATATTAGAATTTTCAAAAAGTAATTTTTGGATGCCTTTTGGAACCAATACACACTTTAACAGATTGTAAGCGGGAGCTTAAAAGCAGTTCCTTAAGAAAACATTGAGAACGGTTCCATTTGGTTTCTAGCCAACACATATACAGGGTGGCGCAAAATTAATCACCCTATTGGAAGATGCTCTCATTTTTGCAAATGGCCGCCAATGTCAAATCTGTTTTGACATTTGTGGACTAGACAGATACAGAATACAAGTGAATAAGCCATGGAGCGATACACTCCCCAAGAACGCGGAATAATTGTGTCTATTTTTTTGCGTAACAATACGTCTGTGGTGTTGGCAAAAAACATAATGAGCGATGAGGTTCATTTTCACCTCAGCGGGTACGTGAACAAGCAAAATTATCGCTTCTGGGGAACCGAAAATCCGCGAGTGATGCACGAGAAACCATTACACCCGCTCAAAGTGACTGCGTGGTGCGCTGTTCACGCTGGAGGAGTCATCGGGCCGAACGCCGCGGGTCAAACGACAACAGTGAACGGTGCGCGTTATAGGGCAATGTTGACCGAATTTTTTCTGCCCGAACTGGACGAATTAGGACTGGTGGACATGTGGTTCCAACAGGACGGAGCAACAGCACACACTGCACGAGCCACAACCGACATTCTGAAGGCCGCGTTTCCGGGTCGCTTAATTTCGCGTTTTGGCGATTTGCACTGGCCTGCCAGATCGCCCGATTTAACGGTCCCGGACTTCTTTTTATGGGGTTTTTTGAAGTCTCGTGTTTACATCAACAAGCCTGAGACCTTGGAAGCCCTCAAGGAAAATATCCGACACGAATGCGAGAATTTATCGCCCGAAACTCTCGCCGAAATGATGGAAAATGCCATAAAACGAGCCCGTATGGCAATCAATTGTGACGGCGCCCATTTATCCGATATCATCTTCTCGACTTAACACAATTAATTCTAAAGGTCTAAATAAACATAATCAAAAAACAGAATCGAAGTTTTTTATTTAGAAAAAAAATAAGAGCCAAACAACATCGGATGACTTCTTTTGCGCCACCTTGTACATTAAAAGTCAATTCAATTCTTCAACCAAGTTTGTTAGTTGTCCGGGATGATGAAAAATGATTCCTTTACTCTCTTTGCTTTCGATAATATTGAAATATATTTAAAATATCGGTTGAGGCAACCGGAACTGCCTTTTAAATTCAAATCAAAACCGATCATTTGCACAAAAAATTATTTTGTATGTATGTCTACTAAATATGTATTTTATTATACAAGCATTAAATATGTATTTGTGTTTTTTAGCTAATACTCTGTAGAATTTGTTAGCAAGCTTTATCGTACAAATCGTTTTCATATACATATACTTATAGTAATACATACATGCATACTTAGTGGTCTTTATTTTTAAAAGTGCAAAAAAAGATATTATTCTGACTATATATAAATACTATATGTACAAGAAATCTATTATCGGATGTTAATGTTTGAAGTTGAATTTTGAGGATATAAAATTATCTACAATTTTTTTATACCGTTTAAATTGGGTTTTTATATAGAAAACTTTTAATTAATGTATGCATTTACTATTACAATTGACATTTTGCAAAATACAGACCATCCTGATAGAAATACGAGTATATGCAATATAACTAATATTTGTTTGCTATAACCGCTTACACTTTTTTAAGCTTATGTAAAATTTTTTGATTATTTTAAACTTTTCTTATATTGTGCTTTTGCTTGTTTCGTAAATTTTTTTAATCTTCAATTGCAAACTCTTTGCTTTTTAATGTTTTTCTTTTTTCTAATGTTTAGGCGCCTATGCACCCGATTGCGACATTCAAGGATTTTACAAGCCCACCCAGTGTCACAATTCGGTCGGAGTCTGCTGGTGTGTGGACAAGCACGGCGTTGAGTTTGCCAATACACGCACCCGAGGAAAACCCAACTGCGGTAAGTTAGCAAACGAATTACCAGATGCAAATTCTACACTCACATGCCAAGATACCAACAAGCCATATTTGAGTTGGTCATAATAATATCAGACGATTAAGTTTATGTCCAGAATATGAAAATGAGCTCATAGAATTAAGCAAATTGTGGCTTGTTTAAATATTTAGTCTAAAACAATGGAAATTAAACCAGACATGTCGGTGGTGCAACCACAAATGATTTCTTGTGCTTCTCACTTTGCAGTAAAAACATATTCATGAGGCACAAGTTGCCATCCTATATATAGTATATATAAGATAATTATATAATTATTCTGGTATTCTTTTTATAGTGGACAGCTTAAAGACATTTATAATTGGTTCATTCCAAAGTTTATTTTAAGGTTCAAAACGCTTTTTGTATTATAGAATCAAGACTTTTGACCACGATAAAAATCATATATTATAAAAATAGTTTCAATGACAAAATATGGACAACTGATTCGAATTCCCATTCCCTTTGCAGAGTCTGTTGTGAATAACGCCTCATCGCTGACATCCGATGACGAGGACGAGGAAACTGATGACGACGATGACAGTGCGGAGGGCAGCGCCGATCAGATGTTAGTTTTTTAAACGAATTCAATGCAAACTTATTAAATCCTCCCCAGAAATAACCACAGTAACATTTTACGATTACGATTATGATTTTCATTAAGATTACAATATACAAAAAAAAAACAAAAAAACCAATATATGAAAAAAACTTTTTACTTAAGAAAAGCCCAGCTGCATGGAAATAAAAACTATAAAAAATTTGGCAATTAGTTAAAGAAGCTATTTACATTAACACAAAAACAACATCAACAAGAAAATAAAAAACAACAACAACAAAAAACTCGGAACATAGTCTTATAAGAAACGACATTTAAAATTCATTAAATTACTTCATGAAAACTAAAATCGTTCCCAGGCATTATTAAAATACCGAAAACAAAAAATTGTAAATCGTAACGACTTTCTTAGAATAATGAAAAAAGCTTACATTAACTAAGAAGAAGAAGAAGAAGATGATGAAGAAGAAGAAGAAAAACCAAATAAGTGAATTAATGTAGTTACAATTGTAAACACTATGGGACAATTAAATAACGACATAAAATCGTACTGTTACAATTATAAGCAAAGCTTTAAAGCTTACGCAGATTTAGTGAAAATATTTGATTTTGTAGAATCGCACTTTTGTATTTGTATTTGCATTTGCATTTGCTTAAAGTCCCACAACAAAAGAAAGCAATTTTTAGATGCATATTTTCTAACTGAATAGTTTGGTTGTTATTTTGAAATCCGTCTATAGCTTTTTAAGAAGTGAAAGCATTACCTTTGGTTTCGTAACTTTAAAGCTTCTGTTTGAACACACGCTAAAATTCCGCCCAATAAATTTTGTGATAGGTTTTGAAAATATTTCAGAGTATAACAAAAAGTAAAAAAAAAACAAAAAAGCAAAAAAGAAATTGTAATGAATTTGAAGTAAGTTCTGCTATAATTTGTCTTGGTTTATTTTAATACACAACAAAAAATAGTTGAACAAGTAACAAACGAAAAACTTGAAAGCTTTTTGTATGTTAAAGAAGATTTAACTGTAACTGCTACCTTAGTAAAATGAAAAGTGTTGCCAACTGTAGTTGTACTTGTACTAGAAACAAATACACACAAAAACCAGAAACAAAAACAAAAACAAAAGCAAATATTATACATTGCGTAGAATGGCTTCAGGCGCATCGCATAGAATCGCAGCAATACGAATCGAACGGATACAAGTTTCCAGAAATCGGAGCATGTCCTCAACTTTGACTTACTTTGATATCAATTCTACAAGCACCACCCACTATTAAAGCAGAAAGGCGTAACTGCCCCTTTGACACCATTTACTGAGTTTAAACTTTAAATAAATTTAATATCTTAAAAGACAAATATTTGAGAGTTGTTTGAAAAGTGCAAAAATAATCCCGACATTTGACATAGTCTCATGAAGGATTGTCTTGGGCTTGTCTAAAATGTCTATTGGACAAATCAGTTGTATTTACTTAGACCCACTGTGTTATATAAATAAGATTCACTTACCAGTAAAGGAATTAGATTGCCCTGTAAGTCGTAGTGGGTTGTTCTTGTAGTTGTCGATATCAAAACGAAGACAAACCAAATATCGAATTATACTAATGTACGAGTATCTCCTAAAATTTTGGCATTTATGTTAAACTTATTGCAAAATCACATTAAGTAAGCTACAATTAGTTTAGAGATGTCACACACTGCTGTAAGGAAAAAAATATTAACATAATAAAGTAATAATAGAGACACTTCCTATGAAATATCACAATGACAAAGAATCAGTATTTGTACTAAACGTTTACGTTCCTTCGACCCACACACACACACATACAGACACGACACACTCACTTCCACAACCAACTTTGAACTAAAGGTCAAACCAACAAAACAAAATCATATTTTACTATACCACACGTTTTGTGTATCGAATATTATTGCTAATATTATTATTATTATTCTTTTATTGATATGAAAACAAAAGAGAAACGATAAAAAATCTTGCAACAGAACACACCGTTAAAATTTACAAAGAACAACAAAACAAAACGTAAAGAAAAGAAAAGAAGAAATTTAAATAAATTCCATTATGGTAACTTAATGTGCTTAAAAATATTAAAAGTGAAAGTATATAAAAAATATGACAAATTAAATAAGTAAATAAATAAATAAAAAAAGAAAAGGCAAGCCATAAGTTAAAACCATTTATCAATTATTTACTAGCATTTTAAGCTATAACTGCTACTTTGATAAACTTGGTAAAGAACAAAAACAAAAGCAAAAGCTAAAAGCAAAAACAAAAAGTATAATGCAAAACAGCAACAACAAGAATATTTACATGTAATAATTTTGTGCACTCGTGAATAAAGAAAAACCAAAAACGAAAATAGTTTAATTTACTTAATTGTAAGTACTAAAAATGCTTTTTGAATAATAACTAAACAATTTTGGCAAAATAAAAGAATAAGAAAAACATAAAAATACAAAAACACAAAAACAAAGACAAGGAGAAAGACAAAAACAAGAAAAAATTATAGCAAAGCGTATATATTGATTTTTATAATAAAATCGTATGTTAAATTGTAGTAAAATTATTCATAAATTCTGAATTTCGTCTCAAACGTTTTTGGTTTCAGTCTATCTACAATCTATATCCGCTATAATCTCTGAATGAATTACTTGTGTACTCATAAACGCTCTTTCTAACACTTACTCGTAACTTGTTCATCCATCGCATTCCAACCAACCATAAGATCTTTTATTTACGGATTGAACTGAGTCTATCATCGAAATTTCGCAAAAGTATCCACATTCACACGATGGAATGTCAAACTGGTATTAATGAAATGTGAACTCTGATACATACATATGTACACCTAAACTTTTGACTATTATGTTCTACGAAATACATACATACATACATATATTTATATTACAATACATAAGTATAAGTTGTTTTTATGATGTGTTTATTTATGAAAACTTAAAATTAATAAAGAATCATTTATTGCTAAATAAAAACAACACAAGATTTTGTTTTATTTCGAGTACTGATCGGGAATGAGAACTGTCTCACATGGACCGGGTATTGCAATATTTTTTTAGGAAAAAACTCTTCAATGTTTAAATTCTAGAGAAAGAATATTTATCGATCGAAATTCAAGTACAGTTGATAAAGTTTTTATCTTATAATCGCGTAGATTATTATAGCAGGACATGCTGGCGATAATCTAAGATCTAAATTGTGTGTATGCCTATATATAAAACAGTCGGTTATCGAATCGATTTAAATTTTCACTCCATTTGAAGTCACAACCTCACGAACTTTTATCGCAACTTCTTGGCCAGCAAGAAGTCCTTTATTCTCGCATTGTTCACTTTACTTTAAGCTTTATCAAGTTTACTTTGACACGATTATCGCAATTTAAACTTGACATACAGACGCGACTCACTCGTTATTGTGGCGGCGTGTCACCAACACTTTTGAACAAAAGGTGTTGGCGGATGTAGAAAAGTGCGATTACCACAGAGATTAGAATTGGTTTGAGCAACTTAATTTCTGCGTTCAAATATTAAAAGTTCCCAAAATTCATTAGACTTGAATGTAGTTTTTTTTCATTTTTAATGAATTTAATTAACAATTCGCACGCATGAGTGGCGAGACGAGACTTATCAACATTAACAACAACAACAACAACAAAAGTAACAAGAGCCTTTTTTGTTGTTTGTGGTTTTGTTAGTTGCTCTAAACAAGGCAGATTTAGTGGCTTACTTATTTGCATAATTCTTTTTTCTTTCTATGTTGTTGTAACAATGTGGCAAGTTGCATACCACACACACAAACACACACACCAATAGACACAAACACTCATACACACGCATGAGCGCTCAAACAAACGTAGTCATCCGCGATAATATGCGGCGCAGTGCACAGTACCTGCAACATGTGCAACACGAACAAAAAAGTTTTGATAATTTTCGATATTTAATAGAAAATTTTACATTTTCGTTGAACAAAAATATTAGTTCAATAAAATCGGCAGAATTTTGTTTCTGTAATATAAAAATTCAAATTTAATAATGATATCTAAAGTTAATGTTTGTAATGTACATATATAAAATGTCACATATTTCACGTATTTCAGATTTGTTTTAAATTATTTATTTATGATCTCTTGTAAAATCATCTCTAAAATTCCCAACTACTTTGAATTTTGAGCCATTTTTGTACCTTGCAAAAGTACTGTGCGGCAGCTGGTGACGCCGGGCGGGCGTCAGGTTGACATCGCATGATGACTTTTTGGCATTTTTAATTAGTCAACTTTGCCATGCACAGCTGAACTTAGCTTGCAACTTTTTATTCGAATGCGAAATGTGCTTTGTTTGTGCGAGTATGTGTGTATTTGTATGCGTATGTGTGTAGGGCACCTTTGCTGGCTGGCTGGGAGAAAAGGTACAATATTTTTTTATTTTATAGTTCAAGGTGAAATGCTAAATTTTGTCGGCGGTCGTTGGATTTGGCACAGTTTCTATTTTATTATTATTACTTTATTTTTTCACGTTGCATTGCACACTAGAGGCAGCATTTTGTTATTGTTGTTGTTGTTGCTGTGGTTGTTAATTGTTGTTATATGTGATGTCGCTCTGGTAATTGTTTGGGTACTTTGACCCTTTTTTCACTTTTATGCAATTACGTCAGTTTGCTTGCCAGAGCACTTTTAATTGCTTACAATTTTGCAATTTTTTTTCCAACTAACTTCTATTAACTTGTTTACACTTTAGTATTTACTTTAGTTAAAATAAGTTTCCGAGCAAACTGACAAAGCTTCATTTGAAGAATTTTGTAATGTATTTTAATTATTATTACGATATTAAAGTTATCCTTTCTAGACTAATGCCTTCATTTGTATATACCCACACAAAATAGTAAATAATAGAACAAGCTTATTATCCTTTCTGTGGAACAACTTGTGCTTTAAATACCTTATAAAAAATTTAAGTGATTGCATCCTAAAAAATTTTAACCGCCCTAAAACTCCGCATAAACAAAAGTTCTAATTCTAAAAAAACAACAAACTTAAAGAATAATTTACATACCTGGTTGCATGCCTGAAGTGTTTCAAATATCTTTGTGCGCTTCACTTCGTCAATAATAACAACAACAACAACAATAACACCGGCAACAACATATCATTGAAAACAAAAGATATCAGCGACAGATCTTGTCAACGACAGAAACCACTGAACTGGCTAAAATACTTACCATTGAACAGGGTCGCAACTGAGTAAACAGCGATCTACCGCATGCCACAATAACGCACACACACACATACCTGCAGATACAAACATTCACACAAATGCTCTCTCATACATACAGAAGCCAAATTAGAGAAGGCACGCTCCACAAAGTCTACAAGCTGCGAATAAATGCTTTCGACAAATATCGGCGAAAAACGCACAGACACGAGATACTCTCACTTGTTCCAACCTTTTGCGCTAATGAGCCGCGTCATAGCGCTGGAGCAGTGACAACAAAATTGTATGAAATATTTATTAAGGTTACCAACGGTTTCACTTGAATGTCATACAAAATCATACAACTTTTTATAATTTCACATTTTACACAGTTTGCGATATTTAAAATCACTTTTTAGGAAAAACTTTTGATCAAAGCGATTATAAATGCATTTCTTAGAGAGATTTTTTTCAGGCCATACGTTGATTTCAAGTTAAATTTTTAGTCAATTCATTAACATCAATGTTGGTAACCTTAAACCTTACTTGGTAATTGCTATAAGATAAAGTAATTAGTATAATATAAAGTGGCTAAGTAGAATGTTATATTCTTACAGTTGGTTGCTTTATAAACATTGCATTTGATTCTGTTACTGAGAAGATATTGATCGAGGCGTGAAACGTTGATCGCCGGAGCTGAGAAAAGTATTTGAATAATTCCCACAGCTATGCAGATACAATTTCGAAGCGAGTCATGCAGGTATAGTAAGTTATCATCGGAGCAGACAGCGCCAGCAGTAGATAGTAGATACTACAATATTTGTTGTATTTTGCTGTTTGTGAGATACTCGCAGCAGTGCATGAATTAACTGGCAAATTCGATAAATATTTTCGAGTGATCTGCGAGCACTGCGCGCAAGTATCTCGCGGATTGTTGAGTGCAGTTGTGATTTGACGGTGAAGCTGTGCGTTTGTGCAAACTTTTAGAAATTCTAACAAACCTATTAAAAAAAAACATATTATAATTAAATAAATAATTGCCCGCTTTCGTGTAATTTTCGTTTACTACTCAGCTGCAATTTACTAAACAAAATATTTGCGCATCGTGAAAATATTTAGCCTTAACAAAATGTGTTATAATACATAGTGTCAAATTCTTAAAAAATACATATGAATGTATATAAATAAATAGTAAATATTTAACCAAATCACACACTTGCAAAATTATTGTTCATAACTAAACGACTATAATTAAATTAAAATTGTTGTAATCAAAACAGCTTAATGCATAAAAACTAAATGGCCACGATGCATCGATTTCTACTCAATCTCACAATTACAGTATTTGTACTAATACAACAAACAGAATATTTTATCTGTTGTAAGTTATTATTAATAATTGCGGTTTTTTTTTTCTTTTATTTTTGTTACAAACATCCCCTAGATATTTATGTGTATACTTACACTCGTACATAGAATAACTGAAATTACAATCTCTTGACGTAAGTCAGTCTTCAAGCGTCTTCTTCAAACAATCTGTCAGATTTTCGACGTTCCTACGTAGATACTTACATACATAGAAGTATGTGCGAGTATATATATAGGTACTCATGTAAATACAAATATAATTTGCTAGGTCAGTCAGCGTTTTGTTGTCGGGGGGAGGTTTGCCAGTTCGTAGTCATGCAAACTATTTTTACAACAAAAATATTTATGAGCTATTGTTAAGTTAGGAAATAACTGCAAATTGTGATTTTCTTATAATCATCCATGCACTGTAAGAAATTTGAATTTATCAAACATTTTCGTTTGATATTTTTATAGGCATTGGGTAAGTAACATTTAACATTGGAATTATTAAATGTTTATAATTGAGGAGCTTCAAATCAAAACTGATAGATTTAATGAGATAAATAGATTTATTATGTTTAAGGTAGGTAGACACTAAGAATCTTAAAATCAATTTTTTTCAAAAATATGAAAATTTGCTTTGTCAAAAGGTCCTCAACAAGAATTCATATATGTATGTAACTACATTGCTATGAAAACGCTTATAAAATTTGTCAAGCATTTCGGTTTTAGTTAATATCAAAAAGCGAAGTGTCCAAATCTTGTTTCGCAATTTGTGAGCTTATTAAAAATGATCTCGTACTGATTTCGCCAGTTTATTGGACATTACTTTAAGTTTTTTCACTTTATAATATTTGACCAGATGCATTGCTTCTCAAATGTCCGCTATACCAAATGCACCTGCAGAAAATCGTCGGCTTTCGACCGCCGATCGACTATCTTGACGAACGAAATCTAATCTATGCGCCCACAAGCAACTTCAAGGATAGAAATCGTACAACGCGGGACGGCGACACAGCGATGCCAACCACAAACAGTGCAGATGACTTCTCTGTGGATGAGCATGCCCAAGATCGATTGCCCCCACCGCCAGCAGCAATCTGTTGGAGTATTTGCAACGAGGACGACGACTGCATCGCCTATGTTCATCTGTTGGATACAAATGAATGTTATGGATTCTCGTACTTTGAACGACCGCAGCGATATCAAGCGATAACCGGTGATGGAGTGCCGCTCGTAGCGGATGCGGAAGCGATTTTCTACGAAAAGACATGCCTCAAGGGTGGGTGAGCAATAAAAGCACAGCAACGCATAGCGTAACTATAAAAGCTTATACATAATTTACAGTGCCTGAAATTTGCAAGAATCGCTTGTGGACCTTGACCAGAATTCCGGGAACCAGTCTAGTGTTCCAGGGTAAAAAGACGATTTCCACATTGGTCACGCGACGTGAATGCGCCGAAATGTGCCTGTTCGAGCGCGAGTTTAAATGTTTGTCAGCATCGTTTGCGCCGTCGTATCGCAACAATCGCGAGAGGTTTGTACATATCTACAAATCATACATACGAGTACTCGTATATGAGAATGTATTTAGCTTGTTACTTAGTTATGTGATTATTCGGAAGCATTTCTTTGTTGTTGCCGCATTGTTTTCGAAAAGCTTCCAATTTGTTTAAACAATGCGTTGAATTCGCATTAAATTTTCATTTTGTTTTTATTTCATTTAAACTTAATTTAAGTATAATTTATGATATCATTTGATTGCACCATTGGCACCGCCAGAATTGTTTTGGTTTTTTAATACTGTTCATCGCTCCGTGCATTATTAGCAATTTCGCTAATAAATAAAAAAAAGTTCAATTGGTTGAGCTGACATCACAATCAATCAGTTATTTAGAAAACTGCTTTTACTTAAGTAATTGTGCATACTAATTATTTGTATTTATTTAAAAATTCGAGATGATATCATGCTCAAATATTTGAAACATTATCTACATTATACATTCAAAGCGGCATTAAATATAAATGATAAGATCGAATTCAATAAAGATTTTCATAAATAAATCTTTATATATTGCAACCAATTGTTATGGGAACAAATTTAACTAAAATCAGTAAATCGTGGCGCTGACAATATATATCACGAAAATAGTTTGAAGAAGTTTTTGTTTGTGTTTTCAAAGTGTTAATAAAATTGTCAACTAAAAATTGGAGTTGATTTTAGAACACGGCTATTTCAATCATGATCTTAAACTGCTCGTATTCATGTATTTGTTGTAATGTTTCTCTAATCTACTTGATCTACATTTTTTGAATTTTGAATTAAAATAAAAACAGATTCATTGAACATGCGCCACCAACTCAGCATATAACACTGGGACGCTGCAAACTATCTGACAAAGATAAAATGATACAACCCGATGCCTTTCGCGCCGCGCCCTACGACGAGGAATACATTGAGAATCAATGCTTTGAGCGGGCGATAGAGAACGATCACTGTTCGTATGAGCTGTACGCAAACAGCAGCTTTATCTATGCGGAAGCCAGATTCGTGGGACTAACCCAAAAAGAGGTGTGGATATGAGTTCAATTGATTTGTTGTGATAGTGGTACACATTTGACATGACGACATAAAAACTTAAACACGAGATGCACACCGGACGATATGATATGATCGCGAATGTCATTTATTATAAATACAAACTTTAAATTTCGTTTTTAGTGTCAATCGTACTGCACGCACGAAAAGAAATTCTACTGTCAAGGTGTCTCATTTCACCACCAGTTCGATCTGGCGAAATCGGAGTGTTTGCTGCACTCGGAGGATATCATTTCAATGGGACCACGCAGTCTTAAGCTGCGTGAGAATTCGGTTTATATGCGGCGTGTAAAGTGCTTGGATGGTGAGTGATCAATGGAAATCTATGATGATTGATTTCGCCAAGTAATTTTGCTTAACCAAATAGTGCAGGTGCTGTGCACACATGATGAAATGGCTGTAAAGTACACGCCGAAGGACTGGTTTCGTGGCAAGATGTACGCTAGTTCGCATTCCAAAGATTGCGTGGCACAGGGTAATGGCACCAAAAGTACGCTGCTACGGCTGGCAATCGGCAGCGAGTCAAAGGAAAGCCGTTGTGGCATTTTACGTGCCTTTGAGGTTACCAAAGAGTATCAAAGGTTTGTCTTAAATATTTTTACTATAATTGATAATAGTATGAGGAACAAACAATTGTGGTATGACTATTAAAATGGACAATCAATTGTTCGTTTGCGACAAAAGTGACATATCTCTAAATTTATCTTTCTTTTGTTGTTAAAACAGACATAGATTCCTTTTTTTTCGAAATTTTAAATACATACATACATACATACATACATACATACATACATACATACATACATACATACATACATACATGCATACATGCATACATGCATACATACATATATACATACATATATGTAAATATGAGTCTATGAATCTAAATATTAATTTTCTTCAACGATTTCTTCTTTTGGAAGATCTTGTTGGAATAAATATAATTCAATAATAAAAGTGAGATTCCATTTTAACTTTTCGTCTTGTTATAGAATTTTCATTTCCGCTCTGATTGTTATTCAAAATAATGTCAATGTACAAACGCAAGGTGATCGCCTCATCAAAGTGGGTTGCATCATGAGCAACACAACATCGACTGTGCCAAGAATTGACCAAGACGACGCGGAACAGACGCCGGAAGAAGAGGTGCCCAATGCAATTGCCTTAGAGTCATCGCTGGCATTTACGCAGCAGTAGGTTTACACTTTAATGAGTGTTTTTTACTTATAAAAAAATATTAATGCTGTGACACTTTTTAGCGCGCTTCCTAACGAGGGTTCGCTGCATTTTAACATTAGCGGTGAACCGCAACTACGCTCACTGCCCAAGATCACTTTGCAAGTGATCGATCTTTCGCATCAACATTCAACACACGATGTGCTGATCGGACAAAATCTTGAATTGCAAATCGTGGCAGAGTATACACCGCTGCAGGAGCTGGAATTCTCCACTGCCGCCGAGCTGCCACCACTGCCGGACTTTCGTGCGACTTCGTTGAATGTCAAAACGGAGGATAATCAAAATTATGTGCTGCTTATTGATGGGCGTGGCTGTCCAACCGATGTTAGTGTCTTTCCGGCACTTGAACGAATGCGCACGCCTACACGAAACGTACTGCGCGCACGTTTTCATGCGTTCAAATTCGCCGGCAGCTCGATGGTGAACTTTGATGTGAAAATTAATTTTTGTATGAAACATTGCGAAGATAATTGCCTGCAATATGGCGATGCATTTGGTGGGGAAGCGATGCGGCATCTAAAGCGACGGCGACGACAGTTGCCTGTGGAGCAGGAGCAACAGCGTTGGAGAGTACAAAATCCCGTTTACATATCGGCGGTTATGGACGTGGTCAACAATCCGCATTCAAATCTTACGACGCCATTGAATTTCCACAACCAAACGGAAGCCTTAATGGAAGACGATACACTGCCACTTAATTTCAATTTACGCGTACGCGGTCCCGATCACGCCAACAGTAACAGTTTCATCTATGGTGAACGTGGTGTTCTACTCATCGCTGGCATAGGTTGTGTTTTTGTATTTAATCTATGTAAGTGACTATTTAAATTTGCACGTTTTTCCTCAGACGATCAACTAAATTTGGACAGCATTTGCCTCAATCAGAGCCTGCTTATTGCGCTGCTCATTTTTTGGTTAATCTTTCAAGTGGCACTTATGTTTGGCTGCTGCTATGTTATACAAAAATACAAGAGCTTGGCCACGCTGGAAGATGAGCGACGTAAAATTCACGAGGAGTACTTGGAAAGTAGGCGTGTTCATTGGGCGGATCAGGGTTCTGGCTATACATTATGAAGAAACGAAAAAAATTGTTATTGCTGATATATGTATGTAAATAAATTATTGCAAATTAAATTAAAATGTTGCAGTATCTTTTTATTTCTATTAAAATATTTTAAGTTGCGAGAATTTAAAGGAAGCTCCGAAGTCACATAACGCGAGCATCACTGATGACAAGAGAATGAAAAAAAATTTTTTTTTTTGCATTTTAATTTTAATAAAGGAAAATTTAACGCAAATAAAATTGTACATAATCGAAAGGATTCTAAACTGAGTTTTGAAATTTACGTTTGTGTCTTAAGTCTTTTGTTTTTATTTTGGCAAAAGTGTTTGAAAAATTTATGTAATTTAAAAATTTGATTTGTTTATTTTGTTTTTCACATCTTATTATAATATATTTCAAGTATGCTAAAGAGAGCATCAACAATATTAAATTCATTTTCTTAAATTTTCGATTTGATTTAAATTTAATTAACACTTAAGAAAGATTTACGCTTACTGTGATTTAAATTTGATTATAACAATTATTAAATTTTCAATTTATTATCCTTATGATTTACTTAAGTGTAGTATTAATATATATAAGATGGGGTCAAGTCGCGATCTTGGTATAATGCATAGAAGGGATACACTTTGAAATTGGAGAAAACCCCATTAGGCATAGCAATAAAGACTTACAATGATCATATAAAAATAAATTATTTTATTGCGTTAAACATTAGAAAACATGCAAGCAAAATATTTAAAACGGTGAGTACAATTGATGAAATAAAATGCGCGATAGAAGAACACACAAATAACGATGATTGGCAACAGATTTTCATTTTCGCGGTTCATAGCTCTCCCATCTGCGATGATTTAGCTTGTTAAAATCATCGCAATCACGTGCAATATCGCTTAAATATTTGGACAACTTCAGTAATTCCTTATCAGTCTGACGATTAATGTGCGCCTGCCGAAAGGGACGTATTTTGAGACCCGATCGTGGATTCATTATAAAATTGCGTCTGATATCGTCAAACATAATTGTATTTTTAGCGCTATACTGCGAGTAGATGCCCCAAATCACACCCAGCGGCTTGACATCGATGACGCCGCGATCAATCGTATGCACTGAGATCATAGCATTCGAATCAAGGTAGAACATAATCTTATAGCCGGTGTGTGTGCTGACTCCGAGCAACCGCATCTTCTCCTCAATCCAACGCATGCCTGTGGCCGACCAGATCACAATGTCATAGTCAGCGTAGGCCGATTCTAGAAACTCATGCAAATATGGGCGCATCAACTGGGCGCCTGTCTCTGCGGCAGAGCGATGATCAAATAGAGTGTAGTCAATATCCAACACGAGTAGATGTTTACCATCGCGTGGCGGATTCAATTCCTTGATTTTGTATTTACGTATGCGCTTTTCAATTTTGGCCAAATAAACAACAGATTTTTCGAGCGTTGGTCCTTTTTCATCCCCATCTTCCAAGTCATCAAGTACATCGCCAATGTCGTTTGGCCGATTACAGACATCTTGAATGTCCGCCTCAGTGGAACCGACCATCATCAGTTTGAAATTGGGCTTCAACTCCAGGTAGCTAAGTTTTACAGTGTCGGCCGCTACTTTGCCTGTAATGGAAAATAAATGAAATGTAGGTTGATGCGTGTAAGCGCATAAAATGGCGTTTATTTGTCTAATGCATACCCTTAAATTTCAGATTTAACAATTTTTGGCGTTCCGGACGTACTTGCGTCTTTTTGAAGATTTCGTGACGCAAAACAGCTACTGTGTCCTGATCGGTAATGTCGATGGTATACTCTTTACCACTCCATTTCAGGATTACTGACATATCCTGCACTATTGTTGTTGTTGTCATAGTTGTCGTCATTATATCGCTTATTTTCCTTTGTTGTAATTAATATTTTAATTTTATTTCTTTTATTTTTTAATTTCATTCGCGTAAATTTTTTCTGGACCAGTTAGTCGCACAGTTGCCAGATTGTTTCCGGTAACTTCAAGTTAGTGGTGACATCGCCACGGTTGCCAGAAATGTGATTTTCATCTTACATAGGGATTTTTCGAGCGCTATCAGATTTTTGAGAGAATTTCAGATTTTTGGATATTTTTTTCAGTGAGAATGAGATCTCACTTACAAGATATTGATGTGAGATTTCTTGTGCGTATTTTAAATGGTAATACAGGTTTTTTAGCAAACTTTTCGTTGGGTTTTGTAAAAAAAATTACCCACCATATGAAATATCTTACCAAGTCTCTAATTTTCACAATATTCGTTTGAATCGAAAAATTTCAAATTGAGTTAAGTTTCACGTTTCTGGCAACCGAGATCTCGGCAATCAGCTGTTTTTTCCGTTTTATTTTTATTTTAATTTTCTTATCAAGGTTTGTGTATTGGCTAATTAGACTTAAACTTCACGCATTTTGTTGTAATAACATTTAAAAGCCACAAATAATTATTAAAATGTTGGTTGTGTAGCTATTTGTTGCATCATTTGCATCAAGTATATCAATTTTAAATTTAGCTTCGTTTATTGTTTTATTACTGAATTGATAGTTGTAATGCAAATCATAAATGTAAATTGTTGCTGCTCGAAGTCGGATATTTAAAAGTTGGGAGTACTCAAAGTTAAAGGACCGAGGACTTGACACCTGTCATAACAACAGGACACAACGCAGCGCCGCATACAAAATAACAAGAAGAAGAATAGTGTAAAGTGCGCATTTAAAGTGCAAAAGAAAGGGGTGCAGGTGATGAAAACATTCAAATAAAAGTAACTAAATAAACTTAATAAACTAAAAAACAGCGGGGAATTCTTACAAATTGTGAATTTCGCAATATTGAATAATAACACACAAACAATAAATAGCCAACCAACAAACGATTAAAAGATAAAAACAAGCGATCGAAAACAAACTAGCGAAAAAATAGATCGATTTGTCTACAGGCACGCCGTAGTTTTATTTTGTCGATTGACTCGTAAGCCTATGATGGCCACAAGTTTCCAGCGCCGCTGCCGCATACAGTCCAAAGTGTCGTCGTCATCACCGTTTTTCTTATCAACCCAATTTCAGTTTAAGTCCAAGAGCCGCAGTCGCCGCATTCTCGTGTCCGCTGTTTACCAACAATATTCGCGACCCTTCACCATACGATACAGCGACCGTGAACTAGACGGCAGCTCATCCGGCAGCTGCTAAAGAGACTTTCCTATTCGTCTTCGCTGGTGCAGTGATATAAACACAAATACATACAAACTAACTAAACAAGTAAAAAGAGGCACGCGTCACCCTTCAACGAGGTAATCAATTGATTAAATTGGCTTATATGGCTTACAATTGTAATATAAGTATTATTTAATATTTTTTGCGTAAATTTTATTAAAACATTCATTGACTAAGTTGTTTAAAGTTTTAAAAAATAAAAATTGCATGTCCTAGCATCTTGGAAATTGTATCCAATTATTACTTGCCTCTCTCTACAGTTAACATGTCTTCGTCCGAATCGGGCGGAGCTGATGATGAGGAAGCCACTTCCTCCTCTTTGTCTTTGTCACCATTGGCAGATGTTGGAGTAGCTGTGTCCAATGAATCGCCGTTACACTCCATGGTGGGGGAAATTCGTTCAGTGCTTGATGAATTTCGGGATAATTGGGAACGCGAATTAAAGAGCAGCGGCTTTGCCACGGCCACAACTGTAGAGGATAACGAAACATCAGTGGCAGAAGAGGATAAAGATATTCTGAAACCACTACAAAAAGATGTGTCCAATGATCAAACCACCGATGAAGTCGATCAACAGGCGCATGCAGTAAACCTTTTCCGTCGTGCTGTCGAATTGGAACAGCGCGGTAAGGTTTACGATGCCTTGCCACTGTACCGCAAAGCAGTACAAATTGTACCCGATATCGAATTTAAGTTTTACGAGCATCAAAAGCTTAAAGTGCCAATACAGCCGCCGTCGAGCGCTCTTAAAGGCAACGGAGACGTAGCTATTGCCAATTCTTCTACGGAGAAAGAAAATCAGCAGCTAAACGAAGATGCGGTTGCACACGATTTGTACTATAAGTTTCAGCTGGACTTGGCAAACGATTACGGTGGAAGATTGCTGCTAAGTAATCGCGATGCGAGTGTTATTTCGACAGAATTACACTTATCCGATTTACCACCGGAAATCGTTTTTGTCATATTGCGTTGGGTCGTCTCTACACAGCTGGACATGCGATCGCTAGAGCAGTGCGCCGCCGTCTGCAAGGGCTTGTATTTGTGCGCACGCGACGAAGATCTGTGGCGTTTGGCCTGCGTCAAGTGAGTATTATGCTATCATTCAGTTAGCTTTTACTGATTCAGGTACAACAAAAATTAAGATCAAATTATATAAATCAAATTTGTTGCCACGCCTTAAATAAAGTGTTATCATTTTTTACAGAGTTTGGGGCCGAAATGTTGGTTCCTTAAATAAACGCAATATCGAAGCAAACGACGACTTGAATGATCATATCCCATTGCCAACACCACTTGAGCATGGACACATTATCGATGGTGATTCGGCGGCACTTCCTATTTACAGCAGCTGGCGTCAAATGTTTATCAATCGCGAGCGTGTACTTTTCAACGGCTGCTATATTAGCAAAACCACTTATTTGCGCATGGGCGAGAACAGCTTTCAGGATCAGTACTATCGGCCGGTGCAGTTAGTCGAATATTTTCGCTATTTACGTTTCATGCCTGATGGCAGCGTTCTTATGATGACTAACGCCGATGAGCCAGCGCAGGGTGTACCTAAGTTGCGTCCACCGCAGTCACTGCAGCGTTCGGACATTTTGCGTGGTCATTATCGTCTTTGCGGCAGCACTGTGACTATTTTGCTACACAAGAAGCAGCCGGCATCGCGTGCTAGTTCAACCGCTTACGCTTCTCGTCAGCGACGTGGTAGCTCAGCAACAGCATTTGGCGAGGAGGCTAACTTTACAAAATATTGTATCGAACTACGAATTGCAAACACGCCCAAACGCAAATTCGGGCAATTGATTTGGCAGCGCTATTCCATTGTGCAGCTGCGTAACAAAGTCGAGGCTAGTTCCGAATTTGATTTAACTCCATCAAAATATCCACCATTGTGGTTTTCGCCGGTGCGCAGTTATCACTTGGACGCTGAGGCACCGTTGGCTTAAGCGGAAACTTTGCAAATGAATTTACTAAAATTTGATTTTTCAAAACTTACTTAAAATATGTAGTGGATATAATCTAATGTAAAAAGGTAAATTATGTAACCATCTAATGGTAAATGATTAACAGAATAAACCTTTTTGCTTTGAAAACTTTAATGAAATCCAGGTTGGCGCTATTAAAACACGAAACAAGAAAATTACATCTTTTAAGGAAAACGTTGCAAGATAAGCTGGATGAATTAAAAAGATACTCTGTTCTCGTTATTAATAATTTTACTAATCTAATTCTCTTGATTATTAAATTTAAAGACAAGCGCTGAATTTAGTTTGGAAATATTTTATTAGGATTTTCATATTTAAAATTTTAAATATTTGTAAATTTAAAGCATCATTTTAATTGCATTTCAAATTGAAACGTGAGAAGGATGGCCGTTGTGTGTTTGCTTAAATTATCAATAAATACATATTTAAATTTACTAAATACGTTGCTAATTACATATTTTAATTTCGAACAAACAAAAGTTATTATAATAAAATTACAATTTGATTTGATTTGACAAAGCTTAGCGTCTTTGCTCAAGCATAGTTTTCGTACTACTTTTAATTTGCTGCCAGCAGTGCACGCTCGAAAGAGTGTATGTGTGTGAGTCAACCTAAATGCACTAGGTTTGTATCTTAAAATTAAATAAACAAATGGAAATGCCATTATTTGGAAACAATAAAAAAATCGTCCTAATATTAAAATCATATTTAATCACGTTTTTTCGATTTAAGACCCATTTTTTAAATATCTACGCTGGGCAATTGACAAGCTTTTCTCTTAAGGGTTACTTAAGCCAACATTCAACTCACTTAGTCCGAAACCTAGTATGTCGTTTGCTGTTCGTCATCGGCAATCTTTAAAGTTACACTTTATCTGTGCCGTTCTTGGTTGGCTCATATGATTAAAATTCTAAAACTAAATAAGTTAATCTCTTGTAAGTTTTTGTTTTTTTGTTTTTAATTAAAAAGTCCACACTAAGAAGCGCTAAGGACTAGTACGGTTAAATTGAAGTAGTAGTTTTTTCTGTTTAAGGTTGTTGTTTTGTTTTTGTGTTTTTTAGTGTAATTCTAGGTACTTTTTAAATTAAATTTGCCTTTTACGTAGTCTTCTCTTCATCGTAGTCGCATTTCTTTTTTTTTTTTATTTAAGAAAGATGACTTTCGTTGTTTATTTTTCTACCTGAACAATGACGCGCTCACAGCGCATTTTGTCAGGAGTATCCCAGCAGCTCTTTAGGCATGTAAACACTAAAACGTTTCCGTATTCAATTGGTGCCGGCTCGCTATTTTGTTGCAGACGCAGTTTTGGAATGAGTGTGGACAGTATTTGCACCTCGCAGATGGTTTCTCCGTTACAATTCTGGCACTTGGGCACCGGCTCAGCCAGCGCCCCAATAAGAAGTGGAAGAGTATCGCGTGAATATCTTGGAATATAAAGAAAAGTTAATATAGCAGCCACAAAATACAAAATTCATCAAAGAAAACCTATTCCTACAATCAACTAAGCAATCACAGTCAATTGTTTGCATATTAAAAAAATAACTTTCGAAGTAAAACTATGATTTTTTTTTTAACAAATGATAAAACATACCTTAAAATCTGTCCTGGATTCTGCTGCACTGTTGTAACAAAATGATGAAAAATCAAATCGCCATGCGCCGGTAGTGATTTTTCGTATGATTCTTGTTCACCGCCACCGGCGGCACCCGCTACAGTTTCGCCACTACCCACCGCACCGCCAACAGCTCCACCATCGTTGGGAGAGTGCGCTGACTCATCTTGTCGCTTATATTCCTGATACAATTCTCGTATGTGATCTGCTGACAAGGCACCACCATAGTTTTCATACTCTGCGCTGCCATGGCCCTGCTCTATGTCAACGGCAATAAAATACGGTTTCAGCTGGACATCGGTAAGCTTGGCCAGTGGCCCCAAAGCAACTGGTGTCGTTGTGTGTTTCAGCAAAGCAATTAAATCGCGTTCCGGCTTTTGAGGCGTCTCGACTAGTACCACATCTGTTTCTGCTCCTTCGATTTCAGCGCAAATGCTTGCAGTCGCACCACCAAAACAGCCAACATCAGGTGCTACTGCTGCAGCAACTCCACCGCCACCAGCGCAATTGGCATTCGGATCTTCTTGTTGCGGTGAATTCATTTCCATTTGCCCAAAACCATCAACCAAATCGTTCTCCATGGAATTACTCTCATCATCTTCGTCGTCGTCATCAAATTCGGTCGCTGGTTCAAGTGAGCCAATGCTCACTTGTAGGCGTGTTATCGGCGAATTATCATTCTTTGCAGCAATAACATTGCCATTCTCCTCAATCTGTTGAAGCTGAAAGTCCTCATCTGCCGCCGTATCCATCTTCTCGAAAGTTTCCACTACTTCATCCAACGAAGTCTCTTCACCCCAATCGTCTGCGCCACTGCACCAAGTGATTTTTTGCGCGGACGCCTGTTTGGTTTGCTTCTTCTTTTTGTTGTTCGTAGACGCATGCACTGCGGCACTTATGAGCTCAGCGGTGGGCGTATCCAGATGCTGTGTCCTAAGACAAATCCAACTTTTCGAGTGCTGTGAGCAGGCTGGATTAAGACAGCCAAAAATGTAAAGCGTTCGATGGAACTGCGAATGCTCGAGTGGTGCATATAATTGCACGATAAGAGGTCGTGCCGTGCCGCAGAGAGGGCATGCAGGCACTTTGATGTCGCCACTTGGCCAATCCTGAAAAAAATAAATGTTTAATCGATTTATCGCTTCATTGAAATTTTTAGTTGGTGGATCGAACTTACCGCCGTGCCCCCGATTTTGTTGACGGTACTGTTAAGTAGCGCTACATGCTTTCCTGTAATCTCCTCCTCGTCGTAGCCCAGGTAGACGGTACTTTTATTTTTAGCCATTGTTTTTCTGATCAATTTTAATTTTTATTGTTTTAATGGTTTTCTATAATTTTTTTAGTCAATGTTGTCAAATATCCAGGAGCTTTGAACCTCAACTAGCGCGAGGTGTAATATATATTTTGACAGAATGGCAGAGTGCACAGACTCTACAAATTGAATCAATTGTAACGGTTAAAATTTAGCTCATTTGTTTATGCACTGGCAGAAGAGAATGTTTGATGAAAATGTGAAATTTACTGTGTTGAATTATAGATTTTTTCATAAAATTTAATTTAAATCGCGGCGAATTGAATGTGTAGGCGAACTTAGAGATGTGTTTTATGGCGTAAAAGTGAGTGAGATCAACAACTTTGAATAAGTTTGGAAATTAGTTGTACCTGCCCTAATAGCTGTCAAACTGAATTTCAGGGAGGCAGTACATTAAAAATCTCGGTAAGTGAGAATATTGCGGTATCTCTGTTATTTTATTAAATTTGGTAACCCTGGCATAATGAGCATATATGTGAAAAGTTTACACATCGAATGGACGTAAATAAAATAAAAATTCAATTTTAAGCAATTAAATGTGAGTAATTCTAGCAAAATATAGCGAAAAAGCTGCGGTTGTTGCTAATTTTCTGAAAACAAGTGAAATATTGAAACGAAATACAAGTTTATTCCTGTTTAACGCTATGGAAACAGTTCGAAGTGGACCCGCCCAGTTTTTTTGTTTTTGATGACAGCGGTGGAGCTCCAATTTGATGATACATTTTATGCATTTTCTTACTTTACAGTGAAGACATAAGACAATGACGGAGAAAATCACTTTGGCCGATGCTCTGTCCAATGTTGAGGTACTTGACGAGCTCTCCCTGCCCGACGAACAGCCTTGTATTGAAGCGCAGCCGTGCTCTATAATCTACAAAGCAAATTTTGATACCAATTTCGAGGATCGTAATGGTTTCGTCACTGGCATTGCCAAATACATCGAGGAAGCAACAACGCACGCTAATTTGGTAATTTTTTTTAGTTGGAATTCAGAATTTGAAAAGATTTACAATTTTGATTTAATTTTCAGAATGTGTTGCTGGACGAAGGCCAGAAACATGCCGTTATGCTGTACACTTGGCGCTGCTGTTCGCGTGCCATTCCCCAACCCAAATCCAATGAACAACCAAATCGTGTGGAGATTTATGAGAAGACTGTGGAGGTTTTAGCACCTGAAGTCAATAAGCTTCTCAACTTCATGTACTTTCAGGTAATTGAGTTTCCAAATTTTATTTAATAATACACATCTTTTATTTAAGTTTGCTTATTTTATAAAAATTGATAAAAAAAAAAAAATATTTGTAACCAAAAAAAAAAAAAATCTAATTAGAAATTAATTGGTCTTATAGGTTTTCCTCATCATTTTAACATAAAATGCGATCGTTTTTTTTTATCATTTAAATGAGTCAGTTAAAAAAAATTACATAAAATTATTATTTTTTTTCAGCGTAAGGCCATCGAAGCCTTTTCGGGCGAAGTAAAACGTCTTTGCCATGCCGAGAAACGCAAAGATTTTGTTTCGGAGGCATATCTTCTTACTCTGGGAAAATTTATCAACATGTTTGCTGTGCTCGACGAGCTAAAGAACATGAAGTCGAGCGTTAAAAACGACTACAGCACTTACCGTCGAGCAGCACAATTCCTTAAAGTAATGTCCGACTCGCACACGCTACAAGAATCGCAAAATCTTTCCATGTTTCTTGCTACGCAAAATAAAATACGAGACACTGTTAAGGATACTTTAGAGAAAATTCCCGGCTACGAGGATCTGCTCTCAGATGTTGTCAACATTTGTGTCCACATGTTCGAGACGAAAATGTATTTGACGCCCGAGGAAAAGCACATGCTGGTTAAAGTAATGGGCTTTGGACTGTTTCTCATGGACAGCGATGCGTGCAACATCAACAAGCTGGATCAGAAGAAAAAGATACGTTTGGATCGCATCGATCGCATCTTTAAAAATCTCGAAGTAGTTCCCCTTTTCGGGGACATGCAAATCGCCCCATTTAACTATATCAAACGAAGCAAGCATTACGACCCGAGCAAGTGGCCACTCTCCAGCTCAACGGCGATCAGTCCTCAGGCCGATTTGATGGTACATTTGCCGCAAATACGCGAAGACCATGTCAAGTATATATCCGAATTGGCGCGTTACACAAATGAGGTCACAACAACGGTGAAGGAAAATCCATCGGATGCGGAGAATCGTGCCACTTCAGATTTGGCACTTCGAGGATTGCAACTACTGTCTGAATGGACGAGTGTCGTAACGGAATTGTACTCGTGGAAGCTCTTGCATCCGACCGATCATCATCAGAACAAAGAGTGCCCAGTCGAGGCGGAAGAATATGAACGAGCTACGCGTTACAATTATACGTCAGAGGAAAAATTTGCACTAATCGAGGTTATCGCCATGATCAAAGGATTGCAGGTTTGTGTCTATAAAATTGATAATCAATTCAATTTTGATTTAAATTTAATATGAAATTCAACATCGAAATTAACTTAAATAATAAATTCGTGTTTTTCTTAATTCTAAAATTATGTAATTTGGTTTATTTTTTTCAGGTGCTAATGGCACGCATTGAAACTGTCTTATGCGAGGCTATACGTCGTAACATTTACTCTGAGCTGCAGGATTTTGTGCAGCTTACGCTTCGCGAACCGCTACGCAAGGCCGTCAAAAATAAAAAGGACCTCATACGTAGTATCATAATGTCGGTGCGTGAGACTTCCGCTGATTGGCAAAAGGGCTACGAACCGACAGACGACCCGGCGTCTAAAGGCAAAAAAGATCCGGACGGCGGTTTTCGTATACACGTACCACGGCTCAATGTCGGACCATCTTCAACGCAGCTGTACATGGTGCGTACAATGCTCGAATCCTTAATAGCTGACAAGAGCGGAGGTAAACGGACGCTGCGTAAGGACATCGACGGCAATTGTCTCATGCAGATCGACACGTTCCATAAAACATCGTTTTATTGGAGCTACTTGCTTAATTTTAGTGACACGCTGCAAAAGTGCTGCGACCTTTCGCAGCTGTGGTATCGCGAATTCTATTTAGAGATGACAATGGGTCGCAAGGTTAACAAATGTATGGTGCGCCATCAGCACAACGAGGAGTGCAAAGATCTTATCACCATGGAAAAGCGCATACAGTTTCCGATTGAAATGTCGATGCCGTGGATTCTTACCGACCACATCTTACAAACGAAGGAGCCGTCGATGATGGAGTGAGTTCGTTTTAAATAAAAACATTTATTTCTCTTTTTGAAGGAAAACTAAACTATTTTGATCTGATGATGATATAAAAAATAAAATTTATTTAAAATATTATCAGGAATACAAAAATAAATAAGTTTTTTTATATTTTCATGAATTTAAAAATTTGGTTAATTTTGTTTATAACAATTTTTGTTTTCAAATGACTCCATTTTTAGGTTAATATTTATTGTGTTATTTATTCTTCAGATTTGTTTTGTATCCTTTGGACTTGTACAACGATTCAGCACACTATGCACTCACAGTCTTCCGCAAACAGTTCCTCTACGACGAGGTGGAGGCTGAGGTAAATTTATGTTTCGATCAGTTTGTCTATAAATTGAGCGAACAGATCTTTGCGCATTACAAGCAGTTAGCGGGCAGGTTCGTGATTTTTTGTGTGTGTTTTTTATTCAAAAATTATTCTCATTGCTTTATTTTTATTTTTGCAGCATATTCCTGGACAAACGTTTTCGATTAGAGTGTGAGGTTCTCGGCTTTAATTTTCAGCCCTATCCACGAAACAATCGTTATGAGACGCTGCTCAAGCAGCGACATGTGCAATTGTTGGGTAAGATAGCTTTTTCTTCAATTAACATTGTTAAGTCAGTTTATATTGACAAAATTTGTTTTATTTGCAGGTCGTTCAATTGATTTAAACAAGCTGGTTACGCAACGCATCAATGCGAATATGCACAAGAGTATTGAATTAGCTATAAGTCGTTTTGAAGCAAATGATATTACAGGAATTGTGGTATGTTTTTTTTTAGTTTTTTTTTATTAGCTTGAATTTTTGCGATTGATTTTCTTTACTGTAGGAACTTGAAGGGCTCCTGGAAGCAAACCGCATTTGTCACAAGTTACTGAGCAAATATTTGGCTCTGGATAATTTCGATGGCATGGTTAAGGAGGCCAATCATAACGTTTTGGCACCTTACGGGCGCATTACGTTGCACGTCTTTGTAGAATTGAATTATGACTTTCTGGTCAACTATTGCTATAATGCTGCGACCAATCGGTGAGCTCAAATTTTAACAATTCCTCTCTTTGCTTGATAATAGTCAATATTTTCTTTAATCATTCCATTTATTAGATTTGTTCGGAGCAAGGTGAATCTGTCTTCATCGCAGGCGATACAACGCGAAAAGCCGCCACAAATGTCACACTATTACTTGTGGGGATCGAAACAGCTAAATGCCGCCTATTCTACACAGTATGGCCAATACACTGGTTTCGTAGGTGCACCGCACTTTCATGCAATGTGTCGCCTTTTGGGCTATCAAGGTATTGCTGTCGTCATGGACATTATACTAAAGGACATTGTTAAGCCACTCATTCAGGGCTCGCTGCTGCAATTCACGAAGACGTTGATGAGCGCCATGCCAAAGTCGTGCAAGTTACCGCGTTGCGAATACGGTTCGCCGGGTGTGCTCAGCTACTATCAGGCTCATCTCACAGACATTGTGCAGTATCCCGATACGAAGACCGAACTGTTTCAGTCGTTCCGCGAATTTGGAAATTGTATTATTTTCTGTTTGCTCATCGAGCAGGCACTGTCGCAAGAGGAAGTATGCGATTTACTGCATGCAGCACTATTTCAAAATATTTTTCCGCGCCCATTTTGCAAAGGTACGCAGTCATTTAAATATAATTATTTTTGTTATTTAATCATAACCTTTTATAGAAAATGAAAAACCAGAAGCTAAACAAAAACGTTTAGAAGCACAGTTTGCTAATTTACAAATCGTCTCGAATGTAGAGAAAATCGGCACAGCAAAGGTAAAATATTAAGATTTACGAAGAATTTAGTTTTACTATTTCTTAATTTATTATTGCTCTCTCATTAAATATTTAATCAAAAATATCTAATTATGTAAAATAGTGTCCACTGATTTAAATTGTACATACAAATTAAAAAATATTTTTCCTTCGAATTTGTGTAATAATTTAGCAAGCTATGATTGCACGTGAGGGTGATCTGCTAACACGAGAGCGTCTCTGCTGTGGCCTAAGCATTTTCGAAGTCATATTGAATCGCGTCAAGAGCTACTTGGATGATCCGGTGTGGTGTGGCCCGCCACCTGCGAATGGTATCATACACGTAGACGAGTGCTCAGAGTTTCATCGTTTATGGTCAGCGTTACAGTTTGTCTACTGCATTCCGGTACGTGGCACTGAGTACACCATTGAAGAGCTATTTGGCGAAGGCTTGAATTGGGCTGGTTGCGCTATGATTGTGCTCTTGGGTCAGCAGCGACGTTTCGAGGCTTTGGACTTTTGCTATCATATTTTGCGAGTGCAACGCGTCGACGGCAAGGATGAGGACGTAAAAGGAATTGTAAGTTTTATTCTTTATAAATTTATTCATAGGCAAATAATTTCTAATTAACCATGGTATCAACCTAATGTAACATTATCAAATCGATACTAAAGTTATTTTAAATTTGCTTTATTTATTTTCTTAATTGTAAAAACTTTGTATTTTTAAATGTTTATTAATATTCCATCACTTTTCTACTTTGCAGAAACTGAAACGAATGGTTGATCGCATACGTCGCTTCCAAGTTTTAAATTCACAAATATTCGCCATTCTAAATAAATATCTCAAGAGCGGCGATGGTGAAGGCTCTAATGTGGAGCATGTGCGTTGCTTTCCGCCGCCACAGCATTCCTCAGTTATTTCATCGCACTATCAGGACCCAAATAAGTTGCGTCAAAGCTTGAATAACTGAGCTCAACAAGAATATTAGTATTTAACAATAGACGACGCTATGTAGAGTCGGGAGTTGATATCTTAGCCACATTTACATTCTATATTTAACCATATATTTGAGTAATCGTTTACAAATCTATATTTAAAGTATAAAGAATTTATTTGTATTATCAATTGCTAAAAGTAGTTTAAGTTAAATTTCAATGCAAAAATTAATTGAAACACGTAAAATTTAAAATTCGCATACAATGAACAGCTTCAAAGAACTTCTCGATAATTAAATTTTAAATTATTAAATATTCGTATTATTTGATATGCATAATAAAAGCCAAAGATTGTCGCGCTATAAATGTGCTTTTGGCTTCAAAATATACAGTAAAATTTAAAAGTGCGTGAAGCATAACAAAAATTATTCCTAAAAATCAGAGAAGAAACATATTTATTATTTTTGGTTTTTCTTTATCACTCTCTAACACAAAAGAAGCATTTTCAATTTTTATCTAATTTACTTAAAGTTAATGGAATTGCAATTATAAATTAGATTTGATTTAAAAAAATTTTGCTTCGCAAATTAGTGTAGACACTTGCATTTGCGTTTCGAAAATAAAAAATAAGGTTTATTTCTTTATATCAAATATGAATACAATAATCAAATACATTTTCATACATATTTCTAACTTAATAAAAGTATTTTATTTATTATTATTTTTATAATTATAGAGTTGAATTGTGAAATTTATCAGTAAAAAATTCACAATTCTTCGTTTTGTTAATTTTTCTTGAAAATCTTTAAACATTTTATTTTCATATTTTTAATTTTTTTATGTAAATTATTTTTTATTAAAAATAAATCATAATTATTCGCATGTTCCCCCAGTTTCAAAAAGGAGGTAATAGAAATGTTTAGCTATTTTAATTCTGTATAAATTAGCTTCAATTTCAGCTCTTCATTTTAGCTAGCTATCATTTAAAGTTAGAAACAAATCCCATTTCCTACGAAAATTCTAAATGCATTGACAAACTATAAAACACATGTACTCGCTACATACACATACATCTAGTTTAGCAAATTTAACCTTGAAGTGTGAATTTGTATGAAGTACTTATATCGTAAATGCTGATAACAAACGCTGTCAATTACCCACGCCCACAGAACAAGCCTTTCTCGATACCACACAAAGCTTTGTTAAGTGATTTTCTTTTTTCTTCTATTTATAAAGTTTGTTTGCTGCTGGTGCATTTAGCTTTTTGCTGAAAAAAATGTAAACTATTAATTACAGTTTAAATAGCATCACGTCGGATTTATTTGTTTTATAATGAGAATTATTGTTGGTTTGTTTTCTTTGTTTATATTTTTATTTAACGCATATTTGTTGTTCACTTAATTGCACATAATGATGGAAATAAGTGTTAACTAATAAAATTTGTCTATTATTTAAAGTTTTTATTTATAATAAAACTGTTTTTTTTTTTTTAATTTTAAAATTACACTTTTTTTCGCGTAAGCTACCAAAATTAAATTTCAATACTACAAGTAGTAAATTAAAAAAAAGGGACCTATTACTATTTGCAGTTGCATCCATTTTTCCCATTCGAAACTCCATTTAACTGCGGATTCGCCTTCTTATTTATGTAGTGGAATTTTAGCTTAAAATTGTCCGAGTAGTTTCGTGGCAACGAAAAATTGATGGCATCGGCGCCCAAATAACACGCTCCATACGCCATGCTCTTGGTAATCGTAATCAATTTAAGACCATATCCGATTGGCTTCCGATCAAGCTCCTCGACGAAGCCATCACGCAGCAGTGGCCAACTCAACCAAACCGAACCTACGCATACAATATTCAAATTACCAGAAACGACCAGATCCGAGTGAACATGCGGCAACAGAGCGTGTATGCTGCGTGCGATATGTTGGCCAGCCTCCTTAAAGAGGTACTGACACAGTTGATCACCGTCTTCGGCAGCTTTTGCGAGTTTCTTGCACAGACTTGCGAAGAAGGGCTTCTCGAAGTTAGCGTAACAATGTGGTAACAGATCCATGCGCGTTTCAACGTTGAAATGCTCCTTGATCAATTCCCAAGCCTTTTGAGTAGCGTAGGGAGATTTGGCAAAGTTGTCCATATCTTCGAACACGATCTTCATAGCACGATGCGATATGTACCAGGCTGAAAAAAAATTCATGAATTTGAATTTATGTTTTGAAAAATCATCTGCCTCTGGTTGGAATCGAAAAGTAGCTTTTACCAGGGTTGTAAAATAGCTCACAAACGACTCGCTTAAACGCTCAGATCAACAAGTATATTGAGCTAATTCACATTTAAGCTTTTTGGTACAAAAATAATTCAAAACCGACGCTCCTGAAAATTACGGTCATTTAAAGGATTTCACAAGATATAAGCTAGATCACTTTTCTTTAAGAGCTGAGCGATCGAGTTGAATGTGAGCTATTAACTACCCTGGCTTTTACACATACAAAAAAACTAAGAAAACATATGATAATAATGCCTGCTTTTAATAAAACTTTATTTTCTAGTATCGAAATATGTTTCATAGCAGATGATTTCACCCCAAAATAATTGCCCTTGTCAACGTTCAACAAAAGTCGAATTTCTTCCTTTTTAGTATATACACATTTTCGTCTCATGAGCACAAATGGAAACACGTCGGTTAAAAGTCGTTTTAACCGCTATTGATAACAAGAGATGCAATTTACAATCGCAAAATATCAATAACAACAACACTAATAATAAATACATTAAAATCCCAAACGATGCGATTGAATGAAAGCGTTATCAGGCAGGCCTACTTTATACGAGAAGTGACGAGACGGCGTTCAATCGACCTTAAACCAGTGTCAAATAACAATAACAAAACTTAAACTCACCGCTGCCCTCGTCACCAAGGAAATTGCCCCAACCACCGCATGTGTACGTCGTACCGTCTGGATTGCGGAGAAGCGCATTTGAACCAGTGCCCGAAATGACTACAATTCCACCTTTTGCTGAGGCGGTCGAAACGCTACCAAATGTATCGCTGCAGACAATATAACTGTCCGCCAGGTCAGGAAATGTTGTGCGCAGCTCATCTTCTAGTTTACGATTTGTGGCTTCCTGTGGTAAAAAAACACAACAAACTTTTTTTAATCTTTTGTTACAATGATAAAAATAACTTTTATTGAACAATTAAAATGTTGTATATATAAAATATGCTCAAAATAATATATTTTAATGTTAAAAAATAAAAAACCAAAAACTAAAAGGTATATTGAAGAAGATTTTCTAATAAGCAACAAAGTTTTAATTATTTAAAAATTTAACGTCAACAGAAATGTTTATTCAAAATTTAAATCCAAAACCAAAAGCACATGAGACATTTATTTCCAAGTATTTATGATGCCCTTCAAAGCATTTATAAACACACAAATACAAAAAACAAGATACAGTTAATTGTCTTAAATCGAAACTGACCTGCTCACAGCCACTGAGACTTAAGCCCAAACTGGCCAGACGTGTTTCCAGCGGTATGCCGGCATCGGTTTTGGCTCGCTTCACCATGTCAGCGATGCGTCGCGCACACTCTGGAATCCCCATCGTCCAATGATTTGTGCCAGGACCAGCTGCCGAAGCACAGCATTCGCCGCTCTCATTGCATATTACCAGATGCGAATGTGTCGCTCCACTAAAGAGAAGAGTGTTTGGTATTAACTTATTTAAAAGTAATAGCGTTCAGGGTTAACAAAGAAAAAATTGTTTAGTTTAATATTAATTGATAAGTCTCATACGACACACGTTTTTAAATACATGAGTGCTCTTAGTAATTAAAAACAAAAATCAAATAAAATTATTTACAACGCATTTACACAAAGTTTTTAATTTACTTAAAAAAAAGTATATTTTCGGGTTTAACAACATCGTAGTTGATTATAGTAAATAAGGCAGCTGCTACTCTTTCAAAGAAGCCATAAAAGTTAAAAGTCATCATTAAACAAATCAAGATTAAACCCAACGTTGGCTAGTCAATGCATAACAAGTGAAACTTATACTATACTCGTACATTATTCTAGTAATCGACCTTATCAACTGATAATGGCTACCCTCTAATTGCAAGTAATTTATGATCTTTCTACGTGTCTGTCGTATATATTGCTTAATACGAGCAAACATTGGACAATTCAAAAGCAGCACACAAACGATTGTCTGGTTTATAAAGACTGAATGTCTTTCTTTTCCAATATAAAAGTACGTACTCTAAAAAGGAATTGACTACAATTAAATTCGAGTACATTCATTGCTTAATGAAATATTCTTTTTAGATATTTTCAATAAATTTATTTCTTTCCTTGCAGTTGATTTTTGTTGAGTGAGCAAAAATAAACTGAACTTATTTCATATTAAGTTCTGTATTGCAATTTCCAAAGCCAAAACAATACCACCTTATCGTCACAGGCGACTTAACAATGACATAAATATCATAAATATGGGCAGAGCTTGGACACTAGAGTCTGCAGTTCTAGTGACTATTTCAATTGCGCAATTGCAATAATAATTTCTCTTTTGTTGATTTGCATTAAGATAGCAAGTGACATTTTATGAATAGCCACTGATATCTAGGCAATCGCAGTGCGTGTGTCTATCAAGAATTTATAAAAATATTTAAACCAAGTGACAAATTCTTAAAATTAATATATTATATTTAATTGTTTGTTTAAATTTGTGTTGTATATTATTCAAAACTATAAAATTGAAGTTTTTTTAAATATTTAATAACGATTTTAGTTAAAAAATAATAAAAGCTATTGATTTTAAATTGAACTATTAATTTACTTTATTCAAAATTGATTGTTTGACGCAGAAGATAGTAAAGCATTGACATATTTCATTACAACCGTTTTTACTATTTGGACAAGTCAGATGGATGTCATTCATTTGCATGAAGGTAATTTATTCAAAAATAAATTTATTTATTTTAGCTTTGCGTCTGCTGCTTAACTTTGGGTTCGTCATTCTGAAGGGCAAATTGATTGTGTTTAAATTAAATTAATGTTACAATTCGTTAATCAGTAATCAGATGAGATATGCTGTTAAACGATCAGAAATTAGCGTGCGAAGACATATTTCTGATAGAGAGTTCAATTACACTAAACGACTTCAATTCTAACACTTATTATTATAATTAATACAATATTTGGAAAGACTGATACATACGAGTAAGTACACTTTAGTATAGTAAGTAGTTTGAGTTATTTTTCACTTACCCTTCGACGCCGCCAAAATACTTCATTGTGTAGAAAGTTGAAAAATTTAAACTTGTATACAATATGTAGGTGGTTAGATTAGGGAAACCATAAGCTAGAATAAATAAAAATAAAATATATACTTTGTTTAATTTACGACTCAAACCAAATCATATCAGTGATCTTAAATATAATAACCAACAACAAAGCAATCATGCAGCAGGTAGTTTCTTTTGAAACAACAACAAACACCCCCAAGTGGTAATCTGGATCCAATTAAAATTCTCGCAAGTCTGGCATAAAATGAAGGAAAAAAACAACAAACAAAAAATTCAGATAATACTAAGTCCGAAAAAATGTGGTTTGTGCATGCGTTAAGCGAATGTCTTTAAATTTAGACTCACATTCGGTTTAGTAATATGAATTAGTTTACAAAAAAAAAAATAAAAAATAAAAAATTACAAACATACAAAAGAAAGAAAACAAGCTGACATAACTTTTATTAAAATGGACTTTCGATTTCAATCAAGCGTAAACAGGAAAAAACAAACTAGTTTTTGAGTTTTGCTTATATACTTTTTTTTGTTATAATATTTTTGCTGAACTCTACTTTTGCACTTCTGTGGTGCAAGAGTAATAAAGTGAAATTGGCTAAGAGCTTCAACTCGAAAGACTTATAGCCATATTAATATTAGACAGGCCACATTTAAAATAAATCAATCTTAATAACAAAAAGAAGAAAAATTTAGGCTTAAATGCAATGAAATTTTTATAAATTATTCTTATTGGAGTCTTGTATAGGAAGAAAACGTGATATTTCAATTATTGAATAAAAAAAAGCGCGAAGCTAATCGAAAATAACATTTTTTTATGTTAGAAAATTTCAAACAAATATGTATGTGATTTTTTAACTAAAAGTCTGACATACATGTATGTAAATTGTTACTTGAAAAATGCACTTAAAAAGTTCTTTTATTTTTTGTTAGATATGTTTGGAATTTCAATCAAGTTTTCGTCCTTCCCTTTATTTTTAATTTTTTTTTTATACCTGATTAGGAACACGTAAACAAAATTCCTGTGCTGCTGCAATTATTTTTTATTTCTCGTTTTCTTAGTTTCCCTCTTTTTTCTTCATTCAATTTACACTTCAATATTAAATCAAACTTCTTTTCATTTAGCTATTTTTTAATACAACTTCCGTTTGTTGATTCAAATTATTATGGAGAAAATCACGTCGGTCTTTTTTATTAAACAAAAAAACTAAACAAAAAATATTAAACGTTTTACACGCGCAAGTGTCAAGTACAAACAGCTGCTTTTTTTTAATGCCAACACAACAACTCACTCCGCCAAAGTGGATGCACAGAATAAAGCCTAAAGCAACACTAAACCTGAATGTAGGTACATGGTGGGCTAAAGTAGTAGGTTCGTTGCTCGTTTGTTCGTCTCTGCTGCTGCAATACCCGCACTTATCGCGCGCCATCACATACCAGTGCAAAATTAGAGAGTGCGAGAGAGATTTTGTTTGGTTCTGTTCAAGCAGTAGTTTGAGTGGCAAGTGGAGAAGACTACGAGGCTAGGAGGCTTGGCTATGACGCTCCCATATTGAATCTCTTTATGGATACAGGGTCATTTTTAGTTATAATTAAGTATTAGTAAATTTTTGTATTTTTTTATACTATACGTATATAGCTGCATCTTCTAGCAGTATACATCACAATTTTTATTAGAAACATTTTTGAAATTCAAAATCATAATTGTACTTAACTTCGAGGATGTTTGTACTAAAAATGTGGATAACAAATTTGGTTTACTCGTTTTTTAATCAGTAATTTTCCATTAATTATTAGGTGTACAAATAAGTTTCCGCCGTTTTGAGAAAGATGGCGTGGCACGAGGTTTACGTTGGAATTCGCAGATGGTAACCTACTTGAAAATTAGTTTGTTTATTCCAGAACAACATAACCTTATCATGTTATTAAGTTCGCATTAGCATCATATATTTTTCTTCATCTAAAAATGTCTCAATTTGAGCCAACTAAGTGTCATTTGCGGGAACTTTTAATTTATTTTTTTAATTTAAAAAAATCTGCTGCTGAGTCGCATCGATTGCTCGTAGAAGCATATAATGAGGATGCTTTGAGTGAGAGAACATGTCGTGAGTGGTTTCAAAAATTTAAAAAAGGTAATTTTGACATAAAAGACAAAGATCCAGTGGAAGGCCGAAAATTTACGAGGATGCAGATTTGGAGAAATTATTGGGTGAAGATTCGTCTCAAACACAAAAGGAACTTGCACTTAGTTTAGAAGTCACTCAGCAAGCAGTCTCACATCGTTTAAAATCGTTTAAATATTATTTTATTAACAAAAAACGGCGGAAACTTATTTGTACACCTAATAATATAATTGAAAATCCATCAAAAACCACCCATAAACATTTTTCCCGTCAAATTTTTTAATGTAGCATACTTAAATATTTAATTGGCATTGCTGAATCTTCTAATATTTGTTTTATCAGTTCTAAACAGTTTTTAAAATTTTTGAATTATTCCTAACATATTCAATGAATCATTAATATTTAATACATATATATTTAATTTGTATATAGAAATATATATATTTTTTTAAACTTACCGACTTTGCAAATTTAGAAACAGAAATTTTGGAGTTTTACTTTTAAAATTTTGTAAAAAGAAAATCGATGATTGCTACGAAGTTTTTTTTCTACCGCTAAACCTTTGACATTTTAGCAGTTTTTACGTCCGTTGATTTAAAGTCATCTGCATTCGGTCGCTTTTGCTTATGATGCTTTAACATATTTATGCGTTTTTGTGATATAAGGCACTGAATTTCCGACATTAACTCGACCGCCGAAATTACATCCAGCTGACATAGTTGCTTGGAAACATGCGCGCCAAATGCTTCAAATTCAGTTTGTTGCACCGGCGGTGGTGGCGGCAAAATAGTTGCCGTAGGGGAAACGCACTGATTATGGCCTGAAGTGATGAAAGTCTCGTTTGTCGTTGTGGCATGCGAAGCTACAGAAGCTGATGGCGCAATATCAACTGAAGTCTGACTTTCGATTTCGACGAATTTGTGAGATTCCGAAAAGCTAAAATAAAATGAATGCACTAAATTTTAAGAAATCTAAAAAATTTATACTTACGGGCACTCGGAATTCTCCTCCTCAAAAGCAGTCAGCTTTTCGCTTCCTTCGCCGCCTCCTTCAAGTTTACGCTTGTCTGCTTCATTTTGTTCTAACTCCAATTGCTTTTGAACGGTATCGCGGAGGAAATCCATTTCATCGAAATAATAAAGTTTTGAAGTAAGAATTACGCCATCTTGAAGCTTTTTTAATTGGCTAGCATAACTGTGACGTAGGCGGCGGTATTTCGTATAAGCTCCAGATCCGTTTGCTCCATCAAAATAACTTGCAATTTTCTCCCAGGTGGATGCCTGTTTGTCCCGATTCCCATAGTCTGGATGCTTCAAGTGCCAGAGCAGCTGATATTTTTTTATAAGTCTTATGAAGATTATTGTATCTTCGGGTGTTAATTTCATTATTAATTTGAATTTTAAATGAGTCCGAAAAATGCGCACTAATAAATTTAGAAAATAACGTTTTCTTTTTTCTTTAAATTTTTCGATTTACTCATTCACGATTGTGTGAAGGAAGAAGAAGAATAAAATAGGAAGAGTCAAAAATTAACAAAAACTTTTTTTTGAGCAATTAAAATTTATAAATATATTTTATGGTTTATTATATTGTATAATGGGCGGCCATTTTAGATTTTATTAAATTAAAACTTCGTAGTCTTGTGGAAATTGTTAAAATACATTTTGAGATAAACCCGATCAGGAAGGTGACTCAAAATGAATTTTATGTCGTATTAGTTTTTTAGATTTTATGAAATGTTTAGTATAGAAAAATAATAAAGTTTTTATAAAATATTTAGTATAGAAAAATAAAAAAGTTTTAATAAACAAAGAAGACGTTAACATGATTGGTATTCTGTTTTTAATGCATTTAACTAAATTATGATTATTTTTGCATATGCTTAGTTTTTTGTACACAAAAAAATTTCTTTAGCAACACTGAATGCAACGCTGACCACGAACAGTTCACAATTGATTTGTTTTTGTTGTGTTGTTGAGAAATTATAAAGTAGTGAGACTTCTTTAACTCCTTGTTAAAAATTATTAAATTAGTAATCTAAAAATGGACAAAGAAAAGTACACGTTGCAGTCGATACGACAGGATTTAATTGACAACAATTTGCAAGCGAAAGCCATTATTCAGGTAGGAAGTGTACTCTTTTCCGTTCCTCACGCTTGATTTCATCAGTCTGCTTCTTTTTTTGAAACAGGACATACTCATCTATCGAGGCAACATCGGCGAATTGGAGGCACTTAACGAGGCAGGACGTTCTAAATTATCAGCTCTCCGCAAGAATATAGAGCGGCTGGATGACTGGGCACGTGACATGAGCGATCCGGCACTAGGCAAAGAGGTCGACACGCATCGCGATCAATTCTCCAAAACTCTACAGGCCTTTCGCAAGGCTAATGTAGCAACAATGTTAGAAATCGAAAAAGCCAATCGTGAGGAGCTAATGGCCATCACAGGAGAAACGGATTTGCGCAAGCGGACCAATATCGGCGGCGCAGGTAGTGGAAATAATCGCCACAATCGTACAAGTCTCGTTTCGCAGGAGAACAATGTCACGGATAAAATGCTTGCCATTTCGCGGCACCTCTCGGAGACAACACAAAAGAGTGCAATAACGCTTGAAACTCTAGTCGCCTCTTCGCAGAATGTGGAGGCGACACGTGACGAGCTTAGCAACACGGCCGGTACAATTTCACAGTCAGGACGTCTACTAAAGAAATACGGGCGACGCGAGTGCACCGACAAGATGTTGTTATTCTTTGCTTTTGCATTCTTTTTGGCATGTGTCTTTTACATAGTGCAGAAGCGACTCTTTTAGACTGCCTAACGGAGGAAGAGGTTCAAACCGAAATTAGTAAAGAATGATTTTCCAAGTCGTGATGAGCTGGATGACTGTGAAATGAAATTGTTGAGAGAATATATTTTTGTAGAAAAAGGCAAGTATAGAAGCTAAAAGCGATTTAAGTATATATTTATATCCTATGTAAACATTGTGTACGCGTTATACGAGTCCAGTAATCATAATCACAGGAAAATCATAAAAAAAAATAATTTTATTTGATTATATTTGAATTTTGTCAATGTCTAAAGAATTCCATACAAAATGTAGCTTTAAAATGCTTCTTTTTTTAATATTAAATTTTTTCCAAACACTAAACAATTCGGTTTAATATAAATTATTTGGTTAAAATCATATCCTGTTTTTTAATTTGTCTTGTTTTATAAAATACTTTTGGGAGCTATTTATAAGTAATAAGAATATAGGTAATATCAATGTAAAAATGGAAAATTTGTAAATATTTTTAATTTGATAATATTGTATATCCTATAGCAAATTTCTTAAATAACATATTTTAAATATTAAGTTGGAAAGTCATTAAGTATAAAATTAATCGATTGCTCAACATATTTCTCTTATGAATTATCTTGCGATGTCCGCTATTGAGTCAATTGTCATACTGTCCATTTATTTTAAAATAGTTTATTTTCAGTTCATTAAAAATAAATTTTCATCTCCACTGTAATTCTGTGGAACATTTTCCCAAACCACTTTACATTTCTGAGTAAAAACGGTTTATTAAATAATTAATCAATTTATAATTGAAAACTTAATAAAAATATGCTTGCGATGACAACCGATTCAATAGCGGACATCGTAAGAAAAAATATATGTGTTCGCTTCATAGAAGAACAATCGGAGTTGCTTGTAAAAACAAAATAACATTTTTAAATTAGTTTTTCCTTTAGGATTACGTTTTATCGTGTGCATGACTTTCTTCACTTGATCATTCACGACTTTTCTTGTGAAATCGATTAAATTATTATGTAGTATTTAAATTATAATTGAAATCGTTTTGTATATTTGGAATACTTCAATTGTTTAATAAATAATCAAGTCACTGCAATTATGTTCTACTACCAAACGTTAATTTTTGAAATCTTTTAACTGTATTTTTAGATCATAAGTCTCATTCCAAACGCACGCTAAATGCAACAACAGTTTTTATTGTAACCACAAAAATAAACTAGTAAATGTATTAATCAATAAAAACTATAACACATACGATAAAAATAAATGTCAAAAAGCTTAAATTTAAATTAAATAAGTTATTTTAAAAAAACGGGACTATCAAACAATTGAAGTAATTTTAGAAATATTAGTATGGACATCTTGGCACAGCGCCGGGATTTGTAAAGCCATTCGTGTGGACCACACGACAAATGTCCTTATAAGATCTGCCTTCTCGCTGTGGTTGTTGTTGCTGTTGCCGTCTTTGTTGGTACTGCGGCTGCGACTGGCCTCTTCCGTAATAATAACCGCCAGATGGATACGAATTGTAATATCCATTTTGTGGCACTGGCGCCCATAAACCGCCAAACAATTTATCATATACTGGACCCGCTGCAGCACACATGAGTCCACTCCACGCAATTGCAGTTAAAATAAATACACAATGGAATTTCATTTTATGTTTGGTTGTTTTTGTTTGTAATTAATTTCCTAAAATCAACTTTCTTCAATAAACTTCGATTTGCAACTGCTTGAATTGGCAGAGCCAAGAAAGTAAAATTTTTGTTGTTTACTTTGTCTAGTCTGATAACGTGTGACATCAGTTGAGATGTGCGAACATAGCCTTGAATTTTGTGAAATAAATCCATGGTCATTTTGATTATTTTAATTTAAATTGAATACGACGAAAACAACTAATCTGCGGAAGTAATATATACCTTACAGTGTAGGGTAAAGTGCTGTGAATCTTCTTCTTCCTATTTCCCTATCGCCTCTATGCATTGATTGATATTATTTGGCAAAGACGTTTCATATTAATCGTGTAATAATATTTCGCGATGTAATGAAATATTATATAAATTATATTAATTTATAAATTAATACGTAATAGTCTTTTTATTTAATTATGTAATCGAATTTTTTTAATTTTCGACAAATGTCGTTCAATACAACTAACTTGGATTAAATAATATCATGGCGTAGTTACCACATTTTATCAGAAATTTTGTTCGACTATTAATAGTTACCTCATTCGATTGACATCGGAAATTCCATTACGACATAGTCAAATTTATAGTTACTTTTTACTACATCTTGTTATCAGTGTACCATAAAATAAGTAACCCTAATAAAACCAATATATCCCACTGTAAATCAAATAGTTTGGCAGCACTTTTCAAAACAGCTGATTAGTGATGTGATCGATGCAGATATTGAGTGCGAGCAACGTGCACTTCTCTGAGTACCTGGAAGGCGACACATCTCTAGCGGCAAGTATTAGTTTTATTGATGCACTGCTTTTGTTTACATCGTATTTTTTGCGGGTAATTCAACGCAAAGCAATATAATTTCATTGAGAAGATATTCACTTTAAAAAAATCTAAACAAAATGGGACGCACTAATGCAGTTGTGGAAGAATTAAAAGCCTATTTCAAGACGCACAGCAAGGTACGCGAACAAAAAGCGCACACATCAAAGGTAATTAAAAATGAAACAAAATAAAAAGTAAGACTCGACTTTAATCTAAATTTGTAATTAATAATTTTATATCTGCACAGGTGCATTCAGTCGGTTGGAGCTGCGATGGACGTCGACTGGCCTCGGGATCTTTTGACAAAACAGTGGCCGTTTACACATTGGAACGCGAACGTGTAGTGAGTACAATTTATTTTTAATTTGACGCCTTGTGCTATGTGTGACGCTTTTAAAAAAACATTTTTTTTATTTAACACAGAGCAAGGAGAACACCTACCGTGGTCATACCGGTTCGGTCGATCAACTTTGCTGGCACGCCTCTAATCCGGAATTGCTGAGCACCGCCAGCGGTGACAAAACAGTTCGCATTTGGGATATACGCGCGGGCAAGTGCTCGACGGTCACTAACACGAAGGGCGAGAATATAAATATTACATGGTCGCCGGACGGTAAAACAATTGCGGTGGGCAACAAGGAGGATCTAGTCACATTTATTGATACGCGCACGAATAAAATTCGCGCAGAAGAGCAGTTCAATTTTGAGGTAAGTCGTGCGATGAGTTCATTTTAATAAAGCATTCGTCAAATAGCATTAAAACCAAAACTTAAATAAATGTAATAAATTTCATTAAAACTAATACAATTTTTAATATATGTTGATTTAATTTTTAAATTTTTAATTATTCGTTTTCTTTGTTGCAGGTTAACGAGATAGCTTGGAACAACAGCAGCGACATGTTTTTCCTAACGAATGGTATGGGCTGTGTGCATATACTCAGCTATCCTAGCTTAGAGCTGCAACACGTTTTGAAAGCTCATCCGGCCACATGTATTTGCATTGAATTTGATCCATCAGGCAAGTTATCAACAAAAAAATTAAAAAATATTCACCTAATTGTAAAATATTTATAATTCTATCATAATAGGAAAATACTTTGCAACTGGTTCAGCCGATGCACTGGTTTCACTCTGGGACGCTAATGAGTTGGCATGCCTGCGCGTACTCTCGCGCTTGGATTGGCCAGTGCGCACAATCTCGTTTAGTCACGATGGCAAACTTATTGCGTCCGCAAGCGAGGATCTGCTGATTGATATTGCACACACAGAGACGGGCGAAAAGGTGGCCGATGTTTCGGTGGATGCGGCCACTTTTACTGTGGCCTGGCATCCGAAACAGTATTTGTTGGCGTACGCATGCGACGATAAGGACAGCAACGATAGACGACGCGAGGCTGGCAATTTAAAAGTATTCGGTTTTACGGAATAGTCGACTTGGCATCTAAACGAGTGTTTTCTTTTTTTTTCTTAATTTCAAAGTAGCTGTATATAAAATCGTAAATATACAATAATTTTTAATTAAAAAGAATTTTTGTATCCGTGAACAAAGAAAAAAAATTTAGATTATTCATTATTTTGAACTCAGTAAAACTCAGAAAACCTATCTACACCATACGAACTCTTCAAGGTGATGCATGCCTTGCAAGTTGCACACCTCTTGACATCACTGAAAAAGCAGCTGGAATGGATAACATTTTTAAGACTTTTTTTAGGTGTGTAATTTTCCTAAAACGATTTTGTGTTTGAATTATCAATTTACTTAAAGTTGTCTTATCACATTTCAATTTTCTTACTTTTTATAAAACATTTTTAAAAAAGACCAAAGCAAATTCTTTTAAGTAATTAAACCGCTTGTACAAGTGGAAATCACACTGGATACTAAACAGAATTAGCACAGGATTTATATCCTACACAAAAACATAGACACACTCACTTTTAAACGCAAGTGCCATAGGGTGATTCTGAATTTCTGTCCTACCCATATCACTTTGATTATTAATGCCTTTAAAAGATATCCAGAGGAAGGCAAACTAAACAACGCTAGAATAAAAGCAACTTTGGATTTTGTTTCTTATATAAAAAATCATTAGAAGTAGAATTAAAATGCACTAATAATAATATCTTAAATGATAATTATCGTGCAGGAGACCCCACTGTGCGTCTTACCACTTAATTGATGCACATTTATGACAAAGAAACGAACGCATTTGATATGCAAGATTCCTAATGGCGCTCTGCTTCTTCTATCGCCCACATGGCAAGAGAAAGACTCGAGCGATAAAACCTAAATTGCGGCTTAAGTCGCTTCGCTGCTGTTGAGTGCGTGCGAGCGTGTGCTTACACGTTTGTGCATTTAATTATAATAATACTCAAAGGCTTCTTGACACTTGAATTTGTAATTGCAAAATATTGCAATAAAATAACGAAGTTTTCATTAAGTTCTCATTTTATTTAAAATATAGTAAAGCACTTTTATATATTAAAATAAAATTAAAAAGACGAAGCTTTAACAATATTAGTAATAATTTATTACATATGTACATATCTCATTTTTTGACATAATTGATTACGTAAGACTAAAGGACATTCTAATTATTTTTAATGTGAACAATTTTGATTAATATTCTCAATTCATAGAACCAAAAAAAAAGGGCGGTCGATATCGCATAAATACGAGTAACTTGAAAGCTGTTTACGTTGCATTGTGAATTCAGGAAGGAACCACTAAACATTTTTATGCTTTAGAGGAATTTAGGAAAATTATTTTATTAAAATACATTTTAACTGTTTAACAGAAGAATAAACGTAAATTCGATGTTATTAAAATTTATTTACCGAATAAAAAGAAACCGCATAATCTTGGTCATTGAAACCCTATTGGCCGTGTCACATTCTGGCGCGCAGACAGACTGCACACCAAAAACTATAAAAAGACAGGAGACTCCTCTCAGTAGCTACTTGAGAGCATCAACTTTTTCAAATTGAGCATTTCACAGACAGTGTAGATGAAGAAATGTCAAAAATTAGGTGAATTTGCTTAATAAATAAATCAGCTGATTTAATTCGCCGATATTCATAGATTTGAAAAAATTTTAAAAAATTATAAATGCAATGAAATCAATGCACAAAAGAAATGTGAATATTTGTATTTTTAATAGTTTAAACTTAAGGCACAACTTTAAAACTCTAAACATACAGGCAATCTCCTTAAATTGCAAATATTCGATGAAATTGTGTTTTGCACAAAGCAAAGAGGAGAATAATTTTTGAAACCAGAGGTGTTTTTTTTTATATTGTACTATTTTTAGAACGCTTTCGTAGTATACACTATTTGTATAAAAAAAAAACTTTTTAATATGTTATTAATACAACTTTTAATTTTATTTTAATGATGTTGCAAAAATCTGGTTTCAAGATAAATTTAATAATAATAACATTTCAAAAGATTATCTATGAACCTTTTTCCAAATTTTTGAAAAAAAAAAAACGAAAAACAAAACAAATATATTGAATTAATCGAAATTAAATTACATTGCAAATTATAAGCGACCAACCTTGAACATTAAATACTAAATCAGTTCAATAACTACATTTAGTATTGCTTGAAAAAAAGTATTATGAATAAAATCATATTTTAATTTCTGATATTAAGATAAAATATATATGTTAAAATAAACATTTGAATAAAAAGTAAATTTTTGTATAACTAGTTTTGAGTTTGGTAAATGTAATGAAAGTTAATAATAAAAATATTCTTTTATTACAAATTTGACAAAAATGTTCAGGCTATGGCATTCAAAACCGTAATAAAAATAGTATGAAAAAAATCACCTCTGGCGCTTGCAGTATATTTTCACCTTTGTCTTTGAAGTATAAAGAGAGCATTTTTCTTATTTCGTTTTAATCTAGTGAGCGTAAGGAAATAATTTACGCTCCGTCGGCGAACTCAACACAGTTTTTACTCTCATTCGGCTAACTCAACATATTCAACACTATTCTTGAAATTAATTTCTAGTGCATTTTTTTTTCTTCCGAAGAATAGTGTTGAGTTTCCGCGCAACTTTTTAACAGTGTGTTAGTGCAAGTGGCAATGTGTTAGTGAAAATTGTTTGTGTAAAAAAAGAGTCTCCTGTCTTTATGTAGTTTTTGCTGCACACGCAAGGAGCGAGTGGATTTCACCAAAATACAATTTAATTGGATATCTTCAAAACATGAAAAAAAACACGAATGAAAAGACGGAGACGAAGACGAAGACGAAAAAGTATTAGTTGCAGCCGCGAGTCAAGCAGCAATTTACCAAATTACAAAAACAATATTTAAAAGGGAAAATACAAAATAAAAAACAAAGTAAAAATGAAATCAAAAATGCAGCAGATAAAAACGCAGCGAAGCGATGCGCAGCGAAAGGAAGCGAAGCGTTGCTGTGTCACATAAATTGGCCAACATTAGTTGATGTCCCCGAAATAACCACTTTTGCTTTTGGGAAAGTTGTGTTTACAAAAGTTCTTGTTGTTGTTGTTACTGTTGTTGTTGGAACACAACGAAGCAGCGAAACGATAAGAAGCGATACCGTAAAGTGGCAACCGGCAGTCAAAGTTTCCATATTTTCATAACATTTTCCGCAACGTCAGCTTATATTGAAGTAATTGTTGTTGTTGTTGTTGTTGTTGTTGCAGTACTGATACTACTGCCCTCCATCTTGTTCTGCTGCTGCTGCTGTTGATGTTGTTGTTATGCTGTTAGGTGCCAGCAGACGTTGTTGTTGCTGTTTTTTGCAACACATACTTTCAATGAATACAAATGTACACGCACAAACACCCACACACACAAATACACTGACTTTGCCAGAAGCGTTCAATGTTGACTTTGCTAAAGTAAAAGTTTCCGCAGCGTTTTAAAGAGACTGCGGCGGGTGACAGAAGGACATGCATGCATGAGTTTATTTCGGTATTGGTATTGGTATTGGTATTGGGAAGCCGTTGATAAAGCAGAGAATACATTTTCCGATATTTGCAACATCATCGACGGTTGCAAAACTCCACAAACGCATAATAATAAATATTTGCCTTATTAAAAGCAGGGCGAAATGGCATTCTTAACTTACTCAAGTGAAATTATGAAAGTATCGATGTAAGTATATACATATTGTATAAGTCATGTATATGTTTGTAACCATATGAACTGCACTTTAGATTTAATTTAAACAGCTCTTTTAGTGTATTGCAACAAAATACCGAAAATTAGTTTAACTTGATTTAGCTCGGTTTAGTTTTAAACTTTTAGTATGCATATTAAAGTTACTTAAAGAATTTGTATTAAATGAAGCATAATATACAATCGAGGATAAATTAAAGCACTTCGAACACAAAAGAAAATTGTCAGAAGTAAATGTAAGAACATCAATAAGTAAGGAGAGCTTAATTAAATCACAAATACTCTGTAGAACTCCAATGTGCTTACTCCATGGCCTTACAGGCAATCAGACAATTAGGCTAAGAGACATTCTCTCCTTTGAAAATACAAATTTAATTTTTTGTTTTTGTGTTACTATGGTGGACTTAGTCGTAATGCAATGCGTGCGTATTGCAGCTGCCACATTATTATTCTGGCTAACATGCTTCTAAGCGTTTACAATTGAGGCACAAATAAGCGTATCCTTCGGATTGCATTGCTGTAGGGTGTAAGAAGATCCACCGGATATTGTGCAAATGATTAAACCAAACCAAAACTTGCACAAATACCTCTTTTTAGATTTCTCCACAATCATTGCAACGTTATTTACAAACATAATTAGCCACTTTAAGTTGCGGCAACTGTAACTGCAACTGGAACCGCCACCCACAACAACACGACCAAACTAAGTACAGAACAACTTATGCACAACCGCATACTGAAACAAAGCTAATATTCTGGTCAATGACTGCGCTACACTCGTGCATACATTCCTTGGCAAGATCTCCCTGTCAAGGGCTTAAATTAAATCGATTAAAAGTGTAACTATTTAAACATTCTCATTCACGGATTTAGTAAAATAGTTCTTCTTCATAAGACAAATTTTTAAATTTTACAGTACTTAATCTAATTATATTATGAATTTTCGAAATATTAAGAATTTCGAAATGTTCGATTTAAGACAGTCGACGGACATATTCTCGTTTTAATAGACACTTAACAAAAATCTGTGCCATTTCTGCTTCTAGTCCTCAGCATATGATGAGATTGAACCTTAGCCTTAACATAATTAACACACAAGACAAGCAAACAATTTCTTACTTCATCGATGGCTCTGAACTAAAGGTTTAACAGTCTACGAGTATCTGTAAATATCAAGAGCGGCAATGTTATCCTTTGCAGCTGCAGCCGGCCTGAAAGAGAGAGAGAATATTCAGCCCATTAGTCGATTCGTTGTGAGCGGCCAGAGAATAAATTGTGGTGAGTGTGGAATGCTGACTGAAGTATTTCGTCTTTTATATCGCATGCTATATATTTGTTGAATCCATGTGAAATTGAAACAAAGCGAAAATGAAACAATTTAACTCAGAGTCTACCAAATTCCTGCAAATTATTCTTCTGAAATTTAAAATTCATGAATTTTTTTTGCAATGTTACTCCACTTTTTTAAACTTTCTTGTCTTGAAAAATTCTAATATTGTAATATTTCATCAATAATATTATGAGAGTTTAATGAAACTGACGTATTCACTCTTTCAAAATGGAATAAATCCAAAATCTACACCTTGCTGCAATTTTGAATTTTATTGGATACATGCAGAATCAAGGTGGAAGTGTAAATATCAAATAAATGAAGCAACGTATTTAAGATTGGATGATAAAATGTATTTTGATTTAAAACTGATTTGAAAATATTGTAACATGTTAAAAAATATATAGATTTCATTTATTTAAATACAAAAAAATCTAAAAATTTGTTGTATCGTCTACTTACTATATACGAGTATATTATTTAAAATGTTTGTTTCGGTACGTCCAGTCGCTAATGAAACATGACGTTAATAAAGTAGGTCTTCTATAAAAAGTCTGGATTTTTGAAAACAGTTTTAATATGTATATTTTTTTTGCTTCTGAAACTTTTCTGGAGCTGTTTGCTGGCTGGATTCAGACTGACGAAGCCATTAATTGCGACAATGTAAACAATTGAAACTTTCTGACAGCGCCAAGTGAATGGGAAGCCGCGAAGAAATAAAAAACCGTAACTCAACGGAATGCGGAGCGAAATGTGGGGACATTGCCAAGTTTTGGTAAAATGATTGATAAGTGAAATGAGACCTTGAAAACCAACAACGATAAAAACAAATTTCTAATGAAATATTTTGATAAGAAGACATTCAAAGGCGTTGAAGCGTGGATTTACAAACGTTTGCATCAAATATTAAATTGAATGTTGTGTGCTTATGTCACTTTAAGTTAACAATTCAATATGAATTAAAAATTCAACACTGAAATAGAAATTTTCCGCACTTTTTAATGCATCCCACGCAAATTGCAAATTGAAGCGTTGAACGCAAGTAAAATGCGGCATTTTATTGCAATGAAATTGCAATTTTCATAAAGTTGCAAGTTTCTTTCTACCTTTTGCCCATACTTTGCAATAGGAAGGAGGAAGAAAGGAAGTACGCAAATTTAAAAAGGCAAATCTTTGCGCGCAACCTGCCAAATGCAGCGCAAAATACGCGCTCTTACTACCGAATACACGCGCGACAGAAAGTGCGGCTCCGATTGCGAAGGGTTCGTTGGTTGGTTGTGTTGCTCCAGGTAGGAATATAAAGTTGTTGTACAGTTTTTGTAAAGTGTTTCATGAAATGCAAATTGAAATATCTTGCAGTGGGATTTTTTGCAGACCAGCCCAAGTCCGCTCCCTAGTGGCATCGGCATCTGCTGGTGCTGCCATGAACGGAGTTTAATTTATTATGCTTATCGTCCGAGGAATCTGTTGATGATTTGAAAATTATTAAAATTACTTCATAACTGCTTAAATTCAATTTGAAAAGAAAAATTTCTTTAATTAAATCGCTGGAATTTAAATTGAAAATAGAATAAGGACATTCGGTTTAGTGAAAACTTAATAATTGTCCTGCAATTTTTAGGAATATTTTAATGGTCGCAAATGAAAAAAAAAATAATGGTATAAACAAATTAATTTACCTAAAAAGTAAATAAAATTTTTTATTTCCGAGCTTAAATTTGCTTTTGCCAGCCTTGAGTATGTACAAGTGCTGCAAACTGGCAACATCGAAGTGCTTCAGTTTTTGGTGCAATGTTCGTCTTTCTTTTTGACTTCTTTCTCTTATTGCAAAAAAAAAGAAAAAAAAACACAACAAAAAAATTGCTCTTCTAGTTTAGTTGCAGCAAAATTTGCATAATTATGTGCTGAAAAGGTTGCACAAAAAATGTTCTTCATTACTTTTTCATTTGGCTTTAGTTAGTTTTTCTTTTTCTTTTTCTTTCATTCTCAAAGTCATTTCAAATAGAATTGTTTGACATGCCACAAGACAGCTGGAAGATGAATAGAGTCTACGGAAAATAGCAGAAATGAATGAAAAAAATAAACAAAAGATATGCGGATCCTAGTAAAAAAAAAGTATAAATATGTATCTGATTTTTATTAAGATTGAGAAAAATTTCCAAACAAAGAAAATCGTATTTTGTGTACTGCGGTGCGTATGAGTAACCTTCATTTCACACAGAGTTTTATCAGGTTCCTAAGCAGCTTTCGCAGTTGTCATTTAAGACATTAAATTCCTTATTCCATTTTTTCATTACAAATATTTTTAACATATCCGATCTTGAATGTGACTTTAAGCAATTGAAAACTTTTTAATGGCTACAATTTTATAACTTTAATTGCATGACTACTTATACACGCATATAGAAAACTCTTTCTGACTTTTAAACTATTTGTCTATACAAACGCTTCCAAGCTGCGCCACTACAGTAGCAAATGAGCCTTGAAATATCACATTTCGAATGTGAATTAGAATTACGTGCTCAAATAGTTTTCGAACGAAACTCGTGCTGCACTGCTAAAGCAAAAGTATCGAATATCTTAGAAAAAATAATATAAGTAAAAACAAACAAGCAAAAGTTACTGCAAATTTTATGCGGCATGACAAGTCAGCAAATTGCCAATATGTGGCGGAATTGAACTAACACAACAGCAGCCACAACAACAAAAGAAGTGACACTAAATCAATGACAGTTTGTTTAACGAAGATCAACCAAAGACATGACAACGTGATTTTTTCAGTGTGTCTTTTTTTTAAACAAAGCTAAATTTTTTTTGTAAATTTCTGTTATCTTTGGGCGGAATATTTTTGTCTTCTTGTTGTTGCTGATATTGCGAAAGATTCCTCACTGGAAAATAGTCAATGGTAGCAATCTACAAAAGGACAAAAAACGTGTTGAAAATTTCCAAAACAAGTTTGTTTTTAATTTTCTTTTTTTGTTTTTTGCATGCTAAAAATACACGTACTCGCTCGAGTAGTAACGACGCAACGTGAGTTCATCCGGAATTGCGTTGCATAGTACTTTGTCATGCGACAAAAATAATGCAGAATTTAAATTAAAACACACAAAAAAATATTTTATTAAAATAAATATGAACTTTCGAAATGTTGCCAGCAGTTTGAAAATAAAAAAAAATAAATTAAGAATATCTGAATATGTTCATCCTAATTTTTTTTAAACCAAAGGGTACTTTAACCAAATATTTGCAGCAAGTATAAGTACTTTGCGCTGCTGTCGTTGAGCACTTAAGATGTAAATTTTGCATGTTGCACGTGTTGTTGTTTTTATTGATGCTGATGTTTACTATTCAAATGTTGCATGTTTGCCAGCAGCAAACGGAGTGTGAGAAGGCGACTGACTGTCACTTGTCAAAAATGTCTCATCGGAACGGGTAAAACGTCGTGCTGCGTTATACCCGCTAAACTAAACATGTTGGTTTGTTGGTTTGTAATTGACTTCGGCGTTTAGAACAATAGTCGAGTAGATGGTGGAAGATTCCAGTGAATGCAAGCTTGAAATGCGTTTCTTTTTAATTTTTTTTATTTTCATTTTCTTCGTTTGCTGCGTGACTGTCTGCCCTGCAGCTATTCGGGCACGAGTTAACCACTTAAAAACAAGTTCGCAATTTTTATAAAAATAACAAAGTTAAACAAATTTTTTCGATCTAAATGACTTTAATAAATGCATCTTCTTGATTGATGGCAAACGTGGCCTTCTAATTACCAACCTAATTTTTAAATATATCTCTTTCATTTGCGGAGATATAAAATTGATTTTCACACACAATTTCATTGTCATATCTTCGCTGGCTCGTTTTATGTTGAAAAATAGTTTTTTATGCACTGAGTGTTGCATACACAAATTATAAAATAAAGCTAATGTACACGCGTTGCGCTAAACGCTCCCCTGCAGCCTGCAGCATCTGTTGCATGCAGCTACTTTCAACTTTTTTCGCAAGTAAATCTCTCTGCTTCTATTTTTTTTATAAACTTTTGCTGCTGCAAAATGATAAACAACACTTTCTAACAAGAAGCTTTTATTTTAAATGCTTCTTTAATTTGCAGTACGACAGTTTGGACAGAGAAAGTTTGTGTTTGTGTTGCTTTAGAGATTTCAGTATTTACCCTCTCGGTACCTTTGACTAATAGCACAGCTTTGGCGTGCATTTCATCATGGCATTCAAATTAAAGAGAAATTGCGGACAAGCTGAAGAAAATTATCCGGGAGTCTAAAATTTGACTTGATATGCAAAAATTGTCAAATAGCAAAGAATGTGATCATTTGCGAAATCAACCGACAAAACTTTTGGCGGACATTTTTAAATTGCAATTCAAGACGAAATCCGGAGCAGATGCTCCAATTAAAATTTGCGAAAAGAACAACAATAAACAGTTAAGAATACAAGCATCTGGTGCTGCCATCAAACCACTCTTTTTTTTTCTTTCTGATTTGTAAATCAAAACGCGAACCAACCCGAACCAATGCTGAACCAACAGCAACAACATTTGTCAAACCTTAAATCCGAAATGCACGTCGCGCCGACAACATTTTGCATACTTTTTTTATGCGCGTGCGATTTCTATTAGAGTGTGTCTGTGTACGTGTGTGGCAAGTGTGCTCAGATAAAGAAGGTCCTTTAAGCGCCCGCAAAGTGAAAAGTTCACGAAACACAAAACGACATCAAACTCTAAATGAACAAAATATAATCAAAAACAACAGCTCGTCCGTCGCTCACCGCCGCTGTTCGTCTTGGTCTCGGTCCACAATTAAATTTCGAACTTTGAGATTTAAGCAAAATAACAAATGTTTTTGACAATGACAAATACGCGAGTACAACAACAAAACGAAAAAAAAATACAAATATACCTTAAAGAAATAGAGCAGAGGAGAGAAGAGCAGAAAGAAGCAAAGGACATGCTGGGAGCATATAAAAACTAAAGACGATTACATTGGCGTAATTAGTAAAAAAAAGACGAAGTTGAATTTTGAAAAAATTAAAAAAATTTTGGTTAAAGATTAATATAGATGCATATAAAGTGTTTCAAGACCAAATTTTTTTAAGGCATATACTCGTGTATATACTTAAATTCGATTTAAAAAAGAATTGTTTTTGTGAACTGTTTTCAAAGAGCTACGCTTATGCACAGCACAGCGAACGCTTTCGCCCATTTATCTGCAAATCTGACTCGAGCGATACAAATGTCGAACTTAATTCGGGTTAATTACAACGAAGATTCGGCATTAAATGGATGTGGGCGGTATGTGGTGGAATAAGAATAAGAATAAGGAATCGGATAAAGGATAATAAAATGGTCAGAGTGCTGCGGGTATGTTGTGCCGTTAGTGTTAATTGCAGTTAAATCAGGTTCGTGGAAATGTGTGCTTCTGTGAGTCTATCGTTGTGTGTGTGTATAGTACGTATGCTTTCGTGTGTATGTTTTGTGTATAGCATAGCAGTGATAAAACATCCTTGCAAAAATAACAAAATGAACTTCTTTTGTTTTGTCTAGTTGAACGTTTGCGCTTAGTCAGGTTGGCATGTGAGCGACATTCAGCAAGGGTGGCGCTAAAATGCGCATTGCGAGCACTTGAACTAATCGTGTGAATTTCAAAAAGTTTAACATTTCGAGTGGCGTATGAGTGACACTAATTAGCTTACGACCTGCACATCCACCGGCACTGTGCAGCGCAGCAGCATCAACAATGACATAATTATTTCTCTACTCAAAACAAAATTTTAAATTTACTCAGCATTCGCAAATATCTCTTAAATATTATGTGCACCAGTTAAAAAAATATTTAAAAAAAATCGATAAACAAATTTTCGTTTTATGCATAAATTTTGTATTATGAAATACAAATAAAATTGTAATGTTAATTGAAATAAAAATGTAATTTTAAATTACTAACAAATCATTTTGATAAATATTAAAATTAACTTCTGAAACCGAAAAATAATCCGCTTAGATGTTAAGTTGACTAAAACTATGTTGTTAATTTTAATCAGTTGAGTCAAGAATCAAATTTTAGATGTAAATATTTTAAATAAAAATAAGCAAATTTTACATGTGCTCAAATTCAACTTTTAATATTTTTCTATAATGTCGCCAATTTTTTAGAAATCGACATCAGTAAAAGCGGAAATTAAACAAGAAATAACCTCCAGATCCATTAAGTTCTTTTTTATTATGTGTCGAGATGTATTTAACAAAGTGTACCAGGTAGGGAAAGAATTGGAGATCTCTTAGGTAATCTTATAGTCAAAATCAAATGTCATATTCAAATTTATTTCATTTATATTTTTACTATTTGTTAAATATAACTTTGGTTTTAATTACTCGTATATTGCATACTTTTCAAAAGTTGTCGACATGATTCAAATGAATTTTTAATATTTAATAGCACTAGAGGAGGAACTCCACAAAACTTGACATCTCCACAGCATTAAACTACTGACAAATCTACCAAGTAGTAAAGTTTAAATAAATTAAAAAAACTTTTCAGATTTTTGTTTGTTTGTTTTTGATTTTTTAAACTAACTTTTAAAAACTCGATAATTTAATGAAATTTGAAGCAAATATTTTGAAAAATCAATTATAAAAGAAAAGAATAGTCTTAAACAGGCACAATGTACATGCATATACATATGTACATACATATATATTCTTATTGTTATTATTGTCTTTAACTATAATTAAAAAAGAGGGTTGAGAAATCTACATTTGTGACATTACTATCTACTTTTTAAGCGTATTTCCTGGTAGAGGCGTCTGGAATGCAGGCGCGCTAAATATGAGGCTGATGCTTGTAAATATATACTGCATGTATGTATGTACAGGGTGGCGCAACAGAAATCACCCTATTGGAAGATGCTCTCATTTTTGCAAATGGCCGCCAATGTCAAATCTGTTTTGACATTTGTGGACTAGACAGATACAGAATACAAGTGAATAAGCCATGGAGCGATACACTCCCCAAGAACGCGGAATAATTGTGTCTATTTTTTTGCGTAACAATTCGTCTGTGGTGTTGGCAAAAATCATAATGAGCGATGAGGCTCATTTTCACCTCAGCGGGTACGTGAACAAGCAAAATTATCGCTTCTGGGGAACCGAAATCCGCGAGTGATGCACGAGAAACCATTACACCCGCTCAAAGTGACTGCGTGGTGCACTGTTCACGCTGGAGGAGTCATCGGGCCGAACGCCGCGGGTCAAACGACAACAGTGGACGGTGCGCGCTATAGGGCAATGTTGACCGAGTTTTTTCTGCCCGAACTGGACGAATTAGGACTGGTGGACATGTGGTTCCAACAGGACGGAGCAACAGCACATACTGCACGAGCCACAACCGACATTCTGAAGGCCGGATGACTTATTTTGCGCCACCCTGTATTTATATTTGTATGTGTTTAAAGTGATGTGCACATGTGCAGAAACGTTTAGATAAGCATTTGCTCTGGCATTTAAGCGCATATTTAAATTTACCTATGGTATGCGTTGTTCGTATGTATTTATCTATGTACGTATGTATCTGTGTGCGTATGCATGAGTATGTGTAAAATACGAATTTTAGCATGCACATACTTATGCAGACATGATGCAAGTGCGCTGCCCATGAAATATTCATAAGAATTAGAAGCAAGCGATGTTTGCTGTTAGCGCTCATGCAAATCGTTTGCAAAAAGAAAAAACAAACAAAAAGTAAGAGTAAACAAAAACAAAACAAATAAAAAACTGTTGCAAGAAATTAGATGCCTTTAAAGTTTTAATAAGCGTTACTCTGAATCAGCCGTTTTAAGCAGCACATTACTTCGTTGTAAATTTTGTTTAAAAAGCGTTTTGTAATTCGGTGTAGCATTGCGTAAGCCTTGTAAATTTATTTGTATAGTTTTTACTTTGATGTAATTTCTTTTAAACACACAAAAAGGATTCATTTGATAGTTGGAAAGCATCTATCGATATTATAGTACCTTGTAGATACCAGGAAAAAGAACTTCATGTATTTTGTTGTTCAATCCAAGTTGCAATTATATATCAATCATAACAATTAATATTGCCTCCCACATTTTGTATTTTTAAACATGCTCATATTTTCAACTTAAGTTTAATTGTTTTTCAAACGCCTACGCACCACACCGCACCAGGTTATGCATAGGTATGCGTATGTGAGGTTATTTGTGCCCATTGCGGTTGTCGTTTATTGTTGCACACGGAGCAAACGCTGCCTCGGCCGCACTCGCTGTCAATTTTGCGCGCTCGACACGCACACCCAATTCGTGCTTAACCACGCACGGCGTTTATTTTCAAAATATTCACACGCCTGTACACACACTATCGCACAAAATTCAATTAAACGCTCTCCAAGGTGAAAGTGGTCGCGTAAAAAACTACTCGGGTGCTTCAAATAGGGATGCAACAATTAAATGGCAAGCAGCGATTTTCATTTGAAAAAGCCCAAATTTGTCAATAGAAAAGAACGAAAATAAAGCAGTGCGCAACTATATTGGACTTCCGCCGAAATAGGTCCAACACCTTATCTCGCAGCAGATTAGACCGACAAGTGAAAGATAATTAATTGAGTTTTAATCGCTATGATTTGGGTGCAGATTTGAATCCTTTGAGAGGATTAAGGTAGGCCATCAGCTTTGGTTCACGGTGGAGCTTTACTTAGCTCTAAACTGATTTGGGTTTTATAATGATTATGTTTGATAAGTTAACTCTCGAAAGTACAATTTTAATATTTCCAAATATCCAAGATTCAAGAGCCCATAAAAAATTTGAACCAATATCACCGAATCCTTCTAAGTCTGTTGACCTACTTTCATTTTGCGTTGGAGCCAACTGGACTTGACTTTCTTGTTCCACTGTGTTATGAGAATAAAGAGCAAAGCAGGTTTTGACCAAAATTTCATTAAATGCAAATTTTCACTACATATTGCATCTGTTTATTATAAATACCCCACAAAATTTGTTTGCATTTGGTTTTACGTTTTAATTTTTGTGCAGTATGCAAACATCACAGGTGAATTGTCATCACACACATGCACCTAAATTTCTGAAAACAAACATTTTGATTATTTTCTTCTCCAACTTTTTTTTTTACTAAAAGTTTATTGAATAAATTTATTTTATGATTAAAAAAAAGCTGTTAAAAATAATAAAAAACTGTGTTGTTTATTTTCAAATCCTTGTTAACTTCGTATCCCCAATCCTACGTATACTGTTAAAACTTTAACATAAATACATATGTACAAACGTTCGTCTGAATGTTACAAAAGAAACCACTTGACTACTACATACAACATGAATGTTAATTCAATGTTAACTAGAAGTAACATTTAAAGTGCGATGAAACAGAAAGTTCCTTAAGCGTTTGAGTGAAATGTAAAATATATCCTAACAGTGGAAATACACATGGGGACGTTAACAGAGTTTACAGATAACAGAGTTACACATAACATAAATACATACAAAAATCAAAAAAGGAAAGCGTCAATAATGTACAACTTGTCACGAAATGATGTCGTCAATGCGAAAATGCGAATCTCGCTGTTAATTTAGTTGAACATGATTTTGAGTGTTAAGAATTTATGTTGAAAGTGTAAATTTGCACCGAACGAGTTTGTGCTAGAAACAATTTTAATTTTGTTCTCTTTTTTTACTTGACTATATTGCAATATCCAACTAATTGTAAACGAATCAAATGTTAGCAGGAATTTTTATATATCAGTGTAAAAAAAAAACAATCATAAAAAAAATATACAAACAAGCAGCAGCGAACATCCATCAATGTTTCTGTTGATTAAAAAATGTTGAACACACACACATACACTCACAGACATCGTCGAAGTGAATTGAATTTGCCACCAATACACTTGTATAAATATGCTCACCCACGGCAGGATGAAATAAAGTTGACACTTGTTTTGTCGTTTACTACGTGTAGGATACACATTCAGAAGCTTTTCTCCTTTAACGTTTTGAACTTTTTGATGTTGTTGTTTTGCATAAAATGAAAAATCTAAAATGCAGTTCGTAATTAAATTTGAGAGTGACTACATTTGCGGTATTTGATTTAAAAAATAACCATTTTTTCTCATGTAATTTAAAGCTGTCCAATTAAATTATACATGCAATTTAATTGCAATAAAAAGATATACGAAACGAAACTTAGTTGTAGTTGTAAAAAAACATAAAACTAATTAAAATGCCACACAAAATGTGACATGCCACAAAATAGTTTCCAATTCAAATGTAGTTATTGTTGCAGAGGAGAACTTTTTGAATTATTGAGTTTTAAATTTCGTGCTCGTTAAAAGTTTGCTAATTTGACAAAGTTTGTTGTACAAATTAAACTACGGTCAGCTCGTTTGTTTAGTTAAGTCGAATTACCAATTACATACATATACATATATGTATTATAAATACATTCAATTGTCAATATTTTCCAAACTGACAATATTTGTTTTTAATACATTGTACAACTTTTTAATATTTGTCGAGACATTGTTTCATGTATACCATACATACAAACAAAACATTCGAGTTTGCTTGACAACTTTTTCGCATAACACCTTTCGACCACAAAATTCACGAGTCAACCTAAACTGTAGCTACGGTAGAAAAAAGCCATGGTAAACCTTTAACATCAACACAAGTTGATGATTTGTTCAAGCGTACTTCGGAACTTTATTTGGAACTGCTACACACACACACTCGCGCGTTACATACTCGTACAAATAATGCGACCGATTAGTTTGGAAATTTTGTTTGTTTATTTATTATTTTTCGTTTTTCGTTGTTTGTTTGTTTTTGTTTTCAATTTAAACTTTTTTCCACGTTTTGATCCTGTAAAGATGATATTAAGTTGTTGTGTGGGCGCTATCCTATGATTATGCTCGTATGCATAAACAACAACCACTAATACACACTTATACACACATACGCAAAAACAGTTTATTTAAAGCTGATTATAAATAGCAAAACTTTTTAAACCTATTATCATGTCGCCTGCAGAATATGGATAAATGAGGATTATAAATTCAGTGAACCCTTTGTATAGTCATTTGGTTAATATTGTATCGAATATGCATGCACACTACATTTGTGAAATTGAATAAAATCGAAAATATTTGAAAACGAAAGTTCAAAAACGAAAAAGTCATTAAATTAAAGTACAAAGTGTGTCCTCTCTTGAAAAAAAAGTTTGTTCATTTCTGTGCCTTTCCTTGGTTATAGGGAGCGATAAGAAGAGATTAGTCTTTGCTGAGGTTCCAGTGTATAAAACATATCTCAGCTTATTATTTATTTAATGCCGTTCCGCTGAAAAATATACTAAGAGTTCCCAATTAATTTATATTCTCCTCTTTCTTAGGGTCAGATCTTAATTCGATGCCTTAAGATGTCTTCTTTAATTGACAATGTCTGAGTTGTTCTTTGTAAAAAACGAAATCAAAAATTTTATTACTTTCTCTTGCATATTGCAAGTCTTTAAAAATAAATTCAAAATCTTAAATTTATGTTTTGTTCTCTTGAACGATTTCGCACAATTCGTAATAGATTTAATTTAAATGCCCATATACTCGTGAGGGTTCGTATCGTATCTAACTAAGCAGGTTTATGGTAAATAGAAGAAATTTAACATACCAAATATAACCATATATAGACTATTCTCTCTTTGAGCTGGATTTATTGATAAAATAGAACTTTCCGATGCAAATTCTACAAAATAAAATACACAAAAGACGCACCTTTGCATATGAAGTCGTATTTGTCTTCTTTTATCTAATGACATCAAATGGCTGTAAAGGTGAAAAGTGTCATTTAAAAGTGTCATATTAAATTGGGCGCTTAACCTCAAATCAAAGACAATTCAATTCTTAAGTTTAGAAATAATAAAATGTATTTTAAAGAGATTGCCTTAGTGCTTTCAAGCTAAAAGACGATTTGGTTATATACATATATTATCTATGTAACATGTTTGTTGTTGCATTGAAATATTATTATTGTTTAATTGTTTAAAATTGCTTCATTTAAGGAGAATGAGTTTATAAGAATTACTATTTGAGCTTTATTTCCTTTTTGTTAATTTTTAGGCAACAACAATGTCAGAATAAGAGGTCTTACAGCTGTTTCGGAAGGCGCTATCCTTCTATCGTCAGCGAGCAAAGATGCAAGTTTTTGCCTTAGATTTGACAAAAGACAAAATTTTTGTTAAAACAACCTAAATAATAATTCTTATTAAACTTTATAGGTCGAAAAATCTAACTTTTTCAATGAGAATGATTTTATCGTTACTATTTACATCAATGAGTCTTCGATTTATGCAATGAACTCCAACTTTTGTCTATCTACCTTAAACACACACACTCACTCACTCACACACACACGGACACATTTAAATGAATTATTTTCTTCAACCGGTCCGAGAAACGAGAGAAAGACAATTGCAGACAAATGTGGCCATTTGAGCGTCCATTATACTTTTATGATTGAAATTAAATACTTTCCTATGTGCAGAGGCACATCATGAATCAAATGGAACGATCATACGCCCCGCAGACCCGGTTCAAAAACTACTTTCTTACAGTAAGTGTTGTTGGTGTACGTGTCCGTATCCGTGTAGTTTTGGTGTTTGGTAGTAGTGTGTGTAGTGTGTGGGTGTGTGCTTGCTTTTATAATCTACACATGAAGTGTGTATCAATAACAAGAAAACGTGCACGGAATTCATTTGTTTGCATTAGAGTTGCCATTTCTCTCTTTCGACTTGCACTCAATACCTTCGCACAAAAGTTGGCGAGCATTGGTTCCTATGTGGGCACTGCCGCAATATTTTCCATTGTGTTTTTAAATGGCGGTGGTGGGTACGTTTAGCACTGCTGCATCACACCATTGAATTGCATACCAAGTAACACAAACACTATCACAATGTCAAACAGTACTTTGTGTTACCTGACATTCCTGTACATGGGAAAAAGACAGTTAAATATATATTTTTAAATTGTTTTTTAAAAGGTGACTAAATTTTACAAAGCAAATAACATAAGAAAATTTAAATTTCGGCAATTTTTGCTTAATTTTTCCGCTCCGCCACAGTACTGTGCACTTGCATAGTTCATGAATACTCGTATTACACGCTACATTTATTTGTTGGGAAAATTCTTTGTTGTTCCACACAAGTCGCAAGTGTTTTACTACCTATGCGCAGTTGGGAAATTACAAAAACAACACAATCTTATTAACTACTTTTTACTTTTCGTATAATACAATATTTTTGGACTTGTTCCAATTTTCGGTTTTGTGTGTGTCTCTGTGTGTGTGTGTGTGTGATTTGATGCCAGCAAAGGTCATGTTCACAGTTGATGTTAGTGCAGGTCACACTCCGTACGAGTACGAGAACGAGTGGGAATGTGTTTTTTTTGTTTTCGCAAATTTTTTAAGTGCTCGTAAATTTCTGTTCTCATTACGAGCATTTCGAAACGGACATTTTTAAATTAGATTTATGCGAACGGGAGGTTTTTATATATATTTTATAATTACTAAATGTCGACATTAGTCCTCCATTAAAATAAGAACATATTTCATTCAGTTTTCCATTGTATAACACATTTCTTTTTAATTTATTAAGCCATTCTGCGATGCAAAGAAATTTACAACTTCAAAGTAATCCAAATTTGTTCCTATATTAGAATAATTTAGATATGATGGAATAAAGTAGAGTAGGATGCAATTTTGTTGTTGTTTGTAATTGTTTAACATATAAATAACACACATTAAGATAAATTTTTAATTATCACAAATATTTGCTTATATGCAACCAAATCGTAACCAAAGGTTGATGAATATTTAATTTGCTTTTTGAGCTATTTACTTTCTTTTACAATTTTTTATCATTACTGGAATGTTCACTAAATTTTGTTTGTTGGTATTTTCTTTTATTGAAAATCCATTTATTTTGGTAAAATATTCGATTCCTTATTTTCAATGTTAACTCATTCAAATAACAAAAATATTTTAGCTCGGATATCTCAGAAATGCAAATGAAAATATGCTTTGACATTCAGAATAGTAAAATTCGTGATTGTTCTATACAACAATAAATTTGTTGTAAAAGCAGAAAATTATAAAAAAAAAAACTATTATTTAAATTCAGAAAAAAGATTTCTTCTCTAATATTTTGATCGATCAAATATTTCAGTTTAGATTGAATATTTTAAGACATTCAAAAAAATTGCAAATTGATGTTAACAGAAGAAGAGAATTTATAATAATATCTTTCTAACTTGGAAAGTTAAATTGTGATATTTCATCTCATTGAAGTGTTTTTACTTATTTTGGTTTAAGTTGGCGGAATTCTCATGCAGACCAGCAAACTTCTGAAGATTTTAAATTATTATACTTGTACGATGAGTTACGATACTCTGTAAATTTTCTTATATAGTTTTGCTTACGCATATGTAACAATTTACTGTGAAACTTTTCAGATATTCAATTTTCAGGAGAACATCTTCCGGTTTGAAATTTAAGCGATACACTTAAATCTTTATGCGCCAAATTCCCCGATGAAGTGTGGCAGCGTCGAACGAAAAGTATGATGAGAAAATGTTTCGTACAGTCGGCACAGTTGCTGCATACGAGTATGTGTGCATCCATGATGCAGGCAATTCCAGGCTAAATTATCTTCTTAAGCCTCCCCTACATGACCCCAAGGAGACATTTCTCATTTTGGTACGTGGCTGTTTCGTTCGTTCGTTCGCCTCGTTGCTTCGTCGTTTTACGTTCTACCTGCCAAAAGGAAAATCGACATTGCAGCCAAACACAGGAACATGTGCGCGGCAATTGAAAAACAAGGTTACCAACGCTACACTTGTTGTTGGTAAACAATAATAAAACATATACTTGTACACCAACACACAGGCAATCTTTCGAGTACGAGTGCATGTGCACAATTACATTGTTCGTCAGAATTTTCATAACTCCGCGTTGACATTTCCAGCAGTGGAAGTTTTCACATTTTAAAAGCAGTTAAAGACAGTTTTTACTGTTGACATGTTTTGGTCATTAAAGTCGGCAATTTGTGTTTTTTTTTTATGGTATTGGTTTATGCCATTTATTTTTTTTTGTTTTTAGTGGAAAAAGAAATTTCGGCCTTTTAATGCGCATTTCAAATTTAATTACCCAGAAGAAGATGCCTTCTGGTTGTCACTTCTTTGGAAATGTATTCCATTCGAAAGCAATTTTGTAAGTAAGGAATATGTTGTTCCTTTCGTTGTTTTACAATAAATAAAGTAAATTTTTGCGAAACGTTCCTTCTTTGTTTTTGGAATCCATCAAAAACTGCGCTAATCCATCACAAATTTCTGTTTTTTTATATCGAAAGGACAATTGTTGCACCTGCGACAAGTTATTTTTGGCATGAAGAAAAAGTTCTCTTAAAATTCTTTAAAGTTTAGGTTTTATAATATTTGCTAAACATAAAACTTCTTAATTAAAACAGCAATTTTTTTATATATATAATGTTGTTGTTATATATGGTGCTTCAAGTAAGACAGGTAATAGCTTTAATATTTTACGACGTCAGCTTAACAACATTTTAGCAATAATTAGGCAATTGCTTTGCTTCAGTTAGAAGTTAGAAATTTGTTTTTGCAATAGCACATTTAGCACATTTAAAAAAATCTTGAAGTGCAGCAAATTTGATTGTTAAAAAAAAATGCAACACCGTTCGTCATTTTCTTCGTGCAACATTTTCCCAATGGCTTCGTTTAATCGGTGGCAAAGTGCAAAATGAAATTGGTTTCCAATCACACTAGCAACAAGCGAACTATCCAGGCTGACAGGGGCGTAGAGTACCATTTTATTTAGGGCGATATATATTAAACAACAAAATTTTTAATTCAAAGCTGAACTTGTAGATCCAAAAATCAAAAATAAATCAATTTTCTTTATATATTTATATAACGAAATCCAACGAGTTTGTTAAATATTAAAAAAATAAAATAGTGATATACCCGATAGTAGAATTCAGGTCTAGCAGAATTACAGAAACACTCTAAGTAAAAAAAAACAACTATTGCCAAATATTGCAACGCTTCTAAAGCAGAAAGCTGAGCATAATTTACAATAGCTTTTATAACTGCCAAAAACACAATGAGTTGGGAGACCAATTTAGGAGGTCAACAAAAAATTCTTTAAACGGTTTAAAATTAATCCAACCAGGTTAGATTAAGTATAATGTTCCATCAACATATTTTGACATCTGAGAAGGCCAGCAAAGTTATGCCATATCCATTATCCAGAAATAATCAGTGAAGTCTCTTAATGAATTTAAACAAAAAGTATTTAAAGTGTTATAACAAATTATGAAACTAAACTTTAAGCGTTGGCCGATCCATCCCCTTGCAGCAAGCTGCCTTTGTTGTATGTATACAACAATTCTTGTTGTCCAAGTGAAGTGGATGCAGTGAATACGAAAGCGGCAACGTGTTTCAATTTGGTAACAAAAAATTGCCTCCTTTGCAGTAAAACGTACCAACGGACGAACGGACGGACGGACGGACGAATGCACTTTCGTTGTGTGAGTGCAAATTGGGTAAGTTGCAAGGAAACATTCTGTGCTTAAAATGTTGAAAGAATTTTAATTGATTTTTGTTGCATTATTAAAATAAGCGTTAAAAGTTTCTGGCTTAAACTAATTCAATAATCAGAAAACTTGAGTGTGTAAATAAATTGAATTAATTTCAGTTTTTTAACTCGGTTACGTTGCGAAAAACTGGTCATTTTCGAGGAAGTGGTTTGCCTTTGCAAAATTACTTTCAATATTAAATTTTTAATTATATTAAAAACTATCTAAACTCTTGAAAATTAGAATTTTTACAATAAACAAAATTTAGTTTTTCCCTTCATAAAATCTAATTTTTCCTGTTTAAAAAGCATTTTCCCTACTATAAACAATTTTAACTTTGTGGACATAACACAACCACAACAAAACCTTTTTTTTAACATACAACGAAGTACAAAGACCGACAGAAGTTGTAATGGCCAACTAAGTAAGCATTAAGTACATATGTATGTGCGAATGTATGTACATATACTCGTATGTATAGTAAGTCTGCAGCTACGATATTTTGGAGTGCTTGTTAAAGCCGAAAAGAAACTATTTTGTACATGAAAAATTCTTGAACGCTCTTAAAGTTTGGCAAAAAAAAAAAACTAAATAGTTATTTTTACGTTTCTTTTTTTACGTGTGTGTGTGTGTGTTACAAATTCTTTAAAAATTCTTGACTGCATGTATATACATGTGTATGTGTGCAGTATTAGCGATTTTATATTTACTCTTTTTTTTATCAAGGTCATGTTTGGTTTGTTTATATTTTGTATATGCCACACGAAGAGCGAAGATAAGCACTCAAAGCGTTCCTTTGTTGTGTGTGTGGCGCACAGGCAACAACAATAATGGCAAATACAAATACCTCAACTGACCACACATATGTACATAAATAAATACCCAGTAGCATCGCATAGCAAAGCAGTGGCACAAATAGACAGACAGACAGACAGACAGATAATCAGACAGACACACGTGCGTGAATGTCCTTTGAAGAGAGATATGCAAAATAAAATTAAAAAAAAACCAAATGGTGTATTATGCGAATTCAAAGTAAAATGTTTGTTTGCTTTAGTAAAGAGTCAAAAACAAACAAACAAACAAACAAACAACCAAACAAAGGGCTGAAGAGATAAAGAGAAAAGTAATTCCCAGCTAAGAACACTTCAAATACCCTTCCACAATTTTCAAAATATGCGCGCCAAAAAAAGGCATAAACAACAAAAACTTTGAATTTACACACAGACCTTGCTGGAAGCTTTAAATAGAACACCAAATGCACAACAACAACAAATACAAATAATATATTCCACCTTCGGCTCGATACGGTTCGATTTGGTTTTTGCTTGCCGCTAAACGTCCTTCGCACAGAACTTTTTTTACACAAACAAAAACAACAATAACCACATCAGAACCAACACTTTTTTTACTCTGAGGTGAGTTTTTTTTGTAAGTAAACAGTTTGTACGTAATAAGTATCGAAAGAAGAACCTTAAAAAACTTATTTGCGACTTACTGTGCTCAAAAGTTTTTTTTATATATTTTAAGCATATCTTTTTTTTGTTCGTATTTTTATTATAATCTTTTTTTCGTGTAAGAAAACATTTTACTTCAATTGAATTTTTGTATATTAAAATTGTTTTTCTTAGTAATCTTAATAATAAGAATAACATCGAATAGAATGCAATTTAAATACAAATATTATTAAATTGAAATATTGATTAAAGTCTCGGTATTATGATGCCGTCGGAGTACTGTGCTTTAGACTTCGACGCGGACAAATCGGCTGTATTGCAATTTTGCTATTTTCTTGTATTGATTTAATTTGTTAGCTCGAGTTATTTCTTCTTGTTGTTTATTGTTGTTGTCTGTTGTTGTTGTTGTGTTCGCCGCAAGGATTTGCCAAATTTGTTGCTCGAACCAACGCAAAAGAAGAGGAATGTCTTTTGATTATGTTATTTCCCGAAATTGACTCTATTAGAGCTGCCATCTCCGCTGGAAGGGATTTTTGTCGTCTTTCTTATTTGAATTTTAAATTTCAACTGAACAAATTCGATTATATTTAATGCCCGTTTAATGGGCAACAGAATAAACGTATTATCCTTTTTTGGTTTTAGAATAAACGCATCTCTAGCTGGGATTAGCGTAAATTTAGGATAATTTCTTTTTGCATTTGATTTGAAAATACTTGCAGACAGTTTTTTTAAACCTAAACCTTACTTGTTTATAAAATGCTCATCGAAATGGCTTCTCTGAGTAAAACGTATTTTTCTCATTCATTACTTAACCATCGAAACTATTTTTTTTTGTAGGATACAAACTTAATAGTAAAGTTAACGTCAAATCTGTTTTTAATTGTCCATCATACAAAATTCAGGTTAATTCCTTCAGACCAAATTTTTATCGTTTTGATATGTGGTGGCCGCAAATGCATACGTGCTCATATGTATAAATTGAAAATTATTCAAAATTTTTTTATTGTTGCACAAATATATTTAAGGCATGGCAGCTAAGGTGCTCCTCTGCTATTCATTTTTATCGTATCGCTCAATTTATTCAAATCGTAGTTTAGAGTTTATTTTCCTACGCGCATCAACCTTGGCAAAATGGAAAATGTCGGCGGCGGTACATCAACACCGGAAGCTCATCGATTGCTTTGCATCGAACGCATTTCCGCTCCAACCACACAAACAGCCACACACAAGCACATAAACAAAAATGACGAACAGTGGCGCAAAAACCTCGACACCTTTAGTAAAATTTTAAATAATAATCTTTAATATTTTTAAATTTGGTTTAATTCATATTGAAAATTTATTTTGTTATGTTTTTGTGTAGAGAATCCAGCCATGTATGGAGAGTAACAAAGTTAAATATGCTGCAGATTATGATTGAGAATTTGCCTAGCTGTCTGTGCAACTCAGACCCGATCCCTAAGCCCTTCCCTCTTCATCTATTTTTGTCTTCGTCTTTCTTTTTTTCCCTAAGCGTCCACGAACGAAATGCGAACATGTTTTTATTTGCCTCACTAAATTGCACTGGCTCAAACCTATTCAGTTAAGTTTCAAACCCTAAAGAAAGTCTTAGATGGTGTGCGGAGGAGACACAAAAAATATTGGATGAGTTTGGAAAGAAGAAAAAGGAGATTTTAGCGCCGATTTTAGAATAATTCTACGGCGACGCGTCTGATAGATTTCGTTGGCGGCGTAGCTAAGTGCGTTTGAGTCGATTCGGCCGCTAACTGTGCAACGACAACGGAATGCTAAGCCAGACACAGATGACGGACGGACACAATTGCAGACTGCATTAAATTAATAATATAAAAAACAACTTTTTTTTTAACAAAGTGGTAGCTTTGAAGACTGCAAGTGTTTTTTAGTGGGCGTCAGTCTGTGCACGAACTCAAAGCAATTAATTCTAATTGGAAATTCTAATTAGAAAAAGAGAAGGGCTTATAAAACAATAGGAACAATAACCATTTCCGTCAAACAAACACTCCAATCGTAAAAAAAAAACGCCCATTGGTTTAACTTGGTTCTTTCCATGTCGTCAATGAACAATTTGTCCGTCGATGGGGAGTTTCGTTACATTGTCACCTGGTTCACCGAGTGGAGTGTTTTGCAGCGAGAAGACTTTGTTCCAGTTCTAGTCTCTTGGTTAAAACATGATGCTCCATCAACTGACGGAGTTTACATCAACGGAGTGACCAATTCAGTCGCCAATGCAGAGATCAACGACAAGCCGATGAGTCTATTTCAGTGTAGGGTAAGTTATGAATAATTGTTGGTTTTTAAAAAAAATGATATTTAAACTTGAATTTATTTGAAAGTAAAAGTTATTAAACATACTCGTATATGCAAACTGATTTGCCAATAGCAATAGTGATACTAAAACAATGCAAATTATTTCATTTTTCCACTAGATAAAACTCTTTAATGAATGGAGCCCCAAATGGCCGCAGGACTTTAAATACAAGTTAAAAGAGAAAATCATTGAAATCGATTCGAAAGTAGGTGAGAAAATCATCAATGAAATCAAGGGTCATTCAAATGGAAATGGAAATAATGGCATCGACGAAGACGAAATGACACTGAATGAAAATGAAGCCGGCGAAGCAACAACAGAGAATGCTAACTGCTCGGTCAACGCCGCCGTCGCTACGGAGCTGATTGTAACTGACAGCGATGTCGGCACCGAAGCGGTCGTCGTCGATGAGACAGAGACAGAAGCGGCAGCGGCAATCAACGCCGCGGATAATCAGTTGGCTGCGGTGCTTAACAATGAGACGCCAGTCGATGATGATGACGTCGACGATGATGCACAAAACACCGTTGCAACACGCAGCGATAGCGACACGCCGCAACAGATTGTAGAGGAACCTGCTAAGCCGGTTGAAATGCAAGAAACACACGAGGAACCTGTTGTGGCAGCTTCTGCTGCTGCCACAGTCACTGTTACAGTTGCTAACAGTGCCGCTGAGGTGCCTTCAATTGCATAAATAAAGAAAAAAAGAAACAATTTAAAAAATTCAACGGCATTAGTGAAACCACGCTATTTGCCGACTGTCCGTTGTCCGTCTGTTACATTTAATTTTTGCTTATAGCTCATCTTTTGCTACTAATACCCTAAATGGTATAATTGACTTGAATTCTTTTCGCTCCATCTATTCGCTCAGTGGTTCGTGCCAAAAGAAGTGCAATAGTATTATTATATAAAATTCACTTTAATGAGTCTGGAGAAAACTCTGCTGACCACTGCTTTATTTTTTCTTCGTATTTAAATCAAATAGCGGACTTCTGTTTTTTATATTATCACACAAAAAAGGACCATGTCTTTTTAATATTTCTTTATTTGTTTATTTTTATAATCATATTTTCATATAACTCAAATGCATTTATAATGATATCCTACACATTCCAAATTTAAATGTTCCATATTCATTGAAATCATATATTAAGACTAATATTTTGATAATAAAATAAGATTTTTAAAACAACGGTTTGATTTTAATTTAAAAAAATATAATATTATACAAATTCCTCAATTAAATTTGTATTGATTCGACGATTTTTAGTAAACAATTCAAATTGTTCGATCTTTTTTGTCAGAGCACTACTTTTCTAGGTTTTCGGTAAAATACAAGAACGCCCTTCACTATATCTAAATATAATTGTGCCGCCATCTAGTAATGAAGTATCAAATTAATTATCAATGAGAAGAGAAAGGACTACACCTGCAGATCAATAGCATGGTAAGAGTGGATGTTGAGCCTCCATGTTTGATAAATGACCCATGTTAATTAGATAAAATAAGAGAGTTATTTCATATAAGATGCCTAGAATACAACAGGCTATAGATGCACTGCGACCTGAAAGATCTATTGTGCAGTCAATTACATATACTATTATTTATTTATTAGTTTTATTTGACATTATTAATTTGAATAGGCAAAATTTAACTTTATCTTATTAATTCAAATTATCTAATTGTTGTTCAAAACTGTATTTGATAGTTAAGCATTATTTAATTAAGGTTTATCAATGCCAACTAAAGCTTTTGTCAGAGGGCCTAAACTGTTTTCGTCAATGTTTGCCACCTACAAAGCAAATAAACAAATCGAAAAAAAAAAACAACAGCAAGATAATTTCCCAGTTGGAGTCGCTTTTTTCGTTCGCTCTTTTTCAGTAATTTTGGTGATTTGATTTTGAAAGTTTATTCTTTTAATTCTCACTATCTTCAAATACATATACGAGTACTTAGTGAAGATAAATATCTATCCGAATATTCTAAACAATATTTGATTTGATTTTATAAGCGCACTCCACATTATTGAACAATTACAATTACCGGCAAAACTCGACATTCTCCCATCTGGCAGCTACAAGTCTGCGTCCGCTTGCTGCTGCGCGGTATTTCCTCATTCGGAGCAAGCGAACTTGACGCTACGAAACTTTGTGCTTGTGCTAATGCTTGTTCTTGAATTTTATTTCGTTCGTATTCGCATTCGCCTTTTGTGTGGTTTTATTTGTATTTTATATTTTTGCATATATTTGGCTGCTCGTATTTTTGTTTTGTTTTGTTTCTCAAATATGGATCAGCCCGTTTCGGCCGTTTTTATTTAATTACGGTTTAGGCAGCCAACGTGTTGGTTCACTTCAGATGAACACTACTAAAGATTAAGTTTACAAAAATATATACAACAAATATATACATATATATAAATACAAAAAAGTTATGGAAATTTTTATTTAGATAACACGATTTTATTTAAATATTCGCTGCAATTGTGACGACGCGGTTTTATTTGTTTTATCAGCGTAAACAACAACAAACAGGAGAGTATTATGCAAACAAAAGATTTAAATTTTGCTTACGTTATTATTAAACAAACATAAAGCAAACTCAAACCGCTTAAAATATATTTATATCAAAATGAAAGCCGGACGCTATACGACGTTAGTGAAATGTCTTCTATTGCTGATTTTGAAACGTAAGTAATGAAACGATTAAATTAAAGTGAAAAGAACAAACGTAATAAGAGCAGCAATGCTTGAAAACAAAACAAAAAAAGTGAATTTAACAAAAGACTTAAGAGACGAACGGTATCCATAAATAGCCTCTCTTGTATTTTTACAAATAAAACTGTTGATACCCAAAATAAAACCAACTTTGCAACTGCAAAACAGTGAATTAAGCGAGATATAAGAATTGTATCATATTTTACAACAAATTTATTTTTGTTTAAAATTTTTTTTTAATAAAATACTTATTATTGATTTTAGTTTCTGATTTCAATTAAAAGATCTACAAAACCAAAATTGAAGTGCGTTGAATTGTGTGTCTGTGTAGAGAAGTAGCCACAAGCACATCTCGAGTACATCTTATTTCAGACTTTTATTAGCCTTATGGCATGCATGACTTATGCTTGATCTCTGCTAACCTTGATCATAGTCGGCAGTTTCGCTTTTGTATTGTTTTCCTTTAGTTTATTAACTAACTTGAGGGACAAAAGTGAATCATATTTTGGGGTTTCTTTAAACATTGAATACGATTATGAGTAGTCGTTATTAATTCAAAAATTCGACTCAGTCCTCATCACTAAATAAATAAGTTGTAAAATTAAAACGAAGTTATTGGGAAGTTTTATAAAGCAGTTCAAAGTAAAGAATCTGTTAATGAGTTCATGACTGTAAGGTAAACGAAAGATTCAAGACACAAACTCAACATAGATGAATTGTTTGTATTTCTGCGTATTGAGTGTGAAATTAATAACGCCGGAACTGTAATGAATACATATGAACAATGTGATGACACATTGTGTCATAATTGCATTAAACAAAATCCTTACTGAATTAATGTTATATAAAACGAATTCATTTAATTCAATTCATTTTAGCATTGAATACAACAACGCAAGAATTTGCCGTTCAAGCTGTCTCACCATGCAATTGCATCCGCGTGAAAGACTGTAAACAATTTACGGATCACTTGTTGAATCACGCGCCGCACGAACGCGAAGCCTTATTTCAGCGCATACGAGACGCGGGCTGCGGTTACGAAGGCGGTGACAGCGGTCAGCCATTGGCATGTTGTCCCAACTCACCGCGCAATAATGCGATCGATGCAATTCCAATAGAAGTAAATGTCAAAGACAACGACAACGACAAACTTGTGCGTCGCCTGAGTAGAAACACTTTCGCAGAGGACAGTCGTCAACGATCATTGGAACCTTGGATATGGGATAGAACGCCATTGAGTCCGGTAGATATGATAACGCCAGGCAACGATGATGACAGGGTAACAGACAGATTTAACAAGTTTGTCACAGATGGCAGAAACAATTTTCGCAATGATTTTCAACATTTTGGAACTATGGAAGGTCAGAAGAATACTAAAAGCAATCATGATTGTTCGCATGCATTTAGAGAGCAAAGACAGGTTGATGGCGATGATGACGATGAATACTTTCACCATCATCATAGCCATCATGATCTTACGCATAACGATCATCATCATCATCACCACGAAGACGACAGTGACATTAACACTTTTCTCCATTTATCAAATCCATTTGATACAAAATTAGTCGATTTCGGTGCAGGTGGGAGTGACGAAGAAGAACCAAAATATCCTGCGTATAAAATCATATTTCCTTCAGCGTTCAGCCGAAAGTCAAAGCCTTTACCACAACAATCACAAATCGTACCGTCAAGCAAAACAATAGGAAATCCCACCACTTCTGCTCCTACTGCTTCTTCTCCACGTAATCGTGGTACGTTCAACAATTCGCCAGAATGTGGCACATCGGTGAGTAATCGAGTGCTTGGCGGTACTGACAGCACACCCGGGCAATTTCCCTGGATAGCAAGAATCGGCTATTTGAACAGAAGTAAGTTTTGTTTATTTTTTTGTAATATTCCATTACATACGACTCCATATTTTAAATGCAAAAACAAAAGCAGCAATGCAAATCACCAAACGAATATTCCAATCTAAGCATTACATGATCTCATTCACCACATTCTGCATCTTTTTGGTAAGCACTACGCCCAAGCAAAAGACAAGGGTACTCTTGCAAAGCGACCATGTGGCGTCGCTAAGCTGGAGTCCGTTTTCAAAAAACTTTCGTCCGGTGTCTTCGCAGACATTGCATACCGGTGTAGGCGGTGGCGGCGGTGGTGCGCTTCCCTTGGGCGGGCAAGGTTTTGAAGTGGGAACCACTTGTGACTTACAGGGTGCAGGTGATGGTTTCGAGCGGAGCATTTTCAAAGAATTTTTCCGTAGAACTATCTGCAATTATAAAACGGAAACTTTTAAAAGTTTTGTAACAGATTAAAAATATTAAAAGTAGGTTTTTTGTTTTTTAATTTCAGCTAGCAATGCCATAAGCTATCGTTGTTCCGGATCGGCGGTGAACGATCTTTACATACTAACGGCAGCACATTGCTTACAGGATTTGGGAGTCGAATTACAATTGTAAGTATTAAATATTGATTGCATAAACTGATATCAAGAAAATTTGTATCTTTCCATTGCTAAATTTAAAGGTTCCACATATTGATTGGCGATGCGCAAGTATTAAATTCATCAAGGATCTTCAACATATCCAGAATCATTTCGCATCCCAACTATAATCAACCACGATTCGCAAACGATATCGCTTTAGTAAGAATCGACAGACCACAAAACGTGGGAGGTAGGTGTGAAGATAATTGGCATTGAATATAACATCATATGAGCTCCCTAAACATTTGCAGATAGCTTTGGCGTCATTTGCTTACCTCTTGATAATTCAGAGAGTTTCACAGACCGACTTATTGGCAGCACCGGAATTGTTGCAGGTTGGAGTAGTAATAGCGATGGTGAGTATATTATTTAGATATATTTTTGTTGTATTTTTAAGTAAAATTTTGAATTTATTTTTTTTTATGTACTTTTCGAAAGTTTTCGTTGTTTTTGTTTAATTACTTTTGAAGTATTTCGCCTTATTCGAATATTTTTTTCTTGCTCTTAGGTACTGCAGTAGATAATGACAGTCCGAAGTTTTTGCGTTTACCCATTGTGAATACGACGGTCTGTGCCATAGGATATGCGACGCGGAGTGAACAATTTGAGGTTCCGATTGTGATCACTCCGTCGCAGTTATGTGCGCAGGGACAGCCGCAGCAAGACAGTTGCCAAGGTAAGCAACTTAAGAAGAAAACAAAATTTTAAGTACAACACAATTTTTTCAGGCGACAGTGGTGGACCTTTCATGGACGACGGTACTTCAGGTATAATAAACTCCGATGGACGTTACACGCTGTTAGGCATAGTGGCATTCGGTTGGCCCGGCTGTAGCAATCAAAGCAACATTCTACCGGGCGTTTATACGCGTGTGAGTTCGTTTGTCGGGTGGATTGCTGCAAACATCAGTTAAAGGCGGTTCGGAAAGTTGTTGCATTTTTAAGAAGCATTTAGACCAACGCGTTTCCGTCGCTGGATATCGATTGGTACTCCTAAATTGTAAAGGTATAAGAACGCTACATGAAAGATGCAGCAATTCGCATTGGCCAGAGCACTTCTTGAAATTTATCAAATTTATTTAAAACCAAAGTTTTTTTTATTTAAATAAATAATTTTTAAACAATTTAAATAATATCGTGTTGTAATATTTAACAATGTTGTACGTATATACATTTATTTGTATACTCAAGGGAGGTTGAGAATACAATTTGTTCATAACTTTTCACTATCATGATAAATGTCGGTTTAGAAGTCCCAAAGTTATTCCAATTCAACTTGATAAGGCCTTCATTTTGTTTTAAATTTCTGTAGGGTATTTGTGCTTTGGTATAGCACTCATATTAGTTGCTCAGTTTTTTGTTTTTAATAGTTTTTCTGCATTTACAAACAACGAATTTTTTTTTGATAGTGATAACGACGACCTTGTACGAGTATGAGAAGCTTTTAATTAAAAACTTACAAATCCATTTTCGAAAAAAATAAGTTTTTTACTTGATAATTGAATTAAGGTTATTAATATATTATTCGAAATTATTTAATATGCTATAGAAGCACCGCGACCTGTAAGATCTGTTGTGCATTTCATAATTATTGTGTGCTAGGAAAGCGAAAGCCAGGTTACTAGAATTCTGGTTCATAATTTGTATGCCTATAAGTAATAATTAATTATGTTCTCTCAAATTCAAGTTTAATAGAATTATTACTAAACCAAGAAATGCGTTCCAATATCTTTTAACAGTTTCTTAAGAAAAAAATTTGATTGTCTCCTTATTTTAAATTTTTGTCTATTATCATGAATATAATCAATCCAGACAAGTTAAAGAATGAATTTGGATTTATATTTAAGAGAAAATAAGAGAGAGAGAGAGAGCAAAGCTTACTTAAAGCCCATTCCAATAGGTTTGAAACATTTTTAACGTAAATAATTCGATTCTGAGTGATTCGGCTCGAAATAGCTTTTGGAGCTAAGCTTAAAACTTGAAACTTTATTTGCCTTGCGATTAGTCGAACTTAATCGCACAGCTTCAGTTGATGTTTGGCGTTTAAATGTTTCAAATCGTTTCGCGGATTTTCGAATTTCATAAAAAAACGGGTTTTCATATTATTGTTGTATGAATTATTGATTTAAAGAAGAATTCTCTTCTGCCTAAGTTTCCAGATACGGCTACTAAAAAGAATACAATGCAATTTGCCGTATTATTTTAATACAACTTTAGATAATATCTCAATTAAGCGAGTGTAATTATAATACTGTGTATATTTCACTAACTACGGTTATATTAGCGGATTTGATTACCTATACAAACACATACAAATATGGTAAAACCGGTGCTAATTAGTGTCGTCTTCGGTTTCCTCTTGGGGGATTTTTGTGTAAATTATGCAGCAGCACGTAAGTATATTTTTTTGATTCAACATGTCATAAAGTATACAAACTATTTGAGCTTTTAATTGTTTCTTGATTGTTTTCATTAAACAAATTCTTTCAATATCCGCAAAGATTTGTTCTTATCACGATTAAAAGCTGAACGTATCAATTAAATGTTGTAAAGTTTAAATGTGTCTGTCTATGGGACTCGTGTTGATGTTCTATTAACATTCTTAAGTACACAAAAATCACTCCAGGCAAGGCGGCAATAACTCTTAGTAGGTTGAAAATTTTTAAAAGTGTTGTTCTAAAACAATCTTGCTTTATTGCAACTGTTCATTTAAAATATATCAAACATTAAATTATCATAAATTCAATTGAATTTCGAACTTTTTGATACTAATCAAGTCAAGTCTTACAAAAACTCAAAATGATTGAAGAATCGTGTCATTTGCACAAACTTCTATAAACTGCAAATGAGATGAGATGAGATCAGATAAACCAGTTTAAGACAAAATCAAATAAAAATATGCAAAGCAAAATATAAACAAAAAAGATAAAAAGCTTTATTGAATTTCCATTCAACAGAACTTAATTTGATTATCAAAACTTTAACCTGATAAGTACAGGGTCGGATATTCTACTCATAGAAAACATTGGTTCCTAATTTGAGGAGCAAGAGATATAAAATTTATTTATTTTTACATGATAATGACAGTCGTGTCAGTCTAAATTGTTTTTAAAAAAAGAACTTATAAAGAAAGATAAGAACCATTTGTAATAGAACCAACAAAATTATGCGATATTATTTAATTTTTTAGAAAGTTTTAAAACCAAAATCACTTAAAAGGTTTAAAAATTAAAATAAATGCAGTTTTTCTTGACGAATTTTTAAAGTCGGTAATTTCGGTCCAGTAATGTTGTTTAAGACAAACCACTGTGCAATTACTTGCTTACTTACTTACTTAGCTGGCATCACCAATGCGTTACTTGCTTCAGTACTGTGAAATTATACGATTTATTAACTACATAATTTATTGTATTAATATAAAAGTTTCAGATTGAATTTCGTAATATTGTAAAAACTCGATACTCTGTCAAGTTCCAGCACCAAAACGGGTACAAGTTTTGGTTCTGGAACTTGAAATGCTCTGTTGGTTACATTTGCCATACCAAAAAATTAACTAACGAATATAATTTTGTATATAAAAAAGTTCAAATAATGCCGGGTATTTTAGCCAATATAATTATAATATTTTGTTCTAATTTTTAAAATATTCGTTCTTACAGAATTCTACTTTCCCAATGAGGCGACACAAGTTCCAAATTACGGACGCTGCATAACGCCGAATCGTGAACGCGCACTTTGCATCCATCTAGAGGATTGCAAGTATCTGTATAATATTTTAAGCCAATCACCAAGTGATTCCGACAAATTGTTTTTGAGTCGCAGTCAATGTGGCTATCAAAATGGCAGAGTTTTGGTAAGATTTGCTTAGCAGTTTCGGTGAGAATACGTTTTGCAATTCAAATTTCTTTTAATTTTTAGATTTGTTGCACAGATCGTCAACGTATTACAACGCCAGTAGCCCCGCCTACAACTGCTCCGGTTGTATCCAACAACAATTTACTGCCCCAACCAGGACAATGTGGCAATGTTCTCTCGAATCGTATTTACGGTGGCAATGTGACGAAAATCGATGAATTTCCCTGGATGGCGTTAATCGAGTACACCAAGAGTAAGTATGAATAATAATAAAAGAGAGATTTGTACATAAAAAGTTTTCATTCAATGTAATTTTTTGTTAATTTGATATATGGGGCACCTGGGCACTTTTATATGTACATAGGTAAGAAACTTATTGTTTTTACTTTGTCTCAGGTGGTGGTGTTAAGGGTCATCATTGCGGAGGTTCTCTAATCAGTGCTCGTTATGTCGTTACCGCTTCACATTGTGTCAATGGACAAGGTCTGCCGACCGATTGGAAGCTGACTGGAGTACGCCTCGGCGAGTGGGACACGACAACCAATCCCGATTGTGAGGTGGACATTCGAGGCCTTAAGGACTGCGCACCAGCACATCTGGACATTGGGGTTACGCGTGCCATTCCACATCCACAGTATGCGCCCAGCTCCAAAAATCAGGCCAACGATATTGCGCTGCTGCGTTTGGAGCGTAATGTTGCTTATACGGATTTTGTGCGTCCGATCTGTTTGCCCGTGAATACAAATCTGCGTGCGGCTACCTTCGATGGTATCGTTATGGACGTGGCTGGTTGGGGTAAGACCGAAGAGGTGTCGGCCAGCACGTTAAAATTGAAAGCATCGGTTGAGGGTGTTACTCTAAATGACTGTCGCAAGGTGTACGGTAAGCAGCCAACAAATATTGCCCTGGAGGAATCACAGATGTGTGCTGGCGGTATAGAGGGTATTGACTCCTGTCGTGGTGATTCAGGTGGGCCGCTGATAAGCTTGGATACGGCAAATAAAGTCCGTACGTATTACTTTCTGGCTGGAGTTGTATCCTTCGGCCCGACTCCATGTGGTTTGCCTGGTTGGCCTGGTGTATACACACGTGTGGGTAATTATGTCGATTGGATTCAACAGACCATGGAGCCATAAGTCAATGCCAATTAAGCTACTTGGAAGACATTTTTAAATATTCTCATTTTGTATGCAATTTTGGTAAAAAGTTTATGAAAATAAAAAGATGATTACTATTTTTTTAATAATGGAAATAGAAAAAAAAAATTTTACTGATGTAACTATGTAATTGTTTTTTTTTGAGTTATTTGGCCAACTTTAAGGCGCCATAAAAATATACGAGCTAACTTGAACGTTAACTTGATGAACTTAAAATTTGTTGACACCCTCAATCAGTGATATTAAATTAGCTCTATACCGTAAATAATAAAAATAACGTTATTTTTTCGTTATCATCAAACAGAAATAAAAACTAGTAAGAGAATTATCTTCGGATATGCCGAAGCTCATATACCCTCCGCCATTTCAGTGAAACCAAAAAATGTGCTTCCTTTAGCACATAAGTGCTACGTATCTCCATTTTTTGGTTAGTAGTTTTTTGTTTCTACCAAAGTGTTAAATACCGAATTTGAACTGGTTTTTTACGCTGTAGGTCGTTTTAATCAAATTGAAAGGGGTGGAAACGGGTGGTTTCTATGGGATGTGGGCGTGGTTCATGTCCGATTTTTTATGAGCAGTTTTTTGTTACTACTTAAGTGGTAAGTATTAATTTTGAACTGGATATCTGCACTGGAACTATTTTAATTAATGTTTTTTCCGAATGAATAGGGGTGGTTTGAATGGGAGAGGGTAGTAGTTTTGGTCCGAATTTGCCCATCTTCGAACTTGGAGAATAGGAGCTCACATACCAAATTTCATTTATAACAGTATTAGTTTTAAACTATTCTAGGCCGACTCAAAATGTACAATTGGATTCCGATGATTACCTGCAGCCGCCGAAGAATTCTAGCCGATACCGAAAATTCCACACGGCTTTCTTCTCTGTTGCATAATAATCAATAACCAGCTGTTTCTAACTTAACACATACATAAAAAGTTTTCCTGCCAGTACAAACATTTTGATTTTTAGTTAATTCGCAAAAAATAAAAAGAGAAATCTGAATTAAAATGATTGTAAAAAATTTAATGCAATTTCGTCCTGTATTGCTTAGGTGCACCAATCCTGTGCAACAGACTCAATTGCGGGTGAGTTAAGCATAATCGAAACGTGGTGGCAATTTGAATTTGCCAGCACCACCCACCGCACTACCACTCGAATATCGAGTAATGCACGTTCTTAATTTTTTTCTTTTTGAATCATATTAGACTACGTTCGTTCTGAAGCGAAAATATGATCCACTTCTGCACAAAACAAATGGACCGCCAAAAAAACTGCGCGCAAAACACTTTATCTACGAGCTGGTGGAAGACACGGCGGTTAAAAAACAGGCCAACATGGAGGTGGTACTCAAGACCTTTGTCGAGGGTGTCGGCGACAAGGGCGATATTGTTTCGCTGAAGCCCAATTTTGTCTACAACAAATTGTTGCTGCCTGGCCTAGCGGCATATAAGACAGATGAGAACGTAGCAAAGTACGCCAAGACTGCGGAGGAAAGTTCAGATGTACTGCACAGCTCACCCTATGCGCAGCGAGTAAGAAAATTTCTTGTTTTATGTTAACTTTCGTGGACTACCTAACTATATTTTTTTATTTTTGAATCACAAACTAATAAATCCCAGGCTTCACTAATATTTATACACTTTGTCCTTTAAAATCGTATGGAATTCAATTGTTTTCAATTTTATTTAATTAAATTTTTTATGTTCTGTTATGTTCATGTGTAGACTGTCAACATGATTAACAATAACGTATTGGCCGTAATCATGAATAAAGATCATCCATGGGTCATGGAGGCGTGGCACATCAGAGCATCCCTACGCAAGGCCGGCTATTATTGCAAAGAGGAGTGCATAACCATGCCCACGGAACGTATTGAGGGTCCCGATCTAAACAAGGAAAACAAAGAGTTTTATTGCACCATTACCGTGAACAATTTAGAAAAGGCGCGCTTAAAGTGTCGCATACATCATTGGAGCACCGATCCGAGTGATCGTTTGCCATACGTTTTGGAACACTGGAAAATGCCGGCAGAGCCGCTGTTTGGTAGTCCTGATCCGATAGGCGCAGCAGCATAGCATAGCAAACATTAATATAACTAAATGCAGTTGTAGGTTTTGCAAATAAATGTAATAAAGAAACTTCGACACACATTTTGTTTTTACTGTATAGATACACATTTCTTTTGTTTCTACTTTAGGGACATACATTTTCCAAGGAATACCCAACCTTTAACGTACTAAATTGCGATTGTTTGGTGAAACATCTGCTTCAGAAACTGAACTCAAAAGAAAACATAAGCTGCTTGAAATTTTAATTCTATCTGTCATAGAATATTAATCTTCCCGCATGCAAAAAAGCAAATTCTTAGTGTCGCTCATAGCCCTGAAAAGTTATTGAAATAGTGCAATTCCAAATTGGGAACTTTGACACGTTTTTTTATGTTATGGCATACACATGTATGTATAACTCTTAGCTATAAAAAAAACAGTTTGTTTTTCAAGCTATATATTTTTTAATCGATAATAAATTGTATATACAAGTATATTATAAGATTTTTATATTCATATACGCACCGTAATTCGTAAAATTTTTCGAATAAATATTAAAAACAGTTGTGGCTAGACAAAAATTAGATAGAATTCATCTTAGACCAATATTTAACTTTTATCTTAAAAAGAACATTATTTGTTTATCAAATGGACGCTTCTAATGAAGAATATGATGCATCAAAATGCTTACGTTGCATACGTTTTGATGACAAACTTTGTTTTCAAATATTAACTATAAAGTTATACGAGTTTTTAAAGTTTCGCTACGTTGTTTCAAATTTCGCTACGATAAACATATTCTACGTGAAAAGTTTTGGAACATAAATGTTGTTTATATTGCAAAATGCATTTAGTAGAACACTTAAATTATTACTAAAATAAAAACAAATTACAATATTTAGGAATATTTGATTTTCTTTTTATTGAACTTTAAACAAAAGTGGGGAGCATTCTTAGATTTTAGACTAAAAATTTTTTGTAGCGCGCCAAAAAACAAACAACTTTTTGTGCTAAATAAAATATCATACAAGAAAATTTAAATTCAACGACAAACGAAAGAAAACTGAACGCGCTTGCACAGACGGCGTTAACAAACCTAAAATATTATTGAATAAAAAAAAACAACAAGATTGTTCAAATTTGAAAAACGAAAATTACTGAAAAAGAAATGCTTAAACTACTTTGCAGGGTTGGGTAAATGGGATGGATTTTCCATCGAAATGATAAATGCTAATCATATATAAAAAAAATATTGTAGAAATATTAAGGAATTCTGCGCTGCTTAATTAACGCCCTTCAGTTCGACCTCAAAGACGAGAGTGCTGTTGGGTGGAATCGATGGGGGAGCACCCTTGGCGCCGTATGCCATATGCGCTGGACAAGTAATGCGACGCTTGCCACCGACTTTCATGCCGACAACGCCAACGTCCCAGCCCTTGATCACCTCGCCGCGACCCAAACCGAATTTGAAACCGCTTCCTTGCTTCAGACTGTCAAAAACTTTGTTGTTGGACTTGAGACGACCCTCGTAGTAAACTTGAGCGCGTTTGCCTGTTTTGGCCTCAGGTCCATTTCCAACGCGGATATCTTCAACTTTTACTCCGCCGGTAAGACTACGTTCGCCTCCAGCCTTCTGTTGCGGCTGCTTTTGTTGCTGCTGCTGTTGTTGTGGTTGATTCTTGTCTTTTTTGCCCTTCTTGGCCTCTGGTGCGGCAGCAGCCTTGGTGGCAACGCCGTTCTGTTGCTTTTGGGATTTATCTATTTTGGGATGCTTGGCCTTGGGTTCTTGAACCTCCTCTTCTTCGCTCTCATCTTCGTCTTCCTCCTCGTCCTCATCATCATCTTCAGATTCGACATTATCGTCAGTTTCTTCCTCGGAAACCTCATCATCTTCAGCAGCGGCTGCATCTTCATCGAAATCGCTGTCGTCCTCATCCTCGTCTTCATCTCCTTCGACTGCAACTGCTTTAGTGGCAACCTTATCGCTGGCGCCCTTTTTGGCCTTGGCCTTCTTGTTCAGAGCGTTGCGCAGATCCTCAACTTCTTCAACTTCAGACTCTTCCTCCTCTTCGTCGCCGTTCATAAAGCTCATCGGATCCTCATCAATGATCAGATAACCCGAGAGGCTGACATTGCCGGTTCCTATTAGGAAATAATTAATAATATATTAAATATTGTTCCATTTTCCAATAATTATTTATTAATAATAAAATAACTCTCACAATGAATTTCATTAGAAGAGTCAATTCTGTGCCTAGTTTAGTTTAATTAAAGAAAAGTAAAATCTTTAAATGAAAAATATAAGAAAAGTTCGGCAATAGTCGAGGTAGTCTCAAACTTCTTTGCAGAATCTATTTTCGAAAAGCAACAACAAACAAAAACAACATAAAACATTAATTAGCTAACAAGGAAAAAACTTAAAAAAAAAATTTTTTTCTATTATAATTCAATGTTTTTTTCAAAATAATAATTTTTGAGATGCTTTTCACTGGCTCTATCAACATCGCTTTGGCCTAAAAAATCTACGTCCGGGAAAATGAACCTAACTATTATAACCTCAAGCATGGTCGAGCATACACAATTTGCTCATATTTTTATTTATCTTTTGACTAGTGCAGTCCCAAAAATAATTTATAGTCCAAATAAATGAGTAAATCATACTAACCGATGCTCTGGAAGCAGATTTCATCGCCCTCTGCGAAGTTATAGTCCAGCATAACTTGTTCGGTGGCACCCTTGCGCAACGTGCACACTAGAAATTTTTGATTTTCACAACTGATGAAAATTTGGTTAGCTCCATCCTGCGCAGTTTCTGTATCCAGAGCAGCCTGCGAAATGTGGAAGGATTTGCTTGTGGTTTGTGTGTATTTGCGATTGGGCTTCAAATTTAATCCTAAAAGAACAAAATATTAAATAAATTAATACCGAAATAACTTTAAGCGCAACACAGGAGCGCCAGTGCTCGATGGCTCAAATTTTAACGAGAGCGAGCACAATAAAAAAAAAAAAACACGTGGGCTGGGCAAGTAGCGTGCACACATTTTAAATTTTTCTTCGCTCGCAAAGTGTATGTTAAAACTCACCCCAAAACATTTTGCAGATTTCTTTCGGTGTTAACAATTAACAAAATAGTAATTAACTTAAAAAGTCTTATTTGCGGACCTCTCTTCCTTTCTTATTCACAAAATGCCGGCACAACGAACAAGCGACGTTTGAAGAATCGAATATTTTAGATTATTTTAGATTACTTCGCCTCTAAAAAAAACGCGCATTGAGTGTGGCGTGCTTACGAAAAAAGACAGAGTTGCAATCTAAAGTGTTGCTGGCGGTGACGCTTTTTCAAATTTGTTTTCAGTACATTTACACCAAATCAAGAAAACCGTCTCAGAGGAAGGACACAAATTATGACAAGATATCGATAAATCAATATTATTGTCGAAAAAATCTATCGTAAATGAATTTCCTATTGCTACGACAGTCGTCAGCGTACTCATTCAACAATCAACAAAATGTTTGTCCTTTTTAGATATTTTTTTATAAATCATCATTTAAGAACATTTTCGGTATCTTCGCGTAATTAGTAAAAGAGAATATACAATATATATGTATTTATTTAAGAGTATATAAAACCTTTTTTAATATTGACTTCGGTATGAAAAATTGACGCAACAGTTGTTTTTCTTACAGAGAATAGTTTGAGAAGCTGTCATAATAAAAGCTTTTTGGAAGAAGAAAGCTCCTTGTGCTTGTGGAAGGAAGCAGGACATACACAATATGCAACGATAACGACACTATGCACTGAGTCACACGTAGATACCTTTTCCTTGTGTTCGGTCACAAAATTCTAATTTTGCATTGTGAAAAAATAGTTTCAACAAATAAAACTCATATCTTCTAAATATATTTCGGTTTAAACTTTTCATTTTGTAAAATTGCGAATCTAATAGAACACATCAACACATTCGAACAAATGTTACGCGAAAAATCCTGTGTCAAACAACGTGAACCGGATTAATGTGATTTGAGTTGTGCAAGTTTTCCCTTTTCCATTTCATTTAAGTGCGTGTAAAATAAACACGAAAACATTTTATTTTAAATGTTTTCGCGACACGATAGAAAGTGAATTGGGCTCTTCAAAGATACACCAAACGAGATAAAGAAAATGAATATAACGTGCAAAAATGTGACTATTCAATGGCTCAACAAATTAATTGTTGTGTCTTCAAAAGTTCAATCCATGAAAACTGATAATTTTTTTTGTTGTGAAAAATCGATTTTGAAATTTTCCGTATCCTCTGATGTTTTCCTGTCAGAGGAAGGAAAGCTTTTGTTTTCCAGTTAGAGTTTTCCATTTTTGGAAGAGCTGGATTGTTGTTTGTTTTTATTATGTTTTGGTTGTTTTTTATTTAACCGAAACGCAATAAAAAACTGCATTGCATTTAATAAGGAGTTTGCATGAGTGCGTTTGTGTTCGGTGAAAGAAAGAGTAAAAAACAATTAAGAAAAAAGTTTTTTAATTAAAAAAACAAATAGTGAATACAAAAAAAAAATACAAAACAATTTTTTCAACCGACTGTCGATTCGAGCCTTCTTCAAAATATCTCGCCAGCCGCTTCTATTCTGTGCTGTTGGGTTGATCTTTTCATTCTAGATTAAGACGTCCGTGTGGTTGTCGCCAAATGCCGGCGTTTAACTGAAACCTTTTTGTAAATCGATTTTATGGACACTTGTTAATGACATTAAATTTCCACCAAATTCAATCAATACAAGGGAAAACACAATGAGTAACAACTCATTCAGTAATGTCACCTATATATGTATGTACCCATGCTTTAAGCACATCCTTGAATAATGTCTGTGAAATATTTCGGTGTCTTTTAGCAAGTCAAAGGCAGGAGCAGTTTCGACCAAAATTTGTAGATACAGTTTGGAAAGTTGCTTAATTATTTAATTTTATTTTGAGAGATTTTGAAGTTCTTTTCTTGCTAAGAGGGCAAATAACGCAAGGAAAATTGAAATTGAATTAGGTAAAAAAATAAATCGATTCTGAAAAAAAAAGCAAAATTCAACAAATAAAGTTTTTTTATTGAAGTTTTTTAATCCAAATCCACATGCAATACTTATATAACTTTAACTTATAACATAAGCTAATGAAAACTATAACAAATGAACCAAAATAAGAAGTGCCCTCATCTTTTACCACATAAATTTCAATGTTACAGCAACTGCTAATGAATCGCACAGTAATTGTTGAATTTTTATTTATATGCTTTTAGATAGCGGAAAGTGGTGTACAATTTTTCTTTTAAGTACAATTTGAAACTTCAACGAAAGCCGCCAAACAAACTTTTGTCGTTTAACAAAAATGATAGTTATTTCCGGAGTGGATAGTTACGCTTTAAATGGTAAGTACTACTACCCTTGCAACAGTTTGACCCACTTGCCAGCGAACGTGTCACAGTATAGCAAAGTCCGTACTCATGTTGTCCTTTTGGTTAGCAATCCTTATGATAACTTACATACATATCTATTAATAAAGTGAAGCGTTGAAGTAAAATTTATCATGCGTGTGTGTTTATTTTAGTAGCTCCTTACACTTAGTTCACTAATTAGAGCTTTAATTTGATTTGACATTGAAAGTTTTGGTTAATTACATTGCAGTCGGTGTTTGCCTCAAATTCTGATAAGTTTCTATTTCAATGAATAAATTCATTAGAATATAATTAAATAGAAACGATGTTGTCATTGTCATGGTGTCACGTAAGTTTCAGTTTAATTTTGAATGTCAGAATATAGTTTAAGTATAGGACATCTAAATTTGCCTTTATGATTAGATACATAAGAGACATAATTCTAAGATGCAATATACATATTTTTATTTTCCAAAAATTCCATTAACGTATTATAATGGCTACGGAAATCCATGTTAAATTAATATATTCTAATCAAATTTTAATTTTTTCCAGGAACCGTTGAAATTACCACAGTTTTGGGTGCGCTTTTTGGAGTTATAACTTTGATGTTATTGTTTTTCTTATATGTTAATCGTAAATGGTGTTTTCATTCGCGTCACAGTCTAAATTGTTGCGATGAGAAGAATCTTTCATCTAAATATGTTCAAAAGATAAGTAAGTTGATTTGACAGAGTGCACTTTCATTTAGTTTCTTCTAAGTATGTCATCAAGCTAATCGCTCTGAATTTACAGCACGAAAGCGACGACACGACAACACTAGCTCCGACTCCGAGGAAGATATATTGCGTCGTTTGCGTTTGCAGCAAACACGTATTACGCCCGCAAATGGCCAATTTGCAAGCTATGGCATCAATCAACTGAATCCATTGTCGCAGAACTTCAACTACAATCACCACGAATTGCAGCGTGTCACCGTAACGACGCCGCGAGATTCCTCACGAGACCCGTTGGCAATAGCTGAACGCGGCAAAGTTGGTGTACCATCATCGCACAGTGAATGCAGTTCCAATGATTCCGTTGAGGCGTCAATTGACAGTCAGACTGGCATTTTAACGGGTGATAAGAAAGGTAAGCAATCATTTAATTGTCGCTAAGAATGTATGTCCTTCGGGAATTGCAGAGCACTTTATATATTTATACATACCCATGTGTGTTAATGTGTGATTATCTGTTTCAGACCGGCAGCAAATTACTGCAACTATTAAAGCGTCCGATGGTAGCGTTTCATCATCATTAAAAGAGACGCGTATCGATAATCGTTCGGATACTTCAAAGTCTAGTAAATATCAAAAGATCACAACAACCACACACCGACAGGACAGTTTAGAGGATGTACCCGATTTGCAGAGCAATATTAATAATAATAACGAAGATGTAAGTACTAGTTCCAAAAATATGCTCGGTTAAGAGAAAAGCTTATTACGTCCACATAAAGGCGCAATGACATAGATTAAATATAAGTACATAAATACTCTACACCACTTGACAGTGATATATATTTTTCATACTTCGTACTATATATTAAAAAAATTATAATACTAAATTGAAATTTTTCCAGGAACCTCTTTTTGACACGAGCGACTTACGTTCTCTTAAATCCGATGATATTTCTATGCAAAATCAATGCTATGGAAAAAGTGGTAGCATTGAGATTTCGCTCCTCTACGATGCACCAATGCGTAAGATGACAGTGCATGTGTTACAAGCTCGAGGTCTACCGAATCTGGGTCAACAGACCCATACACAGGTACAAATCATATTGCTAAATATTTAATCAAATAAAAAAATTTGAATTCCCTTCATATAAAAGGTGCGTCTCCTCATGCTACCCAACAAGAAGCAAAAACACAAAACCAAAATACGATCCGGTGAGCATCCTCAATATATGGAAAGCTTTCTTCTGCATCGTGTTAATCCCGAAGAAGTCAACAATATGGGACTCAGGGTGCGTCTCTACGGGTGTGAGCGATTGCGAAAGGAACGTCTAATTGGCGAAGCATATGTTAGTTTTGCGACGATCGATTTGGAGTTGGAGACGAATTTGTGGCTTCCGTTAGAGCCAAGGAATACATCATCGGTAGGATAAATAGTGCATTTAAATATGTAATTAATTTTCTTAGATTTATCCGGATCATCGTTTATTTCATATTGTAGATATTAGGATCATCCAGTGATCTACTGAGTTTAGCCAGATCCGATAGTGCCGGCTCGACAACCTCAATGCAACATGGAGGTGTGCCAGAGCTACTTTTAGGTTTAGGTTACAATGGAACCACGGGACGTTTAACTGTTGAAATTGTCAAAGGCAGCCACTTTCGAAGTTTGTCCATGAATAAGGCGCCCGATACTTATGTAAAGCTGTGTTTAGTTAGTAGTATTGGACAAGAGATTTCGCGAGCGAAAACATCGACAAGACGTGGACAACCAAATCCGTTGTTCAAGGAAACTTTTGTGTTCCAGGTATTTTACAAGAAGAAGAATAAAATTGTTTTAAATATGATTTTACGAATTACAACCACACATCGCTCTTCCAGGTGGCGCTCTTTCAGCTCAACGATGTAACACTTATGGTTTCCGTCTACGCGAAACGAAATATGAAAAAGAACGAAATGGTCGGTTGGTTTAGTCTCGGACTAAACTCGTCCGGACCAGAAGAAGTGGCGCACTGGGTGGATGTTCGCGAAATGGCCAAAGGTGAGTTGCTTGTCCGCTGGCATGTGCTGGTGGATTCTTGATTCGAGCAGTTGGGGCATTCTTCGCGTCGTGGAAGTGGCCTGAGTATACTCGGCTTCACAAGAGACAAGTCCAAAGCGAAGAAGTCCAAGGGGGAAAGCAGCTGCAGCACATCGCCAGCTGTGGACGGTGCGGTCGCTGTTGATATTGAGGCTGGCTTTGAGCTCGACTTTGTTTAGAAAGTTGGCAGATGAGATTTGTGGTTTTCGTAAAGGTGTAAACACAAACATTTTGGGTGTTTACACATCTACACAATATTTTGCAAAAAACAAAACAAATTGTTCTTTTGCAAAGCATATTTGTATTTGAAGAAGCGCCTGTCTGTTTCCATGCAGAAACAAGCGTAAAAAAAACTTTGAAAAAATTTGTCACTTATAACAAAATTACGCACATATTTTGGTAACCAAAGAAACAAAAAAAAAAAAACTTTAAAGAAGTACACAAAATTTATTACAGAATTTTTGAAATTTTATACAAGAGGAAAACACGTTTGAGATGTGGAAAAAAATACTAAGAAGAATTAAGAATTAAATTAAATACTTTGTGATACAAGAAATATAGTTAAAAAGCTAAACAAAATAATATAATATACATATATACACAACAACAACAATGCAGTTGAGCGTAACTAGTGTAATTAACTTTTGGCCACATTTTTTTAAATTTTTATAAGCGTTTGAAAATTCTCTTTAAATTTAATTCAATTTAATACAAACCCAACAAATCATTTTCATATCATTCAATATTTATCTCCTTAACATTTGTTTACATCTCGAAAGAAAGATTATAGATCGATTTAATTAGATTCGTTTAACTGAAGAAATAATTCTATTGTTTTAAATTATACAAATAAATTTGTTTCAAATTATAAATTACGATATATTGCAAACGAAAAGGGCTAACATCGCTAATAGCAACTTAATGCTGCAATGTTGGTAGTACCGGAACCGAAATCAGGATTTTATCTTTTGCTTTTGACATTTGAAATGAACATTTAAATTATTAAGAATGTTCTTTGCTCTTTATTGTTAACTCATAAAATACCAAAATTTCGGTTTAGAATCATCGAGTAAACGAATCATAAACGGTATCAATTTCGGTTTCGATACTATCTGGCAGTGCAATTATACAATATAAGTAACCTGCTAATGTTAATTTAACACTATTTTTTATGTATACGACAAGTCAAATATCAAACCTTGATCTTGGTTGATTTTTGTTCAAACTAACCGTTTAATGAAGTAAAAGAAGCAGTGCATTGCAAATATAAAATTATGTCAAAGAAGTAATGATTTTTTAGAAAGCCTATTAGTCCTAGCAGATTGTAGTAAAGGATCAAGATAAATATATACATACATATATATATATAAATGAAGAATTTCATGCAGAATTATTGTATCCCTAAACAAAAAAATACAATTACATATTTTTATTGTTATCTACCTAATCTGAAACAAAAAAAGTTAAACAACATTTTATTCTTCTATTAAAACTCCCCTAACAAAAGATCAAAAAAAAAAAAAACAACAAAAAACCAAACAACACAAAGTTTAAGAAAACTATCTCATTTATTTTTTTATAAAAAACTAAAATACAAACCAAAAATTTATTATGAATGACTTTTTAGAATAAGTTGAAATTTGTATTTCATAAGACTAAGTTATGAACTTTTTATACGACGACATTTAACAAACTAATCTAATATACAATACATATTTAAAAAACGTATTTGAATTGAAAGAATTTTGTGAGGCATGAGAGAGCCACATGGAAGTTTCCAAATTAGACTCAGCAAAGAGTCATACATTACAAATGTACTTCAAGCATACTTAGAGGCGTTGTAAACGTGCTAATTAAATATTTTACAATGTACTTGTAGCAACAACCTACGGCCACATTAAGAAATCCAGTATGTACTCATATTGTTAGAAGTATACGTAAACGCTTAAATATAGCATTAATTCGGCGTTAACCTCCCATTAATAATTCATAACTAGAAAATTAAACGATATTTAAAAGATATTAATACAATTTATCGAATGCGGATGTTTAAGGTTAGTTCAATGATTGTCATTTACGAAATTGAAAGAAATAAAACTGGTTACCTTTTATTTTTTACTAAGCCAAACTTTCCTTTCCCATAACAGAGCAACTTAAAATGTTTTAAATATATTTATCTTTTGTGTTGTTTTAGAGCATGAGCTCATAAATATTTAAATATTATTACAAAAAGTACCTTGAATCATAAACAAATCCAAAGCAAATTTTTATACGCACAAGAATATGTACTTGACTAAATTTTTAATCCATCCATCCCACTTTTCCTGAACTTTTATCCGTTTAAAACTCTCAATGTACAAACAAATATCGTACAAGACAAGCATCAAAGAATACAAAAAAGAAAATCAATCATTGTTATTAAATTTCTCTTAAAAGATGCAAATTTATTTTCTCATATGGAAATTATGAAGAAAGAAAATTGTTTGACCGGATTTGAGCGTAGCTACTTAAATCCAAGTTAGAGTTTTTGTCAAGCATTAAATACAAACATGAAAAGAAAAGTAAATCACAACATAGAGTAAGCTCCAGAGTAATGTGAAAAAATAAAATTTAAATAAATTGGACTATTGGATGAGCTATATTTGTATAGTATGATAAAAAAATTTGGAATAATGAAGAAAACTCATTTTTACACTCGAGCGAATATTTATCGAATTTACAAAGTGTCATATTAAAGCCTTGGCTACTGATCAACGTACGACTCTATCGGTTAAAGCACTTTGTAAATTTTCCAATATTTTTTCAAACAGTTCTTCTTTATTAACAACAATAATATTGCATTAACATCCATTTAAAAGATGTTTCAGTGATTTTGATATGTCCCTCATGAAGCTAATTCGAAAATGGGAAAAAAGGTAAATATTGGCATCGTTCAAATTATGACACTGTGTACTCATACTATGCATACATACATACATAAAAAAATGTTGTTCAAATTTTCCAAAATCTGAATTGAATTTTGATACAATTAATTTGATCACATTCCATGACAAAATATTGTACTTGAGTTGCATTTTTTAATTTTTATTTACGGATGTTAATGCAAATATTTGCAAATTATGACAAAACAGTTTGAATATTGCTAGTTGAATCAATCAATCAATTGCAATTGAAATTAATTGCACCAACATTTATTGCAGTTAATTTGTATTGCTGCTTATGAACAAGTTTAACCAACAGCAAAGGAAAAATATTTTTTCCAGATGTCGAATAAATATTCAAGGCGAGATAATTTAGAAAATATCTCATGATATAATTAAATACAAATATGAGAGAATGCCCATAAATAAATGCAGGTAGTTAGAAATTATTATGATATGCGTATGATAAGTAAAGAATAATTAAATAAAATATAGAAAATGAAAAATTTACGAAACGTTGAACAGAACCTAAAAAAAGTATTAAAAGTGTTGTTGAATAAATCTGTTAATGAAACTTTGTTAAACAAGAACCCTGATAAGAATTCGAATTACCTGAAATGGAAAGATGTACGAAAACTTTAAACAAAAACAACAAAAAAAAAAAAAACCAGTCACCCGAACCACAAGAAAAGCTTTAATTAAATACTTAATAACACTTTTTAATTGATGTTGAGTGTTTTGTGAAACTTAAACATTTTTAATCAGATTTGTTAATTTTTTTTAATTAACTTTAAATACTAATTTTAATAACTATTAATAAATGTGTTTTAATTTTATAAAAATAAAACCAAAATGAAAAAGAAAAAGAAAACATACATAATATATTAGTAAAACAAAGAAACTCTGTTTATATCTAAATGTTTTTTTAGGTGTAGTTACCCAATGTATTGTATTGTGGGCGTGTTCGTACCCCAAATGATTTCGAGTTTTCTCTGTTTTTTGTAATGCTCATGTTAAATGCACTTAAATAATTGTCTAAGTTTAGTTTTTATAAAAAAAGAAAACAAAGAAGAAAAAGATGAAGAAAGATATTTTGGTAACCTAAAAATCGTTTGTAAAACTTTTGCTAAATCTAAAATTGAATTTAACTTTTTAAGCATAATCACTTTTCTCATCGGGGAAAGCTACTCACTGATGCTCACTCGCCGCAGCGCAGTGGGTCTTGAGACTGTCGTAATTGGAAACGAAATTGTTAGTTTTGTTAATCAAAAATAAAAAACCAATCCAAAAAACTTGAAATTTAATTTTATCGAAGAGACGGAATTGGCAAAACTTGTGACCGTGGAGCTATCGTTTAAGTGTTCCTTTCAACTTTTGTAATCCTAATGTGAATGAAAACAAAAACGAAATATTTTAAGTTTGTTAAAATACTTTAAAGCTTAAAAAAACAAAAAATAAAATAAAAAAAAGTATTGTTGTATACAATTTCTAAAACAAAATACCAACTTAAATAATTCAATTTTTTACGAAACCAAGCATTAATTCATCATGCAAAAACAGAACAAAAAATAAAAAAAAAATTTGCACATTGAGAACATTTCTTTTTATAAAGCTATTCAAATTAAAAACTAAAAAAAAAACAAAACAAATAATTATAACGACATTTTTAAAAATTCAAAACCATTTTTGTAATAAATAGCAAAAATAAAAAATAATAATAAAACAAACAACAAATTTGAAAAACATTTGCCAATGTAAAAGAAATTTAACCACAGATTAAAAAAAGAACAACGTTTTTTTTTAAATTATTCAATTTAAGTTATTCAGTTGAGATTTTCCAATGTTTTTGAATAAAAATGTTAATTTGTTCTTTGCCTTTAAACTTTTCCAAACTTTTCTCGAAACGCGAGAACTAAAATAAAATACATGTGTGGTCCATTTCACATGCGAAAATGTTATATATAAGTTTCCTCTCATTATTTTTTGACATTTTCCTTTGAAAAGAATTTCCGTACTAAATGATTTCATTTAAATTTGTTTTCTATATTTTTAAAAATAAACTTAACAAAGATAGATTTAAATTTGTTACAGGAATAATATCGCATTTCAAAAAAAATTTGTCAACGTTCGATTTTTTCCTATTGCTACAAAATCATTTTGTACAATTAAATTACAACAAACTAACTGTAGAGTTATTAGAAGAAGAGGAGGACCTGCCTGATGCACGAGAGTTTCAGGAGATTCCTGGACTCATTCATTTCTTAAAGAAACGTTTTCGACGCATTTTTTTGTGTGCGTTATTGCCGTCCTCATCGTCGCTGTCGAAAGGATTGTTCGAGGCGGTAGCGCTGCTGCCTTGTTGCGTCGCAAGCGACTGCTGCTGCGCATCCCATTCTTTGCGCAACTCACTGAGCATGCCCGGTGTGAGAAGACCTTGCGCAAGTAGTCGCTCGGTGAGGCGACCGCGTGACGAGCTGGGAATGCGAGGTTCTGCAAAGTAGAAAAATTAATAATTTTCTAAGATAGATTCCTATTAAATTGATATAAATATTAAACCTTTAACGTGCGTATAACCACGGCGCATGTTATACGAAGTGTCGCCATCAGCGGCACTTTGACTTGCTTCGGTATTCTTTAGTAGGCGTGTTATTTGAAAGACACCCTGTTGTATAATCTCATCGAGCTCTTTTTGTGCAATGCGCACCGACACCGCATCGGGAAATAGATCCATAAAACGATAACTGCAGCGAAATACAAAACAGTTTGTAAGTATTGTAAACTAAATATGGTAAATTGTATGCATTTAATTAAAACAGAAAATTACCTTAACCATAAATACAAATCCATTACGTCAAACACTGACTCAAGATGCACTAAATCCAAAATAGTCTTAGGCAAGGCAAATGGCCAACCACAATTCTTCGTTATAAAATCAAAGGTAATTGGCTCATTTCGGCTGTATTGGCGGGCAATCTAAAAAAAATGGTACATTGATTAGTTTTAAAAACGGCAAAAGCTAATGGACAATATTGAAGTACCTTTAGGAACATGGAACACACAAATGGCATCTTTTTGTTAATGGGCGCACAACAGAAAACGTAACGAGCGCGCAGCGGCAATGGCACGTGTTGTATCATTTCCGCTAAGAATTTAAAGTCTTCAATGTTGCACATAAAATAGAGCGAATCATCAACCGTGCTGAGCGTCACAAATATGTCCTGTAATTAAATGAAGTAGTACATGTGAGTATGTGTATACAAAAATTTGTTGGTCTGTATGTAGAAAAATATTGTTTTCTTATTTTAGTAGAAAAATCGATTTTACGATAACTTTTACAGAACAAAAAAACAAGAAACGTACGTACCATTAAATTACTTAAAGTAGAATTAGGCAAATGATACGCGTAAAGTTCTATTTGATCGGCGGTCGGATGCAGGCCTGCTTGCTTCAGTGGTTCTGGTGTCTGCTTAAGAATTCGACTCAGAGTCGCCAGATCGTCTGCTTTGAACGTGGTCACATAACCATGCTCCCACTGTGTACGAAAACGACCGGCGCGACCTGCAATTTGCAGCGCAGAGGAAACGGAAATCGTATCAATCTCACGCTCGCCTTTTTCGTTCATTGAGGGTTTCACTAGTGAATAGAAGATGACTCGACGTATGCTCCTGAAATTTTTGTTGAATTAAATTTTTCACAAGTTTATAGACATGAAAACTAGTTATCGAAAATAACGGTCATTTTTAAATTATCTACAATAGATTATTTTTCATATTTTCCAAAAGAAACAATATAACCGTTATTTTGCAATACTTATTTTAAAAGTGGTAAGTGTTACGATTTCCCTGTTTGAAACATACAAATTGAGACCCATGCCGATGGCGTCAGTGGCTACCATCACTTTGCAACTATTCTCAGGATCGTTGAATTTGGCTGCTTGTGCCAATTTTGTGCCGGGCGGTAGTCCACCGTAAATAACAGCAACCTCTTTTCCCCTTAAAAATGTCCAACAATTAATATCGAAAGAAATGTGTTAAAAGAAATATTTAAATTTAAAAATACCTGGCTTCGATTTCACGCGATACCGCGTAAATATCATTCTTGCTAAAGCAGACAATGCAGTCACCCGGTCGTACATTGTCCAATGTCACTAGCGCAGAGTCTTCGACAGTCAGCTCGGTAAGACGATCATAGTTGTGGACTTCGACTGTTTCATTTGTGGTCTCACAGATTTTCTGCAATAATTCGAGAGCGCCCGCTTCGCCACAAACATGCACTTCGTCCGCAATAAGACCAAGAAAGGCGCGTGTCCATGCCCAGCCTCGTTGCGGATCGCGCAGTTGCTGTATTTCATCGATGACGGCCACTTCGTCTAAAAAAATTTTAAATTCAAATTAACTAAAAATTTAAGTCATCTTTTAAAGCTCCACTCACAAGGCGTAGTAACCGATGTCATTTCCACGGTGCATGCTACATGCTGAGCCGGTGTATTCTCATCGATACCGTATTTTCGCTCCTCACCCGTTACCAAGTCACATGGCGTACCCTGTAAAAATAAATAATGTAAAATTAAATTTAAATAATTTTTTTCTTGCTTGTATTTAATGAATTTTAATTTTATTTAACTATGTTTTAGTTTTTTTTTCGAATTTAATATTTGTTTATTTTTACGTTCCCTCAAGTAAAATAAATAAGGAGAAGAGTAATGAAGATAACTTCAATTCTAATAAACAAAACATTAATCTAAAAGTATGTATTATGAGAAAATGTGTAATGACAAAAATAAGAAAAATATTGTTTACCCGTTCATTCGACTTGTTAAACACTTCGGTAGCCAGCAACTTCAATGGGCCACAGTATACACCAGTCTTGGCCGAAAGCAAACGCTCCATGGCATGGTACGTTTTACCCGAATTCGTTGGTCCCGCATGGAATACAATTTTACGGGTAATGGCGCGTGCACTCGGATACCAATTGGCGGGCGTACGCAAATCGGAAATTTTCTTTAAATCGTCCATGCAGTCCAGGTGAGGAAAGACGGTCTTAGCATGCCGTAGAAAATACGGAAAGATATCATCGATGTGACCGGCGCTCTGCATGATGTCGCTAAAGATGATATGCAGATCAACGGGTAGATTTTCTGCCTCAATACAGTAGCGACGAAATGAGGCAAAGGCCTGCTGCTGCAAATAGGCTAATAAACAAAAAATTAGAAAACTTAAATAAAATACAAAAACATGTCTATATTCACAATCGAGTCCATTTTCCGTGCATAGAGCTTTGATTTCTCGTTTTTGTGTAAACTTATTTAATATCTTAATCAGATCCGCTTTGTCCAGTTTGCCCACCAACTCCGCACCGACCACATCCAGTTCCTGGCCGCTATGCGGCACAGTTACCGGCTTAAAAAGCGTGGATACATTCGCCAAATCGTTCTTTTTACCCGTACGCGCACGTGGATAACTGCTCAAGTGTACACAGCATTTCCGGAGCAGCAATGCCGCAACATTCGGTTGGAGCGTCGCTGAAGTCGTTTTTAAACTGAGATTTTGTGCTGCACTACAAAGCAAACTGATCCGGCGTGAATTTTGCATTGTTATGTTAAATTCGATACGTTTCCGAATTATTTTTGAATATTTTAATTGAAGAACAAAAATTTACTATACAAAATACAAAGTTATTTTATTCATAGCGAATCGTGATGCAATTAGAAAAAAAAATCGTATGAAGAGAACAGAAACAGCTGATCGTAAACATAACCTCAATTTTGATAAGGAATACAGTACGGAGAAAAAGTGAGAACATAATGGGTGATCAGTGACAGATAAGAGATTCTAAACTGTTTTGCAAATAATTTTAATGATTTTTTTAATGATTTTAAAACCAATAAAGAAAAGAATTATTTAAATCGAAAATTGAAATCAAAATATAAACAATTTATTTACAAAACTTTCAAAATTTGCGCTTATACCAAATCAGAGCAAAACGAACAGAGCTACTGCGAAATTGGAGAAATGTGACAGTAACATTATAAAGCAATGACAACAACAATAGCAAAAACAACAACACAAACAAACAAATACCAGCGCTCGTGAGTCATTTTTGTAAAGAAAAATTAAAATTTGTGTAAAAATCGCTATTGAAATCGAAATAAACCAACGAAAATGGGATTATTCGGTAAAACACAATCCAAAGATCCAAAGGAGCAGGTAGGTGTTGCAAAATAAACACTGCCAAGGCCATCCGAATGAATTACGTTGCGCTGCTCAGTGGAGCTTGCAAACTGGTTCATTTGTTCATGGCCAAAGCAATGAACGAAAAACGACGTCATCCAATAATGTCATCGCCATTAACGCCACCACCGCTTTCCTTGAAACTTACAGGTGCAGGAATGGACGCATAAAATCCGTAAGGAAAGCAATCAACTCGACCGGCAAATACGCAGCATTCAGCGCGAGGAGGACAAGGTGAAGCGTTCGTTAAAGCAGGCCGCAGCCAAGAATGACCGCGACACTTGCATCATTTTGGCCAAGGAAATTGTGGGCGCCCGCAAGGCAGTCAATCGCATATACACGTCGAAGGCACATTTAAATTCGGTTCAGCTACAAATGAAAAATCAATTGTGTAAGTTGTCATCTTTGAGTGTAACTTATTTTGGATGAACATAATGACTTAAACTTGTAGATTAATATAAAAGTTTAATTTTTACATTTTATAAAAATACAAGTTTTCGTAAAATATTAAATTTATTAAAATAATTTAAAAAAATAATAATACAAATGAATCGGAAATTTAATTCCATTTTCATTACAGCAACTCTGCGTGTAGCTGGTTCCCTACAAAAGTCAACCGAAGTCATGCAGGCCATGCAGAATCTAGTTCGGTATCCTGAACTGGCGGGCATCATGCGCGACATGTCCAAGGAGATGATGCGCGCGGGCATTATCGAAGAGGTCTGCTTTGAATTGCACTTATTTTTAATTGACTATTAAATTAAACTACTTTATTATTTTAGATGCTTGACGAAACTATGGATTCACTGGAAGAAACCGAAGAACTGGAAGAGGAGGCGGCCAAAGAGGTCGATAAGGTTCTGTGGGAAATTACCAACGGCAAGCTGGGCGAGGCACCTTTACCGCCCGAGGGTAGTATTGCCACCGCCGCTGAGAAATCTGATATACCCGCCGCCGCTGCCAGAGTTGCTGCACCCGCTGTGGAACTTGAGGCCGAAGAGGAAGAGGAGGAAGAACTGCAAGAAATGCAAAGTCGCTTAGCGTCACTGCGATCGTAGATTTGAATTCCAGTAATTTCGCACGAATGCGCCGCTTTAGTGGAACGAAAATTCAATAGAGCTGCTTTAGAAACTTCTTTTCAAACTCAATTTAGCAAAGACCAACCCGACAACACGCTCGCTCCCAATTCGTAACCAAAATTCACCTTTAGATTTCATTTAAACATTTAAAAATATTTGTATTGCAGTAGTTTCTAACAATTTGGCATTTTTGCGCTTTGAGTGTTTTCAATTTCCTTAAAGCAATTCACTCGATTTTTAATTTTTAAAATTCTAATTGCTTACACTACTTTTTTTTAAGTATTCTATCTGATATTTACATGCATAAATATTTATTAAACAAATATACTAAAGATTAACATTTTACGTTAGTTTATAATATAACAAAAAACAAAACAAACCGCAATTTGTTTTTATATTTATTTTATAATTGTAAACTTCTTTTAATTTTTTGATTAAATTTTATTGTTTTTAAAAATTGCTATCATTTGCTCTACATTATCAGGTGGGGTGAGACGAACTTATTTTCCAATTAATGGGCGGATTAGCTCTAAAATCTGTTCATCTAACATTAATGAAACTTTTTAGAATGTAAGAATTTTTATACACCTTTTTTGGGGGGCAAGGGTTTTGTATCAAAATTTTAAAGAAATATTTATTTTCAAGATAGTAGTTATTCGAAGGAATTGTAATGCTTATTCAAAAATGTCGTAGTCCTGTTAACATGATCATGAAATCCGCTGGAATATCGAGTTGAATAATTTGTATACATCTAACAAGCTGTCGCAAATCTGTCGAGATATTAATCTGAAATTATTTGTAATAGTAGAAGAAGATCTCTCTTCGCTTCTAGCAGCTTAAATACATTTTTTAAATTTGAAGTATATTAAAGCAACGTTAGAAAAAGAAAGGTACCTCCTAATTATAAAGTACAAATAATTTCATTAATTCACCCCCTAATAATTTTATTCACACCCCAAGAAGTTGCACCATCAGCTTTATTATGCTGGCAACACAAGCTCCCAACAACAAAATTAAAAGCATTTAATAACACGGGAAATTGACCATCATCCCCGTGCTCCAACACCTGCCCGAGGCGACGCGGACCCCATTTCATACAATATTTAAATTTTGTAGATTTTTATATGTAAAACGGAAAACAGAAAACGAAAAACAAAACAAAAATAAATGGACTCCCTTTCAGCACCGCAAGGACGGCAAACAGCGCAACCAAAATTATGGCAATTAAGCGACACAAAGGCGTGCGTGCCATGGACCGGATATGACGACATAACTTTTAAAAAATGCGGCCAAAACAAAAACAAAAACATAAACAAAAATAAAAAATCAAAAAACAGAGACACAGAGAAAAACAGTTTAGAGGACGTCATAAATTTGCTCGCAAAAAAATATAATTAATGACAAAAGTCTCTAAAAATAAAATAATAATACAATCGTGTCTGGGTATAGTGAACACCCTATATAGTGAACACCTGGATATAGTGAACTCTATAGTGAAGCAACAAAAATGAATGAGTATTTTTGTATTTTTGTATTTTTGTTGTTGATTGTTACAAAATCAGCTGTTTCTTGACCTAAGTGGTTGTATTTTTTGGGAATAAACAAAAGGAGACGTAACATAATCAAATAAAACGAGTTTTTGAGCAAAAATGTTAACCTTGATATAGTGAAGAACCTCAATACTGTGAACAGATACGACTCTATTTTAAACGTTTGTTTCCAAAAATTAGACAAAATCAGAAACAAATATTTAGCACAGTGGTGAAATGCTTGCAAGTTATTTTAAATAAATGAATGTAGGTAAGTACTCATCTTTTATTTTAATCGAATATAGCAGCTGGTTAAAAGTTATTCCTTAATTAATCTTAGTTACATTTAAAGTGGTTTCAAGGGCATTAGTACTAAAGTTAACTGTTTATAAAATTTAAGGAACATTTTCCTACTACATAGACACAAATGTGAAGTCGCCCAACAGCCAGACTTTATTTTTTGCACCCTACCACCACACGCTCAGCTGAACTCAAATTTATCTTTATTCTCGCGGATGCAGGTATCCGCTTTGTGTCAATATCGGACATAATTTTTTTTGTTGTATCTGTGTTTCACATTGTTCACAAGTTTTTGGTTCATAGCAAAAAAAATAATAAAATTGAGTGCATAATTGCCGTATTTTTTTTATTTGGTATTGTTGTTGCCGCTGCTGTTGTAACGCCCTCAACATCGATTCAATTTCGTTTGAGTTGGTTTTGACCTTTTTCCGGTGAGAATGATGGAATGATCAGGGGTGCGGGAAACGGGTTTCTGAACACAGTATCGCTAGAACTGTATTGACTGTGCTGTACGCTTTCAGTCAATAATTAGCGTTGTACGAGTATCTGCAGGTTACCAGAACTTTTACTATTTGATTTTTATTGAACTTTCGAAGTTATTCGAATGTGGCATGAAATGGTGAAATGGTTTTTAATCGGTGTTTTTTTCTGGGTGTATTAGTCAAAAATTTTTGATTATGTGTTCTGTTCTGTTCTGTTCAGTTTCGTTTAATTTTTATTTTATCCAAAAAAAAAAAAATATCAAAACAAACTTCAGAGAATATTCGATAAAAATATTTTTCCATTTTAAAAGAGCCCGAGCAACGCCAGGTACTAAATAGAAGCTAGTTGAGAATGAAATCAATTACCAACTTACACGCATAGAACCGAAGCATACCAAACGATCTTTCGACCCAATACTTGGAATACGAATTTGTCCCGTTCATCATTTTATCGACGCCGGCTGCAATTTGTGGTTACAAATTTATGACATCAAAAACAAACAAACAACAACATTTCCAATTGACAATTCCATTTGGACTTTATTTTTGGGGCATGACTGCTGCAGTCGTTTGGCCCACGAGTAAGCAAGAGCACAACTTTGCCAGAAGCAGGTCAACAACGCGCAGCGCTCGGCCTCAAATTGCCCTAATTTGGGAGAAGCTGAGCTGAGCGAAGCTCACGTAGCGCAGCGTCGCGTCGTTCGTCGTAGAACACACACACACACACCAACACAAACACACACATCTCACGCCTCTTACTACCAATTTAGATGAATTTTGTAATATTCCTTTTTTTTTCTGTTTTTTATTTGTGCGGTACAGAAATGCGGAACGTGTTTGGGGCGCTTGTAGAGAAAATTCTTGTTTTTATATTAACCGGAAACGGAAACAAATGAAAGGCGAAATGCTGTGCATAGACGTAGCAAAGAAATAGTTCGCAAATACATAAAAAGTTTTAATTTTTTAAATGAAAATGAATAACAATTTACATTATTATTTATTTATATTAAATATTTCAAATTAATTGGATACAATTAAAAAATATTCAATATCAATGGAAATAAATGAAAATTATTTATTAATTTTAAATTAAAAAGTAAACTTTAAATTTGTTGTTAGTTCTTTCGTTCTTTTGTTATAATAAAAAACAAACGATTTTCTCTTTTGACCCCGCCATTGGTTTCATAGGGCAAAATAAAATTTTGCTACCTAGTTGATATTGTATTTTGTTGTTCTTGGTTATGTTGGCAGATGGCAGCGCATAGAATAGGGGCAGCTATGAGCTATGGAGGGGTGGCGGATGGATGCTGGCAGGTTATTTGGCATTCTATTCAGGTGTGTCCCGTTTGTGTTCGATTATTCCGCAGTGAAAATGTTTGTTTGCAGAGGTTTACTCCAAAGCGCACATGTTTCTGTTGCTTTTGTTGTTGTCGTTGTTCTTATTTTTGTCTGTCTGTGTGTGAGTATTTAGTGTGTGATTGTTTATGTGAGCCTTGTAGACAAAATTTTAAATTCTGACACTAAACAATAACGCCGCAAATTGTTGCACTAAAAATTTTAAATCAATTTCAAACTTCGGAGCATCCGCTTAGGGTAATAAAAAAATTATTTGGTTTTTCTATCAACGTTTTCCTTTTTGGTGTCTTGATCTAAAAGCTGAAATCACATTTTTCTTATAACGAAAATAATTTTACATGGCTAAATTGAAACGGTTTTCGATTCTGGTCAAGAAGACATGTTAATATATGTATATACTCTCTACTATATTACAAAGATCTAACTAAACAAAAAATATCAACTGAGTGATGCATACAAATGCTCTAATTGAAATTCAGCTATTCCAAAAATGGGTTAGATTTCACCTATTGTACGAGTATGTGTCGTGTTCGATGTCTATTTCGCACCTCTTCTCCCATGCAAGCTTTTATCATTTAGAAACGGAAGAGCAGGATACCCACGCGCAAATACCTTAAAAGTGCTTTCGAAACTTGTTTATTCATGATTTTCAGGTATTTGGCGCAAGTATGAGAAATGCTTTGCAACGCACTCAAATAGGAAAATTTGGATTTCCGCAGGATATATTTTTCTTCGGCGAAATACCTGCCTTTGCCTATGAATGCAAAAAAAGAAAGAAAGAAACAAGGATAGAAAAAGAAACTTAGGAAATGTAGCTTCAGCACCACCAGCAACAAAAATCGAAAAGGAAAAAGAATTTAAAAGAAAATCCATAGCTCAGCATGGAATAGGATATCAAATGGTTTTTGCTTTTTCGACGTTTTTGCGCAGAGTCTCTGGTTATTTTTTTATCTTATTTATTTTTACCGCTTGGGACACGAAATTGAAATTACGCTTATTTGAAGAATTATTACGCACATATGAAAAATTCCGTAAAATTCCGTAAAATCCGTAAAGATGCGGAAAATGTAGATTTTATCGGCGCAGATTCGATTTACTTTTACTTTTTTTGTGGCTTGCAATTTCTGTGCTATTTTTTTTTAATGTGCATATAATAAAAAATTTTAAGCGATTTCGATTTATTTTATCAGAGTAAATATTCAATTTATCTGTTGTTTTTTTAATGGCGTTAATTTAATAAAAATTATGAATTTTATTTGCAATTGGAATGTGAAATGCAAAACAAAAACATTTTTTTAAATGCAAATTTTTCGCTTGATTTAATGTTTTCATCCGAAAGTGTTGTTCAATTTTCTCCATAAAAAAATTGAAGTAAAAAAATAAAAAAAACTATATTACAATTTTTTGCAATCAAATCGAAAATCTAATTTTCTATAAAAAGATATGAAAACATTGAAATGTAAAAAATTTGGTATGCAATGAAACAAATTACGGTGGAATTCTAGAGAAGAGTTTATCTCATATCGACACTTAATCACATAAATCGTATTAAAATTAAATTCGATATACAAACATACATACATACCTACATACATACATGTTTAGATACATATAAACATGTTTAGATACCTATTGAGATAATAATTTATCCGAAAGATTCATTTCATTTCTAAAAAGTTAAACTTTATCATGTCTCTCTCAAAAATCCATTAGATGCATACTTTTCAAAAAGACAATAATGGACATATCTTCTGATGACTGAGATTATTCACATGTAATTTTTGTTATTAGAAAATTTTCAGTTAATTTAATTAGGAAAAAAAATTATAATTGTCGACTCTTTACCCGTCGATATTATTTAAAGAACACTTCCAATCCCAAGCAACGTTAATAAAAATCTTCAAAATAATCACGAAACTCACATACATGAAACAAATTGGAAATAAATTAGTTTTGAAAGTGAAACTGTCATATGTGCAAAAATGGTGAAGATTCAAAGAAAACTCTGCCAATTGATATAAACCATGACAATCGGAAAATGTTCATGGACCAAATTAAACGCTGCGAATCCAATCAAAATCAACCAGACAACTCAAACCTAAACCGATCTCAAAGTGTTGGCTCACTTTCACTTTTCACTTCGATATAAACGAAATTTTGTGGGCACCGCATTCCGGGTGGAAGGGGAGTTTTCGCTTAAAACTTGTGGCCGGCGTGGCATAGAGCGGGCGAGCGAGCGAGCATGAAGGAGGATACACGATAAATTGGCCCCGATACGGGCTGTGGTTATCGATAAAAACTTTTTTGCGCTGCTTAAGAAACTTTAGACGGTCGGCGGCGTGGCGCGCTCCATAAAACGGAAGCGCCAAAGAAGAAGAAATCTCGGGGGAGAACTTAAGCAGGCATTTAATTTGAGCAGCGCAGCGTTGCGCTACGGGATGCGGCTTGTGGTTATGCTTTTAAGGCCGTTATTAATTACGGCGGGAATTAAAAGAATTTCGTAAGAATTTCGGTGGGCGGTGTTTTAGAAGGAGGAGGTTGCTGAGCCGCACTAAATAACACAAAGGAAGCGAGAAAAGAACCGCTTCAACACTTTTGACACAATCTTCCTTCCCTCCATTCTTTCGTCTGTCCGGAGGACACGACACAACGCCGGAATAGAGCTGATGTGCTTTGAGTACAATGTACTTGACAAGTGGTGGCACACAACAACTACCACAATAATTCAGGCTTTTTGGATACGCTTCACCGCACGCGCTCCTCCAACTGCCAAGTCTAAGTACCAAGCCCGCCTCTTCTTATTTCGACTGTAATAGACAACTTGATTGAGTCGAAGCAATTTGCTAGAAAAATAAATAAATTGCGGAAACATTGCATTCACACTCGAACACATTTCCCCCAGCCCATCAATTGTCCCGACCCTCTCGTCAATACAATTGGAACGGTCATAGATGTGGCGGCGGCGGTTGCTTGCTGCACAGTAATATTACTAAAATTCAATTCAAAAATTTTTTTGTAAATAGTTGTTAAAAAAAAATTAGTTTTAAATTTTAAAAAATTTGAGTAACATTTGTGTAACAATTTTTGGTTGGAATTGAACGAGAAATAAACTGTGCCTACCGAGGATCAATGCCATAACACATGTCATTTGAGTAGTTTCTCTTCTCTAAAATTCCTCTCCTCTCAACAATGGCCATTTACCTTCTCTACTGTTATATAGTTCAATTTTCGAAATATATCAACATTGTATATTTTGTTTTTGTTTATTAGGTTTCTGATCTCATCCTTTTTTTATAGATAAGAAACATCCTCGAGTATAACCTCAAAAATGTGTTTTCTAAATGGAATTTCGAGTGATGGATCAGGTGAAAACTTCTCTTAACTTAATTATGGCAATTACAAAAATGTTTGTTTCAAAAAAATTGATCTATTAAAGTCCCTTAAATGTATAAAGTATTTTAAAAATTGTTTTTCAAAATCCATTCATAAAGTTTGTCGTTCATATTTTGGATAAGATGACGCTTGTCCATTCTTAGTCACCGTTAAATTTTACTAAAAAATTATTGTTTTCCAATTCTATTTTTTCTTTAAGGTTAAGGTCATATTAAATACTAAAATTATTAACGTCTTCTTTTACATACTCGTGTATTTAAAAATTGGTTGGTAGCACTGTTGAGATTGTGACTCAAGCAGCTGCACGTTCTTCCAGCCACCCAGGCGTTCTCTCGCCTATTCCACCATGGTCGCCATAATTTAACGTGGCATTTGCTGATTCCGATTTTAGCCACAATTTACTAGTTTTCTTTGGTTCTTCGACATATTTTCTGCTTTGGCTTTCATTTCTTTTATTTGATTGTCCTTTTAAATTGCTTTGATTCCTTGAAATGCCAAAAGTGTGCCAGAAGCAGGGTCTGGGGCAGGCAAGCAGGCATCAGGCAATGGCTGACGGTTGAGATTGAGTTAGTCCGGTGCGGTTGAATGTGGTCTGTCCTTTTTAAAAACCACTTTCGCACTTTGGTAAATGGAGTTGGAAGAATCTGTTTTTTTTTTTTCGCTTTGCTGTGAAAGCACATTCTTGAGGTGAAGTAGCTGTGCTGAGGGTTGGGTTTTTTTTATTATATTTACACTATTCAACTCTTTTGATTAGACCGAAATTTCTGCTGAACATACATAGTTATAAAAAAATTCTCTAGAGACCTTCGCTTTGCCGGTAAAGCAAAAAATAGGAAATCATTTACACGTTTTTGGTATAATTAGCTTCTAGTGTACATATTTTAATTGATTTTTTTATTGTTAATAAAAAAATTTTATATTTATTTAACCATTAAAAAAAGGAAATATTGATTTAGAACTTACTTATTAATAGCTTTTTTAATGGGCACTCATGCATGTCCTGACAAATTTCTTACCAAAGTGACCGCACAATTTCTCACCCTTAAGATTTCACCCTCAAGCACAACCCTCCCGTGTGTGCATGTATAAACAACAATAAAAATTCAATACGTCTCGAACTACTCGAATCAGTTTAATTCAGCCTCGCTCCGCTCAGTAGTTCAGCACTCAAGCTTAACAAATGGCAAAGTTAATTCCGCACTCGATTTGGTTTTTTCAGCATTTGCGTCTTCTTCTTCTTCTTCTTCTTTTTTCGCTACTTGTAGCAGATACAAAATAAAATATTCATTGACTTTTAACAAAAGAACTATTAACCAAAAAGAACGAGTGTTGGCAAAGGATAACGAAAACAGCGACTGCGAAGCGAAGCAATTCGAAATCACAATACACAACACGAATACAAACAAACGCACACACACACACAAACAAACAAATAAACTCAAATAGATTTGACCACACGTGTGAAAATAAATACACCCGATCCACACTGGGCCAGCTATGAACTCCAACTAGACAAAAGTTCAAGTTCGATTTATTGAATTAAATATTTTTTTTTATTTTCAATGCTCTTCAATAATCTCAAAAAGTTAAGATTATATTTTTAAAACAATATTTTACATATTAACAATTTTATAATTTCTTAATGAAATCTTCAAAGAACTTAAATGAGTGCGAATGGAACTGCCAAAAATTAAATTAGTTTGCGTTGTAAAATTTTAAAAAATATTTTTCTTAATTTCACGTAGTTAGTTTCATCCTCGCAGCCCAGTGTACGCCATGCATTCGTTTTAAAAAATAAACACTTTGTTGTCGGGTGATGGAGTTGGCGGAAGCGGAAGCGCGCACCGCCCGGATTGAAAACTGTAAATGGATGCGAAAAGGAAGACGAATTGAATTCAATCCATTTCAAGTGTTTTTAACTAAAGCTTGTCGTTTGCCGTTTTGTCGTGTTCCCGCCCAATGGCAGCATATTTCAGGATAACACACAAATACACGCACACACACACATGCACATAAAGGACATCGTATGCGGCTACCGTTACACATGGCGAGTGCATTTCATTAGAGTGGCCATTTTTATTACGCTCAAGTGTTGTTGATGCGGGTTAAATGGCGAGAAGAAGAAATGTGTGCGTGTGCTTGTGTGTGTGAGTGGTGCAGGACATGCACATCTTGCCAACTATATAGTCGTATATACATGACGAAGGAGTCTTTACACTCGAGTGACCCAACTCAAGGCGGTTGTAAATTGCCCAAAGAACTTGCATTATTTATAAGCCTTAAATTCTTGCTTACAATTAATGTCCTTTACAAATGGACACTTTGCTATTTTGTATCCATAAACCAGAGATTTGTCTTTAATCGAGTCCGAGTACGAGTATTTTGTATAATTTGCATATGAATATGCACATATTTGACCCGCATTTCTAGTTAATGAAATTTAATTTGCGAATTCTGTTTTCCAGATATTTTCGTAATTAAGGAAATTATTTTCCATATAATTTTGAGCTTTTGTACGATCCAGCTTAATTGATTCGCAACTGTTCATAAATGATATTTTTGATAGTCACGCCGAAACAGGAAGTTAATTGTGTAAGTAATACGAACTGCAGGATTAATATGACTCTTTTGGGCCATTCGAAACTATTTAAAATCAGGGAAAACCTTTCAACAGTTAACTTAAAAAATTCAAAGATGAACAAAACTAGTTTAGAGCTAAGAATATAGACTCAAATCTAATTATGTCTATCTGCTTTTAAACGTTGTGTTAATACCAATTTAAATTCTATAACTTTATACATTAAAAAACTAGTTCCTACTACTAAACCATATTACACCCGTAGAGTTTAAAAAAGAATTAGAGTTTATATAAAACCTAAAAATAGGTTTCATCCGATTTTGCTCAGTGAAAAAGTTTTGGATATATAAAAAGTAGATATCTTTTAAACTACGACTGTAAAAGTTCTTGTCAAGTGGACATATATACAAATGGATATTAAACATCATTTAATCGACTTCATATCCAACATTTACAACTTTGACATATACTTGTATATATATATACAATATATGTGCATATATATATTGTCACATCTACCAAATAGGGTTATAAACGGAAGTCAAAGCTGCGTGGCAATTTGAAATATTTTTTTAATGCTACAAAATTTCTAACTAACTTTTAGCCGTTGCTTTTGGCAAATATCTTGTACATACATAATTTAGCCGGAATAATTGTTTGCATACCTTAATTTATGAAGAACATTTGTTACAAGCGACCAAGCTGAGAAATGCATAATAAACGTTTGTAAATACTTGCTGCTTAAATAGTTGCTAACAACATTATCGAAATAAATTAAATTTCATATACATTATGCATTAAATAAAATTCTAAAGAATTTCAATAACACTGCGTTGTGCATTTTGTTGTTGTGCTACATTTGCGCCCATATGTACATAAATATGCATATGTGTGTGTTTAATGATATTTTCGGTAAATAGGCAGGTAACATAAGTAAGTTGGTAAGCATGTGTAAACCGCCATATTGCCAATTCATCATAGCCCGACTCTGTTTAATTTATATATGCACAAGTACATACATACATACATACATACATACATACATACATACATACATACATACATCCAAACAAGTGTAATGTAAGTACATATTGAAATTTGCTAATGGCGCACATTCCACCTGAAAATGGTGAAAGACGAAGATTAAATAATGACTGCAATTCAACAGAAATGTTGGCGTAGAATACCGACGCGATCCATATCGATATGCTATCGAGCTATTGTTGACTATTTCCACGTTAAGAACTCGAATGAGTTCTTCCGAGTAATTGGAGCTTTGAGGGATTAATTTGCCAGTAAATTTCATCATGGTTAACCTTGAATATGTTTAAGAATAAAAAAAAAAAATCAGTCCAACTATGACCAAACCACCTTATGGAACTTTCAACGCAAAGGAAGTATATTAGAGATCCATTGTTAGCATCATTATCCACTGTTGAATGCAAAATACCACTTAGAGTTAAATTCCGATTGGCGAATAATCCTCCTTGATTCCGATGAACCGTTCTTCCACATCGCATGCATGGATTAGTGCTACTTTTAAATTCATTTATAAATATGATTTGTTGTGTAAGTTCTACGTGGAAATTGTCTATTAAAAAGTTCGCAATAACAAGAACAAAAACACCAACAAGCAACCGACAAGCAACGACACTTCGATGCCAACAGCGACATTCGCCATTATCCTGGCATATCATTGCTCTGCTCTGTTCTACGCGCAGCTCTTCCGATAAAATGTTGGCAGGAATTCGAATTTGCTGTTCCTTGTTTTTAATCATTATTATTTCTGGTGTTGTTGCCGTTGCTGTTGCTGTTGCTGATGATTTTGTTGTTGTTGTTGTTGTTGTTGTTGTTGTTGCTGGATGTTATGTTCTTTGCAGCGCGCATCCTTTTGCTGTCATTTCTGTGGAATAAAATTCTTGCCGCGCACGGAATTTCAAGACTTTGTTAATGGAGCACAAAAGTTGTTGTCTTTCGTTGTCGTCAGTTAAAGGCATTTCCATTCTCCAGTAACACAGTCCATCCCCCCTTTCCGCTCTCGCCAACCCACGTTCTGCTGCATTCAGCTCTGCTTCGATATTTTCTTCTAGTATTGCTTCGCTTCGATGTTTTTTTGTTGTTGTTCTGTTTTATTTTGTTTTACTTCACTTTTTGCTTGTTTAATTAAAAAAGTTTGTTGATGGGAACAATTGATTTTATATCGGAAGACATTTCAACACGTACTTAATAATTTACTGCCATGCATAGCGCAGGGACGACGGGCAAAGGTTAAGTCCTTTAGTATGTTATAAATGGCATCGTCCATTAGGAATATTGGGCGGTTTAGAAATTAGATATTAATTAAGCAATATTAAATACCCAAATAAGCGCTGGCTATGATGACGAGGATGTTGCGCATTGACACTGTAAAGTGTATTTTGTGTGGAGCTTTTGCAGGGTATAAAAATGATCTCCTAATGTCGTTAAATTCGAAAAAGTTGTATTAATTTAAAAATATATGTATTTGAATAGTTTTATAAATCTAAGCTAAGATGTAGAAGAAGTCGGTTGTTATTAAAATTTCTTAATAGCTTCTCAAGAAAATGGAACCGCTGACAAAGAATTCTTTTTTATAATTACTGTTCCCGGGTATACTTTTGGTTTTCTAAAACAAACATTTAGTCTTATTCTTCTTTAGATGTGGCGTTCTTAAGATGACGCCCTATACCAAATGGAGTTGAGATAAAACAAGAACCAATACTAGCTTATTTCTAGAAAGTACATACATAAATAACATTTATGTTTTTGAAGAAGAAACATACAAGAAATTGACAACTTTCTTTCTGATCGATCAAATTTTTATTTCTGTGAAATAAAGAAGTTATTTCCTTGAAGAATTCACAAATTTGCAATAACAAATGTCCTTGCAAATCTAGATAATTATTCTCCCAAATACATAGAAACAAGAATTTAAATAATTCATATTAGATTCGCTAAAAAAACAAAAAAATGTCGAGAAAATAAAGTAAATATGTTAAGAGTTGGTTTAAGTTTAATCATACATACTACATCGTAAAAATCAATACCAATTGTGTAGGGTATTTGAGCTTCGGCGTTGCTTGCAAACAATTCTCTTATATGTTAAATAAAAATAATACTCCTCACAAATTATGTATTAAATACAAATACAACGGTTGAACAGCGTTTGCTGGCGAAATAGTAGAAAGTCACAATCGACAATTTCGAATCAAAAGTTTTCTCTGCGCAAATTACAACAATAATAAACCCTAAGAATGCTTAATAAATTTATTATGCTTACCAATTGCTGTAAATATTGAATTACAAATTCAATTTGGTAACCATGGGCGAAGTGTACTTATGGTGCTCCCCAAACTCGCAACGAAGAACAAGACAACAAGAAAACGAAGAAGAAGAAAAACAAAACAAAACGAAGAAGAAAAAAAAAATATCAAATTTCATAATATGAATTTTAATTGAATTTTAGCTTTAAGCATTTTTTTTTGCGATGCTATTTTGTAGCGTTGCTTTCAGAGCCAATTTGACGGATGCGAGTGTATAGTAGTGTGCGAGTGTCTTCGCTGCCAGTCGCGGGTGTTGACAGTCACCGGCGAGAAAAAAGATGCCGCCGCCGTCGCCGCCGATCAAGAGGCAAAGTCAATATTTTAAATTAAATAAGCGCAACGCAATTGACGGTTGGCCTGGATGAATGGATAAAAGGATGGTTGGTTGGATGGATGGATGGTTGGGTTGGCTAGAGATAAAACATCATCTGTGTAGTTCGGTGGAGGGTGAGTAGCATCTCACCCTATGAAATTTTGAAAAATGCCAATTTGTACCATTTGTTGGTTTCATTCGTGTTGTTGTCGTTGTTTTCGTTGTTGTTGCTGTTGCTCTTGTACCATGAAAAAAGAACACTAGACAAATACAGACTTGTAGGAACACGATTTCAAGAAAATCCAAAAGTGTTCTGAAGTAAATCGAATCGCACTTAAGCATTGAGTTGAGAAATTTTTTTTCGTTAAGTTCGTTTTATTCGTTTATGACGTTTGTCAGCTTTTCTATGAGTCGTCCCGTCCCGTTCCGTGCTGTGCCGTACCGCGAATGACATTTCGATTTATTTCAATACAATCAACGATTGATTTTCAAGAGGAAAGAAAGCCAAGCGCAAAAAGTAGACCAACAATAAATACGGCAGAAAATAAAGACAAGCATAATTGGACCTAAATAAATTAGATCCGGCAAAAAGCAGTTTTAATACAAATAATTCAATAGCAAAATGTTTTTTTAAGTTAATGAACAACGGATTCCAAAGGGTCATGACGCAGTTTGAACAATCTTCTTTGACACAAAAGTCAATGTAGCAATTAAACTAAAAATTTTATAAATCGAGTTTAGACTTAGACTTTAATATTCTATGGACTCTTTTGTTAATAAAATATTTAACTTTTCTGGTACTCTGTGTTTTTTTTTAAATTCAATTAAAATTGCTATTGCATTTAAAAGATTTTTCTTATATTTATGTTGACATCCTTGAAATAAAATGAAATGCAAATAATTAAAAAGTATGGATGGAATGAATTTCTTTCAGTTCAGCATATTTGAATATTAACATGCCTCCACATTAAAGGGGACATTTTTCTTTAAGGATTAAACAAAGTTAGTTTTTCTTTTATCGAACATGAAAGAGAAATCTAGAAATTATTCTGCATCGTTCTTTGATGTAGTATAGAAGGCGATTCAAAGTCAAAATTGATCAAAATATGGTTTCGAATGTTATTTCGAAAACAAAACTATAATTCCATCAATGTTTCGTTGAATAAACGCACATTTTAAAGTGATTCAGCTTAAACAAGAAAGAATCTTGAGTCCAAACAGCTTTGTATGAAAGTCGTTAATTTCGAATCGATGACTATGCACGCTTGTATACTTACTTGTATATAATGTACAATGTAAAATGCATTATTTTACCGAATTAATATGAATTATAAGTAGATACTTAATTTTGTGTTTGATGCACGCTTGATATACATACTCATACACATACTCACATTCTCACACTCTTACAAAATTATAAAATATGAGCAATAAGAAAGTTTGTTTCGGTTCCAACAGTTTTACCAGATCCTCCTCTTTTCTTCCTCTTCGGAGTTTGATGATGTATTGATGCCAGACAAGGCATTAATAATAGGCTTAAGTCGAAATTTGCTACTGGCGAAGATTTATTATGGTTGCGTGAAGACACACACACACACGCACACACATGCATGCACGCACACATTTCCACTTACTCATATTCATTCGCATATGTACGAATACGCATGTAAATGTGTAAGAACATCAAAGCGACAGTCAAGAAGCGTCAGTAGCGTAGCTAGAATTCACGTAGGGGGTTATCAAAATTCAATCAACCGAAAGTGAAAGTACATACAAAATCCAAGCATATTTCATCTTTACTAGCTTTTTACCTTTCATGTGGTGAGGTCACCATTGGATGATATCAAATATAATTGAAGTATTAAATTTACAAATCTTAGCTACGCCTATGACAGAAGTGGGATTGACGCGGTGCGATGAGGTGTTAAACCAACTGAAGAAGAAGAAATGTCATTGCAAAAACTTCACCGCTCGCTCTGTTTGGCTTGGCTTAACTCGACTGGCTTCGACTTTAAAACTGATTTTAATCTTATTGTTTGTATAGCACCGATCTCAGCCTTTGGCCAGAATAGCGTGGCATGGAATGGCACGGCCTGGCCTGGCGTGCAACGTGCCTCATTTGCGACTGCCAGAATTAATTTCGGGTTTATTTATTTTTCTCGAAAAAAAAAAATTCGTATCTCTTCCGGGTTTTCTGCTGGTTGTTGGCAGGATGCACTGAAGCGTGCCGATGTGTGTTGGGAGTGGTGATTGTTGTAAAATGTTTTTAAAGGTTTCATAAGTTGCTCACATGTTTTTCGCCTTCTTCCTGGTTTCTTTTGTGCTGCCACCCTATTCAGATGTGGATTTCGCCAGTTCCGGAGGTTCTATGCATTTTTAGGTTTCCTTTTAGGTTTAGCCTGACTCGATTCGTTTCGTTTCGCTTCAGATTGGTTTGGTTTTGTCTGGTCTGGTTCTTTCACTTTGATTGATTGCAATTTTCAATTAAGAAATGGAGGGTGTGCAAATTGATTCGGTAATTATTTTCGTTGTCAAACAAGAACGAGAACAATTTTTGACATCGCGTCGGGTTAAAACTTCAATTAGTCAGGTTAGTTTTGAGTTTTCAACACAAATATTAGTTAACAGTCTGTTGGATTTAGAAGGCCACTTAAGATTGATGTATGTAAATATGTCAGTTTGTAATTGGTTGAAAAAGTTTACGAATGTAGATGCATTAAGTAATAATAATTTATTAAGAAAATCAATGTATGACGTTGACCACTCAAATTTAATTTGAATGGTTTGAGTTTAAAGAAATCTACTTTGACTCTTAATCTTTAAAATATTACTCAGAATGTTTAAGCCAATTAAAGCATTTTATATAGACGCATTTAGGTACAAATCCTTACTGTCCAGAACTGAGAAATAAATTGAGCCCAAACGTCACTGCATGGAAGTTGGCTAATGCACCTTAAAATTACATTGAAACCATATGATAATGAAGTTATTTGCTATTCAAAGTATTTAAGAGGAGCAGTAGTCACTCTTCTTGATACGCGCCAGTACAAATTTTAGCGTCCAACTTTTCATCCACACAGAAAAAAAACTGATTTTTAGAAATAAAATTGTACACGCGCCGCTTCCATCTTTTCGACAGTTAGAAATTTTGTTACAGTCCCGGTTCCGTCCTTCCTTCCGCTGAGGCCTTGGGTCATAAAGCGTCAACTTTTTGCATTTGTGCAAATGCGCAGAGCAATGCCAGCGCTTCTGCCGAACAAACGAATGAACGAACGCAAAAATTTAAATGGCGTAAAAAGTTTCAGTTTTGGCGCTTTTAAAACCGGAAAATAAAATTCTTTATTGCGAAAGCGCGTGGAAGTCAAAACAACAACAGCAACAACAACAGCGAAAAGGTATCGTATAAAAAATTTCAAAAATTTAAAAACGTAATGTAAAAAATAAAAAAAAAAAAAATCAAACAAAAATATTTCACGAGGCAAAAAACGAAAACAGAAAAAATGAAAAACGTGAGAACCTCTGGTGAACGCAAAAAAAAAAAGGAAAAGTTGCCAAAGCGTTTTGCAGCGGCAACATTGTTTCAGCTTAAAGTTGGCGCGCGGGCATGTTTCACGGCCTCGGGGCGTGTGATATTAAAACCACTTTTCTACTTTGCGCTAACTAAAAAATAACATAAAAAAGAAGCGCAAGCGAAGCCAGCACGAAAAATATGTTTAGTACACGCTGCGGATGTATTTCCTACTTTAAAAGCAAATATTGTATAATATAAAAAAATCCAATGGAATAAAAGCAAAAGTTGCAAAATTATCAAGTTGAAAGTTGATTTTGTGCAGCAGCCAGCAGCCAGCCCTTACTTTGCTTTACATCCGCTTCCGGTGGATGTAAAGTGTCGCCGCATGTTGTAAGCATCTGACGGATGCAGATAATCAAATTATCATAAAAATATATCTCTAAGCTTTTATTCTCTTTGTTTCGACTTTCGAGAACAGTTTTCGGTGGCTACCAGTGTTGCCCTTTTTCGCTTTGTTGCTGTTGCAGGTTTTAAGCATTATTCATTTTGTTGGTTTTTTTCTCGCAATTTTCTTTTTTTTCTTGTGTTCTTTTTGTTGTTGTTGTATTTTCGGTCCTCATCTGTGCGTGCTGAAATTGTTAATAATTCAAATCAGCCGCCGTAGTCGCAGCTGTTCGCAATTGCCCGTAATTGAAATGGAATTCCGCGTGGCTTTTGTCAATAAACCGGAAGCGCATAAATTATTTAAATTTTGCGTGGTTTCACAGTCGACTTTGCCCTTTTTTGTTGTTGTTCGTTTTTTGGCATTTAGATTGCAAATAAATCGTTTGCTTGTGTATTTAATGAAAATCCGTATGTGAAACAAAAATAATTCATAAATGTATTCAAATAGAAATTGTTTTTTAATGTTTTTGTGGGCTCTCGAAATTTTACTTTGCTCTCATTTAACGACAGCTTTAGTTTCTTTTTTAAAGTTCAGCGTTTGAAATCTTTAAAAAAATATATATTTATTAATTGGGCTGGACTTTTTGTAAGCTGGGTGCTGATAAGTGGTAATTTAAAAATCTGAAATCTACAGTGGACCGATAGCCTCAGCAGCTAGCGTCCCTTATATGATTGAATCGAAATCTACCGTACTTTCAGACTATAGCTTCAAATCTGGGGATTGTTAAGATTTTTATTTTTTTTTTAAATACTTTGAAAATTATTCTTAATCTTCTTTATGCGATTCGATAAATTTGTATGTGATTTAAGTTGTCTCTCCTTATAAGACTGAACCAAAAAATGTTTAGAAATTTCAATAATTGTTTCTTTAACTATTATATAACTGTCATTTGAAACCAAATTTTAATAAAAGTCAACAACATTAAAATCAAAAATAAAAAAATTATAAAATATATATCTGAATCATATAATTGAATTGAAATGATGCGATTTAGGATGCAGTTTCTTTCTACTTTATTAAAATTTTGAATTAACAAAAAATAAATTTCCTAAATACCTCACACAAGTTGTATAAAATTAAGTCGACCTGTCTGTTAAGGACTTAGGCAAAAAGAGAAACTAAAAAGCACTTCCAGCATTTGAATTAGATTCCAGCTTTTTGTGTTAAATTTTAATTCAAAAATGAAAAAAAGATGAAAAAAAAGGAAAACGAAAGGTTCACCTGCAAAAAGCGTTCATTTACTGCAAAAGACATAAAACTAATTTGCAGTTAGAGGAGATACATACAAATCAACTACTACAACTACTACAGCAACAGCATAGTACTTCCGGCAAAATGGCCACCAGTTTAATTAACGCAAGTGAAATGCGCTTTCAAACGAAACATTTGCGAACGCGCAGCACAGAGCACAGCGAGTCAGCGAGCGAGCGTTCTGCAGTGACGAGCGAGCGTAACAAACAAAGATGAACAAGCACAGCGCATGCAATTTCCGTGAAACGAAATGCACTTTAGACAAAAACCGAAATAAGAACAAGAGGACTGCTTGCTAGATCGGAGTTAGCTGAAACAAAAAAAAATTCCACAAACACAAACGCAAAATTCGGTATCGCTGATGTTTTTGCCACTGAATGTTTAAATTTACCGTTTATGCTCTGCTCTTCTTCACATACCAACGACTTTTATTTATTACGTCTTCTGATTTGTATCTACTTAACTACAATTTGGGCAATAAGATTTTTAAGTGCATTTTTTGCATTTTAACTTTCTTTTATAAAAGAAAGATTTATGAAAGAGAAATTGTTTTGTTGCTTGACATCTTCGAGTTAGTGTATTAAATCTTGTATCATAAGATATAAGATTTGAATTGAAGATGATAAGATGGAAAAAATTAAATTCCTAATTTTAAATGTTTTTTTATTGTTTACCTCTTTGAAAATTTATTTTTCAAAATCAATCTTCAAAATAAGCCAGAACAATAAGGCGAGGTTAGTTCGCTCAATTTCCATTCTCAATTATACTTTCCTAACCGTATTATTCAACCTTGGGTATAAAGAAAGAACATATTGAGGATTTTTCACGAAATAGAGTTTTAGTTCGATTAATAAAATTTGGTGAACTTGTTTTTGTATTGCTGTTGGAAATCCAATTTAAGTTATTTACGCAAATGCAAAAATTATCCTAAAAATATCCAAAAGTTTAATTTTTATATTAAAGATTGTTCACTTTAATTCAATATTTTATCGATAGAATAGAATAGAATAATTTGTCGATATTCTTTATTAAGAAGTTAAAAGTTTGAACTGAATTTAAATAAACTATATTTTTTACCAGCTATACTTATAAGTATATAGGCCACATTTGTCTTGGCTATAGCGCTTGATTTTAGGAGCACGATGTAAACTTCATATATCTAAAATATTTTTTCATATTCCAATATTAAATGAACTTTCGTTCGTTGTAGCTGAAATAAGGAATCCTACACCACAATTTATTTCGGAAAATGTTTTTCTGACATTTAATTTATTCACTTGAAAGGTAGAAATGTTAACATTAAAATTAATAAGAATCCCTTGCCAACACAAACGTAAATATTTCCATTTGTCCGAATGAGTGCTTTAAAACCACAGAATTTAATACAAATTGTGGTGTAAAAATAGTTCCGGACACACCCACCTGGACATTATGCAGCTTCTAGCTGCCAGTCTGCCAGAATTTCAGGTCGGATTGGAAAGGAATGGGAGAGGGAGGGTGGGGGGTTTTAAAATTGCTTGGCATTTCAACACATTTAACATATTTTAAGCCTCAACATTTTATTACCAACACCAACATAAACACACAGACTCATGCATACAAAGTGTACCCTTATCAAAAGCACCCATACACAAACACACTTGCAAATGAGAAAAAAAATTATGAAATGAAAAAAAAAAAGAATAAATGTTTCAAAAATTCAGTCGTGCGTTACGAAACTGTTACGAAGATAAATATAAATTTCTAGAATAGAATAGTTCCACATGAGATAGTGTCATCCGCAACTGCACACAGCGCTACACTGGGTTAGTCCATGAGTTAGTGTCCGTATGCGTTAGTGCATGTGTGTACTGTTTAAAATTTGAATGTGGGTGTTTTGGTGCGGCCGCATATATAAGTTAGACTTGCTTTTATATTTGATTAAATTTTTGTTTTCGAATAAAACATTTTGGTTGGGCTATACATATATTTCAAAGGAATATTATGAACAGTCAGCAACTGCGTCTATCGTCCAACCTATCCAACCAGTTCATCTGGGCTATCCAGTCCATTCAATCCATTCATTACATCTAGTTTATCCAGTCCATCCAGCTGTGTCGTTATTTACGAATTTCTTCGCATTGTAGGTAGGCGTGGCAATTATGTAATCGCTTTAAACCTTCCGGAAAAATCAAAGTTTCACATAAAAATCCGTTCAGTGGTTTAGGCGAGATGCGGTCACTAACAAACAAATTAACACACATTGAATTATAATAGAAAACCAGTCTAATATGAATATTTAAGTATGTGAGTTTATGTGTTTAAAAACCATGTAATCTCACATTGTAAATTCAAGTCAAACACAAAAGGATTCAAAATTCACATTCACACACAGGAGTTTTAACGGTTGCTTCACCCCAACGCTAACCTTGTCTCCCGCCCCCCGGTTCCCCCAAACAGCCCCTGCCAACCGAAACAAAAGCGAAGCGAAATAAAAATTATAATCGGATGTGACAGGCGCTTCGCTTCGGCGCTTTTGCATGTGTGGGCAATTGCCACCGCAGCCGCCATAGTTTTATTTTTTATTTTTATATTTAAATTTTCGTTTCCGTTTCCGTTTGCGATTGCGATTAGAAACACGAATTTTCGACACAAATAAAAAAGGTTCAATATGCCAAAACGAAATGTAAAAAAGGACGTTATAAAAATGTCATTGAAATTCAAAAAGCGCTTTGCTTCTCTTCGCATGAAATTGATGCCAAATTGGAGATTTCGTTTTTATTTTTTATTTTTTTTATTTAGTGGGTCTTTTGTATCCTCACTGGCTCACTGGCGGAATAACGTATTTTATCGACCATCTGAGTGCTACGCGGAAAATTTTATACAATTGATATTGGAAGGTTTTTTTGGTGCTGCATGTCAAAGGCAAACCGTCCTTCATATTTTGTGGGTCAAGGTGGAATGTGATGATTACATTTTGTAGTTTGATTATTTTGTTTTACCTATTTCAAACCCAAATTTAGTCAATTTTTAAAAGAAGGCCAAACGGCAGTTTAAGAAAATTCAAACAAAGGGTTTATATGTATAAAAAATGCTAATGATAGTTGATCCTTAAACTATTTAGACATGCTACAAACACTTTACGACTATCCAACCTAATCAGGACTTATCGGCCTTCAATCAGTCTCTGTCTGATAATCAAAATTTTTATAAATTATTCAAAAATTATATATATATATATATATATATATATATATATATATATATATATATATATATATATATATATATATATATATATATATATATATATATATATATATATATATATATATATATATATATATATATATATATATATATATATAAATATATATATATATGTACATATATGTTTATTAATTTAATTTGCAAATTAGATTCGTTAATTTGACGTGCGAAATATCGAAATACTTCCACGCACTTCGCCATCTAGTTTCGATTATTATTGTTGGTGGATGGTCAGCAGCTTCAGTTGAGAGTTTTGTTGGCATCGGATATGTACATATAAAATGAATTAATACAGCTACTAGGTGCGTAGTCAGAAAATGCATTTGCGGGGGACTCATACAAAGAAATGTTGCTATTTTTTTTTAACTTTGAAGTAACTTTCTAATGTATATAATCATAAATAATTAAATAAATGAATAAATAAATAATTAATAAATCCATTTTTTTAAAGAAATTTGTTCATGACAAGTTGGTAATTTGAGAAGTTTTATCCAAATGCTGCGTCAAAGATCAATGCACCAACCACCAATCATCCTGCTACTGCTAGCTTGTACTATAAGCTTATTTAATTTGTTTATTAACAATTTTTTGGGTTCTGTTTTGGACTCTCTAAAAATTTGTTCTTTGATTTTCATTATCTTTTATTGACTTACTGATTTTTTTATTTAAAAAATTGACTTGTATTTTTTTGGGTTTTGAAATTCTATTCCACGAGTTTGACGGATTTTTTTGTGATTAGTTTTGCTTTACGAAACTTTTGCCAGTGTTGTTTTCTTAAAATTTTTTGTTTTTCGCGGTCTGAGCTTATAAACAATCCGAGGAATCTTCGGCATTCTCAAAACACCCGCTGAATACGTATAAATGCATCCAGTGAATACTTGTAAAAGTACAAGGACACACACTCGTGAAATTGAATTCCATTTTGTCGCAGTGTGTAGTTTTCGTTTAATGTGAAATTGTGTTGATACCTCCTTGCACATCATCTGGTTTCATGGAGGGTACACCATCAAGTATGCGTATCATTGGGGTTTTTGGTAAACGCAAATCTCTCCCACACACACACATATAAACATTCAAATCCAGATCGAAATGTGTGATTGTGTCAGTTTGTGAAATTCATCTACGCTTGTCCATCTAAATTTCATTTGCACGTATTTTCTACGAAATGCTCATCATCAGAATCATCACCGGCAGGCGGCAGCCGGAAAGCGGTAGGCAACACTAGCTTCACTGATTCACTGATTGAGAGTTACCCTGGCAACTGAACTTTTGTCTGTACGTACGCTTGTAATTGTGTACGTGTGTATGGAAATGTGTGGAAATGAGCGCAAATCAAAAAGGATAACACAATTTGCTAATTGCATTTAATGCACATTCACATCCGCAGTTATTCGTTCCTGCCCCATTCAACCTAACCTAACCCGCACCCCACCACACTTCACCCCACTAAGACCGATAAAATTAAAATTTAGGCATGTTGTGGGCCTGCCTGGCCCACGTCTGTCCCCCGTCCTCAGCTAACCATCGGTATCCGTTTGATGGATTGTATTTTCTGACCAGTGCCAATGGAAGCTGCAGTTGCTCTGCTTGAGACTTGTTGAGTAACTACAAATGAGATGTTCTGATTTGAAGAAGGACTTGTCCATTAATAAATTTGTTTTCAAAATAGACAGAAAAGGCAGAAATAGCTGAATACTAAGCGTTTTCAAAGTTCTTCTCGTTCGGTTATAAATTTATGTTTGTGAAATTGTTCATTGGACTTTAGGGTCTGAAGTTTCATCTCTTGTTGCAAGATTTCGTGTTGAAGAATAATTTCGTCGTATCGTTTTTTTGGGTACTTTCGCCATCATTCTCGAGTACATTCGGAAATGATGGTTTATTTAAATTTTCAGTCTAACTTTTGGAACATTTTAGAATATTTTGATATTTTTTAGAATGATTCCATGTACACATAATAAATAATATAATGTTATCATGTAGAAATTACAACAATATTAATAATAGTTTGCGATTTTTTAGAAATTTCTCAATGGCGTTCAGATAACAGGCAGAGTTATCGTTCTTTGCATCTGAACGACTCAGATCCTCTGAATGGTGTGCGGGCATTTCGAAAAATTAATTGGCCAAATCAAAGTGAAAAGCAGTTTACAGATTAAATGGCTGCAGCCGTCGTCCGTACGAGTATTGACTGGGCTAATATTGGTTTCCGTAATGCGGTTTGGACATTTTAAATTTGTCTAAATAAGCAAAGACAAGGAAATAAGCAGCCAAATCGAAGGCAATTACAGCTATTCAAAAATAAATGAAGCTTTTGCATTTCGTGAAATTATTTCTCTAAATTTAATGTATTCGAACTTTGACTAAACTTTAGTGCAAAGGAAATGCAAAATTTCTAAATTAACCTTTTGAATGTTGATGCTTAACACAACAACCAGCAGAAGAAAGTTTCGAACAGAACCAATAAACAAGTTCCTCGAATTAGTTTGCGATACATAAAAAGAAACATTCCTCCCAAAATATATTTCTATTAAAATTCGAATATCATTTTATTTTTCATTTATGTCGGTACACTGAGAAAACGGTTCACTTCTAATTAAAAAACAACAAAAACCTTTTATTTAGTTTTTTTCTTTTTTCGGATATACGAGTATTTGTTAAATCCAAATGTTAACAAGCAAATATTAACCTCAATTACCTCAAAGAAATGACCAAATGCCAGTTTTTACATATGCATTTAAAATTTCAGATGTCTAAAGTCAAATTCCATTAAGTCCAATTCAATATTTTATATGCAAATAAATTAAATTATCCTATAAGAATAAAATAAAAATCCACACGACATGTGAGACAAGTGATCGGTTATATATATAAAAGAGCTTTTCTTAAACTTATTTTTGGCTAACAAGTAAATCAGCTTTAAATAACAAGGGTAAAATATTTATCTGCCGTTACAAAATGATTGTTTGGCCATATTTAAACAAATTATTTGTTTGTCATAAACAAGTCTTGTTATCCCAAAGAATTTGTTTTCTCAGTGTAGTTCAATTATTTTTGTGTTGTGGTGTAGATTAAACTCAGCTAGTTTGTATTTCCTTTTCAAAGAGTATTTTCGATAAAGGAAATGTTCTTTGATACCAGTTGTTAGAGATCAAATATTATAGATTAATGCGAGCGTGTTTGCAAAAACAAAACATTGGGCTTAAACAATTCCAATCATTCAATTAAATTATTTAAAATGAAGCCTTGGTGTATTATACTTGAAACAATGACGAATCAAAGTCAAACAAGGCATTTAAGCATGTTTCCTCTAAATGCCAGCTCAATTATTTGCATTTCGATTTCTGGTATTTTAACAATAATTTAATTAAATTCAATGCATTTCAATCGCAATGCATTAATTTGTGCACATTAAGCTGAATTTCGGCATTACCTTTTGGCGATGTTTGGTTTGGTCGAGTGATTTGAGTTCGTTATGTGAATTAATTTCAGGCGCAAATACTTCAACAACAAAACAATGGAATATTATGTTAAACGCTTAAAAAATGTAGTAAATTAAATTTCAAGCGAAGAAAAAAAATGTTTTTGTTCAATAAAAATGTAATCATGCATGAATTAGTTAGGATATCAATAAACTCTTGTACCACCTGAAAAAAGTCGATTGTAGGCCGTGGCCTTAAGTGATATCAACATGATTATCATTTGAATGGCCGAAACGAAGTGCTGCATAAACTCTCCATTAATGAAATTAATTGCAACCGGAAACACAATTTCATTAAATAGATGACACTAAAAGGTGTCCCTCATTAAAGCATACACATACATAGATGCGGCCAGGCGATTTGGAAAATGTTTTCGCAGCAGTTTAGTGGATTTGGTTTATGTTAAGTGCTTCTTACCTAAGGATGAAATATTATAGTTGTTTAGTTTTATAGGACTTGCTTTTCTGTAAACTATGATTAAGTTCAAATTTTTAGTCGATTTTTTTGTCTGTCTCACAATTACTGACTTTAATCCGATATTAAATTTGTATATTGAATATTCAAAGAGAGTCTTTCCAAACAAAACAAAAACTTTCAAAATCTTATTCATTTCTTTTCTATCTTTAAACTTAATAAATTTTATGTTTTCTTAACAAAGCTTAAAAATCCGAATGTTAATTATTATCGATCAGAGTTTCCGTGGTTTTAGAATGGCTCTCATGTGAATAAAGCGCATTCCAATTGCTCTGCATTCTGGCGTTCGTTTGCCGGGTTTTCTGTACGTTTTTGTAAAAGTTGCTCATGCTGCTGTTGTTGCTTTTTCAAGAAGAATAATCGGATGTGACTTCTGTGTGTGTGTGTTTGTGTGTGTGCAGAAATAAATCGTGTTAAAAGGCCAACTTGGCTTAACGACATTGTTGCTTATCCACTGGGATAAGCACTGCCAGAAGCAGCAGGAGCAAAAACTACAATACCAACTACAACGAAACACACACACACATGCACATACACAGCCAACTCATATACAGCAAACCAAATGAATTCCTCTTGGTTTAAGTTGGACCGACGAACAGAGAAAAACAACAAGAACAAGCACATCGCTGTCACAGGCAGCTGCTTCTCTCGCTGGACACTCGTCGAGAGAATACAAACCCGTTCTAAGTACGGAAATCTGCCGAGCTTCTAAAAGTGTGTGTTGGAATTTTTAATTCGAATAACGATAACCATTTCAACCGTGTGAATAACGATTTAATGGTTAACCGGTTTCTGCCGGAGGGGTGCAACTGTAATAGTTTTTAACGGTCATGGGACCCTTTTAATCATACCAAATATAACTAAATAAATATTTTGAGATAACAACTTTTGCTGATTTCAAAAAAATTCATTTTCTTGTTAGGTAAACTCTTTTATTTTTAACTTTATTAAAATTAAAAGCTTTTACACAAAAACTTTAGCTGGAAATTTTTACATATTTTAAATTCTATATTCGAAACTACTCTCCAAAGTATGATCGAATATCCAAAAACCATAATAAATGGATTCCGATTTCTTCCATACGAATTTTTTATTGTTGATGCTAAAGATGGATTAGATATGAAACAAAGCGGGAGCAAGCTAAGCATCTGCCAGCGATACGCATAAGAAATGAGCATCTTGACCAAGTGGCAGCGACAGTCGTCCTTCTGTTCTTTTAGAGTATGCGTTTGCTTAGTGGACAGACGAATTTCTATTTTTTTTTGTTCGACTTTTATTTATGCGCATCCTGCGGATTTGCAATTCAATAAGTTCGTTTTGGCATTTTGCGTTGGAAGAAACCCTAAAAATGCAGAAGCAACCGAAGGATACATTTATCATTCATTTGCTAGAAATATATTTGTTAAATTTATTTACTTTTATTTAACAAAAAGCTAAAAGATTTATTTTAAGTAGGACTTCTTGTCGTTGTATTCGTTTGCATTTGGAAGCCTACTGTGTGTAAGAGTGTTGGGCAATATCAAGATTGTGAGCGTATTAATGCCATTTAACACTTGACAAACTTTCTACTTATGTATGTACCTTTTTTTTAAGATTGTTAATATATTTGAAATATTTATTTTAATTTCGGAATTTATTTTGATGTCCCTTTAACGTAAATTATACTATAATAATAAATAATTATTTAGTTTAAAATGTCATTTCGACAAAATGTTATATTTAAAAAAGGAACTCAAATATATTCTTTATTCAAATTTGGGAATAAAAAATCTTGTCATAGCTCTGGCGAGTTCGTTGAATACATTATCAAAGGTGTTAATTGAATATTTTATAATTTTAGTAATAATTTTAGTATATGCATTAAAAGTTCGTTATACAGTTTAAAGGAATTTCTAACATTATCAAATGTATTTATTTTAAAGAGTTACTCAATACATACAACACAATACATACGACATGTTCAAACAACAAAACAAACTTTACCTAATGTTAAATGAACCATTAATTTGCCAATAAAACCAGCAGAAAAGCCATTTAACATAATCTTATTCGAGATAAGTACATATATGTGTGTATATAAGTATATGTATGCACCTTCAAACAAACTTTTTTTATTGCATTTTATTGTGATGGCTATTAGAAATGTTGTTATTGCTGTTGTTGGTCAAAATAGGATTCTGCTTATCGCTAATTTCAAGCAATGTATTTTAAATCATGAAATATGTACATATATTAATCCAATGAGTGTGAGTGTGTGTGTGTGTGTGTGTGTTGGTACTTAAAATAGATAAACAACAGTTTCATGTGTCTGTATTGAGAATATGGTATATAAAGCAATCTTTAGTGATGCGATGACGCTGATGATGTTGTTGTTGTTGCTGTTGTTGACATCAGCGCTTGCTAGGCGGGTATATTGCGTAAGTCACATTCACATTCGCAGGATACTTAACATAGGCAGGAAGCGTACGTGCACATTTGACCCACTTATCAAATTAAGTGTAAAAACCTCTTAAGCAGAAATGTGCGACGAAATACAAACACACATGAACACACACACACACTCACACACGTACACGAACACAAACACACACATAAGAGTAACATACGCACAACCACCGGCGCAAAAAGGGAAATAAAAGGTTTTGCAATAAGGCCGACCGACGACGTCGTCTCTCCTGCCGCCGCTGCCTCCATCATTCGTTTTGGCATTAACGGCCTTTTTTTGTATTTGCTACCCATACACTCACGACTTTTTCCACTGCCAACAATAAAACATTATAACGTCGTTATCGCTTTGACGCCACCAGAACCAAACAGAATTTTCCAGTTTTCATTTCGTTTTATTTTTAAGGACTCTGCGTATTGTCCTGGGTTTTTTTTTGTTTTTTGCGTGACTGGGTTGAGGTGAGGCAGACGTCAGTGTTGTGTTCAAATGATAAGTAACTGATTTTATCATTTAAAAATAATAATATTTAAAATCGTTGGCCTTACCGGCTGGTACACTTCTTGCTGTCCAGGATTATTGTTTATTTAACGATTGAGTAAAAAATTTGAACTCAATATCTCTAATAATTTTTGTTCCATATGAAATAATGACAGACAGGGAGACAGACAGACAGACAAAACTAATCGGACAAAACTAATCAGTTTTCGTTTTTGATCAGCCGAAAAGCTCCACTTATAATTTAGCTGATGCTATTGCAGTCATTCTAGATATCTAGATACTTTATCAAATCTGGCGGCAGTGTTGTGTCATGAAGGAAGTTTGTCCCTTACATCCGCGTATGTTTGTGTGTTTGATTGTTGTTTTTTTTTTAAGTGTGAATTTGTGTTGTGCGAGCGTGTAAAGTTATGGGATAGCTTGATTTATATACAACGCCTCCACTTTTCACTTAAACCACCTGCCCACCTCTATCGCCTGAGCACAGAGCAATTTTGATTTCGGTTTCATCTTCTTGCAATTCGTTTAAACATTTTTCTTCGAGCAGCATTTCACCTCGGGTTGTTTGTCTTCCATTTAGGTTGTTGTTGGTTGTTGTTTGATGGTGGCGGTCGGAGTTGGCTAAGGACACTGCGGACATTTCTGCCGTAACCGCATCACGTGTGGTTAATTCAACCACAGACGACATTTGTATTGTTTCACATATAGAAAAACCACATACATACCTACGTACAGTATATACACATTCAAACTATACATTGCGCTAACGCGTTGAGATATGTGATTTTTTTTCCAACGACTTTGTTTTTATTTCGATTGTTTGCAGATCACAGGATTAGAAAAACATTCTGGAGTCCATGCTAAGTGGAATTTTATTGCTTGGCAACGTAAATGCCATCATAGCCACTTGCCACCATATGGTTAGGTATTGTTGGTAGGTCGGTAGGTAGGAAGGCAGAGAGATAAGTTGGTTGTGGAAATATATTCCTCCGGATAGGAAATCACAAATGTACATAAATATAAAGACAGCAGCGAGGAAAGCCACTTAAGTCTCGAAGGACAGACGCACTTAAATTGCAAATGTTGATGCGCATTTTTGCGGGGACATTATGGGGCAGAGTTCTAGATTTCATTTCAAGTTAATTGCATGTGATATTGTATCGAGACTAAATTAAATAGATTAAATATAGTAAGTAAAGGAAAAGGTTGTTCCTTCGGAGCATTTAACGCTCTAATATCCTATTCCACTTCTCCCAATAGTTTTCTTATTTATTTAAATTCCGATTGTACAGGAAAACCAAAACTTATTAATAACTTTAAATATAGAATAAAAGTGCAACTTGAAATTCCCTTTAAAGTTGTTAAACATCAACTCGATTATACACTGAAAATATCAGCGTGTAATGTTTGTGTATGTGAAAACGCATACATATAGAAACATATGTAGACAGGCTAACCGCCGACACAGGAAACCATATTAAAATTACTCCAGGGCTAATGACACTCCAGGCATTTTAAGGGCGCTGCGATGCGATGTGATGCGATGCGAACTTGCCTTGTTTGCAGATTGCGATAAGCGCTTAGTGGCAGCGGCGAAGGCGAAAGCGATGGCGATGGCTTAGGACGAGGTTCTGCGCAAATCCTAAATATTAACTGACGCGTGCTGGTGTGGGTGTGAAATAACGGCAAGCATATGTGTTGGTGCCGGCTTTTATTAATTAGATACCGCAGAGTTCAAACCGAATGATGCTTATCCCATGTGCCAGTGCGCGTCTGGATACCTAACTAAATCCTTAAACGACCTGCTAAAGACCTTTAAAGACCACTTTAAATTTATACCACATGCATTCAGTCGGGCGTAGTCTGTCTGCTTTGACATTTCGTAGAAAGGCGTACAGGCGTCCAGGAGAAGGTACACTTTGTTTGTTCTACTTTCGAATTTCAATCAAAGTGCCTTTACGGTCTCTGCGGTTACGTGTTCTCTGTTGTTCCAGGATAATTGAGTTCTTGCGAAGAGCAAAAATCAATTCGGATGTCGCGTTTGTTTTTTTTTTTTTGTTCCTGTTTTGCCCCGCCTACATTCGAGCTTTTTGTACCGTGATTGTGCCCAGTTGTAGAGCGCTCATTAAGAGTCGCAGCACCATTGCGGATATTTTGCTTCTGCAGCTGACTTTACTAGCGATTCAATTGTCGGCACCACAATTCGCCGGATGAAACTTACAAGCGCCGTGTTCTGTTAAGCGGATCCTTTGTGCTGCTTTTTTGTTTGCCATTTTGGCGAAATCCATGCTAGGCTGCGTCCGGTTGCGGCGACGGCGAACAAAGTGCGTAGCGCAGGTTTCCTTCCTTGTACATTCAGGACCGTGTGACCGGCAGAAATCCGGTAGTTGTTTAACAAGGCTCGCAGCTTAAGCTATGGCCGGAGTAAAGTTGAGGATTTCGTAATTTTGTTATGTTTCTTTCCTCTAGAACTGTGTGTGTGTCATGGTTAGGCAATTATTTATGATTTATTTCGAATAACGACTAAACTTAAATATCGAAGTGGATTAAACGATATCGGTGATATATTGGATTTCTATAAAAATGTTAGTAGATCCAATCCAGTTCTTCTTCCAATGTCTATTGTTTATTGATATTAAACAAAACGATTTAGTCAGTGGGTAATCGGTTATCTATATTAGAAATCGAATAGGCAAGTAAATATTGTCAACCGTACTGACGTGTACATATTGGCCCTCGCTTTTATGTGTGCGTTACCTGGAGCTAATGTGGACATGGCACTGATTTGGTTCATCATTTATGCGTATTCGAATATGTTGGAACATTTGTAACGCTTCGATTCGTTTCATTTTGTTATGTGTGTGTGTGTGAGTGTGCGAGTGTGTATGTTGGTATTTTCGCGAAACACTGACTGACTGCATGATCAAAATGCGTTTTTATTGAATCATCCCCACGTTTATTTAATGAGATTTTCATCCGGTGATGGCTCTAGCTGACGTACGTTCTGGGCTGGCTATATTCGTGTACCTTAGTGGCACCATCACTTGTTGTCAAGTGTAAATTGCTTTTGGCCATTGCAATGGTTTAATGCAAGCAAACATCATTTTAAGAGCCCCCAAGCTGTTCACCATTTAATGCTGCCTCTTACTGTTTGCGCTACACCTTACGTTACCTTAACTTTTCGGAGTCGCTTAAATACCCTCGAAGTAAGTTTATGGCGCAAGTGTCACTTTAATGAGTTGGCTTTTGTTAATAACCACACTTCGAAGTTGACCATTAAATTAAAAACAATGTGCGGGTGTGAGGGGGTGATGGGGTGAGAGGGTGTTTAATGTCCATGAAATACCGTATCGAGAAAAGGCACGTATTGCGAATTTTTAATGTGGTCGATAGTGTAAAATAGCAGCTATTTAAAATAACTGCACACGTTAAACCGTTGACTGTCTTAATATACAAGTTTGTCTCTTAAGCGGTTTAAAGTGTAAATTGGTAATAAATATATTTTTAAGAACTTTTGCAAAATATACTTATGAGTTATGAGTTATGAAACACCTGGCTATCTGGAGCATAATGTATGAAAGAATAAAGTCATTCGATAAGGCACTGGTTGAACCTTCCTTCTCATACTTGATCAGGGAGGAGTTTCAAGAAACCAATAGGACCAATTTTCTAAAGAATGCCTTGTCGTTCTACTATAAGTGTAGATACACTGAGGAAAATGTTTTTATTTTTATTAGAAATTAAAATATATTTTTTTTGTTGTTTTTTTATTTTTTATTTGTTCGTCATATCCAACGGATAGAAAGGCGTGGCAGCTCCTGGCTATGGTGTGTTTTAATATGCTATTAATAAAATAAAGATGATGAGTATGATATTAGCTCGTTTGGTAAAATATCATTGAACCTACGTAATCGCCTAACCGAGGAGCTTGTTTACATGACATACGAATCTGGTGACCGAACAGTAGCGCTCCTGAATGCTCTCATAGTTTTTATTATTTTTCCAAACTTAATGATAAAAATTTAACATAAAAATATGTCAGCCATGGTTATGTTGCTTCAGCCCTAGTTTAGTCACCGAAAATGTTGGTCGCTCTGTTTTAAAAATGATGTGGTTCATAAGTTGGTCTCAACGCTGATGAAAATTTAATACACACCGTCGTGCCGCAATGTTTTAAACTAAATTTAACTAATATTAAAAAATTGCTCACATTTTGATTAGGTTTTTCTTTTTTCTTGTTTTTTGTTGTTGTTGTTGTTGTTGTTGTTATGAAACGTTTGCCGTGTGCGCGTTCGCTTGAGCTACGGGCACGTTGCGCCGCGTTATTACGTGATCATCCGCTGGGATTGCACGTAATGCGCCATGTACAAGTATCGCAACGCTCAACGTTCAACGCGACTTGGTGGCATCAGCGTCAAAACAAAGACGTTTCGCCTTATGCGAAAAATAACTCCATTAGAAGAATTCCACAAAGACATGGACGCGCACATGCAAAGCGACAACGACATCGACACAAATATACATGCCAACACACAGAACAACACCAACACACAGACATGTAATGTCGCCGCTTGTTTAGCTTCATTTAGGGAAATGTCACACGCGCGGTAAACCACGCAGCGAGAAATGTCGCGCAGACAGAAGCCAACGACAACGATGCAAAAGAATACAGGAAAAGAAGTAAGGCGACGCACAGTACTTTAATATGATACAAAAAATTGTCAAATAAATATGTTTATATTTCTTAAGGCCAATTTGAATGACATGATGTATTATATATGCATTGAAGGATGCTTTCGCTATTTGATCATCGGGCCCTAATCCAATTTCCTTTTAATCGATAAGACGAAGATTATCCTTTTGAATCGAAAATACTTGTTAACTTTTAACAAAGTGAATACTTTGCGCTTTTGATATAACCACGACAGCATCAGACGCCAAAAACCAGCGCGACAAGAAGACAACCGAAGTCAGACCAAACCAAACCAAGCCTTGCTGTTTCAAGGCGACAACTCAATCGCATTCGCATGCAAATTGCGCTCCCGCAGGATGTGCAGACAAGCTTCGAGAAGAATAAGAAAAATAAGAAAAATAAAATTAAGATAAAGCAGAGCTTCTGCCCTTTTCGAGAATGTTTGTTGCGTTTCGCTTTTAAATGCGCTGGGTGCGCTGGGCGTGCACTTCTCCCATGTGAGCCTCAGTTCTGTTATAAGTGCGCGTTTATAAGAATGTTTCACATTATCCAGTGTCCTCCCTAGCATTGTCCCACCCACCACCCACCCACTTAGCGTCTTAATAAACGCGGTTTACGCGCATTTAAAGCAAGATTTTACTTTTGCTGCTGTTGCTTAAGCAAAGTTGCTTCATCTGCGCGCGCTCCCAAAAACAAATGTCTAAATCGTTGGGCGCCAAGAAGTATGCCACATCTGTGTGTGGTTTGCTGCGTTTCGGTTTCACTCCGACATCTTCCAAAAATTAAAGTATGAATAAAATTTATAAGTTCATTCGATTTTATGCCATTGTTAAGTTTAATCGCTTATATAAATTTCAAAGCTTTTCCATTTAGCGAAAATAAGTTTGGATGTTGCAATGATGAGCGTTCTGAAGGGCATTGGGGATATAAGACGTTAATAATTTAACAAACTAAATGGTTAATAATATTTCTAAATGTCATGGAAATATTTTCTAAACTAAGAAAATGTCAAATCGGTTTAGAAAAATCTTAAATCGATTCGTAAAAAGTAACGCAAATATTGTAGTTTTATTTAATGGTTTGTTATAGCATAAACAAGAGGAACACTTAATAAAAAAAAGAGAATTGTTCTATTTTGGCATCTGCATCCATTAACTTTGAATGCGTATTAAAAGCAGTTGCTGCCCTAGCCCCGGCTGACGAGTTACAATTCCAGCAGTGGTCCGTCGAACCGTCTGTCTGGCCTTTGCTCTGCTTTTTCATGCGCTGTCGGTTCATTCATTTGCAGCGGCAGCGTTGCTCGCGTTACTTTTGTCTTCGCCGAACAATTTTCCTTTGCCATTTAGTTTTGGATTATTTGTCTATCATCCTTTCTTGAAAATCCTTTTTTAATTTTATTATCCTTGCTGGGGCGTAGTTTTCGTATTCGGTGTTCGTTGTTGTTGTTTTTGTAATTGTTATTGCCAACAGCTGTTTGACAGCGCGCCACGTGGCACCAGCGTAGTCGAAAGTGGCGAAGGGCTACTTACGGCAAAGAACGCCTAAAAGTTGCGCTGTCGAAAATATCTGCTTATGGAACGAAACTTAACCGTTTGAGCATAATACCCCACTCAAATTTCAGCATCCCAAACCTCTTCGAATCCACGCTAAATATCCTTTCGGTTGGTACTTTCTTGCAAGCTTCCAGATACTTTGAAACGGCAAACTAAATTTCAAAAAAGAAAAAAAAAAAAATGGTGCTGATGTGCTGCATTTAATTTTTGGACTTGAAACGATGTTGTTAGCGCAAAATGCCCGAAGGTCACACCTCTTGCACTAATTGCGCTTTGATGTTGTCTTTTACACATACACCCATGCGAAAAATCGAGAAATACTGTTAAACGGATAAAACATAAATTCGAAAGTGAAGTTTTGTTTTAGAACGCACCCGAAGGATGTCTTGCGTTTGGTCATCTGCTTGTGACGTCCATAAGTCATCAAGTAGTGAACATAATTTTTTTTTATTTATATAAAAAAATTAATACATTTTTGATAAAATTTTGTTTATTTTTAAGTATACATTTGTATATAAATGTATTTAAATGTTAGTTATGTTTTTTAAATTCAACAATTCAACTTAACTTTTTCGTTTGGCTTTGTGCAGGGTTCTTATTCGAATTCGACCCGCAGCAAAGTAAGTTTTTGGAAAAACGGAGCGTTACGCTAAGACGGACCGTGCCGAGCACATCTTGACTCTTAACTATGCACTCATACTCCTCTCATTTCCTCTTCCTCTTCTTCTTTTCTTTTCGTTTTTGTTGGCATAAAATAATAATATCGCCCTTTTAGTGTGGAGCTCTCGCGCGCGCTCGTCTTACGTTTTGGCCCAATTCACTGGCCAATTCAATTAGCTGCGCTGTTAAAAAGCTTTTAAACGGAGCGAGCAAGAAGAGCGCAGCGTGTTAATTGGAAATTATAGCGGTACTCTCCTTTGTCTGTCTGTCTGCCTGTGAATTTGTGTTGGTGCGGAAGTGTCACTGTCTGTGTTTGAATTTGTGTCGACATATGTATGTGTGTGTGTATGTGTTTTTATGCTATGGAAATAGCAAATGCAACTGTATTTGTAAATATGTATATATGAACCAACTTAAATTGCCAAAGAAGCAGAAGTAAACGCTCCTAAACGAAATTTGTGCCACTGCAATTAGTCAAAAAAAAAAAAATTATAATATTAATTCATTTTTTGTTTTTATTTTCGGAAAATTGTAATTAGGAGAAGTTTGTGCTGCGAAAATGTACTTCAACCAATTCCGAACTAGGTCAGCATTAATTACGTAAATTTTCACAAAAGCGTGTCAATTTTGACATCTAGCCGAGAATATTAAAATGAAACAAGCTTCGTTCGTTGTCTGCAGATTTATCCAGATATTTTAGACAGAAACAAAAGATTTTCACACTTCTCAATTTAAAGTTTATATCAGATAAAGTTTATATTAACTCGTATTTTAATATTGCTATTGATCAGTAGGTGTCGCTCGCACCAAAATTAAAAGCATCCGTCCATAAACATCCATCTTTACATATACAGACATTAACAGAGCGCTGAGAATTTTTGTGTATTTGAGAAGTTACAAAAGAGAGGATCAGCTGAGTAAAGAAAAAAAAAACAGCTACAATGGCCTTGATCTTGAAATATAGGAACAAATTTCAATGACCTAAAAAGTCTGTACTTCAAACTAAAAAAATAAAAAATTTATGAAAGAGAGAGAGAGAGAGAGAGAGAGAGTTTTGGGATAATTGCCGTTTTTGCTTGTTAAGGAATTGGCGCTTAGATTTTTGGACAGCCAAATTCATTCAGTGAAATTAATATAAAAAAATGGAGAAAAAATGGAACTTTTTATAAAATTTAAATAAAAACAACAAACAAAAATTGGAAATTAGTGAAATAAATATGCAAATTAAGTGTAAAGTGATAAATTAAAGTTGATATGAATGAAATTTGAATAAAGGAGAAAAAGAGAAGTCGGATAATCAAAAAAAGGGAAATTTATGTAAAACAAAAGAAAACACATTAAGAAAAATAAGTTAAACAAAGAAAATTAAATTCTAAGTGAAGAAAGAAAAATATAAGAAAATAAAATAAAAGTTAAAAAATAAGGAGAAATTAAAAAAAAATGTATTCCTTTTGAGAGCATGAAGTGAACCCCATCTCTCTTTAGCACTGGAGAACCGATGCTGGCGCCAACAATACGAATCCAGAGCGGTGAGTAAAAATAATTCTCTCAATATCGGGGCCGTAAAAACTAACAAAAAAGAGTGCGGAGGGATGTGCAAAACAAAACAGAATCTAAACGTAAAATATTATATAAATAAGTAGATAAAAAACAGGATAAAAAGTAGAACTATCTAGAATTTTGTTAAGCTTTGATATGGCTTGCATTCTTTAATACGCTTTTGGCTGTTTACTTTTTTCGTGGAATGTCAATGTTTATATATTAATTTTGATATCTTTGATATTATTAAAGATATCGTCAATTCATTACAATTATGATAATATTAGATTACACCATTACTTAAATGAAATACATATTGTTATGTATTGTTATTGATGTATTTACTACAAAGAAAACAACAATTGCTTGTTGTTAAAAAAAAACATTTTCCTCTTTCGTTGTACTTTTGCATTGGATTGCCTTAAATGGTAAAATAACCTTTCAGCATCATCGACTTCTTTGCATGCAAACTTGGTCGTAGTTTTTTTTTGTTGTTTGTTTTTATTTTGCAACGTTTTATTTTTGTTGTTATACAAGTTTATTTTTTTACTGGCTTTGGCGGAACGAAGCTTTTTTTGTCTTTTTGTCGGCGGTCGCTCGCTCGAATTTTAATTTATTTTACCGCAAAAAAAGGATTATTTGCAAAGGCAGCCGTCAGGACGAGGCAAACATCAGCTGTCAGCGAAAGGCTTTCAATTTTAACATATGCCGCCGTCGTCGCCCCGTATGCCTTTGTGTGTCAATGCGGCGCACAGCAGCCAGCAACAAAAACAACACCAACATCAGCAGCAGCAGCAGCAGCTGAAACACATTTTTTGATCCTCACGCTGCAGCCTTTGATGAAAGCATTTCAGTGTAACTTTTTTTGTTCTTTTTTGTTTCGAGAAAAATTTAATCAAATTAAAAAAAATAAAAAAAAATTGAAGTTAAGCCAAAATTAACTTGAAATATTTACTTTAACAGGCAGATAACAAATTTTAATAATGCAATTTAAATGCCAAGAGGAAAGAAAGAAAAGTAAAAAACTTATATTTTACAGCAAATTAAATAAATGGTGAGCGGGCGGCGCACTGGAAGATTTTTAAAAGCCGCTTAATTTATGAAACGGAAACTTTTCGAAACAAGTTTACATAAAACATAAATAAAGCTTTGTCAGCCAGATTTATGTTGTGTTCCCGCTGACCCCTTCTGCAAATGCCACCGCAGCCGCGACGTCGTTCGCTCGCACTTTCTTAGGCGTGTCCGCCGTCTGCGAAGATGCGCCTCGGCACGCCGCACCTCATGCGCCTCACGCATTTACGCTCACGTTTCGTGTGAGTTTTTGGAAGTTTGTTGAAGCGCGAAATTGCAAATTACTTTTGATTTTCATTTCGCTTCGTTGGCGGAAATGGTTCTCGTCGTTCTCGGCTTGTTTTCCCCTAACTACGATTGTTTCCCTTCATTCTTGTGTTTCCTTTCTCTACTTTTTCTGGGTTTCTTTTGTAGAGGTGTCTTGACATTCATGTTTATTGAGGGTCCTTTTGTTAGACAAAAGCGGCGCCCGTCATTGTGTGTCGCAAGTTTTGTCATTCAAATTTATTAAAGGGAACATTTAAAGCGCGACAACTTTCTTGAGCACGCGAATTAAACAATTTCCTCCAATTTGGATATTAAAAGTTGTTTGTCAAGTTTGTTAAATTTAAAATTGATTATAAATTTCATTAATTAAAGTGTACATAATTTTAAATTCCCGTTGGAAACTAACGCTATAAAAGTTAGCTTTCACGAGGGTAATTATGTTCATACTTAGTGTACATTTTGTTTAAGTTCCAATTTGACATAATGCAGTGGTAATTTAACATGAATTGTAATGTTATTTTAAGCAACTTCAAAAATTTTGCATTCAAAAATTGAATATGATACACCATCAATACAAAATTGTCTAAGGGAACATGTTATTAAAGATGTTGTGAAGAAGTGTAAAATTTACATTCGATCCTTTTGATCCAACATTTTCATTTGTTAAATATTGTTAGAGTATGTTCAAATTATTATCTAGCAACTGAATAAAATAATTAACGTTAAAGATATAACCTGTGGTCAAGTTGAAAAATATGTACTAGACATGTTAATTTTACATAATTTTGTTTACAAATGATATATAAATATATATATATATATATATATATATATATATATATATATATATATATATATATATATATATATATATATATATATATATATATATATATATATATATATATATATATATATGTAAAAAGAAGCTCTGCACTTTCTAAATTTGGTTTTATTCCTCTCAGTATATTTTGATGAGGGACCTTAGCAGTACGAAAGTGTGTCATAGATAAATATTTCATTAGAGACATATTTTCTTTATTAAAATACAAATACAAAAATTTAAAAAAAAACTTGTTAAAGTTTTCAGAAAATTAAAAACTTTGCAAACAAACATCGACCGTGTGCGTAGTTTTAGAATAAAGAATTGTTCCATCCAGTTTCTGTCGAACTAATGCGCAAATAATGCAGCTTAGCTTGCAGAAATGAATCCATTTAAACATTTTAAAAAAGTTAAGTTTGTGGCTTTTGAAATTTTACCGCTTATGCCAATTAAGCCAGAAGCTGCACAATTGCGGGTGTGTGTGTGTGTGTATGTGTGTGTGCCTGTGTGCGTGTACGTGTTTGCGGAGTAAACAAAACACAACAGAATGCGAATGCGAATGCAGAATTACCACTACCAACAGCCTTCGACTTCCGCCGCAGCATACAAATTTATATTTTTCATTGTTTGAGCAAATGAACGAACGAACGAACAAACGCACGAAAAGCGCCTAGAAATATGCTCTAATTTGTGCATGTATGCGAATGTGTTTTGAGTTTGTGTGTGTGTGTGTGTGTGTGTGTAAGTGTAATTGTTCTTGTGTATGTTAGTAAGTAAACATAATGGATTCCTCTTATTACCGCGGCAACTTTTGCCGCGCATGATTCTGAAATACAGAAAACAATAAAAGCATCCAACCGCTCCTTCCTGTCGCTACTTTTGCCCTCAGCTACAAAACAATGCAGCATTGCAAAACATTTCGTGTGCGCTCATTGCATAATTGCGCCAGAGTTAACATTTTTGTACGAGTGTGTACCAATATGAATTAGACTGTTTCAGTTTTACCGCCTACGAAACTTCATTAGGGCCACCTTCTTATGATATGGAGCCGTACAATCTTTGGCAACTTTATCATTTAGTGGATGCGGAAGACCTACATTTCTTCTGTATACAAATCTTTTTAATTTCGTTTTTGCTTGACATGACACTAAAAACAATGCCTTCTCCTTCTTCTTCAAAGGGCTTTTAAAAGGTATTCAAAGGAAGAAGTCCTCTTTATGAAAGCAGCAGACCTTTCACTTCCGTTTTTTCTTCTTCTATTTCTTCTTTATTTAATTATAGAAAGTCATTCAAAAGGACTTCAAGAACATACATTTTTGAGGAAAGTCTATTGGAATAGGATGTTTTAGAAGGGCTTCCCAAATTTCCCACTGGGAATGTTTTTATAGATAAGTAAAATTTCAGCAAAATCTTTAAAATTAGTTTCAAAACATTTGAGAATGTTTTTGGTAATCTTGAATTTTTCCATGTGGGCCAGTCTAATGTATGTATGTATTTTTACGATATTATTTGCAGTTGGATTATTAGACTTGTGATAATTATAAGTAAGAATAATGTGATTTTTCATTAAAACTAGAAGTTTTTAATAGACAAATAAAAATTAAAAAAGTTTTAATGCAAGCAAGTTGAAGTGAAATTAAAAATATTACAACCAAGTTGGCAAGTTTTACTTTCTTTTAATATGTCTGATAGGAAATTTTTTCTAAGGTAATAATCAATGAAATCAAAGTTAATGAAAAAGAAAAAGTTGAAATAATATACGAGTATATATTTAAATTTTCTGAAGTAATGAAGTTGTTTAAATAAAAAACAAACCAATTAATTAGGGAAGTTTGCTTCACTTAGAATACAACTTAATTGAATACTAAATCCTTTTAGGTTAATTTTTTAATAGTTACTGCAGCTTGAACGAATCTAATTCAGCGCTGATTGCGCAGATAACTCCTTCGAGATGTAACTCAAATGCACTCAAACAATGACGCTAATCCCCTATAACAGACTTAAACATTGTATTGAAATTTCCACACTAATTTGCAATTAAGACGAAGCGAAAAGAGAACAAAAAAGAAAAGAGAAAAACTAATTTTGCCCACATCGTTTTCCAGCGGAAAAAAAAATCAACAAAACAATTTACACCACACTGAAAAGAGTTGGTAACTAAAACTAAAGAAAAAAAAACGAACAACAACAATAACAACACATCCTAAACTTCCTGCAGAACAGTGGCCCCAAATGTGCAGCTGCAACTTCCTGCGCTGCCGACAACATCGAGCGAAGTGAGTCCTTTGTGTGTGCAATAGCGCAGGAAAAGTGATGCAAGGAGCACGGGAAGGAAAGGACACATATGCGCGGAAGTGTCCTTTTAACGTTTTTGCACACTTTTTCATTAAAATCTAAGCACCCACACACAGATACACACCGGACCCATTCAAGGCAGCGGGTGAACTCGACCGAATGACTGCGGCTCCTATTTGCACCCACTTAGCGACTTTGTTGACGGGCTGGCCCCGTGCTCAAATAGGGCGCATAGTGCTACTCTCCTTCCTACCTGCCAATTTTTTCCAAACACATGCAAAACTGCACAGAGAAAAAATTTCATATCTAATTACATATTCAGATTATAACCGGAATCGAAGTCTGATTGATTTTTTACAGACTCAAACGTGGTCTAAATACATTCAGAAATTGTAGTTACAACTTTCCCGTATAGTTAGAAACGCTTTTAATATTTTGTAATAAAATAACGTTACTAACAAAACTATCACGGGTCCTCGATAGAATTACGGAATAGGCCCACATTCCTTTCTTGTAAATCTCTTCAAAATTTTAAAACCCGAACTTCAGAGGTTACCGTCTAGTTAATTGCGACGTATTTTATTAAGTACGTACTGTGTTACTTAATTTTAAAAATGGCTTTTTCCTTGTGTGTGTGTTTTTGAGTGGAAAGACGATTGTGTATGTGAAATTTCAGAATGAGTTCTGTGCCTTTGTTCCTTGTCAGTTGTGATCTTTTGAATTCTGTTGTTTTTTTGTTTTGTGTATGATATTTTCCTCATTGTATATAGGTTTAATTAAATTTACGCTAGTTTTTATCGCATAAGAGGGCCTGGCCCCGGTGCGGGCTCGCACAAAGGATCGTTGAAGTGCGCTGGACGTGTCAAAGGAGCGAGAAAAGCGACGTTTTAACAATTGCTTTCGGGTTGGCAGATGAGTGGGTGGATTTGTAATATGGTTGGTTGTTGTTGTTGTCTGCGGTAATGACATGCAGCGCAATCAGCTCAGCACAGATTTGCAGATGTGTCTGTCATTTAGCGTTGAGTGATAAGTGTCCCTCCTGTCACTGACTATGAAACATATCACAAGAAAGTTCAATCAGTGGATAATGTAAGAAGGTGTTTTTATTTTTTCTATTGAAAGTTGTGAGTATTGTGGGTATCCACTTATAAGTTTTGCTTTACTTTCGGACAAAAGAAATTCACCGATAGGCAATAAATAATTTTGGATTAATCATTGTAGGTGGACTGTCAATTGGAAAGAAGTGTTAAAGACAACAAATACGTAAAATTTCGTTTTAATGTATTTTCTTCGCTTAAAAAAAAAAGAATTAAAGCTTGCTCATCCACAAATCAAGTTAAGAATATAAAATAAAACAAACTTCAGGATTAAATCATTAGTTGAAGGACATGTTTTCAAGAAGTCAACCAATATTGTTTGTTAGCAGTACTTAATGACATTCATAAACTTTTCTACAGTGAAACAAAATAACAATAATCTAATAAAAAAAAAAATGAACCAACATTTTCTATATTTCTGATTGTTTTATTAGTTGATCCATTGAATGCTTTATAAAACTTAGGTCCATTAAATACTTTGTTAAACTAAGAAAAAATCATCAGATTATAGACAGATATTCTCTTCTTCTTTGCTGGCAAAAATAATCTTTTTTATTTTCTCATTTTCACACTGTGCAACGCACTTAGTTGCCCAAATAGAGTAGATAAAATAGACGAGAAAAGAAAACATAAAACCAAATTATTGAATATTCATAAATATCTCTTAAGAAATCCGCTTCGCTAATTGCGAATTTCGCAAGCGAACGTTTCCCCAAGAGCATTAAAAGCGGATGAAATACTTATGCGCTGCAATTACTTACTGCTGCTCCAACTGCTCCAAGCTCAGCGCAGCATCAAATAAATATACCCAGCCAAGTACTGGAAGAAAAGGAAACATGCGAAAAGAAAATGCGAATTGCTGCAAGAGAAAAAAAAGAAGAGAAGAGAAATGAAATGAAAAAATCTTAATGACAATAATCCGAAAGAATTGACATAAGTCGACGACGAATAAGTCATTTAATTAAATGGAATTTGTGTGTGCGGATGCGGCTTACTTAAATAGACGAACTTAAATAGAAGAAATAGAAGGAATGCCCAAACAAATTTAAATGGAGCTTCTGCATGAACAGAAGACTTCTTGGAGGATTTGGTTGTTCTTCTTTTTAATACTGAACTACTCATTTTTACTTGAATTGGAAATTTTAACAATTGGCGATTCGATTTATTTCGAACTTTATTTAAAAGAAATATTTATTATATTGTATATAATGTTTCGAGTGTTTTTTATATACGTATGTATTTCGATCGGTAATTGTCTAGGAGTTGTGAGTAGTTTTTGCTTATAGTCGAATTCAACTTCCGCTTGGAGAATACACAATATGGAAGTTAAATTCTCTTTTATCGCTTATCCGGTCAGACCTTCTACCTTTTCCGATGGGCGTTATAAATAAAAAATAAATCAATATACCCTATGGTCTGGTCTGACCATAGGCTATCATGGGTCCGTGCATTCTTATGTTGTAGGGCTAAAATAATAAATAATTTCAAATAATTTATTTATTGCTTCGATGCGGATAAACTTTTTAGCGCGAGCACAGTTTGAAAAATTTAATTTTCTCGTAGGCCAAAAGTTCCAACGCTCGCTTTTCGCATACCAATTTTAAAGTCGAAAGTGAAATCTAATTCAATTCAAAATATCGAAGAACTAAAAGAAAACGCCGAAGACTACGAAGACGAAGGAGAAGGAGAAGGGAGAGAAGATGCGGCTGCAGAAAGTTTTTTAATTATCAAGCACAGTCACGTGATTTCTTTGTTCGTCGTTTTTCGATGCGTAATTTGCATGCGACCAACAAAGTTCCCCCCACACTATACTTCATCATGCCGATATACAAACACACATACCGGGACATACGCACGCACGCACGTATGCACAGATGCACACATGCAAAAAGCTGTATTTGCTTGAGCAAAGTTTTCGAAAGTCAACTACAAACCGCGCTCGTATTTGTTGTTGTTTTTTTTTTTGGTGTTTGCGTTTGTCACTTATCAAAATGCTGCAGGCGCGTATTCACTCATTTTCTATTGTAGTATTGCAACAAGCTTCTCATTTCAGCTCTTAAATTTTAAATATTTGTTTAGCTCTGTACCAAGCGTTTTGTACACATACTATCAAATGCTTAGTTTATTCAAAAATTAATATCAACGTTTAAAATTGGTGCAAAAAAGTGGAAAATTTATCATTCTATTTATTTAGATTTTTATGAAATACGCTTAGTTATCTAAAATATACTACTAAGGTCCTGCTACATATCCATTATGTATGTATGTTAAGTTGTTCAGTAGTGCACTTCCTTTAATTTGGAAAAACTTTACGCCCTCCTTTATCAGTGTAGCCGAGCAATCTTAAATCTTAAAGCATTGAATTTTTTCTCCCTCTCGTTCCGTATTTTCCAAAAGTAAACGAGAAAATCACAAAATCATGCAACATGTGAAATGAAAAATTTACACACCAGAATGACAACAGCAAAAAGATTTATTGCCACAACCACTGCCACAGTTAACGCTAAGATGGTTAGATGGCAAAAACCCCAACCCTACTCCTAAACTCAGATCCAGATTGGAACCCACTCATAAAGCGTTTTGCGGCAAGCGGAAAGTGTCGTAATTGATGCTGTTGCCTGCTGCTACGCAACACAGTGGTTGAAAATGTTGTTGCTTTTGGATAAAAATTAAATTTGGTACCATGGATCTTGAGCTCAATTAAAATTGGTTGCAAAATCTTTCCCAAAAATCGAGCAGGTCTTAATTTTAGACAAGGAATCTTTAATGGATCTAAAAGCATTTTCCTTGTAGCACAAGGATTTATATGAATATACTGAGAAATTTCTTCCAAGAGGTGGGTTCAATGAATATATTCAGTCCGTGTAAATTTTAACCAACTTTTGGGTATGAATTGTTCATAAAATATTTCACATGAATTCATTTTCATTATAATTTTAAAAATATTTACAAAAACTATCGAAGTCAGTTGAGTGAAACGCTCTTGGGAAAACAATTTAATGCAAATAAATAAATTGGTTTTAAGGTTCTTTGAGTCCTGCATATCTAAAGATAGAACTATCTTTAATATCATATCCAGATTTGTTTCGTTGCTTCATATTCATACGTACATAGAAACGTTTATAGAAAAATAAAACTTTTAACTTTTCCTTACGGTTGATTGAAGTGATTTACTGCGTAAGAAAATCTTAGTGGAAAACAACCTAGTAGACAATTCCACCATCGTTGAACAATCTACTCCGAATATTTGATTCATGCTAAAGAAGAAATCTTAAATTTCGAGCGTTTCATTCAACTGTGATTAAGAACTGAGAAATTCTACCAGTGGACTGAAGTTGATAAAGTTCAGAATTCATTTAAGAAATTCCAGTTCTGAAATTTTCCAGTGATGAATTTTTAAGCGATTGGGAAATTTTCTGCTGGTAAGTGACACATTGTTGCCAACATTTCCAACATTGTCGACTTAATGCCAACATATGAGAAAATTAAAACGAGTGCTTATATGTATGTGTGTATGTATATGCTTGCTGTGTGCGGCTGAAGAGCTGCGGTTAAGAGGCTTACAAAACTCGTAGACGACGAGATGAGGAAACGGAAATGCCTTTCAAATGATACCGAATTTATCAAGATGAAGTTCAGCTCTGACGCATGTCAGCGTTATTTAAATGAGAGTTGCCACCGAGAGTTGCTTTGTGTGGCACGCTAGGAAGGATGTGAATGCGAAACGGTGCACAATGGATGCCAGAAGGAGGAGAAGAAAAACCTGCTTATGCTTTATGCTTGTAAAAGATGGCGGCAAATGTAAGGAGGCTGCTGTCGAGTAGCGTATCGTACATGACAAGCTTCTGTCAGGATAACGCGGCGCTGTTTGTAATTGTAACAGATCTAAGCGCAGTACTTTCAATAATCATTTGCGTTAGTACTAAGGAAGAAGGTGGATGGACTGTGACGAGGCGTTAAAATTGTCTTTATTATTATTATATATGTATGTATGTATGTAGTTGGTTTAAAAAAATAAATTCCGAAAATGCTTTTAGTGTAATGAAGTGTTTTATCAAGTTAGAAAATCTTTTTGATTAGAAACTATTTGCTGACATGAGGTCCAACTGCAATTGATATATGAGTAAGCGTTTTCAATAATTTACCGCTATTGAGTTTTTTTTACAAGCTGACCATCAAACTGAGGACCAACAAACTCGCAGTTTATTTGTGTAAAGTTTAAAGTGCACCAAATTAGTTGAAGATTTCAGTTACTCCATTCTCTTAGCCATATTTTATAAGTACTTTTGATTTGCTCGTTTTGTTGTTGCATCTTCAGTTGTAGTTACCCTGAAATCTACTTGCAAACTTTTGACTAAAAATGGGCGTGGTCAGATAAAAAACCACACACTTCTGATTGCAAAATATAAATAAAAGGTTCTTCACTTACAAATGGAAGAACGAACTGAATATACCCCATGATCCATGCTTGCGCGTGATCTATGTCCTTTATAGACCCGTACTTTAATACTCCATTTCGCTTTCTTATTAGCCGAATTCGTAAACAATTTTTTGTATACTTACTTGGGCGCTTTAAACTGTCAACTTTTTTGGGTAAAATAAAACACGTTAATATTTTGTTTTTATGCGAATTTATTATAATAATTCGATTTTAAACTTCTTTATGCAATTTATTGTATTTTTTAATTAATGATTTTTATATCTTTTTGTTTAATTTTATTTCATTTCATTTCATTTTGTTTTGTTTTGTTTGTTATTTTTTATTTGTTTTTAAGTTCTCAACAATAAATACAATACAATATGCAAATACACGCACAAAATTGTGTATTTAACTACAATAATTAAAAATATTTATAGATTCTTTTTGTTTTTGCTTTTTTCATTTTTTTAATTCAATGTTTTGTTATACAATATTCATTATTTCATTTTAAATATAATGAGTAAAATTTGAATTTTATTATTTTGTGATTTTAAATAAATTAACACAACATCTGAATTTTTCTGTTTTCGGTTTTCGGTTTTCTGTTTTCTTTTTGTTGGTTTAAATTTGGAGCGATATCACCTTTGCAGATGCCATTTTTGTTGTAGTAATTTAATTGAATATTTGAATATAATTGTAAACCTGTACGTATGTATGTATGTATGTATTTACATCAATTTGTCTATAAATATGTGTTGATGTGTGTTTGTTAAGCTTGAATTTGTTGACTTTAAAAAATCAAAATTGTTGTTGTTGTTGTTTTTGTTGTTTTTGTCAGAGAGATGAGCGCAAGTGATTTGAGTTGGAGAGTTCTTAACTTGCGGATAAAAACGGTTTCATGTGTTATCTATGATTTATATGTTCTTCATTGGTTAAGTGATCTTGATTATATCAATATATATGTATGTATATATTTATATATTTATTTATTTATGTATGTATGTAATTAGTAAAATTTTCTTCTTCTTTTTTATTTTAACAATAATTTCAGTCATTGAATTTTATAAATGTTTTATTAGACCATTTAGGTATGCCAGTATATATGCAATATTAACTATAATAAATATATAAGATTTTGTCTTCATTTTTTCTTTTTTCTTTGTGTTGGTTTTTGGTTTACTTTGTAATTCATTAAGTTCATTTTTCAACTGCAAGTATTTCTACATTTGACCTTAATCAAATTATTTTCATTTTGGGTTTTTAATTAAATTTTTAAATTTTCAATTTAAGAAATTAATATTCAAAAACTGTTTTCTAAGGATCTTGGCTAAAGAGTATTGTAGAAGTAGCTAAGGATGTAAACTAGATAGTTTTCTTTATGTCCAACAAATTAAAGAAAAAAATCTATAGAATCATTCTTTTACATGTGTACAGTAATAGTTACTGTTCTCCATTGTGATTTCGACTGTCTTTTAATAAAATCAAAGTAATACAAAACAAGTTTTGTTTGAATCTTCAACATTGTTAAATAGACTAAGTAGGAAATTAGAAAACGATTTCATAAAATCTATTATTAAAAATATCAATAGTAAAGTAGTGAACAATTGTTTAACATATAACTTAAAAAGTTTCCGGTTTTTTATGTTGAAATCCAATGCCACTTTCATAGGTTGGGTCAGAAGTCAAAAGTAAAATCCTTGGCAAGAAACGAAAAATACAATTACAACTGAAATCTCTTAAATACTTTTTAGCTTACTTACTTACACATTAAACTTGTTATACATATGTACTTATAACGTTTACAATTAATTATTTAATTATTATTTTATGTTAGGGTTACTGCTAAATTCTAAGCTAAACTCGTTGTTTATTGAAGTGCATGAACTGCAATTACGAAAAAAATAAAAACTCACAAAAGGTTTCAATATGTTCATACTTATATATTTCATGTTTGTTTCAGTAAGTTCCATTTTCATTTCCATTTTCATTTTCATTTCATTTCTATGTTTTGTATATATTTCTTGCAATTAATTGTTGTTTTTTTTGTTTTTTTTTGAATTTTCTTTATATGTATGTATGTAACATAAATCCATTATTTTATAACTGCAACAATTTGAACAGTTTAAGGGTATAATTTGTTTTTGTTTTTGGTTTTTCTTTTCTAACGAAAGGCATATATGCATTTAAGTATGTTGGTATGTATGTATGAATGTATGTATGTGTGTATATGAAAAAATAAGCTACTAATTGCTGTAATATTTGGTTGTAATCTATGCTTGTCTGTATGTCTGTATAAATGAAATAATTCCAACTACGAAACAAATTTTTTTTAATTTTTTTCGTTTATGATTCTTTGTTGTTGTGTGTCATTTCCGATTGCTTCAATTTGTTTTTGTTTTATTTTATTTGCTATTTTATAGCTTTCCAAAAGCATAATTTCATTATGATCGAAAACAACAACAGCGCCGATTTATAATTTTCTATATAGTGTTTTTAAGTTGTTGTTGTTGTTGTTGTTTGCATTTGCATTTGTTTAGAGAATTTTGAAACCGCATTCCGAAATTTGTGATTTGAATTTTGTCATAGAAACGAAGTGTTTTTGTTTTTTTTAGAAAAGATTTTTCAAGGGACAATTTTTGAATGCATCACTGAGACGTTTTTTCAATTTGGCTGTAAATAAACATAAACAAAAGAAAATTACCAATAAATCCAATTGTACAAAGCATAATAATTTAAGCAATTCAAAAATAAGAAGCAATTTCGATAAGTTCGCAATAGATATACGAGTATGAAGTTGTAAATTAAACGATGTCAAATTCATGTGGTAATATTTTATAATGATCATTTAAAACATAGAATAAACAAAAAATGTGTTTGTATAACTTGTTGGCTTACATATGTATAAGTATTGTTATGATAACATAATTTTGTGTGGCGATATTTTCAATAATCGTTATTAAAAATTATTAAAAAAAGATTTTCCAATTGGAATCCACAGCTCGACTAATAATTTCTATTAGTAAAACTTTTCATTTTATCTTTAAATCAGGTAGAGGGTCTGAAGTGGTTCCGAACACCGTCCATAAGAAATATTTTGATTATAAATTTGAAAAAGACATAGTCTTGAACACGGGATACTAAACCTAAAGAAGCTCGATTTCGTTTTTCAACGCCCACTTTAAGGAACAAAATTGAATTAATTTCAACTCTCTTTTAAAATGTCATCATCATTAGGTTGGTTATACGGAAATAACAGGTGGTCCTTTGGGAATGAGGAAAGGTTTGAAATGTTATAATAATTATTTAATGAACGAAATCATTTAGAAAAATATTCAAAGTAAACTTTTTAAGAATAAAAGCTTGAATTTCAGGGAGCTTGAAATTAACAAAAAATTAAAATTGTCCAACTTGTTCGGTTTACTGAGTTTCTAATGACCTTTTGTAATTTTAAATCTTCTTTTTATTAAATCAGTTAACCATAGATCGAATAACAATTTAGAACAAATTGATAGTTTATCTAAACTTAAGAAAAGTTGGACAAATAAGATAAGACGTGAGTGGGCTAAGAAAATTTCTTGCTAGCATGTTCGGGTTAAAATTTAGCTTCGTTCTGTACTTCTGGTTAACACTCGAGTTTTCATCCGTATTCTCCTAGATAACACATATTTCGACCATATGTAGTTTTATCGAATTAGCTTCGATCACAATTTTGGTTACCTGAAGGGAATAATTAAAAGAAAGCTCAAAATCTCCACACTTATCCTTAGGAGAGAATATGGAAGTTTTATCAATAATAATAAAAAAAATCAAAGGTAAAGCAAAATTTTGTTCACTTCGAGGACTTGAATTTTTTTTTATCATATGCTAATAGGTGATCTTAAATTTGGGGGTCCTTGGATTTACTAAATTCATTTTTTGAAGTTTTGTTTAATTTAATTAACGAATATGTTAAATTAAAACAGAAATTATTGAAAATATCGCATATTATTTACACACGTTTTGTTGTTGTTTTTGTTACCTACCTTTATTGTTACTAAAAAAAGTTGAAATTGAATTAGCAATTCGATATTTTAGTGTAAGTATCTAAAGTACGTACATCTATCCATAGAATATGATTGATTATCTTGTAAGTATTTATTGAAAACATCGAATACAATTTATATATGTACATATAAGAGAGTAAATAGTTAATAGTTATATAAATGGTGTGTCTTGGTTAAAGAGAAAAGTTGGTGCCGCGATTTTGTATCCACAGTGCACTGAAACAAGCAACTTAACACGCGAATCGCACCACTGTGTGCTCTGTACAGTGTTGCCATATCGAGCGACGGCCAGCGATAGATATAGCGAGCGCAAGTATTTCTTTATTAATGTATGCACGAGTATGTATTTATGTCTATATACCTACCCAAATTAAAATCTACTAAACACATAGTTCCAAAGCCAACCAACACCACAACCTGAAATTAAAAGGCACAGACACTCAAACTTACCTCGCTGTATATGCACACAAAACCAACAAAAAAGAGTTCACAACGAGATAGTACAAGTATATATGTATACTATATAGTATATTATATAGATATTAATAAACCAGAGTTAAGCAGTTTTGACACTGATGGGCGCATTCCAAAGTAAGAGCAAAGAAAAAATTACACACAGAGAGAGAGAGAGATAAATAGAGAGACAGATACAGAGAGATCGATCAAAGTGTTGACTAGTGAGCGAGCGTAATCCATTCGATTTTAGAAAATTCAGAGAGAGAAAGAGAGAGATTGACTAACATTGAGAGTAATGCCAGGCGGCGGATGCAGCTACGGATTATTGTATGTTAGAAAGTACTGTTATGCTAAAGAGTACAGTTATGTTAATCAAAGTACAGTTATATTAAGAAATACAGTTGTTTTTGGAAATACTGTTCAAGTGAGTAGTTTGTGAAAGAAAAATCCAAATAAAAAACGTTTTCTTTTTAGTTTATATAATTTTTTTATTTAATTTTTTTTCATCATTTAATTTTCAAAGTAACAATAATTCTCAACATCTTTATGCATTTTTGTTTGTTTTTTTTTTAGGGGAGTTTTTATTTCCGCTTTTTTTTTTTAAATCTGTGTATAACTTTTATTTCAACATAATTTAATGTATAATGTTTTAATGTTTTTGTGTTGTTGTTTCTTGCAATTTAGTAATTTTTGTTTTGTTTATATGTAGTATATACTTTTGCTTTGTTTTTAAAATATTACTTTTGTTAATTTCAAATACACGTTTATGTATGTATTATGTATGCAATTTTCCTATAGTATTTATATAATTTTTCTCTTCTCTCTAATTAAATTTCCAATTAACGCGAAATCATTGAAAAATCAAAAAACATCTTTTAACAATTAATTTCATGTTTGTTACCGCAAATTTGAATGCATTTCTTTGTTTTTGCTTTTTTTACAATATTTAATCTCGATTTAGAACTTGTTACTTGTTTGTTTAAATACAATTTTAAACAGATTTTTAAATATATTTTCTTTAATGTCTTCTTCTTCTTCTATATTATTGCTTAGTTTCTCAAGATAGATAATTCAAGAAGGGAATAAATTTGTCTAGTAAAATGGAAAATTGGAAAGAGTTTTTCGTTTTCGTTTTCATCTTCGTTTGTGTTAAAGTAGTTTTGTTTGTAAAGCGGGTTCATTTCGTTTAAGCGAAATAACCAAAACGATACGTTAAAATATTTTAAGGAGTGCCTAGGAAATTGAAGAGTAATGTTAATGTTGATATAACGTACGTCATACGAGTTTGTTACTTTGAATTGTTTCTTTATGTCACGGAAATTCTATGTTAAGCTGACAGCATAAATTTCCTTTCTATATTTTATCTTTATCTTTATCTTTATATAGCAATAGTCAAGACATCAAGATTTGGTTAGCATGCATTTGAAATGTATACACAGAGTATTTTTTTATGTTTTTAGGTGTGGTCTTTTTATGTTGTGTTGCAGGTATTCAGTAGAAGTAGTAGTAGTAGTAATAGTAGAAGTAACTGATAGTAGGTGGTAGTAAAATAAAGAAATTTTTCAAATAATGAGTATTTGGAAAAAATAAATCTTTAATAACCGAAAGTTTAACAGTGTTGAACTGGCAACGCTCTTTCGTCACCTGTCAAAGTGACAGTTTGCAAGTGTATACCGCGAAATACCTACTTTAAAAACTCTTAAACTTAATATACGAGAATACTAATTCAAACTTAACAGAAGTGTTTAGAACGCATTTCCGCAAGCCGGAAATAACAGCTTAAACAGTAACAACGTAAATATAAAAATAACTAACAGTGTTTGACTTTAACTGCAGCAACGTAAACTTCAAAATTGAACTGTTTGTGTTTCCTTAACTGAATATGTACGAGTCGTATGTATGTATGCTTAGTTTTAAATGTCTCCGTTTCGAATGAAGAGACAATTTGGAAATTTAACTATTCACCTCGGCTCTTGTTGTTGTTCTTTCGAATAAATTGAGTCCTTGAATTACTGCGTTCCCCATTGATTTAACTACGTTTGCTATGAATTTGTTGTTGCGAGTATGTCTAGATTACTGCAAACTATGTAACTATGCGTCTAAACTGCTACTAAATTTTGTTTTTGTTCCTATGTTTTCTTGTTTGAGATAAATTCTTAGTTTCTTGATTTGTGTTGTTTTGCTATTTAGTAGTTAGTTGTTAATTGACACATAATACTTAAAATTTCCCATTGATTTCTGTTTCTGTTTCTGTTTCAACAAAATTTGTATATAACTTAACCGAAATGTACATTTTAACCGAGAGTCTCTGTTAATATTACTGTGTAATTCAACTGAATGAAATTCTTTCTGTTCGGGTTCTTCGTGACATTTGTATTGGTTGGTTGGTTGGTTGTGTAGTATTTGGTAAACGAATCTTTGATAATGCTTGGATCGTTGTGTTGTTGTTGTTGTCTTTGGTTGTTGATGTTGTTCTGTTGCTTAACTAGCTTGTAACCTATTTAGTTGTAGTTGTTTTGTTGGTTTTAATCTTGAACTTGATATTTATTTTTGTTTTTTGTTTTGTTTTTATTAAGTTAAATTACACAATTTAACATTGAACAGACTTACATATATTATTATTTAATACATAAAGAGATCTTTAGTACATATATGTATAAGTATGGATGCATTGAATAAGAACATTTAATACAGAAGAAAGCGTATAGAGTAGTAAAAGCATTTTTGTTTTGTCTTAGGTTATTTATAAGATTACTAATTTCTTTTTCTTTTCTTTATATAAATTGTTAACGAATTTCTATGGTAAGAATTTAGTAACATACAATTTGTTGATGTTGTTGTTTGTTGTTGTTAGTTGTTGTTGTTGTTCTAAGTTTGAAAACAGTGGCTGTTGTTGCTTGCATTACATTAGCATTGTAGAAAGTTTGTAGAAATTACAATGTTGTTGTAGTTGTTGGTGGTGGTGGTGGTGATGGTGGTAGTAGTTGTAGTTAAAGTTGTTGTTTGAGGATAATGATGATGATGATGTGAAGGTCTAGTTCTGTACTTAAATTCCAGCTCTGTGCATAACATTATCGAAATTATGTATGACGATGTGTTGATAGTAGTAGTAGTAGTAAATTTTTGTTGTTTGTTTTGATTTGTTTTAAAACGTAGTAAAAGTTAGAAAGTGACACAGTAGAAGAAGTAGAGAGAAAAAAGAGAGAGATAGTAAGATAAACATTGATATTTGTTATTGTTTTCAATATTAACAGAAAATTTATACATTGTTTAGAATTAATAACTGAGCATGCAATGTTGAAGATATTTCTTAAATGATTTTATTCATAATAATAATTGTGAACGTATGACAACTTTATGTACCTATTTGTATATAATATGTACGAGTATATATGTATGAGTTGTATCTAATATGTTACTGACAACCTACACATAGCAAATTGGAAAGCCTTTGATAGTGCGACACTGGTAAAATGGCAATTTTCTAAATAAATTCGCTTTCGTTGGTTTTGGTTTTGGTTTTCATTTGCACTACAAAATCTGTATTATTGCTCTTTAACTACAAGTGAGACATGGAACAGAGAGAGAGAGAGAGAGAGAGAAAAAAACACAAGCGTTTTTCAAGAGTGCGGCTTAAGCTGAAGTCGATAGTAGCGAAAACTTTAGCATTCGACGAGATTTTCGTTTTCGTTTGTAGCAACATCAAATGTTGGAAAATTAGCTAAAACTATCACAGCTTGACTTGAACCGTTTTTTGTTTTTGTTTTTTTTTGTTTTTTTTTGACTATGTGGCTTATGTATTTGCTACAACACTCTTTTCGTAATTTGTTTGTTTGTTTGTTTGTTTGTTTTCTTTCGTTTGAAATTTAACAAATGTATTTTAAATTTGAAAATTAATTTTGCTATTATCTTATCACAAATATGCTTCTTTTGTTGTTTGTTTGTATGTATGTATGTATTTCACATTCTGTCAATGCAAATACAATATGTCTGCTAAACTTAAATGCTTGCAATAACAGAATTCTGAGATTTACTTTTACAGTGCTAACACTGTAGTTTTTTGTTTGTTTTTTTTACTATGTAATATTAAGACTGTATTCAATATTTAGAGTAGTCTACACAATGTGTGGCTAGTGCATTAAAGATTTTAGTTTTGGACTGAAGCGCTGTTCTGTGCAATAAGTTTGAAGAATTGCATTAGGTCGTAGTTAGATAAGATATAGAAAAGTGGTTACTTGGAAAATTGTGACGACTTGAGTGAGAGTGTGTTCAGAGTACTGAGTTCCGTATGTGTCTAATCGAATGTTGTGTGGTTATTTGAATAAAATGAGATTAAATGAGATATACGTAAGAATGCAACCGAGACTTTATAAAATACTTAAACTGTAAAGTAAAGTAAAGTAAAGTAAAATAAAGTTAAACGACAAGAAATGTTTGAAATTGACAGGTTTTACTTACATTTGACTTTCATCTTTTCAATGTAGGTAATCTCAAAAATTAGGCTCAAAATTGTTTAAAAGAAATGAAAGTAGGTTAAGTAGTTATACAATTAGCTTGGAAATTTTGTGTGTACGTCATCCGAAATGCTAGTTATCAATTTTCAACGAAACAATAATTAACATAACTAAATATTTAGCTAAATTTTTTTTGTTTACATCCTATTCAATGTTCCGGCTAATTCTTAGAACCAAATCGAGTGGAATCGAATCGAAACGAATCGATCTTTATTAAACGTTTTGTTGTTTTTATTTTTCGTTTTATTAATTTTGTTTTTTTTTCTTTTAATTTTAAAGGCATTTTTTTGTTAAGTCAACGTACGGCGGCTTTACGGTTACGGTATCAGTGCGAGAGTGCATTACACACACACACAGCAGCTACACAGCGTTGATAGTGATCGCGTTTGCACGCTTAAGAGGATATTTGCATTTGCATTTGTATTTGAGAGCGGCGGAAGTGTGCGCGCACGCGTCCACGTTGAGTGTTGCCAGCGCACAGTTTTATCGTTTTCGTTATCGTTATCGTTTTCGCTTGGGTGGCTCAAGTTTGTTTTGCTTTTGAATTTTGAATTCGGAATTTGTTAGGTCGAAGTTAGTGGGTGGGTGGGTTGGTAAATGTTTCTAGTGTGTTGAGTGTGATTGATATTGAAGGTTTGTTCTTGCTAGTTTCGTTTTAGTAGTGGTGAAAGCGGTTAGTTCCAAGTAGAGTTTAGTTTTAGGTTTTGCAGAAATCGGAAATTTGTTATTTTATTTGTGATGCTTTATGTTTTGTTGTTCTTGTTTTTCTGGTTGTTGATGTTGATGTTTTAGCATTAATACTTATGCATTTTTTTTGTTAGGTTTATTAATGCATTCTAATTATCAATAGAGTATGTTATTTACTGTTTTATACATGTATATGCCTAACATATACATATATATGTATGTAGTATATGACCAGCTATTGTATGCAAATTTTTTTTGTATATATATATATATTTTGTTATGTATACATATATATGAAAAGTGTTATGACTTAAGTTTGCCTTCTTTTTTCTGTGTTTATATACTAAGCATGTAAGTATGTATATTTTGTTTTTATATATATTTTCATTTGATATATATGTATGTATATAATTTATCTTCTTCTTTTATTCGATTTTTCTCTCTTTCTGTTTGTCTAGCTCAACCGCTTGATGTCATTTATAAATTTCTCGTTTGGTTTATTACGTTTTCCGTTTGCAATTTGTTATTCTGTTGATTTTTATTGTTTATTGTTTATAAGTTAAGTTAAGTTTGTTTTGTTGTTATTGATTTATTTGGGTTTATAATTTATATTTATTGTAAATCATACAACTTTTCTTTTCTTTTCTTTTATATTTGGTTTGGTTTGTTGTGTTTATCATTATTATGTATATATATATATTATTGAGTATATATATATATATTTATAATCATATGATGACATATCACTGCATGACACATTTTCCCTCTATTTGGGTTTTTATCTCATTTACTTGCGTTTCTATTTGATTTTTCAGTTCTGTAAAAAGAAATTGAGTAATGGAAACAGCAATAAATAAGCGTGTAATTGTAGGATAGACTACAATCGGTATTTCATTTAGACATGAGTATGTATATATGTTAATCAATATACAATAAGTGTATACGGTCAGTATAAAAACGTACAAAATAGCATCCATCGAGCATACTAACTTCTCTTTTTTCTTTTCGTTTTTTTTGTTGTTTTTTGTTGTTTTTTTTTTGCATATAGTATGTTCGATGCATGCACATAAGTAGCACAGACAGTTAAAGTGGAGTGAAAATAGTAGCAGTAAAACTAGTAGTAAAGGGGAAAGAGGGAAAAAGCATTATTCGTTTGTGTGTGTGTAATTAGTTGTTGTTTTTGGTTTTACTTTTTTTTTTTGGGGTTTTGGTTTTAGTTTATTAATTTCTGTATTTTGTTGTTGTTGATGTCCTTTTTAATTAAAAACTTATATTTTTGTTTGTTGTTTGTTTTTGATTGGAAATTGTTAGTAATGCAAAGTAAATACAAGAACAAAAGAGTGCTGTTAAAAATACAAAAAAGTGTTTATGAATACAATTTAAATTAAAAAATAAAATAAAAAACGTTGTTTAATGTGCAACATTAAAATGGCAATAATATAATTAAGTGCTTAGCTTAAGGCGTATTAATAATAAAATAATAAATTAAATTCAGTTGAATTTAAATGTCAGGTGCAAATTAATTCGTTTTTTTTTGGTATTGCAAGTACACTTTTATTTGAGAGAAAATTCACCACTTTGTCAGAAGGTAACCCTAGATTTAAAACCATAATTTAGTGTTTTAAATTTAATAGTAAAATGACATTTGATACTATTGATCAAAACGCGATTCGGTTAAAATAGTATTTTTTTAAAAGAAATCGAGCCTTTCGTTATTTAAATTTCAAACAATTATTGCAGTTAAAAAACAATTTTAATTACAAAAGAAACAAACTAGAAAGATTTAGACCCATCCAAGGAATCCAAATCATCCAACTTTGATCTTTGTCGCAGGCTTAATAAAACTGAGTTCGAGTTGATGTGGGCTTGTAAGGGACCATAGCTCTCAGCCCTCACTGACTCAGTGAATGTTTTTGCATTAACTTTCAAATTTAATTTAAAATATTTTCTTAGTTGAAACAAAAACAGAAACAAATTTTAATTGTAATTTTTCCTAAGTTGATTTATCAAACTATTAAAGTAGACATTTCTTAACACAATTTGAAGGCGATATTTTTCAACTCAAAATATCGCCACTATTAGAAGTTCTGATTAAGAATGATAACTTTTAAAAATATTTGTGCAACAATTATTTAAATTTTTTTATTCTTTTTGTATTTTCCCACTTGAATATTAAAGGTTATTGTTCAGATTTGTAAATGCTGCAATGATCAGTTTCGTTTCTGAAGTGTCATGGACCCAATAAAAAAATTACAAGCAAATAAGATATAAGTTTGCATAAAGTTTGAAATTTTAATGAAGCTTAAAAAATAGTTTAATTATTTGTTTGTATGAAAGTGAAAAAGAAACCTTATCACAATAGCTTGCCACCATCGAAACTGGCAAAGTTAAACTTATTAACAACGATAAAAAAAAAAAATTATATACTTGTATATATAAAAGTTTGATTTGGTCTAGACTCTAATAAGCAAAATACTTGCTCAATTTGAAGATTATCTTTTTTAACTCGCTTTTTTGCTTTTTGTTGCCTTTAAGCCATTGTTACACATTTGATATTATTCCTAAATATTTGATTACTCTTGCGGCTATAATTCTTAATAAGTTCATTTGAGATTTGCCGCACCGCAGCTTTCATTTAACAACCGAAAAATATGCGCTCGCGCCCTTTTTTTAATTTAAGCGATTATTTATGACGACGTTGCTATAATTTTGTGCCGCTAGTACAACAATTTGCGTAAGTTAACGACAAAATCTGGGCTACAAAAATAACGGCGCGCGCTGCCATAATTAAGGGCATGGTAGAGTCAAGATGGCGACGACGGCGGGGCAGTCATGAATTTTTTAAATAATTTTCCCATAAAGCATTTAATTATGCAAAAATCGCATGTATTTGGTTGCGAGGCGAGAGAAAAGAGGAGGAAATACATAAAATACGTTTTGGCGTGGTCAACTTGATTTAATTAAGATTTCGGTCGTAAAAAATAGCACGGCCTGAGCGTAAATTATGCCAACGTTAGTCAAAATGACAAAAGTTGTTAATGTGGTCCGAGTATCTACAAGAAATTAAAGAAAATTTACATCGAAATTGGTTGGGTGGAATTTGCATTTGCCTGGAAAAAAAACAACTCCACATTTTGTGGTCGTTTTAGGATTTAAATTGAAAAATCGCTTGCAATTAGAAAATTTCCTTTTGCATAAATTGAGCGTAAAATTGAAGCAAGAATTGGAAGTGAAACACAAAGTGAGGAAACAAAAAAGAGAAGCTTCCAAGTACAAGAAGTCAATTAAAAAATCTGCAGTAGATATGCAAAGCGGGCGTGTTGAAATGCCGGAAGAAAATACTGTCCGGCGACTTGAAGTTAAATTGAAATCCGGATTTTAATTGCGGATTGTTAAATTTTATTCGAGCGTATAACTTTTAATTTATGCCACACTACTAAGTGCCGTTTTCGTCGTTGGCCAAGGTAAAATCAGTGATAGACTGACAGACAAACCGACAGACAGACAGCCAAACGTACAGAGATGCCATAAAATCTAAGTTTTCAGTTTTTTGCACACCTTCCCAGCAGTTGAGTGTAAATTTTCCATTTAAATGCAAGACACGCTTCTCCGAATCAGCGTGAACGACCAAGACGAAAAAAGAGCAAAAACAAAAAATGTTTCAAAAATATAAAAACGAAAACTGAAATTATCGCTAGAAGAGAAATGTAATAAAAGAGATGAATAAAAACCTCTTGAAGCTGGCAGTGCTGTCATTTGTACTGCTGCACTGTTACACTGTTTAACAAGTTAACATGGCGCACAAAGCGCCTCACATTTTTAATCTCTTCAAACTCATTAAATTTCCATTATTACGATTTCGTATTTTACATACATAATTAATCAACCGTGTGCACGTTGGTAGTGCATGTCATGCGCCTCTTCTTACCGCCACGCTGCGCACCGCTGCTGGAGCTGTGTGCTGGTGCTGCCCCATTCTTCGCAGTCACTTCTACTTGTCCGTGTCGCGTTGTTATCTCTGTGCAACGTAATAATTTTTTGTATAATTGCCAAGTGCAATTTAAATCATTGTCATTCATTTATCATTTATACTCGTACTACTATCTGAGAGCTCGGCACTGCTTTGCCATTTGCCACTACTGGCGGGCATGGCATAGTACACAGTGTTGCAATTTTGACTACGTAATTTAACACGACGTAACGCAGGCAGACGTTATTGCGTTACACATTGATGAAACTTTAGCGCTAGAGATTTGTGTGAGTTAGTATGTACTTTCGGAAATGTTCGTTCTTGACAGGCATGCCCAAGCGTAGGAATCACGAATTTACGAGTAAAACTTCGAAATTATTGAATTAGCAAAGAAGTGCGGAACTTCAAATCGGTAATTAGATTTAAAAAAACTAGAGTCCATATTAAATATAAAATTTAAACTTCAAAATTCGTTCTGAAAAACTATATTCGAGTTTTGTTAAATTTAATACAATGAAATCAAGTGTGAATTTTGAATAATGCAAAATAATTTGATTTTTGTTTCATTTTATATAAACTTTTTTATTAAATTCAAAGTAAGTTGGCATCCCTGCAATTGTGTTACTTTGACACGCTCTGCAATTTGTACTTCTCAAGTGTTCGTAGTACTTTTGTACTTTTGTGTAGTACACTTTAATATACGAGTATATGTGTGCGCACCGTTATGTGTTGGAGAAAGGAGGGCGTTCTGAGTTAGAAGGGCGTGGCATGACATTTCAATTTGATTAGCGTGTGTCGTACAGTGCCAGTGCAATAACGTATTGTGAAGCAATAAAAGTTGCCAGCATGTAAAAGACATTTCATATTCCCATTTTGTAATTGAATTGGAAATTTTCTTCCACTGCTTTCTAGTCTTTCTTCTTTGTCTGCTCTGCTTTTACCCCGACAATGTTTAAAAGTGAAAAATCTTGTATGTTTGAAATTCCTTAAAGGTGTTTCAGTAATATTGGAAATTGTTTGGGAATCTTTTCAACTAGAGGAAATGCGTGAAATGAAATTGTGTTCACCTTTGACCTAGTATCCATCGGATGTTTGAAACAATTTCTGATAAGATATAATTTGGTTTTTATGTTGTATTGTTTAAAAAGGTTTACAGTGGTATTTAAAAGTGGTATTAAGCATAAATTAAAATCTTTAACTTCTTCCTATTTAGCTAAATTCCATACCGACAAAATGTCCAATTTCCGATATCTTTTGTCTTCTTAGATTTTAAAGTAGTTTAAGATCTTGTAAAATAAATGTACTTATATATATATTATTCATAAAATTAAGATATGATAGAATTGAAAAATTTGTTTGTAATATAAAAAATCGTATTTGTTGTTTGTTTTTTATATTGTTCAAGTCTTGATAAAATGTGTTGTTAAGCAATCTAATTTTAACTTAATGGGGAAATGGCTAAAACACACATCAAATATGGTTAAACAATCTCAACAGTAGTGCAAAGGTTAATTCTAATCGACTCTGGCAAATTTTCTCCTAAAAGAATACAACTCAAAAAAGTGCATTTACGAAAATAATAAACAAAAGAAAGAATGGAAAAAAAAGAACGTGCATTTCTTATTTATATATACGAGTATGAACAAACAAGGCACATGAAAATGTTTACATTTGTTGTTGTTAGTTTATTATTTACTTTTTTTTAAGTTTATTTTAAATAGCATTAAAGTATTCAATTTAGTTAAGTTAAGTAGTAGAGTTGACAGCTTTACATACACACATACACATTTACAGCGATATAGAGATAGCAGGTGTTAGTATTTATTGGTTAGTTTATAGATCGGTAGATGATAGTAGGCGGCATTACAAATACAAAATACAGTTAATTATTGGGGAACAACTACAATTTTACGAAGAAGTTGATGTTATGTCCCAAGCAAGAGTTAAGTGAGCTTCTTATTCTTCTTCTTCGTCTTTATCCAAAATGTTGGTTAAGTTTAGTTTAGTGCAGTTTACGTTACAGATGATTTTTAAGTTTTAACCAATCCGGCAACATTGAGCATTTTGCGTTTGCCAAGCGTAAAATAGTTGAAGTACAGAAATGCCAGCAACGTAAAACGCTCAATGTACACTCCGAATTCGATTTGTTTAAAGTTGGTTAGTTAAACTTTTTTTTTTGGTTTTTGATATTGTTTAAAATAGATTTATTTGGATGCTTGAATTTGAAATGGTGGTAGTTAAGTATTTGGTAGTAGAGCAGTAGTTGTTGTTGTTGTAGTAGTAGTAGTAGTAGAGTAGAGTAAGAAACGGATAGTTGGTGATGTTGTTGTTTGAGTTGCGTAGTTTATTCTTTTGATTTTTGCTTGCTTGTTTAGTTAAGCGACAGAGTAACATTAAGTTAAGTCAAAAATTATTTAGAATAAGAAAAAAAAACTGCTGCACACACATCAAAATGACAAAAAAAAAATTAGAAAACTAAATTTACATATATAAAGATTGTTCTTTTTTTTTAATTTACTCCATAAGAGAAATTGGTGATGTTGCTTTTGGTACAAAAAAATTTATCAAATTCAATTTAAGAAAAAGGTTTGTGTTTAAGAGTTAGAGAGAATTAGAGGCGGCAGAGATAGAGAGAGAGAGAGAGAACTAGAAATATCGTACAAAACATTGCAACTTACTTGTAAAATCGTCCAACTCTTCCTGCTCCGCTTCGGCGGCCAACTCCTCAGGCGTCTTTTTCTTTCGCATCAGCGGATTGGGTTCTTCCTGCGGCGCGGCTTCGACAATTTCTTCCTTTTTCTTGATGTTGTACTGCACAGGCGAACAAGCAGCAACGAAAAGTGGGCGATATCAAAAGAGGAAGACAATTTTTAAAGTTAGAAATTATCAAAAATTTATATTGTATAATATTGTATAATATAAATGATTAAATTGTTTTCCTTTTACTTCCTCCCACTTTTTATTTAGTCTTAGTTTAATATTTCGTTAAATTAACTTAAATTTAAAGTGCGCTCTTGTACAATAATTTAATAAATATACCAAACATCTTTTCGGCACTATGGCAACCATGGTTTATGCCTTTTTATCGTTACTATTTTTGTTGGCGGCTGCCATTTTGGATTTTCAAATTGAATTAAGCTTGAAGTTGGCAGCGCACTCAGTCGAACGTACAAAATCTCAAGTTGGGCATTAAAAGGAAAGCGCTTCCAGCGAGTTGAGCGAGTTGAGTGGGATTGTGCATTTCTTAAATTAATTTCGTTTTTCGTTTTACCTCGTTTTTTATTTTATTATTGTATTTTTTTTTGCTCAAGTTGAGTGGATTAAATGTCGTTGGTATTGGAAATTGTCGTTGGATTTTTGCTTCAGCTTTTAAAAACTGAATTCCTTGAGCAATACGCCAAAGAGTAATCGACAATTGATCTTTGTTACTTTTTCTTGTCATATTTAATGCGAATAAAATTGGTTGCATGCAACGTTTATTTAGTTGCATGCTTCTTAAAGAGTAAATATGTATTACATACATAACCCTATATTTTCTTATATACTACATACAAAGTACAATTCTAATTTTAATTTTGATTCTTTGTTAAACTGAAATAGTGCAATTGTATAGTAATTATTATCACTCATACGTTCAGGATTACCGAATAGCTGAGTAGCTCGTAATCGTAATTTGAAGTTAATTCTTTTAACTAATTTTGTATGAAAAGCATTTAAAAATTCTTTAAAATTGAAAGTATTAAACTATAATTTTATTCATGAACTTTATTTTGTATTTTTTTTCCTATGTAAATTTGATTTGAAAAAATAAAAACAAAAAATGTTTCTAAATAAATAGATATTACTCATACGACAAGTTGTTCAGGGTTCAGAATTGTGTAACAAATTTCGTTAATTACTTCATAATCTTTTTAGTTAGCATTCAGCTGAAATAATATGTTTACTTTTATCATACGTCATGACTAATATTAACTAATTTTATCAAACCACATCTTTGTGTAGTAGTTCAAATAGAGCCAAGTTAATAGCGGACAAATACGGAAACAAAAGCACACAAACACTTGCCTAAATACTGCTAATGTGTTTGTATGTATAACTACTATAGGTGTGTGTGTGTGTGTGGCTGTATTAGCGTGAGTATTTGTAAAAGCGTGCGTGCCAAGTGAAAGCCATTATTGGCCGAAACTAGAACAACAACAGCAATAACAGCGGCAGTAGCAGCAGCAGCAGAAGAAAATCTATAAAAGGGTGAAGCAAGTAATTTGTAAGTTTGGTCATGTCGACACATGAGCCACCATCTTTTGTTGCCTTTTTTTCGTTTGTCCAAGGGAACAAATCAATACACTCGAAACTGCTGAGTTAGCTAAAACGCCAGAACGTGTGCCCACATTAAGTGGCCGAAAGCTGACTGGCTGGCAAGAAGATGCGGCGAGGTGTGGGTGGACTCATTGATTAAGCAATAAAAATGTATTTAACCTTCAAATAACCTGGCGATGTTGGACGAAAGCGAATATTTTTATTTTTAATTTACTTACAATTAGTGTGTATGTGTGTGTGTGGTTTCATTAATACATACTCGTACATACACCCTACACCCACACATGTACCGCAGCAGCTGTTGTTATTTGCGTAAGTGTTACAAATCGACATACAAGCAGCCACGTTTGCTATCGCATCATTGCATAATGACGCATTAAAGCTCGACCGCCATCTTGCGAGGCTAATTGGCTATGCGCCAAATCCACCTGGCGACACAAATTCCAAATATCGTCGAGCGAGAATTAATTGCGCTTGTGGTGCTGATCTCTGTTTCAACAGCAGAGCAGCGACGACAGCAGCGACAGCAAATTAGCTTTATCGAAAGGAAATTCCAATTGCAGGATAACAATTATTCAAAGTGGTCGGACGTGTGAATGTGCACATATGTACACATTGTAGATGTGTTTGCGTGCGTTTTCGTGTATGTGTGTGTGAGTGTGCATTTGTGTGGTTTTCGATTGCGGTTCGTTCAGTGACAGTTTTTATTTAAATTGGAAATCACGCAAACGCTTTTCGGATTTAAAGTATCCAATTTAAAGCAAAAATCACTTCGATTTCAATTTTATTGTAAAAAAACTCAAAATGCCGAAAAAAATTAAAGTTTAAAAATATTATTAAAATAAAAATATTTCACTTTATTTTACACAATTCACTTTTTTATATAATTCACTCTTTTTACTTGTCACTTTTTTATACATTAACATTTCGTTTATATGTTGATTTACCACAAAGTAGATCAATCTGACTCCGTTAGGGAGTCGCTTATAAAAGGACTCCCTACTAGAGTCAATTTGAACTCCAAACGGTCTGCGTCTTATTCTTCTTCGTCTCCTTCTTCTTGCACTTTATTTAATATTCACTTTAACACAATAGTTACATTAATACAAATGATACGAACGTACAAAGTAAACATATAACAGATTAATATAATAATAATGTATATCAAACTGAAGAAAAAGAATTTTCCCAAAAAAAAAGAAGAAAAACGATTTGACAGACTAAACCCTTGTCACGAAAATGTAAACACATTTCGAGCAGAGCTGAGCTGGGCTGCACTAAACTGAGCTACTTTATTATGCGCAACATTTTGATGTCACGTACTTTCGGCTATTGTGCAAATTTGCCGAATGATATTGTCAGGAAAGACATTAAAAAATTGCGCCAAAATGACATTTAACAATGTTTGATGTTAACACACTGACTGACTGACTCACTGCCTGACTGACTGGCTGACTGCAAAACTGACTGAAATTCTGACACGGTACTCGATGCAAGCATGTTTCGGAAAAGTTGTTAAATGGACAAAAGTTGTAAAAACGAAAAGAAAAGCAAAAAAAAAGTATTACTTTTCAACATGACTTTGCATAAAATGATGATGAATATCGCATCACATCGCATGGCAGAGGAGCACATGCACCAGCAACAACAACAACAATAACGACAAAAACAACACGAGTACAAAGAGTACACACTGTAAAACATTAAGTGGATGGCTGATGGCTGGACTAAGGGTATGTCGGTACTAATGTCGGTACACATGTACTCAAATGTCAAAAGCAACACCCTGTAAAATGAAAGAAAAAAAGAAAAACTACAGTTTTGCTTTGGCTTTGGCGTCTGTTTCTTAAGGTAGCAAGCAAACCGAACGGAACGGAACGTCGAAGCTCAACTTTGTCATGTTGGGTTCGCATGTAAATAAGCGACACTTTTATTTGTTTTTATTTTGAGTTATACTTTTGTTAGCAAAAAAAAAGCAACAACTTTTTCAAGCAACTTTGAAATGTTGTTACGAAAACTGTAAAATTCGCGCTCAACAATAGACTAAAAAACAGAAAACAAATGCTCGAAATAAGTTTTTAATGGAAAAGTTTTCACGACTCGTTGGTCAAATTTGCATGTGACAGGGAGTAGGGGGTAGGCCGGAAGTAACTAAGGATGCACAGTGCTTTGATAGCGGTCAAGTTGGATAACGTTATCAACGTTTAGTCTGAGGGCAACCAACATCAAGAAATATATCTGGGCAAAAGAGGTTCTCTTAAAAAGGAGATTCAACGATGCTTTGGTCTTCGTTTTGACAAAGGTTCAAGTTACACAACAATTTAGTTAAATTATTTTTATTTTGTCTGAAATTGAGAGGGCAATCATTTTAGTTGGATTCTGTCAAGGCATATTTATGCATGTATGTATGGATGTGTATAGGTATGTGTGTATGTAAGCTCTTGTGCATTGTTTTGCGGCAGTGTTGCCAAAATGTCGAAATAAATGTCCACTTTGTGTGTGTGCGCTCGCTCAGCCATGACAGTTGAAAAAATTGTCGCTGAGCACTAGCGGAAGTTGTTCAACAGCAAAATAAACACACACACACAATTACATTTAAAGCGCCTGCCAGCAGATAAAAGGTAATCTTTTAGTCAAGCCTAAAAAAAAACTACAAGCATTTATGCAACAGAAATATGTTTCCATTCAGACCTCAGGTTAGTTCAACAGTGAACAAATTTTCCGACAACTGTCCAAAAAAGTGCTGCTCTAGCGATGGCGTTGCCCGGCGCTCATGTTGTTTTTGTGTTTTTTTTTTCTTGTGGCAAATTAAACTTTTTTGTGTGTGTCCCGTTTTTAAACTTTGGTCAGGTATTCACAAATGCCTAACAAAGCACTGCGGGGGCGTGCAAACTGCAGGCAAAATTTTTGCTGCTTGACAAATAATGCACAAAAAATGTCTTTTATGCAGTTTAAGTTGCGAAGGCAAACACGACCGGATACAATACTTTTTTGTAGGTCACAGGAGGGACAAGTTGTTTGGGGGTAAAACGCTTCCCTGGAAGGCTTCAAAATTGCTTTTTTTAATTTTTAAATTGTTCTTTTTTATACGACTTAAATTGTTTTACTCTGACTTAATTTTAATATTAATTTAGTTTCAAGCTTCATAGTATATTCATTAAGCTTTTACCCCTAAGAGCTTTAAAGCTCTTCTAAATTGTATATACCAACTTAATGTTATTTCTGCTATGTAAAAAATTTGTTGTTGTTGTTGTTTTGACTCACCTTATCACGTATGTCTTGTCTCATCTTTTCGCGTTCTTCCTCCATTTTGCGGTGCTTCTCCTTTCGTCGTTCTTCGGCCTCGCGTATGGCCTCCTGACGCTCCCTCTCCTCCTCCTCTGCCTTTTCCTTATCATCACCATCGTCACCGCCATCTCCACCTACAGCGCCTGCAAATATTGAATTGGGGAAATATTTCGTTAAAGGATTTTCTTTAAATTTAAATTCATTATAAATAAATTTTCTTATTAATATTAAAAGTAGAACTCAATTTTTAAGTACAAAATGACAATTTGATTGGTTTGTTTGCTTACGAGTATACTGCAAAATGTATCTGACAATGTCGAAACTTATTTTGTGGATTTTAAATTTGAATAACTAACTCTTGTGCTTTTGCTTTTGCTGCTGCATACGGCAAAAAGCCTTTCAACTTGATTTAAATTTAATTAAATTCATATCTTTTGTCGGATCTGTTGAAATGCCAAGGCGCAAAAACAACTTTCTTGGCTGTTTATTTTATATGCTAAAGTTCTTGTCTTGCAATTTTTGTTGTTGTTTATAGTAGTATATGTAGGTTTGTGTTGGCCCCAAAATTGCTGCCAACCTGCTACTAATAGATAGGTTAGTTTGGTTTTTGTTAAGGCCAAACAGTGTCATTTTGATAAGTGGCCATTGTGGCCTTTAATGTTCAGTTGAAATACTGAAATACAAAATGTCTGCCTTTATCTTTGCGAGTAAATCAAAAAGGAAATTTATTTTTGTCTCTTTCCCATGATTTAAATATTGTTGAATAAATTTTCATTTAAATATGAAAAATGTTTTCAAATGCTGAAAACAATTTTGGACTTGGTAAAAGGTTTTTGCACAAATGTCGACAAACACAAGAGCAGGCTATTAGTAAAGTAGCGTAATTGATATTTGCGGTTGTGGCCAAAATGCGGCGAATGCGGTTTTAGTTAAGCAACATTTTGAGGGTTCTGTGGTGGCCATTCAAACTCAATGTCGTTTAATTTTGTCGTTTGATTTTAACATTATTCAAATTGGAAATTATTCACGAAATTTAAAATTCAAATCGAATTGTTTCATATGTCAAATGGAGCTTTTTATTATTATAATATACGCTTTGAATATAAGTTATACGTTTTATTAATAAAATTTCTAAGAATTTTATTTGCTATTTAAATTAAATGCAATACTAAGAATCTCTTTTTAACTCGTACACAACATTTGACAACTCTTGACTTGATATGCCTTTAAGGCGCACTTATACTCAGCTCAAAGAAAAGAATAAAAAATAAACAACCAACAACATTCTCTCTCTTTTTGAATGTCAAAGCGAACTTTTTGAAAAAGGTCAAAACAATTAATTTTGTCTTTGACTTTACTTTTGTCTGCCCATCCTTCCGAACCCTACACGCATTTGCGTCTGCTTAAGACGCCTAAAAGCAGACAACATTAAATATTTAAATACCTTTTGTCAAGCATAATGACATTACAGCTGTCATTTGCACAAATGCGAAAGCGAACGCGTCCGCGCGCTCATTTGATTAAATTCTGATACTTTAAGATTTATTTACATTTGTTGAGATTTACGTCGAGTTGAGTCGCGTCGCGTCGAGACGAGTTGAGTGGCGTCGTGTAGGGTTGACACCATCATCACCAAATTTGTGCCATTACACTTGCGCGCGAGCGGGCGCCTAATTTTAATTGTTGGCGGCGCGGCGCAAAATTGCAAAACTTTGTTCGCGAACAGAATTCATACTGAAAATTCAACAAATGCTCACTGGAAATTGAGAAAATTTACAGCATTTGTTTTTAATTAGATTTCAGCAAAAACGTTTAATTGAATTTAGCATAGGAAATTTTTGACAAGTTCTTGTTGCTGTTGCTGTTGTTGTTGTCAAAAGTTTGATACTTTTCATGCGAAACGGAGGGGAATTGCTCGTAGGACAGAGCGGCAGAGTGCGAGGGCCTTTTGAATTTATGCTTGTTTCCTAATTGCATTTGTTGCTGTTGTTGCTTTTGCTACTGCCAGAGCTCAATATTCAAGTTAATTAAAGCACATTTTTGTTTTGTGAAGCAAAAGTTTGGCGCTGTTCTTTTGTTTTGTTGTTGTTTTTGTTTAACTACATTTTTTTTCGTTAGTTACTACTATTGTACGATGACAATAATGGGCGCAAGCCAAGGTAGGTACTAAAATGAGTCGTCACAAACTCGCATAAATGTCGGCCATTTTGGGACTTCAAGTGTTTTTAATTGACTTTATTATGAAAGTTTCGTTTTTGACTGTCGACAGTTGTTTTGTTTGACCTTTTGCCCATTCGTTTCGTGGTTTGAACTCTTTTAAGATCAACTTTATTTAATGTTTGCAGGAGTAACAATCATTTTTTACAAAGTATTATTTAAAGAGGTATTCATTTGAAAGTGTTATTCAACACGATTAAATTGTTAAGTTGTATAGTTAAATATTTTCAGATATTTCAACTGTTACAGCTCGTTATTCATGTAGTGAGAATGCAATAAGTGATTGTCGAATTTTTCTAAGAATATAATAAGGGTATTCCCTTAAACGCGAAAGTGCTTTGAAAACCTCGAAACCATGAAAGTTTTCGAGCCTAGAAAAAAAGTGTAAAAAATTGCATGAAACAAAGTTTTCGCGTGCTTCGCTTTTCGAGTTTTCCAGTTTTCGCATTTATCGGAAACCCATTAATAAGTGCTTAAGTTTGTATATTGAGTTTAAAGATGTTGTATGTAATATTTCTAATATGATAATTTAAATTAATTTACAATTTAATACAAAGACTTTCAATCAAGTGAAAAATTCAGTGGCAAAGTTTTTTGGGCTAAATTCGTTTGTGTGTGCGTTTAAGATACCAAATAGAAAAGGCTTCATTAAATATAAAAACAAATTCTAAATTGACAAATGAGTTTGTGAAGTGGCTTAGTTTGTTTGTTGTTTTTCTCTTGCCAAATTCTAGACGAAAATCCTCATTTAAAATATTATTAAAAACTTTTTCCGCATGTTTGTTCATAATTAAATTTTTTTGTTGTTAAATAAACGTCTTTGATAAAAGTTGAAAATCTGAAAATGATGCAAAATTGTTTGAGTAAGTCAGTCAGTCAGTTAGGCAGACATTCAGTCGAATGACGTCAGTCGGTTGTCGTCGCTTAAAAGTTGGTGACTTTGGAACTTTTTGATTTCTTAAACATATCAAACTCATGCACAGCCATACAAAAACATTTGAACATGTCTAAATATATATATGTGTGTGTGTGTGTGTGTGTATGTATGCATACATACGTACTCAAGTATACCTAAACAAACATATGCAGGAGGCATGTTGACATTAATGAAGTTGCACAACTTTTTTGTGGTTCTTTTTGTTGTTTTTTAATGTAAAAGTTTTAACGGTCTTTTAATAAAATCTTGATTTTAATTAAATTACAAACATTCGAAATTGTTTAAGATTCTAAATATCACGTTTAATTGCAGAGTTGCCATGCTTCGCACTTTTTAAATTTTAAAGTCTTAGATTTGGTTTTAAAGCTTTCAATACAAAATGCCATCGGATCATCTTTATATACCCCAAACATATGTTTTTTTTATATCCTAACAAGCTACGCTCAATATTTTCATATTTAGTCATAAATTCTAGAGACTTCTAAAAACTTAATGCGCGCTCGTAACTGCTTCTGCTTATGATCTTTTAAATCCTCAGCTATGAGTAGCGCCAATAAATTTATCAACACTCATAAAATACGCTTACGTCCACTCACGAGCAGAAATACATTTGCACACTGGCATATAGTGAATGGCATAACGGCCACTCTTGGACACAAAATACGCTAATTGATATTTGAGATCGCTCGGTTTGTTACAAGCGTATGCCACAACGACAACAACGAATTCGCTGTTATGAACTGAAAATATTTTCATTTTTAGAGTGTATAAAATTTAAAGCAAAAACACACAGACGCCAGCGCAGCGGCAAAAGTGCTGATGTGTACGTTTGCGTGTGGCTTTGTGCGTGTGTTTGTGCGTTGATATGAACGAGCGCTCTACTCATATAAGCGCTTAACTGCTTTTTAAACGCAGATTGTAAATGCAGCGAGTCCATAGACCCGGCAAGTAGCGGAGGAGCAGGGCTACGTGGGAGTTTGTTCCGGATGTTGTTGGCAATAATTTTGGACAGCGTGCGCGGCCAATAAAGCGCGTCAAACTGGCGGGCAACAGTTAATATTTGCGGTTAAATTCAATTTAGCGCAAATGCGTGCATGTGTGCGTATTTGTATGTATTTGTGTATGTGTGTGAATGCATTTGTGCAAGTGCATTTTTAGTGTTTTTAATGCCATTTTGCATTTTTGTTAAATGTCAGTTTCCACGTTTATGTACACGTTTTTTTTTCTTCTTTGTGCACTTGTTTTATGTTTATGCATGTATGCGTGAGCTTTAGCGAATGTTTATCTGTATGCTTTTCGCACACATGCTTTTCTATTGTCGTTGTTGTTTTTATGAGGCGTCCATTTAGGGCTTCACTCTGGCTCTGTTGGCTTTGTGCGTTTTTAGGGCATTTTAATGGCATTTCGTTTGTTTGTGTGTTTGTTAGCTTGTCGGTTTTTATTGGGTTATGTAAATTTCTGTTTCGATCACAATCGTGTTTTGATTTGTATTTTATAATAGTTTTTTTGTTGAATATTTGAAAATTGCTCGTTGTTGGCCTGTGATAAAAGTAAATGTAAGCCATTGTTTGCCGGAATTTGACACTTTAATCGAAACTATTTTCACCTCGTTTTTTGTTTTGTTTTACAATTAAATCGTTTTATTTCGAATTGTTATGTTTTATTTTTATCTAAAAATATTTAAACGTGATTCAATGAGGTTTGTAAAGGACAAAAAAATAAAATATCAACTAAACATAAATTCAAATAATCGACATAAAAAAATTTTCATTGATTTAAAACATAATTTTAGCTTATAACATTAATTGTAATTGTTGGTATAAAAATTACATTGAGACAGACTAGTTTATTCATTCAAAAAGCTATAATAAAATTTAAGCTTTTGATTTTGATTTGTAATTCTGCAAATCTGAATAATTTGTATTTCAAAAGAATAACTTTAAGAAGTCCTTTTAGTGAATTGGCTACTCAATTTTGTTGTGAGCTTAAAGTTATTTTTCAAAAGTTTTATAGTTTAAAAAACTTAAAGCTTAAAGTTTTAACTTTGAATTATTTATAGTTTATAAAACAGAAATTTTGTTCTAACGGACAAATTTGTTTCTACTAATTAAAAACTACTTGCATTTAATTGAATTGTTATTTTGGTCATAGTAATTTTGTCTGCTTTAACAACATATTCTTTCTAGGAAAGGTCCTTTTTTTTGATATTTTCTTGTTTAGTTTTAGATACCAATTTTTAACACTTTGTTAAGGTTCTTGTCAAATGGATCATTTTGCTTGGTGTCCTTTTGTAACCACACACTCGCTTCGGATATAAATCTATCTTAAAGAGCCAACATAGAATAACCCCACAATCCTTGATTTGATTAACTTAAAAGCTTCGCTCACCAATCCAAATCCACATACAAAGCACATTCATTCATTCATTTATTCGTTCGCCCGTTTGTTCATTCGTTTATTCGTTCGCATTTGTTGCCAAGACAATTCGAAGCTATATACGTACATATATTCGAGTTGAAATACTTTCTAAATGGGGGCAAATACAAATACAAATACAAAAAAAGGCAAATAAAAAAGTAAAGAAAAATCGATTTTATACGCTACTAAGAACTATTTTCAACATTCGACACAGAAAAGTGTTCATGTGATAAAATGAAGAAATGCCGGGAAACTAGGCTGCACGGACGAGGGGAAAGCAAATGTACGTACACAGTGAAAATTTCTTGATAAATTTGTAGTGGAGGAACATAAGAAATTATAAATTTTTCTATCGAGCTATTATAATTTCTTTTTGCAATATGTTTGGGTATGTCGGGTTCTATCTTTTAAACTACAATTGATCATTTTTCTGGTTTCTATGTGAACCAGTTCCAAAATATTCTTATGAAATCCGTCAAGTAAAGGTTTGAACACAATTGTTTGTAAGAAATTTGTTTGCAATGTATGTGTAAATAAAATGTTTATGAACATGTCTGCAAAAAATAGTAAACTTAAAGAGAGGTAAGAAGAAATAGGAAAAACTTGTCATATTTTCCGCGAAGCACTCTAAGTAGAAGTTAGATTTACTTGATATAAGCCATGCATGGGTAAATGTATTAAGTGCTTAAATGTTGTTAAAAAAATATTTATTCTTAATAAATATTTTAGGCAGTTTTCCGGAGTAATAATTCGCTTCATTTTCTTTTTACTTTGTTTTGCCTTGCTTTGAAGGAAAGAAAATACGCTTGCCCGGTTTTAATTAGCAATTAAAAAATGAATTTTCCTGCGAAAAACAACAGCGTAATTGCTTTGGAACACGTACCGAAAATAAGGTTTTCTTTAGAATTACCCATTACCCATTTTCCAATTCCCTTTTCTATGTTGAAGATTTTCGCTTGCTTACGACATTTTAATAAGGCAGTTGCGAAAAAAGCGGGGGAAAAAACGGAAAACGCTTGAATAATTTAAAAACATGGAAAAATAAACTTTACGCAAGGATTTCCATAGAAATTCAAGCACGAACAAAAACACAAACCCAAAAAAAAGAAGAGAAGGGAAGGGAAATAATAATAATATGTCTGAAAGAAGAAGCGTAAAAAACCGCAAGTAAAAATAGCAAATGAATAGAAAAGCGAAGCAGAAGAAAACTTCAACATTGCCGCACCGCAGAAACCTTAAATCCAGCCGCGCGCCGCAGACAGACACTGACAGACAGACATGTAGACAGACGGATGGACGGACAGACAGACAGACAGACAGAGTAACAGTCAGAACGATGAGCACATCCTTTGAATGGCTTTGTTGATGGGTACGCGCGCCAATGAAGCAGGCAGAATATAGAATTGTGGGCACACCACTGCGTCTGTTGACTGCGGTGCCAGTGCCAGCCACAACAGAGACCCAGGCAAAAGATGATGATGTTCGGCGGCGGCGGCGGCAGCAAGCACGATTTACTTGCTGCCGCGGCGCGTCAGTAAAAGCGGATAATTATTATTTATTCCACTTGGAGTGGAAATGCGCTACAAGGCGCAAAAAGAATATTCTCTGTTTTTCCTTTTTTCGTTCGTTTGTTCGTTCGCTTTTCATCATTTTCCCATCATGAATTTGAATTTCTGAATTTATATCTTTGATGTTATTTTTTTATGTTTGAAATTGAATTAAATAATGTTTGGGTATGCTTTAAGGCGTCCTTGCTTGGGTGCAAACGCCTTTCGTTTGGGTTTATTTTTGTTGAAGTGAAGAAAATGCATTCGATTTAAAAATTTAAGTTCGTTTGAATTTAATGTTAATTTAAATGCGAACTATGAAAATTTGCCATATTAAAAATTGGATTTATAATATGCTTTATTAATTTTACACCAGTATTAAACAATTTAAAATTATTAAATGGAATTATAAAATTACCAAATTAGATTAAATTTATATACAAGAAATTAAACGAGCATTTGAATTAATTTATGTACACTTTAGTGTGGTTTGAATTACAGATAAGAAATTCGAATCGTAAAGTAAACACATTCGAATTTGTAGGTCAAGATCATTTAAAAGTAAAGCTCATAACAAAAAGCTTTACTCAACAATATCAAATGTAATAATAAAAAAAAACAAGATTACAACTGCACTTAGTCATTTAGAAGTTGGCATTTTCTTTTAAAGATATTTACTATCTAAACAATTTTCTCGAAACTGATTATCTTTCGTTTAATGTTTATTTTAATTACATATATTGAATAAATCGAAATAAACTCTTGATGTTTATAAAACCATAAATTATAAATCTCACTTACATAATTTGTTAAATGATTATTAACAAATTGAAATTAATAAAAACAAAAGCAATATTGAGACTAAACTCTTCAATAGACAACACGAAAGCAATTGAATTGACCTACGCCCAATGTTATCAAACTGAGCTAGATGTGATTTGCAATATTAGATGCTCAGCTGTAAATTATTATTTAAATTTGTTATATACCACAAATATATTCACAGTATTATACATATATGCAGAAGCGTTTGATCAGCAGAAGAGCGGGCAGACGACAGATGACAGCATAATATTAAGCAAATGCGCTTAGCGAGTTTAGTACGACGCCAAACCGTGAAGCGGTAGGAAATTGTTTAAATTGCTGTTGAAGGCAACGCTCGGTTGAGCTTAAGACTTACGCTTGAAAATACGGAAATATAAACAAATTCACACACACACAAATACATACATTGGGTGTGTGTACAAGTTAGAGCGCAGCAAGCCAAAATCAAAATAAACAATTTACGCGGCGTTAGTGGCAAAAGACGCGCCAACGAAGGCACATCAATCGAGAAAAGAGCAAACAACCAACAAAAAACAAAAACAAAAAAAAGTTTCGCAGACTACGACCGCGCGTTGTCTGACTACAACAAAACCAAACTGATCGAACGTTTAACGCGCAGAGTGTTCTTAATTAAATTCCAGCTAAATTTTATCCATTGTCTGCGCCAAAAAGTATGCACGAAATTTTAATTTAAAAAGTTTTACTCAACGCGATTTCTGTCTGTCTGCCTGTCTGTCTGTTTAGCAAGTGCGTCAATAGTTTGCCAGCGACATTCTTTGACTTTAGAACTTAAAATTTCTTTCGAAATGTCATTAAAACGCTGTCACTCGCTAATATCCCACGCGTTCGCGTTGTTGCTGCTTTGGGCGCCATTTTGCTTGACAGCAACGTCTGCACCGACTGCAACCGAAGCCACAAGCACTGCCGCCGCCGCAGCTGCCAATATTGAAAACGACATTTTGCGTTTTTCGTACGAACTTGAACAGTGGCTCGATGTGAGCAAACGTCCTTGTCAGGACTTTTATGGCTACGTTTGCGGTCGCAGTCTGAACAGTTCCCAGGCACAGCTTGAGCAGCGAATGCAAAAGCAGCAGGCGAAGTTCGAACAGTTTCTCGCCGCCGACGATAACGATGAGCATCTCATGGACGCTGAACTAAAGCTGAAACACTTTTTCGTATCGTGCAAGAGTGCGCGCTCCGTTGACGATCTGAAGAGTTCGCTGATGTACCGCTTGAGTGGTGGTTGGCCGGCGATCGATGACAGTGCCGCCATGATACGCAAACGGCGCAACGTTACGTGGATGGGCGTGTTGAGCGCTTTTCACGATGTCGGCGTCGAGTACTTCTTCCGAACGCACATCGACATTAAGTCGAACAAGCGCGTCGTCTACTTGCAACCGGACGTTGAGAAGCGTTATACGCTGCGTAAGTTTGAGCAACTTGCGGGCGAAGTGATGCAAGAGTATGCTGTCGAGGCGGGACGTGCACGACTCGTCGCCTTGGAGACACTTAGCTTCGAACGCAGTCGTCGAGAGCTGCTGAAGTTAGAGCAGCCCGACGACTCGATTGAGCTGAGCTATTCAGACTTTAAGACGACATTGTTTGGTAATTCGCTGCACATTGATTGGGATGCCTACTTCCGGCGTACGCTGGGGAAGCCGTTGCGCGCAAGTGATAGTGTTGTGGTGCGACAGCTGCCGAAACTTGTGCAATTGTTCGAACTGGTGCAGAATGCAACAATGACGCGTTTGCTTAATTGGATTTGGATCGATTATTTGATGGGTAAGTCAAATGTGGCGTGTGGTTAGCTGGCATTGAAGCGTTTTCAGGGACGGAAAATCGAACGTAATTTGAAGAAATCTTTTCATATCAATAGAAATCCGTAATAATCTTTTATCAATGATTATTAATTAATTTATGATTCTATATTGTGGGATTCACTCGTATTAACTTAAATCGTTTTGTGTTTTGATTTAAACTATTCCCTTTTATTTATCCAACTAATAGACAAAAGTAGCAGCGATTGCCAATCCCTTGTGGAGTCATACTTTGAACCTGTCTACCAACACATCGTCGAACGTTCGAGCATTGATCGAGTTCAAATGGCCCAGATGTACTCGGATATTGGACGCGCCTATGACGAACTGTTGCCTGCAACTGCATGGATCGATGAGATGTCGCAACAGAACTCGAAACAATTTCTCGGACGCATCATTCATCTCACACTGAATGGCGATGCGAAACTGGATGAGGACTTGGCCGAGCTCACAGTAACCAAACGGAATTTCTATCGCAATCTAGAGAAAACGCAACGCTTTGTGGCACAACAACGTCGTACACAAGCTGCAAGCATGTTACGCGAAACAAGTAACGGTGCCGCCATTTCTTCACAAGCCGCAACGGATTTCATGAAAGTCTTTCTCACCATCAATTCGCTGCTGCAACAGCAGAATCTGACGACACCGCTCAATTATGCGCTAGTGGGTGAACGTTTTGCCGAGCGTATGATTGCCGGCGGCAGTAGCAGCTCTACACCGGGTGCTTGGCGCAGCATGGATTCGGAACGTGAATTTGTCACACTTAAGCAGTGCATCGGACGACAGACTTCGGCTGGTGGTGGTGGTGCATTAAAATACAATCTCAACGATTTGCTGTTGCGTATGTTGGCGCAGCATCAGACACTGTACGCACTACAGCAATGGCAGCAAAAAGACGCGGCACTGTTGCGTCGTGTCGACGGTTTGTTGGCGTCTGGACGGTTACAGTTGTCATTGCGAAAGTTGTTCTTTATTGGTGCATTGCTGGCGGATTGCCGACAGTATTCGGGCGGCGGGGCAGTACAGAAGGAGTTCGTGCATGGCTATTTGAGGAATTCGCAGGAATTTGGACAGGCATTCGGATGTCGCGTTGGCGAGGAGCTCTATGCGCGCAACGCTTGCAAAGTAATGCAAGCAGGACGCGGTAAGAAGTAATTCCAGAGGGAAGTATGCGAGCCGAAGAGTTTTAAATTATGTTGAATTAAATAAATTAAAGAAATACACGAATTATGTATTGAATTAGTATGTATGTTTGTTTTTTTATTAATGAGATTTTTGTATTCATTTTCCTTTAGGAGATCTCCTGCGTTTTGAACCGAATTCTAATAATTTTATTTTGTTAAGTTGAATTTTGTCCACATACCGTCTATCATTTTACGAAAATCGCTTAGCACCTTCGAAATTCTGACAAAGACTAAAGCCGCAGTGAACGTTGCGAGGTATTTTTGCTTTGTCTGGAGCGTTCAGCACTACCGTGCTTGTTTGTTTTCGGTCTTAACCACAAATGCAAGGACATGGAAATTATCCTAGAATCATTTAAAAACGACAGACCCAAGCACAAATCATCCTTTTACAGCTCATCAAAAATTTATTAGGAAATTACTTCTCAAAATCGAAATCGAGTCCATTGGAAAACTTTGACGTGGGGGCCATGCATGTGCATGTGCACTGCCCTACGCCCAACTACGTGAAACTGTTAATTCGCTCTGAGGGAGATAAGCTTCTTGTGTTGTAGCCTTTTGTAAAATTGCTGTAAATTGCGTTTGCCATGGTTGCCACGGTACGACCGACGGCTTCAATGACGACCACACAAAGTGGCACATGTCGACGCAATCTGCAACCTATAATTTTTTGATTAAATTGCCTTCGTGGGGTATTTTTAAAGCTCGTTTTTTTCAACTAACTGCAGCAATGCGCTAGCAGAAGGAAGCCTCAATCCTTTGTATGCCCTGTCATACAATTGACATTTTTGATTCTTGTTTTTTTGAGTAAAGCAGATCGTATTGTGTGGAAATTTTTGTGTTGACGGCTGTCAATATTGCATTATATAATCGTTAATAACTGCCGTTGCTGTTACTTTGAAGCTAGTTATTGCAGCTATTTTTAAAAATTAACAACCGGCTAGATGTGGAGTATTTCAGCAAGTTAAAGAAAGTCCTCGCCAGTGGTGTGAGTTCGCATTAGTTCTAATTTTAGTTTGTTGTGGCAAAGTAATGCAAAACTGCAATTCAAACGGAAATAATCATTTTGCTTACAAACTGCAACATGTACTCCTAGAGCAAAAGGTCAGTCATAATTTTGTTCAATCTAATTATTTTTTTGAAACTTAAAGAACAACTTTCATACTTATGTAAATTAAAAAGGTCTTTTTAGTAGTTAGTACGATCTTTGTATTATTTTCTATTTGAGAATCTTAAGATTTTCATTCATTTCTTTAAATGTATATGTTGCAGCGATTTTCTTTTGCAGGCGTATTACTGCTTCGAAATCTGGTCGCCTGTCCGTTGGTATCAGTTCATTGTCAGCTTAATTTCCGACTAATGTAGATGCCACAAAGAAGCAAGCGGCTCCCCAAGGACCCTTCGGGAGAGCAGTTTAAATGGAAGCTTAAAAATTTCTGCTGCTGTCAGTTGAAGTGAAATTGCATAAAGTCGGACTACGAAATGAAGAAGAAGAGGAAGAAAAATGCGGAGATGGAACAACAACTGACACCAATATAGCAACAACAACAAATATAACAACTACAACAAGATATAAGTCCTTCGCATGGTGGGCGACAGAAAGAAAAGAAGCTGTTATTGCTGCTAATAGCTGTGTAAGACACAGTGGCACATACCTCAATGACAACTACAACAACAACAATAATAGCAACGACGATAACAACAAAACCGGCGTCAGGAAAATCAACGGTAGCAGCTGCCGCTACTCTGGTTGGTGTTGCACAGTAATTTTATCACTTATGAAAGTCAGAAAGAAAACTTCTCCTAGGAACCAAATGAAAAACAAATTGGTATCATTCTGTAGGTGATTTGGAAACTCATAATATTATCAAATTTGATTTTTTTGAGCATAATTGGTGACATAATAATGACATATTTCATATGCCAATACTCAGATGACTTCAAGCTAGTTTTAATGTTCATGCACATCCAAAGTACTGTGCGGTTTAGTTGTTGTTTTCGTGTCGGATCGTTTTCTTTTCGTGAAATTTGAAATCCTTTCAAGTTGCTGAAATAAGAATCTTTATACTTCGACTTTGGTCTTGCTGCTGCTTTTTTGAAGATTGCTTGCAACAGCAGCAACGACAACGACAACAACAACAGCGACAACAACAGCAACAAGAACAACAACGAGAACAATAGCAACAATGAACTTTGAAGTAGGTTGTTTAAGAAAGTTATAAATTCCAGTGGAGTGATTGTGAATGAGTGGAGCAAGTGAACGGAAATTTGATATTTCAAAAATGAAATGCTCGTTATTTCTTCTTTTCTTTTTTCTTCTCTCTTACAATAAAGCAAAAAAAGAACACAAACAAACAAAAAAAAAAAAAACGAAAAGAAAAGAAAGCAGCTCGAAAAGGCAAAGAAATTGAGTTAGCTGCAAGTGGCAGTTAAAGTTGGCAAAGTGTGTGTGTTAGTGTGTGTTTGTGTGTGTTGAGGGAGGGGTTTAAAATTCGTGTTTGTGCAGCAATTCTTCATTGTCGGACAAATACGCTTACGTGGCTGACATATGTTGCCGTTGCCGTTTGCTGTTGCCTCGCTCGAGGCAAGCTTGTTGTTGAGTGTGCTAAAAAAACTGTTACACTACCAAATGCCAAATGCTTTATTAGCGTTCATTCGTCTGTCTGTTTGTTTGTTTGTTTGTTTGTCCATCTTACCAACCAACCAACCATCCGTCCGTCCAGCCATCCATCTATATGAGCTGATTGCGGCATTTGTGCTTGCCACACATTTTCATTTTACAATTTGTGTCGGTTTTGCAATTGATTTGTTCTCGATTTAATTCGGTTGTGCGAAATTCGGAAGTGGAAAGTGGAAGTGTGGAATTGCGCTTCGAGCACGCTTGTTGTTCAGATAGGACGTGACGTTTGAGTGTTCAGAATGTTACAACGTTCAAGTGAATTTTTAACTTGCGGGTGGATTTTTTATCCTCTCATATAATGTGGAATATTCGAAATCAATTATATAAATTGTTTTGTAAATAATATCCAAAGTTGTTTATAAATTTCAATTGGTTGTGATTTAAAATTGTTGATTTTAAAGGAAAGCTTAAAGTTCTTGCAGAGCTTAAAGGGATTCGCATTTAATTGTGTGTATTGGCAAGTTTATGTGCGCTTTAAGAAATTGAAGACAAAGTTATCAACATGTAAATTTTATGTTTAAAATATTTCTAATTTTTGGCACGATTTAAAATTTTTAAATATATTGTATAATCCGAAAGTGAAGCATAAATATATTTATTTACATTTTATAAGTTAAGCCGAATGTATGAAGCAATATTTTGCAAACGCTTATGAAAAGTTTTAAACATTTTTTTCAGTTTTATCAATATTCTTTTGTGTGTGCGTGTGTGTGCGTATGTGCATTGCATGTACGTGAGTGTGCATGTCATTAAGTGGCACTTGTTAAAACACAGACATGCACACAAGAACAGAACACATCTACATACGCACAGATATGCATAAACTAACAAATCGAATCGAAATACAAGAGCAAGCACTAAAAGTCAAATACCACAAATACATACAAGCCACTTGCTTCGTTCAGCTGTTTTTCGAATTTTTCTCGTATTCTTGTTTTGTTTTCGATTGTTTTTTGTTTGTGTTTTTTTTTTGTTGGATTTTGGGGTTGTCAAAAATTCGTTCGATATGAAACGAAAACGAGGCGACACAAATCATAGCGTCGTGTTCGTGTTAAGCCAATGATGGCGCCAACAATGGCGTCGTATAGTCGACATTGTTGTTGTTGTTGCTGCTGCTGTAGTCGTTGGCACAGTGGCATCATTTGCATGCACAACATGACTTCAATTGTACTTCAGGGTGTGACAGTTGCGGGGAACAGAGCAAACGGGCAAAAGTCAGGCGGAGTCGAGGAGCTGGCCTGGGTATGTTCGGTATGATGTATGCCGCACAGAATAATACAACAAAACAACAATTTGACAGCTGCAAGACACTCACAGCACTTTTGTGAATTGCGTGCATGTGTATTTGTGTTTGTGTTTGCGTTTATGTGTGTATTTGAGTGGCATGTTAAATGCGACGAAAACAAAATGAGAAATCAAAAAAAAAAAAACACATACACTTGCAACTATTTTAGAGAACTCATAATTTTGTTTAAACATTTGGATTTGTCTAAATATGACGTCATATATCAAACAGTTATGAAAACCCGCTTAAGTACTTCAATGCGGTTATATTAACCCGCTTAAGTGTCAGAAGGTACTCATGTGTTTTTTAATTAAAATAATCAAGTAAAATTATGCAGTTTTAAGACACTAGATAAGTATGTACTCGTATAGTACAAGGTTGCCATATTAAAATTGTACGATTTCAAATGTGCATTTAAAAGGGCGAAACTGAAGGTTACTTTTCTTTAAATTTAAAGAATGGTGGGTCGGTAAGCGGGTGAGGCACTTAAGCGAGAAAGCCCTTAAGAGGATAAATGCATATGTAACAACTATTGAGTACTTAAGTAGGGAATACTGTACAAAAAAAAAAATATTTTACTAATTAAAACACTTTTGGCTTAAAGTATTTGCGGATTAATTAAATTTAATTCATTTATTATTTAAAATAATAATTTCTGTTTTCACATGCTCACTTAATTCATTGAATAAATAAATTTCATGGTTAGCATTAAAAAACGCACACCAACAAAAACGATAGTGTGAAATTTAAGGCAGTTGCTGCCATTTTTTTGTATCGTAATAAAATAAAAGAAAAACATTTATATAAATAAAAATGAAATATAATTATATCACAACAACAACAACAACACTGCAAGTAGAATGCCTCGCGACATGGGCGCGAAAACCGAAAAATAAAAATTAATAAAACGCCATTAAAAGTCCACACAAATAATTAAAATGCATAAGTATTAATGCAAACAATTTGCATTTAAATATTTATAAATATTTACAGTGCGCATGAAATCAAAATATTCGCTTCGTAATTAAATTGCATTTGCATTAAATGTCCGCGGCGGCGTGTAAAACGCTTATAAGCCCAAGCTTAACCGAGAAATTAATTATAATGTTAACAGGCGGATATTACGAAATTACGAAATAACGATGCAATTGTGTCAAGTTGATGATATGTAAAATACACAAACTACTCGTATGCACACAAATACACCCACGGCAAAAACTTACAATATTATTTGTGTAGGCAGGTGCTACGACTGCTAAATTGAATGTCACTCATACGACCGGAGTGCGCCGGTCATTTGCATCGAAGAAAAATTAACAGAATAATTTAATTTGCTGTTGATCTTTGAATTCGCCTCAAATAAGAATTTATTTTTAGATAAGATATGAGTTATAGGTACAGAGCCACGAGCGGATCTTCAAGTGACTCATACTAAGTGGAACTACAGATCAGATTTGCTTTAGCGTCTTTTGATTTTCATTAATCTGTTACGATTTCAAGTCAATTTGCAATTGATTGACATTGATGCAGACAACCACTTCAAATTGGAACACTTCTTTACTTAATTAAGTAAAAATTATTTGTAACTCAAATTGAACAAAATTTAACTTTTTTTTAAAGAAAAACACTTTAGCACAATTTAAATTAATCATACGTCACGAAGTATTATTTGCAAAATATGTCAATTTTCTTTATAGTTAATATTATTTTTGAAAGAAACTTTTTTGTTTGCTTATGACCTTTTAGACAACATAAGTTGCAGTTCTCGCTAAGTAAGCCAAAGTGAAATTACTTCTTTTTGTTTGTTGTTGTGAAATTCAACTGGCTTTTCGCATGAACAGAAACACACACACACATATGCGCAAACATACAAATACGCACTCATGCATTCACAAAGTAAGTAAACCGCTTTTAAAAGTACACAAGCTTCGGCTAAGTTTCGTTCTTTGGCGGTCTGCGTGTGTGCGCGTGTGTGTGTGTTTAGTAACAGTAATGATACTTTGCACGATTTTTTTTCACTTCCCCATTTAATTTTTTATCTAGCGAAATGTTTACTTGAGTTGGATTAATTTGCTAAAAGCGCGATTGTTGCAGTTTCAAGCCATTTTTTAGGTGTGTGTGTGTCTGTTTTTTTAAGCAGTTTATATATATGTTTAGTACAATCATTATCACGTCTTTTCATTTATTTTAGTAGTTTAAAATACAAACTAGCTTAAAAAGGATCTTCAATATCAGCTTAAAGTATAACTTGTTAAAAACAAGAAAACAAATTTTTAAATAATTACTAATAAACTAACATATTTCTATACAGAATTATGTTATAAATTTATTGATTCATTTTAAATTTAATGGCGCAAATGATTTACTGAGAACTAGTTATTAAAATTTGTTTAAAGGTGCATTTAGACAAATTATTTACAACAAACAAAGTTTTCTTTGAAAACTTCATGTCATTTCGAATGATCAAAACACGTTTTAATTTAATGATAATTTCCATTTTAATTAATTACAACTGAAATGTTATACAATAAATAATTGCACATTGACATGACAAGTTTGAAATTGCACTGCTTTAAGGGTATTAAATATTTTTGTGGAAAATATCCAACGAAACTCTTTTTGGAATAATGTCGCAGTGCGTGCAATATTATGCAATATCATGTGATTATGTAAAGTAAGCGAAATAATTCCAACTGAATTACAAAAATTCGCGGAATTCGTAAATTTGTCCAAAATGCATAAATTGCGAGCAAAAGTGTTGAAATGGTCCCACCACCCAAACTAACAAATTGTAAACTACAATTCGCCGCGACGACATGCCACAGAAACAAGCTTACAAATGTGTGTGTGCACACAAGCGCAGCACATAATTTACCGCAATGCCCAGCGAATGTAACGAAACCCTTAAACATCAAATATTCAAATTCATTTTGAATTATTTCGATTTTAAAATCGTCATTTGGAGTGCAATGCCAAAGCGTATTTATGCACATTGACCATTATTTGTGAGCGTGAGCGTGTGCGTGTGTTTGTTTTCTTGTTGTTATATCCGTTATTGTCGCATTTGCAGTGGGGCTAGTGCCATGGCAATTGGCAATTTGTAATGCTAATTTGGAATAACTTTAAATAAATAAATATACACGCAATCGAATAATTCAAATAATTTGGTGAGCGGCGAATTTATTTGTATCACATTAAAAATGCAATTAAATTAGCCGCAAATGCAATTATAATGATTTGTGTTCTGCTGCTGTTGTTCTGTTGATGTTGATGTTGCTGCTTTTTTTTGTTGGTTTTTTGTGTACCTTTTCAAATATGCATTTTGTGGATTTTAATTTTAATTTTGTGCAACTGAAATTGTGGTCGAAATTCGAAATTGACTAATTCTGAATTGATTACATTTTTTATTGGCACAAGAGTTGCGGTTGTTGGCGATATTCAAAACAACAAAAAGTTGTTAAAATACATTTTGAGTTTTTGTTTAATTAACATTAAACATTGAATATTTGACTGCAAATGAAATATATTTGGTATAAATTTTGTTCGAAATCAATCAACATGTCGTATGAGTGATATGCAAATCATCGCAATATTTGAAAATCACTCATACGCCCTGTGTATTAAATCATAAAAAAATCTACAATGTTTTTAAGTAATTACATAAATCGTAGCCTACAAAATAAATCCGCTTATTTACAAGAGTTGCTTTTGGCCATAAAGAAAGAAAAAAAAAATAAATGAATATCAAAAAAATCGTGACGAAAATGCGAGTAAATGGATGGCGTATGTACATACTCGTACATACATACGTACATGGCTAACATGCCGTATTTCATGTTCAGGGCTTTTTTATTTTATTTTAAGTAGACGTTAATGCTAGCACGTATAGTATGTGTGTGTGTGTGCGTGTAAGTGGCTGTATGTTTGCGTGTGAGCACACACACATATGTACATATATATTATTTATAGTCGACTGAATTTCGGCTGTTTAAAAGCTTAAGTCTGCTGCGGTGAATTTCGGTTTATATACAATATTTTTTTTCGTACATGTGTGCCTGTGTGTGTGTATTTCTGAATAAATTATTGAAATGGCACAAGGCTAAATACAATGACTAGAGCACACGCACACACAAACACACGCAAAACATACAGGCGCAACTGCTGCGCTTGCATGTAGCATACTTTTTGGGGCAATTTGCCAAAAATGTGCACAAACAGTCTTTGTTCGTTTTTTTGTTGTTGGCACTTGATCAACGATTTTTCTATATATTTATTTGAATATTTTGGCAAGGAATTTTTTGCCCTCGGTTTTGTAACCTATTTAATAGAAAACATTTGCACTTATGCTGAAAATACAATTTTTTCTCTGGTTTTTCGCAAAAATTTGTGATATTTCGTGGAAAAGCCTAAAATTATGCAAGAGAAATTAATTTAAAAAATGCTTGTATATATTAATTTTACACACGAATGCTGCTGTTTCCTTTGACTTTTCATGTTTGCATGATTTAAAATTAAATGAAATCCTAAAAAAACGAGAAAACAAAACACAAAAAGTTTGTGCCAACTTATGACATCATCGCACATTGGGCTAAAGAATGCCCGCTTCAGCGCCTTTGGCATTTCTTTCTTTCTGGGTTTTGTCGTAATTTTTCTGTTTGTATTTGTGTAAATTTGCCTTGTTTTTATTTTTGTTTGATTTTTGTTTTGCAACGACACAAAAAAATCACAAAAACAAAAAGCACGAAGGCGTAGAAAAAAGAAATAAATACAACGTATTCAGCGTTTGGCTTGGCAGAGCGCGCCGCATGAGGAACCTTGAACCTTTTTATTTGCCAGCGCTGCCTCTGCCGTCGCTTCGTTTGCTGCTGCATTTTGTACTTGGAGATTCCGCCGCAGTGCTTAAGCGCGGCGATGAGACTGAGACGCCCTTCTTCCCTCGCCCAGCGAAATGTAGCATGCTTTAAGCACAAATTTATGCTAAGAAAAATCGATAAAACGCAAAACGTGCTCTCGAAATGAGCGCAAGCAAGTCGCAGCAAGTCACATGGTTTTGTGTAGCCAGCCGGGCTGGGCCAGGCCAGGCTAGGCCCGACCGAAGTGTTGACCGGGTGTTTTTTGCGTTTCAGTGTAGCAGGCACACGACACACTAATGGGATATATTTTATTTAGATTTTGAAAATTGCATTTTGCATGTAAAGTGCGCCTGAAAGCGTGCTTAAATGTTGTAACCTATATTATTTCATTCAGAAATTAAAATTTAGTTTTTCTATATGAAATATATTTCAACATTTTTTGACTGTAACAAATGTTAGAGAAGCTATAAAAAACTAAAGGATTGTTAATATTTTTCTTTTTGTAATACAGCTTTAAATTTTTCGTGTATCAATACCAGGCCTACAAGAAAATTATGTGGCATAATTGTAGGCATTTCTAGGGACAGTGAATTTATATTTATTTTAATATTTCTAGCATAGTAAACATAATAAACATATGTCCGATATTTGTTTTGTTAATTTACTTAATTTGCAGCATAGTTTTAGGATTAAAACAAATCGGCTGTTCTATAATAATTTATAAGAGTTTATAGAAGTTTACACTTTGGTTTGCTAATAATAAATAAAGTGTTTTCTCACTTTAACACGGTATACCATACTTTTACATAAAAATCTGCATTTTTATTGCATAATTGTAGGCATACTATAAACAATATGGTTACTGGTTCTCTAATGCTTATTATTAAAGCTTCTTTTAAGCGTTCATATTATTGTTTTTTTGTAGTTTTTTATTACAACAATTTTATTATTTTTGAGCACTTTTTTCATCATTTTGTACGCCTAAAATCACTGCTTAAAACTTAAACATATGCTGGCAAAATGCACAACAAAATATCACTTAACTTAATTGACTTACGTTATTTTGAAGGTATATCGAGTAGTTGTAGTAGTAGCGTTAGTAACAGTAAGGCACAACATGCAGTTACGTTGATTTGAGACAGTTAAGTTGTATTTGGTTGCGTATTTGAGGCGTTAAAAGGTGGTAGAAAAATCGGTTATTGTTAACAAATTTCATCGGTAGATTAAATATTATTGAAAAAAATTTGAGACATGTAGACAGTCAAATGTCAAAGTCCACAAATAAGCATATTTTTATACATAAATTTTTATTGAAACTTTTTAAAAAGCCCAAGAGTATGCATAACTGTTTTGTTATCTTTTTTGCAAGCTTCAGCTTCGAAAGCGTGGCTGGCTATAAATTTTTATCATACCAATGAAATTCATAATTCCTTGGCGCTTTCACTGAATACTATCTCGTCAATGAGTCCGTTTTGTCCGTGGTGTACTTTTAGGCGCTCTCAATTACGAAATGCGTTCAAATTGGCGACGTTGTCGTCGTTGGCGACCACTTTTACTAGTGGTATTGGTAGTATTGGTAGCAGCAGTGGTCGTAGTTCTGTTAATATATTTCTTTCTGCTAGTATTTGTGGCTGAACTAGTTGCCAGTGTTGTGTTGTTTTTGTTATTGGTGATGTCTCCTGCTCCAACCGCCGCTGCTGCTGCTGCTGCTGTTGTTGCCACTACTAGATACAACTGGCACTGACGCACTTTGAGCACTGAACTGACGACGGCCATGGCACACGTTGTCAACTGCCAACGAAGAATTTCCAACGACTGCTGCGACTGATTTCTAAAATCGCCACCACGAAGCATCGAAAGCGCTGATCAAAAGCCGAACAGCGCCGAACAGCCGAACGGTCGACAAAGTGACTTTTGGTGTGGTTTGGCGGGAGGCGGGGGGATAATTGGGAGGGACGGCACGAATTCAGGACGACACGAACGAAGGTCGTCCCACTGACACGACTCTACTCGACGAGCAGCGACGAAGCCAGCGAGCGAGCGAATGCACACAAACACACACGCAAACTTGACGGGAGAACGCGCGAAGGATTCGATTGCACTGGCACTAACGAACAATTTGGCAGCGCCAAAAATTAAATAAAACTGAAATACTTTTAGGCGACGACTTTGAATTTAAAAGTTGTAAGTGCCGCAATAATAATAATCTGGACAATTTGACGTTGCGTCGTGTGCGCTTCGTTGTGGAGCAGCAACGCGTGTGTGGTGTTGAGCGAGGAAGCTGTGCCACTAGAGTAGGAGTGTTCGGCATGCAGCCTGAGGTTTTTATGCGGAAGCGAAACGTCCTTTTTTGCGTGGCTTTTTACGTTTCGCTCGTTTCGTTTCGTTTCGATTCGATTCGTTTCATTTCGTTTATTTGGCCTGATAATGCGAGTGATAACGATGTGATGATGTGGTTCGTATTGTTGTTGTTGTTGTCGAAGTCGTCTTTGTCGTCGTCGAATGGTGGTGGTAATGTTTGAGTGGGCAGGGCAGTGTGGCACTATGGCATTTTGGCACTTTGGTCTACGCTCTGGGGGAGGGGCGGGGGTGTGAGTTCGCTGGTTCACATCACGATGGAAGAGTGCCGACGCATGCGCGATGCTTTGAGCGCGGCAATTGTGTAACGAAAATGTCACATGGCGTTCGCCGCTGAAGAACGCGGTGCGGCATTTTTACTCACACAATTTGTTGTTGTTACACTCGGTGACATGAGCGCAAGAGCGAAAGAGGCAGAGAGAGTGCATGAGATGGCGTATAAATGCGAGGGTTAGAATCAAAACTAAACTATCACAATTCACTAATATTTAAATGGGTTCAAAGGTTGGGTTGAAGAATGGTTATGAGCGATAAAAATTTGTTGTTATTTTAATGAAATAAATAACAATAAATTTAGTTTGTTTATAGAGTTTAGAAAAGGTGTCATAAAAAAAAAAAAAAAATTGTATAACGCTAGATGGACTTCTTAAACATTGACATGGTTAAGTTTTGACTGCAATACGCACCAGTGCGCGTTGCCGAGCATTTTACGAAACAATTTCTGTTGGAGCGCACTTTTAGGCGCACGTGCAAAATCAGCGCAAATTCTATTTCAATTGAGTGAGAAATGCGAAGCGCAAACGCCGCTCCCTGCCGACGGAGCTATTTCAAATTGTGAGTATTTTTTATTCCATACAAATCGTGAGACTTTCTTTCGGTGATTGCGAGTATGAAACCGTCTGGTGGTAGTGAAATGAATTTACGCTGAGACTTACCCCTGCAAATCCGATGAAATTTCAAACTGCTCAGAAGCGAGTAGAATTTTGTTCGAGCTTATTTTGCGTTAGCTCGGCTGAGTGAATTTGTCGGAGGGGAGTTGAGTTCTGATTTCGATGCACTACACTCGCAAATGAATTTTTAAGGGGTAACTTCGTATGGAAAATGTTTTGCAGTTGATTTATAGTAAGTAAAGCCTTAACAGAGTGTAAAAAAATGATCGCTTATGGAATTTTTTTTCTCGATTTACACAAGCCAAGTTTTGTTGGTCATTTAGAGTTTATTTAACAATATTTCAATTTAGAAAAAAAAGGAAATCGTAGTATTCCATTAAACTCAGTTTCAGTATTATTTTAAAAATTACAAAAAAATCTATTTTAGTAAATATTTATTTTAAAGTTTAAAGAAAAAACAAATTGTTATCAAATAATGAAAATGTTAAATTATACCTAATACGATTCATTAAAGAGAAAACTTAGAAACATTCAATTTTGTTTATGGTATATAATATGACTGCATATATATATGTACATGTGATTTTATTTATTATTGTATTTCAAATATTACAGATAATACAATTTTATAAAATATTTTGTTAAGACTAACTTTAACATTCTGTAGTTCAAGTTAATTAAGTATATTAACTAATTTGTGCAAATAAAAACTAAAGTCAAAGACAAATAAGACTCGAGCAATTTAATTAGAGCAATTTTTATCAGGGCAGTGCATGTACATAAGAGAATAAAAATAAAGTAGAAACCACATACGAGGATAATAAAATTATTAAGACGGCACAGTCTCAGACGTATTGCCACAAAGATAGCAGCAATTTCAGAACTTGGCCTATATGACACAACGCCAAAAACGGAGCGAAGCGCCGGCTGGAGCATATAGCACAGATATCACAAAAAAGAGAATGAAAAAATTCCTCAGCGCAATAGTAAGTGTCAACGCAGAACACTCTCAAGCGCACAAATTGACAAATGTATACTTATAGAAGTGAATGTGTGAGTGTGTATAAGACTGGTTTTTAACTTGATTTAATTGTTATAAAGTTTTTAAGCTCTAAGATTGACAATTTCTATACGATTTGTTTTTTTAACTTGCGAAATAAAAGTTGTCTCCTTCGCGGACCGGATGAGGTATCAAGAGGAAATTTCAATGGCGAAAAAAAGGTCCGAATTGGTGATTCCTTTAATATATATACATGGTTTTAATTTCATGTTAGTAATTATCGAATTTGTTTTAAATGTTAATGGTCAAGACAATTGGAACCAATTCAATAAATATTTTATATTTCTGTAAGACGTTTAAACCAATTTTATTCTTATTAAAAGCCAGGTTAATATGCACATGTACGTCGTGTCTGTCTGTCTGTCTTTGTGTTTTTCTGTTAATGTGTGTGCGTCGGATGTTAAAATATAATTACTACTTCCTTCGCAAACGCCACACGCTTATGCTGTCTACTGATGGTGTCAGGGGATAGGGATAGAGATAGAGAGACAGAGAGAGGGGCAGGGGCGTGTTGGATTAGGAAAAATAATTTGCAGTTCGTGCCTTTTCTGTGACTTTTTTGCTTCTAGGATTTTTTTTACTTTTATTATTACTTTTTCGTAGAATGAGCAGAAATGGTGTTGATGGCAGCACCATAGCGAAGAGGCGTGAGTTAGTAAATGCGAGGAATGTGTTCCGACCCAGAAACTTCGGCATTGCACTCAAACCCATCCGCTTTCGTATAAGAAACGCACGCGTTGGCATTCACAATAGGCTCAGCAATAAAAATCAGACAAAAGGACACTAATGCGCATTTTTTAGGCTTACAGTCGACCAATCCGGAATGGGGAACGAGTGCAAGCAGCGGTCGGAAATTCTTTCTTGATAGTATTGTTGTTGTTGTCATCTTTTTGGTTTTTGTTAGGAAGGATTAGAGTCAAGCGGCAAATTACAAGCGAAAAGGAAGAAGAATGAATGAAAAAAGGATCTTAGCTTAGGGTGTAAGTATTAAGTAACCTCATCATCGTCCAAACACGCAGAGACAATTGCAAAAAAAAGGAAATAACAATAAATAAATGAAAAGGAGAGAACATAATATTGTGAGTGACCTGTCACTATTATTATTGCATGACAATAAAAGTGTCTCCTTGTTCGCAGGATAATGAGCGTACTGCAAATGCTCTTAATTTTCTTCTTACGCTTTGGCGTACTGCGCTGCGCTGTCTTGCCTCGCTGCAATTAAATAAATACGACACGGACACGGACACGGCAGAAGCGATTTAAAACTTAAGCTGTACATATTGAGTGAAGATTGTAGCGAATTAAAGCATATCTTCTTTCCACCGGAGCAGCATATGCCGCCCTTATCCCCAAGCGCTCTGCGCCGGTATAAGGATAATTGAATTTTCGTTGTAAAGCAGATTAAGTTTTGATTATTTTTTAATTGCAGGAAGTTGGTTACTCTTTTTTGAGCCGATTTAATTATTTTCCAGTTGAAAACTCAACAAGTAAAGACAACAAAATTTCTTGGAAAAATATAAACATTTTCAAAAGCCAAGCAGCTCTGAGAGAGAAAGAAAATGAGTAAAATCTAATTTCAGGAAAAGTAGTTTTGTTAGAAATTAATTTGGTTTGCTACAAACTAAAAGAAAAGCGGAGTATAGGAGGAAAAAAAATCACAAGCTGGATTTTGAAGAAACTTTGCTCTCAAGACTTCTAAATATAAATTTCCTAACAATGTCATTTTAGATACTTTAGCTTGAACAAAAATAGGTTTAATTTTATTATAATGATTACCATAGCATAATTGTGTAGGACAGACAATATGAAGAATTGTTGTTGCATTGTCTCGTCCGGAAGTAAAGTTATGTAAGTGCTCATCTTTTATATATTTAAAACCAAAGTATAAAATATTGAAATACTCCGCAGTGAGGTAAAAATGTGGAGATTTTATTAAAAATTAAATTTAGATTTATGTGTATTAAAGAAAATCTAGCTGAAATATCTTTTATTAATTTTCTTTAAGTTTTTGTGAGAACGATAACTTGATAATCTCTAAAGATATTGAGCTGAAATTTGTTTATAATGTGATGTTGGAATTTGGATAATAAAATTTCGGGATAACGAGGTTTAGCTTTAGTAAGCCAATAATAAATGTGCTAATTTTCACTCAGGTAAAAATTCTTAATAAAATTAAATTATCAAGTTACCACGCATATTTCGAAAATTATTTTTGAACAGGAATTGATTTAATATGCAATCTAATTAATATCTAATAAAATTTACATGGGGAATATGGTACCATTAGCATGTTAAAAATGTTTATAAAGCTATTTAGTGTCTCAAGGTTTAAATATTCAAATTTTGTTAAAATTTTCGCTGAATTTTCCATGTTTTTCTATTTCAATATCAAAAGTGTCAATCTGATACCCAAATTCATGTCGCTGGCTCTTTTTTTTCTCATCTTCTCCTTCCCACCATCATTCAACCTCTTTCGTATTAATGGCCGCTCATAAATTCAGCGTTAATTTCAAGATTCTCACCGCACTCAACCGATCAGATCTAACGCTTAATTGTGGTTTCCGCAAGCCGCACAAAAATAATCAATCTTTGTCACATTAGAAACCGCCAAGTGAGAAAATTCGAAAGATGATGAAGAAGAGGCAGAGGCAGAAGCAGAAGCAGAAATAAAGAAAGAGTATAAATCAACGAGGACGTTGGGAAAATAAGTTGATAATAACTCGGCAATAAAGCGGATTAAAATGCTCAAAAGTTCATTTGTATGCGTAAAGTGGAAATCCACGCACACACAAGAAACCAAGTCGATTGTCACCAAACGAACGAACGAGACAGACGGACAACAGACAAGTAGACGGACGGACGGACAGACAGACAAACCGACAGATAGACAAACGGACAGACATAAAAGGACAGCTCGCATAACCAGCACAAACGCTGGCCAAGTGCAAAAGAGTCACGTTTTGAAATAACGCCCGTTCAATGCGAGAAACGTGATATTTGCTTCCTGTCCACCACCCCGCACCACCTAACGCACAAATTGCTTGGTGTCGCTGCGATGCGAAAAACGTTGCGAAATAATTCAAATGCGACGTATCCAACAACGCCTCTGAGCTACGATTATGGCAATCATTTATTAGAATTAAAATATGAGAATGGAAAAAAGTGAACAAAAAAAAAACAAACAAAAAACATTTTCCAGTTCATAAATTTGATAATGACATTTTTGAGTGGGAATTTTTAGTTGTACCAAAGTATTCGACAGCGAGTGCATTCCGAAACGTTTCCATATTTCACATACCACAAAAATTAAATTAAATTTCAGGCAAGAGCAAGTGCGGCCGAGAGAGGGAGTGTGAGAAATCATTTTGTGGGATAGCGAATTTTAGTTATATAAAATTCAAACTACAATTTTTAATTACGTCATTGCAAGTGCGGAAATTCTTTTAACACTTTAATTTTTGTTATTGGAATTGTTCCATTAAATTTGTTTGGCATTTTCCTGTTTGCACTTTAATTTTTCGAATGCTTTAATTGCATTAGAATCCACATTTTGGTTAATTAATTAGCACGCATTGTTGCAAAAAAAAGTAAAAATAGAGAGCCTGCATAATTAACTTGAGGCGCGAAATGCAAAATATGTAAATGTATTTGTGCAGAGCAGAAAAACATTTGCCAACATTTTATGATAATTAAATATGGACATTGAAACAATTATAACAACAAATTGTTTGAATTACAGCATCAACGCGTTATCGTGTTGTTATCAGAAGTTCTAAAATAAAATTACGAACATTTTATAAGCGATGTTGCAATACATATCAATTAATTTAAGTACTGTCGATTTGAAATTAAAATTTATTTTAACTATTGACAAAACTATAAATAAAAAATTCATCAAAATTTAAATGTAAAAATAACACAGGAAATGTGTTTTCATAAGTGTTAAATCAAGTTAAAAACTCAACGCTTCAATATCGAAAGCGTAGATTGAATTTTAAAATGAAATTCGGAAGAAGCTGCTGTGCACAATACACGTAAGTAAATGCTTATGACTAATTAAGTATTTGCTTGTAATACTTATTTTCATTCCAGCTTCCAGCTACTTTATTCTCCATAACTCTTTTACTTGGTAAGCGATTTTTTACGTTTATGCACTCGAAGTCATAAAGTTATTAAAGCTACCGTAAATGTTATAAATTCAGTCGAATTCGTAAGTACCGCATAAACATTACGAATTTGAAAATAATATTTTCTTTACACTCTTACTTCGAAGTAAAGCGGATCGGTTTCTAATTATTGAAGGATTCCATTTTTTTAAATTTTTAATTTGAATTAATCATGAAATATGAATAATAAAAGAGTCCGAAAAGAATATTTAGTCTGGAAGCTATAATGTGAATAATCAACAGCATAGTTGTTATGCTAATCTGGATTTGAGAGAAGAGATAAATGTTGTATAAGATATTTGAAATGTGAAGGAATCGTCCATAACATTTTCGAATTTGAGAATATATTTTGAAGTGCTTCCGGTTGTATGGTTTGAAGTAATCCCAAAAGAAATGCTTAATTCAAGCGGTTACATCATTACAAATTATGTAAATGAATAATCGGTTTGTTTGGGGATCAGTTTTAAAATTTCTAAAATATATTGAATACATTTTAGTTTAGTTAACAATTTAAAGAAAATAACGCTCAATAAATAGAAGAGAAATTAGCCGACCAGAAAGAGATTATTTTGCCATCTATGGATAGTTAATGTTAAGAAGATTGTTTGGATCAGTGAAATCCGTCATTTGTCTTTTGGATTTTTAAAAACTTTTCAGGTTAACTGATTTTATTTATTTATTATTGTTTTATATGTAATAATACAAAGCAAAAATATTAAATTTCGAAATCAAATATTCCAGAAATAAAATTGAAAATTATCAAAAGTATCGAGAGGATACATAAATGAAATAAATCGCCAGCAGCTGTTTTTTTTTCTTTTGTTAAATGCAATAAATTTGATAAATTTTTTTTATTACACACGCTTCGAATAAAGAAGATCATAAAATAAAAGCGCTGAAATAGAAATTGCACTCAAGTTGGAAAATAACTCACACAACACATACGCACACGCACACACACAAATACATGCGAGCAAAAAATTGCACATACACACACGTACTCGAATGTCAATGCGATTTTCTGTAATTTAGAGTTAAAACATACATTCTGTGCTCTAACTCACACACATAGAAACGACGGAGGTGGACGTGGGCGTGGAAGCGTTTGTTTGGCACCACTTAACATTGCTTGTCATTTTCGGCAACAACAAGCAAATAAAAAGAGAAGGAGCGAACGAACGAAGAAATGTGTAAGTGCACAATAATAAGGACACAAAATCCTTTTTCCATTTATTTGCAGTTTTTTCTTTGCACATTTCATGCTTTATTTTATTTCATTTTATTTCATTTTAGTTGATTTTCAAATCTTTTGGCAGTGCTTCCGCTTTTGCTGCAGCATGTCATCAGCGTGTGACAATTTTTGCCACTTCCGTTTATGATTTACCACTGTATGGCAACGCTGAGGGTGGTAGAATGTGGCACTGCCACTCAAGGCAGACTACGGACGGACGCAGGACGTCTCAATTGCAATGCGAGGCACGTCGTAAGCAAATAATTTGTGCGCGTCTTAAATGCGGAGCGCGCACAGCTCGAACAGAAATCGCTGAATTATTATTAGTGTTTTTGTATGTGTGTATAAATGTATTAGGCTGGCGGTAAAATCTAGTATTTTTTTGCATTTACTTTTATAATATATCAAATTTTTTTATTAAACATTGTCAGCAAAAACAAAAATGCATTTGGGTACTCAGAGCCAGAACTACTTCAAAAATTAATAAACATGTTATAAATGCAAATTGCTTTGCTAAAAACCAGTCTAGTATGCACGTGCGTATGTGTGTGTCTCTCTGCTTTAGTGCAGAGTTATGTTCGCGCGCGCCAAGTTATTTCTACGAACATTTTTGCTGTCGCTTCTACCGCGCTTTGCTGTATTTGTAAATGCTGTTCGCATCGGCATGCGGCATGCAGCATTCGCTGCGCAGTATTTTATCCACTTGCGAGTTTTATTAAATGTGCTCAACTTAAATGTTCGAAGCTGCGGCAACAGCGATGCACGCTTACAAAGCGCAAATTAATTTTAAGTTTATGGCGTTTAATAACGCCAGCTTCTCAATGCGATTGCGCTCGCGTGGCCAAATTATTAGCAAAATTATAATAGGAATTTGAAGTTATAATCAAGAAATTTGCTGAAACTCCAGTTCGATAATTAATTTGTTGCAGGCATGTTAAAGTCTTTTAGTTTTGATACGAGATTAAAATGACTAATTAGAACATCTGAAATAAGCCCTGCAAAACCTCAAGAAATGTGTCTAGTAAAATTAAACTTAAATTCGAAAAACTTAAATTCGCTTTGCTTTAACTAAACAGTAAAAATATAATACAAAAACAAAAATAAGTTCTTCTATATTAAATTCGACTTTGAGTGAGGTGCACAAACAATTTTCTGGAAATTCATGTCCGACATAACCAACAATTTAATACAAAACTGAAGAAGAATCTATTGAAATGTCGAAAGTGGCAGGCGTCTTTATTAAAAGCGCCAAAAATTCGAAAAGGGCGGAACAAGGGAAGGAAGGGAGGAAAGCTTGTGAGTGTGTGTATGTTGAGTGTGGTGAAAAGGTATTGAATGCGCTTAATATCACTGAAAAGGCTCAAATATCCTTGACATTTGCCTGAAAAGTCGAACATAAACATGAAAAGCATACAAGAGCTCATGTACATATTTACAAAGATACTCGTATGTATGCACACATGCACATCACCCACAAATACATATACTCGTAAAGCAGACAGGCTTTTGTAAATTTGGATATATTTTGTATACCTTCCATACATTTTTATAATACGTTAAGATATATTTTAATAAAATTCCGAATATAACAGTCGCATTAAGTTTATACCAATGTTTTAATTTTAAAATTCATTCTTATACTACAACCACCATTTTTTTTCCTGGAATTTTTGCAACGGTTCTCTTTCGGAAACCATTTTATTTACACCTATGCATATGTACTCCGAGTTATTTTGAGAACTATTGCATATATTTATTTTAATAATAGTTAAGCTTTAGAATTCTCTTAAGATTTTATTCTATTAAAATTCATCTTCAAAACCGGTCAAAAAGTTTCACATACATACACACACACACCCACACATGTGCTTCTGTAGTGGCTTGTCGTTTTCTGCAAATAATGCAGACATGAAAGCAAAAACCGCACATGTTCAATGGCAAAAGAAGAGCGAATTTCAAAAGGATTTGCACATTCTCAAAGTGGCACACACAGCCAAAAACTACACATACACATACACTGAACATACACACACACATGTATTTACACAAACAGATGTGTGCTCTGTACACATGCATAGATACCTACTACAGCCATTTGTCATAAAAAGTAGAAAATATTTCAATTAAAAACAAAATGGTGAAAAAAATATGGCAACGAGGCGAAAAGGACCTGCCAGTGTTGTTGCTTTTGTTGTTAAGAGGTGCTTCTGCTGCTGCAGCAGAAGCTGCCTGCCTGCCGAAATGTTGCTGCAACATTTTCGCTATTCATTTGCAATGATGCTTTAGTTTAGTTCGGTTTGTTTTTTGTTTCGTTATTGTTGGGCTCAGGGGTTGGGTTGGCAAAGAGACAGTGTAGGGCAGAGACAGACGGAAAGAGTGGTTGCTGCAGTGAAACCTTGGGTACACTGTGTGTAATCTTCTCAGTGTGATTTCACTGTTGCAGCATAATTTTAATGAGCTTTTGCATCCGCATCTGCATCGGCATCGGCAACTGCAACTGTGAATATTTGTAAGTATTAAGTTTTGGTTATGCTTTTGAATGAATGCTTAGAATAATTAAATTAAGCAAAACATGTAGCTTGAATGCTTTTCCTTTCAGTTAACAACAACTGCTTTCGAATAGTTGCAGATTTAAGTTATAATTTGTTTTTTGTTTGTTTGTTTTTAATAACGTTATGCAACTTTGTTTATGTGTGAAAACTACAAAGTTAAAAATTTATTTTACATACACAAAGGACCGAAGTTCTACTAAAGCTGAGAAAATTTTCAAATTTTTGTACAAACAAATTTTGCTCAACACATTTCTTGCATATTTAGTTTATGTATCTTTGTTTATGATATCATTAAACAAGCTTCTAAAAATAACATCATTTTGAAATTTGTATTATTTTTGCACTTGTGTTCTTCGAGAGATATTTTGTATCTATAAGCTGAGAATGGAGTTTTAAGCCCGCATGCACCCCTATGACATTCGATAGATACGAAAGGAGGAATTTTTGGATCAAATTGTGAACTTTCTCGTTTGCGTTTAATCAGCAAATTCGTTGCGACATTTTCAATATGACAAATGCCAAAATAGCAAAAAAAAACAAAAAACTACTACAGCAATAGCAATAGCAAAAACAAAATCAACAATCTGTCATAGTGAATAGTTTGTTGGTTTCTGTATGGTGGTGCATGGCGAGAAGGTTGGCTGACACTGACAGAAGTCCAGTCCAGTCCAGTCCAATTCAGAGTTCTATTCAGTTTAGTTTAGTTTTGCTGTCACTTTCATTTTTCTCGACGCTTCACTTTCATTTCGAAATGGAAAACCATTTCTTTTATCAAATCTAAAAAAAAAAACAACACCAAACATGTGGGTGTGTGTTTGTGTGTGTGGGTGTTTGTGCATTTTGACCACAATCAGCAGAGCATGAAAAACATAAAAACAAATTTGAATAAAAACTTTTATCAATCTCGGTTTTGTGCAAAAAAAAGATCACAGAAAAATACGAAAAAAAAAACTGAACTAAACTAACTTTCGTATTCTTTGCTTTCGGAACACATTTTGAAGAGTGTCGAGCTGTGGTTTCCTGTTGGATATTTATGCCCAAGTAATGCGTCTGTTCGTCCATCAGTCTGTGCTTCCGTCGCTCACCCTCTCACATACCACGCCATGCCGTGCCACTGATATGACACACTATGAATCATAGACGTCGTCTAAGTGGGGCCGGGGAGGACGTATAAGTTTAAATTTTAGCAATAGGTTATAAAGTTTATTCAATATAAGTGACAGCTCTTCCAAGATCATATTTCATGAGTTGAAAATGTTCTTAGTGAAATTTTGTATTTCGTTTCTAATTGAAATTTCTGTCTACGCCTCTGCCACTGTTGGTCGTTGCATTCTTTAGTCGATTCGATTCCATCAGCGCAAAGCAGAGTTTTGCTTCCGTTTTATCTGTCAACTTTTACTTTGGACAGATGGACAGACGGACGCACGGACGGACGGACGAACGGACTCCGCTGCTCGCTCAACTCAATGTCGCTGCGGCTGACACTGATGCCCACAAACACAATTCTACTTCCATTTTAGTTTGTCCGTCCTGCGTCCGTTCATGTCCTTTTCGTATCGTGTGCATCCGCGGCTGTTTTTGTATTTGAATCTGTGTATCTGAGTTTGTGTATGTCAGTTTGAAAAAAAAAAATAAAAATAGAAGAAAACAACAAAAAAATATTTCAGAAATAAAAGTTTTTCCATCATTTTTATGCTTGTTCTTGTTTCGATTCAGTTTTTTTTTGGTTCAAGTTTCTTGTGTTTCTTTTTTGGACATGAGCAAGAGCGTAAGTTAAGCTTTTGTTCAGGCAGGATGTGCCAACGACAGACAGACGCATTTCTCGTTTAGGCGAGATCTTCTGCAATTTTTTTCATTCTCTTTTTTAGGTTGTCATTATGACCAACTTTATTTTATCTTCATTTTTATCACTTTGTCTGTCCTTCTGTCGGTCTGTTGTTACAACTCTGGGCAGCGTGCTCTACTCATTGTTGTTGTTGTTGATATTATTAAATAGTTGCGCTTGTTCATAAACCATTCTTATCAATGTTAAGTGGGCATACAAACTGGTTAAGGATAGTTTTGTTTTAAGAGTAGGTACATACGCACATAATGGTACATAGTTAATTCATCTGTCATTTGCAATGGAAATAAGAATATTTTTTCAACGATAAATACGATAAATATAAGGGATTATTTTTCTCAGCTATTTCCGTTTTTTAATAGTACTTAAATGAGAGAATTTGCAACATTATCAACTTTACTTTCAGAGCCGATGAAACATTTTTCATCTGTCGATTTATCATGGTAATTTAAAAAAAAATAGCTCTTAGTTTTATTTCGTTGATTTTGAGTACTAATGCTGTTCTTGTTCTCAAGTAATCAGGTTTATCGTATTGTTCCCAAGTATAGTTAACTTATATATAATTACTTACAAATCGGTTTTCATATTTTAAAATTAATTTTTTAAGAAGTATTTGTGGATGAACTCACCTAAAAGAGAAAACAAAAATAATAAACATTAGTATTTGGAAGGTATTAAAAAAGAAGATATTTAAAATTAAAAAATAGCATAGCAATATAAATGGTTTTTTTATAATACTTAAGCAAGTGATTAATATTTTTCTTTATATAATCCCTAAGAAAATTGCTTTAGTCAATTGATCCGGTCCAACTTTTTAAAACCTTAAACAAAGATCGCGGATATAAACGATTTATATATGGGTTGGAAAAAAAGTGCACTTATAACTGATTTTAGGAAAAAAAAACTTTAAACAATTCGCTAAAAACGTTCTTTTATAAATAAATTATTAATTGCATTCAAAGTTAAAATATTGAAAATGTTCAGCGGATTTATATGTCCAGACTTTTAAGTTAGACCAAAATTGCGAAATAATTAACATTTAAACATACCAAACAGAGTGTGGTGCACTCAGCAGTCACACAAACACACACACACACATGTGCTCCCTGAGAGCCTTTACGAGGGGCTGCCATAATTTTGAACAAATTTTTAATTTGCAACAATTAAGCTAATTAAAAATTAAGCAAACATTGAGACGCCGTATAGAAGCGGTATTCTCAACTGCCAATTACAGCAATTATGTTGGAAAATTTCCCCATTTCCCAGCTGAGCATTTCAATTTAAATTTTAAAGTGGAAATTCCCAAGTGGCCGGAAGAGCGCAAAAACAAAAACCAAAACGAAAAAAGAAACTAAACGTAAAGGAACACACTCGAAGGGCTGATAAGAAAAGCTGCTTTTACAAATTAAACCGAAGCAGGCAACTAGACTGGGAAACGTCAGAGACCAAAAGCGTTCAAAACAACAAAATAATTTGATGAATACAACAACATGAAAAAGAAGAAGACGAATAAAAGGAATCACACAATAAAGAATAGTGGACAACAAAGAAAGCAACCCTATCGAAGTAGCAAACATTAAATAAAAAGAAAATGAGCTGAAAATGATAACGATATGACAAAATGCCAAAAAAAAAGAAGGAAAGAGGAAAGACAAGAAAAGGTCTTGGCGGCAGCATTGGACATTGCAATTAAATACTTGGGCAGCACCGCAGCAGGACTCGAATCTTTTGAGAACTTCATTTTGACGCATTTGAATGTGAAAGTACAAAGGCAAGCATCCGAATTTTTGTATGTGGGCGGGTAAGGTCCTGAGCAAACACCAACGAGTGCAGGGCAAGGCAAGGCGCTGTGTAATACTTGTGAAAATACTCTGAAAGAAGCTTACAGCGCAGAGCAGCGCATGCAAAACATGACCGAAACGGGAGGCAAGTTTAAATGCAAAGCAATTTTCACCTTATTCCAAGAACGCCTTTCGTTGACAGTTTTTTCTCATGGTTAAATGAGCACTCACCGTTAATTAACTTTATTGGAACCACGTTTGTAATTATTTTATTTACAATTTTTTACGTTTTGTTTGGCTTCTTTTTTACAATTAGCTTACGTTGCTTCGACAGAAGATCCTAGGAATTCTCTTTGACCTTTGCTTTTGCTTTGAAAGAGAACAAACACAATAACAAATTCCTTTCACTTATTTTTATAAACGGTTTTGAATGAATAACAAAAAAAAAAAAGCAAACAGCAATGACAAAAGGTCTGCAAATCGCTTTGCGAGTACTTAACAAGTTTTTGCAAATCACTTAAGAACTTTTTAAGCGCATAATCAGACGAACGGAACCTTTTCTCTTCGTTTTCTGGGAAACAATTTTCAGTAAAATTTTAACGAAATCCTTAAAAGTTCGCTACGTTAAAAGCATTATTCACGTAAATGTATGAGTGCAATATTAATGTATAGGTCATGTATGAATTTGACATTTAACATATTTTTATGACAGCATGCAAGAGTCTCTCGCTTATCACTCCACAAAAAAATAATTATATTCACTTACAACGAAATACAAGAAATCGCCCTTCAAATTTGACACGAAGAACAAAACCAACTTGATAGAAAACAATTTGCCTTTATTGCAAATGTACACTGAAAGGACAGACATTCAAAAATGTTCAATATTTCGAATAAAATAAATGCCCAAAAATACGAAATTAAATAATACAAATAAATGTTTGGCGCTACCACCCTAGAAGAGTGTAGACCAAGTTAGTTTTGAGCTTTAATATAGCTGCAAATGTATTTATGTTTTTCTTTCCGTGTATTTATTCGTATTTGGAAATTGTTAAAGTAACACAATCGTGTGTTTGGGCAGTTGTATTTGTGCGTTTTGATTACGTACGCGCGTCACTGATAAGATAAGAGCCGCTGCTCTGTGCGTTCGCGATTTGAACGTGCTTGGCGCTGTTGTCATTCACTCAACCCGACCGACCGCAGAGCGGCATTCTCAGGCGTTAAAACTTACCGAAGATTTTGTCGATTGCTTTCGACGGATTCGCGATGTTGTATAAAAATTTACTTGTACTCATTGTGAGAGATTTGGAATTAAATATTTACGTTTTAATTTAAGTGCGCGGAATTCGTTGGGTCGTAATCCGTTTCAAACTGAACTGCGTTTCGATTTGTTTTAACTTTCTTAGCAGCACAAAATTTTGTTTTGCTTTTGCGATTTCGCTGTTATCAGAGAAGTTGATAAGAAAATTCTCACCTAAAATTAGTTTAAAATAGCAGTGCCGTTACTTTTTTTTATTCAAGAATTAATGCAAAGAAATTTTTAATATATTGTATTTAAATTTAAAAAACAGTATTTAAACTTTTAAAAAAGTTCTGAAATTTAATTTAAATAAGTTTTTAATTATTTAAAAGACAAACGCGCTCTTCATCTTATTTATTAATAGTATGGCGCCATCTAGCAATTCGGTATACAACTGTAGCGAATGGAGATAAGATAAGCGACACCTGTTAGTAAATACGCTGAGGCTTTGAACTATTTCATTTTGAGTTAGTCACATTTAAATAAATTGTTAAGTCAACAATAAATTAAAGTTGTAAGAGTGTCATACATTTCAATAAATCTTAAACAAGTTGGTAAGAAATCCGTTCGACCATGACCGCTCAAGCAAGCGAAAACTTAAAAAATGTCTTTCATGGATGCGATTCAAATTTGAATATTTTAACTGTTTATATTTTTTATAATATTCTTAATTGAGATTTAATTTCCGCTATAATTTACTGCATAAAATGTTTTTGAAACCTATTCGAGTGTGAGTGTGTTTGCATGTAATTACGCTAGAAACATAAACGTCACACACACGACAGCCATACACACCCGCTCAGGTATGCTCGTATGTGCATGAGCTTACATTTGACACACATAATAACAAACACACAAACACTTACTCAAACACACTGACACACAGATTTGCATAAAGTTAAAGCATACACGAGCAGATGTGTAAGCTTATGTGAGTGTGTCTACATGTGTTTGTGTACGATTTGCAAAATGTTACTGTAAGTTAAAGACCAAAATAATTGCAAAAAAAAAAACGGAAAAAACCAACTTAAACTTCAATAAGTTGTAAAAGGTACATATTTGTATACCCATACGCAAACAAACACACAAACAAACACTTTCAAACTTAAACTCACGCACACATACATATGTACGTATAGAACATGCATGTGAAAACTCATTCTCGATTTAGTTGCTTAATTTTGCGCGTCAAACTTTATTTTTGAGCAATTAGAAAATATGCGCCCGAAAAGCTGCTTTGTTTTTCTACGCCGCATTAACTGCGCTACATTTTGGATGTGTGTGTCTGCATGTATGTATGTTTAAAAGTTCATACGCTACACAGTGCTCCACCGAAATGCGACACAAAGGCAAAGTTGTGTTTTCCACCTAATTGAAATATAACGAGTTGAGCTTTTACACTACCTCAAGGCATGAAATTTAGATTTGAATTTATATCCTTGAAATACTTTGATCCATTTCATATAGCAATTAACCGTTATCATTTAGTTTTTCTAACAGAAAAGTTTTTTTTAAATTTGTGCATATGAAAACTACAAAAATTTCCAATGAAATTTTTTTTTATAAAATTTAAAAAATACAATTTTTATCACTTAGTTATTTTCCATGTCGGCTTTTGTAAATTTTTTGCAGACTCCTAAGTACTTTGCAGTGTTTTCACATGTAAGCGGATTTATTTCTCCATTTGAACATTTTCAGGAAAATGAAATTTAGTTTTAAAGTCCAAAACGAAAACTGGAACAGAATAAAAACCTGCAACCGACAAAAACAACAACAGCAATTAGAGCAGCATAAGTGATGTTGTTAGTGTTGCAACAACAACATCAGCAACGCAGCTCAAACTTCTGCTGCTGCTATTTTTAATAGTTTATGTAATATTCTATGTTGTTACTGTTGTTGTTGTTGTTTTTTCAAGTACACACCCATGCCCACACCACATTACCCACACACCAACGCATTTTTATAAAACACACACGCATACTCATACACCTACATACGCAGCCAACTACAAAATAATTTACTCACACGCAACAAACCGCTTCAGGCAAGCCCTTTGGCTGGTTTTCTTTACGCACACAAGCGCCACAACAACAACAACAACAACAACCAGAGAAAAAAAAACAGTTCTCAAATAGTTTGCAACTTTTGGTGTGCGCTTTCATGCTTATGCGAAAAACTTTGAACTCATTTTTTTTATTTTGTTATTAAATTTAATAAGAACTAAAGCCGCTTGTATTCAAAACCAGCCAAACTTGGCGAAAAATTCATATTTTTAAGTTTTTGTTCCTAAATGGTAAATGTAAATTTTAATAATTATTGTATCCAAAAATATTATTGGTAACAAAAATCATACATTCAAGAGGTACAAAATATTCTGACTGGAATTAACACTGTGCCACAAATTTTAGTTCATCACCAGGAGCTTCAATGGTTTCAACTCGAAAAGAAAGAGACCATTAAACGAACAAAACTCTTAAATGGTTTTGGAAAGTTAACTCGTATTTATATTTAAAAAAATAATGAAAATCTTCATCATTAACCGGAGTATACATTATAAAAGAAATATTGTCTTTCATTATAATAGCAACAACAAGACTTCCATTGTTTGCAATTTAAATTCGTGAAAATCGTTTTATTTCCAAAATGAAATTTAATATGCAAGATGACGCTTGAGTAACTTAACCCATTCTAATTTTGACAATTTTAAGAGGACATGTCTAAAATGCAAATATTCTGTCCACACGAAAGCCAAAGCCAAAAGCGGCAATAAATACCAGACTGCGGCAAGAGGAAGACCCAACAGACAGACAAACAGACCGACTAAGGTACGAGCAGATAGACGGATGATAGCACAAAGACAAGCGGAGCAAAGAATATTCAAATTTCAGCGCAGCAAATATGCCGCAAAGCAAAAAACTTTCGCAATTTCCTAACCGCACAAAAACAATGTCAAACATTTCCGACGCGACACAATAGCAAAGGCAACAAAAACAACAAAACGAAAAGCAGTGACATGATCTCCAAAAAGGAATATCAAGCATTATCAGCTGTTAAAAAGGGAATAATAATAAACGAACTTGGACAAAAATTTATTTACAGTGTTGAAACCAAAGAGTGGCAAAGCATTTAAAATATGCTCGTTCCTACTCACAACTAAACTTTGACCTCGTAGAAAAATAATTATTTAATTTATACTGAGAAGAAGAAAAAGTAGCAATTTATATCAAAACACTTTCCTGAATTAATTCAAATCACAAGTCACCCACTAGGCACAATATGCACTTGCAAAGTGTAGTGCATAAACCAGCGAAATTCACAACATACCAAGAGAAAAATAAAGTGTTTGGATCCGGAGCGTAATTGATGGTGTGTCCAGGGAGAGACGAAAACGAACGACGAATAATTTCAACACAAATTATTAAAGATGCGATTGTGTGTGTTTCTGTGTCTGTGTGTTTAAAATTGTATACACTCATTTCTGAAGAGGCTGTGCTTTGTTCGAGAGCTTTGGGTGAATGGGTTTTGCTTTTGTTATTATTATTGTTGGTTTTGTTTTAGTTGGTGTCATGCATTGTTGTTAAGTTTTATAATACCAAGGACGAATATGACAACACTTGAAGAAGCGCCATCAAGAGCATCGACTCCAATCACAGTCACTGTACCCAAAGGCATTTGGACAATTCCACAGAAGTGCTCGACTAATACAAATTGATTATCTAATTAAGTGAATAGATAAGCTGTGGTTTCAAAGGTTTACAAAAGCTTGACAAGATGTTCGAAAGACTGTCTACGAATTCTAAAACAAATTTGTTTATGTTAATGGAATTTAAATTTCCAAAAAAAAATTTAATACGATCACCAAAGGACATGAAAGGATTGAAATAATTTAAAAGTTATTGAATTAAATTTTTAATTTTTTCTCTTTATTTGCTTTAACAAATTTTATGCAACAAAGTACTGTGAATTGTCACCGCCTGCCGTTGCCTAGTATGTTTGTGTGTGTGTGGGTGTGTTTGCGTACGTGTGTGTCATTGGCAGACGCCAGGCAATGCTAACGATGCGCATATGACAAAGTGCGCTTCTCTTGGCTCATATTCAATGTGAACGTGTGTGTGTGTGTGTGTGTTGTACAGTGTGCTAGTGTGTTTGTGCCTTTGCGTTGGTATGTGTGTGTAACATGCTTGACATAAATCAAGCTGCATGCAAAGCACTAACACGCACACACACGCCAACAAACAAATACGCAAAAATATATTTTCATATTGACAAATTTTTCAGCACACATTTCTGTGGAATTTTTACGAGTGTCAACGACTGTCATTAGTGGCACTGCACAGTGGGTGCTAGCTTCAAATGCAAAGTCATATATATGAATTTAAAAAAATAAAAAATTTTTGATTGTTTTAACTTCATAAATTTTTTTAATATAAAAAATGGAGTTTTGAATTTTTTCGAAGCTCTTAAATCTTTTATGAGCTCTGACTAGTGAGGTCAGACAAAAGTACTTTAAATATTATATATCAATGGGAAAAATATATCCTCCGAGTCCTTGATATAATCCTAAGAATAATATCCTTTTTAATAGTATTATACAATATTTTTATATATAAATAAATTAATTTTAAATCCAATTCTAAATCAAATCGTTGCACTGTGAATTACTGCAGCCCGTTGAATGCGTATGTACGTGTTTGTATTTGTGTGGGCGCCATTGAAAAGGGTTGCCTACATTTGAAGATTTGCTGTCAGCCATGATGTTGCACATATACTCAGTAATACACACACACACACACACACACGTGGAAGAGCTTTCCAATGCGATGTTGGATGTTGATGTCAACGTTGTCGTCTTTTGTGTTTTGAAAATTTCAAATATTTCTTAATTAATTTTGTACGAGCGCAAGGCGCAAGGCAAAGAGTTTCTTCTATTTTTGCTATCTTCTTTTGTTTTCGTTTTGCCATTCTAATGCATGCTCGGAATTTTCATGAGCAGCGCAAATAGTTGTAAAAATATTTCGAATAAAACTTTACCCCACTTTAATGCGTGAGGCGCGCGTAAAGCAGCCGCCGCTTCCGGCGCTTCTCGAAAAGCATTTCCGCCGCCTGTCTGTCGGCTTAATTTTTTTGCCTTGCATGCCGCGTGCATCATTTGCTGCTTTTAAATTAATTAAAATGATTACATGAGCAATTTTTTTTATCCAAGCGAAATTTTTTTTAATTGTGATTTAACTCTTTTATTTTCCCTCTTAATGCCACGTTTCGACTTATGCGCTTTTGTGGGCGCAGCAATTTTGCTTAAAATATGTAAAATGCAGTGAAAATATTCGAAAATGCGAGTTTCATTTTTGTTCGCTTTAATTAAAATATTTTTGCTGTCAGCCGTTAGCGCTTTTGGGAGTGTGTGTTAGTGTGTGTGTGTGTTTGTGTATGAGCATGTGAAAAACTGTTGCTTTGTACGACGCCATTTTGTATTTTGCTGCAGAGTGATTAGAAAAGTTTTGTGATATGTTTGTGCTGAAGTGCTTCGGGCGTTGTAGTTCGTGGAAATCCTGAATACCTTCATCCGTTGATAAATGCGCACAAAATCATTTCACTGATTTGATAGATTTCATCTGTTCAGTTCGGATTTGCGCCGATATTAGGACACTTAGTTTGTATAGCGGTCTTAACTACGATAGTAGTTTTCGCAAAGTTAGTTTGCAGCGTTTTGTGTTTTGGCAAATAAAATGTAATATTTTCTAGCTCATTGGAATACCGCATGAAAGTTTCATTGAAACGAAAATTCTATTAAAGCCGCTGTATCCGATTTCGATAAAATATTGTAGATAATATATTAAATATTTTTTAAAATTCAATCAACTAAAGAAAAATTAAAAAAATAACTGCAACTGATTTATACAACTGCAATCTTCCTTAAAACAGATATTTAAAACTCCTAAAAATCAACCTTTGGTAATAAAATTCAGAATATGCTTCTATGCTTGTTTGTTTGTATATGCCCGCTTTACACTGAACAGCTTTTCTGTAAAGTTGGAACATGTATACGTTGATGTTTCGGAATGGTTTAGAGAGGTTTAGAAAAATTACAATGCCTACCTACAAAGCCAACCAAAGACGTCGAAATTATATAAGTAAAATGACGTTTGGTCATTGCGACAACTAACAAAGAAATTAGTATGCCACCACTACAAAAGGGCTAATCACTTAAACTTGGGTACAGCTAATGCGACAGTTTATAATTATTTGATGTTTAGTGGAACCATCTAACAAAAAAGTTTGAGTCTACGCTGATTCTATTCAGTGGACTTGACTGGAATGACTTATCTTAATTTCGCCCATAAAAATATATTTCATTTAAACAAATCATTAAAATGTGTCATTTTGTTAATGACAGTTTGCGATGACGTCGGATGAGAACAACAACATTAGCCAAGCTAATTTTATATTAGCATTTGTTAAAGAAAGTTAAACAACAAATTTAATGTAGGTGTACGAACGAATTCCAAGAATTTGTGCCATTGTTAAACAAAAACAAAAACAAACAAACAAAAAATTTTACATGAAAATAACCGCAACTGTCAACCTGAAATATTTTTGGTGTCTTAGCTGCAGGAAAGCGACAGGAAAGACACAAGGCGGAAAACAGAAAATGACGCGGACGGCATTTAAACAAATTTTGCTCATTAAGTTTTGTGCAGAGTCATTTGACAATGACAGCGAATAGCGGCGCAGCGCAGCACAGCGCAGTGGGTAGCGGTGGAGCATGAGTTGAGATACTCGTATCTGCTGTCACAGCGAGCTTTGACATTTAAAACGTTCGCTGGTAGTGGTGCACAAACACAATGATACCTTTTTTCTCCGAAGTTGTCGTGATTTCCGTTTGTCATCTTTCTGCCACTTCTGCGTCCGTCCCTTAAAAAGGAAACTTTTTTTTTGCTTTGACGCTGCGCGCTGCTACTAAATGCAAAAAATAATGTTGGCCACGTTACACACACAGCTCCAGCATCCAGCAGACAGCAAAAATATGCCTTGTCATTGGATGAGGGACGTGAGGTGTGGGGAGGTTGACTAAAGATAGTGTTGAAGTTCGTGATATCATCCTGTTATCTTTTGTTTTTTCAAGCTCGTTTTGTTTGTGGTAAATTAAAACAGATTTCGCTTTTGGACAAATGCAGTCAAAGAAAACTCTTCTGCGTAATCATATTTCAAAGAAATATTTATAAAGTTTTTGGGTATAAAATTTGCACTTGAATTTGTAATGAAAATACTCAAAACTCAAGGAGTGTTAAAATTGGAGCGAAGTTTTATTAAATTTTTGTACGAAATTAACAAAAACATTTCAGTTATTTAAAATTAAGTTAAAAAACATCAGTTGTTTAAACCATTCTGTATAGAGAGGACGAGAAGCGACGCCTACCGCTTAATAGTATTGTTCAAATATGTTCAGCAGAATTGATGCTAGACTAGGTTTTGACTTTCTTAAATTAAAAAAACTTCCAAAAGTCGGTTTTTATTTTTGTATTATAAAATTCGAAACCACTCGTGAAAAAAAAAACAAAAGATATAGCTCAATGGTCCAAGAGGATTGAGAGCTATGGTCCCATATTAGCCCACTTCAAATCTAAAAACAAAAGTTTATATTGTAGTTACTTTTAAGTTATTTTAATCGAATGCAGAATAAGTCCGTTTCGAAAGTAGACACGGATATCCTTATTCTGAAATAGTTGGAGTTTTGTCTAAAAACTTAGCATTTATTTGTCTTAAGCGTTTAATTTTCCATGAGTGTCGTTTTAGGTATGAGCAATAAATTCAGCCTTATTCGATGCCTCACAGTGTATGTCAATTTATTCAAATGTATTTACATATGTTGTTGGCATATTTACGAGAACACATATGTATACTCGTGCTAATACATATGTATGTATATACAGAAATACACATGCAGATAAATAAAACGCGATTTAAATTAATGATTTGATTGCAAGTATCAGCAATATTTAATGAAATTGGAATCAAGGAACGAGCGTACGAACGAACGAACGAATTGGCATCCAGTGGCGGGCCACCTGCTCGTCCTGCTCTGCTCTTCTCATCCTGACGCTGCTCTAAACAATCGTGCTGCTAATGAAGTTTAATTTAATTCAATTTCGTTTGATGTGAAATTTCATCAGTAGGAGAAAAATCACATGAAAATAGATAGCAATTGAAATAGAAATGGCGGGAGCTGATATCGAAGACAGCAGAGCGAACAGCAGCAGCTGCAGTAAGTGGCGACTCAACACCGCACAGTAGCATGATTCAGATTTAAAAGTGGTACAAATTACACTATTTTCAATAATAATATATTATTAATAGATTGAAAATTGTTATAAATAATTATTTAAAAGTCAGTTAAATTTTATAAAAAGGTTTCAGCTTTTAAAAATGGAATTAAGTTTTCTCTTTAACTGAATAATTATACAAAATTGTACACTGTGCGTCTGTTCTGACATACGTTAATGTCAGTTTTCAATACCGAAGTGAAATAAGCACACTAACAGTCAGACAGACAGACAGACAGATAAACGGACAGACAAACAAACAGTCGCGCAGAAAATCGTATGCGGCAGGAGAGGGCGTTTGGCATAAAAAATAAATAAAGTCCAGAGGCAGTGGCAAGCCGGGTAGAATGAGAGTCCCTGCTAAGCAGCCAGCCATATATTGCTTAGCAAATAGTCTCGCATTTATCCAGTTACAAATACGGTTAAACTCACACATGCACACCGCACATCGCACACAAATGAAAACAAATTGTTAATACATACAAGTATAAACGTATGTAGACTGGATCGTATCTGTGCGTTTAGTAGAAAAAGGGATTTGTGTGTTTTTCAAGAAAATTAAAATTGCATTTAAAAGCAAAAAGATGTTCTTTTTTTTTCGTAATTTCGACACCCGCCTTCACCAGGGGCGGTTGCGGCTCTTTGCTGTTTGTGCGTATCTCTTTGATGGTCTTTCTGTTTGTGTAGCTTTTTATTCAAAGTAACTGCAAGGAACGACTGTTGATATGAAACCGTTTTAAACATGAAATTTTTGGTATTAAAGCTGCTTTTCACCATGTTGTTAAGCCAACTTGAACTGCCGTTTCAATGTTGCCACATGTTGTGTATTCTATACTAAACAATGGTCTTAATATGCCCGACTCAAAACAGCTGCAAATACTTATCAAATCGGTTTTTTTTAATATTATCGTAATAAATATCAGCAGGCATCGAGCTAGTCCCGCCTATAAATATCCTTTCTTCAAAGCAATTTGTATTTAGCCATTAAGTTGTATTAAAAAAAACGAATAAAAAACACACACACACCACACACAAAATAAAATATCGAAAAGGAGTCAAATGAAAAACAGGTTTTAAATGCGAATAGAGTCGGATGCGTTTTAAGGGCGGCCAGCTACATTCGCAAACGGTTAACGAAAGATATGAACAACACATTAAGAACATTATCGACGACATGTGTAACACATTTCCGGAGAGAGCGCGCGCGCCCGAGAAAAAGAGATTTAAACAGAGCCCACGGTAAGATGGCGTGCGCGGCGCGGTAAGATGGCGCATACATCAACGCACAGACACAGGCGCAGGCACTTGCTTTTAAACAATTCTGAGTTGGAGAAGGGCGCACGGCCGGAAACGGAAATAATTTCAATAAATTTTATGGCGAATCAAATTAAGGAAAGTGCATAAATTTATTTAAACGCTGCAAAAAGGCTAAGAAGAGGATTTAACACGCTTTTAGTGAAATTCGTAGGCATTATTTCACATTTTTCATATGATATAAAAAAAATAAATTACAGTTTCTAGGGGCAGTAACTGTGATATATCACGTAGTATATATAGATATATATGTATGTATGTAGTTATATTTATTTATTTTTCTGGGGATTTGTAACGTATGTTAAATAGGAAATGTATAAATTGTAAAATATTTTGATATACTTTACCTCATTGTAAATTGCGTTGTTTTTGTTGTTGTTGTAGTTGGATAGAGTTGGAGTAGTAGTAGTAGTAGTAGGAGATGTTGTTGTAGTTAGTAGTATATTTCCACAATTTTAGTATTCAGTAGTAGTAGTAGTTGTAGTAGTAGAGGTAGTAGTAGAGGTAGTAGTAGTAGTAGTAGAAGAAGCATTTCAACATAATTTGCAAAAAGCAAAACAGAGACAACACAAAAGAAAGAAAAAGATAGAAAATTTGAAAAACACATTTTAAAAATTTCACATTTTTTATTGCTTTCATTTTTTTTTTTTTTTTGGAAAAAAATATGATGAAAATTAATATTAAAATATTTTGAAATTGTTTTTCTTTCAACTGGTGATTAAAGATTTAAGGCAAAATGTAAAAATATAAAATAATGTTATTAACAAATTATTATCTTCGATTAAATGTGAAATGTGAAAAAAGTCGAAAAAGTGAAGAATAAGTAGAAGGAAAAACTCTAGAACAAGTGATAGGAGAACGGCAAAAGTGCTGAGACTAAAAGAAAGCAAAAAATAAAACGAAACAGATCCAAGAAATCATAAAGAAGAATCAAAAACGAAAGCCAATAAAGCCAATATTTGAAATACAATAGTAAAAGTTAAGCAAAGCGCAAGCAAATTATTTAAAAGTTTAAGATTAAGAGAAAGAGAGTGAGAGACAGAGACAGATACAAACGCAGAAAGTGTTTAGGGTCGCATTTGACCCAGGCGCATTTGTGCGGTTTAAGTAGTTTTGTTATTTTTACTTTTTTAGCTAATCCATAAACTAAGTTACGCGCAAAACTAAAGTAGGCCCAGTTGCTCATTTTGCAATTTGTATTTGTATTTCTGATTTCATATGATTTGAATTGTATTCACCCGAGAAGTGTCTGAAAGTTTTGATTAACTCGCTTTTAGAATTCGGTGCAAAATTTCGTTACTGCCAATTTTTTGTAAGCTTTTTATTTGCATTTTTTAATTAGTTAAAACGCTGTAGGCTTATATAAAAAAAAACTTTTGCGGTGCAGTATTAGGATTAACATACAAAAAATTAAACACTCGATGCTTTAAATCTGCAGCAATTGTTTGTAAGTTTAGTAAAAATTTGCAGTTTTCAGCATGACTTAAACATTTTTGCACAAAATAAACTAAACTTAAAAATTAAATTTTGTATTACATCTTTATTTGAAAATGATTTTCGTTTTGGAATGCGTTTTTTCAGCTGTTGAGCTTCGGTTTAAAAATTTTTATACCACACTTATTTCGGTTTATTAGATCTGTGTGCCTCGTAAAAAGGTTTGGGAAACTTTTTTTTAAAGTTTATATGGCCAGCATAATATTTTCATACACAAATCAATCGTATTTATTCCGACATGCTTTAATTTAATTCTATCCTAAATATCATAAAAAATTATGCAAATTTTTATATTTTAAGTATTTACTTTAAACATATTCCATTTATTAAAAGGTTGAATTTGACATGCTTGTCCATTTAAATGATAATGGGCTGAACTGTCTTAGAATTTCTGAACAACAACAAAAATATTGACCAATCTACTATTCCTCATAAGTGGTCTTTTGCTTGAGGAAGCTTTATGTTTTCATATCCATCTATGTGCTGCTTTGGTTTAGAAACAAGCGACAATTCAAAGAAAACTCCCAATATTCAAAACACAAGAATCGGTGAAGACAGGCGAATGAAAAAAGCAACACCAACAGAACAATTTTGTTGTTGTTACTTTCAGTTATTTTTTCATATTTATTCTCTATTTATATTTTATTATTTTCAAAAAGATTTAAATTATTGTCAATGCTTTTTTAAACAATTTTTCTCTAACGAGACTTGCTGCCAACTAATCTTGTTTTGATCCTGCTGATTGATAGTTTAAATAAAAACCAGAAAAAGAAGATATAACCTTGAAAATAATATCCGACTGTCTGAGCTATAATCTTAACAAATTAAACAATCGTTTTTTGTTGTTGTTTCTAACGAACATTGTTAAAATTCATGCATAAAATTCGAAAATATTGAAATATTTTGTGCAAAAAAGTGTCTTTCAGGTGCAAAGCTTTTCAATTATTGCTATTGTTATTATTTTTGAGTTTAGTTATAAAATATTAACAAAAACTAAAGTTAACTGAAATCAAATGTTGTCATTGTTGTGCTGTAACTTTTTGTTTTGTTTTTGTATCGTAATAAAATATAGTAAAAAAAGAAAAGGAAAAAAGGAAAATGTTTAAATCTCAAATTGTGAAAAAATTGGCATGTCAATGTTGGAAATTGATAGAAAAAAGAAAAGGAAACGCAGTATGTAAATTAATTGGAATAAAGAAATGTATGTAAAATGCGAGTTACATATATTAAAAAAATATTATTATTATTATTATTTTAATATTTAGTTTTAAGTTTGGATTATTTGAATTGAATTTGTGATAATAAGAGTAAATAAGAATTTACCGCCGCCTGCAGCATCTGTTGAGCGTGTTTGAATAGAATAGAGGAGAATCATCATTAATTAACATGGTTGGTTATTCGTCGTCGGTAGCAAGTTGCAAGTTGCAACGGTTAAATCGAAATATGTCAAAGATTATTATGCGAGTAAGTATGTGTGAATATTTCGAGCAATGTTCATAGTTCATAGTTAGTTAAATTAATTGAATTGATTGAGATTCGGAAAAAATGAGTGTGCCAGAAACGAAGAAATCAACGTTTCACAATGCTGGGATGAACAACCGGCCTGAGTGGTGGGCGTGTGGCATGTGGCAAGTGGGTGTTGGTGTGGCAGTTGGTGAGTTTACGGAAAGGTTAAGTGTGGCAAAAGTGTGTGGTTTGGAGTAGCATGTTGCAAGTGACAGTGAGTGATATTCATTTGGTCGTTTAGGGTAGCAGGTGTATCTGATGTATGTATGTATATGTATTCATTCGTGTAGATACATTAAATATTAATACATAAATGTGTGTCTCGACACTGCATAATATTATGTTTCGATGTATTAGAAATATTATATACATAAAAAAAGTTAACACTTTTATGCAAATTGCCGATGAGCGTGTTCACAATGAGGCAAAGTAGTTGATTCTTATGCTAGCTTATAATTCTTAGTTACTTATAACGTACTTATTTAAATAAATCAAATAAATAGAAAATAAATATAATTGCTTTATAAAAACTAAACCTAGATAAATATATTAATTAAATAAATGATTTGTTTAATAAGATCCTGTTGATATCAATTTGGAAATCATTTTTAGAGCCAACTTGATGTAAGTTGGTTTATAAAGCTGTTCGTAAGTGTGTCTATTATTCTAGCGATAAAAATGTCTGATACTCGTATATATGCGAATGTTTTTTTTGTGATTTTTCTTTTATTAAAGCTTTGTGACGATGCACTGAGGGATTATAATATTTTTCCCAAAGTGCTCGCTGCGTATGTCGAGTGGCCAAATGCGTGTGTGTGCATGAGAGTTTACATGTATGTGTGTATGTTTGGATGTGTGTAACACTTGACTTAACCCTGCGCATGAATAAGTGAACTCGTTTGTCTGTCAATGATAGTCCTCGAAGCGGCTCGACTCGAAATCAACTCGCTCGGCTGCAGTTGCTGACTGCCGGAGTTCGCTGTAGCTGACAACTGAAACCGACAAAAACGGGTGCTACGAATGACCCGTTTTTAAATTCAAGTGTTTCACAAATGTGCGTATTTTTGCACTCATATAAGTATATACGCTTGTGTGTTAGAAGGTTTTGATTTTAGAGCACATCTGAAGAGTTTATTTTGGCAATTAAATTCAATCAGTTTGACTTAAACCAATCTGATTATTTAACTTTGAAATTGCTGTACTTCATTTAAATTGCTGCACGTGGAGTTCTCCGGATGGTACTGGAAGTAGCACTCCTTTAAATTAATGAACTTTCAAACTTCTTTATGCTTAAAATTTAGTACAGCTCCGAAATTGTTCAAAATGTTTTGATTGCATTGATTTTATTCAAATTTTTTATAAATCAATTAAAAGTTTAATTAATGTGAAATGTCTCTTTACAAAACCTTATATATACCTATTTACTGTTAATATAATTTTTAAGTCAAATATATTCTATTGGGTGTATGTTGTGCATTTGTGAACGTGCATTATAATTGGGATCATTTGACTTATTTTATAACAGATGATTATACGAATAAGTAAAGGACTCAAATGAGAATCTTAGATTTTAATTGATGGATGCTTGGAGTTAAGAGATGGATTGCGCAGGGTTGTACGTATATGTTCTTTCAGTTTTTTGTTTTTTATTTAGTATAAATTAAACATAGACATTTACTTAATTTACATTTGCAACAAGTACAATTTTGTATTGTACATGAGAACTTTCTTCGAATAATGTAAAGTTTTAGAATTTTTGAATTCGTGAATTTACTCAAAAAGGAAATTTCTTAGGTATAAAATACAATTTTTAATTAATTCGATTACTTGAAAGTTTTTAAATTCAAAATACATTATTTCAATTTTAATTTCCTTGAAATACCCAAACATCGAATCCAAAACGTTAAATGGTTTCGCATCGAACTGAGAAAAATCGTTTAGATTTTACTTTTTGCTTAAAAGAATTTAGTTAGTAAGAAATTCAACAGAAAACCAAGTTCATCAGCAACTTTGTTTTTGTTTTTTTTTAATTTACTTTAACCACGTCAAATGTCTGCTCCAGATACTTTTGACTCGCTTCTTTCGCTCTGCGTTTCCGCTTCAAAGAATTGAAATGCGATTCCGAGCAGTTTTTTTTTTATTTTTTTATTTGGTTTTTAAATGAAATTCATTTCGACTTGGTTTCATGATTCGATTTAATTAAATTATTGTTGTAAATTGAAAACAAGAGGAACAAAAAAAAACAAAAACTGTAAGAAACTGTTTTCACATACGGATGTGCGAGTGTGGGTGTGGGCACATGTGCGGGGTATTATGTATGCAAAAAGCTTTTGTGAGGTTTATTTCATGCTTGTATGCGGTTCGTTACACCGCAACTTGCAGTTTTTTTTTAATTTCAATACCTTTTTCGAGTGAAATTGTTTTCCAATTTAGTGCAAAATTGTGTTTTTTTATTATATTGTTGAAACTTACGTATTTAAATCCAAGAACTTAATAAATTAATTTCTTGTTAATGTCTTTCAGCTCTTACCTGGAAATGAAAATAAAGAGAAATCTTGTTAGTATTTGGTTAAAATATAAATTAGATATTTAAGTAAAACTTTCTTTGAATAATGCATAATGGGTTACTTTTTAATCGTTAAATTATTCACTATTTAAATGTGTTCATATGTCTTCTATAAATTATTCATTTGTACTTTTAAAGGATTGATGAGACAAATCATAAAAAATCATTAAGTAAAGTATATGTTAGGTCGTAAAACAATGCTAATGAAATCAATATTTCATAATCGAAACCAATGAATGAATGAAAGGATATCTCAGAATTGTAAAAATGTTCCTTTTCTTTAAATTTATTTTTGTGATTTTCGGTGCCCTTTAAAAAATATATTCCAAAATTCGAAAAGGCATCAATAAAAAATGGATTAAATTGAATAATTTAGTATTTATTCTTTCGAATTATTGTTGCCTTACTTTAGCAGCTATTTACATATTTAAAAACTTGTTTGTAAAGTATTAAAACAAGTGTTTTAAAACTTTGTTCAGCCACAAAAACTTGCACCCACTGACGATCGAACTTAACTATGTTAGACTACAAGTGTTGCAACACTTGCCATGGCAACACGACAACCACACAAAAATGGCACACACACACACACATACATACATACATACATACTAAAATAGAAAAAGAAATACACACACACGTGCTAACGAAAATCTCCCAAAGAAGTGGTCAAAGTGTAATTAATCTTCGTCCATTTTGGTGATTTGCGTTGATGATGACTGTCGAAATACTGGGTGCATACGCAGACTCGAACGTTAGCATGAAATCCGCTGGGGAACACACACAAAACCACAAAATACAATCGAACTCAACTTGGCAATTATTTTTACATGACACTCCAAATGAAAAAACAAAGCGCTCAATGAAGTTACACTGGAAAAATCTGGAAGTTCTAGTGTAGCACTTTTTTAACTGAAATGTTTAGTTAATCAGTAATGCCAACTAAAAGAGAAGTTTGAAGTTAAAAAGATGTTGTTATTTAACAATTATTAAGGAATGTCAAAGCCTTCAAATAACTTACCAAGTGTGAGTTAAATGAATTTTATTTTATTTGTATTTGGATTTTTCTAATAAACTTAAAAATTCGTTATTGTCTTGAACATATTTTCATAAAATCGATAACACTTTTTTTTTCGAATGTATCAAACTTTCTTGCGCCGTTATTAGGTTTTGAATTAATTTGGAATGGGCCATGTCGATGTTGGTAGTCAAAGTAGTTTAGTGCCACCGCAAAATGAAATGTATCCCCGGGGGTCCTGTGAATGTTTGAATATATTTGCCAACGAAAAAAGAACGAATAAAGGCTCATGAAATAAAAAGAGAGAGAGAGGAAAGAAACCAAAGCGTAACTAACCGAAAAAGCATTAATTATTTCTAGCTTGACAGCGGCTGTCAAGTTCAATTGACTTGCACACGCTGCTGCCCAGGCGTCGCCTACTTTTATTTCGTCTCAGTGACAACATTAAAGCGATTTTAATTCATTACTTATATATTTAATATTTATATATGTATATAAAGTTAAAACTAATTTTTATCAAACTATTTAATAATTTATTGAAATGATAAATTAATCATCGGTGAATAAATTTTTAGCTGGGAAGCTTTTAACTGCATATGTCCTTAAAAGGATTTGTTTGCGGTTCTTCGGTTTTACTACAAAGACACACACACACACTCTCACATACTGCCTCTTGAACTGACATTATGTGTGTGCGTGTAAAAGTCACTTTTCCTGCATTAAATATGATTGATGTCTTTGCAAATGAGTTTCTGCGTTGTATTCCATTTTAAGGACATGCAGTTATTCTCCTTAGTCCCGCTCTCATTTTAAGAGATTTGCGTTTATTCTTTTCTGTTGTTGGGTTTTTCTGTCGTTCTGAAGATTAAAGTTCGTTAATGGCCTTTATTACTTCTTCAGTAGGAGTCGCTAGTGAAACTCTGTGCCTCACGTAAGTACACTTATGCATTGTTGTTGTTGTTGTTTTGGGCTTGTACCAAATTGCCTTGATTGATGAATTGAGCAGAGCAGAGCGCTCCTAAAAATATGAAAAATTGTGCTTTTGGGATTATGGCTTCTGGATCAGCCTTTCAGGAATTTCTTTGTATTTATACGAGTATCAGCATACTTACATACATACGTAAAATACAGTTGTAGGGTATGAGCATATTTTGAAGAATGTGACCGACATTTAAAAAAAAAACTGTGTCGAATATGTCAAATTTGTTTTATTATAAAATGAAAATCCCTTTAAACTTCATTTTGCTGGCGTTTTCATTCGTACAATGAACTTCATTTTAGTTATCACTTTTATCTCTTTCTTTTATCTTTTTCTTTGTCTCTGTCTTGCTTTCTCCAATTCTGTGGCAATATCGTGGCAGTCGTTGGCGCTTTTTGCAAAACGCAGTCCGCTTTGCTTCAATTTAAATTTTAAATTACTATTTACCTTAAATGTGCTCAAAAGCCGGAAACAGGAAATGAAAAAGTGTTTTAATGGCTTTACTCAGCACTCACAGTAAAAGAAAAGCAGAGACAGAAGCAACGGACGAAGCCGCACGACAACCGTTCGCACGCGTTTTCGCGTCTTTAAAATGAGAACAAAAAAACAAAAAAAAAACATTTATTTTAAATAAAAGTGGACAAAATAAATTTAGTTAAGCAGCTTAAGTAGTTGTTGATAATTTCCGTAAGCGATAAAGTGAAATTTAATGAAAACGTCTTTGAGATTTCGTTACGAATCTTTGTCTCTTGAAATCGGAATTACGCTCGGTCGCTTTTGCGAATTTAAAGCAAATTAAATTTTCCAGAATTCAATGTTTCAAAAAGATATAAATACGTTTTTTTTTATTGTATTTTCGTGGAATTCTTTTCAAATGACAAAAATGTTTTTAATGAAAGATCCAAATAATGAATTTTAAAAGGAAAAGAATTTCAATTTGAGACAAAAATTGCAAATTACTTTTCGTCTACTGAGCATGTTTCGTGCGTTTAGAATCCATGTTCTACAAGGAACAGAGTTTAATATTGTGTAGAAAATTTTATTTTCGGTTATCATTGCTTATGTACGATTCTATCCTCCAGAGAGATGAACAGAACAAAATGAGTCAAGTTCGTCTTGATGCAAGACCGTGCTTAGGAGAAACTTAACAAGGTTTTTGTTGCTTTAGTTAGAATCAATGTTTAGACCAATTTTGAGTTTTTTATACACATTTTTACCTACGATAATAAGAACCACGCCCACCTCCCATACAAACCAACATTTTCCTTGGGGAAAAAATTATTAAAAATAGTTATGGTGCAAATAATCAGTTCAATTTCGGAATTTAACACTTTGGTAGTAACTACTAACCAAAAAAGGGCGTGATCCGATAAGAAAGACTCCCACTTACAATAGAGACATGTAGCACACTGTGCAAAAAGAAGATGTATTTTGGTAATCTTCTTGTTTACTAAAAATCTCAGTTGTTTTTAACAATAATGGACTTATGAAGAAAATACTAAATGGTTGATGTGTCATCTTAATGCACCTTTTGTTGTTAATAAACAATTATAGGACCTTTTAACCATCAAATTATTTTTTAATTAATTTTTAATTAAAATTGTATGTTTGTTGTTTTTGTTTATAATTAAATATCACCATGTCATGCTAAATTTTAACGAGAAACTAAAATTTCAGCAAAATAACATGTCAACCCATAAAAATGTACGCGAAAATGGCAATTTATTGTTTACATTTCGTGGATGTTGAAGAGTAAATCTTTTTGGGGAAAATTAACACAAGCGAGCGCGTAAAACGTAATTAAAACAGCTCCTCAAGATATTGTGAGCATGTATGTGCGTGTGTGGATGTGTGTGTATTTGTGCTTTGTACACAACTTTACTTATTTTGTATTTATGTATTTGTTTTGCACGAATATAAATTACAACACAATCAAATACATTAACTCATACATATACATACACGCATACGAACTCCTAAACGTTATATACACAAGCCAACACCTTGGCAGCGTAACGGAAATTTATGCAAAATCATGCACCGTTATGCAACCCAGCGCACCTTGTACACGTCGTCGTCGTTGTTGTTGTTGTTGTTATTGTCGTTGTTATTTTAGTTGTAGATCATTAGCAAAGTCGGTGCGCCGGTTTCGTACCGCTGCTGCCTGCCTGCCGCCCTCCTGGGCACTTTACAAAAGTCATTCGGTGTACACTTCCGTTTCCGCTTTTGGAACTTGCAGAAGCTGCATGTGAAACGGTTGAGGCGAGGCTCTGTTGGTAAGCGTAATTGAGCAGCATCGCCGTCGACAATTTCGCGAAAAATTTGTGTGCCACTCATGAAAAACGCTTTTCTGACTCGGTCACAAATTTTCCGAAAAAAATTATGAAATCTTTTTGCGTTGTGTAAAATTTCCGGAAAATATAAGTTTGCTAACGCACACACACACACATGTAACATAAACAAAATTAATTTGAATGTTTACATAAGTGCGCGTTAGCATCTGCCTGTGTTTGTATGTTTGTGTGTGTGTGTGTGTGAGTACATTATATTTTCATTATTACGATTTTTTATTTGTTTGTGTATTAATTAATTTGTTTTTTTTCGGTTATCAAATTTTATTGTTATTTTAAATTGTGTAACAAAATTATTTTAGTAAAAACATGGTGAACGAATTTAAAAGTTTCAATTATTATGAACTAGCTTAAAGCACCCGGCGTTGCCCGAGTTTTGTTTTGAATACAAATATGCGCCAGATATTAAGTTAGCGAGCTCCGCTAACTTATGAGAGTAACATGAAGCTATGTTACTCTCCGTTCAAGTGTTTTTGAAGTAGGACGATGGGCGTTAAATTGATTTATCCACGTCCATCCATTTTTAATGAATTTATCGACAGTGACCCAACAAACTAAAATACCAAATTTCAGATTTTAGGAGTAATATTAGCAAACAAAATAAATTTTACAAATTATGGGCGAATTAAGTCGGCATATTTTTTTTATTCCAAAACTTTTGGATTGGATAGCGCATAGCGTACAAAGAAAGATAAAAGATAGAAAAATATATACAAACATTAAATTATAATTAAACTTATGCACTAGCTGCCACGACTATCAGAAAAAAATAATGCTTGGGCTCTTGTTAAAACCAGAGTGAGAAGGTGTGAGATTTTATCAATATTGGTTTCTTTTGTGGGATACAGAGTATGGGTGATAATTATTAGAATATCTTACCAATATTATTTTATTGTTGAACATTGAGCAATAGCGATATAGGCGTGATAGCTATCATAAAACAAATACTAAGGCAAATACCATAAGACTTATTTCTACCTTATTTGAATTAAAATGATTTGGAGTTTCTGTAGTTTACCCAGAACAATGAACAGGCAGACGTTGTATTTTATTTTAATTTAGATTGGAACTAAGCTCCGATTGTTAAAATAATATGTAATTGATTAAAATAATTTTTTTCTATTTTGGTCTTTTTTAAAGTTAAATTTAAATTGATTTGAAAATATTGTATATGAAATTTTTGTTTGTTCACTGTGGAAAATATTACCACTTGTCCACATAATCTCATTGTAAAACACAAAAGAAGCGTTTTTAATTCAGAAAATAAGCTAAAATGTTAGTGTGACTATCTTTTGTATTATTCTGACTATCATGTTAGTACAAAAGTGACGAATGAAGGATGTCATTGGATTTGACAGCTATGCACAAACTAAAAGTGAGTTAAAAAGTTATAAACGTTATAACGTTGTAAAGGACACTAAAAGGGATAAAACCGAAAAAAAAATTTGCTCTGAATTTTGTTGTACTGCTTAACTGTTAGTTGTTAAAAATTTCATTTAATTTTAGAGGAGCGTGTTAAAATCAGAAAACACAACAAAGAAAACTACCCACTAAAAGTACATTTTCGAAACACTTCCGGTCTGGATTTATTTTGCCACACCCACGTTTGGGTGTGTTGATGTGGTGTGACATAAGTGCTTTGTACGGTGGTATTTGTTAGTTCAAGTACACGGGTCCGCTTCTTTTTTTATCAGTTTCTCACATGAATGCACGCTCGTCGCTCGAACAAGCGCAAGTAACATGTTGTTGCAACAATATTTTTATTCAATTTTTTATTCGCTTTTTTTATATGATTTTTCATTATTTTCACACCACAGCGACAGCGACAACAGCAACAACAACAGCAACAACAACAAAAAAGCCGTCACATTTTCATACAAATAAATTATACTGCATTAATTTTCATTAACTTTGGCGTGTGGTGACAACACGCTGAGCGCTGTGTTCGGGGCGGGACGGGGCGGAGCGTATTGAGGCGGAGCGGACTTTGAGCGGAAATCGCATTTTCCATATGAGCGAATTTTTATTAAATTCTTGTTATTTTGTATTTCATTTTCTTTTTTTTTTTGCGTAATATCTTTTCGCTTTGTCGCATGGTTATTTTTTTAACACAATCGCTTTTAATTTTGCATACTTGAGTTGCTGACAGTTTGTTTGTATTGTTTGTTCTTTATTTATGCAATATGTGCGATATTGCCTTTGTCGTTATTGGTGATTGTTGCTGCTGATTATTATTGTTTCATCAAACGCAAATATTAAAATTTGTATTAAATACCAAAAAGAAATAAATAATTTAAATTAAAGTTATTTTGTATTATCCACGCATTTTTAAGATCTGCATTTATAAGCTTAAACTTTATTTCAGAATCTTAACTGCAGAGAAAAACGCAAGAAGCAAAAACATTCGAAAGGTAATCAAACGAAAAAGAAAATTAAAATAAATTTATCAATTTGAAAAGTACTGTCGACATAATTGGAAAAATTAACTGTTTTTATTGTTTCTTAAATCAGTCACTTAAAATTTTGTATACTTAAAAATTGATATAAAAAAAAATTGAAGGAGTTAGCAATTTTAAGCTAAAAGTTTGCGTGCATATATCAAGAAATGTAAGAGGGTAAGAAAAGTTAAAACTTAAAAGTAGCTCGATTTGCTCAAAGGCCCGCCCTACTATAAGCCAAAGAATTAATGCTCATACCAAGTAAGTATTTTTCGACAATTACTGTTCTGACTTCAAATGTATTCGTATTAAAGCCGAAATAGGAAAGCTTGTCTCCTGCTCTGCATCCGCATCCGTAGCCAACGAACCTCGTAAAAGCAGAAAATATTTAATTCTGCTCATAAAAGTGTGTTTAATGCGTTGCGTAAAAACGTTTTTACGTTTTCAAAATGACGAAATTGGCAACATTTTCCATTTTCCATTTTCCCCATTTATTTTATTTTGTTGCTGCTATTTTATTTTTGCTCCTTCAATTTTCCTTTTAGCTTAAATGCTTTTTCGATAATTTTGTATAATTTTCTACATCCTCAATTGGCATAATTTTGCCATCTACGGTGGCAGTACTCTGCCAGCGCTACGACAACAACGCTCCCCCTCGCTCTACTGCACAACTAACTGTACGCATTTGCTTTGCTGGAGCGCGTTTCCATGGTGTTGTGTGAATTTAGCTGCGCATCAATTGAAAATAAGGGAAAAAAGAAGAAGTGGCAGAAAATAAAAATAATTTGAAGTTACACTCCATTGAGCAGAAATGTATGTAAACGAATGCGTGTGTGTATCCGGCATGATATAGGATCGAGGTGGAACGTGGGCTGGGGTTTAGTGCGGCGTGGCGGGTGCGGCGTGGTGGGTGGGTGTGTGCGGTTAAAGTGACATTATTTTGCGCTTAAATGGTGCAAATGTGACAAGTGTAAAAGTGTAAAAGTCAAGCGCTTGTGCAGTCGTGTTCTCGAGCGTACTTATTTGTATTTGATGTGCAGCGGCGGATGGATATCGCATGAAATAAAATGCTCAATAAGAAATTTACGATAACTACACAATAAATTTTGTAAGTAAAAGAGCGTATATTAAATTTCGACATACATAAATTGTTAAATTTTTTAAGTAAAAGCATCAGTGAATAAGTGAACTCAGTGATAGAAGTTAATTTTGGTGAGTTTGTTGCAGAAAGTGAGTGAATGTGTAATCGCTTAAAAAATTTTATAAATGTTTACAATAGCGTAAAAATTTATTATTGAACTTGTAGACCACAAATCATTGTCTAATGTTCAAGTTAATATAGGCATAACATTTTTGAATTAAGTTTAAACTAAACAAATTTTGGCCAAAATTAAAATAAGTTGTCGTTTAAATGGCTTATCACTTCAAGGTACATTTCTTTCGTCACTAGTATTAAGCAGAACAATTGCAGGCAATATTTTATAATATTTTTTTAACATCAGTCCGGATGCATTTTCGACGCAATAAAAACCATTGAAAAATATGTTGAAAGAGTCAAAAGGAGAAAGTCGAGTGCAATATTGCCAAAGAGCACAACTGTGGCGTCAGTCAGGACTCACGTCTGTGTCGCGTCATCTTTGTGGTTTTTTATTATTTTTCGATATTGTATATATTTCTTTTTTGCATCCATGCACCTGAGTGAGAATGCACGCATCTTTTGCTTGAAGGCGAAGTGGCTTGGTTTGGCGTAAACGCAGTAAAATTTTTTATTTATGAGTTTGTCTAAGGTGTTATCGTTATTTATGAGCAGTTTGTATGTGTGTGTTGTGATGTGTGTGTGTGTGTTTGTCTATCGTTTGTCTGGCGCAAAAGCTGCTTCGGGCGTGGTTTATGACTTTTTCCACCGTTGACGTTATTGCTAAGTGTACATAGACCATCATTCTTCGCATTTAAGAACTTGTCTCATTGAATTTCATGTTGAAATAAAAAATAAACGAAATGAAATTGCGAAATATTTAATAATACAAACGCATTTGTGACTTTATTCTGTGACTTCTGTGAAGAATTCTCAAAGCTTTTCTTATAAATATTATCTTTATTTATATTGTTATAAAGTCTAACTTTAAAAGTGCATAAATATTCCCCTTCAGGATAAGAGAAAGTTTTACTTACTTATTGTTCAAATATGTTTCAAAATTGTTTCTAAGTATTCTTAAATTGTTTAATATTTGTTTAAGATGTTCTCTTATAAAAGATTCTTATATTAGTGCCAATTTAAAATCAATACTACAACCTATTCTATATACTAAATACATACATTAATTAAAAACACATCCCATATAAATCTCAATTCTGACAGAGATAATAAATTCACGAAATGCCAATTAAATTATTTGGACATTAATTAAAACGTTAAACGCGTTAATGCGTGGAGTCGGGCTGAGGGACGGCCCAAGATTTAAATGCAAGGGGATATCGTCTGTCTGTGTCAGCGTCGCATTGACATATTTAATGCAATAAATTATGCAGCGGCAATAGATTGGAAAAAAATGAGTAAAAAACTTACATTCTAACACATGTCTTTGCATTAGACCGGTTCCAGTCTTGTGGTTTTTTAACAACACTTTCAACAAGCTTGACCAAAACCCAAACCAAACTAACCAAGCACAAACAAACACGCAAAGCCAAGCCAAGCCACTCTATAACTATGACCGATCCTTTGCAACTGTCAACGTGGGAAATTGTTGGCAACACTGATCAAAAATCGGGCAAGTAGGGCGAGGAGCTAAATCACAAAACCAACATCAACACGCAAAATGCAAAAAGCAAAAAAAAAAATTAAATAATAATAATAGAAAAAAAAAAACACAACCCAGAAGTGTAGAAGAAGAAAAAATACGAAATGGCTGCATAATTAATCACCGCTTCTGCTAGAATAAACGATTGAAGTCACGGGTTTATCGCCCGGCATCATTTGTTTTTCCCGCTCGAACTTTGGGACATGACGCTATGGCGTCAATCCACAACACACCGACCATCGACTTGCGTTTAACATAAATTTTTACTTAGGAGGGTTTCTTCTCTTTTTTTCTATAGAATTCATTCCATGTTGACTCACAGTCAATTATGCTCGTTGTTGGTGTTGTTGGTGTAGTTGTGGGACTGTGGGGCTAAGTTCATCGTGCTGAGTGGCGCTGCAGATGCCAAGCCCCGCCATGCGATGCGATGCGATGCCATGTCAATGTCAATTTTACTTTTTCGTTTTCTTTTCTTTTGCTGTGAGGTTTTTAGATTCTAAGCAGTTTGGTTTTAGTTTGGAGTGGTTTTTATGGCACACGATTTCAAGTCCATTTCAAGGTTGAACTTCGTTTCCGGTATTTCCGGCTGTTTTGCAAACACATGAGAATTAAATCATTCATGGAATTTTGGCAAGTTGCTTGTAGATTTGAAATATGCCTACTAGAGTACTTCATAAGGACTCACATTTTTGAATCGACGTTGGTCGGAATCTCCGTATATTTAAATTGGAAAAGAACTTAGGTCTAGTTATTGTTATGTATATAAGTATGTATTATTAAAATGTATCTTAATGGACATAAATTGTTAGTGAATTTAATAATATTCGAATACCAGTTTGTGCGTATGTATCTCATCAGTATTTCAAACACATTCTCAATTCACTCTTCGTATTGATGAAATAATTTACCAATCAAACTATTTAATAACAATAAGCTCCGCTGGCAGCACTTAATAACTTGGCAATAAGAGATGGTAAATGAAAGCACAAAAAGAAAAGTACTATACAAGCAGGAGAATGAAATGGGCAAAGCAAAGCAATAAAAAAGAAGGAAAAAGTGCAAATAAAAGAAACGTACAGAAGTAACAAATTCCAATGGCTTAAAGCAATTAAGCAAACACGGCTAAGAATCATTCAACCACAGAGACGAGAAGAGAAAAGGACAAAAATAGTTGAGATGCACGAGAAAGGAAAGGACAAAGCACTTTGGCTGGCAAACAGCGGTCGCAGCAGTCACAGCGAAAGTGGGCGGCGGCAAGAACGAAAGAAAGAAGTAGCCATCACTGCCAGCGGAGGAGTCGCCACAGCCGCCGCGCCGCGCCTCGTCGCATTCGCGTTTTCGAGGACGATCAATTTCAGAGCTGTCATGATTTAATGGAAAACTTTAGTTGTTACGTATTTATCCCCAAAGCCGCAGCCATTCATTTCGTGTCGAGCGAGCGCGCGCTTTGCCATTGCTTCAATGTATGTACGAGTATTGTATGTATTAGTATATAACCCATTCACATGCACGCGCTTGCATTGGCAATGAGCTCTTGTACCATAGCTCACAGCTCGCAGCCATTTGCAGAGTGCTATTCTTTGTTTTCGGGTTTTTTCGTTGCGCCGCCGCGTCTTGTTAGTGAAGTGGATTGATGTGATGTGATGTGATGTGATGCGCCCACCGCTTACGACTGATGCTTCTTGAAGCTTTTTGTTCTCCTTCGCAGACAACTCAAATGAATGTTATGCGGCGATGGCGGCTTACAGTTTCAAAGCTATTGTTTGTTCTAAATTTAAAAGTCACTGAGAGCGATATGAAGTCGGAGTGTGTGAGATGGCCTGGATTGTTTCTGTTAAATTTTATTAATCGTTAGGTGAGAAAATATTTCAAATGATGTCGCTTTCAAAAATGAAAACTTAAAACAGTCGCTCACATAGAAGTTTTGAAAATCAAGTATATCAGAATATAATTTTATATGTTATATTCTGAATATATTCAATACATTTTAACAATGCATTTACAATGACAATTCCATTTAATAGACAGCCAAACAGAATATTTATTTTTCTCTGCTACTTCATTGAAATTAAACGAGTTTTTAAATCCAATCGTTATCACTAATGAAAGTCTGCAATGATGGAGGTTAAACTGTTGTGATTTCTAAAAGTCTTGTAAATTTTAAGAATATTAAATGTAAAATTATTTAAACCCTCTTTGAGTGCCCCTGTAGTTTTTCTCAATTAATTAAATGTGATTACTTAAAACAACAACAACTTCCTTTGCAATGAAATCTTACTGAATGACTTTTAACATGAGAGCAAAATCAAAAAATTAACGATGCAAATAACATGACAAAACACAAGAAATATCGTTTGTCATTAACATGCCGACATTAATGAACTGTAAAATTAACTGAACCGAAGCAGTTCGGGCGCAAAAGATCTTTCAATTTAATGCAGCATCATAATTTCTTCGAAAAGCTCATAACACAAATTAAGGATGCGTCTAATTAATTGGTGCAAAGCAACTACAGACCTTCACATACATAAACGTATAAATACACACAAACACACATGCATACATATGCATACTATGGACAAATGCCGGGTGGGCTTGTAATCAAGCCAAGGCACTTTGAATTTTATTTCCGGTTCATAAAATATTTGCACTAAAACCGCAAAATGAATTTGTTTACAAATTGCACTTAAGCCAGCAACTACAACTACAAAAGCAACAAGAACATGAAACCACAGAAATACGAAAACAACAACAACAATTATTGGCCCAAAGAATAAAGTTAACATATTGTCATCACTCGCTGAGGATAAAAGAAAAGTGATTTTTGCACAGGATGGCAGCAACTGGCCAAACAGAGGCCAGATCCAGGCAGGCAGGCAGGCAGACAACATCAGCCATACACATGCACATACAGAATAAGAATTGACATTACTTAAGACACAAACAACAAAAGTACACACATACACAGCGCACTCACACTCACTCACAACAGGCATATATAGTATAATTTATGACACAAAACCCACTAAATCCACAATCATAAAAAATAAACATAAATGACAAGGATACTATGTCCAAGAAGGCAGGGCGGCATGCAGAAGGCAAAAGGCAGCTTTAAATGAGCATGAAGCTAAATGCGGAGCGGAAAAATTCTTTCTGAGTTGCTGGAAGTACTGCAAAGAAAATTTCAACATAAGCCTCAAACATACACATACATATGCACATACGTGTATAAGTATATATAAGTAAGGCTGCCATCTGTAACTAATAATTTCCATAGTATAAACTAAACAAATTCTAAAAGAATTCAAACTTCTATCGTCTATCTGTATCTCTTTCTGTCTGTCTTTCTGCCTGTTTTATCTACCTTTACGTCTGTCCAACTCGGTAGATTAAAGCAATTTTAATTAAAAGAAATGTTTCTGTTCTGAGAGGTTTAACAAATCTTCTGTAAGTAAATACTTGCAATGAAAAATCTTTGTAAACAAATCGTCGCACAACCTTTATGGAAAAATATTTATTTAAAAGAATTTATCGAAAGTACTCTGAAATGTAATACTGATTCGAGTATGAATTGAAAACGGTTGGTACCCTTAATCAGGCATCTTCTTTAATAGTATGTCATAAAGTTGTAGTTGCGGCAGCCGTTAGGAGAGATGGCAGTAAATGAGAGTAAAGTCGGATTTTATGCTTAAATTGGATCAGCAAAGATTTGTATCAGTGATGTGTGAAGAAAAGATGACGACGAAGAAGCAAAACGAAAAGAAAAAAAAGTCTTAAAAAAGCGAAGAAGTTGTACCATAAATTAAAACGATTTGCAAAAAGGATAAACGCCATATTGGCATTAAGGATTTGGGCATATGTTATGATTTAGTTTACTCATACGCCCCGATAGCCAGTCGCTACGCTAGCTTGTGTTATAAATTTGTTGTTTTTTTCATTTCGTAGGAAATTGTGCTAATGTGTGAGCTGTCGGCTACTTATAAATTTGAATTTTCCATTTGAACTAGTTTTAAATTAGCAAGCGTTTTAAACAATAACAATTGAAAATAAAAAACAAACTAGCAAAACTTTTTGTGTGCACATACATACATACACATATTTTTTTTCGTTGGTCAACATTTTGACAATTTAATTGGACTGTTTGCTAGCTGATGCGTGAATACAAACAAAGATAAAATAAAAGCATTGTAAATATCGACTTTGCATTGATGAATTCAGTTGGAACGCACAAAACAACAAATTGGCTTAATTAAACTTCGGAAAAAACAAATGCTAGGATATTTAATTTACATATATTTAATATTTATCGCTTTTTAAAGTAGTTGAATAAATTTGTAATAAAGTTTAAAGAAGGTTTAGTAACTAGAAAAATATGAACCCATAAAAAAATTTTGTGGCAATCTCCATCTGAGCCATATCCAAAATTGTAAATGCCTTTTGTTTATATTATTAATTTAATTTAACTTTAATTGTTATGCATACTTATTCAATCGATTGAAAAGTTAATTTGTTAAATCATGAAACCCAAAAAAATAGAAAAATTTATTCTAAGAACCGACATATAAACAAATAAAAAATATATACTATACAGGAGAGATACTTTCGTACAGTTCTTACCAATTCGTTCGACTTCAAATAAAGTTAACAAACTCAAAGAAAAATATTTTTAAAGTGTTGCTTTAAATAGTTTTTGAATATTTTCTTTGTATATTGTGAGATTTTTGCTTAACGCATGAAAATGAATTTAAATCACAGAAATATATTCTGCTAAATTAGCAGAATAGAAAAACTAAACTGTCAACGAATTCAGCTAACTTGTCAAGCAATTTGCAACAGAAGAAGTGGCAGTTTTATGTTATGTGCATACATATGCGTTTTCTTGTTTGCTTGTATTATATTTTGTTATTGTCTTTTGTCAAGTGTTGTTCTTAAATATGCCCGTAGGCATATTTGCAAAGAATGCTTCTTATTTATTGTTAATATTATCACTAGGTGCCAAACAACGACAACAACAACAACAACGAGAACAGTCAAGTAGCATAGCATTGTATATATAGAATTGTGTGCCTGTAGGCAATTCTTTTTGTAACAAATAAACGCACACACACACACACACACACACACACACACACACACACACACACACACACACACACACACACACACACACACACACACACACACACACACACACACACACACACACACACACACACACACACACTGACACACTTGAATTTGTTACGCTTTGTCTTCTACACCTCAACTGCTGCTGCTGTCTTCTGCGATCCCTATTCGAAATAAAAGTGCCCCTCTCAGCAAATATCAAACTTGTTCGTATGTATGTTTGTATTTACATGCAGCTGATGATGTTGATGCCAAGTTATCCTGGCCAAAACGAACAAAACACAGTCCAAAATGTTATCATTCATCCGGTGTTTGTTGTCTTGTAGGTTGGCAAATGCTGCTTTTATTCTTGTACTTGTATTTGTTCTGCTCCATTGTGCCTGTTGTTTGTGTTTGTGTAAAGCGTGTACAAGAATGGCCGCAGGACTGCAATATCCGTTAATAAGTGCGCATGTATTGACAACGTTATTTGTGGGCGGGGGACGACGCTACTCTTACATCGAGTATGCAAGTGAATGGGTGAGTGAGTGAGTGAGTGCTGGCTGATATTGTTTATTGGAGCATCTTTATTATTAGTTATGCGTATGCTAAAGCGAAAACTTAAAAAAAATAAAAAAATTTAAAGAAACAGAAAATACTCTACATCATTTATACTCATTTTTTAATGTCAATATTTTGCATAGAAGCAGTGAATGTTGTTCTTATTCGATCTCACACATACTCAGTGGATTTGCGTTACTAACCAAAAATTATTAACTTGTTATTTTCAGCTTAAAAATGTATATTAAAAAATTTGCTGCAAAAAGTTTGAAGTAGTTTTGGTCTGATTAATTTTTACATATGTATAAGAAAAAAGTGAATTTTATTTATTGATAAAGTGTTCATTTATGTTCTTGTAAATTAACTTAAAACTTTGTTTAAATCCAACTTTATAAAAAATTTACATTTTCATCTTTCTGGGATTTTCGACTTTTTGTCGATTTTTGGCAGAAGTTGATGCTAAAAATTTGGTTTTGATTGTTCTTTGTTTTGACTAACACAACACATGCACGCTTGCAACGCAGATGTCAAATTCAGTTTGACAGTTGCATATCAAGTGTCACAAACAGGCAGACACACAGACGCAGGCAACACTGTCAATCGTGACTGTTCAAGCTTTGAGTCGAATGTTCTGCTGCGTGGATTGTGTGGTAATGAACAGAGATGAAGAAGAGGAAGACTGGGTATTTGTGCCAATTGTTTGCTAATTGATTTGATTTGTTCTGTTTTTGTCGCACTTGTTGTTGTTATTGCTGCTGTTGTTTTTGTTTGTAAAAGTTGTTGTTGTTGCTATTGCTGTTCATGTTGTTTTGATTTGTTTTTGCGTTTGCACAAGGGATTCTTAATTACCCATGTTCGTGTCAGTTTTTGGTTGTACTTGTGTTTTATGGCTTTTGTTAATTTCACATGGCACACACACTCTGCACACACACACACACACACGGACGCACACAAAATCCCTTTTGAACATGTTGGTGTACTCGCATTGAAGCGAACATTTAATTTAATTTAATTCAGATGTTAATTTTAATTTGCTTAATTGTGAAAAATATTTCGTATGTTATTTTCAATGGTAAAACATAAAAATTACTAATTAATTTGTTGTAAAAAATACATTTAATCATTTCAAATGTAAACACTTTAATGTGCTAAAGAAAAATATTAAAAATAATTTTAAGCTTAGAGAAGTAATCGCATTTTCGATGAAATACAAAATTGTTTACAAAAGGCATTCAACTTAATCGTTCAAGTGTGATGTGGGCATCTGTTCTATTTTTAATTCAATACAACAAAAAAATGTTCCTTAAACTGTTGGCATTGATTTCCTAACTGTAAATAATTTCCTTTTCAAAACAGAGCTCTTTTCAATCCCCACTACCTTCTATATTCCGAATTGACCTAATCGAATTGCTCCTCATTCAAGTGAATTTAATTTAAAACTGATATGATCTCATTCTTATTTCCAATTTCAATTTCAATGCAATCTGAATTTTAAACCAAATTAACATAAACCAAATCCAGGACATGAAACGCTCTCCCATGCACGTGGCTTTTGCACTTCACTTTACCTGAAGCCATTTCACGGAGGCAGTGGAGGAGCGTTCAGGGGAATTTCAAACTAGATGCGCACATGTTGAGATTGCACTATCGCTCAGTATAGTCAATAAATTAAATCGGTACAGAAACAAAAACAAAAACAACAGCATCAACTATGTACAATACGATACAAGCGAAAATAACGCTACCACTTGTGCTCAAAGCGATTCGAAAGTAAATGTGCTTCAACGAATTTTTCCAGCTCAATAAATTGGAAACAAACAATTAACACAGCTTAGGATGGAGCGAAATCGATTTTGCTAGCATCGAAACAAAAAAAATAACTTGATAAGGTTTAATTAAACTTTAGACGAAATCAGTTGAAACAGTTGGTTTACATGGTTATGTATTCTGAAGTGCAAATGAGGTTCCTCAAAAGGAAGCGGTAGGTAAAATACATGAAAGTGTTTCCGTAACTTGTCTTAGCTCTTCTATAAAGAGGATTGAAGTTCGTTTCAAAGCAAAACATAAAAATCTGCGCTTAAAAATTTATGAAAAGTGTTTCAGTCTCCAGCTTTCGTAAATTCTATATTTTCCTACGAAATATTTCGGAGTTCAAAATAGTTTAAAGAGTACTTCTTGATGTCCTAAAAATATGTTACGAACCACTTCGGAATGAAGAGTAAATGAGTCTATAAAACGATTCGAGTTGAGTTTAGTATGCCTAAATAAATTAAGATTACGCTTGTAAAAATTCGATGCTTATGGGGAATCACCACTCCTCTCGATAGGTCAAATTACTATTGGCCGATAAAATAAAAAAATGTGTTTGCACAAGACCAAAAAAACAACAAAAACCAAAAAAGAACAACTCTCGCATAATTGTGGAAATTCTTTTGAATGTTTGGAAATTAAAGTTAAGTAGAAAGACAGACATTCAGACAGATAGACAGATAGACAAATAACATATTTCGCCTGAGCATAATTTATGCAAATATTTACGCCAGGCAAATACATTTGCGCAATATAAATTATTCTAGCTTAATTTTGATGCCACGGAAACCCTCTTTAAATAATTAGAAGCGCTTCGCTCTTGTTTTGTTGTTGCTGTGTTTTGTTTTTGTTTTTCTGTTTGTGTATATGTGTGTGACTGTGTGTGTGTGCGTTTACATTTCCAACTTCAGCATCTTTATCGAAACTCAAGTTTAGCACGGGCTGTTGCCAGTGTTGCCAACATAGCTGCTTCCGTTTTTCGCTGCTTCAGATGTCGAAATATTTTGACAAGTTTGTTGACATTGACAGAGGCAATCGTGGTAACACTTTGCATGTAGATATAACGTAAGGCAGAGACGAGAGGGAGGGGCCGCGGCGGCGCGGAGCTCCGATGTTTTACAACGTTTGCGAGCGTTGTGGCACGAAGAAAAGCGAAAATATTTAGCAACTGCTGCTTGATTGTTTGTTATAATAAATACTCATCTTCGCATTGTTACGATGCTTTCCTTGTTTGTTGTTATTGGTGCTGTTGTTGTTGCTGTTGTGGTACTTGTTATTGTTTTCATTATTGCAATATTGTTATACATATTTGTCAGTGTTGCCACATACTCTGACTGACAGACAGACTGACTAACTGACGGATTGTCTGCGCTGATATCATCTGTGCTCTCTGGCTGTCTGTCTGTCTGCCTGGCGCTCTGCATCTAATTAAAATTTTACATGACACACGCAAACATCTGCGCCACATACACACATACAAACAAGCATTTGCGGCATCCTGCGCAATAAATATTTACTTTTATTTTTGGTTTTTCTATTTGTGCGTTTGAAACAATGAAAACGTGGCCTTAATGCAATTAACTTTGATTGCTTGTCGCTTTTAACATTTTGCTGATTTGCGATAGCAGTAAAAACAATTAAAACTAATAAGAAATTATGCTACAGTCGGTTCTATCGACTATTCGAAATGCTCCAAATTTTCAGAAGTTTCAAAATTTTATTTTCAGTAAGAAAGACTTTATATAAAAAGTAAATATTGCATAGGTATAAACCGATGGTTTAAAAAATTTAATAAGTTGGACTCAAGCATAACTCAAACTTTGTACAAAATTTCATTCTAATATCTCCAATGACTCAATATATACTATATATATCTAAAAAAAAAAAAGTTTGTAATGGTGTGCTTAATTAGTAGCTGATTGGATAAAAAACGAATCCGTATATCCAAGGTATGCTAGCCAGAAGTATCTAACATTTCAGCACAATATCTCTTAAACTTCTGATTACAATAAAATTTAAAAAAAAATTCAAATAATTCATCGAACTTTAGAAGTTAAGTCTTCAACCATGGGAAGCTCATAAATCTTTGTTATCTGTTAAATGTATTTCTGATACGTGGCCATTGTTGGTGTTGTTTTTTTGATTAACCGTTGTACAACTTCCTTCAATGTAATAAGTAAATTTTGGTTAAACAAAAAAAAACACTAAATAAATAATTCACACTTGCTGAAATTCTCGGGCACAGAACTGAACTCAAAGGTAAAGGCGGGGCAGAACAAGCAAAAGTAGGCAAAACGAATGCCATTAATTGGCAACTTACGTAATTAACGTAATTAACGCAATTTTTGTGAAAGCTTTGCAGCAGCAGTAATTTGCGCGTTGCTCTGCAACCCATCGCCCATATTGCCGAAATGTTGGGAGGCGGCAATATGGGTTGTGTTTAATTGGAAAACCTATTAAACACGTCTATTCCGTAGGCATAAATTTGCAATTAAACAAATAACAAAGTAAACGAGTGTGTGTGTGAGTGTGTGCATGTCTGTTTATATACAGTATGGGTGTGTTTATAACACTACATGCATATACATGGATGTATGTATGTTTGTTAGATACCATTAAACATTGATTACGTTGTGCCAACAAATTATTTTGTTCAATGAACCATTGCGAAAATAAGCTTGAGCGCTCGTTGCCTTAATTAAATTTGTTTGTTGTTGAATTCAATTGTTGATCAAAAATTTAATTTTGATTATTTTGATGGCGCAAAATGAATGAAACATTTTTAAAGCCGTTAGGACAACAGTTTAAAACCAGAGTTAAATTGAATTACGAAAATATTTGCGAGGAAGTCGTTTCTGGTGTTCAGTTCTTCAAACATTTTTATTTTTCGATTTCTCCAAGAATTCAAAATACGCTCGCATGTGAGGGAGCAAATAAATTCCCAAACTTTTGAAAACTGTCGCTTTGCACTCTTTGGCGCAGTGGCATGCCGAAGTAGAAGAAAAAAAACGATATTAAAGAAATGGGCCACAATAAATAAACGCACTAAATTTGGAATCCCTCATTGACCCCAGAAGTAATTTCAAATTAAAAGTTTTGCCATCAACGCGAACGAAAGTAAAAGGCGCAAAAAGGCGAAAGGAGGCAGCACAGCAAAATGGCGCTCAAATGTAATGGCGCCAATTTTATTGCGAGCACAGAAGAAGTTAAAAAGGCGAAAAAAAGAAAGAAAGAAAGAAAAAAACTAAATGGCTGGATGAAAACTTGAAACCCATAAAGTCAACTGTAACAAAAAAAGTAGTAAATTGCAAAAGAGTCACAAAAATACATTTACAAAAGTCATAAACGACACACACACACACACTGCCACAGTCAAGAAATCGCAAGAAGAAATAAAATAAAGCAAAAATGTTAAGAAACAAAAATGAGAAGAGGAGAACACACAAAAAAAAAAACCAAAACGAAAACGCGCTGTGGAAATATAAGAAAATTGTATGATTCGCCACAAAAACAGAGTCACACGACGAACAAAAATAAGAGTAGTATAAAGGCAATATATGCGGTGCGAAGGGGGACGGGGGACAGAGTAGAAAAATGCCCGCAGGCCATCAAATTGGATTGCGAAAATATTTCCGCACTTGCGAACATTTTTCTTGGCTTACATTTTTATTTACTCGTTATTGTTGCTGTTGTTTTTGCTTTACTTTTTTGAGGGTAATAAAATTGCATTTGTGTGTGAAATCTTGTAAATTGCATAAGTTGAAAAAGGGCGCAAACGGCACTTTGACGAATGGACAGGGCAGGGCATGTTGGTTGGTTGGGTTAGGGAAGTAAAGAGAACTTTTCAAAAATTTCGCTATTTCTCAATTTTATTTTAGCCCTCATTTTTCCTCGTTTTTGGTTTTTTTCTTCTTCTTCATATCGCTGTCATAAAAATGAAATTGTCGCAAAGCCTGCTGGTGCTGTTGTGACCTTGTTTTATGGCAAATGTTTGGCTTTAAGTGATATGAAGTGGGACTGCGCTCGAGGCTGATCCAATGATGGAATTCCTTTCTCTCCTTGGAGTAGCACACTGGGTATGGTAACTTCATCTTTACCCCTGCAGGTGTGTTGTAAAATAACTTTGCAAGATTTTCAGAGAGATTATTTGCTAAGCAGTCACAGAAGCAGCAAAAAAAAAAAGCTCACACAAAAATAAAAATAAAATACAAAACGGTGAAAAAAAGGTGAACAGCAAAAAATGTAAGCGAAATTGAAACAAAGCCAAGTTAAAAGGAAAACGTTGTATTTTGGCCAGAAAGAAAAGCAATTTCTGTTTGCGGAATTGAAATGTTTTTTTTTTCTGCTTCTTCACCATGATCTTCCTCTTTCTTTCTTTTTCGACTGGCAGCATCATGTCGTCGTAATTGGATTTGTTTTTGCCTTATTTAGTGCCAAAAAGGGTTAGAAATGTGTTCAAACAAATCAACGGTGGAAACAGCAAAAACAAATAAAATAAAAGAAAATATTTGAAAGCGAAGAGTAAAAAATTTAAAATTGGAAATTTTACGTAAATTATTTAACCAAAATGTACATTAAAGACATTTTCATTAGATAAAAAAAGAGGTAAAAGCGGAAGACTGTTAAAATGTATCTTAATTGAAAAGATACCAAATGACTCGATACTCGGAAAGAGAAAAAATTTGTAATTGGATTATGACAAAATTGTTGATTCAATAATTATCATTTTTAATTTTTACATTCTTTATATCCAACCTTTAAAGTTTCGATTTAAGTTTGTCCCTATTTTATATTATAAAACCTTGTCATAAGAACTACTCTGGAAACCATGCAAACATATGTTCGTAAAAATATAAACTAGGAAAAATATAATAACACAAAAGTGCCCGTTCTTTCCATGTACGAGCACATACCTCATAAACCACAATTGAGGAGCTCAACATGGCAGCCCTGACATACGCGCGCTCATAAACTTCAACACTGCTCTGCGACCAGCTGGCTAAGTCCATTAGCGAAAATCCGCAAATGTTATTATTTAGCCCACACATTCCTAAGTATACTTCATAAAGAGCATTTACTCCGTGTACACTCGACTCGTATAAGTAGTAACGATAGTAAAACCCGAAAAAATTGTTCACCGCCTAAAAGCGTCTCTTTTTTTTTCTTGCGATTTATTAGACCGAATAAAAATGAAAACAAAACGGAGTACCCAAAACCACAATTTTGAAAAAGAAAAAGCCAGCAAGAAGTAGTCGAAAAAAAAAACAGAAAACAAAAAAAAAACAGCACTAAGAGCAGCTTAAGCCTAACAAGCATTTTTAGCGCTAGGACCGCACAGCAAAGCACATACTCGCACTCGTAGAACAGCACACAGCAGCATCATCGTCTTCATTTTCTTTCGTTTCATACTGCGTCGTTGGCGATTGCCACGCGCTATTGACTGCTCACTGACCATATCAGCACATGTCGAGCACCGACCGCACGTCAGCTCGGAAGCAAGATGGTTGGTAGCAGCGGAACATGACGTATGTCGTCGCACTGTGGGATAAACAACGCATTTTAGCTGTATCAACTTAAATCTGCTATTTAATTTATTTTACGGAGTACTCCATCTCTTAAGTGATACGGAGTATTTAGTACGATCTTCTTATACTTATAATGCTTCCCTCCAGAGTGTATTTTTTAAAATTACCCAGGAGTAAGAGAAAATTATTCGGTACTTTCGGTCCACTCACTGTGAGTTTCAATTGCATTCTGCATTGAAATATTAACAAATTAAATTAACTGATTTGTCCCAGTGTGCAATGTTCGTATATCAAATTGACAAATCTCTGCGAATTTCTGCACATATTTACGACGTCTGTCGTATTTCAGTTTTATTTCTGCGTTTACGTTTTGCCTTAATTTTTTTCTTTTGTGTTTGGCAACAAAATTGACCACTTTTTTTTCCGGGTACTTAAAAAGTTGGTTCGACGGCCGGCGCTGCTGTCATCAGCGCTAATAGGGTTTTCATGTTGGTGTCCTTTCAGCCGTCGCATATGTATCGGGGATTAACAGTGAAAATCCTCAAGTGCAGCAGTGGCCCAGTTAGTTCGGTCAGCGTTAGTTACGGGCACATTTCCACTCTCGCCGTCCTTTTGGAGGCCTCCCTCCATACACTCGTCCGGCGTATGAGTGTTCCCTTCGGCTGATTGCGCTCTTAGTTGCGGATTTCGATTTGCTTTGTTGGTTTCAACGGATTTACTGGTTCTGACCGAGAACCGAGATTCTCTGCGGTTTATATTTGTTTTGACTTTATTATGCGTTTTTTTTTCACGTAAAATATTTTTCGTACATTTTATTTAAAAGTTGTTCTTTTAGTTTTTTCGTTTTGAGTTTATTTGGATTAGTGCGAAATTAAAAGCGGTTGTGGTTTTGTGGCGCGGATTAAAAATAGAATCATTTAATAGTTTTGTAAATAAATTTTCCGAAAAGTAAGTTTCACTGAAATAAGTTTTACTTTTACAACAAATTTTATCCTTGAACAAAGAACAATTTAAATAAATTATTTAAAAATTAAAGAGGAGAATATTAAAAACAAAAAATAACCACACCGGGACATTTGATTTAACATTTCGTCCAATATTATTTATTTCACCTGCAGAGCACTATTGGGAGCTCTACAAAAAATATGCCTTTCCGGACTTCTTTTAAAAAGCTTAAGAAAAGAGCGCTCCGAAAGTGATTTTTGAACTCAAAAATAATTTTTTTAGATAAGGAGTATTGCAGTTCTTCTAAAGTCTGGTAACCTACAAGTTATTAGCTTAGTCATATTATCGAAGTTGTTGTATAAATACGAAAAGATAACAAGACCAGACCTGGGTTTAGTCTAATTTCTATAAAACTCTCTTTATAATTACTAGAGCTCGAAATGACTCAGCATGATGTAAAAAATATGAGGTAAGAAAAATTGAAAAATTTTTCCTACACCTCAATATTGTTTCTCTCCTTGAAAATTGAATTTTTGAGCAGTTGCCAGGGTTGCCACAAAATAATTTAATAAATAAAAACAACAACATCAAAATAAGGCAGAAATCGAGGTGAGTTCGCCTAATTTGCATTCTCACATCTACTTCCCTAACCTTATATTTAGAAATATTTAGATGTAGAAATCTGGCATCAGTTGTGAATTTCAAAACTGAAATCAGGAACTTAAAAAATCGGAAAAAATATCATACACATATATGTAAATTTTACTTACATACTCTGTGATTTGTTCTTAATCGTATAAAGTTAAGGGGCAAGTCTTACCTGTAATTAGAAATGATAAAAAATTGGTTAGTGGTCAGTTTAGTAGAGAAAGGACTTAACAATAAAAGACTGAATCTGACTCATAATTTTTGAACAATAACAAATAAATTTACCAATTTAGCAGCGCTGTTTCGGTATACGCTACTAATACTCATTGTTGTTATTTTATAAATTTAAGACATTTATCTAGTTAAAATTTAATATCTTTCAAAAAATTTCAACATTAACGAGTTTTATAATTCGCTTTAAACTTTTAGTTGAGATTCAATAATAAATACGAACTTTACAAGTTTTGTTTACCAATTCGTAAACTTTTGCCCATGCATACAAGCGAATTATTTTTGTTAAGTAATTATTGTATTTTTTTTTATAATAAATTGACTTCGGCTGACTTACTTACAAAGAAATTGATTCAACTTTGTTTTAAGTTTTCATCGGAAGATTGATGGCTTTTTGATGGGCGCTGGCAGTGTTACTCTATCCTTATGTAAATGAATTTTTCATAAGCGTGTTTTAAAGTAGCCGATCGATTTTGTTCTTCTCTTTCGTTTGCATATAAAGTAAAGTTGGTTACTTTAGACATTTTATAAATATCAAAAAAATTCGCATCATTGTTTCACTACGAAGCCGGGCTAAATTGAATAAAACTTTTGTATGTGTGCGTCAAAGGATTTTTCGCGATTTGTAAAATTGCATTTTAATGCTACACTTCATTTCACAATATTGCTGGAATAAACATATACACATGTAAACGCTCGCACACATACACGCTCATACACGCATAGTGTCATTATCCTAAATGCCAATGTCATTTCAAATTAGAATTTCAATTCATTTGCAGCATGACATCAGCAGCGTTCGTTCAGCCGCAGCTGGTGCATTTGACGCATCTGTTATAACCTCAGACTCCTTGCGCAAAGTACTTCAATATTGGATGGTAGTGAAATAAAAGTCTAACAAAGCGAACGAATATAGAAAATATTTAAAAGTGCGATTTAGAAAAATAGGAGTGTCAATTATTTAGTGCTGTCAACTTTTTGTGATCATTGTGAACCACAATTCGAGATTTTATTAACGTCGTTATCAAGTATTACTTTTATTAAGTGTTTCCTTAACCATGCCCACTTTCGGGGAAGCTCATAGCCATTAATCCATGTACTCAAACTCTTATTCTAAATTATTGTTTAATTTAAATGAGTCAAATAATCTGATTACTTACTTAAATTTACTATTTGCAGGCGTAAAAGATGGGCGTGGCAGATCTCAAAGAGTCTATACAATGATCTGATATAGAAGACTTTTATGTGTGAAATTGGAATTAATTCAGTAAAGCGGTTCCCAAGTTTACCAGGAGCAACAGACAGCCAGCCTTTGGATTTTATTGGAGTGGATATTTACAATTCTTCTCAGCTTTTATCTATACCACAACGTACTGTGATGTGATGTGCCTTGCCGCGCCGCCATAGACAACGAAAGCATTTACTCATTCACAGCGAAGTGAGCACGCGGACAGACTGACGGACGGACGGAATTAAGTGCAATTCACTTGCATAATGCCAGCGAAGAAATAATTTTCAAATTACGCCGCGACAACACGCGAGCTGATGCTTTTAAATGGCGGCGGCCGCAATGACAGCAGCACTCCTTGTTGTCATTGCACAACAACAACAACAATATAAACAAAAGTAAAAAACTTACAGGCGGTTTTTGTTGCAGTGTGAACGAACGCAACAAATGAGTCCACTTCGCTGATTGGATGCAAAGTGAAAAATTTGTTAAAAGAAGCGCCGCCAGCGATAAGGAGCTTCTTTCTCGCACAGAGCGGTAAGTAGCAGACGAGCAAAAAAACGTAAACCAAATGAAATGAAATGAATTTAGAAGCACAATCAACAGGAGCAGCTGTTTCCGCTGTTGCTGCTCTATTTGTCACTCAGCGAAAAGAAAAAAAACCACAGCAACTGTTGCCATTATTTACTTTAATACGAATCAGACACACCGAGTCACAATTATGAGAGCAAGATGTAAACTTGCAAATGGAAATATGTCCTCCAAAAAGGAATATTGTAAATTACTTAAATACTGACTATAGAATCTAATTGTTATTTAAAATTTATTTAAATAGAATGCGCTGAAAAATCTTAGAAATAAGTTGTTAAATTGTTGTTTACCACTGTAAAAATTTCAAAAGCAAATTTATCAGTTTGAAAATAGTATCTACGGTACTCGAATCAAGTCGTTTTTTTTTTCATTGCCACCAGTCGGTGTCTCCGGAGTGCAATCATTGTTTAGATTTTTCTGCTCTGTTCTGTCCAGTAAAATTCTCGATAAAAGTACGAGTAAGTGTTTTGTTCGTTGAATTCCCAATAGCTGTGAATATTTTTAATTTTTTACCGTTAGTAGTGTTTTTTGTTACAGTTTTCTACTACTATTAAAATAAAACGCTGATTCTACGTTTTTTTTTTATTATGCATAAAAAATAAATTATTGCGTTTTCAATAGTTTCAATAAATTTTTTATTTGATTTTTTGCTGCTGTGCTCAGCGAATTGCAGAGCCAAGGACGACAGAGCGAGGCATTAAATCTGAGGTTGCAAGTTGCACCAGCGACTGAATGTCGGGCTGCACCATTCAATGCGGTTGGACAGTAGAATCAGTAAATGGAATTATCGCGAACACTTGGTTTATTGCATTGATTTGAATTTTGGCATACATTTATTCGATCCTAGATGACGTCATTATAATCTTAGCAAAATCTGTTTCGCAATAAGGAAAATCCAGAAGAGTGTAGGCGAAACTTGAGCTTTATTTTGAATGTCAATCTCAGTTCGTTAATGCTTCTCACAGATTAACATTGAACACTTAATTCCTTAATACGTGGAATTAAAAGGTTTAATCAGCTGCAGTTTATATCTCAAAAGTGTTGAATACTTTTGCAGATAACCGTTGATATTTCAACATGTCAACGTGACGTTTACTCACACATGGGTTCGAATTCAAATCCATTCGGAATGAATTAATGGAATTCAAAACGTGTAAATAATAAAGTGGCCAAGAGCAAAAACACGAACAAAGCGAGAAATAAGTAAAAAGGGTCCATGACAGACAGCAGCAGCGCATGTTGAGCGGACCGACCGATAAACAGACAGACAGACAGACAGTCAAACAGACATTTAGACATATAGACAGATATAGACGGAGACAGCAGACAGACAGACAGACAGCAAAAGATAAGGCATTTGAAACGGGGCATTAAGAGGTTATGCAAAGGCAATGCCAAAAGCGGAAGCAGCTGATAATGGGAAATGTGCTTTATTAAAGCGTTGGGGGCAAAAAGAAATCGAAAAAAAACTTAAATGGAAAATGGGAAAAAGAAGAAGAATTGCTGTGTGAAAAATTATCTACGTCAGAGAGCAAGAGCCACAAAAAAAAAGAAAAGGTTTAAAAAACTTGAAATGTTCTTATGCTGAAATGGAAGATGGAAGGAGCACTTAAGCGCAATTTTTGCTTTTTAATTTTTCCTCATTCACGATTGTTTTTACTTGTGTGAGTAATTGGCAGTGGATGAGAAAACAAAAAGCTTGTAGAGAAAAAATACCGTTTTTTTTTATTGAAATTACATTTCAGCGTAATTCGTAATTTTTCAAGTTATACAGAAAACGATTTTAATGAAAGAATAATAATTGATATTTTTTGTAATATTGCCAAAGTCGAGGTAGTATACCTTTCGTTGTTTTACTGTAGGGTATAGGAAAAAAGAAACAAATGAAATTTTCCAATTATTGCGCCCACTTAAACACAAAAGCGAGCGAGCGGGCATTCTTGTAAAATCGAGGAAAATCGAGTAAAATCGAAGCCATTAAGGGAAATTAACCAAACACTGCAACAATAAAAGCCTTCAAGGATAAACGGATTTAATATGTTCCTTCGTATGTGCGTGTGTGTGTGTGCCTTTTAGTGCGTGTGGCATGACGTGAGTGTGTGTGCGTGTGTGTGCATAACATGGCTTAAGGTTGAAATTAATGCAGTTCACCACTGCCACAAATGCAACAACTACAACAACAACGACAACAACTGGAGGCATAGTGTCGAACAAAATAAGGTCAGTTTTAATTGCACGTGGCGGCTATAACCCGAATTTAATTGAAATGCAATGCACGGGCGCCGCCCTGTCAAGCCATGGCAAATCCGGCCAATGCAAGTGTACGAATATTTGTAAAAATGTATGTGTGCGTTGTTGTGGTAGTAGTAAGGGAAGTGCGGACTGCTCGACGTAATACAGACGCAGGCAATTGGGAAAACAATCATCGACGAAATTCAAAGGAAACATGTACAAAAGCGTTTGTTTCTGCATGTCTCTCTGTCTGTATGTCTGTCTGTCGGTTTAACTGTCGATTACATCGTATTTTAATTGCAAAAGATAATTGCGGTTTTATGTAGTACATTATTTTATTTAATTAATTTTTGAGTGCATCCTTTTTGTACTCGTACTCGTATTCAATACAAAAAGGAAAGGATCCTTGCAAGCATGCTTAAATGCAGCAACGTAATTATTGCATTCAGATAGTACTTGGAAAAATTGGAATTCTAACAGGAAGTTTATAAAACGGAGATACAAAAAAATGGACAATAGTCAAACATAAAATAAAATAAAAAGTTAGACCACATTTTAAAGTACTGCATGAAAAAATGTTTTATAAAATTTTGAAGGAAAAAAAATGCAGAGTTCAGTTTGATTACAATACACAACATACTTTAAATATTTTTAGATTCAAGAAAACCACAGAATCTTTTAAGTCCAATTTCAAGTCTAGATATTTTGAACTATCAGCTCGAATTTCAAAGATACTCGAGTGCAAAGTTCAACAAAATATATAAAGGACCCTCACATTATTCCAAAATCCTGGCACTAAGAGACTTAAACTAATGATAAGAATATCGAAATAAACTTTCTTAAGTTAAGAATAAAATAAGAACATTTCTAAATTAAAGTGCGATCCTTTAAGACAAATCCGCTTACTTCTTAAGATCGTTAAAATTTCAATAATTCCATTTACCTCACACTTTAATTCTCGCTTTAAAAGATTCACAGACGCTTAACTTCTGAAATAGCATACAAATATAAACACACACAGACAAACAGAAACTCAAACAAACAGACACTCAAACACACATACACACACTCAGGCATAAACAGCTGCAGCAGCGACAACGAATCCTTTTTTTTAATGCTGAAAAATCGCAACTGACAGCTTAATGGATCGAAAAATTATGCTCCTTGTCGCCATTAAAATAAAAATAGAATAAAATGAAATAGAATAGAATAGAATGGAAAAATAAAAATAACGCTCGGCAGCAAGCAGATCAGCCATTCTTAGCAGCAAATTACTTAGAACCAAATAGACAAACTCTGCAAGTGACAGCATTGAAGCGCGACGACAGCGACGGCAACAACAGAAACATAAGAAGACAAAACAGAAAAGGAAACACACTGCATAGAGATGATCAAAATCAGTAGAATCGAAATCATTAAAGGACGATTAAAGTTCATATTTTGTAATATCAAAAAGCTTAACATTTATAGTGAAAGAATTAAAAGTTTCCCAACAACTTTCAGACCAGGAATTAACGAATTCAATTTATGAATTTATTTTGAAGATTTCTTTTTATCAGAATCTAGGAAGAATTTAAAAATATGCTTCCATGGAGGACTTCTTTTAAAGTAGAATTGGAAAAAAGTTTTCTAAAATGAGTATTTCGCACTTAAACTTCTAATAGAGCGCTCCTTAAAATGTAATACACATATTTTTGAACTACTCCTTAGTGAATTGAATTACACTTTCAAACGAAATGCAAAAGATTTCTTAAATATATTCACTTTTCCAAAGGGAATAGTTCAGAGAACTTCGAATTACTTTGGAGTACAGTAGATAAAATTTACAAACCAAAAGTTAATTTGCATTTTTCAATCGCTCATCACTAGCGAATTTGTGTGAACAAAAAAAAAAAACAGCAGCAACCCACTCTGCGGACTATGGTAAAACAAAATTTGCCAAGTAATTGACATTTTTGTCGAATATTTCGTAAATTTTCGTTAAGCCCCACTGGCATAAACTGAGTTTGGCTTTAACCATGCAGAAAAATATGCAATGAAATTTTAATTTTTCTTTATTGTTGAGAGTACGAGCAAAACGAGCGCAGATACTGCAAGCAGAGCCAGGCACAATCCAAAAACAACAAAAAAATACGATATATGTATATACAAAAATTGTTTTTATTTTTTGGCTTGTCATCGATGAGCATTTTAAACTTTTATTGGAAATTGTTTCGGGGTAAAAAGCGGGAAATGCTGAAAACGAAAAAAAAAAACAAAAACCAAAACAAAAACTTTTTCCTTTCACTTGGGTAATTGGCATTTTCAATGTAAATTGTTGCGGTGGTAAAACTTTTTCAATTCCGCCCAATCAAGGCCGGCGGCAGCATTTTCATTTTCGTTCGTTTTCGACAAGAGCAAGTGCAAAAGCAACAACAACAATAGCAACAGCAACAAAACAACAAAGGCCGCAGCGTAATAAATTTCATAGAATATTTGGCTTAATTCCGAAATTAATGACATGTCATTAGCAGGCAACGGCGACAGCGACAGCTATTCTAAATACTGAATTGACCATGGATGTGTCTCAGCCTAATAACGGGTATGACCGCTCAAATAGCCCACGAGTAATCGTACCCAGTAGTACAATGAACAAGACTTCAATTTTGTTTGTAGAATATTCGATGAGACCAACGTCAATGAACTTTTGATTGGAAATTTTGACTACGAAGTTCGTCAAGTACGACATTAACGATTTGTCCATAGATGTGTAATAATTGACACAATTCTCAATCAATGAAATCTGTATCGTTAATTATATATTTATATAAACCGCATTTCTCTAGACACGTCATGTTCCGTGAGCGGAATAGCCATTAAATTAGCTTTTGTTTAATGTCACTGTTTCAATAAAGTTAAACAATTCATATTGGAGAGATTTACATGACAACAACGTTACCTAATCGTGGTATAATATTTTCGAAATCTGTGTTCATTATAATTAATTTTAGGGCAGATTTGTGTTCAGCGATGAGGATTATGTAAAACCATTTGCACGTGACTCATCAGCCAAAATTACATAATATTTAACGATTACTTGTTAAAAATATGTGGTTCAAGTAGAATGGGAATATTATGTATGCCATTCCCGTCTCACTAAAAGGTTTTTTAAGTTTGTTAATTCCGCAGGACTTTTAACAATCAACACAACAACACTTACAACAAAATACAATAAAATAAAGGTTAACACATTTTATAAATATTTTTCCCACTGCTTCTAATTGTAATAGATTCCAAAAAATAACTACAAGTGAAATCAGACATTCAAAAGCGTTCTAGAACTAGAATATTGCTGTAAATATATTTATATTAAAAATATTGAGAAAAGATATTTCGAAGAATAATATTTTAAATTTTAATATGATTTGTTGTTCTTTCCTTAGCAAAAGTTCACAAATTTCTTTAATGCGAAATTTTAAAAACTTTTTAAAATCGGATTCTAGAAACGAATTATGAAGCCAAAAAGAACAAAGAATTCAAGGAAGTCAAATGTTAATAAATTAATTAAGTAAATATTTAATAAAATTTTCAAATTGATGAATGTATCTTAAAGATAACACGAAGAATGGATTGTTAAACAAAAACGAAAACCCATTCATGATTTCGCAGTATCATGCTGACCAAATCAATTGCTTAGGCATGACTTTCCAACTGAAAACTGTGAGTAGAGAGATACTTAATTACAACATAACTGGATGTTGGTGTGGTTTTCTTTCGGTTCTGGTTCGCTAGACTGTGTCCTATCGCTGTTGGCCATTCTTCCTTAGAATGGTCAACAAAATCGACAAAATTAAATTTGTAAACAAATACTTAATAATTGAACTTAAATTTAAATGAAACTGTGTCCATACAACTCGAGGAAAACGAGAAGTACAAGCAGCACAGGCAGCACAAGCAGCAACAACAAACAACTCAAGTGAACAAAATTGAGTGCAACATTTTCTAGTTGAAATAATGATTTAAGAAGCACTTTTTGGTGCATTCGTGCAGAAATTTTGTGCTTCCGATAAGAACGGGCGCCATTATGCCAAACGAGCTGTACTCGCTTCGCTCCTCACGATATCTCTGCCCTCTTCAATAATGTGCGGGTGGGCGGTCGGGGAGATAGACGACGGAAAGATGCTGTGCCGTTGACTGTGACGGCAAAGTGCCGCCACTCACAGTACTTTAACGTAGCATACAAATGGGACAAAAGAGGTGAATGTGTAAAGTGATATAATTTTTTTAAGTTTTTATTAATAAAGTAAAATTATTAAATGAAATTAAATTGTTGTTCATTTGAAACATTTAATACACATTTTATATAATCTATTTTTTGTGTGTTTGCAACAGAGTACTGTAGCTCACCGCCTACATAAGGCACTGTAATCCAACGCTAAGGAAAGATGTACAAAAAAAATAGTGTGTAGGTGGGAGGAACAGCGTAATGTGCATAAAGAAGTGGCGCCGAGCATTTGAGCGGAACTGCCTCTGGGAAAAGTGCCTTTTCATCAGCTGCAGCAGCAGCAGTAACAACCACCCGCAGCTATGAAAGTCTATAGCCGAGAATAGTTTCAAGTCTGGCAACACCTACTGTTGGCTGTTGTTCCTTAAACGATATTGCTACAACGAAGCAGCAGTTGCAATTCGCTCGAAAAGCGAATTAGCATTAATGTCATCCATCATGCAACAAATTTTGAGTGTCATGTCGACTTTAATAATCTTGCAACAATTATTTTTTCTTGTTGTTCTTCACATGTACGTTAACACTTTTTGTTGTACTTAATATATTGAACGTTGATATTAATGCGATTACTTCTCGGCTCTTTACTTTTTTTGAGACTATAAAAACTATAAAAAAATGCAAAAGAGCAATGAACAAATTTAAGCCAATTTTATCAACTATCTCTTATCAATTTTCTATGCCATATAAATATTTTAAAAGCATTTGAAATATTATTCAACGCTTCTATTTCGCCAGCTTTTATTATAAATATTAAACTTGGAAATCAAATCCAATTGTATGCTTAATTTATTTAAAAAAAATTTTTTTAGTCATCCTGCGACAAGTTTTCAGACTCAAGGTTGCACCATGTGCTAAGCATTTATATAAACTATTCTCATGATCTATTCAGATTAGTTGTGTACAAGATAGCGCCACAATTTCATGAAATAAAGCTAGGAGTATTCAAGTATTTTTCAATAATGAGAAGATCTCCCTGCATGAACCAAATATTAATATTCTAAAACAACGAATTCAATTATATTAGACTAAATTTATCTACAAAAGAACATATTGGTATACTATAGATGAAAATCTAACATAATTGTTGAAAAAAGTGTGTATTCTATGTACTTATTTTTGAAATCAAGTAAGATTTATATTGTATTTAAAATATATGGACAAAAACTAAAAAAGATAAAGTTGAAAAATTTTCGAAATTTTATAGAGAATGAATTGAAGTAATTTGTTCAGATTGGAACGTTTGTCGATCATTTGTCAAAATTCGAAGCTAAGCGATATTATTTATAACTGTCAGAAACTATAAGAAAACTAATTTTAAATATTTCAATTGAACGTGATCAGTTATTGCACTGATTCCCTCATTTTATTGCTTCATTCGTTTTGTTTATAGCAAATTTATTTCTAATTCAATTAAGTTAAAAATCATAAACTGGTTAAAAAAAATTTCGAAATATAAATGTGCATAAAAACAAAACGAAAGCCTTTTTTAAATAATTTTCTTTATAGTATTAGTTTATTTTTGTAACTAAGCAAACAATCTGCATGTATGTATAAGTCCAAACGAAGGCTCAAACAATTAAAACTGATTTAAAACCTTCGAGTTTTGATTCACTTAAATCCCAATTAATGAGTAATTCACACAAATACAAACAAAAATAATTCTACAAACATTCCAAGTACGAGTAAACCAACATTTTTTGGCAGAGTATATTTAAAAAATGAAAATATTGATTTTGGAACATGGCCAAAATGGAAACGTGCCGAAAGAATAATGCAGCAGGAGCGGTCGTAATGGCGGCCAGAGAAAGAAAACAAAAAAACACAACAACAATGAAAATGAAAATTGCACTACATACGCGTACAAAGCCATAAATCTTCACAATGCATAATACGAAGGCAGTAACAGCAAAAACAATAGCAACAACTGCGATAAACAATGATAACCAAGAGAAAACAATAAAACATGCACTTGAAAAAAATACAAAAAAATACAAAAACAAATGCAAAAAAAATCCAAAAAAAAAATAAAGTGTACTGCGCAACGGAGGAGGAAATGCATTAGCGCAGTTTGTAGCAGAAGAGGCGTGCTTCGCAGCATGTGCGCCAGCAACTGCGTTGTTGTTGTTGCTGTTGGTATTTAAAAATATATTAAATTGAAACAAGCGACAAATTTCAGGGGCGTAGAAAAAAAAAAAAAAACTAAGAAGCAAAAGAAAACTTAACTCAGATTTGAGAGACAATGAAAACTATATAACAAAAATATGTACGAGTATATATATAATATTATCTGTACAATTTCTTATTAATTAATTGTAATTTTGTATTTACATTTAAAACAGTTGCGAATAGTTGGGAAACTTGACTTTAGCTTCGACTTGTTTGTCTTTTAAATATAAATTCTCTTTTAAACAATATTAAACAATTTTGTGAATCCGCTTCTGAATCCAATTAGCATTTCTGTGCATGTACTCAGACCACCACATACGAGTACAAACAAAAAAACACACACGCACACAAACTCAAATGCATATGTGCTCATATTTTATAGCTTCTCGCCATTGTACCAAATTGCGAAAGCGCAGTAAAATTTATTGAACTCCTAAATGTGCATTCAATCGCAATTGTCGGGAAAATTTCGTAAATTTATAGTGACGTCTAGCAGAGAAGGATAGAGCGAAGTAGAAAGAACTGCAAAGGCGAAGGAGAATGATGCAGCTTATCAAGCGCAAACAAAAACAGCCATTCTTACATCTTGAGAACTTGCAAACTATAAACTTAGTTTTGAATAAAATTACGAATCCAACATAAATAAAGTAAAGTTTTTGTTCTCAAGTAAATGTGTTTAAAAAAAAATTATATATTTATTTATGAGTATATATGTGTATATTTAGAATGGCTGATAGTAAATTTAACAACAGTAAACAGTGCTAAAACATTCCGAATTGTCTGTGCGCTTAATTTCGTAATTCGACGAGTTTCGCTCGCTGCAAGTTTTCCTTTCGCTTGAAACGATTTTCCACTTTCAATTTCTGAACACCGGCGGCTACTTTCGAATTTTTAATGTGCACCTCTTGGTGATGTATTTCCTGTTGATTTTCAGTTTGTGGGGCAAACGCGTTAAATTGGCGTTGAAAACGCAACACTTCGGTCTTTGATTACGGCGAAAGTATGTCAGAGTGAAAAATATGTTGTTGTTGTTGTTGTTGTTGTTGACATTATTGTGCAAAATCTGGAACAGCAGTAGCTTTAGATATGCTACCATTATCAGCTATTGGCAACATTTGCACGCTACTCGCTTACAAAAATACCTTCAAAAATAGTTTGCAAAATTAAATGAAAGGATTATTTAAAATGCTTTTCTGCTCGGTAGAGTTCTTTCAAGTTTAATGTTGTTGCTGTTGTTGTTGTTGTTGTTGTTGTTGTTGTTGTCGATAACAGCCAAGCGTTGCTACTCCACTACGGTATTCATTGTTCAATAGTTTGGAAATTGCTTTGATTGGATTAAATATTGATGCAAAATCAATGAAGAGAACATATCAGCATAGCAACACTCAACACTTTTTTCTTGTCTGTAAGCGATTTCACAGCCTTTGGTATGTCGTGTCTATATTTAACCAAATTACGGTCCCAATATGGTATAAGGCCCATATACATCGGAAAAGTTTTTGTTTGATCAAACATTATATTTAAAGAATTATAAATTATACTAACATATGTATTAGTAGTAGATGCAATTTATAGACACAAATTAAAGCTTTTATTGTTCTCCTGTTAAATCTAATATTAAGATTCATTGCTGAAAATCAGCGTTTAATAAATTTTACAACACATTCAAATGTTTGTTAGATACTTCGCTGCAGATCTTTAATAAATTGTCATGCAAAACCGACGCTTCAACGCTGGCAGAGATTAGATATACACAATTGTGTCGCCTTCTTTTTCGAGACACTTTAACTAGCGCTGGCATTCTGCCACCAGGCAAACGAACACTAAATCTAGACACGTGTTAATTATTGGCGTTGGCAACACTCTGGCTGACGACAGGACAGACACTTAAAATGCCGTTTTTGTTTTATCTCTGCCACTTTTCGTTTTGTTTTGTGTCCTTCTGTCGTTAATTCAGCTTCATGGATGCCAACAATTTGGGTTTTATATGTCAAACGTACTTAGGCAGCAAAACACACACACACATAAACATACTCGAGACACAAACACACATACACACACATACTTGCTTGAAGCAAACAAGGTCACTCGAACACTTAATTCAATTGGGGTCGCTACTTCATATCATTCGAGTATGCGACAAACACCCCTCGAACGTACCATCGGGCGTGTAACCACAGTTTCAAAGTACTTCGAAGTTGCATCACAATTAAACAAAATCAAGGTAAGTTTAAAAATGTCTCAATACTTTCATTAAAAATACATTTTGTACCATTCGGAACAAGTTTGAACAGTTGAGAAATTAAACAAGGGACACATTTTTATTTTTGCGCTATTCAATGAGATTTTGGATCGAAAATTGTCACACAAAAATAAAATTAACAGAAAATATTTTTTTTTTGTGTAATTTTTCTATTAACATTTTGCATTGATTGATCTGACACGAAATCGGAATTTGAACCAATAAATTATGGGTAAATGTTATCGAGTATTTAACCAGTAAAATCCTGAAAAACTGTTTTACAAAATTTTTATATTTTCTACACAAATTGTAAATACAAAAAAAACTTTTAATATTTTTATTCTTCATATTTGTATATATTGTCACTGCATCAAAGTACTGTGCGGGTCTGCATAGCCTCTTCTCTTGCATTACACTCACTTAAACACTTGAAAAGTTTCTGAGGCAGAGTTCCAGCTTTTGTCTCTTTTGGCATAAAAAAATACAAATTCAAGTGGCTGCATGATACAGAACCACGCCCCCGTTCCGCCCGCCTAGCCAGCGACCTTTACCCTTGTCACTTAGCATGACTAGAGAAGATTTTTAATTATGCCGAGCATGCATTTAATTAAACAATTGAGATTTTGACAAACGTTGCTAACGCGTATTCTCCACTTTTATCTGCAGCCGCTGATGCTGATGCTGCTGCCAAAAGAAGCTAAACCATTTTAGACAAAAAATAGAAGGAAAAACAAATTTTTCAACAAAAAAAAAGCCAAAGCACCGACTATTTAGGTATGTAGGAAGGTAGGTAGGTAAGTACAACGTGTTTTTGTTGTTGTGTCTCTTGTATGGCACAAAGTAACCTTGCAATTAACATAGATGGGTTGGGGGTGGTAGGAGCGTCTTTCGCTTGTTTAGAAATTTAAGACAAAGAAAAAAATGACATTGTCAGGGTTGCAAACCTTTTTCAAACTCAAAGATGCGCGTGGAATAATTAACTGATTTAAAAAGATCAAAGCCAACATCTCATAATAATAATTCAATAATTTTGAAAGGCTGTTAATTAAAATAAAGGATCATATGTGAATCTCTATCCGGTTGTCTCTATCTGCGATCTGGTTGCCTTTTTAGTTGAAATAACTTAATATTTTATGCGTTTTTTATTAACTCGAATTCTTGATCGCAACGAAAATTTATTACGAGTGTTATTAAAAAATCTTAAAGATTCGCAGTAAATGCCAAAAGTTATGAGCTAGTTACTCGTATTAACGAGCAACCCTGGCGCAGTGCTTCTAAAACGACTAATCGAGTTTGTTAGTGGGTGGATTGGATTGAGGGGAGAAACGCGCTGCTCGCTTATTATTTAATTAGAGCGTAATTAAAACTTGCATTACAAACTTTTGCAAGCGTACAAATTGTAGCGTGTGTTTTGTTTATTGGTTTGTTTATTTGCTTATATGTTTGTTTGTTTGTTTATATTCTGGCAGCGCAACGAAATACTCTCGGAAGCTCATATTTAATTTTACGACTTGGCTATATCGTGTGGTTTTTAACCCTATTACAGCTTTACATACTCGTAGTTTAGAAACTTTTAGCCGAGTTTAGTTGGTATATAGTACTTTTTCTTGTTGTTGTTGTTTAATTTTATATATGCTTGTGACTCACCTTTAACGGCGCTTAGTTGATTGCCAACCATTTGTTTCGCTATGAACGCCGCCATTTTTGCTTCTTTTTTGTTTTACTACTTTTTTCCCCTTTGGCGCTTAATTAGTTACTACACTCGGTATTGTTTTTTGTTGTTGCTAATTTTATTGTTGTTGTTGTTGTGTATTGGTGGTGTTGCTAGTAGTTGTTAGTTATTTGTTGTTCTGCTGCGAAACTAACAGGCAGATAGACTTCGTTCCGTCAGGATATCTTAGATATATCAAGTTGATTCCTTCACAAATCTGTAAAGAAATTAAATCGATTAGTAAATTTATTTTTGCCTGAAACGTGAAAATTTTACAAACGCTTAGTAATAATTTTTTAATAAATTAATTGATTATTTTTTGAATGCGCTCCATAAGGAATACTTCGTAAGAAAGCACCGAAAGATACGCTTCTTAAAATTACAATAACAATTTTATGAACTATTTTAAATTTATGGTTTTAATTTTGCTATAGACTCCAAACTCTCTTTTCTCTTGTTTATGGCTACCATATAAAATGATTTTTTGTTCATATAAGATTTTTGCTATAGTAAAAAAAATAATTTGTTTAAACAAATTAATATTTTTAAATCAATATCATTTAATACACAAGAATTCGAAAAAAAACATGAGAGAATAGTAAAAAATGTTTCTTAAATGAAAACGAATTGAACGAATTTTCCAAGTTGATTGAGCGCGAAGCAATAAATTTGCTATTGCCAGAAAAGATTAAAGTTGAATTTTCAGCTTTGAAATAGCCAAGAAATTCCGCAACCAAATTGTATTTGTCTACTGCAAAATATTCAAACGTCTTAAGTGGGTGTGGCGGCAAGAAGAGGCGGCAGGGCAGGCAAGGCAATAAATGAAATATTTACAAACACTGCGCAGAGATGTAAAGCCAAGTCAATTGGGATCTAAGTACAACTTATCTTGAGGATTTTGCTTGTTCCTTGTTACACTATCGGATGCAAGAAGAATTGGCTGTATTAAAAAGAAGAGAACTAGAAAATAAAATCGTTGCAAAACAAATAAAAACAAACAAGGCGAAAATCATTTCAGATACAATGCGCAGATACGAGAAGATGGAGCAGCTCACCAAAATCTCATTATCAACGCCTAAGCGCATATACAAGTCAGTAGAACACAAAGTGTAACACGACGACTCTTGCGATTAGAGTTGACCTTTTTCGGGTTTATTTCTTCTCGTTCTTTTTTGTTTTGCTCAATTCGTCTCTGCATTATTTTCCAATTGCAAATTTTTGATTGTGCTAATCGTGCAACTTTGCTCGTAAGTTTTTCTTTTGTTTTCTTCACAAAAGTCAAATCGATGAATCTATCCGTTATTATTGTATCTGGCATGACTTTGACTTATTTTTGGCACCCTTTCCGGAATTCTTTCGACATTTTCGACGTATTATCATGTCTCCTTTGGCAATTTCCATTTGCTATTTGAAATTCTCGGCGTGTATCCTTTCGCTTTCTGCAATTCGTCGGGGAGCAATTTGAAAGACAATTTGTTTTTGACGCCAGACACTGACGCCGCCGCTTCTAGCATTGCTATAGTAATCCAAATTCGTCCCAGTTTCTTGCGTTAACTGTGTCAGCGCTTTGGGGTGTTTTACTCGCTTCATTTATCCCCTTGTTTTGAAATTTTCCTGATTACATTTTTGCATACACCACACTACCAGGCTCCCCTAAAGCGGAACTCAAAAAAATGTTTCCCATCTCCATCTATTCATCTTCTTAAAAAAATGTTTTCCGTTTTTTTCAGTGGCGTAGAGTCGGACAAGAAAACCGAACAATCATTTCTATGAATGAAATTTTGAAACCTGGTCTACCTAAAATATGACCGAATATTGTGGATTGTTTTGAAGTGTGTGGAACTGTTAATCTGTTAGAATCGAGGGTACACTTGAAACCAAAAACAAAATTCTCAATTTGAACTTATTTTCGACCGGCATGGGCTGAAGATTATTCCAACGAACTTCTTTCAGCAATTAAAGAAAATGAATTGGTTTTTCTTATCTACGCCCTTGTTTCTTAGTATCCCACTTTTGTGTGTACCATCGAAAAACAAAAACAACAGTAACAACAACTATCATTGGCGCCGAATGTCTAGACAAACTGTCGCATATTTTGACTCCTGATGAGTGCCGCTGCTGCTGCTCAGTTTGCTGTCACAGTGACGTTTATTTGGTTGAATGTGTTTGTTTATGTTTTGTTTTTCGGAGTCCACACACGTAAAGTCGCCATTTTGAGAATTTCGCTTCAATTCTTATTTAGCATTTTCTTAGTGCTGCGTAATAGTATCATTCTTCTTATTCTTCTTCTTATGACTTGGAATTTATGTGTGGCTCCTCTTTTGTTTTGTTTGTTGGTGTTTCGTGCTCACACATGACAACAAGAATTTATTGGTTGTAATCAGAGGCAAACGGAATCGTATAGGAATATATAGACTATATATTGTCTCCTTTTTCTCATAATATGAAAATAAAAATTTTCTGATGCATGTGCCATGGTGGGGTAATTAAAGCTCGGCGAAGCATAAAGTTATCTATGCCCAATATACGTTTGTTTTATTTAAATTAAGGGCTTAAATTCAATATTTATTTTTATGTTGAATTATACAACTTTAAATAAAATTTTCTAGAATTTAAAATTCTTTCCGTTAAGTTCTTGTAAAAAAAAAGAATTTACTTCAAAAGATTTGAATTCTTTCATCCCTTCGCCTTGATCAAATTGAAATCAAGTTTATTTGATTTTACTAAACAGAATCATAAAAATTGTTAAGTAAACGACACTTAAATTTTAACATCTGAATTTAATCGTTTAGACTTATTTGCACTCCCAGCCTGTCAATGCGACTTGCGTCGTAATCGGTCTTGATAGATTTAAGTTCCGCCACTGTCAAATCGACCTGCCAATGCGAGTAACATGACAATCAGACATAAAATGCACTTGTAAAACAACAAGAACAACAAATACATACAGACAAGAAAAATCAAAAACAATTTTAAGCATACACATGTCTACCCAGCAGAATATTAGCTACCAAGGCGAAAATTTTGGGTTTAACAACAACAATAATTACTTCTAAAATGTCTTTAATAATATTAAGATAATTACTTTTAGATACAAGTTTCATTATTTTTAACTATACAAAACTTGAAATATTTAAGCTTGATTTTAATAACCTAAATTTAGTTTTGCCTCTTTAGTACTAAATAAATTTGAGATTGAGCATATAAGTAGTGAGGAGTTTGATCTTAATCACATAAATTCAGTGTCGAAACATAATTTCTGCTGGGTTGTAGGTGAGTTTAAGTGCATGTAAGTACCTACATATGTTAGTACGTGTTTGTGTGTGTGTTTGTTGATTTATGAGCGCCATTAGTTGGAAAACGTTTAGAGGCAAACGACATGGAAACGCCAACGCAAAAGAACTAAATTCGTAACGTACGAAACGCAAAACCAAACCAGTCGCAGTCAAAGTATCGACAAAACCTGATTCGACTTTTGTGTATGTATATCAATACATATTGTTTTTTATGAATTTCGAGAGAACAGTTTGTACATAGCAACATTTAAAAAGAAGCAAAAAAAAAACAAAAAAGAACACGGTGGGTTTACACATCCGGCCCTAAAGCGATGAGGCAACGTGAAAAGGTGCGCGGTTCAATGTGATTTCACCCATAAATGTAATATTTTATATTTTGTTTTATTTATGGCAGCATATGTTGTCCTGACAGACGTACGCGCTTGTATGTGTGTATGTATGTGGATTTACATAAGTTTGTGTGTGTCTGTCAGGAGTAGAGTACTTTCCTGTGTGTTTGCTTTTGGCAGACAAGAATTGCGTGGAGCACTTTTACCGGTATTTATAATATTGTATTTTATTTTATTTATTTTGTTTCGCCATCATTTTTTGTTGTTTAATGCCTTTTTTTGGCATTTTCTTCAAGTAAAGTGTTGTTGTTTTTTTTTTTACTTTCTTAATATTATTTAGAAAGTACCTCTATTAAAAGGTCAAAGTTGCATTCTCACAATAAAACGCCCAACATTAAAATGAAGTGTTTGAAATGTTTATTTAAGAAAAATTTAATTTAAGCTTAATATTCTAATAAAGTTAAGGAAGAATTAAGGCAATAATAAAAAAAAATCTGAACTTTTGCTTGTATTACAAAATATTTCGATAATGTGGAAAATATATAAATAAAGTCTTAAACGTTAGAAAACTTAGAAAACGCAAAACGCGCGTATTTAACAGCCACGCAACTTTTCAAATCGCTTAGGTTCCCGACAGTTTTACTCTAGCTATTTATTGCTTTTCTTTAACGTTGGCGCTCTTCACTTCCGTTCCAATGTCAATATACCTCTTGGCATTTTGTAAACTTAAACACACACACACACACTCACTGCAAATATACAGTTTTGTTTATTTGCGTATGTGTGCGTTAGTCATACAATACAATGTGTGCGTGTGAATGTTAGTGTTAGTGTATTGCGCAAGTTTAGTGTACAAAAAGGAGAAAAAAAACATAAAAATATTTCCGCTTCAATTTAAATGCAAACAAAATTCACTTCATATCCTTCATGTACACAGCAGTTCCTTTTCTTCTACTTCTCTATGTATTTTTCTGCTTCTTCTTCTTCTTTCTCTATTTTTTCAAAAGTCAACAGCACACACACACACACACAAAAGGATCAGGGGTAAGCATCTTAGAGCAGGCTCGAGGGTTGGGTTGGCACAAAACAAAAAACAACAACAAATATTTTTGCAAGAACTAAAATTGTTTGCACATTTTTCAGTATTGCGAGGCAGCGTTTAGTTTTGTTTACCAAAACTACGTCAAGGAAATTTCTGCAGGAATTTATGGTATAAAATATGTTTTTCACTAAACAAATTTATTTTTGTTTATCGAAAGTGGAGCAAACTGTTGTGTAGTATGTACTCGTATATATGTATGTGTGTTTTCTTTTTGTGGCAAAACGTTTCTTATCGAAATACGGACATCTTTAAGTCCAATTATTATTATCGATGTCAGTTCTGACCGAGTCTTGAGTTGAGATTCATGTTCAAATGATTTTAATAAATTAACTTCTTCTTTCATACATACTTATTTAAACATAACGAAGCACAACAAATTGTTCTTAATCTTCAAAAAAAAAATAAGAAAAATTATGAAGAACAGCTATCAATGAAAAATCTCTGCCAGTTCACTTAACTGGACTAAAAATACAATCTCAATCAGAACTGCAACAAATCCGGCCAATACGAAAAGAAAGAAAGGGACGAACGAACGAACGTGTCCAAGTATTGGTGAAGTCAAGAAAAAATGTTTTTGGCTTACATTGAGGCTCAGAGCAATTCGTCGTCTTAGCCGTCGTCGTCGGAGTTATTCTTTCTTTTCAATCATTGAACTAATTTTGTCAAACAACTGCACAAATCGTGATCAAATAAGTGCAGAACGTGCGGCAATTTAACAAGAATGATATATGCTCGGAAATATCCAAAAGAAAAATGAAAACACAAATAATCGATAGGAAGAGAAGAGAAAAGCAAAAGTAGAAACGGATCCAGACGCACTGGATTAGTGACCTAAAAATTAATAAAAGTACTTTGAGATTTTCTAATGTTGCTGAAACAAAGTTTTTTAATAAAACATTTATATCATCTTAAAGACGATGCAATAACCAATAACAATATATATATAATATATATACTTCTGAACACATACTAACAGATTTATATATTATATAAATTTGCCTTTCGGAAGTAATTAAATGTAAAAATACCAAACCAAAAAAGTTAATAAATCGAATTTAGTACAATGGTCAAAGGGTGCGACGGACCATACCAAATTATACACAGATACACAAACACGCACACATGCCGAGTTGTGTACAAACACAGGCACCAGAAATACCGCACGAACTGAGCTGCCTGCTTGCACAACGGATGCCAATATTAAGTGATGATCGACGGGCGTGTTCTGCAATTCCGCTTTTTCACTTTGACAGATGCAAAAGCAACTCTCGCGGATACGTTCAACGCAGGAATGCACAGTGGTCAAAACCCGGCAAAACATACTAACGCAAAAATGTATCTTTAAGCTTAAAAATTAAATCAGCTTATTTAAGTTAAATTAACTTAACGCTGCAATAAATACAATTTTTTTAAATATTAATTTTAATTTTGATGAAGTTCTAAAAAGTCATCCACAGTTAAAAAGAAAAGTTGGATTACAGGATAGAAACACGGCAGTGATGCTTACTCATCGACGTTTATTTTTTATATATTTTTTCATAAAAAAAAAATTGATTTTTATACGGAATATTCGAGATATTTAACTACCGTGCCACGGTCTCTGCTGTAAGCTGTACGGCGACCAAATATTGCGAAAATCAATATTTTGCGGTCAAAAGCGCTGAACCGAACGCTGTCCAACGAAGGCAACAGCGAAGTAGGCGTAACGAAACAATTTTTCATAAATGAATAACCAAGCCGAACTGCAGGAGAGTGCGGCAAGAAAACATTTCGTACCGCAAACATGACATGTGAATAGGTTGCCTGGTTTTGTTTGTAGGTCTTTCGGTCACTGGCCCACATAAATTCCAGTTTCGAACTAGTGTGCGTGCGTGTGCGTACGTCTATGTCGTGTGCGTGAGTATGTGGTGGTAATTTATATTTATGTATATACGCCGTAGTGCTTTGTTTTGCGTTGAGTCGCGTTGCGCTGTGCTGCGTTGCGTTGCGTTACTTTGGCTTCCGGTGCCTTGATTAAGATGCATTATCGCAATTTATTAATATGCGTATGTTGTTGTTATTATATCGTGTGCAAATATTTGGAGTGTCGTGTAGTAGGACGAAATTTACATAACCAGGTATATCGATATATTTTATGAAACGCACACAACAATTTAATTAAGATTTATGATCAATAGATTTGAAGCAAATAATTATTGTAAAAGCTTTGTATGTACAATATTTCTAAACTAACATTAATATGCAACGACTTAGAAACCCTCAAATCCTCAGGACATTTCTAAATATAAACCTGCCTCACGCCGAAACGTGAAACGCAAAAGTGTTCACATACAACTTTTAATTATTTTTAATAACATTGTATAATTCTGTTTATTTTCTTGCAAAAATCGCCTCGATCGCATTCGAATGGCTTTAAACACGCACGTACGTGTTTTGCAGTTCGTTTTAAATAATTTTGCTTCAAAACAAAAACACAAACAAAAAACATTAAAAAATACAAAGAGAAATAAAGAAGGAAAAAAAACACCCCTTTTGAAGCACATGTTTCGGCACGTGTGCACCGACGCCGACATTTGTGCGACACAAAAACCGATTCACCCATTTTGGCAACGACCGTACCCCAAACCGCCCATACCAATGCCTATCCCCTCGCGCCGCCCCTTGCGCGCAGCACCTTAACAAACAAAAAAAAAAAACACCCGCCGGGGTCACATATGGAAGCGTGACAAACAGCCAAAGCTGTTAACGTATTTATTTACGCAAAAAGTGGATATCACTTGCAGTGATTTCATTTATGCCGACACGGCAACCCTGCATACAAAAATCCGCAAGTGACGGTGTTGCTTACCAACCCAATTTCTGTATTTTTACCCCGTTGATTTGCTGAATCTCTAAAAGGAAAAAAAAAAAACAAAATTTCGGTTTACTTAGGATTACAAGAAAGCAGATAAAAAAACGCCCAACAAAAGCGAACAAAAAATAAGCGAGCTTAAAAAGGTGAAAAAAAACTCGAAACACGATGCCAAAAAACAGATTTAACGAGCGTAAATTTCAGACATTCCTCACAACCAAAAATGCGACAGTGAAAAAATGGCGGCATTTATTTTTTTACTGTAGCAGAAGCGGAAGCAGAAGCAGAAAACTTTTGTCAACTAAGGCGTTAAGATTAAAACGAAAGATACAAAACTTTCGCTTTTTGTGTCGTCGAGCTCCATGCTCGGAAAGTTACTTCCGTGCTTCCGCTGCAGCGGTGGCAGTGGCGGCGGCGGCAGGAGTAACCTCAACAATGGATCTGCTGCCGCGACAGATTCAGATTTGCTGCTGAGCGCTGCGTAAACTTTTTTAGGACTTAACGAGCTGCGCTGACTGACGACTGAAAAGACGTCGCACCGAAGAAGAAAAGTTCGCACACTTTTTTTTCATTGTTATTTACTTATTTCACTTTTTTCTTACTAAAATTGACATTTTCTGGATAAAGCAACGCACAGTATCTTGAGCGCAGCCTCAAAACTATCATAAAAAACAAAACCTGTCAAAGAAAAGTTTAATGTATCTTTGATTGTTATATGGAGATAACTCTTGAAAAATTAGCTTCTGGTTAATAAAATATTTTCTAAATTATTTGTCAGTTTTAAATAAAATCTTTAAATAACTTTAAACAAATCTCGTAATGCTTGTTTTCTTTGTTTTTGTAGTGCAAAGTTGTACTGTACTACTACTGTCGCATGCCGCTATGCAAAACTAAGAGTTGGCATGTGTAGAGGATATGAAGGATGTGCCCGCCGCTTGTATAAGTGTTGACTTTAATAATGAAAATGTGTACGCAACAAAATAAAAAAAAACACGATCAGAACCAGCAGAGGAAAAAATGCCGTTATAGAAAATTCGACAGAACAACAAAATCCGCACCGGTGAGCATGAAATCCTGCTGAATTGCGCAAAATTTTAAGTGCAAATATTGAGCGCGTGCGTATTTGTTGTACGAGTATCTGTGTTTATATTTTATTTCATTTGGAGTAAAAGTCGATAAGAGCAAACTTTTAAACTTTTTCTAATTTTCATTAAATTTGTAAATGGAAAATTTAATTTCAAAACTATTTTAATATGAAAATGAATGTTAAATGTGAAATTTAATGTAAATTCTACTTTAAATACAATTGCCGAATTGCATTCTAAAGTGAAGCGTATCTATAAACTAAACATTTAAATTAAATTTTAGAGCGCGCGCACACACACGCAAGTACGAGTACTCAATAAAAAGTACTAACCACCAACAAAAAGTTAGAGCATTAAAGCTGTACATAATGTCATTCGCCGCATAGTCCAGCGTGGATTTTTGGGATTTTTGGCTTACAATTGTCGCTACTGCGCTGTGGTTGGAACAGATAAAAATGAACGCTTGTAATACGCAGATACAATTTAAAAAAATGCATTTCAGTTTAAAGTGACCATAACAGTAAATCTCAAGTTAGTGTTATTTTAAGTGTTATACTCTTCAATCTTATGGATTAATTACCAAAAAGAGAAATCTACTTCTTCGGTTAGGACGAATAAATAAAAAATTAAATGGTTGAATTGAATACATTAGGGGTATTCCCATAAAAGCGAAAATGCTTCGAAAACCTCGAAAAGTTTTGATGTGCCTTGCAGATCGCGGGTATTAATTTTGCCTATATATAAAAAACTTCGCATATTTCAATGTTGCCTGAATGTAAAATTACACTATGTACTGATGCCATGAAGAAAGTAAACTTTATTTACTTTAGGTTAAACAAATTGAAGAATAATAGAAGTACATTTTAGTTTTTGTTTCAAAACTAGTTAAGAAATAAGCCATAAATAAGAAAAAAAATTGCAACGAATATTTTACAGCTTACATACAAACACAATCAAAACAAAAGACAGCCAATACTGATAAGAAAATGGCAATTAATTATATTTAATTTAAAAATTACATAAGGCAACAGTAATTAAAACAGTTATACGTTAAAAACCGCTGACAGAACGGTTAAATTTCTCAAGTTTACAATTGCTTTTGAGTTAATGGAAAGCTGCATTTCCCTAAAGTGGCTTGATATTTTTCGAGCTTTTCGAGTTTTAAAGTTTTCACGTTAAAGGGAATACCCCTTTTTCCACGTAAATATTTTTTCCAGATTAGTTTTTCATATATTTAATGTTGTATAGTATTCATAATTTTATTCGCATCTAATCAAATTCTCATTTTGAAAAAGACAAACTAATGCATTCAAGCATCGCTTTTCTATCTACTTTTTTTATACAGAACTGCACTTTTAATTGGCAACTCTTCAATGGAATATTTATACAAACATTCAGCCAATTTAAATTCTATGCAAATCAAATTTAAGGAAAAAGTTATGCATGAGCAAAATGAGAACGTGATAAATCACTGCCCCAAAAACGTATTTTTATTTCATCATTTTCGGTTTTCTGGTATATTATCGAAAATATTTGCATGGCATACGAGTATACGAGAAGGTATATGAGAGCGTTTTTGTTGTTAGTGTATTTGCATATTTTGTGTATGTGTGTACTCGTATTTGTGTGATGTTATCGTATGTGGCAGTGTGTGAGCAAAGGATTATTCGTAAGAGATTTGCCAAAAGGAATTTTCCTTTTCTGCACGTTTCAGTAGTTTCAGTAGATCAAAAAAAAATATACAAAAACAAAAAAACAGAAGAGCAGCTGCAATTTTAAACCCAACTTTAATGCATGGATTAAGAGTTCGTCTAGTACGAGTTAATAGCAATTTGTACAGATTTTTGTTAAATTCTTTTGAAATAGAAAATGTATTAGTAGAAAAGCTAAGGATTATTTTAAGTCTGTCAGTAATTGGAAATATGTACGAAGAGTGGCTCTTCTTTGCGAAGCAAAATATTTTTCATAAGAATGGTTAACCTAATTATTTTCAGTTTAAAGTGATTTTATTTATTTATCCTTTTTAATAAAAACAAAACAAATTTCTCCCAAATTTGTGCACCATCAAATCTTGTTGTTTGCATGAATCCATTAAATGTTTGGCATACTTTAGATTCCATTAAATCGCCATAATACAAGCAAATTATGCAAAACTGCATTCTGCACACTAACTACTCAGCGCTGACAGGCGAAAATCTCCCAACTCTCGTTTGGAGCATCCATTAGGGTAAAAATCCATTATCGCATCGTCACACCATTTTCACATAAGTTTTAAATTTAATAAAGCACAAAACTGCACTTCACTCAGTCAGACAGACAGACGCAACTTTCCGTTTTTAGAGATGGATTTTCATTTTTTGTTTTGGTGAGTTTTCATTATTTTAATTTTGTTGCTGCTCTGTAACAGCTCAAGGGTACCAAGATAGCAAGAAACTTGCAACTTGTCACATGAAATGACATTAATGACACACATTGTTTGTTTAATGCCTTGTCTCGACTTTCCAGCACTTATGTTTGGAATTTTAATTAAATCAAGAGCATTAATGTCAAACCAAGTAAATTGAAAATGCACGACAAGGCAAGACAAGTTCACAAGCACTGCAAACACGTTTTAATAAACTCAAATACGAAATGTAATTTATTCAGAGTAAAAAAAACTCTGCTATAAAATACCTCAATATCTTCAAAGTAACCTTTAATATTTTTGAAATAGTATATTGATATGGAAGCCTTTTTATAAAAGGTTTATTACGAAGTGTCCAAAGTGACCGAATGACTAGCTTTAAGTAGAGCTTTCCGGAATATTTTTTAAAACTTCACATCTAAAGAGCGCTCCTACCGATGATAACGATGATGCAAATCTTTCGTAGCTCTAACATTTGCAACAATTATAAATAAGGTCTCTAGACTAAAATCATGTCCTACATGATGGCTGACTACAAGACATTATACTCATTATCATATGTATGTACTAAAACTTACTTGTCGTAAATTTTATATTATGACAAGTTGCAGATCGCGAAGAGTCACCTGTCCTTTTTTGCATTTTTCAGGCAACACTGATTAATAGAGTATTTTGTCACAATTTCAACAAGAAAAAGTTTCAAAACAGAAAACTACACTAAAAGCTACCGAAGAATGCTCAAACACTTAACTTAATTTTATTTCGCTTTTTTCTCGAAATAACCTTCAAATATAAAATAAATCAACTTTTTTGTATTATTTAAGATATGGAAAGGCACAATTCCATCACCTAATACGAAAAGGAGAAAATAATACAATATATAAATGCAACCCTGCAAAATGTTACAACTCAAACATGGAATGAATATACAATAACAAAATTGAATGAAAAATCAACAAAGTGACTTCCGGGCTGCCATTAACAAGGCAACAAAAATAAAAAAAAATATTTTATTTTGTCAACAACAACAGTAACAACAACAGCAACAGCGACAAAACGAGGCAGACGAAAAAATGTGCACTGTCAGGACAATTCAATCATAAAAATTGCCTGATATGAGTCCATAAAAATATGAAAACATGGCAGCCGTAAATTAAAAGCTAACAACAACAACCAACAAATATGAAATGAAATGCCAAAATTACAACAACAAAAACAAAATGAAATGCCTAAATATAAAGATAAAAAAGCGACAAAGACAACTAAACGAACGGAGCATACATACACATGTATATACAGATGTATATACATATGTAGTATAAAAAGAGAAACGCTCATAAAAAATAAAAGAATTACGAAAATGTTGCAATAAAGATGAAAATATTTGCCAAAAATTGCTACAAAATTGGTCGCAAATATTGCAAATAGCGTCAAATAGCAGCGGCAGCAGCAGCAGCAGCAAACAACAATCGCGAACAATGTCGTCAAACACACAAAAATATCAAAATAATAATAATAATAATAAAAAAAATATTGCGATATATAAATTATGGCCGCCTCTTCCACACCGACTTCGTAAATAATCATAATGGAGTCCTGGGAATCGCTCAGCTGCGTTGAGGTTTTCTTTTTTTCTTTCTTTTTGTGTATTTTTTTCGTATTTTATTTTTTCAATGCTTATTGCTTTGAAATACAATTTTAAGTAGAAATAATCACACGGGCGGAACCGAGTTGAGCCAGGGATGTCATTTATTAAAAGTTGCTATACTCCGTGAAAAATTTAATGGGGTCTCTTAGTGACTTCCTATAATTGTAATCACTTTTCAGTTAGCTGGATTTCGACGCTTTGAAGCCTTTAAGAGAAAATACCAGCCCTGATCAAAACTTTAAGTATAGAAAAAACGAAGTTTACATCAGGGATCCATTCTATTTTGATGATCGGTTATAATGCGGATATCTAGCTTGACGTATTTCAGTTTAGATTCAAATTATTTCAGTTTTGAATTAATAACGAATTTTGGATTGTTATCGGGATACCCTACCTTAAAATCAATGTTCCATATAGATTTTAAGATTTTATTTAGGTTAAATTCTTGACCTTTTTCAAAATATTTTACTAGGCCGAGATGAGTTTAAATAATTAATAACGAGTTTTTCGCAAAAAAATGATAGCTACGCCCTTACATAGGCCGAGTGCGTTTATAGTGTATAGTAGGCAGGTTTGTGCAAAACGCAAAAATTACCCACTTGGGGGTTTTCGAATACATTCTTAAGATTGTGAAGTCGATGCCAAAGCGACGCAGTGGAAGGAAACTCCAAACAGAAGTGCTTTTATTGAAAATTGCGATGTCAGTCAGGAACAAAGGTATGCAAATATTTTGTACTTGAAAGAGTTCAAACGGTAAAGGATGGGCGCTTCCGGCGCTTGTACAGACCGCGTACAACCTACTACTACTTTCGCATCCTGTGTCCTGGTCGCTTCGGAACGTGTTCTGATTATTAATGTTTATCGTTGTAGTTGGACGCTGGCAGTACAAAATATGTTTTCTCATAATGATGAAGAATATACCGAAAAATAAATGGTTTTTCTTGTGGGAAATCAATTTTATTGCTTGCCACCGACAACCGTACATTTTTAAAACACGCGCCACAAACCACGCCCAATTTCTACTTGGCAAAGGTAGCCTTCTGCATATGGCCATGGATTCTGATTCTCAGCAAAGTGTGTAAAAGACAATATAAATGCATAACTTCATGTACTTGTGCGCCTGGAATTTCATAAGGAAACAAGGACAAAAGGCGGTGGTGATGATGATGAGGATGGTGATGGAAACAGGAACTGCATGGACCAAACATGGCCTTCGTGCACGAATTCCTTTTATTTGGAATTTTAATACTTTCAGTTGAAGTTGAGAATTTTTGCTCCAAAATATTTTGTACGCATTCGGTAGGAGGCTTGAATGATAAAAGGTATTCAAATATTTAGGACTGCATTGCCTTGAGAATCTCACATATCACAAATATCGAAACTTCAGGAGTACAATTTAACTAACTTAACACATTGGCTTCGATAAATTAACAATTTGATGGATACCTTTTTACATTAAATTTATATTTGAGGTCAGAGAAATTTTGAAAGATGATCCTACAGTGGAATACTTCTTTGAAAAGAAGGAAGCGCTTAATTATTATACTGAATGACTTTAAAATTTCATTGAGAAAGTGAAGCGGAACTTTTTTTACTGAACGTGTTATTTGATTTTAATAAATCATATAAAAGTAGAGAAAATAAAATTATTTGAAGGTACAAAAGCTAGTAGACTTAAAGTTGATGTATTCTACTTTGCACTAACTAAATTCAAATGGAAATATTTAATTCCCACAGTATATTTCAACTGTCATGACATGTAATTGCCTACCCTCTCGAATAATCAATGACATTGGGCTGACATTTAGAAGCACTCACACATAAAAACGAGAAAGCAAACAAATAAACAAACGCCAAATGAAATACGACCGACCACTGTTGAAAATGGTGTAAACTCACATAATTTAAATGTAATTATCGCATTAACCCAGTGGCCCACTCCACGCCACGAAGGCCACCTCAAACGCCGTAGAATTAAATACGCCAAAAATAAACTAAAGCAGCACACAAACAAAGAAAGACACTTTCGAAAAACCAATGGACGTCGAGGCGCACAATTGCAGGCTGATGCCGTCGTTGTAAAAGTTTGGTGAAGGTTATTATATTGCCCCAACCACCACCAACCACCACCAACATCCCCACCGCTGGTGGCGCTGGCGCTGCTGTTTATTTGACAGCTTTTATTTGTTTGACGTTGGAATTATATTTGCATTAAGGCGACCGAGCACGGTCAATACACGCACCGAAAACAACAACAACAACAAGAGGAACGCCACACAAACCCGGCGAAGGAAGCACCACATCAAGTTTCGGTGCAGACGACGACGACAACAACGCAAAAAGTCGCCGTCGCGACACGCAAAGTTGTATTTTTTGTTCTTCTCTGCGTCGCAAAGCCGCTTTTCCTTTAAATGGCGTGGAGTGGAAGCATTATTTTTTGTTTTTTGTGAATGGCACCGCTTAATTACCACATGCGAACTTTTGTCAGGTAGTAATAAGAACAACAACAACAACAAATTACGGCTCCTTAGCAGCCACAGCCTATACTAGCAAAGTCAAAGTTATAAATTTCTAGCGCGGAATAGAACGCGTTGTCCTGTAAATGGGAGCTCATTTTTTTCGATACTTTAGAGCCAAACGCTGCTTTAAGTTCTTACCTCGGCCGGTTTATCGGTTTGCGTGTCTTCATGTCGTTTTCTTTAAAGAGCCAAACAACAACTACAAAAACGAATATGAAAATACCAATAAAATATCACAAAGGTATACTAGGCGCATATTTGAATTAATTTCTATGTCTGACATAGTAGCAAAACAAGCTTTCATCGAATCGCCCAATTTGACCGTGCCCCTTAGTCGCTTCGTTTGAATTTATTATTTAGCTAAGAATATAAAATTTGTCTTAACTTAATTATTTAAATGAGGTGACCTTAATAAAAGTTTAACATTTTCAAGTTCTCAAACTTACGCATTTTATCTTTGATTATAATATCTGATTTCATATATAGTCTCATCTGATTTCAGATATAATGAAAACCTGATCAGATCTGATTTAATATAAAGCAAATGTGTCATTCTTAACTTTGATTTGAATCCATTTATCTGATTATCGCATTATTATAATTTTTTATATACAATGAGAATGTATTTAGTATTAAAGAACAGTATTATTTAATATCAAATATAATTTTAATCACTTATTACACTTTCTTATTAAATAAAACTTGACTGTCATAAAAATGTATCTTAATTGACGAATGGCGGAATTTGTACCCTGACCATGAATAACGTCGCCTTAAGTATCTCATAGAACGTCAAAATGCTTTGAGTGAAACTTAACCGTTATGCAAAATTATTTTCAAAATATTCAATTCACTCTTTTTTAGTGGAATTCATATAAAATCATGAATAGATTTTAAGTATTTTTCCGCCATTGAATGATTTTCTGAAATTGCTTATTTTCATGGCACATCGAATCCTGGAGAAAATTCTGAAATAGTTTTATATAAAACATCTATTATGGCAAGTATTCCTCATGGGTAAGTGGCTAATTAAATTATATCGACTACTAACTTCATTACGACTTTTGGTTAAGAGTTTATTGCTGCGCACATTAATCAAACTGACGTAAAAAAACAACTTAAAATTCATTTCAAGGTCGTGCTGAGGTTGCCAGATGAGTTTCAACAAATTAACCTTTGCTCTGCAGCTAATTTCAAAGCGTCAACTTAAAACAGAATTTGCAAAATCTCCATTATTATCATTTTGTAGCGTTATCTTTTTAAATATAATCCAGGCCCACACAAGAATTTCCCCAACTAATGGCAACAAATAACTTTAGCAGTTTTTGTTTGTTTGTTTGTTTTTGCTTCCATTAAACCTTTGGCCAACAAATTGATGACATTTACCTACTCAGCGAATTCAGTCGGAATTTATGCTTATCAGCGCTAAAATAATCCCAACCAACCAACCGAGCGCAAAAAGGTCGATTATTTCGGGCAACATTTTCCAAAAAAAAGTGTAAAAAAAATACACAAACTAGAAGGAAAGAAAAAAATTACACACCAACGATTTGAAGCTAATGAACAGCAGCTTAGGGGAAATTACCCCAACTCCGCGAATTAAAATATAAAAAAGTAAATTTTTTACAGCAACTCTGAAGGAGCTGAATTTTTTATTGAAAACGAAAAAAAAATGAAATTAATGCTGCGGGTATGAGCGCGTATTATTTCTACAGCAACAAAAAAAAAAACAAAAAGTAAAAAATTGTAACGAGGGACTTTGCAAAAAAGTAAAACTCATGCTGAGGGTAATTTTGTGGCAACGCTGACAAAATAAAAGTAAAAAGTGTACGCATCTACTTTTTCTTTCTTTTTTTTTTTTGGTTATGCTTCTTTTTGGATGTACATACATACATATTTATTAGGGGATTTTTATGGGCGAAAAGAAAATTACTTCTGATATTACCGCAATTACGCTCTGCCTGTGATTATTCATTTAAATCTTGTTTCAAACTGAATCTGATGGAGAGTATGTGGTAGACCTATTAAGCTAAGATATACATATACAATATATAAGTACACATGTACGCTATTTAAAAGGCCGACCAATACAACGATAACTGAACTAGCAATCCGACCGATATGTTTAAATAAAATCAATAATTAAGAAAAATATGCAAAAATTGTATAACACTACTGAATCACTGATAAATATCCGGGAGTATAGTTCAAATGCAGAATTTTTGTTTTAATTTGTTACGAGCATTATTTTTTTTAACTTAATCCCTTAAACTGAAAATATTAAAATACATACATACACAGTAATAAATACTCATAGTATGAGTAATGAATGAACATATTATATTAAAATATTAAGAGAAAATCGATAAAATATTATCTCAAATACTCGTATTAAAATCACATTCGAACTTAACAACTAAGTTCCTTGCTTAGCTATTGCATATTTTTTATGCCTACTAAGAGGCATCGAAACAGTAAGTGGCACTTATAGCCACGTATAATTTTTCTACATTTGCAGTTGTGAGATACACTCGTTAGTGACCTTGTAATTTTGATAAACAAGATAAGTCATGTTCTGTATCGACTGTTTGTAACAATGCGTGGTCTATGGTCTTTAAAATATTTAAAGTGCACTAACAAGTATTTTTGCTTTAAGCCAATTTGTCATGCATTAATTAATATTCAAATTAAAACGCCCCGTGATAAGCTGCCAATTATTTGCAACAAAATATTGTTGCTAATACATTCTAATTAAGTACGAGTCTTGGATTTGGTTAGAGGCGGTTATAATTTTGCAAAATTTACTCGTATATTAACGTCAACAAACACGTTGATAAAACAACACCGCCCCCCTCCTTCTGCTTAACAAACCAAAAGGATACCAATCGTAAGTACACAGTCGTAATGTAAAAGCTTAATTTTCAATTAAGCTCAGTGGGTAAAATAAGTAGAAAAATTGATTTTGAAAGATCTGTCTTTAAGAATAATTTTATATAGGAAACTATTTCTGGGGGAAAGGCTGTCAGAAGAGTATTTTTTTTACAAGACCTTCTTTTGGAAAGCAAAGGTCTTCTGCTTTCGTTTTTTTTTACATTTTTACATATATATGGAATCAACGCAAAAGTTAAAGCTCTTCTTTAATTGTTTTTAAAAGGGTTTCAAGGATAAATCTGTCAGATGGGTATTTCTTTAGCAATACTTCTAAAAATATCTCAAACTTATAAAACTAATTTATCAAAATTTCTCTAAAGTAATAAAAGGCGTTAATTGATATTAAAGGGTTGTCCAATGTTCCAAAAACTGAAGCACTTCAACACGCTGACACAATAAACTTATTTCTTGGAATATTAATCAGTCAAAATTAAGAGCTGGTAACCTTAGGCATATGAAATATAGCTGCGAAATGCAATATCTCACAAGGTGAGGACGGACGGTCAACTACGCAGCGGGAAACTGCTGTTGTGCAAAAGTAAATTTCCTTGAAAATATGATGCCAACAAGATTACAGTCAAACGATTTGAATAAATTAATTAAGGATGCGATGGCAATTCCAGCCGATGAAATTTAAGCCGTACCGCAACGGCGCAACGCGTAAAATACCACGCTATGGGCATAAATCATGCGCATTTTAGGTGTGGTCTGGTCTTGTCTGGTCTTGCCGGGCGACTTGTCACTTTGTACATATGTATGTATGCTTGTATGTATGTATTTAGTTGTGTAGCGGATAATGTTGGTGGCTGCTGGGGCAAGTGTCTAAGAATATCACATTTTAATAAGCCGCCATATTGGCGTTGGCTTTTATCTCTTCGCTGCTATCCTAAGTAAGCATATTGTTTTACCTGCGCGTGGGAGCAGGTTAACGGGAAGTGTTTGCCTTTTTTTTTCTTCAAAAAACTCCGGCAGCGTTAGGGGAACCAACAATATTATTTTCATATTCTTTTGAAATTATTGACATTTACAAAATGATGAATGACCTTTTTACTGCTAAGCGAAATCTCTTTATAGTAATGTTAAAAAAAATATATACATATGTATAATTAAGTATTATAAAAAAAGTTTTATTTGAATAAATTTGAAATCATTCAAAGTTGATTTTTAGACTTTCTTTCAATTACTGAATTTACTTTGAAAGTTAATAAAACTTCAAAGCAGAACAAACTAATTCGTAGTGCATATTTCTGGTTTCCCCAGTTTAGTATATTTATTTGTACCTTGCCCGTTGCCGTGGTGCTGTGTGGTTATTATTTACTTTAACCAAAAGTTGGCATGCTTCGCAGTCAATAATGGTAATCCTGGCAAGGATGCTTCACAAGCCGCTGTGCATACTGAATAATATTTTTTGTTCGGCGGCTTTTTTATGGCGACTTTTTCGCTTTTGCATTTTCCCTCATCTCTATTAAGGAAATCCCAATGGGCACAATTTATAAAAAAACAGAAAAAACTCAGCGACAAATATGAGAAACCCAAGCAAAAGCTCCACTGTCGCAGCAAATCGTCTAAAATGCTGCGGCACAAGTTCCACCGGAAGCAAGACGGAAAAAAATTGCTAAGTTGAAAATTTCATTTGCACAACATGCGAAAATTTCCACTTTTATTGCTGCGCAACGCGTCCTCCTACTCCCATTTCCTGGGGATGTGGGACTAAACGTCAATGCAGTACAACGACGGCGACGCTAGGCAGGCAGACGGCAGGTGGGCTACAGCAAGCGTTGCAAAGGGCAAGCAGGCGACGATGCCGCGACGTTGCTTGTCACTAGCGCAGCGCGCGTTGATAACAAAATCCGATTATGATTTTTGCTTTGCGCTGCTGGAACTTTTGCTCATGCTGGTCTTTATTGCGCGCGCCCTTCGACCACGCCCACGCCCACGCTCACTTTCATTTGAAAGTTGACTTCTGGCGGTTGCAATTAGTTGGCATCTTGTGTCGTGTTTGCCAGTTTGCCCTCTCATGCAAAATTCACAGCTGTACTTTGCAACATGAGCGTTTTTGCATTTCTTGCATAATTTCTGTTGTTGTTGTGTTTTTCTAGTTTTGGCTTAGCAATTTTGCATCTTAAAATGTGGTTTGCAAGCATGCAAATTCTTTGCTCAATTTATTCATAAAAGCGTTTTGTAGCTGCAACAACCAACAACTTTACTTTAAAGTCTTTTATGATTTGGTCATAAACGTTTTCATGAGACAAAAGCAAAAGCAAAACTGACCTGAAACAAAAGCACAACACTGATGGGAAATAAAGTAATTTAAGAAAATCTGAACGTAAGCATCAGCGATGACACGTACAAAGTGTATCTGTCGACGTAAAGTGTTGTTGCTTTTATGCAACAAAAATAAGAAAAAAATAAAAAGAACGAAATGAAATGAAAATAAAAAGCCAGTAAAAACGCCGAAGAAGGCGTTTAAGGAATTTTTAATTAATTCTTTTTGTATGGTGGCCGGAAACGCAACGCCAGGCTACGCCACGCAAAGCGTTTCTATTGCTGCAATTGTGTGGCGACAATAAAGTGGCAACCCATAATATCGCAATAAAGTGGGAAAACATGGCAAGGACACATGTCCACGTTGAAAGGGTTCGAAAATTAATTAAAAGTATTGTGTGGCAATTTTATTTTGCGTTCATCGAAATTTTGCAGTGGCTTCCTGGTTCGATGCTCAACTTTGGCAGCCCAAAATTTGTTTTATGTACGAGTATTGCACTTTAAGAATAACATGTGAGAAGTTAAGAATATGTAAAAGTGTCTATAGATTTTTGTTTTGTTTTTGGTCATCGATAAGCGTTTTGTTGTGTGACCTTTATATTTTTTACTTTTAACTACATCAAAAAAAATTGTATAAAATGTATAGTACTCTTATTGATAGTATTTCTTTCTGTCTGTCGCATTATTTATCCGATATTTTGGATAAAATTAAAACAATGATGAAAGTAAGCGTGGAGGTTTATCGTAAGCATATTTACTATTTGACAAAAACTGAATGGAAATGGACAGGTATCACACAAACTTTATTTACAATTTGTGTTTGTTGTATAAAAAATTGAAAGGAAAAGTCCAAGCAGCTCTGCTGTACTCTGTTAGTGGTCATAGTGTTAGTGTTAAACATATATTTTTTTAATTTAAGAAATAGTTACTGGAACAGAAGCTTCTCAATTAGTTTTGACAATCTTTTTTTCTATAACATACTAAGAAAAGGTAAGCACGCATGATGAAAACATAAGGCGGGGTCTAGAAACAGAACGGCAGATCAAGATGATATTTTGAAACTTATATTATCGATTTTTTTTTAAATTAAATTAATTAAATTTCTTGAGAGGTGATGGTAATTTTTTCTTTGATCCGAATAGGAAGTTAATTTGAGTTTTTAACCAAGAAGATAAAACGCGCGAATTCGCTGAGTTGACTGACGCGTTGAAATGTTAAAAATTTAAAAGCATTTTTTTATGTGAAAGGTATTTCTAGAAAAAAGTTTTCGAAATATAATAATATCAAATTTTTTCTTTTTGAAACTCAAATTAAGCTAGATAAATGATGAAATACATCTCATCACTATAACATTTTTTATTTATGATTCCAATTCGTAACATTTGTAAAAATTATGTTTTAAAGATATTTTTACGAAAAATATAAATTGAATTTTCATCATATTTTAAATCGAATATGAGTCTTAAGAACCCGAAGAAAATGACAGTAGTTAGTCCTAACATTTATATCGACTTAAAATTCGGTTCTGCAACTTAATACCGGAACTCAATTACACACTCACCTGAGATAAACATCAAAGTCAGTTATCTGCAAAGAAACGAAACAAGCAACAAAGTGAATTTAATAACTTGCGAAACAAGAAAATAAAAGAAAGAGTGAATTAACAACAATAAGAGAGAACAACAAAACAGACAAAAGATGAAATTTAATCACCAAAATTTGAAAAGACTTCGCTGCACGTCCCTCAGTCCGTCCGTCCAACTTTAACAATTCACGTAAATTCCATAATTTATTGACTTTTCAACTTAAAAGAAAATCAAAAAGTTTTGAACCCTTTTTAGGCCAAAGAGGCCTAAATAAATTTCATTATGAAAAAAGAGAGAGAGAGAAAAAAGTATGTAACGGCAATTCAAGCGGGAAAAACTTTCACAGACGACATTTTTTTTTGCGGCACAACGAGTTAGAAAGTTAAATCCGCTTAAATGTTTTAAATTTGAAAAGTTTATTTCCTTAGGCGGGCGGGCGGTTGGTTGGCGGTAGTTGGAAATCCATTGTCAAAAAGACACACACACACACACGTATACAAATAAACTTACACACATTCACGCACACTCACACGAATAAAGAAAAGAATAAAATTTCAATCGAAATGTGGCAAATTTAATTATGCGCGTCTTTTGCGTTGCTGCTGCTCCTGCTCTTGTTGTTGTTCGAGGCGCTACGCAAAACAATATGGCAACCATGTTTGGCGCAGGAGGGGTTGCCATACAACGCCACATAGTACAACAACATAAATAAAGCTTATTTATTTTGAACTTACGCAACATTAATTTTGTCCACTATGACAAATATAAATGCACAGCAACAACAACAACCAATAAAAGTAAAATATTGACAAAAACAACAACAACAACAAGAACCAAAGTCACACAAAAACTTTTGGGCTACGCAACTGCAAAAGTTTGGTTGTTTTGAAAGTGTGTGCGAGTGCGTGTGTGTGCGCGCAAATAAACAAAACAAAATCATATTTTTTTCATTTTGCCATGAAATGCGTAGCATTTTGCTACCTTTTTGCCATGAAATGGGAGCATTTGCTACCTATTTGCTTATATTTGAAAATTAAACAAAAACAAAAAATAAAATTAATTTTATTTATTTTTTTTGAAAGTAAACAATAAAATTTACATAATTTATGGTAAATGCTTTTTGTAAAAAGTACATATGTAATACGAATGTATATAATATATCTAGTTTTACTATGCTAAATGCAATTGTTGTTGTTGTTGTTATTGTTATTAATTTAGTGCTCAGCAATAATTAGCTTAAATCATTTTACATCTCCCCAACGATTTGCCAATTGAAATGGAACATTATTTATCAAGCATTTCCAAGGCTTTATTTGCATCTCTGCGTGAGTGCGATATGCGGATTGGAGTATACATTTGGGAGTACACATAACATAATGTATCATGCAATATATTTATACGATTTATACAATCTCTTTCTAATTAATGGCCGAGCTTTAATATTAGTAAAAATTTAATTTTGCTTACGTTTGAGCTTGTTGGCTTGATTGCAATAACTATGATCCAACATTTGAATCTTTTAGATTATTTTGAAATTTGTTCGTTTTTTAAAATCTGTTATTTTATAAATTTAATTTTTATTCAGTTACAAAAATTAAAACAACAACGTAGTTTAATGCAAAAATCAAAAATAAAATACTTCAAAAGAGAGCCGCAATCGAGGTGAGTTCGCTCAATTTGCGTTCTCACTTCTACCTTTATAACCATCCTTATTCAACCATGAAAAAATTACCCATAAAAGACAACAAACATGCAAACGGTTCTTGTATAATCTCCTGTTCTAATGTCCAAATATGCGTCTATTGTGAAATCTTTGACAAAGAGTTGGCGAACAAATTTACTCGAAATAAGTTACGCCATTATTACTACTATTACCAAAACTGAAGACATCAAAATCAAGGCAAAAAAAAGTTAGTAATAAGAACTCAACACCCTCGCCTACTACTTCCGGTTTGATTAATAAGCGAACAATTAATTTCCAACGCCAAAATGGCTATTTCCGGAGTGAAACCAAACACGCCGCTATGACTCAGCAGCGTTTGGAGCTAACGCTACTTTTGCTACGTGACGGATTCAAAAACTTTTCTGCAGCCCAAACGAAGCTGTAAACGTAGATAAATACACACAGTAAAGGGGGGTGGCGAGGCGCGGAACGACAACAACTTTGCTGCCTTTTATTTAACACACAAAAGCGCGACGTTGGTGACGTTCTAAGACAATAGGATTTCACCAAACGGAATTACGAGATTTTATTACTTCCCGTCACTTGCTTCCCTCCCATCGGAAGCTGAAATATTTTTTTAACTTCCGTACTGCGGATGTTTTGCCGCCCATAATGAAGCAATTTGAGCAGAAGCAGCAACTGCAGCAGACTATTTTCATTTGCTCCAAAAAAATAAAAAATAAAAGCAAAATGATAAAATAAAATAATAATAAAATAAAATAAAAACCGCCTTCACACTCGGCTTCGGTTGTGTTTGTTTGTTTGTTTGTGTGTGTGCGACTTTTGCTAGATTGCGTTGAGGACTGCATTTCACAAGTTTGCCGGAGATCCTAAGTCAGCCCACCACAATCTGGCAACCACACTATCCGAATAAAAGTTGCATCATTAAGCTGCAAAGTTACTCACATTCGAGGGCGGAGAGCTTCTTCGTCTTTGTTTATTCTTTGCTTCATTTTCTTTTTATTCTTTTTATTCTTTGCTTCGTATTTTTCGCCTTTGGTGTGACTAACTTTTGTTTATTTCGATAAAACTTTTGATTCTGAAGTGTTATTTTAGAGTTTTGTTTGTTTTTCTTTGCTCTTTAAGATGTGCATGGAACTTAATTAAGAGCCATTTTATCGATGTTTTTTTAAGAAGATGAAAAATTTAGGTATGTATAAAATTTATAAAGATTTTTATATTTTAGTTGTGAGCTTTTAAAATGTCAACTTAAATTTAATTTGATTGAGTCATAGTTTGTTAAAACCAAACATTTGCCGCCACCCACTTTGGCCTACTTAAGAAGGAAAATATTTTTATTTCTCATTTTCATTTGAGAAGGAAAATCTTACCGATGATAGTGTGAGCTTTCGTCGATTATATTAGACATAAACTAATGCACAAAGGATATGTAAATATAATTTTTATTTCACTCGTTTGGAAAATATTCAAATGTTAGCTCAACACTCGCTTTCGTGTGCATTCTCTTTTTTTTCGATGGAAACATGATTTCTTATTGCTTCGCAACTAACTGAAGAGTGGAAAAAGCTTTTGTAGGTTAAACAAATGTTTTAACTGATTTTAGAAGGACCTTTCAAAGGGGTAACGATTGCATACACTACTGAGAGTCACTTAACAATCGTCGACAGACACACAGAAACACACATAGAAAGACATACTGACAGACAGACAGACAGACAGACAGACAGACAGACAGACAGACATACACACAAACAGGCAGGGAGAAGCTCAATTTCTGTTCCATCAAAACTATTTGCACTTTGAGTTGGCAACACTTTATTTCAGTTATAATTCACTTATGGCTGAGAAGTGGCTGCCTGACTTTGATTTACCAACTAAATTGGCTGCAGTAACAACATTTCCAGCAAAATCACCAACAACAACTACAATTACAACAAAATCAACAATTAAAACTGAAAAAGAACTTAAGACTAAAATGTCAAAACTAGTTAAAAGGCACCTGCAATTTATCACAACTGCAATAAAAACTACAGTAGCAACAACAACATCGGCAACAACAACATCAACAGAAACATCAAGAAAAGCACTAAAACAAAACAAAAAATATAAAAAAGCGAACTAGAACAAGAGCAAAAATGACAAAGTTAAATTTAATTGCCTCACGGGAAGAGTAACAATTTCAGAAGGTGTTTGGTGTTGCTGCCATTAGTTGCCAATGCACTTTTATACCTCAGGCAACAATTGACACTTTTGCACCTCGTCCTCACAGCAGCCTAAAAGTGCAAAACGCCAACGTCACATATCAGTGACGCAGCCGTTGCTGTGATGTTAGACAGCAGAAACGAAGGAAGCTGCCTTTTATAAGTAAGGGTGCAATAAATTGTTGTTGTACGAGTACATGCAACCGCTGCTGCTGTTGTTGTTGCTGTTGGTGGTGGTGTGCAAATGCGATTGTTATAATAGCTGCAGGGACAATTGTACGTGGGGAGTACGGGGCGGCGAAGGTTTGCTTCTATTAACCTAGTATCACAATTTGATTATTCAATTTAGTTGAGCCAACGAACTGAATCGTTGCGCATGGTGTGAGATCAACAGCACAACACTGGAAACAACAAAAATCAACAACAACAGCAACAGGAACAGCAACAAACGTGTTGCAGGCAGTAACTAAAAGACAAACAGTTTTGTACAACACTGGCGAGATAAGTGGGTGTGACAAAGAGGCACATTTAAACGGGATTCCTCTACTCTTCGATATCAAATGAAATTGTATAAAAATAATCGAGCATTTTATTAACTGTTTAGTTAAGAAGTAAAGTTATCTAAATATTTGGTATTTGCTGAATACAGCTTAAATCAGAAAACGCCTTTTATATAACCGGTAAATCGATAAAATGACTTGACAACTGCGGCAGACGTTCGTGTTGCCAACTAATGCTTATAGTATTTCTTGTGGCAGTTGAACACATACACACAGACACATACACAACCGGCGTTTGGTCGTTGGGTGGACTCCGTCCGCCAGCGGTGGTTGCACTATAATTATTCAAAGTCGACTTTAATACGTCTTAAGCCAGTTTAAGTTGAGTTTTAAATTTACATTGACAAAGTGAATTTCTTCCACAGAATTAAGCAATTTTATAAGCGCTCAAAATGAATGTTGTTGCTTCTGCTGCATTAATGCTTCATTTATTTTGCATGTTGCATATGCAATACTTCATTAAGTTATCTTGCGGATTAGCTGAGCTTAAAATGCATTTGACATGCAAAAATATTAAATGCACGCAAATTTAATGTACCGAATTTAATTTGTCTTATCGGCAAAGCCGGAGGCATCAAATTTCATTCAATTTATCAGTGTCAAGAGATAACTCGCTCCACTTGCCACATGTCACTCGGGTTTTTTTTTCGTTTTTTCTTTGTTATTAATGCTTTCTTTTGGCACCAGTGTCAATAATGGAACATGGCTGCAAAGCTCAAAAAAATGTAAGTGGCAATTTTTAGCTAACGAATGTAAATTTTCACTTATTTAGAATGGTTTGTTTACAGGAACGTCAGTGTATGTGTTTAAAGTAAAATGTTCTTAATATCCTCTTTGATGGTATTAATACTTTAAAGTGTTTTATTATGTTATTAAATTTAAATAATCAATTAACTAACAACATTTTATGAGTTAAAAATAAATTTAAGAATTTTTTACAATTATAGATTTACATACAAACACGCTAAATTCAAAATATACGATCTGAAATCAAGCCTACATTTTGAAATCAATCACAAAATTCTAATTTTTAAACTCTTTCTAAACAAAAAAGATTTTGAGAATAAATATTAAATTGTATTTTCAGATTTAAATTTCTTAAGCCAAGATTGAAACGGTCAACCCAATATACTTTGATCTAAAAGTACGATTGAGAAATCTGATTTGCTGTAATTGCATTCTTATATCAAGAATTTCAGATTCAATTTAAGGTTTTTTTTTTTAAATATTGTGACAGATTAAAGAACCTTAAATTTTAATTTAAACACAGGAAATCTTAATTGAAGTCAAAAGGATGTAATTTAAAGTCAAGACCGATCGTACATAAATTAAGATTGTGTTTTTTCTTAAAGCAGAATTTACAAAAAAAAAAATCCAATTTGTATTTTTATACAATGAATAGATTTCTGCCCTTTCAAATTCTATATCTACATAAGTATATACATATATGCATTGTTTAAGGTTAACTTATTTATCCATTTTCAGCGAAGAAATTTTATTATTAGAGGAATACTACGAAAAATTATTTTATACATATATACGAATTCAATGAAAAAAGTATTAATTAATAAAATCGATCGTTTAAAGTCAATTTGAACATTCTTTATGCATTCTTTCAGACATTATTTGTTAGCAAATATGTCACTAAAGGACATGAAAATGTCACAAATATGTCTACAAAAGACTTCTTAATAATTTTCCACAATAGTGCCATAAGTTATTATGGAAAATTTTATCATTTCGATTGACGTTTTTGTCAATTTTGTTGACATTTTGTCTTATAAATGTTTAGCATTATCCTAGGACAGGTAGATACGCCAGCTGGTCATGAAGTATCTCTACGTTAAATTTATTTAAATTCAGTTTAAATAACAATTTTTGTACGATAGAATACTGCAATTTCCATATGCAAAACATTTTAAACATAAAATGTATTTGTAATATTTCTGGGTATAAACAATTTAAAATGAGTGAATGCATCACAGTATTGAAAATATTTTTGCATTTCAATTTTGAAGCATTTTTGAACATCCGTTTTAATTGCATATAAAGCCAGAAATCCATCAATATCCATGAGAATGCAATTATTGCTCGAATAAAAGACAAAGTTATTTTTACTATACGCATGTATGTATTCAATGGATGCGCAAGCTCTCGTTTCTCGGCTACTGAAAACGAAAGTACAAAATAACACAATTCCAAAAACAACTACAACTACAACCTTTCATGAAAACTCAATGAAAAAATTTCAAAATTCCGGCCGGATGAGTTTTCATTACAAATACCAGATACCCAGATACGAGCGATACAAGGAAAAATGATATGAAATGAAATGAGAACGATATCGAAACGTAAACGTGAACACGAAAATCTCAATAAATGAAAATTTTTTTAAATTTCATCGAGACTCGAATTTATTCAATATTTTTTTAGATCGTAGGTAATTTTAAAAGTGAATTATTTCGCAAGGTTTCGGCACGAGAGTTAAACCGAAAATTGTATTCCAATTAGCACAGCGAATGCATCCGTTACGCTCCATTCAGCGTTCGCGTTCGCGCTCTGCTCTTCTGGCTGCACTTCATAATTAAAAAAACAAATATTTTAAGTGGATTTATGGAAAACATTTTTTTAATTATTTTTTTCAAGTCGCTGGTATTTTTAATAACTCGCTCGCAACGAGACGGACAGACAGACAAGTGATGATTGTTAACAAGCGCAAATAGCGAAATAAATGCAACAACATCACAAAATTAAAAATGCATAAATGTTACAACAACAACAAGAACAACAAAAACGCAGAGCAAAAAGCCAACATTTTTTAATTAAATGCAGCTCGCGGCCAAAGGATGTTTGAAAAATTAAGCAATAACAGAAATCGGAGCCAAGTCGACCTTCTACTATAACCCACTCTCACAAAGTCAGTCCCTCATAAGTTTAGGTAGGAGGATTCATGATAAATACGATTTTCAAAAAGTAGGCGTTGCTTTTATCCGACCATGCCCTTTTTATGTGTGTTGTAGTACTCCATAAAATATTAGTTATTTCATATACTCGTAACAAAAATTTAAAATGAATATAAATACGTGTCATATATCTCAGTTGTAAGTGGGCCTAGTTCTAATAGGATCACGCCCATTTTTGGTTAGTAATTTCGTTCTAATACTAAATTGTGAAATATTGAATTGGAACTGCTTATCTACACTGCAACATTTTGTATTAATTAATTTTTAAAAAAAAGGCGGGACTTTATATGGTAGTCGTTTTTTTCTGATCCTGCTCATCAATAAATTTAACCACCGTTTGGAGAATAAATGTTTACATACAGAAAACCTGATATTTTCCACAGACAGTCAGAAAGACACACAGACAGACGAACATTGTTAAATTCGATGATGATGCTTTATATATATATTGTATTTTGTCATACCTACCACGCCTTCTTATGAGCGATAAAAATAGACAAATAAACTAAATATGCTCAACGGTATGTGCTTGTGCATGGCGTAGGGTATAAACATAAAACTGCCGTTGACAATACCCACCGAAGACAGTGAGCGGATGTGGAAAAAAAAGCTAAGATCAACAGAAGTTGAATGCAACTTTTTGTCATCTGAATGAAGCGGGCACGGGTATGCGGCAATTTTGAAATGTATTTTTGATATTTTTCTAGTGTCAACCTGGCTCTTTTGTTCAAAAGTACAACAACAACAAAAAACATGCATTTGAAAACTGTAAAAAAAAATTTCGTATTTATGTCTGAAAAGTTTTCTGATATGAAACATTCTCGAAGCTATATCCTTGACCTTTTTAGGTTTATGTGGCCCCGATGCAGTTCCCATTCATGTCGTCGTCCCTTTTCTATAGTTGTCAGCTTCTTTCGTCGCCAGCTCAAAGGCTGTCATAACTGCACATTTATCTTCGTCGCAACTTTCTTTATGTCGGTTGTTTTGTTGTTGGTTTTGTTGCATGTTTAAGCCATTTTTGCATTTCGCAGATACTTAAGAAGCAGTTGCATGTCATTTATGCAACACCTCCCCCAGTCGACCCGCCGCACGCTTCTTCGGCATTACTGTACAACCTTTTGCAGCTGCGGCGTTTTGCGGTCGTCGGTGCATTTGAATTATGAGCGCGGTGCTTGTTGCTTTTAATTTTCCCAACAGTTCTATTATTTTTTTTTTTTCAATTTGCTTTTGTGTGTGTGTGTAATAAAGATGTCCTTCTGCTCTTAGGGTTTAATTTTTCTACTTTTTCTTGTTCTTGTTATTGTTCTTGTACATCGTTCGTCATCCTGCATTGCGCATTTATCATTTCGTTGTTTCTTGCGGTTTTTTGCACTTTTGATTGCAAGACGCACAGGAGGAGCTGGTGTTCCGCGCTCAAGGCCACAATTTCAAGCTGCAATAACTTCATTGCGCGCGAGTGTGTTGTCAAATTGTTGTGGTTATTTAATTAAAATTGTTTAGTTTTGCATTTGGCGCGAAAAGTGCGCCTTACAACACTTTGCAACACTTCATCTTTCGTGCAAGTTGTTTGTGAATTTTTTTTTTTTGGGGCATCAAAGTATCAAAACAAAAGTTTAAAAATCAGTCGAAACTGTTTAACAACGTTAGTTTTATTATTTGAATAAAATCTCATTTGGTATTCTCAACGGATAAAGTAATCAAGAATTGTATCTAAAATTAAATCACACGAAAATTGAATCGTTTTCGAATGTCATCAATCAAAAATCAACGTTTCATTAATTTGTCAGATTTGTCGATATGAAATACCGCAATTTTGTATTTGTAGCAATTTTCGTGCGAAATACAAAAAATATAACAAACTTATTGAATTGACGTGTTCGTAGAGAAGCGCAAAAATTACTTTTGGCAATTCTCACAAAAATTGCAATTTCAATTTCAAGCATGGCGAGGCACAATTTCGCAATTCAGTTTAAAAGCGATTTCGTTCGTCGAAACACAATCAAAATATGAAATATAAATGCCAAAATAGTCATTTTACTGTTTTACCCTTTCAATATTTGATTCGAAAAATAGCAGTCATTCTAAAAATGTTAGATCGAAAACATAGATATGTTATATCGAAAAAGTGATGTTTTATATGTATATAACAATACTGTTTAAATGTCAACTCTTTGAAAGTTTTTCCACTATAGAAAAATTAATTTTTGAGTGTAGAAGTTTAAAAAAAATATTCCTAATTGGGATGATAAGGGACTCCAAAGTAGGTGGTCTTAAAAACAATATATATTGTATTATGATTAATCTTTAAGTCAATTTATTTTATCAAAAGTCATACTTTTGGCTAATAAGGCAACTTATGCTTCAATTTCGAAACGCTTCTTTAATGAACCTTTATATAGCTTTTGTGATTTTAGAATGGCCAACATAACAACGAGCAAATAGCTAAAGCATCGTGCGTGCTTTGAATTTTATTTCAGGAGTAGCTAGGTTTATTTTTTTTTCGTTTTTTTCTGTTTTTATTTTTCTTTAAAATTTGTACAATTCCAAATAATCAGAGAAGTGTGTGTATCTCAAAGATACATGCATGCATCCTACATTCGTAAACAAAGAAATACAAAAAACAGTTGCTGTGGTCTTTTGCATTTCGTTATTAACTTTTGGCTTTATAAAAACTCAGAAAGAAATTTTTCCTCTTTTTGTTTTGTTTTGTGCTTTGTTTAAAACAAAGCTGACCACTTTTTATAAAAGCACACACACAAACACACACGCTCAACGTACACATTAGATAAATGTGTTTGTAGTTGTATATCAAAAATGTTTCGCCAAATTCTTATGAAACAAATGTACAAGTGGAGTAAACTCGTATGTATGTGTACATGTGTATGAGTGTGTGTGTGTAGTTTTTACTGAAGCAAAACAAAACAAAACAAAAAATAAAATAGAATCGAAATTATTTATTTTGCTCGAGGGGCGATGGCAACAGCGAGAGCCACGTTGCTGCCCCCAAATGTGTTTTTGATTTATGACATTTGTGAATTTATGGAAATGTTTGCCACACACAAAAACGTGCTATACATTTTTTATTTTACCCATACTATCGCAATAGTATGAAGTAGTTTTCGGGTGTGTGTATTCGAAAAAAAAAAAAAGAATCGTATTTTTGCCTTTTAGACTTTTTATTTTGGAGAGAAGATTAAAGGATTTGCATAGACTTTCGTGTTAAATGCAACTGGGACTCAAAATGAAGCTTAAATTTAAATAAACGAAATCCGAAAAGTATCCGAATTAAGAATTCTGAAAATGGCCTTTTCGATTTTTTATGGCATTGATTTTGAAAAATTATCTTCAGAAAACTTTAAGAGTCGAATTTAAATTAGTTTATTTTAACACATATAAAATTTTTTAATTTAGAATAACCACTTTGTGATTTATTCTGTAAAAGTCTAAATTAATAAATTATGATGTTTTTTGTCAACAACAGTAACAACAACAACAAAAATTCAAATTAAAAGCGGTCTCATTAAAATTGTGCGTCCAAATCACAGTTCATAACCTCAGTCCATAAATCCTAAAAGCATTGAGCTAATGAACTTCAGCCGAAACGTATAAATTTAATCTATAAGAACAACGGCAACAACAACAACAACCACAACAACAACAACTACAAAGACATTAAAGTAAATAATGGTGACTGGTCGTAGGCACAGTCACCAAAATGACACGGCAAAGCAAAATAATTAACTAAACTGACAAAATTACAAAATGGCGCAATTGCCTTATTTAATTTAACGCAGACAGATAGACAGACAACAACGACAACAACAACGACAACCCAAACAAATTCCCCTCGCACTTCCTTACGTCCACCATAACGGAATAAACACCGAGATTCAGCATATTTCGCGCATACTAACAATATAAGCGATAGAACGGGCGAGTGAGTGAGCGGCGACTTCAGGCGTTGGTTTGCTTTGATAATTATTTAGTTAAGGTTAAAGCTGGACGCAGACAAAATACTGTATTTAATAAATTAATAGCATAAACAAGCGAAAACACAACACAGCACAAAAAAATTATTAATTAACTTATTTTCAACAACAACAGCAGCAACAACGACGATAGCTTGCTCATTATTGACAAGAAACATCCAGCGGATGTCCGTCGTTGTTCATTCGTTTCCCTCTGCTTTATTTTGTCGCTCATTTCATACGAAAGCGAAAAAGTTCTGTCAAAGCGACAAAAATGGCAACCATTTCATTATATGCGATTACTTGCGCACAGTTGCTAACGAACGAACGCTTCTCAACTTAGGACAGTTCCTCCAGCGCTCTGTCAACATTTTCAATTCAGCCATTCCAAAGTTATGAAAACTATTTGTTTTAAATAACAAATGCCAAAAGGAAGTTCGCTTAAATTTGCACTTAAGCTGGAAAACTCATTATATAGTAAATTAACAAAACTTTATATCCAAGCATTGAAAGGAGCACACTTATTAAACGGTGTACTCTGGAGTGTTTTTTTTAAGTACGAAATTATTCTTTGAAATAAGGAAGATTAAGAGAACAGTTCCTAGTGCACTGAACTTACCAGAGTATTTAATCTAGCTATGCTGATGACTTATATAATGATTGAAAAAACATGGAAAATTTGTTTAGCTCATAAAATTCAGATGGACACGCTCAGGTTCCGTAGTGATCTTGTCAGTTAATTTAATATATAATTTTTTTTTCAGCATAACATAACATACGTTTTTTATTAAAATATTTTAGAATGGCTCTTCCACAGAGTGTGGCGGCGTTGCTGCTTACAGAGCTGGGATGAAATTTTCACAAAACACTGAATGCTCTGGTTTCCTGCCACCGGCCGACTGGCATTAACCACTAGCGCCGCTCGCAATGTAAAACGCAGCTATTCTTTTATATCATTCCGAGTGGCGTCTTCTGTCCCTAGTGTAACCAGCGCCAGGAACCACCGAATGCCCCAACCTCTTCTGCGCGCGCGCTATTGGAATTAAGCTTGTTAGTGAAGTTGGTTCGTTGTTCTGTGCCTTTCATTTTGCGGGTGCGTCGTAAATCTGCTCCGTTCAAGTTCACTGAACCAAAATGTCGGAATTATGGCGGGCGGAAGTAATGCGACCTCAGACAGCTTCTAATTAGTATCTTTAAATAACAACATTCAGCCGCTCGTCGCTGTCGTTGTTGTCATTGTCGCCGCCATTTGACAGCGTCAATGTTTAAATGTGCGCGACAGCATGAGCAGATTTATTAACGCCCCGCTAAATCCACACAAACGCAAACACACTAGCACACACACACACTAACGCAATCATACGCATACAATTACACGAACACAACCTCATACATACATACACAGACTTGTAGGTGTGTTCAATACGGAAATTGTTCGGTGAAGCGCAATTGGCGCGTGTGGATGATTAAAGTGCGTTAATGGACAGTAAATTAATTAAGCACATCACATCACAGCTTGTGTATGTATGCATCTGCGTGTGTGTATATCGCTTAAATCCTAGCTAATCGAATTCATTTTGTTGGAAATAAATGTTAACAGGCTAACTTAATATCGATTTGTTGCTGTAAATGTCATATTTGTACATGTGTATCAAAATATCTGGATATAGTATTTAGTATAAATAGTATAAATTGCAGTACTTAGAAAATCTCTAATTTGAAAGGCCACTTTCCTTTCGTTATTTTTAATTAGAATACTACTTTTTAAGCCTAATTTTAAATAGACGTAATTTTTTTTTAGAGTAGTATTAGCCATCTAACAATAACATGGTATAGGCAATTAATTAGCAAAGATAACTAGGAACTAAACATAGCTCTATAAAATAATATACATAGTTTTCTTTCATAATTATATATGGCATAAAAGCAATTTTATTTCTAGTGGTAGTTAGTTTAGAATGTGAACGCCTTGAAACATTTAATTAAAGAATATCATTGAAAAAAATTAAAGTTTGCTAGCAAGAATAAATCGCAAGATCTAATACCCTCAAATACTGTCAGTTAAAAAATATCTCATCTATTAGATACAGTCGGTTCTTCCCTGAATCTCACTCAGAGAAAGCTAAAATTTAGTTGTCAATTCAAATGTATCAAATTGTCGTCCTTTATATATGATAATAAATATTGCTTGATCTTAAGACTTACCAGGGTTGCAGTTAAATTTACAGAACCTGAAATGACAAAAAAGAAGAAGAGAAAAGTAAACATTTGTTTAAATACTCAATAAAGTCCATAACTGCTTAGGACTTAAATACTAAAGCAAATTAAGTACTTATTACAGACATCATGAACTTGGCATAATTTTCGTTTTATACAAATTTACGACAGACGCGAGAAGGATCAGAAATAATTCTAAATGTGTGATAAATTTAAATTTAAAATGTGCATAAAAATCAAGAAAAATAAAAACAAAAACAAACAAAAAAAAACACAACTGCGTGGCGTTGTTTTATGGCCACAATCAGCGTAATTTTTTTTTATGGAAATGTTTGTTGTTGTTGTTATTGACGATGCGCTCGTAAAGCACTGCGAGCTGTCATTTTGACAGTCAACGCGTGCGACACACAAAAAATGGCACACAAATAAAATAAACAAAAAAAAAATTATGTAAAAAAATATAAAATCAAATTACACACGCATACACTCAAAGAACGCCATAGAGAAGACAATAAAAACGACACTCGGTGTTGCCGCACGAGGTAGGCGGCAAATTTAAATAATGCAAAACGATGGCGCCAAAGATGGCGGAGCGGCAACACATGCAAACGAAAATGAAATGACACGCATTTGTATCGAGGCAAGGTAAGATAAGTTAAGGCATCGTAAGGTAAGGTAAGACAAAAACAAAAAAAACAACAACCGAAGCAGAATAATGGCGCTTGTAATTGTGTTTTGTAAATTCGTAACGGCGACATTTTGAAGGCATTTGTTGTACGCAACTTTTAATTTTATTTTAAGCACGAAATTAAGAAGAGGAACAAGAAGAAGAGAACAAGCTGAAGAAGAAGAAACAGAAGCAATGAATTTGTGTTTGTGGCAAGAGGTTTGTTATACGATGGCATAAACAAAAATGCAAAAAAGTCGCACGACATTGATTATAATTAAAAATTGAACGTGTGCAACAACTTTTTCACCAGGTTGTTATATGCGAAAAATTATTATAGAACAATTAAAAGTTATGACATCTTTTCTCATCATTTTCTGTTACTTAAATATTGAATTAATATTGAAATATTTAATATCAAATATTGCCTAAACAGTTGAATCTATTTTAAGTTTAAATAATCTCCAAAAACTCTTGCAAGGACTCCTTAAAAATGCATTTCTCTTTGTTAAATTGCGACTTATTGATTTATTCGCAAATTATTTTATTTTTAGTTCTGTAGTTTTGTACTATTTCCTTTTCTTTTTTGTATAGTACGTTTTCCACTTTCGTCAAAAGTAAACTCAATTTTGAACATTTCATCTTTTCACTCGATTTTTTCCGTTGCATTCTTCTTGTGCTTTGATGCTTTAAATTCCTCTGCCACCGTCATCATTCACATTTCCGGAAATCCCTGCTGTTCTGCGCCCTGCTCTACGTGCCGTGGCATATAACTGAGGCGATTGCACTCAGTTTTTTTTATTTTTTGCGCTGCCAGGCAACCCAAACCCCCTCCACACAAACCAACCCGCCTGACACCAATCGAAACTAAGCCTCCTGCACGGCTGCGCTTCTCTGCCGCCTTTGGTCTGCATTTGTGTTGCATTTCATGCTCCAAGTATCAAAATAAAGTAAAAAGAAAATTCGGCAAACAAAAAGAAATCTTTTCATTTTACGTTTGTAAGTGAAATTGCAACTACCAGGTTTACTTTTACATATATACGAGTATATAAATTTTTTTTTTTATTTCCACTTTCTTTGCTATTATTTGCAGCTTTTTAATATTTTTCAAGTGGTACGATTTATTATCGCAGAGGTGTATATAGAACACAGCGTTGTATTTTGTAGGGTGTCTTTGTTCCACTTAGGTACGAGTACGTTATGCTTTCTGTTGCAGGTTTGATTTTTTTTCGTCGTCGTACTTTGTCGTCTTAGAGTGCATTTTTTTTTGCTGTGTGACGCTCGCTGCTTTGACATCTTTCTTCGTGTGCGCCTGATGAAGTCCTTTCAAATTGTGTGCGAGTTGTCCTTTATCGTTTTTATTAAATATTTTCTTTTCACTTTTTCATTAATTCTGCTGTTTTTGTATTCTTTTATTGTCGAACTACCTTAGGTAGTCTTTATTTAAAAAAAACTAAGTTATTTAAAGCTGTTTCTTGATGTTACTTAAAAAACGAAGAAACATTTTAAAAAACCGAAATCCTTACATTTTCGAATTGAGATTTTCAAATTAAAAATGGTTTTAACGTTTTTAAGAAAACACAAAAAACTGATTTTTTGAGCTTTAATAAAAATTTAAACCATTTTTCTTTTGCCAATAAAATCGAAGCCTTGTTTAATTCTGAGTTGGGACTACACTTAAAATTAAAAGCTTCTTATCTTATTGTATTTCATGAAAAACTCTTAAAACTATTTACTCAAATTGACGTTCATTGGGTAGAGTATATATGGACCAGCTTAGTTCTTGCACTGTTTTTAGAGTATTTGGAATTGTTGTCGGTGATATTTTGCTGCAGTTTATTTTCTTTCTTTTCGATTTGTAATTGTTTGTTACACATTTTCTATCGCATCTTTCGTTTTCAATTCACTTTCAAATTCGGGTCAGCAGCGTTCTTTGCCAATTTTTATTGAATAAACAAGAATTCAACTGAAATTCTCTTTTATTGCAATAAATAAATTATGCAATGCTTCATTTATCGATTCGATTTTTTACTATATCGAATCTTTTTTTTAAGAATCTATTTAATGAAATATTCTTTGAGATTCAATGAAGTGGATAATTTATTTAATCAACAAAATGCGTTAAGTAAGTAAATTATTATGAATGCTGTTTTCTTTATTCGAGATTTTTATAACTCGAGAACCAATAAAGTTAATTGATAAATGAAAATATTATACAGCTATGCCAGTAGTTGCACTCTACAACCTTACAATGTGAACAGCATCGTTTTAATTATTGTTATGTTCTGTTAGATTTAGCCAAAAGTATTTTTAAGATAGTTTCGATATAACTAAGAACAATATCCAATATTTACATTATTAATGGTATCACGATTAAACTAAATGGCAATGTAAACAGTAAAAAAAACGTACTTCTACCATTAAGCAGCTAATGACGGACGTCAGCCAATACGGAATTAAAAAAAACAACAAACGCGTATTGCAGAATTCTCACTGAAGTAACATTAAAACTATTAATTGCACAAAAGGAAAAAATAAACAGAAACAGAAATTCTTGAAATACAATAAACAACAACAAAAGTAGTTTATTAAAACTTTTACCGCAAATCAATGACGCCGGCAGCTCAGGTAATTATATTAATTCAAAAATTCTTGTGCTATTTTAAGATATCAAACGACCGTTATTAAATGGAATTAAATGAAACAAAGAAAATAAACGAATGACAATACGACACGCATTTCGATGAAGATAAAAAGCGAAACTGAAATCGAAAACGAAAACGAAACCGACACCGAAACCGAAACGACGAAATTCTGTCGAATGGAGAAAATGCTTGTTCAGCTTGCTTTGAACTGCGATAAAATTAATAGAAATCGAAACAGAAATATCACATAGCTTTTGCTTGATTGCTTTATTTGTGTGTCACACACACACTCACACGTACACACACAAACATACGAACACAAATGCCGAAGCCGCACAAGAGCCCAACCTCACAGCGGGTAAATGTATTTAAGTAAGTATAGTACATATGTACGACTGTTTGTATTCGGAATGTATCAATGTATGTGTGACCTCAGCAGATGTGGGGGGAAAAAATCGACAAAAGTCGCAGCCAACTAATTTAGAAATTTCACCTTTTGACACGAAAATATAATAAAAAGAAAATAGTACTACGAATGAAATGCAAACATACACACGTATACACACACACATGTGTACAATTTGGTAATGGGTAGCGACAAAAAATAGAAGCTTTTATGTGTGTAATCAGCAAATGAGTTCGAAATAACACGAACGTTTAATGTTGTTGTTTTTTTTCTTGTTGCTGTTGTTGTTGCCATTCAGTGCGTCAATTTTCATTATTGCGCCTAAAAGTAGGCTTGACAAAATTTGCCCAAACAGAAAAAAACACAATTTTTCAAAGTCTGAATTTAGCTGCCATACCCCACCGTCTCTTCACACTCGTATACCGAAAAGAAAACAATGCCTTTGATTCGCTGTTTGCTTTCTGTTTTTTTTTAAGCAGGAAATACTCATGAGGCAATATTTAATAAAAAAAAATTTAAAAAAAAAATCCGTAAATGTGGGCAGGTATGGCAGCGTGTGTTTTCTTCTATTCCTTAATGGAAAAAATAGCCACACCAGTTGGTTGTAAAGTCGACAAAGCCTCGAAGTAGACTACACTTGTATATAGCGCAAACATACGCACAGCACAAGCGGCTTGATAGGAAATTGCATTCTTTGATGTCCATGACTCGCGATATTACTCAATCGACATGTCTACGTGAAGATCATTTGAACATAATAATTTCTTGAAATATAACTAAAAAAATATATTTCAAACAAATATCTTCAGTAATTAGGAGTAATACTTAATATTTTATATTAGCAGAATTGGAATGGAATATTATTAATCACAATTTTTGTAATGATTATAGTAATTGTAATTCAAATGACCATCGCATTACATTTATCAATTGCAATGGAAATGGTAATGAAGTAACGAAATATCTATTTTACAAATACCTTTATTTCAAAATAAATTTTCAAGTTGATACCTTCAAGCATCGACTGAAATTGTTCTCCAAAAATTCAAATTCAAATTAAGGTAATTAAAAAATTTAAATTTAATTACTGGATTACAATTTCCTTTCTAATTTATAATTGTAATGACCGACCATGCATTTAAATTGAAGCTACCATTGGAGTAATTGTAATGGTATTTAAAAAATTACATTATCTGGTATTAATAATTTCAATGGATTATCTGTAGTAAGTAATGCTTTATTTTACACGTCCGTCTATAAGTACATATGTATGCATATTTCAATAGTAATCGTTAAACTAATGATGGAAAAAATATTCTATATACAGCTTTAATAATTTTATTGAACAAGTTTTGGTAAGAATAAGAACTTAATTTAAACTTAGAACTTAATTGTTGAAATTGAGTTCCTGAAGAAGTTAAAAAAAATACAAATATTTACATATATAAATTTAAATTAAAACTAAATTCTTTTTTTGGAAGTTAACCTGATGAAAACGCTTCGCAGTCATTATTAAATTAGGATAATTTTTCTACCAGGTTTGGCACAGTACCACAATTTTTATGTTCGGAGTGTGTTTATGTCGATGTTGCCCAAGTTTGCATACATCGTGTAGGTAAACTGTGTAAAACTATAACAACAACAACGACAACAATAATGTGCGAGCAAGCGAACGAATGCATGAACAAACCTACTCTTTTTATGGCATACTTTTAGGCTATCTAAATGAGGCAGACATTTTGTCTGTTATGTTTTGCTGTGTGCCGTGTGGCTTTGTTAGTGTGTGTTGTTTTTTTTGGTGTATGTGTGTTTTTCGGCACATAAAAAATATAAAAAAAAGTACGGAATTAGAAACGGAAATGACTACTGAAAACGGATGTATACACTATCCGTAAAAAGAGAAAGGCAAAGAGAAAAGTGCCATAAGCGTAAAAAAGCAAGGAAATTGGAGTTTGAAATTTAGAATTTGTAGAAAACAACCGACTTAGAAACGGACACAGGCAGGCAAACGTGTTTGCATTAAATAAGCCGCATTAAGTTTTATGTTTTTTGGGGTATCTTAGGTAAATGTTGACTTCGCCGGTAATGAAAATATCGTGACCTGTCGTCGCACAATTTTCATGTCAACAAAACAACTCAAAAAAAAAACTATTCAATTTTGAGTAATGAAGTCAAAGTGGCTGAGGCAAGGAACTTCCGCAGCTCCTGTAACCGCTTGTTAAAATAAGTTAACAGTCGTAGCGGCAGCGGACCGACCATCATAATAATAAGCGATGACGATACTTTCGGATGGGCTTGACTCGGCTTATTATGCCGCGATAATTTTGCAATTCAATTTTGATTAAAATGTCATGAAAGTGACAATGATTAATTGAAATAGCGCTGCACAGTACTTGATCACATTAAAAAATATAGTCAAAAAATAGTTTAGCTAAATTATTTACTGATTCTACTTACTGCTACTGTGATTAATATTTTTCATTTGCCTTTGAACTAAAGTGAGACTTGTGTTAGTTTTTGTCTAACCTAACCACGCCCATTTTTAAGTTTTCGGCAATGTATATAAACTTTGCGCTTAAATTCAGGAATTGTGGGCGTGCCAAGTCCTATAAAAGTTATGACAATTCCCGTTCCTTTTAGCCTTCGTGTATCAAATTATCAATTCAATCATAGTAGAAATATTCAAATTAATACAAACAGTTATTTCAACCAACTATTCTTAACTATTTCTTTAAATAAAATTGAGTTAAATTTTATCAAAATTACCCCTAAACTTTTGATAAATGTTTGCGCCATGTTAAAGTACTGTGCGACGCATCGTATATGAAAGTGTATATGCGCGCGTGTGGGTTGCCACTTGATCGCTCTACACATTTGTGACCATGTTGGCAATTATTGCATGTATGTTAATGCTTACATGTGTAGGTATACATACGTACAAAGGCATGTTTGTGTGCGCCACATTATTGCCATGTGTCACGCTAATTTATCATTTTTTAGCGTCGATGTCTAAACAATTGCAGTAATTAAAAATTTAATAATTTAGCATTTTATTACACACAATTTTGTTATTGTAACTGCTGCACACAGTTTCTGTATGTTGTTGTTTTATTTTTATACATTTTGTTTATTAATTTATGTCCTTATGCGGCTGGAGTGGTTGCGGGGTTCTTTCAAAAATTAATTAACTTTTACATAATTAATGGCATACGCAGGTTTTACTGCTGCATGCGCGTCCCGTCGACTGTAACTTCCGATCAGAAGTCGTCAAAAAATTTATTCAATTATGCTTTTAATTAATTGACGCTGCTTATTAATTAGCGCCCAACCATAAGCATACAAAATTATTTTGCAAAATTTCGCTATTTGTTTAATTGGCCTCGTCAAATTCATTTCAGCCAACAGGGATACAAAATCAAGTTAAATTCATTTGAAACGAACGCACGAACGCATTACAAAATTAATGATTTCCGGAATAAGTGAATAACGCTTAAAGAGCAATAGTTAAATGGTATTTTTAATTGTGATTGCTTTTAGTTTGTGTTTGAAAGTTAAATTTCATTTTCATTTGCAGCCGAATGAATAATTGATTTCAATACGGATTTCCGTTGGTTTTGAAATTCGATGATTACGCTGCAACTGGGAGGCGACAGTTGCGTCAAACGGACTGGACAGACTGGACTGATGGTTGAAGACGGAAGTGAAGCGGCCTGTTGTAAGCATCCTGTTTGTACAGTTCTCTGTTGTACTTGAAATATCGCTGTCAAAATGAATTCAGTCGCAATTAATCGATGATACAATCGACAAATTAATAACGACAAGTTCTACTTAAATTCAATAAACATTTTCTTATTAAAGAAAATTATTTAAAACAAAAATTAATAATTAATATAAATACTTTTTTGCTGTAATATTCAATTGAGTAGAAGTTAACATAAGTGAAACGTTTTCCGAACTTAAAGCTTATAGAAAACACGCACAAACAGAAATAAAAATAAGAATAACAAAAAAAACGTTACTAAAGAAATAAATGTATGTACATTGGTAACATGTACAGTTATCTCTTAACGCATTCGCTAAATTTAAACAATACAAAACTTCATTCGTCTCACTTTAAACGAGTCCACAACAACAACAAGAACACCAGGGAATGTTTTATACTGTGGCATAAAACAAAACGGAAGTGGGTATAAATTCAAAATTTAAAAAGCTTTGTGACAAAATATTTTTATCATTTTGTTTCCTCAGCCTGTGCTCATTTCATTAACAAAAATGAAAACAAAAATTTTACTATAAAATCTTTTAAAGCTTCTTCAGATAAGAAATTCTAAAATTTCTCTAAACATAAATATTTATTTTGGAATGTCGACCCCAAGAGCAAAAGAAAAATATTCAAAACCACTGAACGAGTGGAACTACACAGTTTCTTTCGTTGTCATGGCAGTACACGGTTGGTTCTTGATTTTTAAAACGGTCCCGTCTGCTGCTGCATGTGGATAAACGGACCGACATACGGACGAACGGACGAACGAACGTTTTGTTTTGCATATACTTTTTTTTCAGATTAGTGTGCGGCGCGGTTGACCCACAAGGGCACGCAATGAAATTATTTTCTGATTTTTGAATGGACTTTCTCGTATCAGAATGTGTCGGTGTGGATGTGAGTCTTCTCTGTTGGTATTGGTCTGCTGTATTTGCATTTGTCCATTTCAGTGGTATTTGTATGGATGTGTGTATGTGTGTGTGTTTATGAATGTATTAGTGTGCACGCAAACATTTGCATTTCGACATTTGATATCACTTTTGCCAGTGCGTGTTTGTGTATATTTGTATGTGGGTGTCCTTGTGTGTGTGAGTTTTTGCGTGTTACTGTTTTCAGTCCGATAAGGCAAACAAATGAAAACGGAAATACAAAATAAGTGCAGATTATTTGACAATTTCAGTTAATAACTCCTTTGTCCAGGCAATATGTGAATTGAATTTAACAACGCAGATTTTAATTCCACTTGCCGACAATTACACTTTTAAATGGTTTCTATGCTCCACTGAATAACTCATATACTTAAGGATATTAAGTGCAAAACAATTTCCATTGTTGCCTTCATAAACTTAAACCAAAATTTTTTTTTGAAAATGAATTTCCAGCTATAAGAGCGTCTTAAAGGAATCTTCACTGGTATTAATCGTGGGATTACGAGAATTTATAATGTAATTAAAATTTTAACATTTTCATATTGAGAATTTCAAGAAATGATGAAGCGTTAATGTGTCTAAAATAAAACCTTCAAAGGACGGGTTATTATTTGTTAAAAAATTGCTTAACCAACTTTAACCACCCATCAGACGAATGCATCTCAAGTGGTTCATTTTGGAAAACAGCTTAGCGAAAAGTTTTCCATTCAAATTTTAAAACCCTTAATGCACATTTCGAATAATTCAACGTACCCGCGGGAAATTCAATTTGAGCAATTTTTAAATGCATAGAAACGAATACAAAGGACACTCAAAGCGGAGACAAAACCGAGAGGAACGTTAAAGTGAAACTGCAAATTGCATAATAACCCCAAAATAAATTTAAATTTAAATTTATTTGGCACCACCAGTGATGCTGGCAGCTGCACAACCGTCTCCAACCTCGCCTCCGCACATCAGTATTGCATAAGGCTGCTCTTGGTGGCACACTGGCGCAACTAACTGTAATAAAGGATAACAAAGCGCTACCAAAAAATCCAATAAATTGGTAGATAAAAAAAATAAAAAAAAGAAAACATAGAAGAGAAACGGAAAAAGTAGCACACTGAACTCTTATGAAACACGAAAAACTTGGCGACGAGCCAAAAAATAATGGTGCCAAAAAAGAATTAGGAGCAGGGAGCGAAGGCGACATAGAAACTTCATGAGCAGCGGCAACACTGGCAACACTGGGAACTACTTTGCTTGCAGCTGATGACACCAAACGGTGGTGGCTGGTGGCTGCTGACTGGCTGGTGTTGGCGGTAGTGTTGGTGGTGATGGCGCCACAGTGGCACCATTATTTTGGCGGAAGCGGAAGTTGCGCTGTGAAAACTGCGATTGAAGGGCACGAAAACTGAACGGCACGAAAAACTTTGAAGGGGAAAACTTTAGTTAAAAAGTGAACGAACAAAAAAAAATTAAACAAAACTAACCAAAATATCTAAAGTCAGCAAACAACAACAAAGTATAAAAAATAATCAAAAAATTTCTTAAAATCTAACGAGTCATAATTTTAGGAAAGTTAACCAGAAGTTGCAATTTTGACGCTGCACAAGTGATTTATTAAACTTAAAAGTTTAAAATAGTTTTATGAAAACAAGAAGGAATTCAAAATATTAAGTGAATTCCTAAAGTAGAGTTTAAAAAAATTTAATATAGCACAAATAAAAAAAAAAATGCATTTGACTTAATTTTTTTTTTTTTGATCCGGAGCAACGTCGCGTCCTATAAACTTTAAAAAAGTATTATTATATAAATTTGAACTAAAAACTATTGATTTTGCTTGGCGTGCACATTTTTTATTTAATTCGTTTTTTTTTTTTGTTATTTTTATTAAACAAAAAACTTTTCCGTTTCACTTAAAAATGCAATAAAAAAGGGCGCACAAAAGTTGGAAAAATGCTGCAGGCAAAGTTTTTGCTTGCTGCGTTTATTCAAATTTTGTGCCTGCAAGAAGCAGCGCTAAACGCCCACAATGCCTTTTAACTCTGCGAGTAAGCAGGCAATGGTGGATGGGTAGTAGGCGTGACACGGAGCAGTTTCCCCCCTCCACCCATCTCATTATGGCGCTTGCCGCTGCGGAAACTGCTGACGAATTCCGCTCATTGTTTACAACGCTGCGCTGTGCTGCACTGCACTGCACTCCGCTTTTATAATTTCCTCAAACAATGGATTTCTGCAAACAAAACTATGTACGTACAAAAATATAGACTGAAAATAAGCACAGGACAAGTGTCGAAGTCAGAGGCGGGAATGCCAAAAACTTATCAAAATTGAATTTTTGAAGTTGATTATCGAAAAACTATTATTAAAAATAGTTCACAAATATTTCAAACAAATTTAAAAATAAAGGTATAAATGATTTTGTCGTATTTTCTTTATATAATTTAAAATTTAATAGTCGTATAGATTTGTTGACATTTTTACAAAGCTCATCAAATTAATTCTATTAAATTTGATTTATAAAACATTAAAAACTTTTTGAATAGTTCCGCCACTGGCAAAAGTTATGTGTGCATGTGTTTGTATGTACTTGTATGCGAGCGCCTAAAGTTCAAGCACGCGCGAGATTTAGATTTTACTTTATTTTTTTCTGAAGTTGTAGTTTTTTGTTTTTCTTTTATTTGTTTCTGCTGCAATTTGACGCTGTAATTAACCTTATTTTGAAAACTTTGTACACATTTGCTGAGCTATGCTATGCTGAGCTGAGCACTTGCTTTGTTTTCCTTTTGACTTGGCTATGTTTTTCTATTTCGTTTTGTGAGATACATATGAAATATGAGCTTTTAATCAGCTTTACACTTGAAAGCAAAATCGAGTGCACTTGCTCACAACTTTTACTTTTAGACAAGTTTGAACTTGAGTTTGTAAATTCAGTTCTAGGTCCATAACGTTTTTTTTTTTCTTACATAAAATTAATATATTATCAGTTTCAAATGTTATTACTAAAAAAAGTATCTCATGGATTTATACTCAATTACGTCATTATTTGTTTAATTATATTTCTATTGGTTAAGCTTTTTTAAAACTTTCGTTTTATTTAAAATTTCAGAAAACAAAGTATGTCCGCAATTTAAAAAACACCAACAACGATTATGCACGCACACTTAAAGGCAACAACAGCAAAACACATTTCAAAATATCAAAAAAGTTCATCTCCTTTCGGCATACCATCGCTTCTCGCAAACTCGAAAATACTTCAAAATAGCGTACAAAAAAGAAAAAAAATCAACTGCACGGATGCGAGCTGTAAGATAGGATAACGGTTTATTTCATATTCGAATGAACACAGAAAGCGTAAACGTACGGCACAGCGCAGTTACGTTACAATACAAAAAAAAAAGATGCTAATGTTGCAAGGATACATTCAAGTGCAGTCGAAGCGTATCTACAGGATACAAGCGCCAGCACAAAAATATGACGACGGCGGATGCAAACAGAATCAAACACATGCAGACGCATATAAAAGCGCCCCATGGGTAATGTCTACATTTGTGTGCGTTATGCAGAAAGCAGAGCAGATAGGCAGCCCGCTATTTGCATCTGCTGGAGGAATGTGTCGCATACCCTTTGCTGCATTCTATGCAAAATTTTACAATTTCCAAATATTCTAGCGCAAAACGACGCTTAAAATAAATAGGTAGCTTTGAACCAAAAGCCATTAAGTCTATTGAAGTGTGGTGGACACACATTTTTGTATTTATTTGTTTCGAAAATCTAAAAATTGGCATGAGTAGCGACAGAACTTGAAAGACAAAAATGATGCTGTCAGGGCGACTTGATTTAATTGTATTTTGATTATTGCATTTATAAGCGTATCCATTTCATATGAGACCTAAATAACAAGTCAATCATATTTCTTACAATGCGGTTTTATCGGTTTTTGATTTAAACCACTTAAAACTTATTTATGTTTATAAATGCCATTTTTAAGTTAATGTTTGCAATGCCTTTTCACATTATAAACAATTTTTTTTATTGGTTTAGTGGCTTATGTTGCTGACTGATGTTTTTATTGCTTTTGTCGTTACTGTTTCTGACCAACCAGCCTATTAAAACCATCAATCTTGGGTCACTACAGCATGAAAAATCATCATCAATTCGATTTTTTTTTTTATTATTTCTTTTAAATATCCTTTCGAATGATTCGATGTTCTCGATGTTAGTTGCATGCCACATTGCTACGCTGCATGATGCCATCCCAAATGATTTTCTGTTATTGCTTGATTTGGCATTTTCATTTATTTCGTTTGCATCTGCTATGCTATGCTCGCCGACAGCATGTCATCGAAACGCCTGTCGCAACCAATGAGCAACAACAATTTTGTAAGCATTTGAATTTCAGAGTTCGCTTGTGAACGTTCGTTGAGCGATTTTTACTGCGCACAGTAAATATTTAAATAACATTAAGTATTTTGCATGTTTGTGTCATTTTGGATTTATTTTGCTGACACTGAAGCGTTTTCGGTTTGGTTTTTTTTTGTTTGCTGCATAAAGTGCTGCACGAAAAATTTGACAGCGCTTGCAACTTTTGAAATATGCATTTTTCTCGTTTAGGAATCGATGAATTGCAATTGTGCACGCTCGGCATTAATTCAAGCGTTGAATGGGAATTTGCTTCTTCTTTTTTTGTTCTGAAAATGTTTTGCAGCGAATGTTGGAAATACGTTTTGTAAATGTTGTTGTTTCTGGCATTGAATTGGTGGAAATATTTAGTAAAGAAAATGAATTTGGTGAAGTTGACTTCTCAAGTGTTAAGTTTAATTTTTGAATTGATTTGAAACACAATTTAAACCAATTTGCTAAATATTTAAAAACTATAAAGTTACACTTCATAAATGGAAACTTTACTTAACTTTATGTGCACATAAAATCCAATTAAAAATTCATATAAACAATTTCATAACTTAAGCATACGAGTAAATGGGTCAAATTTTACAGACAATCCAATTATCGGGCTATTAAGTTTAGAATATTTCAATTTGCAGAGCAAATGAATTTTTGAAAAGTGTTTTCAACTGAATAAATATTTGAGAGAACTTTAAAGGGCGTTCTGTTCTGCAGCCTGTTCCAACACTTGAAAAGGCAAAAGAATGAAATCTTTATAAGCAGAAATGAGGACATGCAAACGCACTTAAAAGTACACGCAAACACACACATACCCGTACATTCATTTGCACACACACACAGCATATCCGTTTAAAATTGCTGCTGACCCATATTACGGGAACATTTAACATTTTTCCAAAAGATTTGTCTGCAACATTTTAAGGGTTAACATACACGTCCACGTCCACATGCACATGTCACACACACATACAAATAAACCGACTCGACATCAGGTTTAAATTGTTTCTTGTGAAAATGAAAGAAAACCAACACTTATACAATTTCACATGCGGTGACAGCTGCACACGCAAACACAAACACACACACTTGCATGTACAAGCAAACGGATACATGCTTACGCAATAACGAGTCGAAATGAATGAAACGACTCGAAAAGCAACGAAAAAGGATAATGCAATAAATTTAAATATAATTTAAGTGAGTGGCGCCGGCACATGCCTTCGAAAAGTTGTTGTTATTGTTGTTGTTTCTGTTTTTACTGCGTATTTAAGAAATAAAAAACTTCAACTATTTTAAAGTATGCCAGCAGAAAATTTATGGAACGCTGCTGCGACTGATATCGGTGTGAGTTAGGCCTAAAATTTTATTATTAAACGTAGCACTGAATTGTGGTAAATTGTTTCGTGGTCTAGAAATTTTCAGCTGGCATATTTTTAACACTCTCACACAAACCCACACACACACACATATGTATATACCGATACAAACCAACAGACAATTGCGAAAACGCCTTTTCTATCGGTCTATTTAAATTGAGTTTATGTACTTTTGCCGTTCTTATCATAGTTAAATTTTGCTTAAAAACTTTTTAAGTAGACACACTGAGCAAAAATTTATTAAATTAAAAACAAGTTTATTTAATATTTGTTAAATTGTTTTAACATGTTTGTGGTTATTAAAAGAAGTTTTCGTAAAATTTTCACATCAATGATAAGAAAATGTCATTATTTTATATCAATTATAATGAATTGGAGACCTAACATGTCAAATGAGTTTTAACCATGATACCAAAGGAAGTTTTGGAGATATCCTGTTTAAAAGATTACATGAATACTTTTCACTAAAGAATATAAAAAAAATTACTTTTAACTAGTAAAAACGTTTTATATATGTAATGTTTGAAATAATTTCTTTACATATAAAAAGTTTTCACTACACAGTGGCTATTTTTCTTCAGTGTATATTTCACTATTTGCTGTTAAATTTCAGAGCGCTCTTTAAATTAGCTTTCTGTCGGAAAGAGCCAAGTTTCAGAGGGGATTGGCTAACTTGGCTGGCTAGCTATCTTGGTAGACTGTCCTGACCCCTGCCTCTAATTAAAGCGACACAAGTTGACACTTTCGGCGGCGCACAAGCGAAAAACCAGTTGTAGCAAGGTGTAGAGTGTTGCTGGTGTCGTTAAGCTATTCATTTCGGTTGTTACGTTTGTATGTACGTGTGTGTTTGTATATTTTTCGCTTACGCAAGGATACATTAACTTTGCTTCTGAATAGGATGTTTTTGTTTTAAATTAGCTCCGAACTATGCCGTAAAAGTTGTTGGCATTTGTTCCTTCGAATTTTTCACTGACTTTATTTAGCAGAATTTGTGCTCAGCTTTTGGGCCACTCTTAAGCGTTCACTTTAATAAAATTATCTGAAATACTGTTCCGTCCATTAACTATTTTCTCTTCTTTTTTTGTCCTTTTTGTTGGTAGTTTTGTGGTTGTTGTTGTTGTGTTCAAAACTTTTAAGTACAAATGAAAATTTTCAGTTGGGTCACTTTTTATGCTGGACGCTGTGCACAATTTTTAAGCTGCCAGTATCTGCTTATGTTGCCAAATATAGTTTGCAGTTGGCCTTTTCGTTTTGACTTAAATCGTTTTGGCCTCGGTCTGCCTGGGTTAATTGGGAAAGATAAACCCTTTTTCGTGTTTTAAGTAAATTAAAGTCAAATTGCCTAATAGTATTTTAGTGGATATAACATATTAAAGTGTGGATCATAGGGAAGTTAGAGCCTTTTTTAAAAAAACTAGAAACTATGCAGTTATTATTTTTAAAAATTATTTTTAAGATAATTCCGCTTTTCAAATACGTTTAAGTTACGTTTTTTTGGACTTAAAAGAAGTTATGTTGATTTGCTAAAAAATTCAATATAGTCATAAAACCTAAATAATAACTAATGCCCATTCATTATTATCATCAAACAAAAAATATAAGTTTTGAAAGTTATCAGTGAAATTTCCTACAAAGACAATGTGAAATATCTCCAAATAATTCGAAATTTTCAGGATATTATAACATCACTTTTCATTTAATATTGCCAAATTTTATAACTTCCTTTAAAACAATTGTTGAAAATAATTTCGAAAATCTTTGCTAAGCATTGGAAATGCAATTGTCATAAAATCCGCAAGTTAATCCAAGATTTGCCATCAAATGAAATATTTAAAATATTCTAAATAAAAAGCGCAAAATGACATTTCGTTTTATTTCGCTTCAGAATGCAACTGTGTGTGTGTGTATGTATGCATGTATGGTGGCGCCTGTCGACTGACTTCCGCCGGAAAATCGTAGTCAACTTCATGAGCATAAGAAGCTGCAGCAAAACAAGCATTCGAGTACAAACAAACAAAAAAAAAGCAATTTACGCTCATAAAGTTGCATAAATATTTGAAAGGGAATTCATTGCTTGCAACTAAAACGATTCGCACAAACACACACACTCACACGCAAACATACACACGTGCATAAGGTACAACTGTGGCTTTAAATGTGCTTCGCTTATAAATTTTAAACGAGCTCACGTGACTCGTGCGAATTGCGTCGCCAAACGTAAATGCTGCATCAGCCGTAACAGTGCAGGGTGCAGGACACCTGAACGGGAGCGAAGAGCTGCTTCCAAGCGGAGTGCAATGCGGCGTCAACAAATACAGATAAAAAAAATCACGCAACACACACATACACACAATGACAGTTTAAATGTATACACCGAAAGAAGCAAAACTCATTTTAATTTGAAGCGAACTTCGGGGAGAAATTAAAATTTATGTTTGTCAAAATATTAACAAAAGAAAATCTTTTTAGTAAATGAAATTTAATAAATATTTTTATTTTTGAACTTATTATTTAGAATCAACTTTGCTTCAAATTTGTTCTTAATATTATACTATTTTAGTTGTATTAGGAACCCAGAAAGAAACATTTTTTTAAATGTGCAAGCTTCTTTATTTAACATCCATTTTAGCATTGTTAAATGTAATTATAAAATAATTATTTAAATTTAAATTATGGATCATTTTGGAGCAAAAGTAAATTTTCCACTGCCCAATCTTTAAACGATTTTCCTCAGTGCAGCGCTCTGAGTTTCATTCGGTGTTGCTCTGTCGGTGCGAGTGTATGCAAGTGTGTTGGCAAATGCATGACGTTTTGTTGTTGTGGTTGTTTACGTGTTACGTTACGTTTCTGGTATTTAAATATTTCGTGTTTAGTTTGGTTGGGCCAAAAAAGTGAGGCTTTATATTTTTCCTTTATTATTTTGGTTTACTATTTTGCTTGGTTTTTCTCTTTTGCCTGTACGAGTGTGTGTGTGTGTGATTTGAGTGTTATTGTGGTTGTTGTTACTGTTGTAACATGCATCCGTTTTGGGACTTTGCCCGGATCGTAAAATGTATTTCACAGATTTATCATGATTTGCATTTGCGGCATGCGGCATTTGCCGTGTTTACTGCGCCATAAATAATGCATTTTGCGTTTTGGATTTAATTTTCGGGCAGCACACACCGCATCACATCGCCACACATTAATGCGAAAATTAAACTTTTACACATTCACTTATTTCGTAAAAATTAAACAGTGGACAACTTAATGTAGCGAACCTTTTTAAGCTGTTTTAACTTTAAAAAAGTTTAAATGATTCATTACCTTTTAGTCAAACTTTAAAATGACTTTTTATATTTCCAATAATTATATTTGTTGTAAATAAAATAGATTTTTGTACGTTTACGAAATTTGTTATTCACATTCAATTTTGCTCCATTAGGTCGCATTTTTCCTTTCCCATGTGCCGGAAATCACAATCAATTTTTACTATTCCACAGAAAGCAAACTAAGTACCACTTGTGCTATATTTAGACATACCTCATGCATAGCCAAATACATTTTCCCATACCAAACGTCAATTTCTTTTTGTTTCGGTGTTGTTATTTTCTTTATCGACAATCGATAACGATAAAAATGTACATTTGACATGTTACAGCTTATCTAAAAAATAATTATTATCGTGTGTAATGCGAACATTTTCTTTTTCCATACTTCTTAGCCTCCGTCGCTTCGATTTGGTTGTGAATAATTCATGGAATAGCGCAATAACAATCCGAAAGTATTGCTTTGGCATGCTGATTCTTCTTTTAGGCGTTATTCTAGGCTTTATGCAACATGGAAATAATTGAATTTTGAATTATTGCGATTTCCTTTTGGCAATTGTTATTACATTTGTTTCCATAGAAGAAATGAATTTGTGAATTTTTAAACATTTTCTTTCAGATTTAAATAAATTTAACAGCTGATACGTTATATTAAATTTAATGTAATACTGCTTTGTTTATTACGCACACAAATACAATATAATACAACAAATCGCACAACAATTGCTGCACAGCTGTAACTTTTCACGAAAATTCGCCTGTAAATACGCTCGCGCTCAATTTAAGCGCCGCAATTAATATCAATCATACGCCATGTACACCCGAAAATCGTTTTTCGTTTTACTTCTTCTGGCATTTAGTTTGTATTTATTGTTACTTCTTTATTCGCGCTGCATTATCCGGCGGAAATATTTTTGCCTGCAGTCAACAAAAAAAAATAAAACTTTTCCAACTTTTAATGAAACAGACCGAAAAAACAAAAATATCGCTCGCACAAAATAAAAGAGCAACCGAAGCCAAACGTAAACTTTTTAATGCAATTTTAAATGCTGTAACTCTGCTGTCAAATTACGCTGGCAGGCGTTAACAAAAATTTTAAACAATAAAGGAATAAAACTAAAAAGCAAAGAGTACAAACAAAATTTGATGTTGCCTGCCTGGCTGCTTGCCTGCTTGCATATTAATGCCACATACAAGCGTCGTGGTTGGTTGCAGCAGCCGCATTCGCTTATGGAGCAGGGGTCACATCCATCGAGAGTTGTGTATTGTATCAGTTCAGTTTAAATGTACAATAACAGTCGAAGGGATGTGGCAGACATACTGTCTGACTCTCTGTCTGTCTGTTCATTCATTTGTCGCTTGTGACATATGCTTGTGGCTCTTTCCACATGTTTCAGACAATTACAATTTATTTTTAAATTATTTTTCGAAATAACTTTTTTTAAGATTCGGCATTTAATTTGCAATGTGCGAAATAAGCTTAACTCGAATTATGGTATGAACTCTTTAAACTATTCTAACTTAAATCAATATATAAGTTACTAAAATTAATAACAATAGTTTGCATACAAATTAAGAATGGATTCATTTTAGGGACATTTTAAGATGGAAAAACCATTTTGAAATGATTTTTGGCAATGTTGTTTCAAAAGGACATTTAATTGTGAATATTGAAAGTGAGCGTGGAAGTAGCCCAATATATATTTAAGTGCATTCATACTTTGCAAAAACTGCAAGCTAAATATATAAATTTAACAGTCGTTAACGACAACGCGAAATGGCCGCGAATGAATGCGATTTGGGTTAAAATTTAAATTTAAGAGGTTTATGAGAGGGAGCGCAAAAGGTTCGGTTGGTTGGTTGGTTGGTTGGTTGGTTGGTTGGTTGGTGGGTTGGTTTGTCGCTCGGTCGGTCGGTCGCTTTGGCAAGAGGACGGCTGAACTTTAATGGACACACTGACCAAAAGAGCACAGCAGCAGCAGCAGTGGCGACCGTGGAATGAGGTCATCGCAGCTTACAGTGTGCTGGCTCAAACATGTTTTGTGAGTTGGCAGAGTGCCAGCGAATTCGGTTGGGTATGGCAGAAAAATCGTTAAAAAATATATTGGAGCATTGCCAAAAGTTATGCAAAGCATGTGTACAGAACTTGAAATTAAAATACTAAATTCAAATGGGCATGCCGAGGTAAGCGTTGCAACATTTTCAATTTAGTTTATTAAAAAAAAAATGTTTGTTTTGCTGGAATTCAGTAAATAACTTCACACAAAGCCAACTTCCGCTTAATCTCGAAGATAATGCTTATATAAATATTATTTTGCAGAGTTGCCATTTTGTTTTAAATAAAATAAACTAAAACTAACGAAACTTCTTATACATTAAAACAAATTTTTAGTTTACATTTTTAAATAAGCTTCCATTAAAACTTAAAACTTAAAACTTGAACTTCAGTTAAGATATTTCGCTGCACATTACTGGCCAAAAAAAAAAAGGTAAACTTTTGAAAAAATTAAAAATTACGACCGAAACTTTTACTTTGCACGAGGGTTGATAATACATTAGGTACAGTCTTATTTTAAATACACTTGCGAGAGTAGTTTGAGTGCGACTTACCTGCTAAGTTCTTAAAAGTTCAGTTTAAAGTTGGCGAAGGTAGAAGAACAAGAAGAGGAAAGTGTATTTCTGAAGCACAGTTGGCCAAAGAATTTAAAAAACAATCTTTTTAAAGAAATGTGCAAAGGATAGCGTCACGATAGAGATTCTGCAAAGATAAAGAAAACGGCAGCATGGCAAATGTCAAGAGGTTTTCAACGGATTTCTTTTTCTTTTTCCATAAGTACAAAAATAATACTATACAATGCAACAATAACAAAATGTGGCAACTTTCAAAGAAAAAGGAGACTAACTAAACGCAATTAAATTGCCCAGCAGCAAATGCTAACAAAACGCAAAAAAAAACATAAACAAAAACAAAGAACAAAAGAAAGGAATAATCTTTTTGTTGCTGTTGTTTTCATTGCAAGCGTTCGTACAAAGTAGATTTCAGTCTAATTGAAAATAAAAACCAAACAAATCCGACGTTGCCTTTTTTTCCAGCAACGCCGGCGTTTTTCTTTTGCTTTATTCTTTTGCGCCTTTCCTGCTAATTTGTAACAATTTTTAAAGCGGAAAACTACTTTTGCCGCTTTTGTTCCTGTTTTTCAGTTTTCATTTTTAACGGAATTTTATTATTTTTTTTTGTCATGGCATAAGAAAAATAAAATAGCAAGAAACTGCTAAACACCGCAGGCTGCAGCATTCGCTCCTTTTTCGCACTAATTTCTTTTGCGATACCCTGCATTGAGTGCACACGGGGTATTTTTGCTTTTATAAATTTAATTCGCCTTAATTGCTAATCTCAACTTTCAATATAAAGTCTTAAAATGTAAATTTTTCTGCACTCAGAAATTTCAGAGAATAATAGAGCCACTTGCTTATTAATCAGCTTGAAAACAAATTCAGTATTCGGCTTAAACAAAGAAAAATACATTTTAGCATTTCAAAAATATACAATACAATACAGGGTACACCTTCATGTCGGCCTAATCCAAAAAATAAATCACCTACTAGAGTCCTTTCAGTAGTTTTTCTGTTTTCTTTTCATTTCAATGTTGTTGTTTCTTATCGCCGCTTTTTATAGCAGTAATCTAATATGTACTTTTAATATTAAAGGAAACACCAACCGCACTTCCGGCTATTAGGGCGCCACATAACCGGCACACAAACACATACACACAACACCACACCACACCATACACACAAACTCAGAGCTTGTGCGTTGTCCTTATGCTTTCTTGTTTCTTTTCGCTTTAGATTAACTTACTAATTCTTTTCTATTTTTTTTTTCTTTTTTTCTGCCCGTATTTTTATGCCTATATCTGTTCTTTTTTTTTCAACTTTTGTCGCTCCTCTTTTTTCTGCAACTCGCTTTGTCCGCTTTTGTTTTCTTTTCATAGTGTAAAGTCGGTAAAGATGGCATTCTGGCCTATAAAGATCTTGAGCACATTATGTGTAGAAATCTGTACTTTTTATTGAAGTTTTTCAAATCACCATGCGGATCAGATATAAAACTAATATATAAAATACAGTTGCCGATTGAAAAAAGAAATTTGTTTGGGATTGATTGAAAATATTTTGTATATTTTCGAAAACTAGTTGAAAAATTCTAATATGCTTCATAAAGGAGATATTTAAACCATACTTAGTTTAAAAGAAACGTTGTATCTTTATTTTAAATACAACCTTTACATATGTTTAAATGAGTACCCTGTCTAGAACTTATATACGAAATAAATCTTTAGGAGTATTCGTCTTCGACGCATGTTATTGTTAACTTGTCTGAGAAACAACTTTTGTCTCTTTACTCTACAATTGTTTCATTTTTCTCAACGATATATTTTCTTGTCATGTGGTTTTGTTACGCTGATGGTGTTCGTATTGTTGTTGTGGTGGTGGTAGTGGTGGTGGTGTATGCGGTAGTGTTGGTTTCGTTGTTCGATTCATGTAGAAGTGTGTGTTCTGTGTCCTTTGCTTGTGTGTTTGTGCTTCAAAAGGACATGCATCGCAAATAGCAAATTTCTTTGCTGGAGTGTATAAATGTCATGGCTCTAAGGTTTTCGTTTGTAAACCAGTGTAAACGCCACCATGTCAAACCGCGCTGCTAAAAAAACCCACAAAAACAAAATAAAAAGAAGCTATAAACACATGGAAAGCGATCTGAGACAGGGAGACCTAAAATTCAATTAGGAAAACATTTTAAGTAAAAAACTCAATTTTTCGACTTTTGGATTGGTTTGAATATTACACAAAATGTACATGCCTTTATTAAAAAAAAATGTCATAGCGGGTTATGTTTGTATGACATTTAAAAAACTTTTAATCAAACACACCAAATAGTTTAAATTCTCTGTAAGTACCCAAATGAATGTGTTAAAAATTAGAAGAGCTGGTTTTTTTATGTTACTGCCAAAATAAAATATTATTTTAAAATATTCCCCGGAACGAATTTCTTCAAAGAACAACTTCAAACTGGATGTAAGTATCAAAAGTAGTGCTTATTTGCTTCTATTCGAATATATTGGATTACCCCAGTAAACAGAGCATTTACGCGCTGAGTTTCTAGAGGCTGGGTAAATTATTAAAAATTATTCCAAAAGCTTCACTTAATTACAACAAATGCAATTGAAATATAATTTTTCTAGAGAAGAATTAATTTTCATAGGTAAGTGCCAGGACGTATACAAAAGCAGACGGAATTTCCAAAGTACAACAAAAATGAACAACAAAATCCTAAGCAAACTTTTAGCAACTAAATCGTACACAAACACAAACACTAAAAATTACAGAACACACTCACAAACTCACAGACTTACAAATACAAAAAAAAAGAACTGCACAAGTACCAGGCACAAAACAACAAAACGCAAAAAAGGTATAAACTACAAAACAGAACAACAACAAGAGCAACCAGCTGCAAAGCAAAGAAGAAAAAAACAACAACGTTAGCGCAAATGGGGGAAAATGGCAAAAACGTGCACTGAAGTATGACATTTGAAAGAAGTTTATGTGCGGCAAAAGTTGTAGCGGAATTTCGGAAAAACTAAAATAAAAATAAAAAAATACAAAAGTAAAATAAAGCACGACGAGAAGAGTGTGCGGCAGCATTGCTCGTTATTTACAAGCAAATCAAAAGCGACAAAGCACATTTTTGTGGCATACTTTTGGGCGAACGAGCGTGAATTTTTTGTTTTTGGCAATTTAAGAAAATCGATGGCATGAAAATTAAACGAAAATCAAAAGTTGCAAATGCGAAAAGTTTTGCGGCTTTGTAGCTTGATATTTCCTCAGCGCCCTAAAGAAGACAATACAAATTATTTGTTAGGCTAAAAAAATATTAAATTTTTAAACGCCTAAAATCAAAATTGCAAATTTATATAAAATATTTTTTGTCTGTAGTCTGTCCTAAGTGTAGACTAAAAGCTTTCTTTTGGATGCGCCTAAAAATAAAACACAGAGTTGTTTCTCTTGCATTTTTAGAAAGCGGCATCAAAAAGCAGACGACAATTTCTTTTGCGGTTTGCGGCTAAAATTAGATTTCGAATTTATTTTGTCTACATTTTTCGTTGCGAGGAACCTAAAAGTAGACCAACAATTTATTTGTTTTGCAATTTTTGTATTGTGGTCGTTGTTGTTGTCGATGCATAACATTGGCACTTGACGCCGTTATGTACACACACGCAAAAACACACAGTTACACTGAAACACACACATACACTAATACGAATAAATATGCATGTACAAAGGTTACATAAAGATGATTAAAATATATCGGTATGTACTTATGTGCACCAACCGGGAAGAGTAGAAGAAAGTGAACGGGAAAAATGAAGTCTTTTATGCCGCTGCTTTTTCTTTTTCTTTGTCTTTTTTTGCCCCTTGCTTCTATTTACAGTTAGTTGTAAATAGTGTGGTTCTGTTGAAGCGCCTTTGGGCCGTTGATAACTTCCTTATTTGATTTTCAGTTTATTTATTATTCTTTTTTTGCACTTTGCTTTTTATATATTTTTTTGTATTCTGCTTCTTTTTTACTTTCAGCTGCGGATCACAATTTGTCCGTCTGTCTGTTCACTGTGCTTCTGTGTGCTTCGTTCGCACTCTTCTGCAGGGCACTACTGCTCCTAAACTAAACCATTTACATTTAGGCCCGCGCGCCGCCATCGCGTACGCTTATCGTCGTCGTCGTCGTCGAGTCGTACTTTCGGTCATGCGTTCGTATAATTTCGTACAAAAAGGAAAAAACAACTATTAGGAAAAACAACAACAATGAGCTCAAAAACGCAAAAACAACAAACATGTTTTTTGCATTGCATACTCTCCTTGCGAGACAAGACGAAAACGAAAACGACGATGGAGGCCGACAGCGTGAGAATATTTTGCCATTCGGGCCGATATCATCGTGCCTACCGTCCACCTACCCATTTACTCGCTCACACCCCCCTAAAACAAACACAACGAACTACAATAGCAACAACAAAAACCAGAACATTAAACAATTGCGCTCAATCCTCGCATCGGCATCGAGTTTCTCTTTCGCTCACCATAAATTGTAGCAAAAAGTAATGTACTCAAATTGGCTTTCGGCCTGTTAGAGCCGAACTTTGTATCTCATTTGTTGTTGTCCTTAATGTATTTGTTGCGGTAAATGCCGAAGTTGTTGGTTACAAAACTAAGCGACTTCGACTTCGTTGGGAGCAAAATTTAGTTGTTGTTATTGTTACATGTGATTTTCACATTTAAACGCAGCGAATGAGAGCGCAGCATTGCTCGCCGCTAATGACGAAAAAGGACCGAGCAGCCAAAAGCAGCGCTGCGACATCCTCGTTGAAAAAGTGGATGCGGATGCCACTTCTCAAGCGCCTACTACTCGTGCTCCCATCATACACATAACGTGTAAAATGGTTAGACTCGGCAAAAATGAGTGCGTTATTTTCAAATACAAAAACAATTTCTGTGTGTGAGCTCATTCACTCATTCTCTTTTCGATTTTGTTTTTACAGCTAGACTTGGTAACTGTTTTGCTTTAGTCAGAGCAGGGGAAGTGTGCTTTTGTCTTAAAAAGTAGGGGATATTTGGTTCATTTGAGGAGCAGCGTGAATTTTCACTCAAACATTTTTGGAATGAAACAAACTTGATGTTAAAATCAGCAGCTGAAGACTGAAGAAATGTTAACGGACCACATGTTTATCACAGATTACAACTGTATAAGTAAATAAATAAAATTAAAAATAACGGTTCTAATCAAATGAAATAATAAAATGTAGGCATACAATTTTTACGACTCTTTAACCCTTGCAAGTTATAATAAATAATTTTATAAAAAAATTTGTTAAACATATGTTAGTAGCTTTTAACTTATAAATAAATAAAAACTGCTGTTAAACATTTTGGTTTTAGAGAATAAAATCAAGAAAAAAATTTCATACACAAGATTAATTAAACAAAAGTTTCGTCGAGACGAAACTTTTATACACGAAATACCTAGAATTAACCTACTGGATTATATTAAGTGGAAGTACTCGTAAAAGTAGCACAGCCTGGTAACCCAATTTTTCTTTCAATAGCAAATTCAAATTTCAGCACACTTACGCGGCCGTATTTTATCAAATTGCTTATCAACATAGAAATGCAGTCGAAAGTAAATATCATTGCATACTTTGTGGCGCGGCAGGACGCATGCGCGGTGAGAGTGCGCCACAATGCCGAACAAGCCGAGAGTTTTGTATCGATTCGTTAGTGTGCTTTGCAACATTTTGTTTGTTGTAATTTTCCGCTACAATATTGACACGGTATTTCAACTAGACTTACAAACAAAAACGTTGTCATTGCTGTTGTTGCGTAATAGGTAGACAGGCACACAAAACTGCCCAAATCCAGCAAATGTTTTCGAAATGTTATTTCTTATTTTTGGTTGACATTAAACAATGTAAAAATGTAAACATTCACAATGTATACACAAATAATCGACAGTTTGAGTATTCAGTCGGTCTAAATAGTAAACTTAAGAAGAATTTGGAAATGCATTTCCATTTTAGTCCGAATAATTTTATCATTATAAATACAATTCTGACTGAATTAAATGATATAAAGAAATGTTGTATCTGTAAAATTACTTGACCAATTTGTATTTAGAATGAGGCATATAATGCAGTCAAATCGTCTTTTCAAAAAATTATTTATTCCAAAGGAATTACTATTAAAATTATTGCTATTAGAAGATATAGGCATAATCAAATGAATTAAGTTTGCGCTCATAATATCCGAACTCGATGTTTCTTTTCAATATTTTTGTTTGACACAGTTCTGCATAGCTAAATATTATAAAGTAAATAATGCTAATTGGAGTTGTGACACTTCTGACGTTATCTTTGATTGTTTGATTGGACTAACTTTAACGAAAGTCGTGTCTATTGTGTCATTTGATGAAAAGGTTTCGTAAGCTCCAAAACAGTTGATTGCATTTATTTAAAAATGTAATATTAACCAATTGCTTGTATAAAATATCAACCGAACTTATTTATTTTCACATGAATATAATAGGAAATCGGACATACATATGTATATACATGACCACATTTCAAACTGGGACTCTTGATACTGTGTGTCTTTTTTTGAAATTTCTGAAATCTTTTGGATCCCATTTAGACATAAGTCAAATTTATCTAAATTATTAGCATATCGCTTAATATAACAATGAGATTTTTTTTTCGTCGCATGTCTACAAAAGCAAAGCACAAAGTATGCATTAACTACTCGTAGTAATAGCCACACAAATTGGCTCATTTCCGATTAAAAAAAAGAAGAAGAAAACTTCAACTCCAGGTCAGAAACAGAGATGCAGATGGTTTGTTTGTCGGCACATCGAATATGTGTGCCCCTGTGCGTGTCCATGTCCATGTCGTAAGGATGCTATGCAAAAGGACATGCGAAGAACTTGTGGTTATCCACTAATTTATGACATTTCAATTAAGGATGCAAACGGATGCAGCTCCTCCCTTACAGCATTGAAGAGCGACACTCGTACAAGCACGAGCATATGAAAAAATAGTTGAAGGCTGGACATTGTCAGAGCGCAAGGACACTGTTGGCAACGACAAACGACAAACGACACAGCAGCTGCAACACACAATCACACAAATGTGTATGTAAAAATGTCTAAAAATTAGATTTCCGTTTAAATTTTATTGAGCAATTGTGGGCTCAGCACAGTACTTCAAAGTTATACCATATTTTTTTAAAGCTTGTCAATTAATTCAGATAATTTAGAGGCACCAAGCATTACTAATGGACCCAAAATGGATATATATTTTATACAAAAAATGTTGAATGCTACTTTAAATTGTACAATTTCCATTTTGAGAACATCCTTTTCTAAAACAAAATTTAAAACTTTTCAGCTTTTGTTTTTGGTTTATTAAGCTAAATAAAAAATTGTGAAAAAATAAAGAAGGTTTTATAATGTTAAACAAGATCCAAATAGCAAATTGCTTAAGTTCAAGTGATCGATTATTTGAAATTTTTCTAATGCGTCAAAGTACTGTGCATTGTCTCGTTTTTCTGAGACGGAAACGTGCCGAGTGAAAGGCGGGAAATTACCACGATGTCCTGCTCAAGTCCTTTACCAAACTAACTGTCAGTGTTTGAGTATTTGATTGTATGCAATGTACATGTGCATCAGTGTGTGTGTGTTGAAGTTTTTATTGATTTGCATGCATTTTAATATGGTATAATGTCATATGAATAGGAAATGAGATGGGGTTGGGGGCTGGTGGTACCAAGGCGTGGCAAAAAGCACTTAAGTGTATAAGTGATTGAATACTTAAGTGGTTTTTTGTGATAGCAGGACGATGTTGAAGATGGCGATGGGTGTTGCCGGGAAATTTGTGTGTTAATTTTCAGCGAGCACATGTGCCTCAAAGACTTCTCCATGCACTTACACTAATTCACTTTGCATACATAGGTAGCTTCTATACATATACATACAAACATTTTATAGCACATAATTTCATTAAAATGTTCTTTTATGGTGACAAGAGTGATTTAAAAGTGTTGTAATTAAAGAGATAAGTTTTGTAGACCAGAATTGCCGGAAAATTCCACGTTCACGTTTAAATATAAAAATAAATCTATATGCTACAACATTATTACAAATATTTGAAAGTGCTTAATACGGAATCTACCGGCTGCCAGTAAAAAGTTAATTACACAATCCGGCCGGCAGTTGCATTTGCTAAATGACTACTTAAACGTCGGCTAACTACTTTCAATAAATCCTTTGTCTATTATTTGCCAATCAATAAGGAACATTTATGCTACGTTCCCCCAACGAGAGCAATCCGCAGAGATTTGCCAGCTTTGGCGCCCCAAAGTCGGCTCTATTATTTTTCAATCAGTTGTTTTTAGCCCAAGAGAAGCGGCAGATTCTCTTGCCGCTGCAGATGTTTCTTCTTTAATTGATGAGGCTCCTGAAATGAACATCACGTGTCGCTGACATTTCTTTTGTGCCTGCCTGCCCGATAAACAGCAACAACAATAACACCTAAACACTTAAATTGATTTCGATTCTTTTTCGGCGTGGGAGGCAAACTTGCCCCAAAGGATCAGTTTTTTTTTAATTTTTTGAAACATTATTGATTTCATTGTAAGTTTAATATAAAAATATTTTACACTGCAACTTTGATTAAATACAAAATGGTAAAATTCAAGGCGGGTCATAATAATGTCATTGAAATAAGGCAAAGCGCTGATATTTATTAGGACAGTTTTAATAGAACATATAAAACGTTTCTTATACGATAAAATTATCCATTCTTACTTCCGCTTAAATAATTGCTATAATACCTCACAAATTCACATACCTCCTAAATTGGATTATATAGTTATAATGTCTACCTTTTCTCCAACCAATTTTATATTTTTAAAATATTTAACCTTTTAAGTATATACTCGTAAATATATCGATTGATTACAAAAGAATATTCTGAAACTTCTGATCGGTCAAACCGAAATATTGTAATTTTTTCCCAATTATATCCAATTTAATATTATTAAACTGTGTTTAATTATGTGTAAAATTACTATCAATTTAATAACAATTCAAGTCAATTAATTCCTCTTTTAGTATTCAGCATTTTATATTAAATTATATCGCCGATGAGTTCCGGAAACATTTACGCTTGGCTTCAATAATTCCGTTAAAAATTTTTAATATAAAAATCCGAATTCCATATCAATGAAAACAATTCAATAAATTGGACAATATTAATTACAAATGTTGCTAATTAATTTTAAATTAACTTTCAAGTGTAAAATAAATTAAATTGATATTAAATTTATGAAAATTGCTTTTAATTGGAAGTTAGAAAAATAAAAAGGTAAAGGGATGATGTTCTGCTTCAACCCCAAAATTTTGGAAGTTGCTTATGCTCAATTCTGGAGGTGAATACTTATAACTAAAGTTTGCACCTATTTAAAAATTTGCCATCAGAATCGCGTCCGGCATTTTTATTGCTTAAAATCTGTCTCTACTGCTTAAGCTCTCTACGTAAAGACGTCTTACCAGTCGCTCAGAAGATAAATAATAAGATTAATAATACGATGATTTCGAATCCGTTGAATACTTTTTATCAATGTGTTTATTATTTAATCAATATTTTGTGACTATTAAATGATTTGTTATGTTAGTGAGGGGTGCCAATAAACGAGTTCCTAAAAAGTACAGCATGAAAAAATATCAAAAGCGATTCATTGTTTTTTTTTAAATATGTATAAAGGTTACTTCCCACGAATTCGAAATATATTAAATTGGTCAATTTTTTTGTCGTTGTTCATAAAATATAAGACATATTCAGCCCATTAAAAATCTTATCAAAAAATCTATTCATTATTAAAAAATTTAAGACATTAGCATTATGACATATAATCACAATAATCGAAAAAGGTTACAAAAATACTCAAAATAAACAAATAAAGTACACCAAAAAAATAAAATTTCATGTTTTCTTTCTTACTGAATTTGACTTTAATGCCAGAACCCGTTGTAAGTAAGTGGTAAGTTGCAATGTTTAGCATCAGGCATAATTTCAGCATTTGTAATATGACATATTAAGATAATCACATCAAAATGTCGACATTTAAGTGAACTTATGACATAACCAACAGCAGCACAAATAAGCAAACACACTCACACTAACACAGCTACACACACACACACAGACGAACACATGAATCAGCTGAATAAGAACACAAAAGAAGAAATATCAAAAAAGAAAATCTGGCAAAAATGTTTACGCAAGAAATGCGAAACAAAAAAAAAACAAACAAAAAAAAATGAAATGAATTCACACAAAAAGGATTTGAGAATAAGCGCCAGGATACAAGGCAATAGCAGCAAAAATGCTGATAACAAAAACGCCAGCAAAAGAGATTTACTGCAAAAATATTGTAATGTAAACAAGATTCAAAATGTTTACGAAAATCATCATAAAAATGAATTTAAAAAAATATATCGAGCATACGAGAACAGCGAACAGAATACGAGCACAACAGTGCTGGAAAGTATCTGTGTCAAATATTTGCCAACTGAAGCGTATTTCTTGTAAATAGGTCTTTGACGAGGAAAGCTTAAAGCGATCAGCAAAATAAAGAGTGAAGACGTCTGAGAGAAGTTTTTATTTTTGGATGCAATGATCGCTCCTTTTTATTAGTGTATGACATGACCCAATATGAAGAATGATGAGCAATTTTTTGAAAATCTTATCTGGTTCATAATTCCTTCCCTATTCCCACTTGGTAACAAATTCCCAAGTTATAAGTGAAGAACCATCGATTTTAGTTCCTTATTAACAACTTTTGGGGATAATCATTTGGACGAGCTACAAGAAGAGAATTTCTTGAGGAAAGTCTGTCAGAAAAGAATTTTTAAAGATTTTATTTTTAATTATGTAAAAAAGTCACCATTTCTACTTTGATAAAAGTTGTTAGGATAAAACCATTTGAAAATGAATTTTCGTTTAAATAAATTTTTCTAAAACTTCAACTCTGACGTAGTTATATAACGATGAGCTTCAAAATCAATTTGGAAACAAATTTCAATATAAAACTTTGTCTGAATTCTTAAAGTAGTAATTAACAAATGTCGAAAAAGGATGCAATCTTTGAACCAGTGTTGTTTCATTATATTGGCCGGAAGCCACCCTCAAACTTCACAAAGATTTTATAAAAAAAATTAAACGCGATTTTTAGTTACACATTTTAATTTTTTTTTTTGGAAAAGTGCTTCAGAATTCGTAGATTTTAATACTGCCAAATTGAAATGTCAAAGGATGAGGATAATCGACACAACACTGACGAGAATAAATTGTTGTGTGAATTCAAGCATAAAACAAAAGGCAGAACAACAAAAGCAAGTAAAGGACACAATGCTAAAAGAAAAAGAGAAAGAGTAGGCGTACACACACACTCGTACAAACAAACGCACACATGAGAACTTACAGCAATCCGATGACGATGTATCTGCGGAATTGTTTTTGTTTTTAGGAATGACGAGGAACGCCACTGAATATGATTCCAAAATGACGACAACGACTTTGAATTTGACGAGGAGCAAGGGCTCACTTAGCGTAGCGTGGCGTGGAGTGCCGCAGCGTGGCAGGAGTACTGCAGATATTGATGATTGCACTATTATATACAAAAACCGCTTAATATGCGGCCAGAGTAGCTATCGCTCATCGATCGGAGCTTGAAACGAACGAAGCTTATTTTCAGCGAATTTTCAGTGTTTTAGAGATTATTTTCGAAAATTTTGTGATATGTATCTGCGGTTGTTTGTTGTTTTCCCTCGAACACAATAAATTGCTGAGATGTTGTTTTCGAATTTTCACTTGTTTTTCCGCACTTCACTTTGATTTTTCACTAGCGAAAACGAAAAGTCACTCCCAAATTGAGTTTTATTCGACTTTCTTTCTTTTGCTTTATGCAAGCAATTTGCTGCTTCGCATGAAGTCGGCTTTTTTGTAAACACTTTTCCTGTTTTTTTTATGCCTTTTTCAATTCGCTATTCGCGTGTGTGTGATATATTATTTGTTATACATATGCAGAAGCATACACACTCACACAGAAGTTGTGGCCGTTTGGTGTCTGTCAATAACCTCTGCAAAGCGAAGCTGTAAATAGCAAAATACGAGTAGCAAAGCGGCGGCAATTATAGAGCGTGGCGGTACTTTGTCTCTTTTCGGCGCTTGTCGCGTTTCGTTTTGGCGATTTTTACGCAATTGTCAAATTGCACTATGTGACAGTTAAAGGACTTGCGTTGAGATGAGAAAAGACGAGCTTTTGCAGTAGTTGGCCAGAGAAAAGCTGTTGTTCTCAGCGAGCTTTCAAACAGTTTCTTTTTATTGTAAATTTGTTTTTTTTATTATTTGTTTTTTTTTTTTTGCTACTTTTGAGGTTAGGTTTGCTGACCGTTTCTCTCTCTGTTTCTCTTACTCTTTGCCGTTCGGCGCTTTAATGCTGAACTCACTTTTTGACGTATATGTTTAGGCGTATGACATTTATGTGACTTTGTCGTTTTAATAATTCATAAGACTCTGCGCTAATTTAAGAACTTTTGCGCTTTAAAATACGTTTTTAAATTATTACTAAACAATGAAGATTTATTTGGAAAATGGAAAGAACACGCACAGATTTGATTGGATTGACTATTTGCTTAACGGTATATAATTTTACAACAATTAAAAATGAACGAACAGCGAAATACGAGAAGACACTTGAAATCGTTGTTCTGTACTATCTAAGAGAAAGTCCAACTGCTTAGAATCCTTTTTGCTTGTTTCTTTTTTTTTTTGTTTGCTTGTTTTTTTTTTGTAACTTTTACTACGACATGAGTTAACGATGCTAACGCCGGTGAAATGATTTCTTAAATGTTCCTGTTCCGTTCCTCGGATTTTATTTGACTACATAAATACTTCGAAAATTATGTTTTTACACAACCCGGATGCGCACAAACACTCTCACATCGATTAGTTATTCTTTTTCTTCTTCTTCTTCTTCTTCTTCTTCTTTTTCGCCGTTTTTGGTGGCTTGTGTCGTTTTGCGTTTCTGCACAGTTCTACACACACACACACTAACAAACGCGCACGCCACACACAACCGTTATTTTTTACAACTTGTATTTGTATTCGTTGTGTTTATTTTTTTTTCACTTTTTTTCGGTGCTTAATAAATTATTTATTTTATATTTTCATTCGCGAGCGAGCAAAAAATTAAGAAATTTCCCTCAATTTACGCTTCTGCAGCAATTTAGATTTAAATCGCGTCGGAATTTCCTCTCGTTTTGCGTTATTCCGTTTCACACTGTTCTTTCTTTCCTTTTTGCCTCCTCTTCTGACTTTGTTTTACTTCTGTTTCGCCTGTGCTTATTTGGTGTTCTCTTCAGAGTTTCGTTGTCTGCTTTTGAGGGCTGTTTCCATGTTGTTTTGTATTCCTTTACTTCTTCTTCTTCTTCTTCTTTTTGGCTGTTCTCCTGCATATTTTACCAGCTGTGCGCTTTATTCAGAGCAACACATACGCACACACATACCATTATATTTAAGCATGTCTTACCATGCCAACCAACCTCCCACTCTTGTTTCCCTTTCGTCCTTTGCTGTTATGCATTTGGCGCCGTAGTCTTCGTCTCTTTGTTATTTCTCTCAACGCTTGCTTTCAGTTTTGATCCTTCACACATTGCTTCTCGACATTCATTGTATATATTGCTGTCATACTGGGGACTTTTTGACTAGTTTATATAAAACTAAGAATTAATTCTTGTATTAAATTTTAATTTTCAATCGGTCGATATTCCTCTACAAAATAAATTCAGAAATTTTGTATTTGAATAAATCAAAATCAATAAATTTATTCAAAGTGAAATTAATCGAATAGTAAACTGTAGCTAAATAATTTAAACATTTTGTTATCTTTTTAAAATCTTAGCCAAATTATTAACGAGCATAATTAAGAATCTATTCAATCTATTCCATATATATATATATTTATTTTAAAGTAAAATCTATCGATTTGGTCCCCAGTATGTTTGTTGCTTTGCGTTGTATGATGACGTGTGTTATTGAGTTTGTGTGTGTGCTTGTGTTTGCAAATTAGCGCATTTTAGGCTCAGATGGCTTACGCTGCTGGTAATGATTTTCAGGAAGAGGAAAATTCCAGCTCACCGTTTCATATTTGATTTTCTACTTTGTTGTTTGTTGTTAAGCGTACAGGGACGGTATTAAAAAAATTAAACAAAGTTTAAGAAAAAAATTATTGGTGTAAACTTTTTCAATATAAACAACAAATAAGTTCCTTTATTTTACAATAATTTTGTTGGATTTTATTTAATTGAAAACTAAACAAACAAAAAATCGTTAGTCGCTGATGATGCAAGGGTGGCGCCTTGCGAAACAGTCGAAATGATGCCGCCACTGAACTTTTAAAGAAGTCAACGAAATTAACTTCACACTGGGGCAATGTTGGCGCCTTCGCCATTTTCGTGGATGACATAGCAGTCAGTCGCTTTTAAATGAAATTCCTTGCCCTAAAATCTTACAAAACTTCTTCCCGCTGCAACATTCGTGAAATTCTCAAGTGGGCGCTAACGAAAAAACAACAATAACAACAAATACAAAACTCAAGCGAAACGAAATCTTTTCGTAAGATTTCCGCGCTTCGCATTTGTTTAACACGCTTAAATGCCAAGCCGTCATCCAAACATGTAGACCAGGTCGCTTACGCTCCCAGCTTTTCCTGTTTGTATTCGTTTTGATGGGCATGCAAAATCAAAAACAAATGAGAAAAGCGCACGAAGCTTTCCGTATAAGCTTTCAAATTTAAGTGAAATAAAAGTAAACAACTTCGAATAATTTTCGAATTTCTAGTTTCGAAAATATTTTTCTGCCGCGAAAACTTTGAAAGACAAGTGGACGGACAAACAGATGAGCATAAAGCCAGACAGGCAGACAGACAGACAAACAGAAGCAAGTTTGGCGACACGTCAAGTAATTTCGGGCTTATGAGGCCAATGGGAAATGACCTCAAAAATATAAGACGCTTACGTCGAACGCTATAACAGAGCAGAGAATGTCGAAATGGCTTAGAATTTAATATTACATGCGAAGCGATGCTCCGATGCTGCGTCCACTTTTATGGGTATGTCCTCTGTGAGATTGGCCTAATTCAATTGAATTTGCATAAAAAATCATTTTATGCTAAATTATATGCGATTATATGTGAGCGGGCAGTGAGGCATTTTATGCCCCAAAAGACGTCGCAGCAGCGTTGAATTGCTTTAAGGATGCTCTGCAATTTTGCTGGTATTACACAAGTCTACATACATTTTAGGAACTTTCTCCGTACAGGCAATTTTATATTTTCCGTTTGCTTTGCCTTTTAAGAAATTGTTTAAGATTTATTTAATATTAAAATTATATACGTATACAAGACGATATGCTAAAGTAATCAAGTATAAGTACATACATATATTGGGAGATAAGTACATATGTTGTCATGTTAATTTCAACCATTTATTAAATTCTATATTGAGAAAGTCTTAATTTAATATGACACAGTGTCAAATTGACAAATTTTTAAAGTGACTTGTCTAAGATTCTACAAAAATCAACACGATAAATAGTGTACAATTAACATTGGGTAATATTGTTCCAACAGTTTTTATATTATTATTTTAATAATTTTAAATATATTGTATTAACATGAAAAAGTGTAAATTTTACATGTTTTTTCCTGTGGTGTTGTTTAAATCGTCCATTTAGGATTTATAAGTTTGAAAGTTTTGAGATGAATTTTGTTGAATATATTTTCAGTTTTCTAAAATATATTAAAAAGTTACCGTTGTTGTCTAACATCGCCGTCATTCCTGTGAGGGAAAATTCCAAATTAAATCTTATGGTTAAAACGTTTTTCCTCAAATCACCCCACCCCATCCCACCCCACTCTCTCTCGCAATGAACAAATGTCTTTTAATTTAAGTGCAAAGTTTCTGCAAAAGTCATAAAAAATTTTTAGATGGACTCGCGCTCGCATTAAAGTCGCTCACAAACGATTTGCAAGCGCGCAAAGATTTTGCAAACTGAAAAATCGTTCTGCAAAGTCCTGCCTAAGCGTTTAATTCAATTTGCTTGTAAGCTTTAAATGATTTTAAGCAGCAGGAGCAGCAGCAAACTTATTGATAAAGCGTTAAACTAATAAAATTCTTGATAAACTTTCGACTACGTCCGACAGAGCGAACAATATCCCTTTTATTAGGTTTTTCTTTACAATAAGAAGAATTTCGTTTTGAGCTAAATAGGAAAAACAAACAAAAAAAAGAAAATAAATTTATATATCGAAACAATATTTTCACGCTAAATTGCATTTTCTTGTAAAACTAACATTGAGTTCAGCGCAAACACACACTCGCACACACACACATGTAGATGCAGATGCTCACCAGGACACCCAGATGTACACAGCCGGGCACACTGACAACATCCTTCCTTGGCATTTGACTTTGGCAAGCGTATTGGCGTAAGCGAATTACCGTAGTCCATTATGCGAGCCAGTAAATTGCTTTGTAATCGTTTTACAAAACACCCGAGACCATTGTCCTGCCAACGAGCGCCTGTCCCAGCTCCTGTCGAGCTGCTCCTTCGTACAGAAGAGTTCAGCTGCAAGCGCAGCAAACTGTAAAATAGAAAAAAAACAGAGGAAAGCAGAAAAAAACAACAAGAAGAAGACAGACAGACAATTTGTGTGAGCATGTTTCGAATTGGGCAGCAGTCGCAGTTTTCTTGTTTAGCTAAAGGATTAAATGGATACGCCAGCCGGCTACATTTTACACATCAATTTTAATAACATTTCTGTTTTCCTTTTTTCTTGTTGTTTTTTGTTAGTTAACTTACGCCAAACTCCGGCATAAATTCATTCTTAATTTAGTTATTTTCATATTCCTGCCCCGCCCTGCCCTACCAGCTATCCTTCAACCTTTTTTCGTGTCTATAATCGGGATTATATAATTATCCTGCAGCCGGACAAAGTTTTCAACTAAACCTCAAATTTGTTTATTTTTTTACGAGTATTCATCATGTTCAGAAAAGTTTTTCTTCTCCAGTTAGTTTAGGTTCAACTGGATTTGGTTTGTTTCGTACCCAATGCGCTAGTTTTGTTTTGCTTTATTTTACTTTATTTTTTTCTACTGTAGTACTTGTACTTAATAGCATTATAAACTTGTTTGTGTATTTTAATGGCCTTGATACTAAAAAAGTTTCAGCAAAGTTGGTTTTTATTTTCCAAACGCAGCACAGAAAATCAAAAAACCTGATTAAGTACTTTAATTAAAATAACAACTTTTGACTATAGGAAACTGCGACTCACACAACGATTATAATTTAAATATTTAACGTTTTAGAGGAACTACACAATTTTATGTTAATATTTTTTAAATTTCCTATTTAATGTCTTCTTATAAATGTAAAGGACTTATGAACTTTAGTATTAAAATTAAAATTAAATATAAATATTACTTATATGTAAATGATGATTGAAAATGTCTTCTAAGTCCGAATTCAATTATTTATTATCACACAATTAAAAACTAGTTTCGGTTTCACTTGTAGCAAGTTTAAGTACCAAACTGATACTGATTACCCATCAAAATTGAATTGAAATTTTAGGGTATATCTCAGATCTTTAAAAAAAATAGGAAAAAGTCGCTCATTTACGACATATCTTAAAGTTTCCTATACAATAACAAACAAGATTGAAAATGTATTCCTAAGAATAAAATTTAAATCTAAATTTAAGAATGACCGGGCTTTAATTAAGATTGTATTAATCTGACAAAATTTATAATTCCGCGGTTTCGCTTTAAAATTGAAAGATCTTAAATTTTGCTTAAAATAGAAATGTTCTAAATAAAAAAATATATCGCAAAACTGATTGGGATTTAATATCGAAATAGCTCCACTGCTAACCTAATTAATCACATTGAATAAATTGGATTGAAGTTGTTTATAGAAAATGTCACATTCCTGGAAAAACCATTCTAATGAAAGTTTTAAAGTAAAGCTTCTTTCTTAAAATAAGTTTGTGCCTGCAACTCGTTAAGAAGCTCAAGTCGACTTTATAAACTACTTTAACCGTTATCAAATGTCGACTAATTTCAAATTCAGGAAGCATTTCACGGATACAACTCGTTAATTTACAAACACTTCAAAAACCAAAATACAAACACATACAAACAGATTTGCACTCACAGCGAAAATTGCTAATATTTGGTAACAGTGCCCGTACGTTTGTACGTGCAAGGGCAACTGCGACCGCCTGCGAGCAATATTTAACACCCACCCACCCACAACAGCGAAAGGTAACAAAAGTGTAAACCCAAATTACTAAGCTAAAGAAGAAGACAAAAAAAAATTACGAAATAATAACCGTGAGGAGATGCAAAGCGTCTGTATCGATTTTAGTTTATTAAAATTTGGAATGGAGGTTTACGTTGCATTTAAATGAGATAACCTCCGATTTAAATTCACTCGACTGTGTTAAACGTTTATGTAACTGTTTGTGTGTGTGTGTTTGCGTTTATGTTTGTTGGACTGGTGATACCCAGACAGTACCCAGAAGAAAAAACGTTATGAATTAAATTCTGAATTTTTGCAATTAAACTTTGAAAACGTAAGAGAAAATTTAGGCACCAAATAAATAAAGAATTCATAACTCAAATAATAAACTTAACATTTTGAAACCCAATTTTAAAGCAGAAATTTTACTCTAAACTTAGTGAAGTACATATCAATCTACATTTGTCATAATCGAATTTATAGCTTATCAAAATGTTCGCTGGGTTGACATTGATACATAATATACATTTCCAAATATTGGATTTTAATAGAACGAAGACTTTAAATAAACATTCTCTTTTCTATTTAAGAGACTTTAATGAGATCACGTTGAAGTGGCTCGTTTGATTTTGTACTTAACGTAAATTGTATAACACTATCTTGCAATGGCAACCCTCTTCAGTGGTTTCATTTCGAATTTAGATTATTAAGGTTTAAGTGGTTTATGCTTAAGCGAAGAACGCTAAAGGGAACACACACACAAAAAAACAGTTACCAACTTCAAAAAAAGAAAAAAATAGTTTCTGAATAAAAATACCATAAAACTATTAAATTTATAAAGGGACGCCGGTCGTTAAAAGGAATCCAATAATCAGCCATGAGTTCTTTAATCATTTACCTTTCAAATAACCCAAAAACAAAGACTTTCTACCTTAAACGCTTTAAGAAAGGCTTTAAGATGGACTTCAAGAGCAGATCTCTTAGAGGAAAGTCTGCCAGAAGAACACTCACAACCGCTTATTTTCTAAACTGTAGTTTCAACTCCAGTTTAAGTGCATTTTTACTAACCGACGCAAAAATGTCAAAACTTTTGCAATTTCCGCCACAGAACAACATTAACAACAACAACAAAATTCAAGAAAAAAACGGAAAAACGAAACTTGCCTGCAATCAGCTACAAGCACCTTCATTCGAATTTTCAAAATATTTTCGTACTAAATAAAAGCATTTGAAAGTTACTTGCAAAATCAACCCTGATTTCGTGCACATTTTCTCGCGACGGCTGTGTCAAGTTGTTGCGCTGCGTTTCATTCGCAGCAGCAGCGGCAGAGGCAGCAGCTCAAAAACTTTAAAAGTGCGCAAAACTTTCGCCAGATCTCAACGTCAATTGGGAGGAAATTCCCAGCTAAACTGTTTTGATGCGAAGGTATTATTTTCAAGATTGGCTTTAAATATTTGCGCAATTCTTGATGTTTGTTTTCACTTCATTTTCTGTTTCTTCGTTCTCTTTTTTTTTAGATTTTTTTTTGTTTTTGCTTCAATCTTAATCTTTCAAACTGACTGGAATGAATGCAAAAATTCTGCTAGTTGCTACATTTGCAACTTTTCACTTGTGTTCCGAGTGAAAAGTGCTTTTGTAAGATTTTATTTTTTACTAGAGCCCGAACAAGTTCAAAGTAACCCATTTTAATTGCATTGTTCGGCATGTTGCAGCACACAGCATTCTCAAGTTTGTAAATTGCGCCTGAAAGTATGCACAGCAAAGAAAATTTTGTATGTTAAGAGACAAGTTTTGTGTAAAGATTTCTACACTTTGTTACATTTAGCAAACACACACACACATACACAAACTAACATACACAAATTTGTTCGGAATATTTTCGCTTGAACTTAGTTTTCGCCATTTATCTTGATTTGTTTTGGCACGTACACGCTTCGGTCTCAAGATTTGAATCACAACCCATGTATCCACTTTTTAATTCCACGGGGCGCAATAATTTCATAAGTTGCACTGTTACCTTTAATGTTTTATCTATGGCAACTTAAGTGGAATTTACTGCTGCTTACCTTTGATATCAGGAATTTTTGAGCATATTCGAGTAGTTGGCCAAATTAATGTATTCTTGGGGGAATGCAAAAACTCATAAGAGGAAGCTTTAAGCATTTTCTCTGTTTTTTTCTAATTATTAATTTTTATAAAAATTAAAAATTGCGTAGTTTTTAATATTAAAGCACACAAAATGAATTAAAATGGTGTCAATAAAAATTAAGTTTATATTCTTTTTCTTTCGAAGATTTTTTTCTAACACGATAAGAGTTTCTTTTTTTTTCTACTAAGTATAAGGTCAGTTTGAAACTATCGCTAACTTAACTGCTACATAAAAAATCAATTGTGCAGACAATCAGTTTTTGATTCAAACGCCTTCAATATGACATTTCTTTCAAAGTTTACTCAAAGTTAATTCAAATGATTTTTGAATTTGACGACAATGAATTATTCTCAATTTGTTTCATAACCCTTTGGATAAGTCTATTTGATATCAAACTTGAAGAAGCATTATTGAAAACTTAACAAGGACAACCGTTCAGCAATTGTTATTTACATTTTAATATTTAAAGCGTTCCTTTGTCATGTTGGAGATTACATCTGCGTCGACATGCTTGCTCCTCGCATCCTTTCGCATTAAAAAGTCATTATCATTTGTCAATATTCATTTCGCGCACACATCTTGAGAGCACCCTCCGCCCCCCTCGAAGGTACTCACGCATTTGTATCTTCTGCCTTACGCAATTTTATAGGATTTGAATTTTTTTCGTTTTCGTTTTTGAGAGATAAACTAAATATGTGGCAGTACGTCAAAGGATGTGTGTGCTTGTGCGTATGTCGGAGCGGAGCGGATACATACATGTGCACGCATGATAAATAACTGTGATTTTTGCTTTGTTATGAACAAAATAAGGTATCAATCAAGGCAACGAAGCAGACTCGGCTTGAGGAGAAGCTTTTGTGCTGTGCTGTGCGACGCTTTAAGCAAACAGGTGCCGTAATCTCGACACACTTAAGTTATAATAAAAGGGAAACATCCTTGATGATGCAAATGTGCTTACACACACATTAACACACACACTCAGACTCATACTTGGATCACAATTTTTAACAATAGGTGCTGTGTGTGTGGGTTTGTAGCAAGGACGTAGCCAAACCTTAATAATATTTACTTCGATGACTTCATTAATATTTTAGCTAAAATATTTATATATAATCTCTACATATATAATAGTTTTTATATAGCAGTACAAATATTATTCAAAAAAATAAATGATAAAACATACATTTTGTAGACTTCGAAAGAGGTTGAGACTCTGTTCAATTCACTCCCCTATGATACGTCACGGTTTTGTGAATGATTATCACAATGCGATCTCCTAAATGACAGGATACACTTGTGCGTCAATGTATTTGTGTGACATTGTGTGGGTGTGTTCGTATTTTCATTGTTCCACTGCGTTAATGTAATAATGTGGTAAAATTTAAAGCATTTCTTTTATTATTTGAGAAGTTTTAACGCTTCGTTGAGGCAGCAGCGCTGCTTCATTTTGCCTTCGAAATGGCCACATTTATTTTGGCCATTATGCTTTCGCCGAATTGTGATAATTTTCCACATTTTTCACATCAGCTTTTTTTTGTGTGTGCTTAGCACTTTACCACATTTTAATTGCATTCCTTCCGTGGTGTCGCTGTCTGTCTGTTTGTTCATTTGTCCATTCATTCATTCAGTCATTCATTCAGTTAGTCATAATTCCCTCGAGGATTTCATCGCTTTATCCTTTCAAATCTTGCGTCCGTGTTCGTTGACGCCCGCAGCTTTGCATTGCAGCCGTCGCCAACGCCATCGCCTTCGCCTCCGTTGCCGCCATCTTTACCGCGTTGCGTTTGTGCTACGTTCGCAGTTTTGTGCGCGCCATTTTGCGGCCGGCAACACATTCAAATCTCCCGCGGGATGTATTTAATCTGGCTAAAATGGATTTTGGCACCAAAGCTGGCAAAAGTGTTGCCTGCGAATTGTGCGAAATATTAACGCCGCGATTTTAAAGTGGACTTTAAAACTTTTTCAGTTTTTTCATCTGCCTTTTCTTTTTTTTGGTTTTGCTGCTTTTATATTAGACAATTCATTTTTATTGCGACGATTTAAAGTGTGAATAGTTCTGCATTAGAAATTTAATTCCATGGAATATTAAAAAAAAGAATCCCGAACGCATAAAAAGGTTCATCCTCTTCGATTAGCCGCACTGTAATATGCTTTTTTAAATCGGCGATAAATTGCTTGGAAATAGAAGAAAACGTTCCGCTCGCTTTTATTGCAATTTCAAAAATCTTGTAGAAAAATGTATAAACAATTTTATGTTTTTACTGCACCCCGCGCAGTGCCTTTGGGCACCGAATAAATCTTGTCGGCCATCATTTATCAATGTTCGTCGATATTCCATAGCGTTGGCGATGGCGTTGGCGCTCCTCTGCCCACTTCCTTTGGCTTCTGCGTTTTGTGCGGGTCGTGCTCTTTGGCTATATCGTTTCGGTTGTGGCTCTGGCTTGGCAGATATTTTCGCTTCATTAACTGTAAATTAAAAAGTTGTCAGCAAAAAACGCAAAAGCAGCAAAATAAAACGGAAATGACACGCGTGCCATAAGCGTCGCGTTGCGGTTGCGTTGGCAATCATTTGTGTCAACTCGGATATCCTTTCAGCCGCAATTGACTATAATCCTTGCGAAGATTATGTGTGATTTTAGTTTAATGTCAAAATCATAAATCTTTGCCGATTATGTGCGGTTTCGAGCTGGCAGTAATTTGTGGCAATTGAGTTCATTTTAGCGAAAAATTTAATTGAAAATAATTTTGAAATTAGGAAGATCCACGCGATGCTTCAAGATAAATCGCTGGTTTAATTAATGGATCTTCTCTGGTAAGTGTGTAAGTGTGTTTTTTTTACACGCGGGTATGTATCTAAAACCTGTCGGATTATAATAAATTGTATTGCTTTGAAAGCAAATTAGTTGTTAGGAATATGTATTTTAAGTTATAGCAAACGATTCTAATCTTTGTAACCATTCGTAGTCTCACTTGCCAAATATAAAAGTTGATATAAATATTTATCTATTTGTATCTTTGATCAAATTTGTATCCTAGTCTATGCCTACCTTAACTGAAGTTATCAGCAGTGGCCATATTAACATATATAATTGTCTATTAGTCTCTTGCATAGTATAAGTAAAACTAAGCGTTAAAGATTGGTGACGTTGATTTCCTAAAGCCTAGAGACTACTTAAAATCAAACTTTATATAGAATTTAAGCTTAAAGTAAAACGATTTAGCAGGTAATGTGATTAAAAAGATGAAAAACAAAACATTTCCTCTCAAAATATAAATAACAATTGACTCTTGATTTTTAAAAATCTTTAAAATTACCTCATCATGAACTTAGCTTAATTTTAAAAAATACTTAAATTTTTTAAGGAAAATTTACAAGAATCTACTTTGGCGAACAAAAAGAAGAAACTCAAAATGATTCTCGAAAAGCTGAAATTATGCTGAATAAAATTTAAACAAGGCGGCGCCCACTCAACATAAATTACATACCAAATCGCATCGAGCTCACAATTTTCGAAGAAACTCAACCAAATTTCATATTTTATATATACATACATAACTTTTAGTATGAGAGTATAAAATGCACTCAGCCAGAAAAAAAAACTTAAGGAGTGAGTCAGTGCGGCAGTGCGGTAGTGCGGCAGTAACTGGGTTTTTTGGGCCACTTTATTGCAGACGGCTGCCACTAGTGCAGGCACGAGTGGTAGACTCTGATTACCAAGAGTAAGAAAAAATAAACAAAACGGCGCTTTAGCTTACCAAGCCATATCCTTTGGATGCAGTTTGCTTTGTGTATTCGCTCGCTCATATTAAAAAGGAAAACACAACAGCCGAATAAAAGTAAGAAAACAAACAACAACAAAAAAACAACAACATCAAGAAATAGCACAAAAACTCCACACGAAAAATGCAAAAAACTAGAATAGAAAACAAACAAACAAACGAAACGAAAGAAAAAAAAACAACAACAGCAGCAGCGAACGCCATAAAGTATGCAAGAGTAAAGTGGACCTAAAGGAAATATTTTCGCTTTAGCTGCATACACACTTGCCGTGTGGTAAATACGCTTTGCAAATTATTTTTTTGTTTCTATTTTATTTGTATTCTTCTGTTCTTTTTTTGAATTTTTTTCTTTCGTATATTTTGTGTGGAACTTGGAAGGAATGTTGCATAATTTTTGTGCTTGGCACTGGCACGAAATGTCGACGCGAATGTGTGCTCAGCACGCCAGAATCCAGCAATAAGCATCTACTTTGCATTAAAAATTTACAAAATTAAATTTTAAATTCAATTTTTGGAGGCGCATTCTTCCTCTTCTTATCTCAAAGCAAAATGGTTGATTTGCGTTCCTAATGTAATTTGTCCAAAGTCGGTGCGGTTGAATATATTCGCTTCTAATTTGTTGTCTTCGCAAGATAGAAGATAGTTAGATCTGCTCTAGCACTCTAACAAAGTATTAATCTTTTTTAAACTTATATATTAAATTTAAATCATTTGGTTTGATGAGAACTAAAATATTGCCTAAAACGTTTTTCTTATCCGATTGTTGTTAGTGCAATTGATCTTCAAAAATGTCAAGTTTAAAAAATTGTTGGTTAACGAAAATATTTTGAACGGACAAATCAAATTCCTTTTCTGTATTCTCACCAAAAAAACTTTCAACATTTTTTCATTTCCTTTCGCTTTTGCAATTTAAGCCAACAACATATTTACATAGGAAAATATTTTCATTTGAAAAACAAGCGTTTCCAATTTTTCCATCAGTATTTTGTGAGAACCCGAAGCAATGAAATGCCTTTTGCTGAAATTTCATAACGAACACGCATGAAGCTGACAAAAAAGAACCAAGTTGAAAATTGCATCTGGACTTGGAGCATTCATTATTATTTATTTTTGTTTCTTTTTGGCAAGCTGTCCCGGTTAGCTTATTCATTTCGTTGGAAGTACATAGCCATGCAAAAACACGCTCAAAAATAACAGCAAATCGAAACTGCAGTTGGGAATGTATACGAGTACGATAAGCTCCAGAGTGAAATTAAGCAATTAAGACATGCTGCGCATATTTCAGTTCCGTTCCAGCACGCAGTGTTGAGAATTTCGAAGTACGCACACAAGCATACGCCGAAACTATACGCTTGCAAAAAAAAATCGTTAAAGAAAACCGGCTTCCACGTACAAGAACAAAATGTTCATGTTTTAAACTGGCTTCCACTTTGCCAAGTTATGCAGCAATTTTCTGGACTCAGCTTCCGACTAACGTCACTTGCAAATGAATATCTAGAAGGAAATGTCAAAAGTCAACGACACACTCATTCATATGCTGACATTTCTGTGTAATACATCCGCCCCCACTCGCACATAACCAAATTGAAGTTCCTCAACATTTGTTTTTTCTGCAAAAATTGTTCGATCTTCAAACCAAAAAAATATTTAACAGGTAACATCTAAGAATCAAATACTTTCATCATGTGTGTAACTGTATGTGTTTAGTTCTATTGGCTTTTGCAGTGTTTGTAAATGATTTCTAGCACTTAAGCTGTACATCAAGTTAAACAAACCTTTAAAGAAAATTATCAAATTGCAAATGAAATTTAGTATTTAAAAAAAACCAAATTTAAAAGTACTGAAATAAATATCTTTAACCACATTTGCATTACATACACAAATGTTCGGTATTTCCCCGTGATGTACCTTCAAATCTGTAATATTTATTTTTTTCCAATTTATGAGCAACCGCTTAAGTACACTACCAAAAATGCCGAAACCATTATATATGTAAGTGCAAGTTGCCTTAGCAAAATATTCGATGGAAAATGTTTTAACTGTGGCATCAATTAGCGCAGAGTCAATATTTGCCAAAATGCCAGCTAACAAAATTTCAACACGTTCCTGTACCAAACTAACAGCAACATGCATCAGTTGCACCAAACGACAGCAACAACAACTGACGGCAAAAACTACGAGTACTTGCCTAACATAACATACTTCCAATTGAGAAGCCCATAAAATCTGTCACTAAAATATCGCTGCGGCATTTGCGACGAGTTGCGTCACTTAAATTACGCCAGCGGCCTAAAACTGAACAAAAATAGACGACGCAACACATACGACACAAAAAAAAATGTTCGATTACGCAAATCCAACTCGAAAGTTCGTTTTCTGAAGAACAACGAAATTTGTTTTTACTTTTAGTTATTTCTTTTAACTTGTTAAAAGAATCAAAACAAATTTAACTCATTCGAAGAACTTCGAGTCATTCAAAAATAAGTCCATTTTCGACAAATTAAAATAAGTTTTTACAAGTATAAAATTAGGGAAATCTCATGTATAGTAGTATTCTCTATTATTAACTGTCTGATTAGTTTTTCTAGCTTTTGTGGTCCTTAGTCCGAGACACAAAAATCTCTGAAATATAATATTTACATATGATATGTCTATTTTATTGCTGAGTTAGTTCATTTGAATATTGCCTGATATAAGATTGTTAGAGATCGGCTATGGCCCAGTTTTAGTGAAAATCGCATGAGCAAAGTATAAACTATAACCGATTCTAATATTAAGCACACTCAACTTTAATATTATATTTAAAAAAAAAAAAAGATAAAACTTTAAATGAGTTCATCATTTACAAATGGATTTGTTGGATTTTGGTTAAAGCTTCGCTTTAAAAAAAATAGAAAAAAACGCGGCCACACATATAGTTATGTATGAGTGCGGCGCGTATTATCGCGCTATCACCAACAACTGCTATCGCCGCAGAGCAGGCGCTTATCGCCCTACAGACTGAATCGTTCGGACAGCATCAGTTGTTCTGTGGCTTGTTGACAGAACGAAGCGACGAACGCATCGCATAGCATCGCACAGCATCGTTCCGAAAGTGTGATTAAGTGCGACTTTTATTTGAGTTTTGCCGGCGTCGACGAACGTCCGCCCGTTCGCCTGCACGCCACTCTGGAACGCGACACATCGCTTGCACACAAAAAGTGTGAATCAAAGTCAAATTTACCCACGTCCTGCAGTGGTAGTGGGAGTGTGGTCCATTTTTCCACTTCCGCCCCTTTCCTCCAATTTGAACGGCGACAATGTTTACCGAACTTTTGTGCATTTGTCATCATCATCGTTGCTGGCGCCCGGCGGCGTCGGTGCTTTGGCTTCTAAAAGTTTTCGCATTTGTCGCAATTTGCGCACATTTGCCGCTAAATGTTGTCCAAGGCCAAATTGCCTATACGCGGCATTTGTCGGATCTACGCATTCAAGAGTTGCATAATATGGCACAACGCCTGGATCACTCAATAAATTCGGATAAATATGCGTGCGAGAGTTATTTCGATTATGTGTGCAGTCAGAATCGGCCGTTATTTTCGATACTGGGTAAGTTGTTGATTTGGTAGAGCTTATACTGAAAGAAAATAATTTCATGATATTCGTATAAATTTCAGGTCATCTACCGGATCTTAAAGAACTCATCCAACTCTTAACCGAACTTCAGGAAGACCACGAACATTTCGAAGCGAAAAGAAAACTCATGGACTTTTTCATATCATGTAACACCCAAAGAGCTCTCGAAGATTGCTATCGCGAGTCATTTGAATATTTTAAGCCACTCTTTGGATATATCATCAACAAAAATCACATCGATGGCAGCGCCCATGAGCATCACAATTTTCTCGAGATACTAGAACGCTTCCTGCAAAAAGCCGAACGCACCGAGAACTTCCAACGCAATCCCATACGCCTGAAAATGGCCATGCTTAAGGAGAAATTCCGCACGCCACAAATATACTTCCGGACAGGTGATCTCAATCACGAATACCAGGATCTCCGTATTTATCGCGAGAGTTATCAGCACAATTTACGCAATCTGGAGCAGCATCGCAAGCGTAATTCAACATACGAATTGGGTGTGCAGCGCACAATGCTCGACTGGAGTCTGTACGTGTTTCAAAGTCGCAACAAGCCAATGTCTTACTACTTTCCGACGCTCAACGTTCATCTCTGGATGACACTGTTCAATAATACGGAACGCTTCCGTGATGCCAAACACTTTAATGAGGTTGGCGAATGTCTCAAGTTGCCGCAATTCGTGAACGTCTTGGAGGAGGCACGTGTTCTAGCCGTGGTGTATCTGAAGAGTTTTCACAACGCCTGGCAAGACTATAGCGAATGGATCACTGCATCAGTTAAACATCAAGAGATTTTCGATCACGAAAACGAGATTCTGAAGCCTTATGAGCTGGAAAATAAACGCCTGTTTTTTACACTGTATGCTCAAAATTTTTGCGACTTCGGTAAGGAGCTGGCAGAAAACGTATTTTACCTGGGCTTAAAACAAATACCGGACTTCTTTGATATCTATCAGTGCGGATATCAGACCAGGCCAGCAATTAAATGTGTTTAATTAGTTTATAATTTTAGTATTTTAGAACGTTTATTTGGACATTTGCATTTGTGAGATGTCCTTGTCGGATATTACCCCTTCCAATAAAAAAAATCGTACACTGGATACAAAAAATTTAAAAGGATCGTCCAATTCTATAATAGCTCAGTATTGAAAATATTTCATGCTGACCAATGAATCAATTCTACTATTCAGCACTAACTATTTATTTGATTAATCCAATTGGCTTCATTGTCTTATTTCTGCTAAAGAAATTTTCGAAATATTTAGTCGCCTCTTCGTTGGCATACAAATGAGCCAAATCCACACAACTCAGGCCCAAATTGTCCAGCACTTTTGTATTGGCGCCATGCATTATTAACAGCTTCAAAATGGCAACATCGGAACGCAGCACCACTACAAATAGAAAGTAACAATATTGCTCAACGCTTCAATGCAAGCAAAATCTTCATCCGTGATTGCGTTTACCTGCCCGCAGCAGCAATGTCCAACCGCAAGCATCGCGTGCCTCTAGATTGGCGCCTCCCTCGAGCGCAAAACGCAAAATCTCGTATTGATTGGCGTCAATGGCAAAGTGAGCGGCAGTCATGTCATTGGCGTCGACGGCCTCCAGGTCAGCTTTCTTATTTAGCAACATTCGTGCCACCGGAAGTCGGCCGTAGTAGAAGGCATGCTGGAACGACAATGTGTGCGGAAACGGAAATGTACGTCACGCTAAGATTTTGCACCGGAAGTCGATATGGCAGATGAATTTAAATAGAAAGTAAAAAAGAAGAGAAACTCACATGCAACGGTGTGCGTCCATTACGAAGATTTCCAATGTGCACACTGGCGCCGGATGATAGCAGCACATCGACAATGCAAATTTCGCCAAATGCAATTGCATTCGCCAACGGAAGATAACCATTCGGTCCGGGATATTCGATGAGATCAGGCGACCGACGTAGAATACGCTTTACGAGAAATTGCTGTCCCTTGCGAATCGCACGATAGAGACCAATGGTTGATGGAAGTGCTGCCAATGTTGACGCCTAATGAATGTATAATAATATACATTACCCGAAGAGAATAAAACAAAAATTGTCCAAAATTTTCATCAAAAAAATCTCCTTATCCAAGATCTCTTAATTGATATACAAATTTTAAATAGTTTTTAAATACACGAACTTGGCAGTTTAGTTTATTTTTTTTATAGAAAATTCAAATATCAAACAAATGACTCCAAACACTTAAAAGCTTACCACAAACTCCTGCGACACCTTAAAGTCAACATACTCCTGTAAGTCGTCCGATATGACCAGCGCTTTAATACGAAATTTATAAGCAAAGTTCTCCTCCAAATGTTCGATGGTGGCAGGACTCTGACTCGTCCTTTAGAAAGTATTGAAAAAGAAACGATAAATATTTGTCCGCTACGAAATCGTATTTCATTGTAATATTTTTATCCCATGCGATTAATCAATCAATTCGAAGTTTCAGTTTTAATTTTCAGATAATTTATGCAACCGTTCTCGTCCCGTTCCCTCTCCCTCGCCCATTCGCACTTACCACGCTACTTTTTCCCAGCCGCGAGTCTTGTGGTGCGTTTCGATTTTATAAACTTCTGTCTGTGCTATTAAATTCCAATCGATGGTAACACTGGTCACTGTTTGCTTTATGATTTTCGCATTGAATTCATCGTTGGTTGCGTCCGTGTTTTTTTCTTCATTTTCTTCATTTTTCGGATTTTCATTATTTTTGCAATTTACTTGCATTTATTTGCAATGGAGTTTTTCGTACAGTGCTGCCACTTTGTTTTATTAAAATGTGTGCTCGCTTTTTGTTGTTTTTTGTATTTTTTTTTTGCAGTTTTTATTCTTCACATTCTTTCGAATTTTATGCTATCAACTGAGTAGTTTTATATGCAAAAGGGTTCTTTAACGCAGGATATGAAGTCGTATTTCCGTTCATTTGTTTGTTCAATAAATTTGGTTGCCATGTTTTTACAGTACAACAAAAAAAAAACATGATGATTCTACACAAAACACAATAAAATCGGAAGACAAAGAAGAAAGAACAATTTTTGGAAACTGATTTTTTATTAATATATTTCGATGACTAATGATTTGCAATTTTCATTATGATAATAAAGTGAATTTTGTTTATCCGTCGGATGTCACGGCTTTTCACATTTACTACTGCGACAATTTGGTGTTGTAAATGTCCGTACGACGCTGAGGGAAAAGTGGAATTTGTCGGCGCACTGCAGCTACCAGCCCAAAGTCTATTGGCGCAAACATCAAAAACGCATTTATTATAAATTCGGAATTCAATTTTCAATTGGCGCGGCAATTTACAGTATCCACTGCCAATTCACTTACCAATTTCATCGACAATCAGTTCACGCGTTGCGCCAGCCTCTCGTTGCACCCGCGCCCATGGATCCACAATCATGGAATGCCCGTAGGCCACATATCCGGACATATTGTCACGTGCCGGCGAGCATGTGACCACATACAATTGATTATCGGTGGCACGCGCCCGCTGCAATAGCTCCCAATGCATCGGTCCCTGGCAGATACAGAACGCCGACGGATAGACGAGCATTTCGCAACCTGAATTAGAAATTTGGAAATTTGTTTATTTAGGTTGCGCCGTTAGTGGATATATCACTTGAATTTGGTTTTTGGGCAAACAATTAACGTTCGAATTTCATAAAATGTGGCAAGCGGAAGTCCGCGAAATTGAAAATTAAAATTTTCGTTGGCAACTAAGCACTTTACCGTTATTGCGATAGATGCGCGCCAATTCATCGAAACGCTTATCATGGCAGATGCCAATACCAATTTTATGGCTTTCAATTTCCACCATGGTAATCTCGTTGCCGGCCGTTAGTGCTGCCGCTTCGTTGAAGTGAACGCCGCCATTGTTTTCGATCTCAATGTTCATGGTGAAAAGGTGAATCTAAATAAGCATACGATTATTTTTTTTTATTAAATATTCTACGAGATGAAGGTCAAGTCATTTGTTATTTATTTTTATTTCTATTGATTATTGTCAGCGCACTTATTGTAAATAATCGATTTCAAAGTTAATTGCTCTCATTGTTTAATCAGTAGAATACTCTTAACTCAAAAGCAGCTAAGTAGATAGAAGACCACCTGGTCTAGGCAGACCCCAAATACACATTTACATACCGCGCCGCTTGCAATCTCACCTTGCGATGCCTGGCCATTAGTTTGCCTGTCGGTGACCACACCGTGCAAGTGTTGTACAGCTTGTCGGGTTCAACGCGTTCAATTATGCTGCCACCAATTATGTAAATGCCCAGCTTAAGGGCTAATTTCGAAAGCGCTTGGCACGTTTGCCCTTCCGGCACTTTTTCAGCATATTTTCGAAAAAACTCGTCGCCATACGGTGCATTGAAGCTCTCCGGTAGTATTGCCAGTTTAAGTTTTGGATTTTTTGTTTTAACCTCTTCGACGGCTTGAATAGCGTTCGCTAAATTCGTGGCCACATCGTGGCACACCGGCAGCTGCAGCAATGCAATTGTAAGTTCTAAACACAAAATCAAAGATGATTAAGAAGATTGTACAGTGAAGTTGTGACTGCCCCAAAGTGTAGCACTGACTTTTATCTTGTGACATGTTGCGGCCGTCTTTCTGATGCCTGTCTTAATCCAAACTGCTCGCTCGGTTGGTTTGCGTGTTTTGATTTGAATTTTAAGTTAAGTTTCCAATTTATAGCTTCGATTTGGTTTCATTTTTGCATTATCTGCCAAGCGCCTTGAAATGCACTTTTGAATGAGATAATGCAATGCAAATCCTCTCATAATATATATTAGAATATATATTTGTAATCGCTTGCATTGCGGCATAATGGAAAATAAAAATGGAGATTAAAAAAGCAATATTTATAAATCGGGGTTGTTGACTGTGACATTAACTATACCGTAATTTCGGTATTCTTCAGACATTTCGTACCAAAGAAAATATTGATTAACTAAAATTTAGAAAATACATAAGTATTTTGTTTTTGCTTTTATAAAAAATGTATCTGATTTTTTTTTTAATTTAGGAAATTAAATTTCTATATATTTATCTGTATTACAATATTTGTATGCCCTGGTAGAAGCAAATATACGTGAAACAAAGCGAAGAACCGAGAAAAAAAGTTCATCAGGTCAGATTGCAAAACAGAATTGTTGTTTAGAACTTTTTTATAAAGAAAAACAATGAAATTTTTAAATTTTTTAATTAAATTTCTGAATATACATATATAAATTAAATAGTAATTTCTCTTAAAACACTGCAAATTGCAGTTGTTTCTTTTTTATAATTTAAGTTAACATTACTGGGACACCAATTCACTTGCACTTTTATCGGTCAGTAAATTCTTACATAAATCTTAAATCATCATTCTTAAAATCTTCCCGAGCTCACGAAGCTTTGCATATATAAGTAAATATAATTGGGCATTTGTTTATAGATCAATTCGAATATTGAAAGAATTATTTCATAGATAAACCGACAAGTTGTTTATGTAATTTTTTTACTTTCACTGCTGTAAATGTTTTTAAACATTTTGTAAACGTATAATAAATATTTTAGATCTTTTTGTACTAGGATACAAATCAATAAATAAATCATCTAATTTTTACAGACATATATACTTCTTCTAGTATTCTACTTGATATCACATACATATCTAATGAAACTCATCACCAAGCGTTGACTTGTTAACTTATGACTAACTTTTGTGTGCAGTGACATCTAGCAAAAATTGTCAAAAGTATAAGAAAAGTTTTTCAAGCTTTTTATAACAAAACAGTCTCGCAAAAACTGTCACAAAATCTAGTTGTAAATATAAACTATATATGATCATACTTTTTATTTGTATATAGACGTTCCTACTATCATTCTGCTGAATTCATTCTATCGACTGGATAAGTGTAAGAAACGATGCAGCAGCTTTTAAAATCTGCAATTAAAAAAACATGAAGTGCTAAGCGTTTAGCAAACGACAAAACGACAGACATACTATCATAAAATTGGGCAAAGAAGCCTCATAGAAACCGGCTTTAATTAAAGCTTCGCGTTGCGAACGCTGCAATATCAAGTAAAGCATGCGACGATGCTCCGGTGCCAGATTGTACCAACTGGACAGCTGCACGGCAATACCCACCATGTAACTCTGCAAAATTAATAATTATTTTAATTAATTATAATTGTTGTTAAAGATAATTACAGTTACCTCGTTTTTAAGAATATCGCCGCCATAACAATAAATAAATAATTGCAACAAAATCGAACAAAGGAAGGTGCAATTCACCAGCAACACCATCAACATATCCACGTGCTAGAAGAAATGTCAACATTAGTGGCAATATGACATATGTGAATATGACAACAACAACAACCCACCTTCACTAATTGATAGACTATGACGCACACTTGTATCGATGTCATCATGAATTGACCGAATACAATTGGCTCATAGATTTGACGCACACGCTTCGATAGGTCCAACAGCAGAACATGATACTCAATATACATACCGATGTCCTTTTGCATCTGCAGATCGGATTTGCGATAGGAGTTTGTTGTTATGAAGTACTGTAACGCTTTAAAGTGAGCGCGTAGATTTATGGTAAATGACATGAAGAGTCCATCAATTGCGGAGGCATGCATGACAACGATCACCGTGACGAGAGCGGTGTAAATGTAGCAAAGCTCATATCCCGGTGTGGACTCAAAGTCAAAGCGAAATCTAAAACCGAATCATGGGAACTTTAATAAATTAAGTGAGGTGGATCAATTGAAGATCTTACATCAAGAAAACCGTTCTTATATGTTTTTTCTGTAACTAAAAATTAAATAAAGCTTTTAATGATCCAAACAGAATGTCAAATGGTAAACGCCCAAAGCAGATTTTTCGTGTAGTGGCTTAATTACTTTGACGGACCTCAGCTGATTACCATACCACTGTGGTAAAGATGAAGTATTTTCATCACAAAATTTTTTTACACTGACCATTAGGTCAGTGTCGCTCCTTAGTCCAAGAAAGTACTCAAACTATTTTCCAAATATTTAAAAATTTAGTTTAGTCTATTTTGTTGGATTCTTAAAAACAAAATTTATTGGCCAAATTCAGGTGACGGTTTTGGTTTCTACTAATTTTAGCTACTTTTGAAATATTACGAATTTCATTTCAATCGCAATTTCATTAATAAAATTTACCTCATTGGCATCGGCAAATCTAGAACGACAGTTTTTTGTAAAATTGTTGCCCATAAAATTTTACTGATCGGTCCAATTATGAAGTACACTCCTGTCGCGAGCACACAATAATAGTACAGCTTAACCAGAACCATGGCGCGTCTATTGCCAGCGATTAAAAAGTGCTTGGCCTCCGGTTGACCAACTGTCATAAACAAATACAAACCATTATATAAAAGATTCCGTTCCAAAGAAGAAAGAAAAACAAACACATTTAGAAAAAAAGAGAAAACAACTGTCATACGTCTGTCGAACATCTCGCCGAATTGATTCATCATATCGACAAACTTCCGCTTATAGAGCAGATAAGTTGATATCTTTATCACCGTCAACACATTGGTCAGGCAGATGCTGAGACTGGCCGTCGCCAGCGTCATATCGTCAATATGATAAATGATATAATCTATCATAGGCCATTGCGCCGACACGACCAGCAGCAGCAAAGCGATGTGCTTCATTGTGCGCCACTTCTGTGAACGCTGCGATTTTTCATCAACTTCGAAACTGTGTCCCATTAGACGCAGACAATTCCGCTGAATCACGAATAAATCTTTCATTGTTTCGCTTTGTATATTTCAATGGTGCGGCTCAGTTCGATATGATAGTTGATGTTGCTGTTATGTATGTGGGTGTACTCGTCGCTTCTCGTATAGTAGCAACAATTGTTATTGGAAACTTAACGCTTAAAAACTGTTTAGAAACTGCGGTGATTCCCGCTGTGCTTGTGGTTATTTAAGGGCTCTTGTGACTTTTGTTGACAAAGCAGCCGTCCTCTGGTGATTTTTAATTGCATTTCTTTGAGTCGATAATTACTCGGTTTGTTTGTCAGCGTATAATAAGAGCTTCAATTCTAAAGAGTGCTTATTAAATAATTAGTCGAAATGTGATATTATTTTGATTACCCGCTGACATGTTAATAGATACATTTAATGAATATTTTTGAGTTATTCACTTGAAGACGAAAGAAATCATTTAAATTGCGCTCTTACTTAAAAGCTGATTTTATTTATAATAGTTTCTACATCTATTGGATACAATAAAATGAAAAACTTTTTTGGAGCTCAAAAATAAATCTTCGGGTAGCTTAAAGATTTTAATTAAAGCAACCAAAGTGTATTCATTACAGTGGCTAAATAGTGTAGGAGCCATAAGAGCTTTAATAAATTTGATAAAAATTTTTAAAATATTTTTTTTAAAGACAAACTCAACGACTTTACCTCGAACTAGTTATCTTCTACTAGTTCGAGTTAAAGTTTCTTAAGAAATTGTATATCTAGTTCCTTCATGCACTTGGTTCAAGCGGTTCAAATTTTCGTCCGTCGGCGAAAGTTCAATATAAGATCGAATAATAAATTTACTTTATGATCTATTTAATTACTACGAGTGTGTGACGTAACAGATTTACTATAAGTTGAAATTAATTTTATCAAATCACCTTTTCGACTTATTTCGACAAACATTATTATACATAATCTATTGTGAAGCTTTCGCCCAGTCATGTTACTAGGTATGAAAACAGATTTTGACCACGACGGGGCATTACCTACATTCGAACAGTAACACGCAAAAGTTAATCATCTTAACACTGATTCGGGATTTCGCAAAAAAGATTTACCAAAAAGTCGAACGCATAGAAAAGCAAATAAATTGCCACGCTTGATTAATGTTAACAATTTGCGGAGACGATGAAATAAAAACCAAAATAATCGCACACAAACAAAATACAACAGAAATAGAAGAAGAAGAAACAAGTGAGTCAAGATAGATCACAGGTAGGTGCGAGTGTAAGCAGAAAAGGTCACTCGGACAACAGACTTGACAACAACAAACAACATGGTTAATGAATGATTACAACAATGTTTTTTTTTTTTCTTCAAAAACTATAACAATTTTCTTTTTTATTCGAAATCTTTATACAAATTTAGTAACAAACGAAAACATAACAAAGTCAACACATTGTGTCGGATAACAACTACCACGACTTAGTAGAAATTTGGTGGCAAATAAGCATTGGTAGCGTGCTGCTGCTGCTGTGAGCCGGAAGATACACCATGGCCGGTGGACACGACGCCGCCGTTGAAGGCACCACCCGAGACACCACCACCGATACCAGCATCAGCGCCAGAATCAGCACCACCTCCCAGTGAACCAATAACCGATGTGACTGGAGCCACACCCTCGTCGGTGACCTGGCTGCTGCCGCCCAAAGCATCGTATTGAGCCTGGATTTCCTGTTGGGCGTGTTGAGCTTCTTCGTTGGTCTTGTATTTGATGAAGAAGACTTCGGGCTTGGTGGTCGAGGTGGGATGTTCGATGACTTCGGCTTGCACATCGGATGCGTCGGTCTTCTTGCTCAGCACATAGATGACGGTCTTCTCCTCGTTGACGGCAGGGCTAATCTTGATGGCGGTCTTCTTGTTGGACTTGGCTGGCGACTTAATGAAGACGACATTGTAGTTCTTCTTGGGCACACCAACGGTGATGTGCTTCTCTTTGTAGTCCTCTTCGGCATCTTCGGGAGCGGAGTGAATGTAGAAGCGTTTGGAGACAATCGCTTGTTGCTGTTGTTGCTGGTGATGTTGCTGCTGTTGTTGTTGGTGATGTCCTACCACTCCAGCGCCCTGATTAAAAGAGAAACCCTGCTGGCTGACTGCCGGTTGTCCACCTTGGAAGAAACCCGACGAACCGGACGACGTAGTCAAGACGGCAGATGGTGCTGGTGCAGCATAGTTGCCGGAGAAACCGGTGCTCTGTTGGACAGCTGCGCCCGTTGGGTTGTAGTTGTAGCCTTGAGGAGCGGCTAATGCCACGGCAGATAAGCACAAAACCTGAGTAATAGGAAATAAAGCAATTTATATAGTAGATGTTAATCCTGGACAAGATGTCTGCTAGGCAGTCCTTACAATGAATCCACGCATTTCTTTGCTTAGTTTGATAGTTGTTTCACAAAAGTTGAAATGTGTTGTAGTTGGTTACTTTGATGAGTGTCTGGGTTGTACTGATGATCAGCTGCAATACCTTCTTCTTTTATACCACAGCGCGAAACAACCAAAAATCTCTGTCGAGGTTTGCTACATTGTAATGATGTGTGTGCTTCGTCGTCTTCTTTTCCAACTTCTTTCAAATAAATTTTTTTTTGTCTTCTTCTTCTTCTTTTTTTGGCTAACTTTAATGCTTCTGGCGGCATGCGTCACATTGCGCCGAAATTTTGTATCATAAACATTTTACAAATGTTCGTTGGAAGCAACGCTGCTGATGCTGGCGCTGCTGCTGCTGCTGCCAACACCGCTACCGCCTATTGCCGCAGATCAGCTGATTGCCAGAGAGTTAATTACCAGCCTTGTTACTTTTACTCACCACTTGTTGGTCGCATCTTTTCGAAGGCGTTATCCGGATTTTTGACAGCCCGCGGCTTATGTTTTCTGAAACATAAAGATCTATTGTATGTTCGGCGCAGCGTGCCCTGCGTGCGGCCTCCATTGCTTAATCCAACATTTTGGTTAGTTTTGTTTGTTTGTTTAAGATTATGTTTTGATGTTTTATTTTTAGTTCGATTAGTGCAGGTATTATACAGTTTACCACTTTCCTCCCTAATGGCCGAAATAAAGATGAAAGTTACTGAAGAAATTAAAATACCGACGGCATGAGGCACACAGGTACACTCCAAGTCATTAAGTAATGGTTTATTCAGAATATACAAAATGGGAGTTTATTATTAATTTCCCAAGAATGGAATTATTACATCAGATTACTTATTTACTTTTCAGTACATTACAGACAACCTTGCAAAATTAATTGCAAGGAATTTGATTCCATATGATAAGGATATGAAAGCTTTGGCGGTAACATTTCATCATCATATGTTATGTGTTATTAATTATAACTTTATTATAAATAAGTGAACTATTTAAGATCATAGTCTTCAAATTTAATTAATAATAGATTTAAGGGACATTTTCAATTATTAAAAATATTTACGGTGTGCTAAATGCAAGTCTATATATATACATATATAAAATTAAAGCACTTACTATACTTTATGCAACCCTGTAAATTTTAGTTTATAGCTTCTAGTGACCTTATTGCAACAACTTGATTATGTGGAACTGAATTAATATGAAATTTCCCATAAATTGTAATTAATTACAATTTTCTTTATAAAAATATATATATATTTTATAAAAAACAAGTAGAAAATAGTTTATTATCTTATTACTTTAAAAAGCTTAATATATTTTATGAATCACATTTAAGTTGGATTCTTACGAAATCTTGATAACGAAATTTATCTGATTGATGATTTGTATTCAAAATTTTCACATAGTCATTACACATAAATATCATGAAAATATAGTGAAATATTACATATAAGACTGATTTTGAGTTGAGCATTTTTATGTTACTACAAAGCTTATTAGGTTTTAATAATAATTTGTTTAAAATGTTTACCATGAAACTGTTAACATCTTGTTTTAAAATATTAAGCAAATATTGTTATTATGTGAAAGATGTTTTGAAAAACTTATTTAACGTGTTTACTTCTGTGAGTTAAAATTTTTTTCATGTTTTTATGTATTTTGTTTTAAACATTGTTTTGTTATTTTAAATGTTTGTTCAATACTATCCATAGAAAAGCTAAACGTTGCAAAATTAATGGATATGTACAATTAGCATTAAACAAGATTTAGTGTACAGCCTATGATCATGTACCATAAAACATCACAGTTCCACCTGAACATCATAAATACGATTTTTGAAACTCATCGTAAAAATGAAAAATTTTAGTGCATTTGTCAAGTATCTCCTTCAGCATTATACCACATACTAGTAAATAAATATCATCAACTCAAGCTTAACCTACTAACTTTGATTTTGGAAGCACCGATACAAATTTCATGTATTTCTTTAATCAATTTTATGCTAATACCAACAACCAACAAGAAGAAAAAACAAATAATTAATTTTCAACGAAATCGTTGTTTGCTTTAACCGATGTGATGCCCTTTAAACAAAGCCTATTAATAAAGCGTTTGATACTCCACCAATTCGAAGGAAAGTGAAAAATATAATTACCTTAGATGAGGCTGAGCGATACGGAGATGCGCATTTCATGGTAGTAAAAATCGTGTACAAGAGTTCAACAGCTCCAACAAAATTAAAAAAAAAATGAAGTAAAAAATACCAAAGCACACATAAAAATAATAATAAAAACGTAGTGAAAATACGCCCAAAAAAAATCATTAACCGACTGACCGACTACGCACCACAGACGCACGCACGCGCGAACGAGACAAAACTATGCAAATTACTTTGTTGGAGCAGAGGAAATAACTTACAGAGAAGAGAGTGTTGCGTGCGACTGCCAAACCCATTTTTAAGTGTATTTTAATTAATTACAACAATTTTGTTGTAGAAAATTGGCAGCGCCGCCGCCGCGTGTCGGAGCCCGGCAAAAGGGCATTTGGCATTTGACCAGCGGCAAGGTAGGTCCCAGGCCATCATTAATGGACCATTATTTAATTGGGCACCTGCATCGAGGAGGAAGCAACAAAATTAGTTGCCAAATTGCCAATATTTACGTTCGTTTTAATGGAAGTCATCATTTGGGATTGACACTTTAATAATTTAGCATAATTACGGGTAGTGCTCAACTTTTGACACATACTGTAATAAATTACACTCAAGTCCGAAATGTCGCTTTGATTTCGCTTGACTCGCTGGAGGTTCATAATTCATTTGACCGCCACATTATCACTTTCCAAACCAATTGCCAATTATTAGTTTTTATTTTAAATTTCTGTTTTTTTTCTTGAGCTCAGCTTCTGCGTTTTTTTTTTATAGCTTAGTATTAATGGCTAATTATTTAAATCGAAAATTAACGCTGAGGATGATTACAACCAACGAAAATATGCAAATTTTTGCACGGGTTGATGTCGATTCGCAACGTTTTTTTCTTTCGATTATCTTTTTTTTTTATATGGAAACTATCAAAATCGTGAATTTTTCTTATACGAGTATTCAAGAAAAAAAAAAACTTAATAAAAATATTTTAAACTTAATCGAAAATGATTATCGCAACTATTAGCATAGTGATACCTTTTTTGCTCTTTTTGATAAATTCCTGCTAATATTTATGGGTGATTGTTATGACCGCTTGATCGTTAGATAACTTTGACACAGAAACACCGACAGAAGAAAAACTGAACGCCACAATTCCTGAGGCGATCTTTGAGATACATTTTACACTGCAACTTTAATTTGTTCAATCTGCTTCGGATTTAGAAGCAACAATAAAATGAGGAGATGCCATCGTTGGAACTGCATTTAATGCAATTTGGTGTTAATTTTAGAAATTTTAGGATTGCCATAAAAGCTTGGTGGACTGTTTGCCATGATAAAATCAGAAAATCTTTTGCTTTTAAGTCAGTCTTTAAAAAAACACAAAATCTTCTTCCGTCAGCTTAGAATCAAATCTAAGTGGCAATATTATGCTTTATCTTAAAATTAATTAATTTCTTTACAGAACATATATAAGTCTAAGTAGTTAGCCTAGACTTAATCAGGATTTGTGATGTAAATTAATTTACAACAACATTTCCCACTCCTATACCCATGGGATCAGTTACATATAACCAACTGAAATTTCCCAAGATTACAAAGACCAATTTTTTGTTTAAGAAACACTTTTAATGATTACAAACTCAACACTTTAACAAACTTAACCTAGATCAATAACATCAGAATAATGGCTATGTACAACAAATTTTTGTTCGCCTACTGCTTGTGGTAGTATTTCGATGGAGGCAAGTAACCATTGTTGGTCTGCGATGAGTGCTGAGCTGGACTCTGATAAGATTGAGACTGAACGAACGCTTCTTGTGGCTGATTCACTACCGTCGAAGCGTACTGCGTTTCGTGTTCAACTTCGGCAGCTGCTGAGGCATGCTTCAACGCATCCAAAGTGCCAATAACAGAGGACACCGGCGAGATGCCTTCATTGGAGATGTGTGTGGAACCACCCAAAGAGTCGTATTGCGCCTGAATCGTATGTTGTGCATGTGCAGCTTCCTCGTTCGTCTTATATTTGATGAAGAAAACTTCTGGCTTGGTTGTGGTCGTGGCAGGCTCATGGACTTGAGCGTCAATTTCGGCGGCATCAGTTTTCTTGGCCAAAACATAAATCACGGTCTTCTCCTCATTGACAGCAGGCAAAATTTTGATAGCGGTCTTCTGAGCGGATTTGGCAGGAGCCTTGATAAAGACGACATTGTAGTTTTTGCGAGACTTGCCGACGGTCAAGGTTTTGTGATGGACTTCGTCCTCATCCTCCTCAGCAGCGGAATGAATGAAAAAGCGCTTTGAGATTATTGGCTCAGCATGATGATGTTCATAGGCGGATGAAGGTTTCAGTGCATTGGCGGCGACAACAGATGGCGCCAAATAACGTGCCTGTGGTTGAGGTGCATATGCAGCTCCATTGCCTGTTGTCACGGCATATTGTTCGTTTCCACCGGCACTAGGATATGAATGAGCAAAGTTGTTTTCGCTCGTCGCCAACGACTGTACATCCATTACTTCTTGCAGATCCCTGAGAAATGAGGCGGCCGGGCCATACTGGCTATGGGGCAGATGTTGCTGTGTGTTCACATAGTTGTATCCTTGGGGAGCAGCTACAGCCAAGCTGGTTAAACATATTAACTGGAAATTAAAAAAAAAATATCTTCGCTGTTAATAAATGTTTATGTATACTATTAAAATCAATAGTTACAATAAAGCCGCGCATGTTCTGGCTTGGTTTGATGCTCTGGTTGATTGAACAGCTGCGTTCGAAGTGTGTTCCCTAAACTGCAAGTCCCTTCATTTATATATGTAGCTGCTCTACAAAACGATTCAATCGTCATTAATTTAACAAGCTGTGCAATTACGATTCATTAGTGATTCGGCTGAAGTTCACACCTCAACAGCTCTTTCCCGTCGATCGGAGACTCTCGGAATGTTCGAGCCACCGAGTGGTAACCGCGTGTATTAGTGAAATGTTAGTTACCTAAACTTTTTTCGATTTTACAATTCACTTTGTGGATCAATCTATTAGTTACAAAAATGATCTTCATAACTCACCACCGTAAGAGCAAACTGGTGGTACCATCTTTCATTGCGGTATATTTCTGCGATCGCATCCCAGTTGGAAAAAAATAACAAAGTTACGATGGTTATGGTGATAAGTTAATGTGATAATATTATGGAAATAAGATCGCAGCAATATTTGATAATTCTTGAATTAAAATACTTGATTTAAAACCCAGAATTTTAGTTTGGCACTGATAAAAGTGATAATAGAGTAAAAACCACAACTTTGGGCCAATTGATCTGTTCCAGCCAAGGTGCTCACAGCATTTATTTATGGATTGCCTATGATAGCAAGTAATCTCCTAGTATTAAATAAATTTCATAGCTTAACCTAGTATGGTTTGCGTTTTCCTAGCGGCGCACTTCTAACCGCAGCGTGTTACTACACATGCGTGTTGCTTGCGTTTGCGTTTTCATTGTTGCGTCTCTGGGCAACAATTGCGGTTTTCATTCTTCAATTTTATGTTTGTTGTTTGTTGTTATTGTTTTTGTTTTACCTCTAAAACGCGCGTACCTTTTCGAAAGTCGCATTAGCCAAATTGATGGATTTCACGGTTGGGCATCTTCACTTTTATATTTTTTTTGGTTTGGGATCTTTCTCAGTTCTCTCAGTTGGCGCGTTTTGTGCTCCACCGTGTTGCATCTTTCGCCGTTTTGACCTACCTTTCATGATTGCATTTTGGATTGGATTTTTTTTCGGGGTTTCAATACAGCTTCGGCCGCAACAGAAACCGGCATCTGACGCGACTCTCGGCAAGCTTTAAGCCCGGCATTGTTTTTGTTCATTTATCATTAGTTTTGGGTACCAATTTGCTGTTGTTAACTCTATTTTGTTTAAGCGCTTTTCAGTTTGTACTCGCATTGTTTAAATCTATTTTTGATTATGTTTTCAGTATGGACCTCAGCGGTCGGCCGATGTCTGTGGGCATTACAACATTTACGCTAAGCGGTATCTGCACTCGAAATAATGTTGTTGTTCCATTGTCAGTATGCAGTCTCTTATCGCAAAGAGTCTTGTAAATGTGTTCATTAACTAAATGCATTAAATGAAACGATACTGTTAATTATTTTTTATCTGATTTTATTACTATTATTTTGTTCATTTATTTCTTACCAAAGATTGGGAAGGTCAGAGTGTTATCAGTTAAAATTACATTAAGACTCTTTGAATGTTTTATAACGTTTAATTGCTGCAAATGATTGATGGTAAACAATATAATTAGCCGCTTTTTCTAGCTACTGAATTCCGGTTTAGCTGTTTTGAAATATCCATTATCAACGGGTATTAAACACAAATAAATAATAATGTCCCAAAAAGTGACGGTTTCATATGGAAAAGCCATTTCTTTTTTTTCTATGAATTCTGAGTTTGACCATATCAAAACTCTCGCATCATAGAAAGTAATTTGAATAATTTTTGAAAGATGCAAAAGCGCCGTTGCTGGACTCGGTTAAGAATACCCTTCAAGCCATATTAATGAGCCAATTCACACAAAATGTTGTTATTGTTTAATCGTATCTGTTCAACTTCAACGATGCGGTTTTTTTCTTTTTTTTATAAATAATCTTTGAGGTCTTGCGAATTTAATTAACATTCGGATCGATTGACTTGTAACAGAAACCACGATTTAATTTAATAGATTAAAATCCACAATCGTTTAAAATAAACCACAAAAATAATTAAAGTGAATTCATGGTTATAAATGACCTTGGTCAAAATAAATACAAAAGACAAGTTTATAGTACCCAGCTGTGCTCGGGTTTATTTAATATGAAAGTGTATATACAAATTGATCGTTACTAAAGAAGACGTTAGCTTGATCGAAATACGATCGCTTTAAGGGATTTTTCATAGTAGCGCATTAAATTCCTGATTCTTCCAGACTAAGCAGAAGTTTTAAAAAATCATTTTCGACGTTTAAATACGAAACGGTAATAAACCACATGACAGTAAGAAAAAAGGTAAATATCTGATTTTATAATGTTAATAGGGATAATAATGAAGTGCTTTGCAATATGGGTTAACGCTGATTTAATTCTGGAAAAAGTTGCATTTTTGAATTGAGAAAATATTTTTTTCACAGAAATTTTACTATTAATAAACTTGCCTTACAGTCATGCGAAAAATAATTCTTGGTAAAAAAAAAATTTGTCAACATTTTATATTACCAAGAGTTTAAAAAATTTGGAAAAACTAAACCAAGAAGCATAAATGAAATGAAATAAAACGAAAATTTTATTAATGAATTATATTTTTTCAATAATTCCACTTTTGGGCAAAATAGGTGGATCCATCAAAAAAATTCGAATGGACTTATAAACCATCCCCATAATATTGTACATATATAAAAATGTTAAAGTGAACACAGATTTTCCTTAAGGCAGATATCACTTAATACCAACACCATTTTCCACCATAAAGCCAGTCTAACACACACAAACAAATCCACATTACAAACACATATTCAAATACTAAAGCTTTTATTAACTTGTTAAGCTCGTTTTAAGCTTCATTTTTGATTTCCGCTGTAATATACATCAAAACTTTGGCGGAACTTTTAAAAGTTCAAAAATTTAGCTAACAAACAACTTTTATCTCTACAAAGCATTTCTCCAAAAAGCTTCTTTAAAATAAAGTGACCAGCTGTAAGTCAGTTATTTTAAAAATATTATTTGAAACTGTGAAACAAATTTTGTGAAAAATGTTATTTTATATTTTGATTAAAAAATAAGTATTGCATTTAAATTTAAAGAAATTGTTTTCATATCTTTATAACCTTATAAGTAGGAAAAATTTTTATATAACATATTTTTAATCAATGTTTATACTTCAAGTATTTATTTTATTTAAATTTTCTTTAAAAGTTCTCTAAAAATCATTATCGGTCCAGCCGATTTGTTTACTTCTATCTACCGAAAAGTGGCTTTTAAAACCAAACTTTTTTCCAGTTCCGGATTGCTTAAGGATGTTGGTCAACGAAATATGCTGAAACTACGATCATTGAGGGATACTATATTATCGTTTTCTTCTTCAAGCATTCGATCCAGATCATCACTTATGTGAATTGGTTCTTCCTCAATATCTAATAAAGTCCACATAGTCTTTGGGTCTGGCTCAATCATAGGTGAGGTTTCGATTATTGCCACTGGATGAATCCGTGGACGTGGAGGAGAAGCTTCTGTTGTATTAGAAATTCAAAAGAAATACATTAGTCGAACAATTTTAAGTTATACTATTAAAATCAACCTTTTAATAAATAATTTGCCAGAAAGTCCACCGCCGGATACATGGTTTCATACAGCGCTTCTCTTGATAACACATTGAGCAACGTTCCCAACGTTGTCGGCCAATTTTCCGATGACTCCCTCTTACTCATGTATTTGAAGACGCTCTCGAGTAAGTATATGTGCATAAAATTGTAGTACGGTCCGGCACGTGTTCTTATTCTACTCCAGTTTACATTTCGTGGCACAATTTTCTCAAGATTCTCCCAGAATTTATATTTGTCAAGAAATTGTAACAGCTTACGGAGATCTTCATTCATAAGATCAAAGAGTACAGTTTCACGTGTGTACATATTGATGAGAATAGATTTGGATTTAGATTTATTCTTCCTCGTTTAAAATTACGTTTTCATCAATATTTCAAAAAAAAAAAATATGAACCAGTGAACAAGCTGATGTTTGGCTAAGGACTGTCATTATTTTAGTTTTAAATAAATCGCTGGTGTTGCGAAATATTTCTTTACTACCTGAGAATATGACAAACCACCCCTGAGCTAGAAAAACGACTCAATACTAAACGATCGCTTTAAACTGATGTACTAAAAGAGCCGCGAAATTCTTAAGATTTCAAAACTCACTGTACTACCTCTGGAATGCATTTCACTTAATTTAGCAGAGCCCGAACGTTTGGTTTAGGTAGATACTAAATGGAACTATGTAACACATTTAAGTATGAATAGAATTAGATACATATTATGAATATAAATAGTATGCCATCGAAAAAATTAATTTTACAATTGTTTAAAATAAGTTGCAATAATAATGCTCGATATTAAAACAACAAAACTTTGTTTTAAACATATTGCATATTTACAAAAATTTAGAAAATACTATTAACATTATCCTATATCCATAAACTTTTATTATAAACTGTTGCAATCAAAGAAACTTGTCACACTTATCCCAACTGATTAAAATTAATGCGAAATATGTATCATTCATTTTGTTAATCGTCACCTGAGTTCAAATCAGTGACAGAAAACAAAACAAACGTTTTTTTTTTCATAATAATGTTGTTGCCAATTTGGTAAATGTTTGCTACCGATCCGATCCAGCTGTATTTTAATGCCCGCCATATCAATTTGTCAGCGATGCCGATAAGCGTTTTTTAAACGCTTTCGCTGCCGAAAGAAATGCTGCTGAACTATGCCAAATGCCGTACGGCGACACATGAACCATGCCTCATCGTTGATAAGTGGCTGCATTAATTTCGGGTGCGAACTTGTTTGAAATGTTCGACTTAAAAAACAAAACACCGACAAATCTCTTGTATTGTATATTAATTAGTCTTACGAGTATTTCCAAATAATGATTATATTAAAAGTTTGTAAGCAGATTCGGAATTCGGGAATTAGTTGATTAAATTATGTTCAACAGGTTTTCTTTTGATCAAATTTTTTTAAACATTTTTCACTTTTTTTGTATATTTGCAACAAATTAACACATTTCATTAAATTAGTTTAGTTTTACTTTCGGTTTTTTTTTGCAGCACAAAAACGCATTTTTACGCTAAATTCGAAATTGCTTTGAGCAAACAAATGCCAAATTAACACGCAATATTAAAGTAAAGCTAACTTAAACTAAGTGTGATCATAATTAAGTTATCATGTTCAATAATTTCACTAAGTTTGGCGGTGCTGATGTTATTTTTATGGCTAATAAACTTATTTATTTAAGTTTATATTTGTACCTATATAAAATGTCTATTGAAAATCAAAAATTAATTTTAAACAATACTAATAGTTGAATTAAAATCACTATCTAAATTAATTAAAATTATGTTCTTAGCATGGTGTAATAGTTATAAGGTGAGGTAAGTAGTAAAATATCCCTCTCCATCTCGATATTGTTTCTCTCTTTGAGAACTAAATTTTTATGTAGTTACTACAAAATTATCAAGTAAATAAAAGGCAGAAATCGAGGTGAGTTCGCTCAATTTGCGTTCTCATTTATACTCTCCTAACTTTATTAATGAACCTTGGCTCTAAGATATATTCCCATTTTCAAGTAATATGAATCAAGATTGATTTAAGTTTAAAACTTAAAATTTTTATATAAATTAATTTATAATAAATCTACTATTTTGTCAGTTGCACAAATTGTTCTTAAGAAACGTAAAATATGATCAATTTCACTCAGAAAAAAGCGTTCTTTGGGTAAAGGAACATGGGTTTATTTTTAAAGAAAAGTGGATATAACTTGGCGCCAAGGAAGTGCTTTCCTTACATTTAGGAAATCTTCCTTAATATTTTATCTTTGTTTTTAGGTAACGTTTATTTTATTTAAGTTAAACAAGTTGAATTTTTTCATGGGAGTAGTATACATTTCTGTAAAATAAGTAAATGTTCAATTGTTCTAAAAACAAAGAAGCTTTATTAAAAAAGATAAGGAATACTTACCAATTTTAAAAAAAAAAATTCAAAATTCAAGGAAATTTTTTGTTACTAAAATCAAAGAAATGTTTTCTTCATTTTAAAGGAAAGCTTTTTTCTGAGTATAGATAATATTAAGTGCAATTGTTTGTAAGTATTTTCTCTTAAACATTTAAGAAATTTTGAACAACAAACTTTGGTAGAAATATAATACCAAAGGCGTGACATCGTTACACTTCCTAAGGCACACGATTTGTATAGTCACATATGGGCGGAGGTTTTCAAAAAATAAAAAAAACGGTTACCACAAACTTTTGTTTTCTGATTTTACGATTTGTTTACTTTTTGTTCACACAAAAGTCAAAGCTACGCATCGAAGTTCATTGTTAAATACAATATTTTATTGAAATTACAACCAAGCCAAATAGATAAAGAAAATAAAAAACAATACGTAAACAAAAGATGTTTGCTGGTCATTTGGTAGACATTTGGCGTATCCACATTTGAGTAGGGGTCGCGCGTTCGCTCTTTGCCATGCTTTTGCTTTAACAAAGATAAATGATGATGATATTTTGATGAATGCGCTCAGATTAATCATAATATTTGTAATATGAAAAAATGAAATTAAATAAAAAACACAATAAAAATCACCCAGGGTGTATGCATAGCTCCAAAGCATAAATACATTCATACTCGTATGTAAGTACACGCTCGTATGTGGGGGAGAGATTGTATTGTTAGAGTGCGTCGCTGTGCTCTGCTGCGCTGCGCTGCGGTTTCGTGTGTAGGGTCTCGAGATTATGCAATTATGATTTAGCGCATTTTTGAGCGTTTTTGCTTTTTGTTGTTGTTGCTGTATTTTGTATTTTGTTTAGACCCACTGAGGTGTTTGACGCAATTTTCGGTTCGGTTCGGTTTGCAGTAAATTTAATTTGCTTGTGCTTATTTTTTGACAGTTTTTTTTTGCTGTTAGTTTCTGAATACAATTGGTCAAATGATAAATATTTTTTAATTAAGCGTAAAAGGTGTGACGATGGCCTTTTTACCTACACCTTAGGCGGGGGTTTAAAGAAATTATCTTTGCGCTACTTGTTGCTACTTGGACTCTTGCATAAGATCACACATCGCACATTTCAAATTTTATCACAACCAAAATCACCCAGAAAAGAAAACACACACATTCAAATTACAATTAACAACTTTGTTGACATCCGTTGGTTTTGTCTCACAAACCAACTCACAAATTGAGCTTTCATCAACGGATGTTCGTCCGTTCATCTGTCCGTCCGCCAGCATTTCGCCTTTCTAATGACGTTTTGTCGTCTTTACAGTCGCGTGAATCGTTAATTAAAATGAAAACATTTTCGCCCGCCTTTTGTTGTTTTAACATGTCGATCGTCTCAAACTGAACTAGGTTAAGTCGACTTAGATTAAAATTTCAATAATTTTTGATTACACGACAAGGTTTTGATTTTGTTGTTATTAGTCATTAATTTTTTGACAAATCATTCATTGTCATTTGTAACAGCATTTGGCAGACTGAACTTGGCTTAATCGACATTTGCAATTAACTGATGATCCTTTTCATAAGACCTTTCAAAATAGTTAAAAATGTAATTTATTGTACAATCAGCGAGCGATTTTCCCAGTGTAATGACTATCAATTAATGTCGATGTTGTTGTTATAATTACAATTTGTAAATATGCATTCGAGACTAACTTTAACTCTTCAATTCCCAGTGTCACCTACAGGTTACAAAGATTAACGGAATTTTTAAACATAAATACAGGCATCACAGTATAATATAAATATTAATAATATATAGACAACACCCTATTGTGTTTCTAATTTTATTTTGGCAACGCTGGCATTATTTTAACTAGGGGATTTTTAGAAATTGTTAAGCAGTGGTTTTGATTTTTACATACTAGTGTGTCTTGTGATAACAAAATTTTTATAAAAATGCCAAAAGGGTAAGAACTAAAATTTTTTTTATTCTTTATTATTGTGAAATATTCACTTTATTTATGTAATATGAAGTTAGTAAAAAAAATAAATTGGCTCTCCTAAAAAATAGCAATCCATACCAAGTGTCACTTGTAGGTGACACTGGGTATTATTAGTACTTAATTTTTTCACACTATAAATATATTTTGTATGCTCATTTGCAATATAGGTTGACATTAGATGAGATTGCTGATATCTTGAATGCCGGTGAAGACGTAGGTGATATTATTTTATTTCCACCTGATGATGGCGAAGTGACTGATGAAGACAGTGGTGATGAAAATGAAGCTAGTATTAGTCATCTTCCTGGTCGCATGCTTCGGTCTAAAGTAGAACTGCAAAATGCTCCTGTACGCATAGAAAATAGCGTTCCTATGGAGCTAAGAGTGCCTATCGAGGTAAGAAGCGGAGGAACTGTGGATGATCACTTGCAGGTCGACTGTTCTCAACGAAGATGTGGATATTGCCATCAACGCACTAGAAAAATGTGTGCTAAATGTAATATCGGTTTGCATATAAAATGTTGGTACAGCTTCCACAATAAATAAATTTTAATGTTTTCTTTTAAATAAATATCTACTACTAAAAAATTAATGTTTTATTTCTATGAAAAGATTGAGAAAAAAAACGGGTATTTTAAACGATTAACTTTACACAGTGCCCAGTGTCACCTGTAGGTGACCGCCCTTAAAAAAAAAATTGGTCGGGTTTATTTAGCAATTTTATTTTTCTTCTTTTTTATAAAACATATCTAAGCTATTTTAGCCAAAAAGAAAATCAAAATTTTTGTTACCTTCACTATGGGAATTGAAGAGTTAAATATTTCAGACGCATTTTTTGACTGTTTTGAAGTAATTTTACAATAATTTTCGTATTAGGTCAATTAACTTGGCTTAGTAATGTACAAAAAAGCCTTTTGGCGCATATTGCAAATAGGCTTTGAGGGCTTTTGACTTACACCGGTTTTGCATGGCACCATATTTTTTTATACTAACATTAAGTACATGTATTGCCGCATTTTGGTTGCAGGTACCAATCCATTCTCTGCCCCGGTCGGTGTTTAATCATTTCACATTTACTCTACAAACCTAAATTTAACAAATTTCAATTTCATAATGGCACTTTTTTTTCTTCACAATTTTATGAAATATATATAACCACATTGTGGCTGTTGGTTTAATCAATCAAATTAACAACAACAGCAACAAATTTGTATTTTTCTATTTTTTTCTTTAAAATGCAGCCACGAGGAGCTGCGTCGAAATTGTTGAAAATTACTTCATTATTGGATGAGCCCAGCAGGTGTTTTTTTTTCGTCTTTCGTCTTCTTTAAGTTTTTTGGTTTTCGATGAGCTGCGGTGGTTGTCTTAACTTTGTACGAGTGTATGTATAATACGTATAATGACTTAAGTGTGTAAATATCTGAGTATATTTTCATATATACTACATATTTCAATATTATAAATTTTTTTTTATATAAACTTTTTTTATGAGTATCTTTTAAGGTTTACATGCTTAATTAAACTGCAATAATCCAATTTATTAGTGGGGAATTGTTTTTGTTCGAATATGGCAAACTTTTAATTATTTGCTAATGTTTTGCTTGATTTGAAAAATTTCGTATTTACATAAGCGAATTTGGTGAATATCTATTTACGACTTATGTTTGTATGTATGTAGTGTGGCTTTAAAAGCCATAAATGTTTGTTGGTTTTTCTTCCTATGTGTATAGTAATTAAAGTTTGAGGCGTTATTTAAGCAGGTGTTGTAACCGTTACTAATCCCGTTATTAACTATATACAGTTATGCTATAGGTATGAGTAGTTTCAATGTTAACGGTACTAGTAGTTGATTGAAAATGGTTTTCAAATACGAACTCGACGATTATGCATCGCTGAGTATTTACACTGGTGACATTTAATCCCTTATAGACAAATATGAAATTTGGCCAATAGGTTCGGTATATAAATTTGGCTCTCATCGGGAACACGTACTCCAAAACTGTTGAACGTGGGAGATTTATACGAGATGTATGCCATTTGTATATCTCTTTGACAACTTTCTAAAACTAAAAGATTTTGACTATTTTGATTTAAAGCAGATCGACTCAAAGACCTTCGAGATATTTTTTTTGATATCTTTAATTCATAACACACAACTTTATTTTTAATTTTCGGTTTTAATGAACTCTTAAAAGAATCCAGAAGCCTCCTAACAACAACGTTTTAAGGAACGTATTCTCATTGAAAGATTGAGAAAAATCACAAGTTCCTTTTTTTTCAAGAACAAAATTTCAGAATCAAAGCCAAGTTAAAATCGAATTTAAAAAAAAAAAACCAATACTCGGTGTACAATATTTCATCACATAAGTTTTTATATAATACAGTCATTATCGTAAACCTTTTTGTTTACTTTGAAAATTGTATATCACAAAAAAAATTCATTCAAAATTAGTTTTCATTTTATTTTTTAACAGGCCGACAAATTGTTTAACACTCTAAGATATTTCAGTTTCAAAGTCCCTTTCCAAAGTTGTTACGAAACTGCAATTCCCAATTTAATTTGACCTAAAACCATTTTAATTAACAGTTTAATAAAAGCACATAATTAATTGTCGTTAATTAAATGTGAAATTGTTGGCATAACTCCAAGTCGACATTTTTAATGTGAAAATTTAACGCGTAATTATTAATTTTTATTCAAAATCAGATTTTGAAAAATTTTCCATTTTGTTTAATTTCGCGTATAAATTTTTTAAATTTAAACAAATTTGTTTACTTCCACAGCTGTTAAATTCGTAATGCTAGTAACACCTACTATAATGTATGTATGTGTATCATTGAATGCCTGAACTTTCCAACAACTTAACCACAAATTCCCAGCCAAAGTGCTTTGCCTTTCTTTGCGAGCAAGCGAGCGGGCATCCCCGCCGCTTCTGGGAACACCACCTGGAGTGATAAGCATAAAAAAAGCTCCACTCTCGACCTTAGCAAAAACAATCCAAGCGACCAATTGATGAGCACATGAAATTAACGGTCAATAGGAACGAGTTCATCAACTGAGGCGAACAATGCATTGTTGTAATTTATTTCGGTCGCGGCATAAATGAAGTTTATGTAATTTAGCGGCACAGCAAAAAGTATTGGCCACCGTTTCCCGCCACTCCAAGCAACACGTACTCGTACACCCAGAGTGCGCTGGGTGTGTTTGCTTTGCTTTTAGGGTTACTATCCGTATGGAGTGGTGCGCGTGGTCAAACGCTGCTGTTGTCTGTCTGTCTGTCGGTGGTCAGTCGTCGCTGTTGTAATGTGACTTCCGGCCAAGTTAGCCTATCTCTTGACTTGCGCATTAATTTTTTGCTTAGCTCTTGCTGCTTATCTTCTTCATTTTATTGCAGATCACATGCAATAAATCGGATGGAAAAAGGTTAAGTTTTCACTTTTAGGTTTAAAAAAGAAATTTGTATGAACATGTTTTAGCCATACTTTGAACTAATGAGCCAGTTAATGTTTTTAATTTACTTTTCACAGCTTAGATATTTTTTTATTAAACTCCTTAAAATTATTCTTATAATGAAGAAATTTTAAAGACTACTCTTTAATTAAGCGTTTATAAAGCTGCTACCCGAATTCCTTAAACTATCTTTCTACTAATTTTTTAGTTTGAATTTTCTACAAATAAATTTTCAAACTAATTTTTGATAAAAATTCTTAGCTATATCGATCTAATCAGAAGCGAGCGATATATAAATCAAAGTTTTCGGAAACTTCATCTTTTTCCACTAACGACGTCATATGCGTTTTCCACGCGCTTCAAACTGCCAAGGTTGCTTTTGACCAACATCGCGTTCGGCTTAAACCGCCGATGACTGTTGTGGTTTGAGTTTCAGTTGAGTGTTCGTTTTTTGATGTTTTTAGTCTTTTCGATCTGCGCGATCTTTAGTGTCGAGTGGTTTCATCTGCTCTTGGCCATATAAATGTTTGGCGCTCTACTGATTAGCATTTAGTTTATTTGTGGTTGTCAATTGGCTAAGACGGTGACACTTGTCGGGTTTACTGCTTTGCGTTTAATTTTGAGATACTCGTAGAAATGCGCGCTTTTATTGTAAGTTGAAGTGCAAATGGAATAATTCAACGTGATAATTTGAGAGCAGAAAAAAGATTTTTAAAGTGCATGAAATAACAATTTGTGACTGTGATAAGTGTTTCGGCATTCGGAAGAGTGCCTTTGAAATCAAGGATAATCAAGGATTTTTGTTAACATAAAAATAATAATAATAATAACAATTTATGTGAAATTATAAAAACAATAAAAATATTATCACGAAAGTTTGGTGCCAGATACAAAAATCAACTCGCAGACTGTAAATTTTTGACAAGCAAATAACTTTAAAAAACACTTTTTAAACGATGGTGACCCTTTATAAGGACATTATGTAGAGTGATAACGATTTAGGATATAATCTCTCTCATACTGGGCCTAATCTTTTAACAATCTCAGTTTTATGTGATCATCACGCTTGTAGCTGTAGTTCAGTTACCTCAAAACCTGAATAAGATTTGGTCAAAACAAGTGGCGGATTTTCAGGATCTTTTTTAAAATATTTTTCAGTGGAGATTCCTTATATATGAAGAAGCAAAATAATTTCCAAAATAGAAACAACATATTTAATCCTTTCCAAAGGAGGCAAAAAGCTGCGTGATGATTCTAATTTTATTTATCAGAAATAATCCACTTTTTTAATACAAATTTCAAAAACTATTGTAATCAAAAAAGTATGAGATTACGAAACGTAATTGTGTGTGTGTATTTTTATTAAAACTAAAATTTAATTTAGATATAAAAAAAAAATGTTAAAATTATTTCAAATTCAATTAACACTTTCCCTTAATTCCATTTACTATAAAACTAAATTCCTTGTTTAGGTCGTGTGTTTGGTGGCTTCGGCGCTCGCAGCACCACAGAGTGGCTACAACTACCAACAACAACAGAATTCATTTAAAATACAGTTGCCAAACTTCTCAGGCATATCCGCCAGTACACGTGGCAGTGCACCTTCAAATTCGATTGTCCAAGAAGGACAAAGTTTTCTGCAAGAAGCACTGCAAAATACGAAACTTTCTCAAAATCTCTTGGGCAGCGGACAACAAACTTACACGGCTCCAACGCAAAACATCTTCCACCAGCGTCCGCAACAGCAGCAACAGCAATCTTTTGGTTTCACTTCGCCAAGTTTTGGTGGACAGCAAAACTACCAACAACAACCACAACAACAGCAATATCAGCAACAGCAATACCGACAAACGCCAGTTGTCACCAAGGACATCTATGTCCATGTCGCGCCCGAAGAGCCCGAGGAAAAGTACACAGCCGCTCCGGTGCCAGTGGCGCCACCGCGCAAACACTATCGCATTGTCTTCATAAAGGCGCCATCGCCCAGCATTAACACGGCCGCATTGCGTCTCAAACAGGCGCCAACGGAAGAGAAGACCATCATTTATGTGTTGACCAAAAAACCCGATCCACTCGATTTGCAGGCCGCCTTTGAAGATGTCGCGCCCAAACAGCCCAGCAAACCGGAAGTCTTCTTCATTAAATACAAGACACAAGAGGAGGCACAACACGCCCAACGCACCATTCAAGGTGGGATTTCGAAGTGATTCACATTTTTACACTCATTTTGCGGTTGTTTCTAGTCAAATCAATTCTTTTGTTTCGTGGTGTTTTGTCATTTGAATTTGAATTGATTCGACAATTTTTAAAGTTTTTCTTCCGCTTTCGCAGTTTGAGATTTCGCTCGAGAGACGTTTATATTAAAAAAAAAGAATAGCTAACATCGATATGAGTCATTTGGCCAATAAAGTTATTTATTTTTTGCATAATTTTTGGGTTAATGGGTTTCTTGTGCTAGGTCAGTTTATATGGTAGATTAATTTAACCAATAAATTATACTGTAAATCCAATCATTGGTATTTAGCCTTGCGAGTGCAATGACATACCCTGTATTTTAAATACAATTCTCTTAAGCATGGAATAGATTTGTGGCTTAAAAGCACATTCAATAGTAGCCATAATTAATATAATTACTTAACATCTTCTTCCACAGCTCAATACGACAAACTCGGTGGCACCACACAAATCTCCGATGAGGGCGTGGCACCGGTCAGCTCCGTTATCGGCGCCTTGGATCAACAACACGGCTCTGCAGGATTAACCACAGGTACCGGTTTCAGCAGCATCGGTTCAACTGGAAGCGGCAGCGGAAGCAGCAGCAGCAGTCAATACTTACCGCCCACTGGACGCAATTAGGGCGCCTTTTTTTTACTTGCACTAGAAATTGATTAAATCAAACTGACTGATCGCCATTTCGCCACACGTTTTAATTTAATTAACAACAACAACAACGAAGTTTCACTTTTCCCAGAAATTGTTTTTATGTTTTTAAGCGGTTATGTTTGAATTTTTGTTTTATTTTGTTTATTGTTATTGTAATTATGAATTCTGTTTGCTAATCATTTAAGTCTCAATAATGAATAACCAGTCTTGCCAGTTAAATTAGTTGTAAGCTAATTAAAATACTTTTGTAAATAAAAACGAAATTTTATCATAAAAAAAACTCGTTTGTTTCTTCCTTAAGGCCGATGGGAATTTAAGCGTTGTTATGCGTTTTCATGAAATTATATTTAAATATTCGATATCAAAGGTAAGCGCAGATAGAAAAATTTTGAAAACATTTCAAATGTTTGGTTATTATAACAAAATAAATGCATACTTTAATTATAATATAAAAAAATATATACAATATATTATTTGTAACTAATCTTACACGTTAAGAGATTGATAAACGATTGGCAGTGAAATAAAAACCTAAAAAATAATCAAATAGCTAGCTAAAAGAAAAACAAATTTGAACAGCTGATTGAGATTGATTCAGAGATTGATTCGATGAAGTTTAAGAATACTCATCAAATATTCACACATACTTGAAAGTTAAAAATATTTAAATAAACACTTTTTTTTAAATTATTTTCATCTCAGCGGTTTGTTTTGACTAAAGCTTCTGAATAAAATTTCACATCGAATGTTACCAAATCGAAATTTTTTGTTTAAACTCAATAAATATTTGATTCAATAACACGCGATTATGTCATATCGTATTTTAATCTAAAAAGTTAATATATCAAAATCTATAACAGTTATAGAAAATCAATCCACAAACCATGTAGTTAAAAAGTCAGTCAATTTTAATTTTGAAACAAATGAAAAAAATGTTCTGTATTGTATATTTTAAATTAGTTTAATAGTGGAAATAACCACTCGATGGTTCTTACAAATTTTGCACATAGAAATCTAAAATTTTGTGTCAGCTCATTTGAGAAAAGGAAAACAAAACCAAATAAGAAGTTATAGTCGATCCTAACTACTATTACAAATGCACCACATTGACAAATATCACAATATACATAATTAAAGCGGTTCATGATATATAAAAAATTGTGTTATACATTTTTTAATAATAATATTTTAATAAAAAAAATTTATTAACCATTAACGAACCATCTTAATTTTAAATTTTAAATTTCAAATCAGATTACTTTACTTATTTAAGATCGTCTGTGTACTAAAATAAATATTTAAAGTTATAAGGACTTTCTTTAACCATATAATAAACAAATAAGAAACATGAACCACTCAAATTGTGCCCAAAATTTAATCAGTTGTTTCCAAGCATAAAATTTTATACAAAGTCTCAACCTAATATCTATAAAGGTTCTCAAGATATCGGTTAACAAGAAATTATGACAGACAAACAGACGGGCAGATAACCAAACAGACAGACAAACGGACATGTTCAGATCGATTTAATTTTTGATTCTGATCAGGAATAAATATATTGTTTATAAATATGTCTATATCTATCTTGAGTAGTTTTCTACGTTACAAATATTTGAACAAACACAATATCGTATACACTACAATGAGGACATTGTTATTACGCATTGGACATTGTAGAATCAAAATTCTATCTAATAATACTCGTAATGAGAACAAACAAAAAATATGACCATTTATTAAATTTAAAAATATAAGTATGTACCGAATTAATATATATTATATTACAAACATCTGCTCTAAAACAATATGCACAAATGCAGTGCAGAATGTTTTTATTTTATTTAACAGAGCAGAAAGAAAACTCAAGGATTCTGCACAATTTCACTCAATATTGTTGTAGGTAGAATTTCTACGGTAAAAGATCAAAAAGGGATGTTTTTTAATCCTGGAAAGATCATAGTTTCATAGTTTTAGGTAGGTGTTAGTATGTTACATATTCAGGTAGTTTTACAAATACACACAACTGACGAATACAGTGACAGTCACTGATAAACTGTAATTGTACGTACTTGGCATGTGCTGAGTTGCTTAGTGTTAAAAAAAATCATAAATTTTTTGCAAAAATGAATACACGTGAAACTGAACTGCGAGATCTGAATTCAACAGACGTTCGGCAACTTTTCGTCATACTGAATAGCAACAAATTCTGGAACAAGATCAAGGAACTCATACCAGAGTCAGGCGTTTACTGGGAGAAAATAGCTGAAAATGCCGGACCGGATAATGGGATCGTTCATATTCATGTACTCCAAGCCGTCCTTAAACTGCTAAGCAAAACACAAAAGCACTCACAGCTACTCTTTGCAGATTCGGAGTTGAAGGCGGTTAAAAGTTGGCGGGCAACGATTGGCATTCTGCTAAATGTGCTGTGGAAAACCGAAATGTTTACGGCATTTTATTTTGTGACAACAATGATACTTGGCGGTCAGCAAGAGTTCTCCTTTTATTTCCTAATTTTATTTGTTTTTCTAAAGCATTTTGATATTTTATGAACAGAAGAAGAAGGCGATGAACCTGCACCGCCCGGAACACCGGCTTTGATTGATATTACGCCTTGGGATCAACCAGTAAAAAAAGTACAACCGCAATATTTGTGTTCAGTAAATCCAACTGATGGTCAGGATGATAATGACGATGACCAGCACGAACTGAACGAGATTGTAGTCATCTGCTCGAAAAATACTTCAGTTGTCTATCAGACTCGTGCTTAAAATCATGACAACTCGGGGAATGTATTTTTAACATACACGTATTTGTTAAAAAAATATGCCATGTTTAAAAATATAAGTTATTATATAAATAATACACAGAGAAAAATTTAGCAAAATTTTGATTTTTCAACCTTAAAAATTGGATTTTATGGAAATGAAAACTATAAAAATTAATTTATTTTACTTTATTAAAATAAGTTTGGAGGGAGTTGAAAGGAGATTAAGATTTATTTATAAAAGGCTATAGAACCACTTCGACCTGAAATATCTATTGTGCAGCCCCGTTTCCTACAAACGCAATTCTAAACTATTTATAAATCTTGTTATCGTTGTGGGCTTAATTTTACCCATTTGATTTGGAACTAAAATCCCACTGCCTAGGTAGTTAAATCTGTGTCTTGCCACCGCTGGAAAGAACATGTTCAGCATTTTCAGAGTCTTCTTGACTGCCGCATACCTGTTTGGGCTCTCCAATGCTAAAGTATACTTTGCTTTTATCATACACGTATCCAGATATTTATGAAGCTACTGTTTACCCTACAAAAGGGTTCCGGACCTATAAATGTAGTTTCTGCACCTTCCTTTGCGAGAGAGGCTATAGTTTTCTACGTGATGGTTATTGGGAGTTCTTGATGCACAATGGGATTAAAGAAAACAACGAAGAATAAGTTCAAATTATATTAAATTGTCACATAATCTAAAAAGTTACCTAGAAAATATAAAATTATTTATTTTATTAAAATTTATTAATGTTTTATTTGTTGTATCAAGAAATGGAAAAATTAACTACTCAATCTAGTCATCGATAAATCTCATATTGGAATGCAACTATTTATGGAATAACAAAGTTTAAAGAGTGAATAACTCTTCAAAAATTTCAATTAATTCGATTTGATTATTTTTCGTCTTTTTCGGAGTCATAAACACAAAAGAATTTAAATAAGTTATTTTTGTAAACAAATCACTTTGAATGAAACGAATGTAAAATATTATCATAAACATTTCCTCACAGCTCAAAAGCACAACGAGCCGACGTGAAAACCTCACAATGATTAATTCAAAAATTCGAATAGGAATAGCCAAGTTATCTGCGCGCCCACCACTTTAATAAAGCAATCAAATTATCGATCAATATTTACGCAAAGTATAACAAAAACAACAAAAAAGAAAAACTATTCCCCAAATGCGATTTAAAAAAATCATTGCCTAAAAACAATAAAAATGCTAAATAAATGACTAAAAACAATGCCCACTGATGACTTTTATTAACAGTTGCAGTAAATATTATTTTAATATCTGTTTTGGTTACTTACGCAAGACACACACACGCACACACACACTCACACACAAAACACTTAAGCGGCATAGGGACCATAAAATCGCGCCATGTGTGGTTGACGAACATCGGCTGCCACTTACAAAAACAAAAACCCAATATTATTAAACAAAACAGAAACTACAGCAAAGCATCTTCATAGACTTAGCGGGTAAGTATACAGTAGTCATCCCAGTCACAGCACCAGCCCAGAAGATAAGCCAGCAACCAGCATAACATCGCGCACATGCGGCGGGTGATTTGCATTCCGGTTGTATGTTAGCCACTTGGCCACTTTACTACTTTGACGTTTGCTGTCTGTCTGTCTGTTTGTCAGTTACCGGCTTTAGGTCAATGTCACATGAGTATTTCGGGAAATGATTATAAATTCAAAAATATCCGAAAAACAAAAACAAAACGCAAATAAAATAGAAATCAAAATAAATCGAAGAAGAGCGCGAATATGAAACTTGCAAATTGCGCTACGCTAATAAAATTTGGAATTCTCTAAGATGATGCGCCGTGCCGCGCCGCTCCGCGCCGCTCCGCGATGTTGTTGTTTTTTGAAAGCGACAGCACCAATGTATCGTTAACCATTTTTGACAGTTCCTTGCAGAGTTTAAAGCGCGGCACTTAAAAGCGATGCAAGACTTTTATGCATTGCTCTTACATCATTTTTCTGTTTCCAATATATTTTTAAGACATTTTTTATGATCTCCCTTCACTGATGACTTTCATGGTTTCTCAAAAAAAAAAATAACCAGGAAGGCCTTTTGCACGGGTGTTAAATGGCAAATAAAATAGATACCTTACCGAATAGCTCGGCGCACAGTACTCTGTGGTATAAACAAGAATGGAAAATGTGTGAGGTGAAAAAATTTCATTAATTTTGGGTAAGGAGTAAAGACTTATCTTACAGTTAAGGTCAGTGGGTACAAATTGATGCCCAGGTTCAATTCCCAGCCGTGGTTATGGAAAACAAAAAATTATTAACATACTCGTATTACGCACTTTTTTTTAAATTTAACCAAACACTCCTCTAAATTTTGTTTAATTTTTTGACAGTGTTTAAGTACTGTTCGACGAATTGACTGTAATTATATGCACCTAAAAGTAAATTTTGTCTTTTGTTGGTGCTTTTTTTTGCAAATTCATTTTTCCAATTTGCAACATTTTAGTTCGGTTGCTCGTTGTTTTTTTTTTGTTGCAAATTTCTTTCATTTTCGATTTGTTAGCAGCAATAATTTTGTTTGTTGTGTTTATTTGATAGTTTAATTAATGTTGGCAACATTAATTATCGAATTCGTAACAGCAGCAGCAGCAGCAACAACATTTAATCGGCCTTATGGGCGACGCAATGCGATCCCATTGTCGGTGGCTGCCATATCATTTAAACGTCGCAAACCTGTTTCCGCACTAATGACAATATTAATTAATTAATCATCTCCAATGATGACCTTACGCGCGCCGATGTTCCGTTCACAGCGCGATGCGCACTTCTCGCGCGATCGATTGATGAATCTGATTGACTAATTTGAGAGTTCATAAATTTCGAAATTTGACACAAGCCAATTTGCCTATCTTAAGTCAAATTACCCATGTAATTAAATTGACGAAGTGACTTCAGATTCGAATATCTCAGACGAAGCATCCTAAAACCAAAATGTTCGAAATATATAATCTGCTATTTCTACTTTGTTTGTCTACTTTAGGGTTAAGATTCTAGATATAAAATTATGTATAGCAAAATTGTTTTTCTCAGCAATTCTAAACAACTTTTAACATATTTACTAGTTTTTTTTTTAATATCAATCAATGTATGCCATAAAGGCCAACATCATGTGCTCTTACCGTACTGCGTTAGCCCTCAAAAGTATGCTGCGTTTTATAAAAGTAAATATGAAAAAATATTTCTTTTAATAATTTGATTGTAATTTTGAATATCTTTTCTTTTTGTTGCATGCCTCTGATATTGCAAAATTCAAAATTTAAGTTGTTGGTATTCAAATTCTTTCGAATTTGTTTAAATAATTTTGAACTTTGTGTTGCCAATTGTTTGTATTCAAGTGTGTGTGCGAGTTTGTGGTTTGTGACTTCGATAACACTTCGCACTCATTCCTTTGACTGCCTAAAAGTATGCAATACTTTAAAAAAGAAAAGCGAAGTAAACATTTCCAAAAGCGACAAATTTTATATTTTTTTATGGTTTGAAGAGGGTGAAAACAGACAGGAAAGAAACAGAAGAACCGCGATCTTTAAAAGCGCCTGTTTTCCCCTCCCAGACATATTCTAAACTGTTTTACTTTTAGTAAAGGTTTGTGTAAAAAGTTAATTTAATTAACTTCAAGTAATTTTTGAACAGTTTTCCGATATAGATTCGATCAGGACTTATTGCAAATAAAAACAATTAGTAGCTAGGACAAAATAGGTCGGCTATGGACGGACACAATAATAGTTGGTTCGTTCTAATTACATCGCGTTTAATTGTTGTCATTATCGAAAAATTTTGTGATCCCTGACTAAAGATAAAAAAAACAAATAGTCTAAGACATTCAAAGAGGACCACAGCTTTTAGATTTTTTATTCATATAGGAAACAATAAAGTAAAACAGTTTTTATAAAATTCCATTTTACGTTTTAAGTAATCGGATCTTAAAAGCTTGCTGCAAAGTTCGATTACAATTGCCCAACAAAAACTTCTTCGTAATGGATTTCGTTAAGTATTATATTGTAATCTCAGAAAAGAGTTATACTGGATAAAGGCAATTACTGTTACCACTTGTATACCTGAGTTATAACCGTTTTTGCATGAATGCTTCTTTCTTGAATATTGCACTTAAGCGTTTCTAAACCAATTGAAATCATCTGCATTAAAATTATTAATTGTTAAAAAAAACATTAGGTATGGAATCCATTAACAGTAAGTCAAAATTTTAAGAGCTAAGCTGAAATTGTAGACCTAAATTTGCGACTACAAAAATATATTCTTGAACCGTTTAGTACCGAACTGAGGTATGAATTGCTTACGTCCGATTTGTCAGCACTAAACTCAACGTTTAACTTTTTACTTAAAGTAAGTTTAGTTTAATTTTCACTCATTGCTTCAGCCGTAAATTTTCTATTCATCTTTTAGATTTAAAACGGCATTAATTATGCTACTTGTACTGGTGGAGTTCCACTAGTTTTCTCGCCACTTATACTACTTTAGATGGAAATCTCAAATTCACCTTACCGACTCAATTCCAACAACTATTTTATATTATTAAGATATTAGACAAGTTTTAATTAATGTTTAATAAAATGTTTCGTTTTTATTTCGTTGTAATAAATAAAAAATAATTTACGATAAAATAATCTGTGCCGAGCAGATAAATCATGCTGCGTCGGCGAATTGAGGAAATATTTAGAGAAGATTTGAAAAGCTTAAAATATTTACAAGCTAAGCAAGGCAGCTTGTGCCACCCCAAAAAAACGTGCCACATGGACCTACTTCAAAGCCTTAGCGGGCAAATACTTCTGCGTTGGAGCCGAGCCGAAGCTGACAGACGACGAACCGCCAGTCGATTGTGACTGGAAGTTCTGTTGCACGAAGGTCTGCTGTTGGCCGCCTTGAATGAAGTTGCTGTTGCCACCACCGATAGAACCACCCAAGTTCAAAGAACCGCCAGCATGGCCACCGACGACCGTGGAAATTGGTGCGACACCTTCATCGGAAATTTGAGTGGAACCACCCAAAGAATCGTACTGAGCCTGAATTTCCTGTTGAGCGCGCTGGGCCTCCTCTTGGGTCTTGTACTTGATGAAGTACACCTCGGGTTTGTGGGTCTTCTGTTCGCCCTGTACCTGTTGCAAGTGCTGTTGCACCTCGGCGAGATCGGGCTTCTTGGACAGCACATAGATGACGGTCTTCTCTTCGTTTGTGGACTGAGCACGTTTCAGCGCAGCAGCGGCCAGTTTCAGATTCTGTGTTGGCGCCTTAATAAAGACGATGCGATAGTTCTTGCGGATGGGGCCCAAATCAACCTGGGGTCCGGCATCGGATCCATCGTCATGTTCTTCGGGTGCGGAATGAATGAAAATGTCCTTGGTAATAATTGCGGTCTGTGGACGTTGTTGGAACGACTGGAAGCCATTGAGTTCAGGTTGTTGCTGGACGTTCAATTGCTGCTGCACGACCTGTTGCTGATGGCTCTGTGGAATTGAGGGAATGGCAATGGTTTGCTGTTGCTGAATCTGTTGTTGTTGCAGAGGTTGTGCAATGAACTGAGGCTGTGGCGCGGCAATGAATTGTGGCTGCGAATGTTGCACATATGCTTGCTGCTGCTGCACCTGCTGTAGAGGGGCAGGAGCAGGAAGAGCAATCACGGCGGGCGCAAGTTGTTGTGGTGCCACAAAGTTTTGCTGCTGTTGTTGTGGTGCCGGTGCAATAAATTGCTGCTGTTGTTGTTGCTGTGGTGCTGGTGCGACAAATTGCTGTTGCTGGAGTTGCTGCGGCTGGCTTTGCAAATTGAATTGCGCCAATGGTGGCGATTGTACAACAGAGTAAATGCCGCTATTTGTTTGTTGTTGTGGCTGTGGACGGAAAGTTCCAGCTGGAATATTTTGCCTAATCGGTTGCTGTGGCAGTTGTTGCTGTTGCAGTTGCGGTACTACCGGCGACTGATATCTGTAGCCGGGTTTGGCAGCAGCCATTGCGACAAGCGCAAAACACTGTGAAGAGAGAATAGAAGGTCATTAATAAAATAAACACGTTCTTGCAGTGATTACTGCGTAATCAAAACTAACAGTTTCTTAATATATAGTCAATATTTTCCTTACCGAATTCTATTTTAAAATTGAGTTTAAAAGAATCCGAATGTTGTTGTATCTCAGTGACTTTTGAAACAACATTGCTGAAATAAACTTTCTACTAAAACTTACCAAAATAACTCCAAACTGTTTCATTTTCTTAAAGTGTTTTTTTCTCCGGTTTTGGCTCTAACGCACTATCTGTGACAAGTGAAGATGTCCAACTGATGATTGTCCCTGAACTCGCAGACGCTTTTATATGAAGTGAAAATTGAACGACGCACCGCAGCACAATAAAAAACGTTAATAACCGAACCAACCCAAACATTGGTAACATCGCCAACTCAAAACATGTAACTCTAAACATTTGAGTTGCCATTAAAATTCCAAAATCTATTGTCTCACACATTAAAACTGCCCTCTTCTGGCACTGACCACTGGCTGAATCGACTTCGTCTTCGAATTCGATGATCACATAACAACGGCGATTGGCAAATCACGGAATCAACTCAGACGACGACAACGACATAAATATTTATTCCAATGATCCGCATTAAAATGCATCCTCTTCGGCAGCGTGTTAGGCCGGACAAATAGATTTCGATCAGTGTTATCTAACCACCCTAACCAGGCCATAAACTCATAGCCACAGCCAGAGCAGCCAGCAGCAGCTGCTGCTGTAACCTTTCTTACGGTTTTGTTTTGAAATTTCCTTTTGTCACCTCGAATTAATTTAATGCCAAATTATTAGTTTATATGTCTTTTTAACGTGATATACATACAAACATTCAGACACACAAAAACGTTACAAATTTCAGCGGAAAAAAAAACTAATTTGCATTTATTCGCTATGTTTACATTTGACGCATCTTTCTTCGGTTTGACCCTAGTGTCAAGCGCTCTCTTCTTCTTTTTCGTCGCTGTCGTCATGATGTTGCTGCTGTCAGCGCCACATTGCACAGTGTAACGATGTCATACAAAAATCAATCTTAATTTAAGAAGTGGGCTGAAATGCTCTAACAAATTTACATATTAAATTAATAAAAAAAATTTGTTTATACAATATCCTAGAACATTTTTAAGACTTTTAAAGGGACTGTAATGTTGTTTTTACAAATATATAATTGATTATTTATACTTAATGTATCTAATAAAAATTGTAGATGTATTTAAATAACTTTAAAAAATAATAAACTTAAATTGTTGCTTACTAAAATTGTCTATACGAAATTTTTTGTTTAAAATGATTAAATGAAAAGTTGTTTAAGTTCTTTGACAAAATTGTGTGATAATGCAGTTATAATAAATAATATATATATATAAATACAGCTTATGAATCAAACAATTTGATATCTCGATTGGTTCTTTGATATCTTGTTTGAAATGTAAGCATTTACTCTTCTTTATGTGTATTTGCAATATACGGATGTACTACAAAATATTTTTACTTATGTTAGTATTTCAAAGGGAACTTGGACTTTTTTCAATAATTAATACATATGTAAGTACATGAATATGTACTCGTATGTATTTCAAATATACTTTCGAAATAACGACTTTTGGTAGTTAATGCTCATTTTTCACCCAATTTGTAGTATTCAGTTTATTTACATACGAGTATGTAAAGTTACATTCAAACACATTTTGATATACAGTATATATTTTGTTCAATGCAGTTTATCAATTAGTATATAGAGTTAGAGGTGATGTGGGCTGATATGGAACCATAGCTCTCAGTTCTCATGGACCATTGTGCTGTATCCAGGACAGTGTCGGATAAGAAAGTAGAGATATATGTAGGTATGAAGTGTTTAGATGGAAAAGTATATAGTTTTAAAAATCTGATCTATCCAATTTTCTAAATCATTTTAAAGACCAATCAAATATTTAACAATTTTATTAACTACCTGTTGCTGAAAAATATAAACATTGCAGCGATAAATGTGCGCTTCCATTAATAAACTGATATCTCGGAAAAGTTAGTTTATTGATATTAAAGTTGTTTGCAACGAATCCGAACACTGTGCAAGTTGATTTGTTGTTGGTTGCATGCTGCGCTTCCGTTTCGCTCTCGCTGCTAATAATAACTGTGAATGTGCGTTTAATATGCGCATATTTTTAAAAACTTTTTTTTTTTTCAATTTATAAGTTTTTTTTTTGAATTAGTTCCAAATTCCATAATTCGAAATATTATGCAAAATTAAATATTAACGAGTTTTGTTGTTGTTTGCTTTGAGCCAGCATAGTGTATTATTATTGCGTACACATGGGTGTGCGTATGTGTTATATATGTGTATGTGTGCGTGTGTTTATGAGTTGCAAAAGAAAGCATTTTTTATTGATTGTCGCCTTTGTTTTGCATCTTTTGATTAGCTAAATTTAGCTTTGTTGTATTTTATTTTTTCATTTCAGTGTCGCATGCTAAATTGAAATCGATACTTTTTGCGTATTTGGTAGCACCGGATTTTTTTCTTTTCTTCTTTTTGTATTTTTCTCTTAATTATTTATCGTGTGGGCGTACAATATTTGCATATTTAAATAATAAATTTTATTTGTGAAAAATGAACTTTAAAGGATTATGAAAACCTTAAACATAAATTCATATGTATGGGCTCATTGGCTTATTGTGTTAATTTTAATGACTACTTATGATCACGAAGAAAGGCTTAATTATTCACAGGCATAATGCAATATTTATGTATATTAATTAATCAACCGAGTATTTCAAAACTAAACAATATTTCAAAATAACCGCTGACCCTATACAGTACGAGTATGTTACGCTTGTAGGCCTTGTCAAATTGTCAAGTTTTTATTTGTTTGGCTTAAGGTAAACTATCAGACCAGACAACTCTTTTGACATACGATTCGGTTTCTTACTAGTGATATATTGTGAAAAGAACCTATTATTTCAAATAATAATAATAATAAATGGAATATAGTTAAAATTTATGAAAGGTATTGCAGGCCATACTCTAAAACCTTAATGTTGGTATTTTTTTTTTAAAAACCTTATTTTTCAGATTTTTTAGCATCAGTGTAAATCAATAGGCTTTACAAATTGTTGCTATGAAATAAAATATTGAACACTACTTTATCCTCTTTGGTGTTAAAGTATGCTAAGGAATGTGGTTGCTCAGAGGACATTTAATATAACCTCCAATAAAATTCCAATAAAGTACAGAATAATTTTCTTATTTGAAAAAATCTTTAGTTCACGTAAAAAAACTCGTTTAAGTTATCATGAACAGAGTTCATATTTATCTTTGAATCAATTCAAAACCACGTCACAATATAAAAACTTATTTTTTTAATTATATTTGATTCTGTATCTCGCAGATAATTTAGAATATTTTTATAGCCTACTCCATTTACATATACAAATTATGGTGTTGAGTTTGTTTTTCCAATTGCAACGCCCACAAGGAGGCTTGGAAGGTTTGATGTTAATAAATATAGAAATTACTAGCTTAGAAATCGAGTCAAGGATATCGACTTGGTTTGGCAGCTAATTTTATATCCTCCAAGCTTTGAGAAAGATTTTCGAAAAACAATAATAGACAAAAGCTGCTCCTACTTTATGTAGAATTTATGGTATTCTGCTGATACATATATACATATACATTTTGAACTAGCGATCTTATATTAATTTTATATTCCAAACGAAAAATACAATAATTTTAAAACAATTTTAATTAATTTTCTGACAACAGTAAATATTTTTATATTATACAATCTATTAATTTTCCATTTTCATCAGATGTATACATATGCATAACGAAATACCAACTAATTTATTTTGAATAGAAAAAAACTTAAAAGTGTCCGAACTTTTTTGTCAGTCACTGTAAACTCGAATATTTATTTTGCGATAGCCAGCGCTGACACATCTAGACGCCAAGCGTTCGAACCGAAGCTTATACAACAACACAAAACATTATCACAGCCATTTAGGAGATAACAGCAACGCGCAGACAGACAGACAGACAGACAGAAAGACAGACAGACAGACAGATTACAACGCAACCTGCAAAATCAACACTTAACGTTGTTGGATTTATGCGATTTCATGCAAATGCGAATTGAATTGTGAATGGCTTAAATATTTATGGTCAGCATAGATTATGATGGCGTCTTGTGTACGAAAATATTTAAATGCTAATTTAATGAAAACTCATCGAAACTAAAGCGGACAGACAATGAAATTTAGATTATCAATTTTAAGCCAAACTTATAAGTTTAATATTGATTTAAGGCACTTTGACAGCGATATGAGCGCGTCTAATGTTATTCGACATTTATTGTATGCGGGAGGGACTTGCCATACAAACATCACGTCACATAATTCGATCGAAAATCTATCGACGTAACTTTCGATAGAAAAGTGAAATTTAATATACATACATATATACAAAATATGTCTGCAAAATTGTTATAAAGTTTATATATATTCCGATAGTTGCTGTGCATCAGAATAAATTAAAACATATCTTTTGACAATGTCGTAATTATGAAATTAAAATTCTGTAGCGATTTATGTATGTTAATTCGATTTAATTGCCTTAAAGTTTATCTTTATTAATGACTGAATCCCTCAATTTGTACATTTTAATCTGAAGCCATAAACAAGCTCATCAATAGATCATAAAATCTAAGGTTTCGTTGCTATAGCAATTAACTCCTAAAGAAATGTCGACATAACAAGTTGCTATTTATGTTTACTTCAGCCTAACCGAATCGAAAATGCCTCTACACTTTTAAGGCGAATCAAAATGAAAGATAGTTGACAAGATAACATTTTTATAATAATAATCTGAAATTTTTAATAGATGAACAAAGTATTATTATATCCAGTTCTTCTTATCCAGTTTAGTTCCGTCTGGTTAGCACTTAGCCCCTCCCACTTTTTTTAAATAATTAAAATCGATATTCTAAAGCCATTTTATAAGCCGTTTTTTTCATGGCATTAGGTGCATTGATTTATCATGGCGGGCGTGTCATTAGAAAGTGGTAACAAGTCCTAACCACTTTTTGGTTCATGTGAAGATATCGACTAGATTATTTTTTTATTTTAACCTTTAAATTTCACCTTCTTCTAATTAATTTAAACTGAGTGAGATCGTTTTTCTATATATATATTTCATGTTTTTATGGGCGTTATTATATTTCGATAATTGTGGGTGCATTAATCGTATATAAACAAATTTGTATGATGAACATGAAAATCATTTGGATATATATATGCCATAAAAAATAAACCGATATTGATTTTTATTGCATTAACTAGTTAAACCATTCATTTTTAACTATTTTCAATTCAACTGCTTTATTAAAATTCTTACGAGTTTTAAAACTACATTTATTAGAATTGATTTACTGAGGCTAGTTTAGAGATTCATCATTTATTTTAAGAAAAACGATTTTCTTCAAGCAAAACCTTTTATTGTACCACAGAACAACTAAATAGCCCAATTCAACATAACTGTAGGGTGTACTGCCAATGATAAAGAAAAAAAAGAGTTCCAAATAAGGCGGCATAAAATTAACATAAATATCAAAGACAAACAAAATGATAAAGTAAATCATTTCACCACCGAACTACATACGTCCACTATGGCCATGTATTTGTCTTTGTATACGAGTCTGTCTGTGTCTCAAACTCAGCCCCAGCCTCAGACTGCGGCTCAGACTAAGTATATGGTTGCCAAATTCATGTTCATGTCAACGTCATCTTCATTATGGGGTTCAACATTTGCACACAACACTTTTTGTTGGGTATATGAAAGAGACGCCTCGGATCCTATTGTTTTAAATAAATTTGCCAAATTAGATGTTTCTCGAGTTGAGTGATAAGATTTCTTTTGTTTTTTACATTTTTGTTGTTGTATTTTTTTAGCTTTTTATCACAAGGAAATTTATGCAAAGCGTTTGATTTCGTTATTAATATGCCAGGTTAGTTTTAAGATTTTAGCGACATATAAAAAGTGCACTATTGTCTGACATGATTAACAGTTACATTTTAAATTCCACATTGTGAAGACTTCAGGGGAGTGAGTCTCTATCTTTCCGAACGGATCAAACACTTAACAAATACGAGATGCGTGCTTTATTGGTTAGTAGTTAAATTTGGTTTTATTCGTTATAAGCTTTGGCCAATTCACAACGCACAGTCGAACAACGTTTGAGGATAATGTCCAGGAGAAAGGATATAAACGCAATAAATTAGTTCAACAAAAAATATTCGCTTAATTTTGTGAAGAAGTCTCACTCGAGAGACATTGCCTTAAAGCCTTTAGAGATTTCATGTTCCAGCCATTCCATTATAATAAATGTTTTCCTCTTCCAGTTATTCTTGTTCGTAGGCACTGTGTTGTCGGCGCCCCAGGGCTACAACTATCAGCAGGTTCAGGAGCAACCAGCCGCTGGTGGTGGCAATAATTTTACGCCACAGCAATATCAGTTGTTGCAGCAATATGCCCAACAGCAGGAACAGCAACATCAGTTATTACAACAGCAGCTGCAACAGGAATTGCAATTGCAATACCAACAACAGCAACAACAACAGCAGCTATTGCAACAACAACAACCAACCGTTGTTGAGAATAAAGACGTTGTCGCCACACCTGAGGTAGCCGCATTAAGTCAAACGATAACACAATCTTCTGATAATGGAGGCTATCAATTTGCCAATCAGTTGGTGCAGCAAGCACAGCAATTGGTGCACTACGAACAACAGCAACAACAGCCAAAAGCTGAGGTTTCCATTCCAGAGCAACATGTAGCACCACCACAAGAAGAGGTGCAACAACTGCCACTCCAGCACCAGCATCACGAAGAAGCTGCCCAGCCAGTTCTGGATAACCTGGCTGTCGTTGCTGCACCACGTGCCCAGCCTTTGCAGCAAATTGAAGTTAAACAACAACAGCAACATGCACCAGTCATCTCGCATCCGCAACCAATAGTGCAAGCGCACTATCAATCAACTCCACAAGCCCAGCCACAGTCTCAGGTTCAATACAAAAAGGAGTTCTACTACCTCTCTGCGCCACAGGAAGATTTCGAGCAGCCACAAAATCTGCAGGATCAATTGAATTCATTCAAAAAGAATTTGCGTGTCGTTTTTATTAAGGCGCCCGAAAACAACGGCCTCACCAACGCTGCTCTTCAACTGGCCAAGCAATCGATCGATGCCCAGACGGCAATCTACGTCTTGACCAAGCAACACGATGCCGCCGATCTGGCCAACAAACTGCAGGAGATACGCGGCGGTGCACAGGCCAAGCCCGAGGTCGTTTTCGTCAAGTATCGTACGCCCGAGGAGGCCGAACAGGCGCAGCGCACCATTCAGGCGCAGTATGAAGCTTTGGACGGACCGAATCATTTCAATCAAGCTGATGTCGCACCCAGTCACAACTTCTCCGGCGGTTCGACTGGCATCGATCCACGATTCGGCGGCGTTAGTGCCGGTGGAGAATCGGTCACGCCCAACTCACAATATCTGCCAGCAGCTGCCAAGCACTAGCTCTAGTTTATCCACATATATTTATCTTTAGTTAAATTATATTTACAGTCGAAGCTAAAATAATCATACAAATAAACTTATTTAAAACATGTCGAAAACTTTGCATACTTTTGGTTGCTTTTGCTTTGTTGATACTCGTAGGTTAGTTTTTTTTTATTTCCAAAGTATTTTAAGAAATGCTAATAACTTTTTATTTGTCTTGCTTAAAAATAGCAACTAACTAATTTCCATATTTTCTGCGTTTGTTTACGTCAACGCCGCCATTAAGATTAGCCTCGACACTCGGGCATTTAGATTTTATGTGGCTGTGGTGAACAAGAAGAATGAAGGAAATTAAACATAAATCGAATAGATTATATTATTTATATTGTTTGAAGTTGTTCGATAATGTGGGTGTTAATTTAAAAAAAAAATACTTTAAAGGAAACTTCTAACATGTCTAAAATCAGTCCGGAGAACTCCGAAATTTTTTTTCTAGGAATAAATTTATAAGAAGTACTCCATATCCTTAAATTTGGGAAAATTCTCGAGTATTTTAAGATTTACACAAAACAGCTTACAAAAAATGGGCTTGATCGAATAAAAACCACGCCCACATCCCATAAAACGTAAACTTTATTGTGGAAAAAAATATTATTAAAATTAGTTACAGTGTAAATAATAAATTCGGTATTTAACACTTTGGTAGTAACATAAAACTACTAACCAAAAAGGGGTGTGATCCGTTAAGTACAACGCCCTCTTATAATAAAGACATGCAGCACTTTTATGCTGGAAAAAAACACATTTGTTGGCGTCACTGAAAAGGTGGAGGGTATATGAGCTTCTATATTATATGTTTCGTTTTGGACAATAAAGATACATAATGATATCTTAACCATTTTTTTTTAATAATATTTTGTAAATAAAAATATATTTAACCAAACAATAATAAAAACAAAAAAATTATATCAAATTTTGTTTTTCCTCGTAGCAATCGATTTTACTCGTGAGTTCGATTTCGGACTTAAAAAAATCCGTGATTTCGGGATTGAAAAACATCCGGGATCCCAAGATCTCGGGAATTTGACGAAGTTCAATAATATTTATTTTCATTGCAATGAACTTATTATTACTTTTAAATAAAGTTTTGTTTTTGTGATAATCATAACATCACAGTGGATATTATTTTAGGTGTTAATAATAAAAGTATCAATCGTTCTCATATATAATTATAAATAACAAGATATGTCATATGTATTGAATATTGCACATGTATAAGTATAAGTGATACCATCAATCACTTTAATGTGAACTTGTAATTAAAAAAAAAATATTTTATTGGTGTCAAACTTTGGAGGACACACAAAGTGAAAGGAAACCAAAGTTCACTTTAATTAACCAAAGTCAAACTAATCAAAAGAGCTGAGCAAATTGGATGTAGGTAACAGTGTCAACTTGGTTAAGCAAAGGACTATCAATTCCAAACATGACATTTCAATGCAATGCTGAAATTAATTTGTATATTTTAAAAAGTTTTTAATCTGCATTCTAGTTTTAAAACCGTTCGTTCTTGCGAGCCAAGGCTTAGCTCGTCGAGATTTCTGACTTTCAAATTCTAACTAGAGGCAAGTAAGTAACTTATTTTATAGATTTTATAGTTAAACTGCACTTATAAACTTGAACATGAATTTCTTTTGCTTGTCCTAAATCAGATCAAGGCTAATCGACGCCGAATATGCTAAAGAGATTTTAATCTATGCACACATTTGTAAGCGACTTAATTTCGTTTGACTCACGCAAGGGTCTCTCGAATTAGGCCTAAAGTCGCACCAATAAATTTTAAATAAAAGATTAAATGTTTTTTTTTTTATATATGTATGTCTTGTATTTACATAACAACAAAATTTTATACGCATGAAAACTAGTTTAAACAAGAAAAACGATAAAAAAATAAAAACAGAAAAATTTAAAGCAATGCGAAAAGTATGATGAAAACAAAAACAAAAATTTGGTAACTACAACTAAAAAACAACAGTTATTAACAACAATTAAGATCATTCAGACTGAGACCTTAGAACCTTCTACCAGGTGGCAAATACGCGCTAGTTGGGGCATTGTATGAACCGCTTGGAGCAGCAGCAGCTGGCTGTGCCGACTTTGTGGCAAAGTCCAGAACTGGAGCGGAGCCGGCATTGTGGTTGCTGGATGGACCGGGCAGAGAGTCGTATTGCGACTGAATGGTGCGCTGAGCATTGTCGGCATCGGCTTGAGTCCTGTACTTGATGAAGTGCACTTCGGGCTTGTTGTTGGCATTGCTCTTGAGCGATTGCAGCTGGTTGGCCAAGTCTCCGATGTCGGCTTGCTTGTTGAGCACATAGATTGCGGTACGATCATCGGAAGCGGATTTGGCCAACTGCAGAGCGGCGTTCTCCAGACCAGAATTGTCGGGACCCTTGATGAAAACAACCTTGAGGCTCTTCTTCAGTGCATTGGCAATTTGATCGTTGGCACCGCCATCATCGAACTCATGCTCGGGTGCGGAATAGGTGTAGAACTCCTTGTTGAATTCGCTGACCTGCGGTTGGATGGGCTGCGAAAGTTGAGCGGCACCGCTGCTAACACCGGAGCTACCATCGTCCTGCTGGGCAACGGGAGCATAGTCGTACTGAGCTGCTGCCACAGCGATCACACAGAATACCTGCGATATAAGCAGAAATTATAATAATTATTTTTTTTTTTGTTGGCGGGAAAATATTTAAAAAATGTTGACTTACCACAAAAGCGCGCATTTTAGGCTTAGTTTGAGTTTAAAGGAACAATAGGAATGTCTTCTTGACTTCTTAGCTTGAGTATTGAACTGTTTGTGTCTCTACAACGCAACTTTTCCAACTATTTATACCACCGATCGCATTTCGAGAGTCTGCTGAAACCATGTGAAACCCTCTTCTAAAACGACACGGCGGCACACATAATCTATCTATCTATCTAGCTATGCCTAAAATGCATCTTCCTCTTCTTCTTCGATATCTTCTGCCGAGTGCGTAACTCGTATCTACAACTAGAAAACTAGTTCCACGAACTAACTAACCAATTTAATTTAATCAACAACAAAACTGAAAACCTCTCTCCTCCGCCAAAAGCAAACTAACTTATTACCAAATTGCACTTAAAATATTGTCTCATTATAATTAAGCCTACGACGAGCCGGAGCCGGAGCCCGATTCCGAACCCGCGCGTTGTCAACACATCCATTCGCCTGGCCAAAAACAAAAACAAAAACAAAAAAACCGAAGTAAAATTAGAAATACCAAAACAAGGTCTAAAGACATTTCCCACTAATTTGTGTGTAGAAATGCATAAATTGATAAAGTCACGCTGCAATCACATTTAAATAAATTCAATTTATATGCGGAGCAGATGCATTCGTATCTTTGCCTCTATCGCGCGGCTCGAGAGAAATTTTAGGGTTTCTGTTTTTACTTTTTTTTCTGCTCTTCTGCATCGTTATGCATAATTTAATGTTGATATTTTTTTTCTTTTCTTTTATTTCAACTGATTTTTTTCATAGCTCTGCTTTGCTGCTTTCCATTTGGTCCGCCATTTAAGCCAATTAGCGATTGGCTTTGTTGCCATTTGTTAAAGCAGTTTGTGCAAAAATCGTTATTGTTTCCCCTAAAACTATGCAATAGTTTGCCAATTATTCAATTGAACATGTGCAAAATATAATATTGATACAATTGCTCATTTTTAAAAGGTTCACTACATACACACAGTCATATCAAAGGTTTTATAGACGGTTATATTCTTCAATGTGTGGCAGTGTGTCATGAAATACACAATTAAAAAAAATGGCTAGAACTGTTTGGCTGAATATTAACTGAATTGGTTATAGAGCGAGAGAACAGTCCTTTAGACAATGTTGTTTTATAACCTAGGATCAAACTGTTCAGGTGAACTCGCTTTATATGAATGTTTTTAGGTCGTGAATAAATTGTTACGGTTGACTTGGTTTTATATGATCTGCCAAAAGATCTTAAACTATTTTGAAACGTTGTTTCGGTTGAAAAGTTTTGAGATTTTTAGAAAAAGTCCCAAACCATTACTTTTTAGGTTATAATACTTTTAGAAAAAGTATTTTTAAATTTATTGTGTTGGCAATATTATAACTGATATGATTGACTGATAACGTTGGCAAAATCTCAGAATTCTATCGGCAATACCTGTTACAACAACAGATCGATAAGGACAAGTCTTGCAACTCCAACACGATATCCCCAATCGTGTCTATATTTACTGCAAAATAGACCTTTTAATATAGGACGAGAAACTCATCTCTGGGATGCACATATTGGCCGAAAGGGCTGGCCAGTTTTGTGGCTTTTCACTACCCCATATAAATAAGGCAGCAAACTATGTTATAAATATGATTATATCTAAATGAATTTTTTAAACAATTTCCTTCTGAATCAATCAATTCAAAATTTGTTACAAACAAATTTCGTGTTGACTTGTGTACGCTCGCACCATTTCCTATTGCCTTTGCCTTTGTTCGCATCGAGTTGAATAGAAATGAAAACGGCTTACAACACTGTCAGAGTGCGTGCGCTTTAGCCCACAGATAAAAGGCTAAAACGTACCCTAATACACCGATGAATATTGGCCAAGCATAATTAATTTTATAATCGCGACTAATGCGTTAATTAGCAAATGCGATGAATTAATTTCGTTAATTTTCGAACAAGAGTTAAAAGCACACAACTTTTTTGCTTTCGTGGATTATATATTTATTTTGTTCATACCCTTCGCCTAGTACAAATAAACTCACCGAAGGGTATATTGGTTTTGATCTTACATTTGTAACGCCCAGAAGGGGCATGATAGGTATGACAAAGTGTATATGTAAATGATCAGCGTCGAATTCTGAGTCGATTTAATAACGAGCTGAAATTCGGTATGTGAGCTTCTATTCTCCAAGCGGAGGCTAAGTTCTAAAATGGGCAAGATCGGACCAAATCAAGTACCACCCCATTCCATACGAAAAATAAATGAATTAAAAAAGTTCCAGTGCAGTTCAAATTCAATATTTACCACTTTTGTAGTAACCCATAACTGCTCACTCAAAATGGGAATGATCGAATAAGAACCACGCCCACTTCCCATACAAACCAAGCGGAAATAAATTATTAAAAATAATTATATTGCAGATAATCAATTCAAATTCAATATTTATCGTTTAAAGCAGATTTTTTGGTATCACTCAAATGGCGGAGGGTATATGAGCTTCGGCACGGCCGAAAATAATTCTCTTACTAGATGTTTTTTTATTATTATTAATCGATCGCATTTAAATGAATCGATTGGACCGGTCGGATTTGTCGCGATATGGGAAATGCTTCTTGTCGGTATAATTTCGCATCTTCAGCGCCACCGCAGATCAGCCTTAGCCTCAGTTGGTAAATGCGAACCGGTGTCGTTAGATATCAACTGGATGGACTAACATACTCGTACAAACATTAGACGCGGCATGGTGCGGTGTACCTATTTGTAGGCAGCCGCGAAAGGGCCTTGACCTGTAAAATTATGAATGAATTATTTGTTGACATTTTGTAATTTAAAATTTGGAGATTGTTTCGCTAATGGGAGATGATTAATTTCTAAAGTTAATTTTTATGTTATTCATTTTCGGAAACATTTCGGAATTTGGTTTGGCAAGGCTTACAAGGTAGTTGGTTAAATACAAATACAAAACATCAATACATGCATTAGACTAATGAGCATGAAATGCCGAAATGGAAATAAGGAATTTCAAAAAATTATTTTTCTTACGAAAATTTCTGAGGGTTAAGGAATTTTTTCACACGAGAAAAAAAGGAGAACGAGAAATAAAACTAAGGGATTTTTACATTTTAGACAGCTGATCTATGGACAGTTTTTCTATAAGTTGCTGAACAACCAAATATTCTCATATGTAAACAACTAAAAAAAATTAAAAGAACTTGACTAACTAAGAGTAACGTAACCTTAGGACAGTAAAAAATTGCAAGACCACTAACGGTCAAGCGGAAATTCATTTTTTTACTCTTTATTTACCCTAGTGCACATTCTGACCCCTTATATTATTCAGCAGCGTTTTTTTCCATGTTATTTGTTTTGTGCGTATGTATGTGTTATAATACTACCACCGACTTAAGGAACATGGAAAGCGCCTTTCCGATTTCTAACGATTCCGTCATTCGTTAAAAATGTTCAGATTTATAATTTATTGTTATCTTCAAAGTTTAAACAAATTTTGCCGACTTTTATCGCAGCATTAGAAAAGACCCTTGTAAATTATATTTGACTAAGCGGTATCGCGGTCTGGCGAACACAACAAAAATGCAACAAACAACAATCGACAAAATAAAACCTTTTCTTTTCAAAATTTCTTAAGATAAATAACCATTATCGAAATTTGCATAAACGCGCATAATTAGCCAATTCGGCATCAGGCCGAAACCGTCTTGGCTACAATAGGGAATCAAGCGTTTCGCAGTGAACCAATCAAGCGCGCTCAAAGGCGAAAATGTTTAGAAAAAGACAACAACAATAGCAACAACGACGATGGTGATGGTTGAAGATAAAGATGAACACGAAGACGACAACGACAACGACGACGACGACGACGACAATGGAGGCAACGAACAAAAGGAAAATGTTATCGCCAATTAACGATATTTTGTTTAAATTGTGACAACTGGCATTTACAATAACAAAAATAACAACAATGGAACTGGTCTTTTGGTCAAGACAAATTAAAAATTGGCCTAATGTGGGGAATTCCAAAACAACAACAACAACAACAACAACAACAACAACAATGACAACAACATTGGAAACAACAACCAACGAAAGATATTTCACCCACAATTCCACGCCGCGACTTCTCCAGCGAAAATTCATAGCGAAATGTTTTGGTTTCGAAAAATGCGCAAAGTTTTGCATACTTTAAACCCGGACGGACGGTCGGGCGGTCGTTTGGTCGGACGGTCGGTCGGTCGGTCACAAGAAACCAACCAAAAATACTTTTAATGAAAATGTTAAATATGGCTAATGTTGTTTTCGATGTTGTAGTGGTTGTTGTTGCAAGTTGCGGTAGGTTACGGCAATTTGTTAGTGTTATTGTGGTTTTTTGTTGAATCTGCTTTTTTAATACAACTTTTATTTGGGAAATAAAAAGTCGAACTTAAAATATTTTTACGAGTGAGTGAGACAAAACAAAAGTAAAGAAATAAAACCAGATGTCTTTTTTTATGGTTTTTTATGCAGAACGATACACTTTAAATTATTTTATGGTTGTCCGAAGTGGCGCCAAAGTGTACACAGAGAAATGTTTGGCTTGTTTAGAAAACTTCGGCTAGAAAAATAAAGATTTGCCAAATGATTGCTGAAAGGGCGCTGGTCGTACAGAAACATTTGTTCAAAAGAAAAAGAATTGTTAGTCATTTTCGTTTAACGACTCGGAATCGAACCTGAAACATTCCGCATCGCAGCCAATGCACTAAACATTGTAATGCGCCATGGCCATACATTTAGTTAGTATAATTAAGTTTTAGATAATAAAAGAGTACCAAACTATGAATTTGGGAACTCAACTTTTACATATGTATATCCTAAAGATTTATCGACTATGTACATGTATAAACAAAATAAAATTTAAATTAAATTAATTAAAGAAACTTTTAAAATAAGTTTGCATTTAAATTACTAGCAGTGTAACGTAACTTTCTTTCAAAATATTTGTTAGCTTATATCTTAATATATTTTACGCTCCCTTCAAAAGTCCCAACAAAAAACCAAAAAAAAAAATAAACTAATGTTTATCTTGTAGCCAGTTTCGGTGACCAACAACAAAATGCATGCATAGAAAAATGCAAAGCCAATAAAACGTACTTGAAGATGGCATCTCGATCGACGGCGGCGCGGCGCCACTTACAAACGCCGCGGAACGATTACACACGATCAGTGTGTCACATTGGTATAACTTGATTAGTATAAAGATGGCAGCTCGAAGCGAAATTAAGTCATAATCAATTCAACACTCACTCACAACTGTTTTAACTGCTACATACTTGAAGATGCGTGCTTTTGTGGTAGGTTAAGGATACTCCACTCCGACTTGGTGGATTAACAATATTTGGAACAATATGCAATATCGAGGATAACTAATCAAACCGGCGTTTATTTTCACTTCATTTTAGGTTTTGTGCCTTGTTGCAGTGGCTGCTGCTCAATACGACTATTCCCCTCAATCTGGTAGCATTGGCGGAGGAGTTTCCCACGACAATGGTGGCGGCATCAGCAGTGGAGCCGAACAACTATCGCAGCCCATCCAACCGCAAGTCAGCGAATTCAACAAGGAGTTCTACACCTACTCCGCTCCCGAACATGAGTTCGACGATGGCGGTGCCAACGAACAAATCGCCAACTCGTTAAAGAAGAGCCTTCGTGTTGTTTTCATCAAGGGACCCGAAAACTCTGGACTCGAGAATGCCGCTCTTCAGCTGGCTAAGTCTGCTTCTGATGATCGCACCGCAATCTATGTGCTCAACAAGCAAGCTGATATTTCCGATCTGGCCAACAAGTTGAACGCGCTGAAGAGCAGCAACGCCAACAAGCCCGAGGTTCACTTTGTCAAGTACAGGACGAACTCTGACGCTGAGAACGCTCAACGCACCATCCAGTCGCAATACGACTCACTGCCCGGTCCATCAAACGCACAGAACGGTGGTGCCGCTCCAGTTTTGGACTTCGCCTCGAAGGCTCCAGTTCGCTCCGCCGGCGGTTCCTCGGCTGGCCCAACAAACACATATGTGCCACCACAAGCATCGTATCTGCCACCCGGCAGAAGATTCTAAGTTTGTGATCTATTGATTTGATTGTTATTTAGTTTAAGAATAAACCGTTGTTTTTATATGTTTAATGAAATTTACCCAATATAAAATTAATATTTTTTAAAAGCGCTTTTCTTTTCTTATCTATAAATTATGTTTGATATCTTTTAAAACTTTATCAATAATGACATCGGAATTAAATTGGGAGCTCTTCCAACTTTTGGAAACTTCAGTTTAAGAGATGCGTTAACGGCATTAAGATCCAATCATTATGACAACAGTTAACTCTGGCTGTCACAGTTCAAAGTATAGTTGCCATCTCATGAAGTCGGAAGTTTTCATATAAAGTCGACCTTTGGTTGGTCGGAACTACGAACTCGTCTGTAAATTTTGTACTTTGCTTTGTTAAGTTATTGTTCGTGAATGGGCATTAGGAGTAGAGCTATAATATATGGATCAGCTTCTCTAGCTTAAAATCTGTTTTTTTCTCAATAATAAAGAAAATAATATTATTTTTCTTTCCGAAAGTCAGATCAAAAAACGTCCATTAAATTCACAATATTAAACTCAAACCTCCAAACAATTAAAGACAATTTTTTTTAATATTCACCACTCAAGTCAAAGCACAAATACCAACATCCCTTTAACGCAAACACAAATCCAACTGTGCATCGAAGTTTCCGCAGACATTTTGTCTGCACTTATACAACTTGAAGAGAATAAATACACGAACGCCTGAAAAATATTTGCAATTCGCATATTTGTGTTATGCATTAATCGCGTGACAAATTGTTAATAAATTGTCCACTTTTGTGTCGCATAAACTTCAAAATCATAATTAAATGCTTCAGCGGGGCGCTTTCGTTTTACACGTTAGAGGCGGCGTTGGCGGCGCTAATGAAAGAAACTATTGACGACTCCAAAGAAAGCGGAGCCAGCCACACAGAAAACATCGAAAATGCAAAATCGCGAAGATCTCATATGCTAAAATATGGATATATGAAGAAAACCCAAAAGCGTCATTAAAATGCAGATGGAGCATTTGTTTAGATGCAAGAGTGTTTGGAAAAAATTAAAACAAATTAAATTCAATCGAAACGTTGAAAATCGATAATAACAAATATAAACTCTTTGTTATGCTAAAAAAAGAAACAACAACAAAATTTATAAACGTGTGAAATCTCAATAATTTAAAATAAACATTTGCAGTGAGACTTAGAACTGCAAACATATTTTATTTGCATAGTTTACTTCCTCAAAACAGGTTACTTGTCCGGGCCATACTATACTTATATAGACATATGTATAATATATATATATATATATATATATATATATATATATATATATATATATATATATATATATATATATATATATATATATATATCTATATATATATATATATATATATATATATATATATATATATATATATATATATATATATATATATATATATATATAATGTCTTTGTTATTGGTATGACTAGCCAACAAAAATAATGTATTAAATGATAGAACTTTTAAAACTAGGTGAATCTATTTTTCAGAATAGTCATAAAATATAATCATTATAAATGTGGTCAAATGGTAAACAAATACATTCATGACCATATACAAAGGATGCGCTGTTCTTTTTATATCTTTTCCCCAATATTCAGTCTACACTTCTGCCCAACTGTGTGTGTGTGTGTGAATTAATTGACCAATTAATGCGAATTTTTATCAGCATTAACATTAGCGGAAAGAAGCGACCGCACAAAGTAAATAGTCATAAAAAAGATGATCTGCATAAAGCGTTGTTTGCTTTTGACATCTGAACCGATCCAATAAAGCGAATTTATTCGAAATATTGATTCCGCGCCGATCGATCGATTGATCGCTTATCAATACAGTTCGATCGATCGACAAGCGACTGTTATCGTCTTTGTTGTTGCTGTTCTTGTTGTTGTTGTTCGGATGGTTGATATGTTGATTTTGCGATTATTGGACCAGTTTGGACCGCAACGTACGTTTGATAACTCCAAGGATAAATTCGATTTTTCTAGCGCAGATTTTGCATTTTTTCGAATTTTCGAACGATCGTTGTTGTGTTGTTGTTGTTGCAAGTATGCAAAATTTGCAAAATATCGCATGAATATGAATTTTTTCCGAACATATTTCGTTTATAATTTTTTAGTATAAAAGTTGAGGTGCACAGCGAAATTATCAAACACAAACCAACTCAGCTTCTCGAAGTTCAGAGCCCACTTTTCAAACGCACACAAAAATTAAATAAATCAAGGATGCGCGCCTTTGTGGTAAGTTTCTGGATGTCCCGATTTGTGGAACGACTCTCTATAAATGTAATTTTCGCATTTTAGATTCTTTGCTGCTTGGCAACTGCCTACGGTGCCAGCCTCGGCTACGATTATGAACGCAACAATGGCGCTCCAGCCGGTAGCATTGGTGGTTTTGGCAACGGCGTTGGTTCCGTCGGTAATGGTGGTTTCGGCAGCGGCGTTGGTTCCATCGGTAATGGTGGTTTCGGCAGCGGCAATGGTGCTGGCAACGGTGGTTTCGGTAGCGGCAATGGCGGTTTCGGTAACGGCAACGGTGCCGGCGATATTGGCTCCCGCGGTAGCGACAACTTGGGTGAACCCATCAATGGCGGCAGCGATGGTGGTCATGATGGTGGCGCTGTTGGCGCTGGCCCCGCTGAGTTCAGCAAGGAATTCTTCACATACACCGCACCCGAGGCTGAGTTCGGTGTTGGTGCCGATGATGTCCAGAATACCGAATCACTGAAGAAGAGCCTGCGCGTTGTTTTCATCAAGGGACCCGAAGGCGGTTCCGGTTTGGAAAACGCTGCTTTGCAGTTGGCCAAATCCGCTTCCGAAGATCGTACCGCAATCTATGTGCTCCAGAAGCAGGCTGATATCTCCGACTTGGCCAACAAATTGAGCGCTCTGAAGAGCAGCAGCTCCAACTCGAACAAGCCCGAAGTTCACTTTGTCAAGTACCGTACACCCGCCGATGCCGAGAACGCTCAGCGCGCTATCCAGGGTCAATACAACAACTTGGGCGGTGGCAGCAGCAACCACGATGGTGGTGTCGCACCCGTCTTGGACTTCGCCTCGAAGGCACCAGCTGGCGGTTCCACATACCACAGTGGCAACAACCAGGTCGGTACCACTGGCGATAACGCCGGCACCTACTTGCCACCAAACAGACGCTTCTAAGCTTCTCAACGATCGTATCGACTGAGAAGGTCATTGTTGTTTTTTTAATAAATACATTGTTGTTTTTTAGTTTTAAAGAAAAAAAGTTTAGTACCAAATTTTTAATTTCCTATATCGAAAATAAAGTTTCCTTTTAATATTTAAATTGTAAAAATGTTTCATTTATTCGATGATGACAAATCTTATTGAGATATCAGGACAAAAATGTTATTCCCATGCCTAATTCAATACCAGCGAAAAATGCATCAAATCATTTCACTAACGTTTATGGTAAGAAACTTATTACAAAGATAAACTCATTAATTCATCCTCCAAAAAGAAAGAGTTTCCAGCTTATGTGGTTAACAATTGAATTTCAACTTGCCTAGGCTTTTGGCTGTAATGCAATTGCCGAGTTAATATCGTGAAAGTAAATGCAGTTGCATTTTAACATTCTCAGCACTATAGAAAATTCAGTAAGTTTAAAAATGTTTAAAAATTTTCTTTGTGATAAGAATAATCTTTGCATTTTACTTGTGTACAAGGACTATTCTACTTAGATAGTTTCTATGTTTATGTATGAGTATTAATTTAAATGTTGGCTTGTTAGTTTTAGTGATTAACTCGTATTAACTTCATTTATTACTTATGTCTTTTTGTCTAAATATTGTAATATAACTCGTAAGTGCCACAATTCATGCTCAAAGTTTGTCATATTATATCACTGTGAGATATAAACAAGGCCTACATACTTCTTAAAACTCAGAAGTCTTATCTTTTCACTGACTGGATGAGTACTTCGTGAGCATTGGTAACGAGTTCATTCAATTTCGTTGTTAATGCTGCCATTGACCTATTTATGGCAATTGTAAAAGTTACAATTATTTACCGTTTCACAAGATAAATTTATCGTAAATTGATTAACAATTTTTATGCAATGGTTTAAGTGCGTCATAAAGTTCTTGCTTAATTTTTTTTGGTTTTTGTTAAGGCAGGTTTTTCTTTTTAATGTGTATGAATATTTTGAACTCTTACAAAAAGTACCTGGAAATTTGTTTAATAAGATTATACTCTTTATATTATAATTTCCATTTTTGCTTAGGAATAAGACATCTTCGAAATAAACAGAAATTCAACTCAATATCTTTGTTATAGGGAAGACTATTCATAATTTGATCGAAAAGTTGTTACGATTTTTTCAGTTGAGTTAATTTCTGAAGGAAATTTTAAACAAATTGATAATGAAAATATATGTTGATATGTTAAATTCAACTCAACAAAATCTATCATCAGACAAATATAAATGAATTTGAACAAAGTTCAATTAAAACTAACAGAGTAAAATATAAAAACCAAATCAAATTTTAACCCACACTAAATGTCTAAATTATTAAAGAATAACAAACAAGTAGCTGAAGATTATTATTTCCAAATAGATAGATAGAGCTAACTATTAAAACGTAACAATTGGAAACTTTAATATAAATATTTGCTATTTGGCCAGAAAAACACTTTCAAATCAATCAATCAATCAATCAAATGAATCAAATTTCAACTTCTGATATACACAAGTGACATTTAAAACCGCTCCACAAGTGCTGATGCCAATCGACGAAAGGTAATCAAAGGAACTGGCGTTTGAATGCTGATATCACCGATAAACCTCAGAACGACATTTTTCAGTATCAAAGTAAAAATATACTTTACAACAAAAACATATAAACGAGATCTTCGACTGTGATATTAAATATACACAAATTGTAAAAAAGTGTTTTTAAATTTCTTTATAGGCTTATAGTAAAAATAAATTCTAATAAAAAAAAGTTATACTATCAAAATAAATTAGTTTGGTAAATTACAGATTGTATTTCACACTAAATTGTTTGCTTGTTTGTTTGTTTGTTTGTTTGTTTGTTTGTTTGTTAAAATTTCGTACACCGCAAAACATGATCGTCCTATTTCGGGCAGTCTCGAAGTGTGCGCCATTCGGGCCAAGCAAAGCAACCCACATAACCGTCCTGCTTGATGAATGCCTTGCCAGGTTCACATTTCAACAAAAATGGAACAGCATTCGCCGCCGTACAAACATAGAATTCCGTTGGATCGCTGGCGACGAGCGGTTGCAATAAATTCTCACCAGTACAGGTGCCAACTGGTTCTAAGTTGACGCAGTTTGGATTCATTTTGACTATTGGCACACAGCCGGTAACGGTGGTGTTCTTCACAAAGAACGTCTCTTCCGGGCATGGCTCCTCGACGGTAACGCCACCCAAACAAAAGTAGAATACTGTGCCATCTATGCCACCCCACAGCTCATCCGTGTAGAGACAAGGTGTCGCCGTAGTGGTGACTTCATCAGCGTAGATTACAGCGGCTGCACTGAAGGCCAAAAAACTGGCGAGAATTAAAATGACTGCAAAAAAAACAGATCAAACAAATTTGATAATAATCTTCTCAATTTAAATTACTTAATAATATTGCTTAATTTACGTAACATCTGAGTATAAAAAAATTTTTAAGTGTTAACTTTATTGAGGAACTTTAAACATTTGGCCAAGAGTTGTCGTAAGAACAATTCAATCTACAAACATTTTTAGGCACTGAACTTTTGAAGATATGTTTCAAAGACGAAATCTTAACAATTATCCAGTAACTTTTTAAACTTTCAACTTGTTGGAGTCTTCTCCATTGGCCAAAGCAACTCCGACATGAAGAGACTTCATTCTTTGAAGTGTAGACTTTATTTGATAAAGACTTCCGTGCCACACACCTTTTATCATAATCGCCTTATCCTTTTCTTATTTTATAAGGTTATCCTTTTGTTTAGTTGATGCCGCTGGTATTCCGTTCTGTGCAACTCGCTCGACACGTTGTTTAAATTCCAAATTTCAAAATAAACTGTGATTAATTTGTCGATTTGGTTTGGTTTTATATTAACTTCATTCGATTTGGCAATTGCCAATTGGAATGGCTTATCTTGACGTTACATTTTTTTGGCCATTTTTTTCGCTTTGATTTTTGTACGTTTGCTGATATTGGCAGCACTACTATCAAAGGCCTATTATCAATAACCGATTTTTAAATGACTTTTTTTGGAAAATTTACGCGCTCCGATATCGATATCGGAAATTGTGACAAGCTAAAAAGCGTTTTATCTACAGCACCAGGTCTTATTAACATTTTTCTTATTGTTTTTGTATTTTTGATAAGCACAATTAAAAACAAATCAGCTTCGGCGTAATTTCCTCTTGTGATTTTGCTGTGTACTCGTACATCTACATAAGCACTTAAAACTTGGAGTTTTTAAGATACTCATTTTATGCAACAGGAGCGCTGCGACGGTTTATACGGGCCGGCCCTTCAATTTGCTATTAATTTTGGAATATTAAGAAAATACTTTTAGTTTTTTATTTCCGTTATCATTTTTTTTTTTTAAAGTTTTCAAATGAAAATTATTTTCAAACAAACGAAATGAAACCGTTTTAATTATTTTCTATCACGAGGTCTAGTTGCCGGCTCCGTCGGCTCAGTTCAATGCCAATCCATCCAATCGACACAATCCTTGGCCACATCCGAGAAGAGCATGTTTGGTTTGCAGCGTCTCGATTGAGCTGGTTCTCCCTGACCTGCACACTGCCAATACGACGTGGGATCCCAATGATTGCGAAATCGTTGGTTTACCTCAGAGGCAGACAAGCAGCCCGGTTCACCGTTAAAATCGCGCAGTGTCATTTCTTAAAATATCCGATGAACTGAAGGTAATAAAAGACTTCAAAGTGCCAATTGCTATGAAATAATGTTCCACACTGCAAGTCTGAAATAATTGTTTTACATTTCAACTTATTATCCATCTATGTTACTTTTGCCTTATCATATCAAAAAAGAATTTGTTAAGCTTTTTAATTGAAGTCTTTGTCGCAATTTGTTTACTCTATTAACAAGTTAAAGATAAAAGTTCGGTTGGTTGCGTTATGCAGTTGACTTCCGCAAATTGTTTTGAAGTTTTTATCTACATACATGAGTAGATACTAATAAATATAATATACAATATCTTCCATTCAATAAAATCTATTTCAAAACATAAAACAATTGACATCCAAGCAATTAAATCATTGAAAGGCATCAACGCTGACATGGATTATCATCAGGACAGCTTGGTGGGTGTACCTCGGGCTGCCAGACCCAATCAATCCAAGGCACGCACGTCTTAAGCTTTCCATCGAATGCATAGCCATCACGACAACGCTCTAATATGGCCTTCAAGCCTAGGCCAATGCAACGCCAGTACTTGGTGGGATCCCAAAAATTGCGATAAACCTGACCCACTTCTCCTGGTGTCTTACAACCCGGCTCACCATTATAGCCGGAACGATCATTTGACTGTGCCAAAGTAACGAAGACTCCAAAGAGCAGTAAAATAACTGTGAGTAGAAAATATTTATTTGAATATCGACAGGTAATTAATTTAAACTTTAGAAGATCCTTACTCAAAGTTTTCATTTCACTGGTTCTTCTGCAATTTTTACACAATTTATGCGAACGTTTTTGCGCAACTGCAACTTTTATAAATTTTGTTGTTTATCTTACTGGGAACTGGCCATGATAGCAATCAATGCCTTGTAATTATCTGAGATTGTTGATAGCAATTGTGATAAGCCACATCCATATCATATTACTAAAGTAAATTCCAATACATATCGACTTTTCTTTTGAATAAAAAAAATCAAACATTGTGGAAGAAGACCTTCCTTAAAAAATAGGGTGAGTTTGCATGGGAGGTAGAACCGGTTCTTATCCGATCACAGAAATGATATACATATATTGAATTAGTCCTACGCTTGTAGAATAGAAGCTCACATACCAAATTTCAACTAGATATCTTTTAAACTACAGGATTTTCCGTAAATGTGGGACGTCGTTGCATGACGAGTCTGAAGAGAAGTTAAATTTAATCACTGAAATGGCGGAGGAGGGTATATTAGCTCCGGCATAGCCGAAAATAATTCTCTTCCTAGTTTTCTTTATTTGTCATAAAATTTATTTTTGAGTCGCCCTGTTCACACAATTTTTATTTTTTTTCGCTTTCGGGAAAATTTTGATTTTTTCACGAAAATTTAAAAATTTTCACGAAAAAAAGCGCAAAAACCAATTTATTCACGACCGAAAAGCTCGAACTTTTTGTGCACTTTTTTGGTGGACTTCTTCTTCTTTTTTCACTTCACACTTACTGTTTCGGACCACCCTGTAGGTTTGAATATTTGAAGGAAAAAATCAACACCTGACTCGAAAATAAATTTTATTTTTGAGTCGGGTTCTGAATTGGCCAACAAATTGTGTCATCACTGACTTTCTTTTGTCGAACAGTTCCACAATTCACCATCGAAAAGTTCCAGAGTTCATGTAGAATTTCTTTAAACGAATGTCATTCAAAAAGGAAACATTGATAACTTAGAGCTCAGAAAGTGAAAAAAATAAAAAACAGCGGAGGAGAATTTAATTTAATAATTGTAATTGTTGTGTAAAAGTAAACGCTAAGAAAATATACAACGCGAAAATAGAAAAATTTTTAGTTTTTAATAAACGAGAGCAACGACGACAAAGCAAAGAAAAAAGAAAAACAAACGCATAGAGCACAAGAAAGAAAATTATTGCCCAGCATTCGCAAATGCAGCAGCAGGGCAACGACAACGACCAACCCAAACCGCACCGTCGCATCGCGATCGGCAGCCGCGCCCCCGCCCCTCGCACGCCTACTTGCTGCTAGCGCTGCAGTGGCCAAATTAAGTGTTCGTTCGATATTTGAAAAATAATTATTTCGGAATAATTTTTTCCAAATTCCCAACGAATACGAAAGTGCAACTTAAAGAGGAAAACAACTCATAATATCAAAATACAAAAAGAAAAGAAAAACAAAAAGCCGCATACACCGTCCCCCACTGCGCTCCGAGCAGCATTCACGCACCCACGTCTTACGCGATTACCACACCTTTCTTCGGTTGTAATCGAAGAATATGGCCAGCTCGCAACTCGATCCCAATGTCAAGGACGATCTCAAAACACAATTTGTGACGCGCGAGGGCACATACCGCCTGCTCACACTCTCCGAGTACTCACGACCTAATCGCGTCGGCTACACCAACAGTCAAAGTTCGCCACAAGTGCGTGTCTCAATTGTTACGTTGCCACAGCCGCCACCGAGTGCAAATGCAATTGGTGCGGCGAGTGGTATCAATGGCAGCACCTCCTCCTCCTCCACCGCGTGTCCAAATGGCCCGCTGACCTTAGCGACAAATGGCTCTGCTGCGGCGACGGCCGGTGGCGATAACATCGTATCCACAGCAATGAACGGGCCTCACCATCATCATCATCAACAGCAACAGTATTCGGCGTTTGTCGTGCCTGCGTCCATGGACGCACGACTGGGCGCGGGCATGTCAATGCATTCGATGATGAATGGCGGCGGTATAACGGATCAGCATGGTCTAGCTGCCAACCAAATATATGGCGGCGATCGAATTTGCTTCAACTTTGGCAGGGAATTGTATGTTTACGCTTTTCGCGGCGTCAAAAAGGTGCGTGTCATTATGTACATAGACACTCTAAACGCTTACTAAAAGTAAAGAGTTATTTATTGTAGTGCATTCAAAAGGAGCTGTATCAAAAAAATTTGAATGGTCCACATAAAGACAATTTCTTAATTGTCAATAAAATATGCACACACAAAAATATTTACATTTTAATCCCAAGAAGCTTAAGAATAATCGCATTAACTACAAATTTGTTCCTTATTTTATTATGTCACTTTTACCAATGTTAATTTACCAGTTTTTTTCTAAGTGGCCGTTCATTAATCATGAAATCTTGTAATTAATTAAGGGGAGATAAGTGGCCCCAATTACCTATTTTAATTATTTTGAACTGATCTTTTTCCTTTAACTGGAAATTACACCTTTTATGTTATTGTTTCTTTACAAAACAATGCCAAGTTTAGGTTCATTAAATACTTCTTAATTTATTTCAAAAAGTTTCCTCACAGCAACAACTTCAAAAATAAACAACAAAGTCAATTTAAATAAATAATGAACAATTTCCGCGATATCTTCTAAGTTTATCTTATCTAATGCGGGCTGCTGCTGTTGCTATTGTTGTTATCCGTCCGTCCGTCTGTCTGTCCTCCTCATACCCCTTTTTCCTTTCGTCTCCATTTTTTTGTATAGTCTGTGGCCTGTAGTGCGCCTTCACGCTGATAATAAACGCTCCAAATCAAGCAAATCAAAAAGAAGCACAATAAATAAAATCAACAAATTGCAACAAATTCGAACAAATACAAACAGTTGCAGTCAGACAGACAGTCAGTCCAGTCCGTCCGTTCGTTCGTTTGTCACTAATGTTGCCAACAATCACTTAAATTGTTGTCCAGCGACGACAACAACAACACTACAAAAATTGCAGCATCGATAGCCAGCCAGCACAGCTGCCCCACCGTCCAATTGCTAAATTGAAATTATCATTTTATTTTATTTCGCTTGTGTTTGTATTTTGTTGAAACGCGACTCGTTGGTCTGTCCGTTTGTCCGTCCAACTGTTTGTCTGTCCAACGTAGTTCTGTTTTGAATTTATTGCTTTTGTGATTTTTTCAGTTGCCGCTGTTTTTAATTTTTTTGCGCTTGGCGGCTGTTTCGTAGCTTCTTCATTTGTCGTTGCCATTCTTAGCGTACATTTTCATCAAAAATAATTTTTAGTTTATTATCGCTTATAGCCACCCTCGATCACTTTTTGCATATTCTTTGATTTCGCAATAAGTAAGTTTCATTATGATCATTCTCACATATTTTGTTTATCACACTTGCTGCGATTTTCAATAGTTAACGTGTTCCTTTTAATTGTTATGCCTATACTAAACAATATGTTAATATTTTGTTGTACGTAGTTCCTTTCAACACTTTATTTACTCTTTATTTGTATCTCTATTAATAAATAGTTTTATTCAAAAAGAAAGTTTTTTTTCGAAAAATTTGACATGTCGTTTTTTTAATAATAAAAAAAGAATGGAATTGTCTCGATTTCAATTTCTCAAATTGCCATAAATCAAATTGAGTTAATATTGATTTTCAATTGGGATATTTTAATATTATGCGGACTCAAAGATTTACTAAGAATATCTTTTTATTTTCTTATCTCTTATAAATAAATTACTAAATATATTTTATTTTGACGCGTTAAAATGTTCTTAATACGACGTGAAAAAATTTTTCTTATGATTTGTTATCGGTACAATTTTTTAGAATAAAATCTTCGCTCATTCTGTTTCTGGTCTTCCAAAGAATCTTTTTAAGTAGCAATTCAAAGAAATTCTAATAGTGCAATCAATCGGCTTACTTAATCAATTTAGACAAGTTCTGTTCAGAATAAAGCATAAACGAAATTCTTAATTGCATACTAAATTAGATTTTTCGTACAGAATTAAAGGCACATGCAATTTTTTGTAAATTCTTAATTTTGTGATTCTCATTTCCAGTAACGATTCTAGCACGAACTTGTTGAGTTTAATTACGTTCTGCCTATACCAAAGCTTGAGGATATGTGTTTTGAAATAAAAACTGTATGTCCAATTATATCCTCATTCCAAATATGGAATTGATTTTTAATTAAGTTTAAATAACGGAATTGACTGTTTTGAGGATTTGAAAAATAAAAAATTATTTGACATCGAATACTTAGTGTCTCTTGGGTTTTAGGGCGTGCTGTGTGTGCCTCTAGGGTATCTTATTAAGTTTGTGCCTGACCGAGTTCAGCCTTCTTACTTGTTTGCTGTTTCTAATTACTTTTCAAGTATCTTATTACAATCGTTATTGTTTTTTTTTTGTTTGTGTTTTCTTTTTTCTTTTCGTGTCGCTTTGAATTTTGCAACTTGTTTGGTTTGTGCTAACAACTCATATGTACTCGTCAGAGCTTTGGTCTCGCTGTAAACAATCTATTTATCAAAAAGAACTTGTTTTCTGTGATTTACGAAAATGTTTCTTTGTTAATCTTTTTCGTTTATTTATTGGTCTTTTAAACTGAATTCTAAATTCTTCGATTTATTTTTTATTTTTGTTTCAAGGTGCTTATTTGTGTCACTATTTTTTACTAAACAGTTTTTTGCCCCATTTATTTAAAAAATGTCCTCCTCATTTCCGTTACAATTTAAAAAAATATGCTCGTAAAACTCTTGAAAAATGATAGTTCGAAAACAATTGATTCTGTTGCTGCTCTGTTACTTCTGCTCTCTATTTTTACCCCATTGCTCGATTGTCATTCTGGGCTGTCATCAGCAATTTCATTCAAAATTAAAACAACAACAATAACAGTGTGTCACATTGAACTCTTACGCAACAATAAATAACAATAATTCTCGTAATAATAACGATTCACATCATCACCATAGGAAATGCTAAAAAGAATTACAATATGTATGTATGTGAATTAAAGAATATGAAAAAAATAACTGAAATGAAAACAGAACATAATAATAATAATAATGATTGACACGCGTCGGAGAGGAAAATGTGCTGCGAAATTGCGAAGCAAAGAGCAGTGCCGACCGGACCATACCATACCGTAACGTACCGGGCCAGGCCATACCGACACTTGTTTCATTCATGACAATGACTACTGGCTGTTATTGTTGTTGTTGTTTATGCTATAGATACAACTGATACAACTTTGCCGGCGCTTTTATAAACATCACTTGCCGCTGAATTCGTTTCAGCTTTTATGCACGCCTTTAAATTAATTTATAAAAATGGAATTTATTAATAAATACAAAATAGTTATTTGATAAAAGTTAATACAGTTCGAACATTCTTCAAATTTTCATTTCTGGTAAAATATAAAACTATTTGGTTTGTTTTTTGTTTGTTTAATTAAATATTTGTATCTGTGCTCTGAGAATTTCGAATTCATAATATTTTTTTATTGCTTATAATGTCCAGCATAGTAATTTATCTTTTGCATTTAAATTTGTTTATCAAAGTTTTAGTTTAATAGCCTATAAAACAATAAAGAAACAAATTAAAAAACAAATGAAAATATAACTTTAAATTATAGTTTATTAATATTTGTTTTGCTTTCAGGGAACTGAGATGAGCAAACCGATTGATAAAAAATTCTACAAAGGCACTAATCCAAGTTGCCACGATTTTAACGCCAGCTCTGCCACGCCTACTGGTGCACCGCTCCTAGTCGGTTTTACTACAGGTCAAATCCAGTTGGTATCGCCACAACCAGGACCGCGTGAACTGCGCAAACTCTACAATGAAGAAGTAAGTAAAACGATTTTCTCACATTGACCGAATAATGACTTTGTATAGTATATTAAAAAAAAATAAAATAAAAATTTCTATAAAATGACATTGCCCAAATAGTTAAAAACCAAACAATAACAAACTTCCTTTTGCCAAACAGCGTCTCATCGATAAAACCAAGGTGACATGCCTCAAATGGCTTCCCAATTCGCCGAATTTATTCTTGGCCTCACATGCCTCCGGCCATCTTTATTTGTACAACGAGGATTTGCCGTGCACAGCGGCGGCACCCAACTATCAGCCATTTAAAATGGGAGACGGCTATACAATACTCACCTGCAAATCGAAATCGACCCGCAATCCGCTCTACAAGTGGGTATTTAGCACCGATACCGGTTGTATTAACGAGTTTTGCTTTTCGCCGTGCGGCTCCAATTTGGCGATTGTTTCGCAGGATGGCTTTTTGCGCGTCTTTCACTACGACACAATGGAGTTGCTCGGTATTGCGCGTTCCTATTTTGGCGGATTCCTGTGCGTTTGTTGGTCGCCTGACGGAAAGTACATTGTGGTAGGTGGCGAGGATGATTTGGTGACGGTGTGGTCTCTGCATGAGCGACGCGTAGTTGCACGTGGTCAGGGTCACCGTTCGTGGGTATCGGTCGTGGCCTTCGATCCATATACGACATCGTATACGACGTGGGATGGTGGCGATTTTTCAGACGACGAGAATCAAATGAACGATTATGCGGTAGCGCGTGATTCACGTTTTTCCGGTGACTCCTCGGCGGGCGGAAATGGTTTCGACTTTGTTGGTCCCACCGAAAAGATCTCGACACCTTCGCGCCCGGCGCGACCACACTCGGCCTCGTTTCGTTCGGACGCGTCATCATCTGCAGCTGCTCTTGCACCCGACAAGCTTGCGACTAGCTATCGTTTGGGTTCTGTAAGTCAGGATACGCAAATTTGTTTGTGGGACATAACGGAAGACGTGCTGCGGCATCCGTTGTCACTGCGACAGCGCGTGAATAGCGCCAACCTAAATGATACAAGCTACATGAATGGGGGCGTAGATTCGGACGGCATCAAAGTAATACGTCCCATTGCTATTGGACACGCGGCCGCATCATCAACAAAAATAGGTTCCTTTCCGTCATCGCAGCACGCGAGCAGTCCTACAAAAGATTCGGCTGTTGGCGCTGCCACCGGTGAAAACAGCAACAGCAGCTCGAGCAAATTTTCCACTGCGAATTGTACGATATCCTCACAATCGTCCACGGCAAATACGCCGCCAGATGAGGTCGCCTTAAGTGGAAATACAGCGACGTCGTCTTCGTCCAAAGTCAACAAGTCCGCCGCCTCCTCCTCCACCTCGAGCAATGCCATCAAATTTCCCAACTGCATCAGCAGCGGCAACAATAAATCTGACTCAATCGACGGCGGTGCCGTCAGTGTTAATCATGTCAAAGGCCAGGGCAGTAACTCCTCTACTAACTTTTCCACTACCACCACCACGTCCGGCTACAACAGCAAAACCTCTAACAGCTCCAATAAGTCCTCGGACTCGGGAATATCGGCGTTTAACAGCCTCACACAGCGCCTTTCGAATTTCAGTTTCCTTAGCAGCTCCGATAAAAAATCGAATGCTTTGGATTTGTCAAATGCTTCATCATCTTCGGCGTCGCATCGCCAGCACCGCAAAGCAATGAGCCTGCTCAAATCGTACAACCACAATAGTGGCGCCAGCAATTTCCAACATAATACCAGCGGCGGTTCGACCTTCGCTAATTCGACCGCGCTTGATATCAACGTTAATTCTACCGCCTCACAGAGCTATGGTTCGTTGAAGCTTAAAAGCTCTTCTCACAATTCTTCATCGTTGGCGGCATCCACATCGCATGCCGTCATCACATCGTACGATCCGATGAAACTAATTGGTACTTCGGCATGTCCACGCTTTGACGAGTGCCCGTTACTGGAACCGCTCGTCTGCAAAAAAATCGCTCATGAACGCTTGAGCGCTTTAATTTTTCGTGAGGATTGCTTTCTCACGGCGTGCCAGGATGGATTCATATATACGTGGGCACGTCCTGGTTTTATGACGGTGAGTACTTTGACTTAGGAATTCCAGAGTATGTATTTAATGCATTAATTTGTTTCTATCAGAATGTGCCACAACACTTGTCGCCAAGTCAAGCAGCGCCTCCAGGCGGTACGGTAATATAGTTCGATAAAATAAATTTCTACAACTATCAAAATAATCTGTTAAAACATAAAACTATGAAAGTAGTAGAAGTTAATTATCTCAAAGAAGTAAGAACCTAATAACAGGAAAATGCAGCAGCAAATTAGAACCGAAAAATAAGCACGTCATTTGAAATGATTAAATTAAAAGCAACTAATTTAAAATATTCCAATGTAATTAGATTAAATATATATAAATATATATATATAACAAAAAAAAAAACACAAACAACAAAAAACATGTAAAACAATATTATAAAAAATATTTGATTATGTTTAGTGATGATTAAGTAAATTTGTTGGAAACAAAATATATTATTTAAATTAAATACCTATGTATGTAGGAAGAGATGCTATGGCGGATTTTTAAAAATAACAAAACGAAAACAGCAACAACAACAACATAATAATATTAATAACAATAATAATAATAATAATAACACACCTTAGAAATAATAGACAATTTGTTAACTTGTACTGGGGTAAATTGAACTGATTGAAAAGCCACTTAAACATAACTACATACACATACATACATATATTAAATCTGTAAAAGTACTCGTAAGACACGCTAAATAATAAATAGTAAAACATAAGGAAAAGAAACGCAAACGACATTCTTTTAAATAAACATTTTCCAAAACTTCGATTCAAATGTGTCAAACACTTCAATTGTTTTTGTTATTGGAATCAAATTTTGTTTAGTTTCTTCAGTAAATTTGCAAAATACTGAATTCCGATGAAATTGATTTTTGTGTTTGCCTTTTCGGTTTTTTAAGTCATATCAAATTAAATTTAATCATTAAATATATTAAATTTTGTAGTTTAAAATTGAAAGCATTTGAATGTCGATTTGATTGATGATGCATTGTTAAAATGTTGTTAGACGTTTTTCGCTTTGAATTTGTTAAAACAAACAATTTAAGTTTAATGTAAATAAATACAAATGACGTTTAAAATTTGTTATGGTGAAGAAATTCTTTGAACAAAAGCAAAAGTTTCAAATGTTTTGTTAACTCTTAAATAATACTAGGTATCGAACATCATTGGCAACTACAATATCGTAATGGAAAGTATTAATGGTAAACCGCTAGAAAGTTGGCCAATGCAGGCAGATACAATTTGCTGCAAATGATGAGAGTGTAAATGCCGTTTCTAAAACAAACAAACAAACAAACAAAAAAATCAAAAGATATACTTATAATTACTTTTTAAGCAACATTTCTCGAGAATTCTTAAATACTACACACAACGTTTTTCAAAGTCTTCGTCTTCGACTATTTTAAAAATGTGTATAACAGATTTCTTTATTGTTTTAAATTGTTTTCTGAAGATTATCATTGCCAACTTTAGTAAATTTTTTTCCAAATTATGAATCTCATTTGTTAAAATTTCTGATTTAAATTATTTCGAAAAACCAAAGATTTAAAATGTGTTTTGTGTTTTTAATTATAATATTTTTTGTAATTCACCGTTTGATTTCTTGTGATTTGTAAAGTTGTTGAATTTATGTATTTGTATAAAAAAAATGTATTAAACAGCCTCTCGTATCGTAGTCGACCATAACAATTATTCCTAAATATTTTTGCCTTATATATGTTTCATTTACCAACTTCAAATCAAATTGCATCAATGTTCCAAATACAAAATAAACCACGTATTGAAATTTGTGTTGTTTGTGTTGGAATTAGCATCAAATGAAAATACATCTTGCATACATTAAGTTTAAGTTCAATTTTATATAAAGAACAAAAAACCACACAAATCATACGAATAAACGAAAAGCAATACAGTTAGTTGGCATGCTGGCGTCTTTAGCATGCAAAAATTGAAATCATTTAAACACAATCGTGCAAAAATTAAAACACTTGTATTGTGTTCTTAATTACAAACAACAACAACATCAACAACCAACTAAATTTATGTGCATGAGAATGACTTTTTCCTTCGTTGTGTATTTGATGAATTAAAACGTTTTGCTTTAAAAAATGAATTGTAAACTAAAAAAAAATGAGTAAATCAAATAATTTTTAACTTTACGTTGCATATACCATAAACTTCTCAAATAAAATACGATTTTTCATAGTATTTACATACATATGATGTAATAACCAACTGCATACAGACAACCAGAAGGTCTACGAAATTCTGTCTTAAACAATTTCATTAATCTAATGGAAATTTCATTAATTAGTAAAAACAAAAAACAAACAAGAATACAATTTCTAGGGCGAACTTGTGCTGAAATGCAAGTACGAAGGAACAGTTTAGATATATATAAATATATTTTATAGCATAAGATCTGAACAAAACATATATAGTAAAGCGACATGTGTGCGATCCAACAAGAAAAGTAATAAAAGCTGAACGAGTTTTCAATATAAAATACAGAGACTAAAGATTTCAATAAATATTATTACAAAATCTAAACAAAACAAATTGTTTTTTTATTACTAAACTAATAAAATGTTTGCGTTAATTGTAAGCGTAGCAAAAAACCGATCTGGTATTGGCTTTTTTAACTTTCGATTGAATAAAATCGTTTGAGCTGTTTTGAGTTCACTCGAAATAGAGAAGCAGACAGCAGCGTTGGGTCCTATATGAGTAGAAATCAGATTAAGGAATTTGAATATTTACTTGGGATTTGTTCGGCTGAATGAAATCCTAACAAATATAAAATGCTCGTTAATTTTAATTATTTCGCTATTGAATGAAAATAAATACAACAATGGTTGTTCATAATTTTGTTTTTATTAAATTCTCTTACAAATCGCTTCGTTAACAAAAATATCGTTCATATACTTAATTCACGCCCTATTTCACATAATTAAAAATTTATATTTCAATTACAACTTTCGAGATGTGTTGTTTCCCGCTTAAAGTAGTTCACTTCCATCGTACAAAAAACAGTTAAGTTACAAACACATTACACGCTAACACAAATAATGATTAAATTTCTTTATAAAAAAAGTAGTTGGGAATTTAATTAAAACCTCAAAGAAAAAAATCAGTTCACAGGGTGAAATAAAAAAATTTTAAATTTTTTAGTATTATGGTTTGCATTTAACATTGCATGTTATAATGTATCAGAGTAAAACAAATAATTTTAAGTGTGCAAGCATTAAAATTGTAAATTTTTAGCTTCTAAAGTGACCGCATCTGGGAAATACAAATGTTTCGATAGCAAAAACGACAAAAACGCCTGACCGCCTACGATGAGAAATAGGAAGTACAGCTTCCGTTTGCGTCCACCTGTATAGTCCAGCTGCTGGGGATTGCCATACGGATCATAATTGATAGGGCCACTGGCCGAAGGCGGTGCGCTGTCATGCAGCACCTTCGTTTTAAGCGTACGTAGCTGCATCGACGAACAAAGAACAAATAATTTTTTTCTTAAAATTTATGTCAACGAAAAACAACAAAACTCACCAAAAAGAAGCCCAACGACAAACTGGAGTATATAAGCGCCACATAGTAGCCGACACCGTTGAAGAGCGTACTCGCCATCAGTGCCGACACAATAACAACAAATTTATAACCAGAAAATGCAAGCAGATCAAGTGTCTTTAGATTTGTTTTTATATTCACAACATAAAGCGTTATCGAGTAGACGACCAGTTCGAAAATGCTGTAGGCCAATGCGCTGGACGCTTGAATGCCCAGCTGTTCGGGTGAGAAGCGATTCTGCATGCCCAACATGAGGCCGGCAACGACAACGTAGGTGATGTAAGCCATGGTCGGGATATAAAGGTCGGGTGCGTTAATGTCGTAGCGTGGTTGCACTGGGTTCTCCTGGTCGTATTTCAGTGACCAATCCTGTACAAATAGAAAACAATATAAATTTTAGTTTTCAATTTAAAAACAATATTCCTACACCTTTATTAAGCGAACCGTTAGTATTTATTTACCTTGTGTGTGAATGGAAAGAAGAGCAGACGCATTTTGTTAATAACGTAATTATTGTCCACTGCAAAGTAGTACTTGAGTTTTGCAACCGGAATCCATTTCTCAAATTGATTTTCAACCATCTGTTTTCCCTGATCGGCTAGACGCTGACCATACTGCATGGCCATATCCTGAACGATCGGCTGTTGGAACATGGCAAATTGCGCCGGCATATTGCTAGCAGCGCCAAATTGCCCAACAAGACCGGGTCCAGCCGCCTGCGGTTGTGGACCACCATATTGCTGTTGTTGTTGAAGTTGTGGACCAGGTCCACCAGCAGCAGCAGCAGCATATGTTGGCTGTTGCGATGTAGGCGGTGGAACGTAGCCATAATTTTGATTTTGAATTGGCACGGCGCCGTTGTTAAAACCACCGCCGCCTCCAAAGTTTTGTGGCTGCTGTGGAGCACCGCCACCATAAGCACCGCCGCCGCCACCCATCATTGGATCCATCATCGTAGGCGCAGCTGCGGGTTGCATGTAAGGCGACGCATTCATCATAGGTGCGGCCGGACCTCCCATGGCATTGACGTCGCTGACGCGTTGAACTTTCCGACCTGGACCGGATGCTATATTAAACAATTATATATTAGTTTGGCAAATTTTTGAAAGAAACATAAATCAAGACAAACCAAATAAGGAAATAGAAATTGCAAGCTACAAATGCAGGCTACGCTGTTAGGCAAGACATATCGAAAATCAGAAGCTTTATTTTATGCTAATACGAATTGAAGAATTACATTTTTGTTAAATAATAAAAATAAATAAATGTTAGTGGTGGATTCAGTACTTTGAACCATAAACAAGCAACAACATCGAAACCGACTCGAATACATATTCGGAACAGTTTTTCGTTCTAGCTCTTTTGTTTTTGGTTTAACTCAAATTCTACAAAATCAACTCAGAAATTATTAACGGAACACTCCTACGCTCGGCTCCTTTTCCAAAGCATCGCTTCCAAGCCACTTAAGCGGATAGATGCACTGCTAAGGACAGAGCCAAACGATGAGATACTTGCGCGCTGCATTTCCTTCTCCTTACGTTTTCCATATTCCCACTTACGATTCCTCATTCCTGCGTTTGCGTTCGGATTGTAGTTCATCTTGGCTTATGCTTTTGGCTACGATTTCTTTACTAAAAACCGTGCAAACTGAATAATTAAATTGAATTTCTAGTCAGACTTTTTAGTTTTTTTTACACATCACCACATCACCGAAACTTCGAACTGACATTTGACAGCTGCTAACTGGTAGCTGCTCTGATGATGACGTCTCAGTGTTTGGCAGAACGTTGCCAGATTAAGTTATTCCCATTGTTATTATGTATGTTTGCATCAAATCTGTTAAAATTATATACAAAGTACGCGATTTCCTATTAAAATTTTGAATTCAAATTTGATTAAACTCGCTTTGATGAAAAAAAACGTCTCGACGATGAAAAAATATATGTTGTCTAACATGATTGTAGACTGGCCTTAAGAATTCTTATACTAAATAGAATCAGTAATGACAAATTGTTGACCGATAAAACCTAACTCAAACATAAATAAAATTTTAATCTTTCTCTCAGTTGTTCAATTCACTCAATGCAAAAATTCCAGAAGTGTTTATGTGATTTAAGTTACAATGTCGCTATTAAAGTGCACAACGCCCTAACCCTAACCAACATTTCTGAAAACTGAACTTCATTTTATCAATTGAAATATACTATGATTATCTGGTATTATTTTATTATATTCTGGGGTTGTATGTAAACAGTATTGAGTGGCTGTAATTATTCAATAAAATCTTTCATGCCCTGTAACAAGGATTTTTATCTCATTTTGTTGTTTTTGTTGTTGTATATGTTAATTTATATATATACAAATGTTACATATTTTCAGTTACATTATCCTCAAAAAAACCCTATTAGGTACAATATAAAATTTTTTAATACCATCACTGAGTTGTACCAGCTCTCTTCACTCTCTTGAAATTAATCAACTCACGCCATACTTATAATTAAATTTATACGGCATTACCGAATCAAAAATACACTGGAATTGGTAAGCTTTTTTCTTTTGTAAGTGTCGGTATTTATATTATTGCTTCTACTAAATTAAATGCAAGAATAATTATAAAAATTGTGATCGTTTGTTAATAAAAGAGTATGAAGCAGGCATGATCTATTCCGATTCGCTCATTTTTACACTATATCATGAATTAATTAAGTAAAATAAGTAAAATTTATTAATAATCAATTACTAAAAATAATATTAGTAAACTTAAAATTTAACTATCTTTTTTATACTTTGAGTCTAAGTAAAATTCATACCGAAAGAGAAATGTTTAAAGAAAAAGAAAACAAATTTAATATATCTTTTGAAAATTGAGCGCAGGGCATTGAAGATCACTTTCTGGAAGTAGTTTATATTCTTGTCAACATATCTCAGTCAGAATCGTTGCAAGTGGCGAGCGAGTTAGTGCGGTTTGTTTGATAACCTTCCTATCTATCTATTCCTTCGTTATACAGCCGGTCGAAATCGGACAAAATTGTTTAATAAATAAACAATTAAAGCGTCTCCATTTTAAGGTATTTATATTATTTATACATTTCATATTTTTATATATAAAACTAAACGTGCTGCAAACACGTGTAGATATAAATAAGTTCTTAGATATACACATGCGATCATACATATACATATGTATTTTAACAAAATGTTTCCATTATTTTAAACAAGTATTTTTCTATGACATTAATAATATTATAAATTTGCAACAACAAGAAAATTTATTAAGTACATAGAAAACTAGATAAATATATTTCATGTAGGATTTGAATATTTTCAGATTAGTATCAACAGGTTTTAGTCCCACATGCTTAGCGAGAACGTGTAAAGATATTAAAGGAAAATTACTGTTTCTGGGTTGCCATGTGCACAAGTTAATTATAAATTAAACAATTCTTATTAGATACATGATCTAAACTAAACGTTTCCAATAGATTAATCTAATAAAACTTTATAATGTAATCGAATTATTTTAATGTCAATGAACTCTAAAAACGATTCACCTCCGATAAAAACTGATTTAATCATTAATATTTTCTGGCGCAACCATCCAACCATGCAGTGTGTAGGCGAAGCTTTTTGGTTTTTCAAAGCTTTGTAATGTCAAGTTGAGTTTGAAGACTTAAAGTTTTAAAAACTATATATAAAGTTTTAGTGCAATAACCGATAAACTTGTATTCAGAAAAATAGTGTTTGGGATGTTTACTATGTTAAGTTTAGCAGCTGGTTGGTGCTAGATCTCAGAATTCTAAATCCTTTAAAATATTAAAAAAGGGTCGAATTTTATTATTGAAGAAGTTATTTCTTACGTTAAAAAGGTTTTTTTTTAAATCCGCTTTATTTCTGATTTTCTGTTTGGTAAAATATATTTGTGGACGGACATAAACAGTTTTTGAATTTCTCCTTTGTCTTAAAATTTATTGGTTTTCGCTTTAAGGACTCTTCAATAAAAAATAAAAATGTTTCGTATAGCTTCCAGTGACTTTCTTTTTTGCTATTGACGCACTTCTCCTGATAACTCTTAGCTGGGGAGGGGTCAGTGATTTTGATTTTGTTGTTTACTGTTTCAATGCAATGTAATTTAATTTAAGCCGCTTATCAAAAATATTGCAACAAGTGTCAAGAAAAGGTCGCTGATTGCAATTTTAAACAAAAATATTTTGAATAAGATTCCAGCTTGAAGCACCAATTTCATCGACCACAACTCATTTCAAAAATTTCATTACAGTTGAATAAACCAAGACAAGAGGAGACCTACAAAAAAATGGCAGCTAAACGCATTGGTATGTTAAATAACTGCAGAGAACCTTGAAACTCCAGGAGTAACTAAATTGTTTCCTGTTTTCAGCACTTTTGAGCGTTTCTGACAAGACTGGACTTGTCGATTTGGGCAACAGTTTGGCGACACTGGGTTATCGTCTGGTGGCGAGTGGCGGCACTGCTACTGCGTTGCGTGCTGCTGGCTTGGCGGTGGATGATGTCTCCGACATTACTGGCGCACCGGAAATGCTCGGCGGACGCGTCAAGACTCTACATCCGGCAGTGCATGCTGGCATTCTTGCACGCACCACTGAATCTGATCTGGCCGATATGAAGAAGCAGAATTTCAACTTGGTGGGCGTGGTCGTTTGTAATTTGTATCCATTCGTGAATACGGTTTCGCGTCCAGATGTAACGGTCGCTGATGCTGTTGAAAATATCGATATTGGTGGCGTTACACTGTTGCGCGCAGCGGCCAAAAATCACGATCGCGTCACAGTGATTTGTGAGGCTGGTGATTATGCCAAGGTGCTGGCTGAGATTAAGCAGCACGGAGATACAACACTGGATACAAGGTGTGTGATTTATTTTAGTAATCAGTAAATTTTTAAACAATTTCGATTTGTTCTCCGACTCTAAACCGTTCTTTAATCTTTAACAGAAAATTACTTGCTCTTAAAGCCTTCACGCACACGGCCACCTATGACGATGCCATTTCGGATTATTTCCGTAAACAGTATTCCGGCGGCGTCGCTCAGTTAAATCTGCGCTACGGCATGAATCCGCATCAGAAGCCTGCACAACTTTTCGCCCAACTCGAGCATTTGCCACTGAAGGTGGTGAACGCCTCGCCCGGCTTTATCAATCTCTGCGATGCGCTTAACGGTTGGCAGTTGGTGCGAGAGCTTAAAAAGGCGCTGCAATTACCTGCTGCAACTAGTTTTAAGCACGTTTCACCTGCTGGCGCTGCGGTGGGTACACCACTCTCACGTGAACAGGCTAAACTATGCATGGTTGATGATTTGTACGAGAGTTTGACGCCGTTGGCCACTGCGTATGCACGAGCACGTGGTGCCGATCGTATGTCCTCCTTTGGTGATTTCGTTGCGCTCTCCGACGTTTGTGATGTGATTACGGCGCGCATTATTTCGCGAGAAGTTTCCGATGGTATTATTGCGCCCGGTTATGAACCCGCTGCTTTGGAGATTCTTAAGAAGAAGAAAAATGGTTCATACTGCATTCTGCAGGTAAAAACGTAATCTAATGCTTCTCTTAATATTTTCTCTAACTTGATTGTGATTCTTGTATACAGATGGATCCTAATTACGAACCTAGTGCCATCGAACGCAAGACCATCTTTGGTCTAACGCTTGAGCAAAAGCGCAACGATGCCGTTATCGATGCCTCGCTCTTTGCCAACGTCGTCACAAAGAATAAAACTCTGCCCGAAAGTGCTGTACGCGATCTAATCGTTGCTACGATAGCTTTGAAGTTCACTCAAAGTAATTCGGTGTGTTATGCACGCGATGGTCAAGTCGTAGGCATTGGCGCTGGCCAGCAGTCGCGCATTCATTGCACGCGTCTGGCCGGCGAGAAGGCCGACAACTGGTGGATGCGTCAACATTCACGCGTTGCTGGCATGCAATTCAAGGCTGGCGTAAAGCGCGCTGAAATTTCGAATGCCATCGACAACTATGTCAATGGTACGGTTGGCAAGGATATGCCACTCAGTCAGTTCGAAGCAATGTAAGACGCAAGCACGATCAAACGCGGCGTGGGTTATATATTGTGTAATATTTTGATTTATTGCAGGTTTGAAGTAGTGCCGGCGCCTTTGACAAATGCTGAAAAGTCGGATTGGCTGCAGCAGTTCAGCGGTGTTGCCTTGGGCTCAGATGCCTTCTTTCCATTCAGAGATAATATTGATCGCGCCAGATTGGTAAGTTAATGGTTTCGCTTTTTAAGTGATTAGATAATTAACTTATGCATCGATGCGTTTGTCTTTACAGAGCGGTGTTTCGTACATTGCCAGCCCGGCTGGATCCACCAATGATGCAGGCGTAGTTGCAGCTTGCGATGAACATGGCATTATAATGGCTCACACAAATCTGCGCTTGTTCCATCATTAATAAATAATGTTTTGCATATTAACGCACAATAACAAAATTAATATAACGCACTTCTCAAAGACAATTAAATATATATAATACATTTACCTTCCTAACAACAAAAAAGATATTTTTGGTTTTAGAAACGATTTCCGCCGGTTAAGTTAAAAAAAATCAGAGCTTCACACATTTAAATAAAAAAGAACAACAATTGTGTACCTATACTAAATTACAGATTTATTAGAATTTCGAAGTTTTTTTTTACAATTACATACTTATACAATAAATTAATTAAATTATCTGTATTAAATACCATAGAATTATTAATTTCTTCTTCTCTTTCTTCTTTTTTTTTTAATTGCAACAAGTTCGCTATAGTTTCTTTATATATGTATATTAAGTATGTATATATAAATGCATTGTTAAAATGTGCAGTTCTACTACAAACTATGGAAGTCGTCATCATAAAATATTCCAGTTTTTCTTTTAATTTTTTTTAATTTCTTCTTATATGTTAAATGTAAAGGTAAAAAATGTAAAACTGATGCTATAAAATTACAATTGCAAGTGCTTAACGACTATCATCTCGTATTTACTTAGGTTCTAAATTCTTCTTTGTCGCTTGCGGAAGGCATTACGACAATTGCACACGAATACAAAGAACGTTACAACAAATACCACTATCGAGGCTAAGACCAACGCCAAGGTTGTGGTTTGGTCGTACGTGCCCGTTGGATCGAGAATATGGTTTTGCGGCAGCAGTTGATAGTCGACTAGCACTTGGGTACCATTCGGCGGTGGGCATGGTTGTTGCACAATGATCTCTTGATGTTGTACCTGTGAAAAAGAATTTGGTTATTTCGTATTTATAAAAACGTAGTTTCCCATTAGGTCAGATGAGACTCGCCTGTTTATTACGGCATAACTGTAGACCCGCCGAATTGGCCAATGTCTCCACGCTGTACTCGTCTTGCACTAAAACCGGCAGCAGCCACTTTTCCGGAGATATCAATTGTGACCAAGACCACAATTTCGACAAATTCCGTGGATGCACTGAATAACCGCCGACAGCAGTGAGACCGAGCGTTATCAGTACATTGAAAAGGGTGGCTGATATTTTACAAGGCAAAAGGTGTGCGCAGAAAAGCGCCAGCGTTTGTATTATTGTTAAATAGAGTAACATGTATCCTGTGGATTCACAAATGATTGGATTAGATATGTATCCGCATATGTAGTTGTTTTCACCTTAAAGACTTACCCATATAAAGATATATGCCCGTGTCGCTGCTGGTAGAATAGGTGTACAGCCCTGCCATACTATGAGCTGGCAATAGATACGCTAACCAAATGCACAAGCTCGGAAATAGACCCAGAAGACTCTACAAATGAACACCACAATTATAATATTATTATAACCATAACTACAAGTTTCCTTCTTTATCCTACCTGCACTATAATGTAAAGACTTCTCGAATAGAGGCCCAAACGTATATCGCGTTCCGCATGTCGTCGATCTTCCTGTGCATCACGTACGGTTAACATAAGTAGTGGCCAAAAAGTCAACGCCATGACACAATGATGGTAGCCCAAGCGATCGTTGTAGGTCAACTGTGGATCGGATGCCGGTACATCCCAAAATATACAGCCTACGCAAAGTGAAAGTACTGCAGCAGCAATTAGTTTACTGATCCAGGTCAATAACGAGCCCGGTTGTTTATAGGCAGCGAAACGTTTATTCAGCGCCTTTGTTTGTCCAAAGAAACCCGCTTTCAGGGTGAAATTTGGCAAAGAAGCTGGCGGAGCAGCTAATGGTGGTTCCGAGTTAATTTGATCCCAAGCGTTGGCGAGTGACTCGATGCGTGCCGAGGACTCAAGCATGGCAGCGGCGGATAAGTCATCAAGCGTGACTAAGTCCACTAAGCGACGAAAATATAATAATAATCATCAAATGGAATGGAAAGTACAGATTTTTAATTGTTAACTTACAATAGTAATCGGCTGGATTCTTGAAGGGCGGACATGGATAACCCAATTCGCCCATGTGTCTCGGCAGATCGGAACGACTGCCAGAGAAAACAGTACGTCCACCAGAAAGCAATAAAACACCAGAGCACATGGAGAGTATTTCGAAGGTGGGCGGTTGCAGTGTCATAATGACAATGCGTCCGCCACTGCACCATTGACGTAGATATTCGACCAAAAAGAATGTATCGAAAATGTCCATATTGCTGGTGACCTGATCTAGTATCAGGATCGATGACTGTGCCAACAGTTGGCAAGCAACACTAAGACGTTGCTTCTCCGAGTGGGTCAATGACGAAACATTCGAAGCGCGAACAGTTGTTAAACCCAGATCCTCGATGAGAACATCCACCTAAAGAAAAGTTAAAAGATTGAATTTTTTTGAACTAAATACCGCAACTAAATACCGTACCCGTTCTTTAAGATCGGTACGATCTAACGGACCCCGCAACGCTGCATGAAAGCTTAATGTACATTGTACGCTCATTCGCGGATCCAGCGATGAGACTCCGAGTGCTGGCACATAGCTGCACAATTCACGCAGGCCGCGTCTGTTGATTTGTTGGCCATTGATTAGTATTTCGCCCGCCATGCGTTCATGCAAGCCAGCTAAACATTCTGACAAAGCGGTGCCCTCGCGTTGTGATGTCGCCATAATGGCAAACAAATCACCCGCCTTCGCTTGCAGCGATACACCTCGCAAGCAAGGATTGACATCCAAACAGTGTACTTGTATATTGGGATAGACTAAACCGATGCTGGAATGTTTACGATTCGATATCATATACCCGGCTGCGGCATGATGATGGTTACCACCATTTGGATGATCCGAGGGCCGATGATTACGCGATGATGGAGCATATATGCGGGACTCGTTATAGTCGTAGCCCATGCCGTCATTAATTCCTCCACCGCCTGCACCACCGCCAGCAAGTAGGTCGGCTTCGCTGTGCGAACGATGGCCATAGTGTTTGCCATTGGGCATGTAGTGATGATGAGTATTGATGTGGGTGCCAACTAAATGGAATTAATACAGATTGGGTTATTTAAGTAAAGATTAGCTCGTATTTTAGGAACTAATATGCTCAACTTTTAGGAATCACAAGATTCTAAAATTAAAAAGTAATCTTCTCACCTGCTATACTGGCACGACTGTTTGCCTGTCTTAGCGCTGCCATCGGCACACCTTGAGCTCGCGAGTCCGGACGTGAGTTGGGTATGCCACCAATGGCTCGAAAGTCCGATTCGCTGCGGTATTTTCTGTAAAGACAATTCATTAAACTTCATTTGCATCGGCAGCATTGGTCGATGCAAACGAATGACTTACCTCAAATTCGGCGGCACTCGACTGCGCGTTGTTTCGTTGTCACTGCTGTCATAGCCGGAAGAACCGGCCGCTGGTATGCCTGAACTATCGCGAAAACCACGATTAACACGTCCACGCACACCGCCCGGTCCAGGCCCAGGACGATGTGAACGCTGTGAACCAGCATTAGGTGGGAAAACGCGTGGCAAACCAAACTTCAGATATGTGTACATGTTGGAGCCCAAGGGTGATCTGAGAATACACAAGAACACAACAAGTTAACGGTTTGTGTAATTAACGGTTGGACACAAGTGCACCACAACTAATCAACGTGACGCGATGCAATGTTGGCACTGCGACTGAGGTACTTACTTGGGACCATAACGCGGATGATTTAAAATTGATTGCACTGTTGTATCGCGTAATTGGAAATTTCCATATGGCAGCGGTGATTTATCCGATGAGCCCAGAGCCGAGTCGGTAAAGTCAGAGTTGAGGTTTTGCCTGTGGGTTAGTTTATGGGTTGATTAGTTGATTGGACCGTTTTGGTTTCGGTTGGGAAAACGTAGTCATGATAATGAAGAGGAAGAGACAAAAGAAAGATACGTTAGCTTGCGCACTTTTTTTCGGTTGCGGTCGCTGATACTGCTGAAAGAACTTTTGTTGTTAACAATTCGTAAATTGTCGGTTGCATCGAGTTTAAGGGTTCAATTTTGAGCAGGTTGGTTACCCACGGAAATTCTTTTGTAAGGTGCGGTTGCATTTTTCTTTGTATGTATGTGTGTGTGGCATTTATTTGTACATAATTCTTTGTTTTTTTTTTGTTTACTTTTAAACATCCATGTATCGATTGATCAATCAATGCAGATTTTTATGATCACTTCCGCCATTTATGTCTAATCAACCGCAAATGTTTACTGTTGCGTCAACATTTTGAAATTGATTATTAGATTTTTGTTGATGTGGTTGGAGGGTCATAACAGGGTCATGACGGTACGATACGGAAATGTAAACATTTGTTGAATTGTGTGTTTATATCAATTGACTTTACTGGTAGCAACAGGTGAGTATGTATGTATGTCCATAAGATGTATGAACCTAATTTAGACTAATTTGTATTTATGTGTGATAGGAAGGCAATCAATTAGTTTAAATAAATCAATTAGTTTAAACAAATTGTCTTATTCATTTATCATTATTCATTTTTACAATTTGGACACAAAAATTCGATTCAACTGAATTCCAACAAAATATTGCCCATACACTTTCTTTCGATCTGTAGATCGTTCTTGATCGGAAGCCAATTTAATAGCAATCTACATCTCATCATTAGTTTAAAACTTTGTATTGTGTGCTAAAATAAAACAAGACTTTACCTATAAATAGACCACGCATGCAAGTCCTCAGAAGCCGCAGGTGGCAATGGCGTGTTCGGACCATGGGGCACTGAGTACCGGCGCTCTTCGCGTGAGATTTTCTTCGATGCTGAAAAGTTACTTAATTCCATAATCTGAAAATAAAAAGAAAATTGTTAACTTCGCTTTAATTAGCTAACATTAAGTTATACTAGAGTTGCCAACACAAACGAAAATATAATACAAAAAAAAAACAGTAAAACAAGAAAAGGTTATGAGAAAATGCGAATTACCAAAATTATGAGCTTCAAAGCATTCAAATTATTGCATTATGGGAAACACAAAACTTCAGACTTGTATTAGCCAAGAGCGTAATTTGGCTAAACAGTTAGCAAGACTGACAAAAAAAAAACAAATAAAATAAGAAATCGTTGTGTGTGGCTTGATAAAAAAAATTAAGTATTATTAATAAAATTTCTTGTCATGTTGTGACCACAAAGATCAGTTATAAAAAGTATTAAAAGCAAGTTTAAAGAAACCAATAAACGGTTCAAAAATATTTTGACTCATTCATAGAGGCAACAACATACTGCCAACATTCTTTCGATCTTTTACAAAACAATAACAACAACAGCAAGATATACAATTTTACTTTCTGTTCGGGCGTTTTGATTTAAATAGCTTTACAAGCGCACATGTATGAGTTGTGTTTGAGTGTTGTGGGCCAAATCTGGGTCAAGAATTCCAAATTTCCGTGCAACTAATTTTGCACATAATGTGCTTTGTTCGCCCGCCGCTCTGCGCTGTGCTTTGACTTGGTTGTAATTTGAGGGAATTAACTTGAAATCCAGTTATAATTCGCATAATTTTAAAATGGCTAAAATGCTTGTTGAAGCGTTTATGATTTTTTTTCTGCTGTTGCCATTTTTTAGTTGTTTTGCTAGATTTGTGCTTTTCGAATTTTATGCTGGGCGCAGCATTCCAATATTTCTAGTTTTTCAGCATTAAATTAACCAAACAATTTTGTTGATAATTTTGTTTTATTAAAGCCACACACTCATGACTCATAAACTACAAACTCAAAAGATATTTTTGGTATAATCAACAATGGAACGTTTATCAATTACATCATTGGCTGTAAGGAAATTTTCAGCTGTTATTGTCAGATGAATAGGAGTACAAGTTCCACGTGCTACTCTGGTACTTTAATCATTTACATATATTTTTTATATAATCATATACCAAAAATTCATAATTTGATTTTGCTAGTATATAAACTAAGTTGTTAGTTACTAATTCTGAATACCCGTTAAGCGAGGTAATTCTATTTGCAATACTATAAAACTGAAAGAAACTAAAAGTGGTTCTTATTTAAACTTTTTAAGTATGAAATGATAGAAGTACCACTATGATTTATATTTGTAAGGCTTTGCAATAGTCCAAATAAGATATTGAAGATATCAGCACGATCATACCTCTTTCGCAATATACTTGTACATAGTATACCTTAATATCAAATTATGTTCTTAATATTCTATAATCCCAATAATTGATTGCAGACCCTGACTCGGATTATTGAAATATTCCGATTAGTGGATATCCAAAGGTCTTTAAATGTTGAACGATGGCAGCAAAATTAATTTATTTGGTTTATAGTTTTATTGTTTTATCTTTCAGTATTGTAAACAAATTTTAAATTGCTCAACATAGATATTCATTAATTAAGAAGCACAAATATAATTAATTGCAATATTCATACATGAGAGTATAATTTCCATTGAAGAGTTGCAATCTATACGAACTTTAAAGAACAGATTGACGGGTAAAAAAGTGAAGTTCATAAGAATTAATTAAACAAATTTATAAACAAATGCACAAACTCGTAAATAGTAATGCAAATATCCTCAACTTCCACAATTTTGTAATTTTTTCATTAGCACACAATTTTGAATTCAATGAGAAATGCGCTTGCGCAAATTATCGCGTAATTTAAACTTCAGCGTTAGCCACAACAATAAAATCACAGCAAATTCCGCAAAACAACAACAAGTGCCAAGAATCTCATTTCGGCTGTTCAAGAACAAAGCCCGCGCTGCTGCTGCTGCAATCTTACGTCATATACGACTGCAAGTGTATGTATGTACATATGAGTATACATTTTTTTAATTGCTACGCAGCAAGACGGCAACCGTGTGGGGAGGGGGGGGGCATGGCATGCAAATGTGTTTCCCTAATTAAAAAGCATCAACGATTAAAGAAGCGGCGACATGGCTCGCGTTTAACAACGATTGTGCAACTAACTTAAACAGCAACAACAACAATGACAGCTGATGCTGTTGCTATTGCTGCTGTTGGCTATGGTAGTGGCAGTGGCAGCGGTGCAACGAGGCGTACGAATTTCCGTTTCTGCCAAGTCTTAAATGAATGAAATATTTTGACGTTATTTGTTTGTTTTTGTTTTTGGATTTTAGCTTTGTTTTTGTATTTGTGCGTAGTGGTGCCTCAATTGGATTTGCGCTGCAATTAACAGCAATTAGTGGCGATTTGGGGTTTCTTCAGTAAGTTAAGCGTTAATTTTGTTTGTTTTTTTAATGAAGCAAATTAAGTGGCCTCACTTAAGTTTGTTTAACAATTTCTCTAAATTTTACACACTCGAGTATTCACTTTTACTGGCATTTGCTTACAAAAACGTATGCGGCGAGTTTTTCCAGATTAGAGAAACAATACACAAAAAATAAAATTAGCTGCTTGCATCAGTAAAAATTTGACTTAAATAATTTTCAAAGAATCCTAAAAATTGTGATAGTCTTCCCGCTGCATTCTTCACTGTTAATGTAACGTTTTCAGCACAACCAAAGTTCGTGTCAATACTTTCTCAACGGTTTTCCTAAGACTTTCTTTGAGAAGTGAATGGCATCGCTTCAACGTTGCTTTGTTTGTTATTAAACTCATCTACTTGTAAAATAGTTTGTTTACTTTTGGTTTTCCAAAGTAGTTTTTCATCTAATTGAAGGCTTGAGATGTCTAATTTGGCAAAGTTAAGTTTAAGTGCGTGTTAACGTTGTTACTTGCCGCACTCGAACGTAAAATTCACATTACAGGCAACACCAACAAAAAAAATTAAGAAAAAAAATAGCTCTGCCTGCTTTTTATAGCTTATTACAGCATTTGCTGAATTATGATATAAAAAAAATAAGTTTGGTTTTTTTTAACTGTTTTCATGTTGCTGTAATTTAAAAGCGGCTCATAAAAATGTTGTTTCCATTATAAAAATTAATTAACTACAACGTTTAATTGTATTTGTTGTATTTGCTAAATGAGTTCGAGTTACACTTACAGCATTGTTCAGCTCAGTGCGGTCAGTTAATGTTAGTGACGCTGAACTATATCCTAGCTGGAAGCGTTTTACATTTTCGAACAGTGAAAGTGGTCAATTCATAAGTTTTGCACAGCAATTTGCATAATTGGTTTTAAACGTTTTCGTGTCTGACATTTTTTGTGCACATGTACAAATGTTTGTCAATAATATTTAAAAAAAATTAAAACCACAAAAAAGCTGACAAATCTGCAAGACTCGTCACTTTTATTGTAGAATGCATTTAAAGTCTACTCTTGTGACACATTTAACCGACACGATTCTAACGGCAAATGTCTGTAGTTGGAGCCTCCATGCAGACGCATTTCAATTGCAACCAGTTTCATGAAATTATGTCATCCACACCAACAACAGAAGAACAAGAAGATTGCGGCTTATGTTAGTCTAGAAATGTGGAAATGTAGTCTAAGAGAAATGCAAAGATGCTTTGTGCACTCGTACTCGTACTTGGATTTAGTCTTGGTTTATTTGGCAGCGACAGTCTACGCACAGTGTGACCGATATTTGTGACGCATGTGCGCTCGTAAATCTGACGGCTTTAGATTTGAAAACTTGAATCTAATTTGAAACACGTCGGCGACAAGGTCTGCAACTTGGAGCTACCGAACACGTCCAAGTTGTAAAATGTGCGTGCACGGCAGAAATGCTGATACAAATTTTAATTGAGGCAATAACTTTATAAGTCATTTTTCTACATCCAATGACTGGTGAGACCGGATATTAGCAATGTGCAATTATGTGTAATCGTTCGTCTAAGAAAGTTTAAATCGAAATAGAGAAAAATTACGTAAAAATATTATGCATTGATTGGTTGTTATTAATTCAGTTATCGAGTGGATCTCTTTAATGATTATGGGTTTAAGTTATTCCTGAGTACTCTGGAAATATGGGAGAAACTCTTTTTATTTTTAATGACTAAACAATTTACGAGCCTACAAAGGAAAAACGAAAAGTTTTGAAGAGGAGACTATGTTGACTCCTTTTAGCTCGGTACACTTGACTCAGCGATGGTCCAACTTCCTTAACCCATCGGGCAGTAAGGCTTAGTTCTTATCGGACCACCCTGGTAATTATTTTTTAATTTTTAAATAATAGATTAATCTCTTGTTTAATTTTGAAATTAAATTGTATTTTTTATTAAATTTGTTTACATCTAATAGAATTTATAAATTTTTCATTGTATGAACATTTTTATTAATTTTTTTACTATATTTATTTAATTATTTTATTTAAAATAATTATTGACTAAAATATTTAACACACATTTTTTTAAAGTGAAAATATAAATCGGTCATACAACACGCCTTAACGCCCACTAATATATGTTGAAACGGCAGATTTCGACACATTATTAATCCAATGCGATTTTTTTTTTAATTTCTATTTTTCGTATTAATTTTAAACAATGCCCCAAAGAAACTGCAATTTCAATTAATGGCAACAAAAGCAGCAGCAGCAACAACAACGAAAAAAACCGAAGCGGTTCTCTGCGCATGCGTGCCGCTCATAATCACATACAAACACACAGACAAACATTCAATGTACGAGTACATACAGATGCAGTTAGACCCGTTTTCTTGACCGTTCACTGTGCCGCATTTAATTGCGAATTGTATCTACTTATTTTTTGTTTTGTTGTTCTTATTTAGTTGACATCTTAGATTGCTGCACAAAGTGTTGCATGCAATATTTTTGTTGCAGTTACAAATTTGCAGTTGAAAGCACCGTTGCCGCTTCTGTTAGCACATCTGCTGCAGTAACTTATTTTGTTGACTGTGACTAGTTAAGTGCCACCATTGCACTGCCACTTAAGTTTTGACGCAAGTTCAATTGATCAAGACCAAGAGCACGCCTCTCGACTAGCCTTACCTTGCCTTGCCTTGTTGGCTACTCATGCGCAGACTTTGTCATTTTTCATCTTTGAGCTTTGGCAAATTGATCGAACATTTGCACAGTTGACAAATTTGTACCGCACAACAGCCAGCCAGCCAGACAAACAGACAGACATAACACCACTCAATGCTTTAATTTATGGTAATGCGTTTTGGCCGCTGAGTGCTCTTAACTGTTTGTCGAACGTTCGGTTTCTTTTTAATAGTTTTTCTCAAATGCATCGGAACAGTTTTATGTTCTGCAGTAACGAACGGTTTTTATGGCCGAATGAATGCGTTCGCTCAAAAAGGTTTTTCAGTTTTATAGTTCCATTTTAGTTTTATTTGCAAACTGATTTTTTTCTTTCTCGTTAAATTATCTTTATAAAAAAATTGATCTAAAATATATATGAACATACATTTGTATATTATTTGTAAAACGAAACCTAACAAATGTGTGAAAACCACGCAAATTCCAAACAACCAAATGCTCTAATTCCTAACTTATTTGTATTATAGATCGCTTCCATTTTTTAATGTTCTACTAAACAAAAATTGTTTGTGTGCGCCTCCAATTTTCACTGCCCACAAAAATCAGGTCATTAAAGTTGAACACAATGCACGAGTACATAAATATTTTAATGTCTTTTGTAATTTATTTAAATATATATTTGCCGCCACATACAAGTGTAGAAAGTTGTTTACTAAGTAAATCCATTCCATTCCATTTTGTTTTCTTTTCTTTTTTATCCGTGGGGTGGGGAGGGCAATTTTAACAAGTTATCAAAAATCTTAAATATGAATTTCCAGATTTCATATCAAAATTAATTACGTTCGCACAGTTTAAAATTAAACCTTAAGCGTACATTTCCAATTAATAACGGTAATTGCGCGCCAACTAAAACTGAAGTAAGAAAGTCTCACTTCGAAAAAAATGAAGCCCAAATAATGGCTTAAAAGCCGAGCGCAACCGACTGAAAGACACACTGAGCCCATATTACCTACTTTTCCCAAAGACCCAAAGACCTGACATGAAGAATTTCAGACCTGTTGCATGTCAGGTTGTGCGCGCAACGGCGTCGGCGCACTTGCTGCAAAAATAAAAACAAAAAAAAACACAACAACATGAGGAAAGCAATTTCATACAAAACAAAACCGGCACAAAAAAGTCCAATAACAGCGATGGCAGTAAAGCAGCAGCAGCAGCTACAGCAGCAGCAGAGGCGGTAGTTGGGTAGTAACACCGCATTCCAATGCGCCGCCGCGACTGTAAATTGAATTTATATGATTGCTTTTGCTGCTGCTGTGGCTGCTGCTGTTGTTGTTGTTGGTGCTAGTGTTGTTTTTGACGGCTGAAAGAGCTGCGCGTCGCATCGCGTCGCGTCACAACCACCGCGACTTTAAGTGAGAAAGTGAAATTTGTTTGGTCCAATTGAACCCTGCAAATGTGGCAACGTGAAATGTAAAATCAAAACAAACAAAACTGTACAACAACAACAACAAAAACAAATACTCCAAAACCGTACGAAATCGGGATTTGCGATGCAATGCGGCGGTCGCCTGTCATTGTCTGATGGCAGCAGCAGCAGCAGCGGACGGCGGTGATGCGACCCAGCCATGCTTGACGAAAAACTCAACAAACAAATCACAGATGAAAATGTGTCTGCAACATTGTGCGCAACAATGTTGCTGTGTAATAGATACCAGTGCTGATTGGACGACTTAATTTCGTTAAATCACTCAAGACACTTCAGATATTTATTTTTCCAATGAAAATTGTTTGAAGCTTCAAGTTGAACATTCGAATTGCCTAAGAAGAAAGATTTAAGTCAAAAATTTTGTGGAATTTGTGAAATTCTGTACTTAAGTTGGAAGATATTTTGTTCATAAATATTTTGAAAACGAATTTTTGTTAGAAATAAATTAATTATTAAACAGTTTAAATTATGTAAGTGATCATCATATGCAAGTAATTATCATATGTAAGTGATATATCCTATCACTTTTAGCACTTTTACATATTTTTATTTAGTAAAGAAATTATTTGAATCTCGATAATCCAATTCGATAATCTAAATCAGGATGAATTATGCGAATTAACAAGTAATTACTATTTAAATTTAAAGGAATGTAAATGTATACATAAAATGTGATATATTTTGTATCATTTACTCTATTCAAATGTGCTAAAATTTAAATTTTTTCCAATTAAAATTTTATTTATATTTATTGTTAACAACTTTTGCAAATAAAATGGATTTCGTTGCCTACCCGAAATCCGCTAAAATGTCTTCAGTACTTTGAAATCGTCGGAAATTGTGTAGAAATGTTTAAAAATCCATTTCAGTGAAATCTTGGTTAAAACCCTTTTGGTAATAAACACGTCAATAATTGGAACCAGCCAAAACTTCGATTCAATTATTTTTTTCGCTAGAATTTTGCGCTTAAAAATAAAACCAAATAAAATCCAGTTTGACCGACATTCCGAACGATGACCAATTTGTGATATCGCTCTTGATGTTGTTGTTGTTGTTGTGTTGTGTTTTGTTGTTAGCAAGTGCAAATTAGTTATGCAGATACAGATACCAAATCCACAAACATAAATAAAAAGTTGGACATAGATTTGGCCACTTTTGCGAGGCAACGTTATTCTGAACAAGTTATTTCGACAGTCGTCGTCTTCGTCTTCGTTTTCTTCGTTTTCTTCTTTATCTTTTTTTGATAAATTTTCAAGACAAGCATAAAAACGCTTATGCTAATTAATGTTATTTTCAGCACATTCTTAGACTCATTTGCCAAAAACTGGTTTCGGCGAACACATTAAAAAAAAATGGCTCAAAAGATATGAGATATGCGTCCGACATCGCAACACGTCGACCGAGCGCCGTAAATGTAAACAGATCGCATTAAAATCCATTCAATGTGAAAGTTTGTGCGCGAAAATTATATAGAATTATATAGAATTCTGTCTGTCTGATTTTTGAGTGTTTGTTTATTATTATTATATTTAATTCAAACACGATTACGATGGGAAATAATTTCTAATTTCAATATTTCTAATCAGCAACTTGTCTAGCCGCTCGCTCGCTCACTTCGTTGGCCATATTCACTTTTTTTTGTATTCTTGTGTTCGCTGCAATTTGAAATTTGTTAGCTACAAAAATTTCGCGCACGATCAGTTTTGTGCAGATTTTTTGTGTACTTTCGCGGTTGATTGATTATTTTTTGATTTATGAGTTGGTCTCGGGCGCTCGCTCTCGAGTCAACTTTCCTATTTTGATGGATTTTCGTTTTTTGTTTTTGCATCGTCGTCAGTTTAGCATACTAAATATTTTTTATTAACAAAGTTTGTTTGAAAAATGTTTTCTATTTTTGTTAGTCGTTAAATCGATTGCAATTAATGCTTGTAACGCCTCCGGATTGATGTTCGGAAATCTTCATCTTTTCTTTTTTTAGTTTCACAGCATCAGTTTTTTATGGAAGATGGTTCAAATAAACAGATTTTCCATTTAAATTAATTAAAAAGAGTCGGGTAGGCAAAAGTCAATACCGACAGGTTTAATAAATATTTATGAGGCTATATGAAGTTTTATTTATTATTGTTAAATATTATTTAAATTAACAACAAATATCACTTCTTTTACTTTATTATTATACGGAGTATTTCACCCTGTATTTTAATGTATCGGAAAGTAACCCGTCAGAAGTTAAACAATTTTAAAATGCCAACAACTTTTAAAGAATAAAACCAACTTAATTATTTTAAAAAAAAACATCAAATGTTTCCAAACTCAAATTTTTGTCGCCAATCTTCTAAACCGTATTCAGAGTTGTTAGGAGCATACTGGACTACCCTCCGATTTGTGCGTAATATAGGTTATAAAAAGTATAAACGAAAATATAACTAAAATTTATATTTAAGTATTTGTAATGTAAATAAAAGTTTGTTTTAATTAAACGCACAAACAAAAACAACAAACTTTAAACCCCAGAGAAGAAACGCTTAAGCCCGCAATAATGCATGCTCTGACGCACATTTGTATCTGTTGGGTTAACAATTTGATTTTTTTATTTTTTCTTCTTTTTTTCTTATTTCATAAAACTCTAAAAACTTCAAACAAAAACAACAAAAAAAGCTAAGAGCTAAAAGCTAATTTAGCAACACTCGATGTCAAAAGCGGCTGTGTCAAGAATTTTTAACTAACTACACAAAGGAAACACATGAAAATGTGCTGACAAGGCTTAAAAAATCGTGCTGTGTGACCCAAACACAAAAACAAACATATAACAACAAAAAAAAAACAGTTTTCAGCAGAGACGTCACTCAAGCGACCCACAAGCGAATTCGTCGTCACGGATTCATTTTTTTTATATTTTTTTATTTAGTGTTGGATCACTATGATTATTTTTGTTTGTCTGTTTGTTTTTTATTGCTCTGCTGGCACAAATTTTGAATATTGTCAAGGTCACTTATATTTTCATTATGATTTTCCATAATTAATTGCCCATTATCTGTCGGCTTTTAGCGTTTTAATTACGCACACACTTGCGATACGCAGCTCGGTTTAATTCAGTTCTGTGTGCATTCGCTTTCGGTCACAGGCGATTACCCGAGTTTTAACCCGGATTTTCAAAATACTCCTATATACATTTTTAAGCTTTGGTGCGCTTTAGCAACCTCTCGAACTTAGCATTTTCACTGCTCCTATTCAATCTTGCTATAGGCTTATTATACTATCAAAAACTGGTAACTTGTTTTGTTGTTGTTGTAATTTCTAATTTTAAGCATGAATTCAACAGTTCGTCACTTTGTGTAATTACTCAACGTCTTGAAAATAAATGATGATCTTATACCGAGGCGTGTCTTAAGTCTTAAAATTAATCACACTCGTGTGCATTGTGGAATCTTAATTATTGCAATATCGTTGCAGATCTTGGCAACTTTATCTTGCGGTGTGCAGCTTGACAGATAGAACTTTTCTGATATCTCACGTTCTTGAAGATAATTTATAATTTGGTAGTAGTAATAATTTAAAGCAAATTTTCATTTTAATGTGAAAGAACTTATAATAGAACAACTCGATTTCCTTATTTAGAAATAGATAAAAATTTCTATCAATCTATCTATCTAACTATCTATCTATCTATCTATCTATCTATCTATCTATCTATCTATCTATCTATCTATCTATCTATCTATCTATCTATCTATATTTTTCTTTCTTTCTATCTTCCTTAAATTGTGTCATCAAAATACGATGAAATTTTGAGGTTTTGCAGTGCCCACTTATTATGGCCACAATTTAAAATTTTCCATCTGAGTTAGTATGGTTAGTATGGTTAGATCAATTAAAACGCACATCGCGCGAAGTCCCGGAGTGTTCCGCTTACTAATTATATTACACATATTAACTTTTTATAAATTTATGAATATAAGAATTTCAAAGATTACTAATATAAATAAATAAAAAAAAGTCAAGAAAATAAGAAATATTTAAACAAGCTGATTTTATTCAAAGCAAAACAGGTGATATCACATGTTGCTATAACTGAGTTCTAAAATTTCTCTATTATAAAAATGATAATGAACATAATTCCCAAGTTATGAAAGCAGTTCAGTGTTACCCCACAACCAATCGAATGGTAATTCATAAGTAAATGCCAATGCAAGACAATTTTATCAATAATTGCTATATTAACTAATATCGGACATATTTCAGCAGTGACATGAAAAAAAAAAAAAAACCTAGCTCAAATTGACACAAATTCCGCGACAGAAATTATATGCAAATGAAATTGCGAATGGGAAATCGACAACAACAATTTTGGCATTATCTGCTGACTGTCTGACTAAGTGACAAGAGTCGTGCCCACACCACACTAACATATATTTATATACTCAGATATACACACACACACGTCAAATACATGCGAATAAATACATTTCCACATATACTCGCACCCACAGCCCTGGCAAATGTAAAAAACTTAGTTGGCAATAGTAGAACTTTTTCGAAAGACCCAGCGATCAGCGATCATGTGTGGCGCTCACACTCACGCACACAGCTACACAAGAAACACACACACAGGGAACACTCAACGAATTCACAAGTTGAATGACATAAATTCAACGGTAAATTTATTCGCAACGCGCCTCGAAGTACCTTCGCAAGCGTGTTAAGCGTGTTAAAAAGTACCACAGGCATACGAGTATACTCGTAAGAAGTTGCTGAAACCGCAGCAGACATACATATTAAAGCGTAGAGCGTTGGGTTCTTTTTAAGCGAGGGAATTCTCGAAGTAGGCAGCGGTTCGGAGGCACGTTTCACGGGCAACGCTTTTAAGGTTTTAATGTCTTTTCGGCTTTTGTACAACTGGCAGCCCTACTTGCATTTATTTCGGTGTTTTTATTTTATTTTTTTGTTTTGTTTTATTTTGTACTTATAGTTTCCTACATCTATCGTTGTAATTGTTGTTGTTGTAATTTCATTCGTTCTCGTGTGATAATTTAATTAAGCTAAAACGAAAATTGCTTTCATTGCTGACAGCAGCGACGTCTGACAATAACTGCCAATGTTAAAGCGTGTTCCATTCTTTTGCTTCTTCTGCCTGCTCTAATTTGGGTTAATTTGAATTTCTTTTCTTTTTTGTTTTGTAGCTTTTTTGCTGCACGTTCCAGAACGCAGTCTAACAACTTGATGGGTGCTTCTCTTGACGTGGGTCGTTGAGTTTTCTTTCATTCAATTGTGCTGAAATGCGGATTTCTATACCTTTGTGAAATATCTATCTGTCTATCTGTCAGTCTGTCTGGTTGGGTTGTTATAAATCTGACTGTCTTAATATTAGTCAGACTGTCTTTATATTAGTGACTGACTGACTGACTGAATTAATACTTTCAGCTCAGATTCTGACATTAACTGACGTGCAGCTCAAGATCGTCGCGTGTAAATTTTGAGATTGTTACTTAGTATAAGTTTTTTGTATTTCACAGTTGCATTTTTAGAACATGTTGGAAAGTGGTATAAATTTACTATTCAAAATTGTTATTTTTACCTTCACATGGTTAATACAATATTCCATAATTTTGCATAGTAAAAAGCTGATAAACTTGGTTTTTCATGGTTTAACTTACATCGAAATAACTGATTGTTTTGTTGGTATGCTATTTGACTACATCGATGTCAAAATGCTCAAAGGTCCTAACCAACATTACTGAAATTTTACATGAGAAGCAAAAAATATTATAAAATGTTAAAAAAAAGTAAATTGTATGTCTTTTTTGTTGAAGCAATCTATAAAATCGTAATTTTTGGTTAAACTTTTTATCGGTTACCAGAATCAGTAAGAAAAAGTGATTTGAAAAAATGTTGGTTTAGGCCTTTGTGAATTTTCCTTTGTTTTTATGAAATCATGATGAGTACGAGTACTTATTGACTATAAGAGCGCTCATCAAGAGATTGCTCATTCAAATATAAAAATGACTTGCTCCTATGTAGAGTAGTTATCCCGAAGTACGGTCCAACTCTTTAATAATAAATTTGCTAAAAAAATATAACACTGCTGAATTCACACTTTATCTTTTTAAAAACTCTTTTTTTTAACACAAAGAAAAACATTTTTATATTCCTTTATTTTTAAAATCTATTTAGAATTCAGATATTTCTAATTTTTTCACATAAAATATTACACTTCAAAACCATAAAATTCTTGATAACTTTCATTATAATACGATACATTATGAATAAAGTCTTTCAGTATGTTTTCTTTAGTTTAAGCTTGTGTCTGTTGTTTTAAGTAATTTGTAAGTTCTTTAAGATTAACGAAAATTATTACTAGTGATATATATGTATGTATAGGTAGTATGTAATATGCTTTGTATATAACAAACTATTATAAGATACATAACTCATTCATTTGAATGGAATTTACTTACAAAACATTTTGTATGGAAATAAGGAAAATCTTTGCAGCTCTTAATTATTACAACGGTTAGCCTAAAACGCAGCCGGCGTTGACATAAAAACACTGACACTATCGTTAACTGTTTTGTTTTTGTTGTTTTCTTTATAAATACAATTAATAACACTTAACGGTTTGTAATTTGTAAAACCAACAAAAGAATATCTTGAAAAACTACACAACTACAAAAGCGAAGAAAGAAACATTCAAAGCAGAAAATCGAGCAGAATCGAAAAACTCGCAACGCTCGCAACGCAACGCTCGCCAAGATCAAACAAAACAGTTGAAGCAGCGTACGCGCGATCCAACTTTGGTCGAACGATTGATCTGGCCAAACGACAAACAACAACAGCAACAATAAAAGTAACATTAATATAGTAGCCGTCTTACCAAACTCAGATAAAGGTGCGCGAACTTGTGCGCGACTTCAGTCGATCTGACTGATATGTCCGAGGCGACTCGATCCCCGATCGCGGCTTTTGTTCCCTCTCATAACTGCTCTTTCATTTTCGCATTTACTAATTCACGAAACAACATTCATATTAATTTATTTATTTATTTTCTGTTCCCATTTTTCTGAGGAGGTGTGGCTGCGCCGTCGTCGTCGTCCATTGATGGTGTTTCACTGATCTACAAAATTTTTATTAATTTTTAATCTCGCATCTTTTGGAAACTTTAATACTATACCGCATACAAATCGTACATTTCCACTTACTTGAGTTCGAACACAACTTCAGACATATTTACTATGTTTTGTTGTTGTTGTTGTAATTTCTTAATATACTTAATGCAATTGAACTTAAGTTTAATGAAAAGTAATTTAAAGTTCACCTTGATTTTATCTATCGGTCATATCTTATTTCAATCAGCTGGATCTAAGAAAATTGTTTTTATTAAGACGTCGTTATTTTTGAGTTAAACGTTAATGGATTTAACAGAAAAGTTACAACTCATGACATTTGATGGAATTTTTTAAACTTGATTTATATGCAATTATCATCAGTGATAGAAATCATACATTAAGAACTTGTTTCATCAAACGATCGTAAGCATAAGAGAGGAAATAAATTTAAGTTATCATAATTTTTTTATTTAGGAATGTTGGCGGAATTGAAAATAGAATTTTGATTAGAGCTTAAGGTCATTTGAACAAAAATTATTGCTTTTGTTGATATTTATTTATTGTTATTAAGAATTTAAATTTCCAAACGATTTTAAATGTAATTTTAAATGAAATTTGATATTTTGGAATATTTGTTTCACTCTAAAAGTTTTTAGGAGGCCACTCAAAAATTGAAAAAAAATAAAAATTTTTGACTGATTAATTAAATCGTTTAACCTTTTCTTCAATATTTCACTATAGTACAACAAAAAAGCGATTTTCTTCAATACAAATAACCGCCACTTGTTGACTTCTTTTCGGTCGACTTAGATGTGAAGATTTTGTATTGCCTTGCAACAATTTCGGTGATTCATAGCAAACAGTTTGAATGTTTTTAGCTGCTTATAGAGCTCACTAGGAGTACATTTGGGTGGATGAAAATCTCAAATGAATATCTCGTTACGTTGGCTAACAAATGCTTTTCCCTTTCAACGTCGGTGCGGCGGGCAGTCAGGCAGCCGCCACACATCGGCATTTCGCTAATTTGCATAAGAACATAAATTAGTCTTGCAGATTATGAAGAAAACGCCGTAAAAAGTTTTTAAGTGACCATTGTTTGCAAAAAAAACACAATAAAAACAACAACAACAACAAAAACAAATAAAAAATATTTTCACATTTCGATTCATTTCTTGGTTTGAAACCCTGCTGCTCCTAAACAAATCGTCTTTGTGTGTGTGTGTGTGTGCAGCTTTTGAAGAATACTCGTAAGTAAAAACAGAAAAATACCAAAATACAAAAACAAAACACATAAAACATTTCTCGCATTTTTGCATTTTGCAAATATTCACAAAAGCAACAACAACAACGCCGAAAGTAAGACAAAGAAAGAAATTTTAAGATACTTTTATGACGAACGTTTTGAAATTTATCTTTAAAGTTGAAGATTGAAAGTGCCTGTCCGCTTGATAAGTGGAACTCTCCGCTGTCAAATTATTGTGAAAGTGACTTTTACATAAATCTGTATGTATATATGTATATACGTATGTAAGTGGTTAACAATAATTTAATTAATTTTGAAGCTTTAGATTTCGAAATCTATGTTTAAAGTTAGTTGTAAAAATATCGTTCTCGTGCTTTTTAAATAAATTAAAATTCCAGCTTATGCTCTCTGCTCGTATGAGTTTTTCATGAGATTGATTGGCGTGTAAAAATGTTCGCGTTTGGATTGTCAGTTGCCACTGGTTTCCATATTTGTCCAACCCATCCCATTCTAGCTAAGTTATGCAATAGTATTTTTTAATTATGTACTAATACTTATTATTTATTTTTCTTTTATGCCATACTTTGGAATCTATTTTGTTTATTTTTAATAAATTTTGCTTTGTGTTGAGTTCTGCTATTATTCCGTAAATAGTGAAAACCACTCATTGTTGAATACATTATTTACTGCAGTCCAGGAAATAACTCAAATTCAAATTGAAATTGAAATTGCACTGATGACACATCGGAGTGTGTGGTTTGACAGCCCGGGCCGAGGAAAGAACCTCGCAATGGAACATACATATATACATATATAAAATAATTGAATTTTTGTGGCATACATACTCGTATGTAAAGTTAAAAACAAAAACAAGTAAGCTATAAAAAATAAATCTCTGACTTGATTTTAATACTTTGACAATTGACTTTTTTATGGACTTTTTATAAGTGGTTGGATTCCGATATAAAGAGTCTCTTGATGGCGTACATGATTTTAATTATAATTATTTCTATTTTTTCTATTTTTTCAGTTTGAAAGACGGATATGAAAACGCAAAGCTTCAGCAAGCAAAAAGACCGCTGATGAGCATTTGTAGCGTATTCCGATCTGCCGAATTGATCAATAAGACATATTCAGCCCATTAAAGTTCTTATTCAAAGGTTATTAGGTTAAAATGTTTTTACAAATTTTTTTTGCTAACACAGTGCAACACTAAAATTTACATACGAATATGTTCTAATAGGTCTGGAAGCACAGGTTAGGTTGGGTCAGGCGAAGAATGCCTCACATAGACCAAAAACTAGTGGTAAAACTTTTTTTTTACTTTTTCATATTATCCAGAACAGTAGGAAAATATTTATGATGAATATTGCCAACCAGTAAAAATTATCATCATGCTAATAATAAATGATATCTAACATTTTTCCAGCAAATGCCCAAGATATAAAATCGAATTTATTTTGATGAAAGCAATAACTTCAGTTATATGGTTCCCGATAATCGCATTTCCGCATGTCAGTACAAAAAAAAAAACAAAAACTGTAATTCTTAACCGAGACTCTTTGATATCATTATTCTTTTGGCGGAAAAAAAGCAAACTCATACACAAACATAAGTCCCCCCCCCCTATTTACAAATACATGCCATGCCAACGAAGAGATCAGAACAAGAACAACACATATAGCATTTGGCTAAGAAACCAGACAAAAAGCGATGGGGAGAAAAATAAAAAGCAGAACGATGACAAAAAGCATAAAGAAAAACCTGAGAACAAATATAACCGGGAGTAGGCAAAAAGCGCAAAGAGCCGAGATCGGCTTGAATAGAACATGGCTAGGCTAGGCTAGAAACTTCAATCAAGCTTAAGTGTGTTTGTAAATGTTAACGCAAGTATGTGTGCTTATTTGTATATATGTCTGTGTGTGTGTATGGAGCAACTTGAAGTCCCTTATGAAATGAAGAATTCCAGCCAAGAACCACGGTCAGAACACGAAACAACAAACGAAAAAACGCTACTTAAGATCTTTGACCTTCCGTAGCGGCGACGACCGACTCACAGTACTTGGTACATGATACAAAAATAGGACAATAGTTAAAGGAATTATGTGAATCGAATGGAGATATAATGAAGAGAGGTAGATAAATGATAAGAGTGCATTAATTTATTAAGTAAATGAAACATTGTTAAAAATATTAAAATACATTTTGAATTTTTGTAGGAATTTATTAAAAAAATTTGTTGTAAAACGTGCATAATACTCAAATTTAGATATATATAAATATTTTACCTAAATTCTCTTAGGTAAAAACTTTTTTAAACTATTGTTTAAAACAATTTTCTGGCATTTCTTCTGCAACAAAGTACTGTGCGAGTAATGAAAATTGGCAATGAACGTACTCTTCCATAGGTGGCAAGTATCTTGTAAATATATTTTATACTATACAATAAAAAGAGTGCGTAACCAAAAATTAACAGTAAAACCATGTTTGACAGCTACAACTGAGAATTAAGACCTACAAAAAAAAAATATCCACAAAATAAAGCTCCATAATTGTTGAGTTTTTTCAATGGAAACTCCAGTAACCAAAAAAAGAAGAAAAAAACGTAAACTCAAATATTCGAAAGTATTTATTAATAACAACTCATCGCATATCCGTTCGCTGCTTTTTCTTTTTGTTAAGTATCTTCTTATATTTTTAGTTTTTTTTTTTTGTTGACTTCTTCCATAATGATGCTGTTGTGTGAAGATTATTGGTTAGTTGCGCGTTTTCACATCTCATCGCACAGCGACGTTATGTGGACTCAGGTGTATCTTATAGATACACTTGTGTACACTTGCAGTTACACTTGCGGGTTTCAATTACACATTAGTTTTTACATAACTTCTCTGTTGTTTTTGTAATTTTGGTAGAAACTCACCGAATTATGTGAAAATTAATATGTTCCAAAACTGCTGCTGTTGTTGTTGTTTCGTATCTTATAGATGAGGCTTGCTTGAATATTCCAATTGTGCACATTCCTTTCCGTCTTTGAAAAGGTGTAGATACAAACGCAGATACAATTGCGCGTCGCTAGATTCTGTTCTTTCTTTTTTTATTTCTAGTTTGTAGTTTTTTTTTTTTTTTTGTATCCGTTAGGTTGTTCGTTTCTACAATATTCTAGTTGGAATTGCAGAAAAACATGATTTAAGAATATTCGTTATGGTTTTTGCAGCACAAAATCCGCTCGAGAACACTTGAACGGTTATCCAATTGAATTTTAACAATTTCAAACACTTTCACAATTAACTTTTTAATTATTCGCATTTGATTCTGCTTTCTTGATGCTTTTCTCACTTAACATTTCTGCACTTTAGATATTCAATTTTAATTATTTTAAATTTTTTTTATTTGTATTTTGGATTTTATATATTTTTTCAAGTCAACTTGTTCGCACCGCGCCGAGCGCAGTATCTGCCGTGCGCTAACTCTCTCTGAGAACTGAACTTGGCCTCTGACGCCATCTTAGCTGCTACGTCCAACTTCAGTTTCTGCTTGGAACTATTTGAGTTCCATTGGAATGAACATGTTGATGATTGTACGTGTATTTAAGTGTTGTATACGACTGAGCCTGGCTTAATGTGTGTAGGCAAATTTACGACAAATTTTAAGGTTGGCAATGCTTTCATATAAAATATTAAGTTTAGAGCTTCTTCGATATGATTTTAGGCAACTTCTATACTAATAATAATCTCCTATTTAATACAATTGTTTAATAATTTTTTTTATAGTCGAATGATATTGTTCAAGATTATCATTCTACAGTTTCCTCAATTAAAAAACAAATCGAAACTAAATAATAATACAAATTTATGTTGGCAATATCATAAACTAAATTTAGCTTAAGCCACACAAACAAACTCCGCTAACGAATTCAAAGTATTTCTGGCCAAAACGACTTCCAGTGACTGAGATCGACTCACTCGCATTTATCAGTTTTTCGCCAATTGGAAGCGTTCTAGCCAAGCTCAACTGAAACTGGATTTCAAGAAACTCAATACAGCTTCACGAAGACTTCCAGCCTTAGTTTGTCCAGAGCGGCGCTTGTGTTTGGACGTGTTCTCGGATCGTGTCGTTGGTTGCTTGGATTTGCGGTTGCTTTTCCAACTAGTTTTGTTTATTTTCTTTCTTCATTTCTTTCATTTTTGTGTGTGCGACTTGTTTCATTTGCCCTCTTTGCGTGTGACGCTTCGCTCACCAACAACACCTGCGCGTGTGTTTGTGTTTTGTGTAGTTTTTGAGCGCTCGTGTTTATTCACCTGTGAATATAGTGTGTGGAGCAGCGAAAATTGTGAACAAAACAAAAACCGCACAAAAATCGTGACGTCATTGTGTTGTCATGAAAATGATCGGCAGCGATTACGTTTTGGAAGCGCACAACATTTTCCACACCACCGAGGTTAACAACAAAAATGTGTTATTGAAATGTTTCTTTTTTGTTTGAGGTTTAGCGTGTTTTCATAATAACAACAAAGTATAATTAATATAATTAATATCGATAAGATTGTACAAGTTTGTTTCTTAAGTCTTTTGTTTATAAAATTTATATATTTGTCTTCCAGGGATCTAACGTATCTAAGTGTACGTAGATTAATATTTATATTTGCTAAATGTCCTTTTACCTCATCACAACAGGTCGATGGTGGTGGCTGCTTTAATGGCGCCGGCAGCTCTGCGCTTGTACTCAAGGGCGTAAATCTAACGGTGCACAGCGGTGAGGTTATGGCAATTTTGGGTTCGAAGGGCAGTGGCAAGCGTGCGCTGCTCGATGTCATTGCACGGCGTGCTGATGGAGCTACACGCGGTCAAGTGCTGCTCAACGGTTCGCCACTGACGAAGGGTCTCTTTCAGCAACGCTGCGGCTATGTGACGCAATCGTGCACATTTATACCCGGCCTGACAGTGGCTCAGACTTTGCACTACATGCCCACGATTGTAAGATTATTCTAATCTTAATTAAATATTATATTAATATAAAAAAAAAATTCTACATTTTTAGCTCTCTGGTTATTTGAAGAGTTCAAAGGTGCGTCAGGTGTTGGCCGATTTGGCGCTCTCACAGGTAGCACACAAGCGAGTGGAGTATTTAAATATAAGCGAAGCGCGACGACTGGCCATTGGCGTACAATTGGTCAGAGATCCTGGTGAGTTCTTGATTGAATTATAAAAAACTTTGTTGCTTTTCTTTGGTGTACACGCATATAAATATAAGCACCTACATATAAATTTAATTCTACATGATTTATAAATATTTGTATCCACCTCAAGTTATGTTGCTCCTCGATGAACCCACTCAGGGATTGGATCCGCTCAGTGCCTACCTGCTCATCTCAATACTATCAAACACGGCCAAGAAAACTGGTTGCGGCATTTTGTTATCGCTCGAGAAGCCACGTTCCGATGTTTTTCCATTTCTTGATCGCGCGCTTTTCCTTTGCTTGGGCGGCGTCGTGTATTCGGGTGGCACTCGCGCTATGCTCGAGTATTTCCACAGCATTGGATTTCCCTGTCCACAGCTGGAGAATCCGCTCATGTACTACTTGTGTTTGTCCACGGTCGATCGCCGGAGTCGCGATCGTTTCTTGGAATCGAGCCAACAAATCGAGGCGCTCGTTGAGCGTTTCTCGCGAGAAACACCGATTTCGGATGCACCACTGAATACCATCGGTAGTGGAAAAGTACCGTTGGCCTATGGCAAACCGGGCGAATTGAAAGTCTGGATTATGTTGTATTTGTAAGTGTTGAAGTTTAAGCCAGGTTTATAGTTTGAATTAAAAATTTTTTATTTTGTTCACATAAGAAAACTGCTCGCTTCAACATTTTCGTGTGGCATGGCCGGCATGAAGTCACTCTTCTTGCGTTTATTTTTGCTGCCAATTGCCATGGCTCTAATGTGGCTGTTCTATACTAACATTGGGGTAATCGATTAAATAATTCAATACAAAAAATTTATAAAATTTATTATACACAAATGTTATTCCTTTTAGGATGACGCTCATGGATTTTTCAGCAAAAATGGAATGATTCTAAATATAATTGGATTGTCTTATGGATGTGGCATTTTGACTACGATTTGCTTGTGTAAGAGAAATCTTCTTAATGGATCGCTTTAAGTAAAATTTCAAACGCTGAAAATGTATATATTTCAGTTCCAATTTGGCGTAAACGCTTCTCACAAGACACTCCAGAGGGTCTGTACTCCGGTGCCACTCTGTTGATTGCATACAATTCAGTCTCAATACCATTTTCCATAATATCAGCAATCGGCGCCAGTTGTGTGATATATCCGTAAGTATTAAAAGATTCAAATGCAGAAAACTTTACTGAGATAATTTATTTTTTTTTAAGCTTGCTGCTCGATCCGAAATTTCCGAATGGTACCGTCTTTGCTTATCTCTTAGTGGCGCTCTGGTCCAGTTATGTGCTGGCCGAACAATTAACCATTGCGTTTTTGTTGGTAGTTAAAATACCGTTCAATGCTGCTATTGCTGTTACCTACATTTTGGTCATTAGCATTGCATTGGCCAGTGGTACTGTACGGTAGGTTTAACTTATATATATAAATATTACAACTTAAAAACGATCTCTTTAGTTCTTTTAAGGGTCTCCAGCCCTGGCTGCAGGACAACACCAAAGGCACACACACTCGCTACGCCTCGTCGTTGTTGCACAGCATCGCTTTTCAATCGCGCAAAATGAATTGTACGCCTACCGCCTCTGTTATTTGTCCTAAGCCTGCGGACTTTTTGCATGAGCGTTTGGGCATGGCCGATCCGGATGTAAGTGAAATTTACAATTTACGTAAATTTTGTTAAGTGATATTTACACTTTATTGAACTTCTGCTGTTTCAGGAGACAATTGATGTGGCCGCCTCTTGTGCCTTTGCCGTCGGTTTGGCCGCGTTCAATATGTTGCTGTATCTGTTTCCGATGCCCAGATGCGTGCGACAAAAGTTTAAAGACTGAACTATTTCATAAAATATTTGCATGTAAGAGCAGTAACTGTATCTTAATCATTGACAACATTTTTATTTATTAATTTAAATTTATGTAGAATTTATAAAATTTTGACTCAATAAATTACAAAAATCTATTTTTATTGCTATGTACTTTAATACATTAGCACTATTTGTGATTGTTTTTGTTTAGTAAACCTCGTTTACCATATAAATATATACGTTTATCTCGGAAATAAGCTTGTTTTATTCTTCATACAAAATAGTTCACAAAGTGCTTCCAAATTCAACTCATTAACTTCGTAAGAAACACACACCGCCTGTTTACTCTCATACCACCTTTGCAACCAATGAATTCAAGAGTTACTCGTAGTAACAAAATTAATTGATTATATATATATTTAAAAAAAAATTTAAGGATTTTGAGTTTTATTTATATTTAAAATATGTTTGTGACATGTTTCTTTCATACAAATTATCTGCACACAAGAAAAGTTCGTTCATAAAACGAAGTTTTCAAATTTGTATGTTACGAAAATATAAAAATGCGATTTTACATGAGTAAAGCGATTGGAAAAAATGCAAATTCTTTATTTATACCTAGGCAAAACATTGAACTTTTTATTTCAAATATATATTGTATATTGTACTTTAAAAAAACGAAGTGATTTGGTATTACTTTCAAAATTTAACTTATTTATTACGGGTCAGATCATAGCCGCAAACCTTCTGAAATTTTATGAAATTTTATGTATGCCATCTGTTGGAAAAATGCCAAACTACTTATTACTTTCAAACTGTGAAGCATACTTTAGTGCTGAATATAATTCACTGTGCAATTAGTCGGTGTATTACTACAATCTAACCTTTAGGCCAACCAGAAGCAAAGCATCACAACCAAGATCGAAGCCAGGGGGATTTTAGGGGGTTCAAACCCCTCCCTGAAGATTTTCAAAGCTATTTGCTTTCCTAAATTCTTTTATGTAGGTACTACTGGACAACAAACCCACCCCAGAAAAAATCCTGGCTACGACCTTGGTCACAACAGTGAAAATATGTACCAATTGGTTTATGTACTTGGCCCTAATCTTTAAAAAGTAATTTATAATGAAAACAAATTCGAAAAAAATATTTTCTTTATAAAAATAAGATCAGATATTGTAACATATTCAAATCTATCGATAACTTTCTTGTCGTTCTCAGTTTTACAGACTTTTACAGGCTTAAGTACTCCATTCCAAGTGATCACTACATCGACTCTCCTACTTACATCTCGGCACCATATTGCAAGTTGTTCTATAATTTAAAGTCAAATCCACACTGTAGAAAGAACTTAGCAATTTAAACTTAAACTTTTCGAGAGGTCGCACATCAGAATTTAAACTGTTAATAAAACTTCCGTCTTTTGAAATTGTCTTTTTATTAAAATATTTATTTCTATTTACAGTAAAGACTTAATCGTAAACGTTTTTATTTTCTTTTCGTATATATTAAAATTGCGATATTGTATCATACTTAAAGCGAAATAAAATTTTGTTGGAAATAACGTTTTAAATTTTCCAAAACATTTTGCAAGAAAAATGCCCAAAAAAAAAAAAAGATTTTATTTCTGAATGATTTAACTTAAAGTTTGTAATAATTGTCTAACGACTAAAACAATTAGAATTTAATTTATTTTAAATAACTAGAAACACGCGTGTGTGTGTGTAAGTATGTGTCTTGCAGAACTGACAGTTTCATAAAAAATTATTTAAATATTTCAATTTTGATCCAAGTTGCAGTATGAAAATGTGAATGAAGTGAGAATTTGTTTCTCTGGCACCTAGTATAAGAAAAAAAATTGCGTTGATAATAGTTACAATAAAATATTCCTCAGATTGTACGCTAAGATTCGGTTTTGCTTTAAGTAACCTATTTTTAGCAGGAAACTATTTTTACATTGAGATATACTCTTCAACCCTCTTCCAGGCTGATGGAATTTTAATTTAAAGAGTTTTGAATGTTTTATATGGATGTCTGTAATCGAATTTCAGAGGCGTAGTTAAACTGGCTACAATGTGCTGAGTGTGTATCTAGTTCAAGAAGCTACTAGAAAAACTAATCGAGTTTTCTCAGTTCTTGCGTGTCTTGGTAAATTCTGCAATCTCATATTCGGGATATGCCTGTGGCGTCTCGCTTAACGTATCCGAATCGTAGTAGGCATAATCGTAGCTGGTGTCTTCATCGGCGTGTGGCGGACGTTTCGATGCCGACTTGGACTTGGAGGCTTTCTTGCCTTTGCCTTTCGAAGATTTACCCGAAGATTTGCTGCTCTTTGGAGCCTCGAATAAACGTTGCGTTGTTGAAGTGTATGCCGTGGTCGAAGTAGTGGGACGTCTTGTGGTAGTCGTTGTGGTTGTGGTCAACAAAGTGGTTGTCGTATAAGGCTTATTGGTTGTTATTGCCGCCGATGTGGAATATGTGTGTGGGTAAGTGTAGCTGTTGGTGGTGCTCGCCAAAGTTGTGCTGACGATAGTCTTAGGACTAGATGCCAGTGGAATATTCGGACTGTATTGGGAATTGTATTGCTGAGATGTCTTCTCGGCTTTGTAGATATCAGCGCGAAGTTTGTTAATGCTAGCTGCACCGAAATTTAAAGAATGTGCTGTCTTGAAGAGTTCCTCCTCGTCACTGAGATCGACGGGCTCAGATTGTTCCTGCTGCTTTTGGAACGACGTCTGCTGCTGAGTCTTTAAGTGATTTTGAGGATTTTGTTGGTACTGGTTGTGATGATTTTGGACGTATGGCTTCTTTGTGGTTTGTTTAATCGTGGTTGGTTTAAATGTCGTTGTTGTCGTTGTTGTAGTACGTTGTAAGTTCGAACGTTGTTTCTGTCCTGAATATTCATCGGTTTCGTATAGCTCAGGATGATACTGGCCATCATCTTCGTCCACACTGTAGTACTGGTTGGCAGTGGTAGGCACCGATGTTGTTGTTATTGCAGAAAATGACTTTTGTGGCTTACTGGTGGGTCGAATGGTTTGCTGTGTTTGATATATATTTGTCTCGTATGGCTTTTTATAGGTTGTGGGCTTAAACGTAGTCGGTGTATACTGATCCTTGGGTACCAGAGTAGAGAACTTCTTTGCGTTGTTTGTCGATGGAGTATAAAGATCACCACTGCGCTGTGTGGTCGCCTTGTAATTGATACTACCGCGACTGGTAAATCCTCGTGGACTTGAATCGGGGTTCTTTGTGGTCTTGCTTTTTAATGTCGTGGACGTTGCACCTCTTTGTGGTTTTTGTGGTGCACTGAAGGGTGCAGGATCTTGATTAAGAACACGCGCCTGTTGCGTTTGCTGTGTACGTGTGCGATAATACTGCGGTTCGATATTTTGGGCACTGTTCGAGAATTGATTCAACTTAATCGACTTTTCGCCCGCTGTGTTCTTTGGAGTTGCCTCTGGCGCACGGAATACTTGTGACGGTTGGAAAGGTTGAGGCTGCGATTGTTGAACCTTTGGAACCTTTGCGAATTCAGAGAACTCGTTGTGATTGACAAAAGTTGAGTTTTGAGGGCCGAGAAGTTTTTGTTGTGTGTGTTCGAACTTTTGTGATTTGCGTGATGAAGTTGTTGGCTTGTTGTAACTCTTGGCCTGATCAAGCGGCTTAATATCCAACGGTGTATTGCTCTTTAAGGCGTTATCGCGTTTCAGCTCAGTATACTTGGGTGTGGTAGTCTTGACTCGATATATATTATTGCCTGGATTATAAGTGGTTGGCTGTATTTTCTCCTGCGTTTGATAGTCGCTATTTGAGCTAAAACTAAATCGATTGGCATTGCTATAGTTGGGACGTGGTGTCGTTGGTGCACTTGTAGTCGTAGTAGGCGTGGTTGATTTGTACAATTGTGTATAATCGAAGAAGTCCGTGTTAAAAGAAGTTTGTAGGGTCACTTTTTTCGTGATCTTCAGTGAGTGCGGAGCTCTTGTTGTTGTTGTCGTTGTTGAAGGTGTTGTTGCTGTCGTCTGTGTCGGACGTTTTGGACGTGTTGGGCGAGTCTTTCCGCTCGTCGTTGTCTCAGTTTTCTTATTGTAATCTGTAAAGTCATTCGGTTTTGTTTTCACAGGGTGATCAAGAAAATCGTCTTCGCGTCCTCCATTACGATTGGCAAAAAAGTGTGAACTGTGCGATCCTTTAAAGATGTCATCTAAATCTTCTGCAAATACATTAAGAGTTCCCAGTTGAATCTTTCCCACAAAAAAGTAACTGCATTTTAATGTCTCATGCTTAAGATATACTTACGTTTCGATTCATCATTGTAACGCTCCGTAGTCGTTGTTGTTGTTGTAGAAATCGTTGGTGTATAGTAGTTCACAATGGGCTTCTTCGTAGCATCAATCTTCTTCGGCTGCGACTGAGGTTGTTTTTGTTGTTGCTGCTGCTGTTGCTGTTGTTGTTGATTGCGATTATTCGTATTTAAATTCGCATAATTATTAAATGAATTTCGCGTCGTGACTTCAAAGTGTTTTGTGTAATTTGGCGGTTGATCGGGGCGTGACTTTTGGTCAACGCGCGTCTCTTTGGAGCGTCTTATATCTGCTGTAAACAATGCAACAAAAGTTACGCAATCATTTTAATAATGGTAAACAACATTTCATTGGTGCTGTTATTTACAAAAAATTTCACTTACCACTTTCGGCGCGCTGCAAGTGGAATGTGGCCTCCTCTTCCTCGGCTGCTGGTGCTCGTTTACTCTCAAAGCCAGAGCCAAGGCGATACAAGTCGAAATTATCGCTGCCATAATACAAAACGGATTGCTCACAATCGACATCACCCCAATCAGCACAGATTTGCGCTTCTTGATCAAAAGCGGTGCTATTCGGACAGAGAAATCGGAAGTCTTGAACCTGCCAATTGGGATATTGAAAGTCGTATATTAATTTTATATTCGATATTTGAGTTTACTCGAATATGGCAATAGCTTTAAATTTTGTTATTGAAAGATATTTGATGCTTCCCAAATTAAATTAAGGCACAAATGCCAAATAACTTTAAAACAATCCTGAAAAAGTTTCCTCAAGAGTAAAGTACTTGACCAAAATAAAGAAAAAAAATTTGTTGAATGGCTCAAAAAATTAATTATTAACTATTATCTTTAGAACTTAATGACTTTTCACCATACTCACTAATTTAAAATTTAAATTATAACTTTTAGTATAATAATTGCACAATTTGCTCATGATAGCATTAAACTGATTATATTAATAGATAATTGCGCAAGAAATGAGCTACTAAAAAACTTAACCGGAACCAACGTCAATTAAGTCAATAAATATCAGTTCGCAATGAACTTTGGTATTATGGCATTTCATTATGCCACAAGATGTTGCAGATGCAATACAGCGGAGCGACATGAAACTACATAGTAGAATGTATTGTCAACAGAGCAAGCATACCCGTACAAACAACAGAAACCACAACAGCGACAACAACCTGCTCAACGTACGAGTACACACGCTGATGCCGACTGCCAAAGCCGCAAATCTCCGCGGAGCTACTCTATAATTCTGACAAAGACTGCAGCTAGCTAAGATTTAATTTATTGAATAGCGAATATGCACATTAAACAGCAGTGAAAATGCATTTAAAACAATTTGCGCTAGAAATATAAATTTCAATTCGAAATAAGTAAAGAATCTTTGAGGCAGCAGCTTGCTTGGCTGCGAACTGAGCTAACAAAGCGACTTTTTCATTGGTACTAATCGATTTTTTTTATACTATATTTATTTATTTAAACTATCAATTTGAAGTCTCCAACTAGCAACTTCGATGGTGCCCAATTTTTCAAAACAGAAAAAAAACCCACACAAACTCGGCGAAGTACAAACTATCTTAACAAATCTTAAGTTGAAGCCTTAAAGGTCAATTCGAGTTGTCGCTGCCGTTGAGTTGGCTTGTTAAATGAAGCTGAAAGCCAAGCAAGCGCCTGAGACACGCAAATGCAGCGCGCATTCGAATCTGAAGACGTTTTCAGTCACGACGACGACAAAATGGAAAACTCGTCGTCGCTTCGTCATTGTTGTTGTTGTTGTTTTTGTTGTCAAAGCATCTCTAAGATACTTTGCCATTTATGTGCTCTGGTGGCATAACTATTGACTACAATGCAAAAAATCAATAGCAAACTTCAATAAGAAGCAGTTGGAAAAATGAATCGAACAAATCGAATTCTTTTGAACGTGGCGCATTTGACATTCGCGCCAATTTCATCCATCCGCTCGCGAACGTTTGTCGAGTTTGCATTTCGAATTGAATGGAGTGGAGTGGAGTGGAGTCGAATGGAATGCCGCGGTAGCCTTTAACATTTTGAAGGTGCTCGCGAATGCGGCCGGCACGTATCTTACACTTTGATCTATTACAGCCGCATCAACTGGCTTTGCAATTCGATTGGTTCTCTTTTATTGGCTATTCTGTCTGGCTGTCTATGACTTGTTGTTACATCTTGGCGCTACTTGTTACCGTTTAATGCGAAGCAGCAAAGGCACACTTACCCCCACTCCGGCTACTTTGACGCACACATGAAACATCTGACATTGAGTCTCCGCATCTGCGTAGTAGCCGCCGAGTATTTTGTCGTGGCATGTAAAGCGTGTTTGTGGCATATTCTGTAGACTGTAAGTTGGCCATGGCTTGCGATAGAATTGCTGATGTTGTCCTAGAGTACATGTGGCCGCTGCTAGAAGTGTCGCTGCAATCAAAGAAAAACAATAAAAATTAAATTAAATTTGGAGTTGATTCATTTGAGTCATTGGTGCTTGGATGCAACATAAATACTCGATGTCCATGAAAAGTAATTCACTTAAATGGAGCATTAGAATGTAGGGGTTTAAATACTAGCGCTGCTAGAAGTAAAGTTGTTCTTTTTTTTCAATTACTCATAGCAAATTCTTTCCATCTATGTAATGTAAGTAAATAGAAAAGATTGGAACACTTCAAACTGATCTTATAGGCTCAAAAGTAAAGCCAAAGAAAACAAATATTTTAAACAGTTAAAAATATATAAAGTACCATCAGCTCGTTATTATTAAACCAACTATAAATTATCCAATTTAAAATGTTTCCAAGCTTATCTGTTAATTTCCGTTTCAAGTGTCAGAATTGGACATTTGCCATGAGGCGGAATTAACGTCATATTAACAAACAAAATGCGATGTAATTAATATCTACCGAATACATTGGCTAGTCTAAGCAACGCCACAAAGATTAGGTTCACATAATTTGGAAATTGATTGAAAACTTTTTGATTACACAACAATAACAATAACAACAAATTCAACAACAAGCTTCAGTAGATTGCGATTACGCTTGTTCACAACAACAACAGATTCTACGCAATCCGTCCCAGCGATAACTATTTGTACATACCGTGTACCACTCATCTGACGGATGTGAAACAGCACCAAGCAGCCAAAAACAATTTGTCCATCAAATTTCGGCGCACATACTCGTATACCGCCGAAATCATGTCGACTTGACGTGGCTTGGCTGGCTGGCTGGCTGACTGACTAAATGGCGCACACGAATCAATGGGGAGCTCGCTGCACTGCGGCGTAGCGTGTGAATTTAAATTGTAAGATTTGTTTGTCTTGTGCGCGGATTAGCTATGCTTCACCTTCAAGGCAGCACACCCCCTGCCGCCTGCAACACCGCTCGGTAATGATTCTACAAAACTGCTGAAGAGTGAATTGGCAAATTATCTCGTATTTTTTCCGAGTGAGACATCTGAACGCACGCACATATGCGCACAGATTAAAATAATTGATAAAGGCAATCAATGAGCGATCGATTACCGCACTTGAGATGGGTTGAAAAAATGTTTCTGGAGTTATAAAGTGGGTTTTTTTCTTCAATACGATTCATTGACATCCATTCAAAATAACATTCCAATTTGAATGTGTGCTCTAAAAGGTATTTCAAATTATTGTTTTCGCTTGGTAATGGATTTCAAAACGCTTCAAGATTATTTTGGATTTTATTGTAGTTTTGACTACCAACCGTAAAATTGTTAAAATTCGAAATTAGTAAAAAATTACAAAAACAAATTAAGTTGAAATCAAGGAGAGAATATTTAAAAAATTACTTCCTTTACTTTTGCATTGTTTTATTTTAATAAAACTAAAAGAAGTTATTATGAGCAAAAACCTTAATTTTTAAACAATCTTTACAATTTTTTTTCATGAAAAAATGGAATATAAAAAATACTTTTTACTGAAATACGCAGTTTGGTCACAATAAAAGTTGGACTTGTCATGTTTATGACTGCAACTGTTGGTAGCCAACAAGTCACGTTCATTTGACTATTCAAATGGATTTTGGATTTCTGTGTATCTGAACATCTTGATAATCTTAATTATTTGGAGATATTGCCCAAGTCAGGACGCCGCTACTGCAATCGTTCAGATCTGTAATTACATCTAGCCGCAGCAACAGCAGCAGCAACAGTAATAGAAACAACAACAAAAAAACAACGGAAAATTGCAGCCAACATTATGCAATTTCACTCATCCATCATCATCATCATCCACAGCGGTGGCGTCGGCGGCAGTGGCCGATTTAGAAGCAGCCACTGCCGCCAACTTTGCTGTGTTCCGAAATTCGCATTTAATTTCAAATGAAATTCAAATTCAAATTTAAATTTTAGATTGAATTGTGCTCGCTGGTGAGTGAACTATGGTTAGGCTGATGTGCTTTTGTTGTTTTTATTTTCGGTCTTTCTGACATTCTACAATTGTTCATTGTACGGATATCTCTTCTCCAACAACGTTCGCTATCCGAAGTCTTTTGTTTTATTTGTAAATTATGTACTTACAACAGAGCAGAGGTTAATTCTGCAGTCAAGTGCTCGTGAAGATGTTATCCTTCTTTAGTTTAGACTAGACTACATCTTGTTTTAAACCTATGATTAAAGTGCAGACACACATTCGAGTATGTACATAAGTACTTCGTTACAGTTTAGCATGTCAGATTTTAACTTTTATTTGTACAGTGCTGAATTCAGAACTTCGAATTTATATGGACAAGGAGTATGTCACGTCACTCTTTGACGTTGTTTAAGGGGTAATCGTGACCTACATGAACCTTCGACTTTTGTGTGGTTTGGTCAGTATAAAAAATGTTGAAGATTTTAAAATAACAATTGCATTTCTATATTATTCAAAAAGTGGATCTTAAATCAATTTAAATGAACTCTGCTTGAACTTTTTTTCTCGCTGTATACCGATCTACACTTTTTAGCACACCGAAGCAACTAAAAATAAAGATTTCAGCTAAATGGTTAATTCATGTTACTTAGCGTGATTACTACAATATTTTACAACAAAATCTCTTTCCACTGAATTTGTCTAAAATTAAGCAAAATAATTCACGCCTATTTTAAATCCCACCCATACCTAATTTTGCTTTAACAATAAACAACGCTTAACCCGCTGTCAATGTATTCTCACTTGGAAATTGGTTTACAGTTTTCGCTAGCTGAGTATACTATAAAGATTCATTAGCCTATGTTAGGAAGGGCTTGCAGAGATTCAAGCCTGTCTAATGACAGCTATTGTCGAAACAGTGCGAAACTGTTGAAAGTGAAATGTCGGCGAAGATGGATTTTGAGTGCGAAATGCTAACCTTGAAATTTTAACGTTTTTTTTTTAAATTGGCTGAACTATTTTAAACCAATTTTGTAAAAAGTATGTTGGAGTTATACAGTCAGTACGCAGAGTTGGCTTTTGCAATGTAGTAAAAATTTATCTTAAAGTCTGAAACTCAAATTTCATTCTGATCTAATAAAACTTTAGAGTGCATAAAAAGATGATGTATTAGTATTATGCTAAATCTATGTAGCACTAGGTTTAAAAATCATCTTTTTATGGAAATAACAATATAACCCGATGCACTCTTAAGTTTTATTTGATCAGAATGAAATTTGAGTTTCAGACTTTTTCGAAGCATTACCTAATATAGTATATGAGCAACATTTTTATAGAACAGTATAAACGAGTATAAACTCCCTAAGTACCCATTTGATAGATGATAATTACGATTTCTTCAGAAAAGTTAAAAAATACGAATAAGGGAAGGAGGTAAATGGTTAAAACATTTCAGCGAAATACAAACAATTTTAGTTGCTTTAAGGACAAGTATTCTCTGATGAAAAAATAACCAAGTTTTGTTCTGACATTATGGTTAGCAATAGCTTAAAATTAAGGCCATGATAAATTTTCCATTATTTCCAAACTCATTTTTGGTAATTGCTCTGGTGTAGAATCGAACTCTTCACATTGTTTGACAAACGACTCTTGGAGCAATGACGATTTGTATTTTTTTATTTATGAAATTAATATCCAATATCAAGAAAATTCTATATCTTATAATATAAAGTTTATTATTATTATTATTATTATTATTATTATTATTATTATTATTATTATTATTATTATTATTATTATTATTATTATTATTATTATTATGGGCCTTGAAGCACTGCGACCATCAAGATCTATTGTGCATGGCCTTTAGGTTTAATCCCTATATTTTTAGGCTTTTAATAAATTTTAGCACTAATTGGAGATTGTTGTTCCAAAGTTTGTATGGATTTACAACAGTGTCACCGAAGTGACAAAATCTTTGTCTGCCGAGTGCAGGACATTCGCAGAGTATATGCTCTGAACTTTCAGTATCCATTTCACAGAAACGACAGATGTCAGTGTCAGAAAGACCTAACTTTTTTTGGTGATATCTTAGGTTACAGTGACCCGTGAAGTACCCAGCTAAAATGCGTAAGTCCTCTCTATTAGATATTCCCTTGGATGGATTGAGGAATCGTTTAGGTTGACGTTGACCTGAGCTATTAAGCCAGTGATCGGCAAATTTCTTTTCTCCAAGTTTAAGTTTATAAAGTTTAAGTCGCTAAATAATAATTTAAAAGAGAAAAAGTGATTAAAAATTTATTGAAATTTTCGAATTATATTCTTTATAAATATTAACTTTTACACAATGTTATATAACCGTTTTATTTTAAAAATGTCCACATGAAAGTATGACAAAGTTAAAAGTTTTTGGGGCGGTTTTAGATCAATGGACACAAATGTCAAACTTTTCTCATATATATTTTTTTACATTCCACAAATTCGAGATTTATATAATATATAATTAAACTTAAGGGCTTGTATCCTTATTCCGACAGAGGCTAAGTTGTAGGTAATATGATCCTTGGGATTTTTCAGTAAGGTAAAGAAGACCTTAAATTCTATGTATTTTTTACAGAAAGAAAAAATTAATAAACCTTGTTGAACAAACGAAATATTGTACAACAGTTTTTTAGTTTCAGAACAACTTTTAAACAATCTTATGGCATGGAAACAACATTTTTTGAATTCGAAGTTCTTAACAAATAAATTTAGTTTTCAGATATTATAGTACGCATATTTTTCTCTTCTTATATTTTCTAATTTGTTTATAACTTACCGCAGAGGAAGGCGCAAATTGGCAAATTAATCCTGAACATTTTATTTAGTGATTCCAAAGAGATTAAGCGAAGTAATCCAAAATAATCCAAATCGGAATGAATGAGGAGAAGCAACTAAGATTATGCTGTATATTAACAATATTTAATATTTTTTGTGATTGTTATTTCTGTTTTGTCACATCAAGGATGCAAAGGCACGTCTACGCCAGTATCTACGACGTTTGATTATCTTTAATAGCTGCCGTTCGAGGGCACGTCACTCGTTTTGCAATCTTTACTTTATCGTTTTTTACACTTTTCATGTACGAGTATATGTTTTCTTTTTGTTTTGTTTTTGTTTTTGCAGACAAACGCAGCAGTTTAAACGATTGTCATCGGGAAGATTGAAACATCCGCACTCAAGTAGAAAAGCATATGCGAATGTGTCGAAATGAAAATAGCAAAACGGTCGAAACCATTTAGAATGTTCAGCGAAACGTTAAAAGCAGCGGACGAATTTTAAATTTAAATTTAAATTTGAATTTGAATCTGGGATTTTTTTTTATAATATTTTTTGATAGTTTGTCTACCCGCCAAGCGAACGCAAGCAACGCACGACAACGACAACGACAGCGATGGCAACTGGTAACGATGCGCGATGCACAACTTTATCGTTTACGAATTCAAAGCGAAATGATTGCTCGAAAGCGAAAGGAAAACCACTTTGGGCCCAAGCAGGCAAACAGACAGACAGACGGACAAAACCATCGTCTTCGTTTGTGTGTGATCTGTACGAACAACATAAGCGACACTCGCAGCAGCAATTGTTGCTAGCGCTTTTTTACTGCGGCTTCTTCTAGCTTGGCTGCCGCTTCTTCTAGCTTGAGTATTTGCTATGATGTAGTTTCGCTTCTATTGTTGTATTACTTGTGGTTTGTGGTTTTTGTTGTTGTTGTTGTACTACAAATGATAGAACTCCCTTTCGAGTTTGTTCCGGTTGTGCTTTAGTTACAGTCGCGAGTGTCAGACTAAAAGGTCTTGTGCCTTAAATATCGAGACGACTGATACACATTCAATGGATGTAATTGTATTTGTGTGAGTATATATCACTGATGAGTAGTTCAAATCCATCATTGTAAGGTCCAGACAAATATTTTGAAAATTGTGTCTGCAGAATAGAATTTTCAGGTCACGGTGCTACTATAGCCTTTTAGCAATTAATCGTTAGTTTCAAGTCCCGTTGGATATATCACACCGATTTCTTATGAAGCTATTCCGAATCTATTTAAGGATTTTTAAAACTTTTTATTTTTATTTTACATCTTCTCAGAAGATTCAAAAGTTAACTCAGTAATCAATTTATTTCTATAATCTGCTGGATAATAAGTTGCAAATGTGACCCTAAAGATTTCACAAGAAAATCGTTAAGACCCATTCCAAGAATATCCAAACAGATGTTGTTGGTATTTGCAAATTATATGAATTAAATATTTTGAAATAGTTTTACATGGACTTTGGTTAAAGTTTGTTAAACTTTATTGCCCCAGTAATTATTTTGTAACGCCTTTAGATAAAGTTCAACGACTGGACTCACTGTGCGCCTTAATAGATTTTAATCTGTGGCAGAAGATGCGGCCCCGCGACCTAACTGTGTGTATGGACAACATTTACCACAAGCAGACAGACAGACAGACAGGACGGACACTGTCTGTGAACAACGCTGTTTGCAGTTACAGCACTGACAAAACATTAGCGCTGCAACCAGAGACGCACACCAATGTTGTGCGATACGGTGCGGGTGATGCATCGCACTCCATTAGAGGCTTACATCACCAATGTCTGCGCTGGCGGCTGGTGTTGCTGTTGTTGTTGCGGCAGCGTTTAAAAGACAAACAGAGATTAGCGACAGAGACTGCTGCGATTGTGGCTGGAGGCCACAACGAGAATCTATGTATTTAACTTGTTGTTGTTATTGTTGTCATGCTTTACTAAAGCTACCAACTTTGAACTATTAAATTTTTTTTCTATTTATATTCAAAATGCAATTGATTTTCAGATTTTTTGAATATTAAAATTTGTATTTTAAAATTGTTCAATAATAAATTAAAGTGTTACCTTAATAAATAATCTAAAAAAGGAGAACGGTTGGTAGACCTATTTTAACCGAATAACAGGACCACATGTTGCATGGCGGCAATTACGCTCACTCGTGGTGGCGCATCTGTGGTGGCGCATCTTCATTCGCATTGCGCTCCCAGTTGCCGCTGGAGTATTATATCATGCGCTGCGCCACGCCGCGCCGTGTTGATGTTTGCCTGCCGCATTTGTGTGTCACTCTGGCCGTAGAGCCGTGCTTGAGTCTGCTTTTCGCTTTTTCGTGTTTTGCGGCTGTTGTGAATGTAGGTGACTGTGTCGCGTTTGTTTGTGCAGCAGAGTGTGCCACAGCAACAGCAACATCAGCACAGCATTTGTCGTTGCTGACGTCGCAGTCACTGGGAATGTCACAGGCATTTGTCTTTGGCGCTGGCTGGTTTTGGCAGTTGGCAGTTGGCGGCGCGACGGCAGTGTGGGAATTTGCACTCCCGCATTTGTCGTTCGTTTCGTGTCGTGTCGTTTTTATTTAAATTTTTTTCGAGGCTTGAGAATTTTTGTTCAATATGATGCGGATTACGCTGTTTGAATGCTGTTGTTGTTGCTGCTGTTGCCAGCTGAAGCTGCGTGGCTTAGCTGGTTGCTGGTGTGGCAGCACATGACGCCCATAAATGGCAGAAAGCATGTTGCAAATTTATGTAAGCAAATTTTTGCTGTTGCTGCTGTTGTTGTAGGCTTTTATTATTATCATTAACATTTTTTATAACTTGCAACATATCTAGGCTTGCACTGTTGTTATTGTTTTTCTATTTCCGAGTAATTGTTTTATAATTGTGAAATTATTTAGTGCCAGATAAGGATTAACACTTTGACCTTGTTTTTTGTGTTTTAGCTTTAGCGATCCTGTCTAATACAAGACTTTAAAATTGTTTCTAGCCAAATTTTGGTTGAGTTTCAGTCTTACTCTATAACCATAATTAAACCTAAAACTTTATGAGGACTTTTCTTAAAGATTTAAAGGTTCTTAATATGAATCTAAGATTCGTTTAACAATCTCTTTCAAGCGCACAAAACCAAATCTTTTAAATTAAAATTTGAGTTACAAAAAAAATATCAACTTATATGCTCCTAATATGTGTAAAAAAAGGAAAGTATTATCTATTTTATTTATTTATAATACTTCAACCAAACATATATACATATGTATGTATACACTCGTACATACATATTTTTGCAACTGTATAACTTCGCTTGTCAAAATGTTAACGCGCCTCATAAAGTTCAGAAGTGACAATTGTCATCGTTTCCTGCACACCTCGAAGTCGTCGAGTCGAACAAGCCTCAGCACCCAGAAACAATTTGAGGAAACCTTTAAGGCCGTTTCGTTTCAATTTGCGGCGGCAGCGGATCGGAGCGGCTTAAACGCGAATTTGACATTTCAAAGTTGAGGTTGTCGGAAAACTCAACTTTGCACTGTGTAACACAAACGACAAAGACGCTCATACAAAAAATGTCAACGTTGTTAAGAAAAAGTTCGAAGCCAGCAGCAGCAGACGACACCAACTCCTTAACTGCTGCTGCTGCCACTGGTGCTCATAAGCGACAGTTCATTTTCACAATAATGCAAAATAATCGACAGACACTCAGCCACAAATAAAGCCACTATGAGACAACCTCGTACAAGGTACAGTGGTTCATTATTGTAAATCTAAGTAGAAACAAATTAACGTAAATAAGTGGCTAAGTTTTTGTTATTAACAACCTCTCATTTTTATAGTCCTACAAAAAGTAGCCAGGATAAAGACAAATTAGTAAATGTTTTCTACTACCTATGTTGCGGAGCTTCGAAATAAAGTCATTATAAACGCTGAAGTCTACAAAGAAGATAAACCTCACCGCTTTGAGAACAATGAAGACAATTCTTAAAGGCACATAATTTCTCAAACAATTTTCTTAATTGTTGTTAATTGAATAAAACTCATACATAATTGTTTATTATTTACATAACTTTTTATCAATTTCAAAAATAAAATTTGAAGCACGAACTACTGTCCAACGAGACAAAAAAAAAACGAAGATGCTTTGCCACTCCACTCTAGTCTCTGGTGTGGTACATTACTTACTTACTTGCTGGTACACCAAACCCAGCACAACCTTAGCTTAACAACAATCCAGCTCAGCCTTTGGCAATCCTTCCGTCTTTTTTGCCGGTCTTTTTCACATGATCAACGCTTTTTATTTCAATTGGGTTTCGTTCAGTCATCATCGTGGTTCGTTGTTGGCCTCCTCCACACGATGGGAATATAGTACCAAGTCGAATAGTTTTTCGTTTTTTGGTATCTTGTCTTTCTTTCTTATGTTATTTTCGAATGCATGAAATGAAATTGTGGGAAGTCTTGGTGGTGACTTGGTGGCGGCATGTGGTCGCGCTGTGCTGCTGATGATGCGCTTTTCTTAAATTTCTCGGGTTATGAAGTCACCAGCGACTATTTTTGCCAATATTGTGTGTTTGAGTTTTGAGCGGCATTTTCATATGCTAAAATAAAATATTGCAAATGTTCGATTTCTTTGAATATTACGCGACAATAGCGGCGAGGGGTGGCAGCGGTCGAAACGGCGCAAAAGTTGCAAAAGTTGCATCTCACGCGCGGTTAATGGGTTTCTGGGCACACTTAGCATTTAAAGCCAATAAATGACGTCTTTTGCATCCGGAAGATGAGACCTTGCGTGGGAAGAAACTCAATTGACTATTTGTATCGAAGGCTGCGGCTTTTACTTTTAATTTTGTTTGGTTGTTTGTCTGGTTGTTGTGGTTGTCGATGAAGCGGGTGATTTATTGCTTTTCACAACGCAAAAAGACTAAGTTTTTTTTTGCTAGCTATGCTCGTACAGGGCTTTAATAGTCCTGGGAATTGTAATGATTAGTTAGAGATAAGTTTGTACAATACGAGCAAAGTAAGATTTTTTTAATTCATACATTGACATTAAGCTTTCCAGCAGCATGTACATGTGATGACACAAGACTTAATTCTTCAATTAAGAAAATTATATACATTAAATTACATAAATACGTATACTTAGATACAACGCTCGTCTAGGCAAAGAACATTTTAAGCTTGGCTGACATATCATCTTTTGAAATTCCATCACACACAAATTTTGAATTTTAATATAACCTTTCACTATCATTATTCTGTATAATACAAAAACAAAAAACAAAATAAAAGATGAGAGATATTTTATTTATTAAAATACCGCATGCTCAGAAATCACATCGTGATGCGCAAATCCGTCACGCTGCAATTGCACAAAACTCGCAAATGCTAACCAAATAAATTTCGATAGTCAACGACAACAAAATATTTAATTTTTGTACGATTTATTATATTATGTCGAAAGCAAGAGAAGCTCAGCTAATTTAAATTTAAATTAAAATTTAATTTTAACTTAATTAAGTTCCTTTCAATAAATTCCTCTTAAAAATCTCGAATGAATGCTTCACTTAACATTTTTCGTGGTTTGAAATATGGAATTCGTAATTTTGTCGATTGCTCAAAAACAATCGAAAAAATCAATTTAAAAAGCAAAAATAAACCAAAATGTAAAGGGGAACGCTCACCGTGATTTATGCCCAACAATGAGCAAAATCAATTTAAGCATTTTTGTGTAGGGACTTATGTTAAACAGTTTCTTAGTACGCTCAGCAAAGACACGAACCGCCGCAGTTAGAGAGCTGAAGCAGGGTGCCCGTATATTTGATTTATTGCGAAGTGATTTTCAAATTGAGCACCAAAAAATGGAGGAGTTGGCATTTAATTAAACTTACCTGAACCGACATTAATCTCAAATGAAGAAATATTCTTTATAAATGTTAGGCAATACGTTTTAATAAATTTAAATGACTTACAAGTGAAGTAAATGTCGCATAAGCGAGGACGAGACTTTTGCTTTTAGTACATACTTCATACATAAGAAGTTACATAGTATTTTTTATTTCCCGGATTGTTTGTCAACTTAATCAATTAGATTACATTGAATTTAATGGATATCTAAAGATAATTTTAGTGAAAAAAATCCACGGTTATTGGCAAACGTTAAAAAGGAGAAATTTATATCTATGTATGTATCATTGGAGTTTCATATGAAAGCTTATCAAAATACAAACAATTAATATTGTTTAAGAAGTTATTTTGATTTTTTTAATGTGTATATGAATCACTTAATCTTAGATATAGACCATGAGTTTCCTTTGCAAGCTGCTAAATCATTCATATGTACTCGTATGTGTGTTGTTATATACGCCATAGTGAAAGGCAAGCAATACATTTAAATTAACTACTACTAACATACTCTTACATTTAAAAACTATTCTATTGAAAGTTGATTTACAACAATGTAAGCGATTGATATTTAATTTTAATCAATTACATTTATCACAAATAAAGGTTAAAATGTGCAATTTTATTTCAAAATGTATAATAATATTTTGAAAATTTCAAATTAGTCATCTTAAACAAAGCAGTTATTTTGTACTTTGTGTATAGTATATGAGTACATATGTATGAATCTATGTATATATTGTATGTACATATGTTGCGAACGAAATTTATAAAAAATTCATCGAGCACTTAAAAACCAACCGAGTTACATTGACTTTTTTACATTTCTTTTAATTTAAATAAATTTCATTTTGTTGGATTGGAATGACATTGATTAATGCCACCACAAAGTCTCAAAAATACAAAAACAAAAACAAAAAATAGTAATCACGATTTCGCTGTAACGTAATTTATGATTTACAATAAATATTTCGGCGTTTATCAGTTAACAATTACATGGAAGCCAGCAAAAAGGTATTTGAATGCTGTTGATGTGCGATGACGGTGACTGTGTGTTAGTGTGGGGGGGGGGGGGGGCAGGCAGGCAGACAGACAGACAGACAGACAGACAGACAGACAGACAGACGCGACCCAACAACTTCAAATGCTTCAACATAAAAGAGTACCTTTGAAGCCTGCAGCGCGACGGTTTTTTAGGCAAATTAACACGATCGATCGTTTTAAGAGATTTTGTTTTGGTTTTCTTAAAGAAGAATTTTTTTGTTTTCTTATATACGATTAATTTGAATAATCTCAACCTTAAAGCGATTGTTTTTGAAAGAGTCAATATTAAGCGAAAAAAAACTATTTTGCCAATACATAAGAACTATTTTGTAAATTATTTAAAATGTGTGTCAAACATGCAAATTATACAACCACACAACATCAACAACAAACATAAAAACAACACGGCACGCAAGATGTACACACACGGTGCATTAAAGTTACATAATGCGAAAAACAAACCGCAGCATAAATGAGCCTGCGCCATCATGACAGATGCCCAGACGCAAAATCCATTCACCCGAAAATTCAATTATCGTGAAGATGCGCCTCTTGGTGGCATTTGCCACAATTGAAAAAAATTAAATTAAAAAAAAAACATGTTGCATACTTAAATATACATTTGAAATTATATTTGTAAAAAATTTACTACTATCAGACATGACGAATTATTAATTCGCTATATAGTATGTAGTATATAAATTCAATTACATGTATGTAAAATTCCAAACAGTTGAAAAGTTTATTCAAGATTAAGGTTTAATAATTTAGTACAAATCTAAGAATGTACTAAATCAAATGATTTGTTTTTTTTGGTAGTAGAAACTAATGAACATTAATGAAACTGCGTCTAATAAAAACTGGACAATCAATATAAATAATTGGAGGAGCATATAAATAAAGCCCAAATTATTTATTTTATAAAGCTGTGGAAGCATTGAGAAGTGAATACAGAATATAGGGTGCAAAAGCGAAAATATTTGCCCAGCACTTGCATTCCGCAAAAAATGCGCACTTGGCAAATTAACGTGTGGAAAAGCCACACAACATAGAGGATGGGATGCGATGCGATGTGATGTGCTACGCTCGTTGCAAGAAAAAGTTGCAATGCCGCTGCGGCAATTACCTTAAGAGACAAGACAAGACAAAAGTGTGTCTGTCTGTGGTTGAAGAATTAACTGCGACTGCCGTTGCTGTCACTAGGATGGGATGTGCGCATGCGCATGTGCAGCCGCATTGGCACACAATTATGTTGAGTAACTGTGGAAACTTGTTTATTTATCATTTCTATTTCCATTTTTTTTATTTTTAACAGTTTTATTGTTAAAGCAATATTTGGTTTTTGGCAAAAAGTTTCTTTAATTTTTATTATTTTTATCTATTTGTGCCTCGCATGTGGGTTTTTTTTATTTTTTTCTGGATAGGGGCATTCGCACGTGGTGAAGTCGCTTGCCAAATGTTAAATGCGTCGACTGACTTACCTCATGCGCAGATTTTTTTTGCCATAATTTAGTGTTTATGATGCGCTCGACGCTGAATTTGATTGCAGCACTTGCGACATACATAACTTAGTATTCTTTTTTTTTTGGATTTTTTTTTGCCAACGCATTTGTTAACGCTTTAATATTTTTTCAAAGATTTTTGGTGTTGATGCAGCGGCTGAGTGTGGCGCATGCGCTTGTGCATTAGGAAAATGCAAGCCACTTTTAATGTTTGCTCTTAAAGTTGATGGTTAATAACTTTGGTATATAAATTGCTTGTTACTCATACGCTCTGTTGATCAGATATGCGACCACATTTAATTCAAGTCTAAAGTAAACAACATGAAGTTAAACAACGTTGCTTATGAGTTTTGAGATCATTTCAAATTTGATTCATTTTGAAAACTGTGTCAAAAAGATTTTGATAGTATTGATATTAATAATTGTTATATACATGTAAAAGAGAGAACATTGCGATCTTTTAATAAAAAAAATCATCTTGCATTAAATCTATAACATTTTTGTGTAGTCGAAATATTTTTTTACACACGTAGAAACCATCACAAACATTTATTTAACAAATATCTCAAAAGCCACAATGGCAAAACAAAAGATTCATGCTGCGAACTTGTTTTGACTACATACAAGTACGAACATGATTTTACAAACTTTAAAACGCCAACTGACAAAAAATTAACTTAATTATACCGTTTCGTTGGCGAGATTAATATTAAACTCATAAAACCACTTAGCTGTGCAATCCAAAAACAACAACAACAAAAATAATTTACAAAAATACAAAACATCTGCATAAAATGCGCATTCACAAACAATAACAACAGCAACGACGGACCTAAGCTGCAGACATCAAAAAAACGAAACGTGAGAATTATTTTTCTTTTTTCGGTGCTAGTAGATGAGGCAGACAAACCGACAGACAGTCAGACAGATAGACAGACAAACAGTCTTACAAGCAGATAGAAAACATTTTCAACAACGATGGGAATGGGGAATGGCATCGATAATAGCAACAAGAAGTACAGCGTGTGATAAACAGCATGTTGCATGTGCAAAAACAACAACACCAACAACAACTACAATAACAACAACACCACCAGCACAAAATGACAATGCAAGCGGCGCAAAGTAGAATCTCGCGCATCACAAACGCGAATGAATCGCTGCTGTGACTAATTGCATTTTTATCACAGATCAGCCATTCTAAAAAAAAATTAAATTGCAATAAATTAACAAGTAAATCATTTACTTATTTTAAAACTTAAATACATATTTTTGTTTTTAAACCGAAATAAAAAATAGTTACATATAAATAAAACTCAAATGCTTCTAAAATACAAGATATTCAAATATAATTTGCAATTTTAGAATGGCTGCGATGCATAACGTGGTGCTGCTGCTGCATTTTCGTAATAAATTTGTGCATATAATTTTTGTGAAATGTTTGCAACTTATGCTAATCAGCCGCCGCAGTTGATGATGTCTAATGTTGGCGTGGTATGGCGGCTATAATTGCGAAAACTACCACGCGCCTGCGCAATAAAAAAATGCAACAAATGCAACAACAATAACAGCAACTTATCAAATAGCAACAATCGTAAAAATACCACAGCTACGATTTATCTTGATGCAGAATGCGTGCCTGCCGAGAGAATGGATGCGCTTTTGTCTCTTCGGACTAAAGTAAAATTTTGTTTAGTCGCTTTGTGCTTCTAGAAAAATGTCTTCTTGACATCCGTAAATCAGCTCTAGCCGACACGAAGCAAAGCGAATAAAACGACTAGAAAGAGAAGCAAATGCTTCTTTCATCTGCTGCCGGCATCTTAACTGGTCGTGCACTTTTCTTTATTCAATCAGTTAAATCCGTCGCATTGCTCCTCGGTGGCGGTGGCACTTGTTAACCTTTAAGCTAAATACCACAAGCTCGCCGCTGGCCAAGTTGTTGCAGCAGCAACAACAACAACCAGGATGCCGCATTGCTGTGAATAAATCCTCTTCAGTTTTTTTTAGTTTTGTACGAGCATTTCAAAAATAGTTTCGAATAATAATTTTTTTGAATTTATGCGCATTTATAATCGCAACTTATGTAAGTTTAATTGCGCCGTATTGAATGCAATAGTGATGACGGCGGTACTGTCTGTCTGTCGCTGCTAGTCAACAACAGTCGTCGTTCGCAATAAAAGAAGAAGAAGAAGGCCATTTCTCGAGTGCTGTTGCCACTTTGGCGTAGAGCAAAAGGTTATTTTGTTGTTATTTTGTATTTCTTTTTAACATTTTGTATGTTTTATAGCTTCTGCTGTTGTTGTTGCCATTGTTGGGTATCATCTTCATTTAATACTCTAGCGGGCTGGTGTGTGTTCAGCAGCAGCAGTAATTTTTAAAGGAGTGGCACCACCACTTGTTGTCGGCAAACATTATGCGAATTATGATTTATGCGCCTCATTGCAATTCGCAAAGCGGAATTTGTGCCAGAACAAAAACAATTTGCAAGTGTTTTGCAAATGTTCTTGGTAACATAAATGCTGGGCTCTTATTTTTTCGCTTTAAGCTCGGCATTGTTTGTAAAAATAGTCATTAACTCAATTGGGTTCGATTTGAGATGATCGTTTTGTTAAAGTTTAACGATAAAATGTTCACTTCAGGTATTTGGGTTTAGTTTGAGTTATACATTAAAAATTATTATTTGGATAAATGGACTTAAGTTTTTGAATTAATGATTTCAATAATTCAATATCGGCTGTAAAATTTGTATTACTATGTAAAAAGTTTAAATGTATTGGTAAACAAAATGAATAGGAAAGTATTTGAATTTATACAAATGTATCTAAATGTTCTTAAACAATGTCGTAAAATATTTTACTAAGCTTATGTAAACTCTTTATTATTGTAAAAAAACATGAAATTTGACGAAATTTTTTTTGTTGGAGAATAAAGTATTTAAGGTGGAATTTCAAAATAAATGAGACGCCAGCATATAAAAATAAAAAATCAAGTTATATTTTACAATTACCAAACATATATTTTAATTTTTAATAAAAATTGAGGAAACTAAAGATTCAGCAAAGAATCGAAGTTTACTTAGATTTAACGATTTCTCAAGATTCAAGAGCAAATATTAACGCCAAAAATGCCAGAAAATATTTCAGTCGAACATATTTTGACTTTGTCTACATAAATATTTGTTGGTTTTAAATAGAATGCCATACTGGTATCTATTCTGAAACCACATTAAGACATCAACCAACATTAACCCAAGACCATATAAACTAACGATCAAAATTCTGCCTAATGTATTATTTTTAAACACAGAACAAACAAAAAATCAACGACAATTGTTTTCGCATTATTAACAAATCGTGAAATTCTGCAAAAGCGTTTTCCATAGAATGTGCGAGAAAAAAAATTAAAAACTAATGTGCGAGAAGCAACACATTTAGACAAAACAAAACAAAACACCAGAGTTTTCATTGATGAACGCTCAAATGAACGATCAAGCCAACGAACGATCGAGCAAGCGAACAAACGAACCAACGCGATGATGATGACGTTGGTAATGATCCGGCATCAGCTCCCATGACGATGCCAAAAGCCATTACTACCATTTTACAAGCGTCAGTTAGCGGCAGTGGCAGTAGAAGCTGCAGCAGCAGATGTAACTGAAAATGGCCTTGGACATGCTTAGATGAGAATGTGGCATCTTTGCGAATGGCGGCGGAGAGAAAAGAATCGCAAGCACACTAACGCACACACTCACTATTATTTATGACTGTATGCAGCTGTGAATGTACAACATTTACTGTTTAAGTTGAATTTGTTTCTATTTTTGTTCAAGTTAAAATATTTTTTGTTTTTACTCTTATTTCTATGGGAAATGTGGCAAGTTGCCAAATGCGGAGCAGCAGCAGCAACATTTTAATACACTTTTGAGCGAATGTAATAAAAGTGTTGCCATAATTAATTAACAAAATTATTTTTGTGTGGTTTTTGCACAGTTGATTCGATGTGATTGTGTGTGTGTGGTTGTGGTAATAAAGCCCAACCAAAAATTGCTTTAAAACCATTTTTGGCTAATTTCTATAAAAAAAAAAGAAAAAAATACTTACGGAGGCTTTTGTTTTTTTTTTATAAAGAAGAAGCTGAACATCAAAACCCGATAAGTCCATTGAATTTTCTTATTTCATTTAAAAACTTTTACTTTTTTTAAATGGTTAACTCTTTAACTTAACAAACTCTGTTGAATTTTGGTCATAATAAATTAATGTTTAAATTACTCATTTAATACAAATGAAATCTTATATTTTCGCCTGATATTGATTTGTCGGTTTTTGATGCTCCACAGTTTTAAAGTATATACGGAATTTTACCTCTAAAATCAGTGCAAGACGTGGGAAAACCTTTTTTTTACTAAGGACTTGCAACAACAAAAACAATAACAATGTTTAAAACTACTGAAATCGAATGAAAATACAAATTAAATCGGTTAAATCTTAATTTGGTCTGTCGTTTGTTTGTTTGTTTGTTGTTGCTGCAATTGTTATTGTGTTTGTTGTTGTTGTTGTCGTCGTTGGCGTATGTGATTTATGTTATTGGCACACCTGCATCGAATTTTTTGTTGTTGTTTTTTACAAACTACCTTTTGGTGTAAGTACCAACAATTTTAATAGGCAACTTTTATTGATTTCGTAAAATCGAGTTTGTGTCTTGAGTCTTTTGTTTAACGTTAGCAAATTTTCGATTTTATTGTTTTTATTTTTTGCTTGTGTTTGTACACTTTTATAACGTTTACAAAAGAATTATTGACGCAACACAATTAACATGTTTCGTGTGCTGATGTTGTTGTTTGTTACTGTGGCCGTTTCCGTTTGTTCGTTTGTTTGTTTGATACGCCTGCGCTCCGCCCCCTCTTGCCACATGTGGCAATCGCGAGTGTCAAATATTTGAGCTGCTTGTAATTCACTTCTTTTTCTTCTTCAAATAATACACTTTGATCTTCGTCGCTTCTCAAGGTTGTCATTAGTTGTTACTGTTGCGAGTGTTGCCGATGTTATTGTTTTATGTTTCAATCAATTAATAATTGCATGTCTTTTGGTGTTTTGATTTTTGTTGTGTTTTCTTCAATTGCAACTGAGTGTGTTTGTGTTTATATTTTTTGTCGAAATGCGCGTAACATCTTCATTTTGTGGTTGATGTGTTTTGTTTTTTTTGAGCACAGCTTGAAGCCACAATCGCCTTGCAATTTGTCTTGGCTTTGCTCGTTATGAGCTCAATTGATTTCTTCCATTCTTGTTATTGTTGGAATTTTTAAAAACCACAGAGCCAATTTACTAAACAAATAACTCGGTTTTGAAAAATACTCGTACACTTTATAAAAGTCAGTTTGTCAATAGGTACTTCGATGATGATCGCTTCTTTTTTTTGATGGTGTGAAAAAATATATTTGGGATATATTTTGTTTGTTAAAAAACATCTTTTACAAGGTTTTTTTTAATGCATTTCAACAAATTAAATATAAATGTATACGTCATGAATATTTTTGTATATTAAAAAATACATTTAATATGGCTTATATTTGTCTTCCGCTTTTAAACTTATTCAGGAACTCATTTATTTAATGATTGCAACACCCACCATACCACTCGATTGTATGCCACACAACACGCGTCTGGGAGAATCGCAAATGAAAGCGCAGATAACACAGACAGAAGACAAAACAGCAGAAGTGTGCAACAATAACAACAACAAAAATAGACGACAACATATGCCAAAGCGTTGCAAACATCAAAGCGATACGGACAGCCTGCTGCAGCATAACATAGCTACAGATGAACTAGGAAGGTAAGTAAGGTGGTGGGTTGGTTGGTTGCTTGGGTTGGCTTGGAGCTTGGAATCTGCTTGCAGTCATTTGCACCTTCACTGCAGTTTTTTTTTTTTGTAAGCCGAATTTGCCGAATTGACAAATGTGAAAAGTTGTGCGCTCCTGTTGCCGATGTCGCTTTTGTTTTTTGTTGTTGTTGTTGTTGTTTTTGTTGTTGTTGTTTCTTCTGTAGCCTCTGTCTGTTGCAACAATCACTTGGAACTGCAGTTGTAGACTCTTGTCTGCCTGCTGCGGTAGTGAGATAACGTCACATTAGCACTGCGGCATTTGTCAAATTGTTGCGCATGCGCAGACATGCCTGCCTGCCTGGCATGACATGACTTCTCGACTTCTCACTGGAACACAGTACTTTGACTTGGTGTCACGTTAGATAAAATGTGAAAGCAGAAGAAAATGTGCAAATGTAGTAGAAGAATTTTGATTTTCCATATCGAGAAATAACAAAAATGGTTTTAATTGGTTTTCATATATTTTTTTCTTATTTTGGATAAATAAAAATAATAAAAACATTAAAAAAAAAACACTAGGAGGAAAATAGTCATCAAAAGGTCTGAATATAAGAAACAATTCAAGTTTAGAATTTCTTAAGGAAAACTAAATAATTGCTTTTGTTTATCGATTTTTGTTTTGGAATATAAAAGTTCATATTATTAAAATTTTATTAACGATAATAAACTCCATGAAAAGTTGTGCATTTCGTTATTTTTGTCTACAGCTAAGTACTGTGCGGCATCTGCTATACACGAAGACTCGGTGCGACGGGGTTGAAAGTCGTGAGCGCGGGAAATTGTTTTTTGGGTTAGTGGATGATGTGGGTTCGGTATCTTGCAACACATGGGATTATTATGGATTGAGACTAATGATACGTTTCATGGCAAAAATTAATAAATGCTAAATTTTGCGCACTGACATTCCCATTATTAAAAAAATATATATATATGTTGACTTTTTGTCGCAATTATTTCGAAATAGAATATCCTCAGCTTGGCGAATTCTTTCCAGACCTCATTAAGCATTTTTTGCAGCCAAGGTAAATTTGCACATAAACATTTTTATGAGCAGCAGTGGTAAAATCGCTCAACTGTTATGATTGACAAGCGTCTTTTGAATTTGTACTGCCACAAAAGCGCACTTTGACACTCAGCAATACTGTTAAAAATTTTTTTATAAACTTATTTTTATGTGGCACTCAAAAAGTCATCAAAAAAGAAAACTGCTTTTGAAGTGGATGCCGAACAATCGTGGATAATCGTGGCAGTGGTCTAGTCTCGTGCTACCTACAAATTCCCTTGAAAGCGGCCACATTCAAGTAACTTCAACAGCAACAACAACAACAAAACAGCAACAATGCATCATTACCTACAGCAAAAGTTGGAATCGGAATCGCAGCTATAAGCGTTGTTAAATAAAAAAATTTAAAGAAAAACACAAATTTACCAAAGTAGAAAACGCAAAGAAAAAAATTTATTACGCCAATTGAAAAATGTTTGTACTTGTATTATTTTAAGTAATACAATACATTAAAAAAAGCAAAATTTTAGAAAAAGTAATTATATCAAAAATAATTTATTAAATTTAATTAAAGCAATATAAAAAAGTTTTAAGATTTTCCAAAATTTCTTTTTGTCCGATCAAAAATACAAAATTTTTAATCGAATCCGAGCCACACAAATTAAATAATCCGATCAAAAATCAAATTTCAAATCACATTTTAAAATTTACAACAAAAAGTTATGAACATCAAAAAGTACTTTCGCTAACATTTTGCTTTGGCTGTTGACCTGTGACGTGCTGCAAATATTCTTTTGTTTAATTTTCATTTTAAAATTGATTACATTTATTTTGAGGTTAATTAATGTTGTTGTATTTTTTTCTTTTTGGTATTTTTTTATTTCATTCTTTGACAGTCGTTGGCGGATTTAAATTGCAGCGCTGACGCTGAGCGTTGGTTCGTCCGCGTGAACCTGACCTATACGAAATTTTCACACGGTGGCTCTAGCGGCATCTGCCGCTGTCGGTTTCATTGGCCTCTTCTTCTTGGTTTTCTTCTTTAACACTGCTGCGATTTATATCGCTGATAACCCTGACATCAAATTTTGGCCTTTTAGTGGCAACATGTCATAATTGTTGTTTGGTATTTTTATTGTTTTTTTTTTAAATTTTAATTTTTGGGGCAGGAAAAGCTTTTTCTTGTTTTTAAGAAAAAACAACAGAGTTATTAACTTAATTGGCTCAAGAGGAAAAGGAGGAAAGGGAGGAGCCGCGTTTAATTGATGTTAAGTTTTAATTGCCGCTGACTGCACCTTAAGTTGGAACGATATATACGTAAAGTTGTATTTATCTTAATTGGTACTCATGTAGATATAGAATAAATAGAGATAATCTAAATTCATAAAACTTAAACCGGAAAATAACTACGAACAATATTCGCACACAAAAAAAGGAACACGGGCATTAGACAAAAGTGTCAAAACCACGCATAAATATATAACATATGTTATCTATTCAAAACAAAACCCGGTCAACGCTTAATCAATTTCAAATATGTAAAATAATTACCAAAATTTTCAGAAACACTATTTTCAAAATAAATACAATTAACATACCAACGATTTTTAAATGGCAAGCGAAGATTTAATAAATTAAATAACGCCGCGAAACATACGCGAAATTGTGTTCGAGTATAAAAGAATTGCTGCCTGCATCGTAATTACGAGTCATGAGAAATCGGCGGCTTTTGCAAATTACTTGTTAATTTGAAATTAAATACCAACGCAAGATCGTCTTTAAAGATGACGATGAGAAAAGAGAAGAAAAAAAAAACACTAAAAGCGGCAAATTCAGCAGTCGCAGTAGTCAACGCAACATGACAAACAAAATAAATACCTTACAGCGTGTTCAATAATTTTGACCTTTGGGCATTAAAATAAAGCAACATCCAACCAGATGATATGCAGCAAAGATTGAGCAATTGAAAAACGCCATTAACTTGAAAACAAAACAAATATGAAAAATTCAATTAAAATTTTTATTAAAAAAAAAAAATGGAATTATTAAAAGAAGCAGTGCAATTTAAAATCAATTAATAATTAAATAATACAAAATTAATAAAGTAAAAAATAAAACCTTAATTACTTAGTTGGTTTTTGCTTTGGACTTCTTCAGCATTTTGCGTATCATTGTAAACGATGTCACGACCGGCACCATTATGGGCAGAAACAGTGGAATGTAAATGGCGTATTTCTGCTCATCGGGAAAATAGAGTTGCGCCAATAGGCTAGCATCGAAGAAGGCTTGCTCCGATGCGACAAACGCACTCTTTGCGTAGCGTGACGCATTCAATAACTGATTCGCCGCAAGTGCCTTTTTGGCGCGCAATATGTTGTTGTAGGCTCCATTGATGGCAGCACCAACATCATCGTTGATTACAATGTAACTAATGTTATCTATTGGAAATTAAATAAAGGGCATTCAAATAGAGTAGGTGTAAATAAATCAAAATATATATATTTACCCAGCAGCTTGATTAAACTCTGCAGCGTATTTGTGGCCGTAGCAATGTGCATCACGGTACTGCGTCGAATGTACGCCTCGTATTCCCAACGGCGTGGTGCAATTTGTTCCAGCGCAACACTTTTCACACCCGCCACATTAAACTGCAAATTAGAGCGCATATTTCACTTCATTTTTAAATGTGCTCTACAAATTTACAAAAGAAAACTAATCCGCTAAGCTTTATCCAGCACTGATTATTTTCTTCTTTTTTTAATTTAATTTATATAAGTCCAAATTAACAGATTGTAATCAATCAAATGTTGATCTTACTGACGGTCAATGAATAAAAATTATATCAAATGAAATTCTTTAAAAACAAGAACAATAATAAATTTTATAACCGATAACTCACCTCCACACTGATGTCGAGCAGTTTATGCAGTTGATACAGCATAATCTGCATCACATCATTTGTGTTTACAAAAAACTCTACGCGCTGATTCGACGGCGTATCGTGGTTAGACAAGCAAGCCTCTTGCGGTGGATTTGCAATAATAATGCCGCCCCATTTGGGCGATATAAACGCGTCAACATTTTGACGTGTTGCAAGTTTGTTGTGGCGATTATAAATGTGCACGGGTGCAATGTCGCACGGTGGTACGTATACAACCAAATTAATCGCCGACTTGTCTGGTGTGATTCCAACGCCCAAATTTTTTTCAATAGAGGTGATTATATGTGGCAAGGATGATTCTGCGAGCGCATAATGACGTCCCATTTTTGTGTTGTCTCGTATTTGTTGTAGTTCCGCTTCGAACGGCAATTGGTATTTCCACTGCGTCTTGAGCGTATAATTGGATATGTCCGAGACTTCGGCCAGAAAGGGTGCAAGGTATGCTGGAAGGATATTACAAACAAAATATTAAAAAAAATTATATTTAAGCGTTCAAATCGTAACTGTGAACCCACTTTCAACGGCCATCTTCACATTCCATTTAACTTCCATTAATTCAGGATGTGGATTAAGCACCGAAACTATCACATCGTATGCACTTTGAGGCGCTTCGCTTTTTGTACCGTATCGTTGATCCTTGTTGAGTATTTGCTGGATACGATGCGTTTGCAAAAGTATGATATTAATTACATTTTTTAATTTGATTGCGCCTGTGAATACGAGCGGAAAAATGTATTCGATATAAATTTGGCTATTGAAAAATATATTCGTGTATTTACTTGTGTCGGCGCGCATCAGTGCTGTACGCTCGGTGGTTATTAGCACCTCATCCTCAAGTTTTGGCCACTCAATAAAGAGAAAATCGCCTGCGTTGAGTTGATACTGTTTGGTAATTAACTTTTCGAGTGCGGCAGGTGTTTTTGCGCTGATCGCATTTTCAAAGGGTGCAATCTGCTCGAATTGCAGCTGCCACAAATCTGTTGAAGTCAAGAAAATGTAATACAAATTGATTTCAAAGCGTGTTGTAATTCTACTCACCATTGTTTTGAAAGAGCACATTCAGTTCTTTGATCAAAAGTTTAGAGCGCACCTTTTCATAGCTGAAAATGCCAATTTTTACGCTTGTTTTTATAGCTTTGTCGCTCAGGCTTAAAATATCCGATGAAGGCAGACTCACTCTAGATAATGGTACATTGGTTTAAAAGTAAACTCGCAATATATATAAATAAATATGTATCAACAATTTGATTTATTTTGTTAATAATTATTTAAAAATCACCTGTAAACTTCAGTCGTTTTCCACCACATGGGCACACCAATTAGGATGACAACAATCATAAAAGCCATTGACGAATACATGCGGTATTTATCTAAAAATTTCAATACAGTATAAGAAAAAAAATACTATAAATATAATTCTTACCGAGAAAAATTTAAATACGACTTACTTTCGCCGAAAAAATAATATACAAAATATTAAACTCAAGTTAATCCATTAAAAATTATTTTTTTATTAAGATTATCTAAAAACCGTAATTTAAAGAAAAACTCGAAAATGTTGCGTAATTCACAAGTACATGTTTTATTTAATGATCTTACATTAACGCCTAACGATTTAAATATAAATTTATTTTTACAATATGAAAGCACAATAAAATTGTATAACAAAATCAATAATTAAAAATAGAAAAAGAAATGAATAAAATTTGTGCGGATTATAAAATAACTGCCACTGGCTCATTCTTTATAACTGCAGGAAAGAACAAAAACCGGTCCCTTCTCTAGCGGCGTATTGCGTGAAACATATTTTGTGAATTTCGTTGTGCCCTCGCAGCGATAGACAACGTTCAGTGCATTATCGACGGGCGTTATGGTGAGCAGTACCGATTCATCTTCATCATCGCTACCAGATGGATCAATTTGTTTTACGGCTTCCGGCGAGAGATATGTTATAACGGCAGCGCCCTCCGCTGCATTTAAATAGTAAATCAAATCAAGTGTATTCTCCTCGCATATGGCACCATCGGCTAACACCGTATAATTGCCATGCGACCAACGTTGTAGCTCGACGTTACACGTGGGCGAGACAGCTGCGGCTCCTGCCAAATCCAAATCTGTAAAGTCGCGCAAGAGCGCGAACATTTTTGCACTTCCAAAGAGAGTTAAAAGTTGCGCAAGCGTTTTACTAGCCGATACAGCTTCGAGCACTTCGTAGTTATACGCATTGGCAGGTCCCTGTCGCCTCCAGCGTAGCGTATCATCTTTAAGCAGCTGCGCGAGAGCTGCTTCAAAAAACTCACGACGCAAAAATTCGTAAAGACATATTTCGGAATTGTCCTCGATGCGTTTTTGTATGCTGACGCGTGTACTTGGCTTTAGGTAGATTTCGTTGAGCAACGCCTCTAAATTTGTTTCGTTGTTGGCGTCGTCTAACGGTGGTTTAAGTTCCAGTCGGGCACAAGGACGCACCGTATTTGAGGGGTTTATATGGTCAGTATTTGTGGCGCCATGAAACCAACCGTTAATGGATAAACGCGGATAATCGAAAGTAGTGACCTCGCCCACTTGGTGAAATGAACGGGAGCCTACTTTAAAAAAAGCAAATTGATTATTGCGCGGCGATATTTTTCGACGCACAGGAAACTGCGGTAAGCACTGTTCGTCAGCATTAAAAATTTCTAGACAGCCACCTTGTTCCGCACGCCACTCCTCTGCTCCCTGCCACGGAGACAGGTAATATATGTAAGCAATTTGTCGATCCTTGAGTAGATCGTCGTGCACGAGCAAATAATCTCCGCTTGTGTACATTGAACAAGACGCCGACACATAATCCAACTTGAGTCCAGTCACACGCTCCAGCCATGGACGGACTTGACGGCGCAACATCTGCAGGAAGTTAGTTAGCAGACGACAATCATCCACGCTGGACAAGTCTGTAGAATGATAGAATTCATATAGATCCATTTGTTTGCGTAACCAGCAAACGCGCTCCACCATTTCATCGACCAGACTAGCGCAGGTAGACTTTTGCTGCAAGAACTCGGGCAGAAGACACATTTGAAATGGATCACCGTAGATTTCGGCGTCACTGTTAGTGTCTTTAAAATCGGTTTTGGAGCATGCGGCCCAGTGCCTGCGCAGAGTGTTTGTAAATTCTTTTGTGGTGTAGCTGGGGTTGAGGCTCAAGTCGAATGGTTGTGTTTCTTGTTTCTGGACTAACCGATTTGTTGTAAGTTTTGTTGTGGTGTCACTCAATTTAGACAATTTGTTGGCCGGCTGCTTATCTGGAAGAAAAAGCCAATGAATTTTTGTTCTATTAAAAAAAGGAATTTCAATTGGCATACCTTATTAAAGAAATTGGTTTAGGTTTAAGTTCTCTGTTTGAAAAAACGTTAAGTTTTCTGGTTTTATTTTTACACTTGCACAGAGTAAAATGGAAAATACTGTTATAAACGAACTTCCAAATTATGCACTTCGGAATCATTAAGGAACTGCTCCTCACACAAAGTCAGTTTGTAATAAAACAAATCGGGTTTTTTAAATAAAAACATAAATTCATATTATATTTAATATATAAAAAAAATCTACTAATACCAAATAAAAATTAAGTTTATAAAAATTACAAAGTGAACTTGAAACAAAAAATTATAGTCGGCTCTTTCGATTATCAATTTATACTTAAGTATATTTTCTAACTTAATTAAGCTAGATATATACATGCATACACAATGTTTACGTGCGTAATTTGGATTAAGTTTATTCCAATCAAAAATGTTCGCTGGGAAGTATATCTCTGTTACACACATCTACCCAATGACAATATGCCCTGAGTAGATGCAAACAAACAAAAATCGTATAAGAAAAATAAAAATTACTCAAAATCAATCAATAAACCAATTATGAAATATAAACTTAATGTGAAAATAGGCTCGAGTGTTTTTTGGGTCTAGCACTGAAAAAGTTTAATAATATACTATTAAATTTAAATAAACCTAAACCGGCACTGGTGCACTGTTGTAATGATACCTCCTTGCTTTAATATTGTATATTTTGTGTCATCGAATTAAATTAATCCTAACAATATACACCACAATTAATTGAAAGGAATACCGACCATAACTATTTAAGAACCATCGCTTCCAGACCAGACACGCGCCGTGGTGGTAAACCACAAGACTTGGAATTGGGACTCCGCAAAAGAATTTGTTGTTGCTTACTCATGTGTTTTCACTTACCCTCGCTGGTGTCGTCGGCATTATTTTGTTCATCATTTGGATACTTCTTCTTGGCTTTGTCCATATCTCTCCAACGTTTAATAAATTTATATTAAGTAATTTAATTTAGTTAAGAAAAACTTAATTTTTTCTGCACTCCCTTCCGATAATAAATTTTCGGCCGCGATCAGCCGTTAAAAATCGACGGGACGGCTAAAGCCGAAGGATTTTTCTTTGGCGAAATTTTATCACGAAAAAATCGGAAAATTCACAAAATTTTGTGATAAAATGCGATAAATCCACCAAAATTCCACGGTTTTTCACGAAATTTTGTGACTTTTTCAAAAAATTCATGAAATTTTGAGACCTTTTCAAAAAATTCACAAAATTTTTTCCTGCGACGGAGCGAATTCAGATTGCGGACGGCGCGAAAAAGTTACAACCAATGCTGCCAAGTAAATTTAAAAAAAGCTGCCACTTCTCATATAAAATAACAATCATGATGACTAAACTTCTGGGGTATTCATTTATTCACTAATTATGTTTTTAAAAGTTTAATAATGTCGATTTTATTTATTACAACTTTAAAATAAGTAAAGACAATAACGCTAGTTGTTTTTAGTATTTTTTATGGTTTCTTAAAACACTTATAGTAAAGAATTCAAAAGTAAATTGAATAAAATTTAATACCTCACAAGTCAGTCTCACTTTTACCTTAACGACTTGGGAATTTAAATAATTAAAATTTTTAGTAGTTTGAATAAAATATACGGCCAAATATGACGTTTATTTCAGTCGTAAAAGTAAATTGCTGAAAATAAAGATTTTTTTGTCGTTTTTATAAAAATCAAGAATTTTATCCTTTTTATAATATCAAGGATGTAAGGATCATAATGGTGTATTCAAAATTTACCTAAGTCAATTTCTTCTATGTGCTTTTTTGATTTTAATAATTCTAATTAACTATTATTTTCGGTCCCTGGTTTATTGTCATTATTTTATTACATTTTTAAATACTTTTAGTTTAATAATAGAAAGCAAGATATTAAATAGATTCAAATAATAGGTAAACAAACATACATATAAATTAAAATTGTTAACGATAACAAGTAATGGCAAAACGACTAGCAAAAAATACCGAATCAGATGATCTATAAAAAAGGACATTCATTTTACAAAACAAAACATTCATTAACTTAATATGATTCCATAATGCCATTTACTTCAACGATTGGCGATTTACCCCTATTAAGCGCCAGTTGATACGCAACCTCGAATGCTTGGCCCAATGTTAGTATAATCTCCGTTGCAAGTTCCTAGAAATTCAAAATTTTTAAAACTTTTAATAATTTAAATGTCACCGACTAAGTTACCAGCGTGTCCACCATAAACACATGACAATAGTGTATATCGTTTTCTTTAGTAATGTAAGCGAAATACCGCAGATCGTCTGCATCTTGGCAGACGCAATTAATGTTTTCAATGTCATGCACACAGAATGTAGACTGAAATTTAAAATAAATTTATATTTTACTTAAAATATCTCCTTCAATAGCATACCTTCGTGGTAATGTCAATAAACTTTACACCAACATGTGACAGCGCAATACCAACTTTAAGCCTAGTTTGCTGGTTACTGGTTTTGAGATATTTGGTAGAAGTGTTACAGTCCTTTACTAGACCCACTTCGAGCTCATTTTCCTCAGGCGGCGGAGTTTCATCACGTTTAAGCCTCTGTATGGATTTTCGTGTGGATGCTGTTCCACGCAATACTCTTATAACGGTAGATCCTAAATACTAAGGTAAACAAATATAAATTATGATAAACCTAATCATAAAACATCAAACTTACAAAAACATTGTACAAAATTTGTTCGTAAATAAGAGTATTTGCTGAATGGCACCAATTTGTATTCAAGTTATTGGATATTCCAAGTGACAAATCAGACGGATTCCGTATTCTAAAATAATCTTGGACATTCCCTGATTGTGTTTGTTCCTTTGGAACGTCATTAGTTTTCATTGTAGTATCCGCATTGGCTACCTCATTACCGATCGACTCTAGAATTGTATTTATTTCCTCCCAAACCATGGATTCGTTGAATTCATCTTGACCGTTGTTTCGTAACGATAGTTTTCGCTTGGCTGGTATTGGTTTTATTGATTTAACGAGGCTAGGAGATCTAAGTTTCCTGGATTTATGTTCTACAGCATCATTTTCATCAAGCGTGAGGTTTAAAGTAGATCCCTTAAACAAACCTAAAGTGGAAATGTCAAACAAGATAAGATTTATTTTTGTGGTTGCTTAGCAAAACTCACCAGCAAATGGTTCTTCGCTTACAAACTTTTCCACACAATCGGAAATTCGAGAACCAAGCGATTCTGGTGAATCTTCCAGATCAAAGGTTTCGATAATTATGGAACCAAAATTTTCTAAAGATTCAGTTTCCCGAATACGAATCGATTGGCGTTTGTTTCGTAAGGTCAGAGGTTGTATAAATTCAAGAATAGTATGTTCCGCTTGTGTTACTGAAGGTGGTGGAAATTCTGGACTAGGCGAGTGTTCCTTATTATTGTTAGCATCAGTGTGAGGAAAACTTATTGAATTTGAAGTAGCGGAGCTGTAACTAAAAATTTATTTACTAAAAAATCGTACTTTTAAAGATTTTGGCTTACATGGAGTTTTTATTTTTCATTGGTGCGACTATTTTGTCATTCATACCGGCAAGGTTGATTCCATCAAAATTTCGTGGACTCGGAAACGGTTTTTTGAAAGTTATAGAGTTCAATGAAGTTTTACTTGAATTTGGCTCCGACATAACCACATACTCGTCAACGCAATTGTAAGGGCGTGTCGTGGTTTTCGCTATTTAAATGTAGTTATTTGAAAATACTTGCACTAAATTGGTTAGAGTTTTATTGAATACATACATTTGGATTTATTGAAATTTACTTCGCTTCCAGAACCCGTTTCGGACGCTGACCCTGATTTTTTCATGTATATATGTTCATACGATTTGTGTGTATGATTTTTTGCATTTTCTTCTTTGGCACTTATTTCACGTTGTTTATTTATGGCGATTATACATGGCTGTCTATAAACCGGCTTATAGTCAGGCTCTTTGTCTGTTAGCTGTCCACTGATATCAGAACTAGATTTTTGCCACATTATCGGTTTCATTTTTAGATAAGATGCTGTGGGCTTTGCAGACTCTAGTGAACTTAATGAACTTGAAAGACCAACTGGCTTAAAGCTATACGAAAGACGGTTTCAAGATTACCATAAGTTCACTTGTGATTTTTAAAGCCACTAGCACAAAAAGTCAACTATTTTACATTTTGGCTTATAATATATGTACACAGGTATAGCTGTTATTATGCTGTTAATAATACTAGTTTCATACACTGGGAATAACTTTTTTTTAATAATAATATGAATTGAATTTATGTAGATAGGGTAATAAATGCGTTCATGCGTTCAAATGTCCTTTTTACGATAAAAAAATATACAAAAATGATATTCAAAATAATAATTGTTTGTCTTTTGTTTGGTCGATGTGATTTTAATATTTTAAATGATGCAATACAACACATACGATCGTATATTGGATATGAGTTTTTAATAAATGTATTTAATGAATGTTTACACAGTTAGTTTTGAATGAAATCACAGCAGTTAATATCACAGATAATAAATATTTAATACATATATGTCACTATAACTAACTAAAATAAACGTTTTGGTGGAGTATGTTAAGTATGGTCTTGAATGATGTAAATGATACACAAACAAATGTTAATTTCCAAATCTTACATTTTGGGAATGGTATTTTGAGATGATTTAATGTGTATTTTGTTTGTTCCACTGTCATTCTTTGACTTTTTTTCGTATACGGACTTTGGCATCGAGTGAGACTTGTCCCTTATGCCGTTTTGCTCATGAGTATCTATCTGATTACTGACCGGTTTAGCTTTTACTGCACTTAAGTTCTGCTTACAAAAATCTGTAATTTATAGTTTTTTCTTTCTTGTTAATATCTTCTGTCTCTTGTATATCATTGTATATCATATTTACAAACCATTTATCACCGATACGATTTCATAAGTCACATGTGGCGGATAGTCCTTAAGTATATCCAGTGCAGTACGTCCGTTGCCGTCGGTTGCATTCGGATCAACGCCCGCGTTGAGCAAAATGCTTACTACACTCTTCTTACCACACAGGGCCGCCTCGTGAAGCGCTGTACCCGAATGCGTTAAAATGTTTACATCTACGCCAGCGGCTAGTAATGTAGCCACAACCTTTTTGTGGCCATTGCGACTAGCGAGATGCAGACAAGTATGTGTGAACATGTGCTTCATCGATGGTAGAGAACTTTTAACCTCAGAAATGTGTTCTCTTGACTTTAACGGCTCCAGAAGCTCCGCATGATTGCGGATTAATATCTGCACTGCTTGCAGGCGTCCAAATTGTGAGGCAAGATCTAGAGCTGTTTGGAAACTGTTGTTGCGAATGGTAGGATCGGCACCATATGCCAGGAGAATGGCCAGAGCTGCATTGTGACCATGTTGTGCCGCACAGTGTAGTGGTGTTTCATTCTCGATAGTCTACGAAAGATCATGCGGTTATAAAATAATTAAAAGTTTAAGTTCTAATTAATTTGAACTTACCTGTGCATTCGGATTAGCAGGTTTTTGAGGGTGCATTAGTAACATTTTAACGATATCTTGATGACCTGCCCAGGCTGCCAAGTACAGCGGTGTCGAACCTCGTATATCGGGAACATCGGGTGTGGCATGATGAGCCAATAATAAACAAACTACGTTACTATGGCCATTAAGGCAGGCGTGGTGCAGCGGTGTATAACCATTTACATCCTGGCCATTGATGCTGGGGCTTCGTCGAAAACTAGTTTGAGAACAAGTTGATATTATACTGATGACTCCAATTAATTAATTTATTTAGTTGTGAAATTATGTTAAACTAACCTTGATAATGGTCCATTGCGTTTCGTTATCTGGTCAAGTAGTTTTCCCACCAAAGCAATGTTTCCATTACGCGCCGCTTCCAACAAATCGTGATCCTTTCCCATAGTGTATGGATTACCTAGAAAAATCCTATTAAAATTTTTGGTTTACAATTTGTCCATTGAGTTCTGTTTTCCACACAGCAAATCTCGTTTAATTTAAATTAATCATAATTGATATTTGCCCTATTTTGTTTGTATACCAATGTTCATACAAGATAAAAGCGATCAGCTGTTTTCTTCCAAAGATCACCGCACTCTGCAAGCGTATTTTGGCCTTTAGTTAAGCTGTTGTAATAATTTTAGAATATTCAAAAAAAAATTAGCTTTTCAATAGTTGCTAGAATTTTTGTTTACTCACCCACACTCTTCCAAGGTCGTTTGTCAGTGTCAGCGCATGGAAGCGATCGTGGCTATTTTTATATAGATATTCTACTGGATTTTTCACAACTTCATTATCTCAACAATTTTAAATAAATTTGGTTTATTTTTGAAATCTGAGGATTATTGATTTACTTTATACTACGAGCGAACGAAAATCAAAAATCCAACTAAACCAAAAACCGAACTTTCCAGCTTTCCAACGACGTACCCGACGTGCACAAAGCTCGTCAACTTTTTAACTTGACGTACGACGGGACGTGACCAAATTGTTCGAGATCGCACGCTTTGATATCTAGTTGCAGTGAACTTGGTTGCCGTTTGCCAAGAAAGGGAAATTCACGTTGTGCCATCTATTGGACAGTAGCAATCGTTTAGTTTTAACTTCAGTTTTGTGATGAATTTTAAAAACGCCCGGACAATACATAACAATTTAGATAACCTTGAAAACTAGCGATGTCGACCACCAAAACGATAAAATCCACCAGGAGGAGTTTGAGAATGGATTAGGATGGTGGAAGAGGATTAACCAACTGCACCACCAGGAGGAGGATTGATGGATGAGATAGCACCTGTACCACCAGGTCAGGCTCCGCAAAAGTTTCCCTTGGATATTTTCGATTAAATGACATATTATGTTCAAAACATGTTTGACTTATGAGCAATGGATGTCAAAGGGTTGGTTAGTCGCTTAGAGTTACTACTGTAACATTTTCCGAGAAGTTCGTTAAAGTGGCAACTTTATGGTCGTTGTTTCTAAAAGTGCTGCCAAGTTTGTTATCATTATCCGCTTATTTTCCCATTCCTTTATTACTCGCTCGTTTGCGCATTCCTCTTTACCTCGTTTGAAAACAACGACAATTCTAGTTCAAGCGACGCGCTCACACACGAAAATTTTGGAGAAATATCTTAAATTTGTAATTGTTTTGAAGGACATTTAAAGAAAATAAGAAAATATATTAAAACAATTCCGATGAATGTTCGAGGTAAGTAAATGCTTGTTGCATTAAAATAAAAAACTCATCAATTTGTTTTAATAAATTAAATTCTAATAGAAACGATTGAAATCGATGCCAGCAGCAGCAACAGCAATACAAAAGGACGCCGCAAAGCATCCTCGTCTCGCAAAAGTGTAAAAAATTTGCAGAAGGAAGTGGAGATGATATTCTCGCTGGATGATGATGAAGAGGAGTGCGACATTAAAATGGAAGTGCCGACTGTAGTATCAGAAGCTGTAACGCCAAAGTCACGCACACGCAATCTATCAGAAAATCCGAAAACGCCAGTCTTGGCATTGGTCCAACAAGAAGCTCTTATGACGCCTCGGCGGAGCGTACGTAAAAGCTTTAAACCTGCACAGGACTATGATGATATTGTAGGGGGCAGCAGGAAGTTGTTGCGATCAGCGGCTAAAGAAAATGACGTTATTTTTGAGGCGAAAATAGAGGTTGTAGAAGAAGAGCCTAGATGGACACCGGCCAAAGTTGGCAGGTTTTCACAGAAACGGTCTAAACGTAATCGTAAAACGCGCGGTGGAGGTAAAACTGAACTGAAAGAGCTGCAGGTGAAGGATATAAATGATAAGGTAGGGAATGATCCTATTGAGATTCAGAATAATGGTTTGAAAGAAGGTGCAGAAGTCAAGGATCAATTCCTAAAGAGCGAGGATCATGTGAAGTTAAATGAAAAGGCTCTCGAAAAGGACAGCGAAGATTGCCAGTTGAAAGAAGAATCGATTGCACATTCTGAAGATACTAACGTTGTTTTAGTAGCTAAACATGAATCAAAAATTATCGAAAACGCTAAAGCCCCGGAACAAACAGAAGAAAGTTTTGGAAATTATTTAAAATCCAAAGACTTAAACATTTCTGATTTAGGGCTAAATCCTTTGCTGACAGATGCCGGACTGGAACAAAAGGTAGTGACTCCTAATAAAATCGAAAAAATGGATTCAACAATAAATGTAGATGTAGTAACGGTAACTGATGATAAAATGGATTCATTAACAATTGTCGATGAAGTACCGGTTGATAAAAGCGCTAACATTATTGAGAAATCTTATAAAGAAGTTGAAGTTAAAAATGAGACTGCAACAAACCAAACAACAAATAACGAAAAAGAAACACCTTTGCCGATGGAATCGAACTTAAATGAGACCTTTAATACTAGCGATTGCTTCATAGTTACGACAGTAAATGCAAAGCCTGAAGAGCCAGCAGAAGAGATAGCACCTGTTGAAGAAGATGACGATTGCTTTATGCAACCGCTCGTACTTTCAGATGATGAAGAAAATGAAGAAATGGAAAAAAGTACACCTCCAGCTGCTGTTAAATTGCCAAAAATTATGCTCACCGATGCTGAAGATCATATGCAGACTTTGCTTGGCAGCGCCACTATTCCACCAGAATCTCCAAAGTCAAGCCGTCCAAAGGCCTTTCGTTTCCCCACTCCATACAAATCTAAAAAATCAAGGGAATCTTTTACATTCAACAAACAGGAGAACAATGAAGATATAAATATACCGGCGGCAGTTGCTGCCCCCTCAAACTCGATTGCTCTTACCATGCTGGAGCCAAAGGATATTGTTTTGCGTAGCATACGTAAACGCTCGCTCTCGGTGTGCATTGATGGACAACAACAGGAGAAACGCATCATTAATCGCGTCACATTTTACAGTCCCGCAAACCAAACGGCAGTCATTGAGGACTTGGATAAACTGATTGCAAAGAGCACCAAACAATTGGCCATAATACGACAAGCTGAAGCCAACGAAGACAAGAGTAAGTCTTGTTTATATGTCTTTATTGTTTTAAATAATACTGCTTTAGATGTGATTGTTAATATTTTATTATTTCATTGCAGATGTCACAATGCGTCGTAAGCGTTCTTTGTCGTTCGACGAGAGTATGTTAATTCGCGCATCAAAGTTGCCAAGACCAGGTTTGTGGTATTATTTTATTGTATTAATTTAAATCATCTTTTTTTAATATGTTTAAGTTTAACAATTCAGAAAAACATTTTGTGAAGTTTAACGAAGTAAAGTCAAATAATAATTTAACCAGATATTTTACATAGATTTAAAATATGATTTCTTAAATAAAATACAATAATTTTTAAATGATTCTTTATCGTTTAGTTGCGGTTCGTCCGAATACGCCAAACAAGCAACGTCAGACGCCGCAAAAACCTGTGGTGACATCGCGCACCAAGCTGCCCAACTTTGCGGCTATTCATCAAAAACATTTCAACAAAATGGAAAATCTTGTCGAGCACGTAACACGTAAAGCAGAACGCGCCAAAGAACTCTCAAATTCTGTCATCAAAGCACAACGGCCTGGTAAAAAACACAATTGATTTTTATAAAATAACTTCTGAACTTTATGGTTTTTTTTTTAATCTTTCTCAACAGTTTCGGCACAGAAAGGATTGCCCATAAGAAACAAGAATGACGCCAATGCTAAGCCGCGAGACAAACCGAAAGCACTCAAAAAGATTGAGTTGCATGGCGTCAACACAACAAAACCGGTGGCAGCCTTGACCATTTCTAAGGTAGCTCCAACATTAACAAATGAAGATGAACTGAACATCAGCACTTTGTTGCCAAATCCACGTTTGGCTATTATAAAACCTTTGCCGGCGGCACATACTATTAAAAAGAAACCTGCAACGGTAACAACAAAATCACAAGCGACGCCGTCAAAGCGAGTGCTCAGGCCAGCGACGCAAAATCTTGGACCAACTGCTACTGCTGCAACTGCAACTGCCACAACAAAGCCAGCCTTCAATCTATCCACACATATTGGACAAGCGCCGACAATATTTTCAGCAACCAATGCCACCAATGTGGGAGCTAATGTTACCGTTGCCGGTGCTGACGATAAAGTAGGCGCACGTCGAAAGCGTCATATGGAAATGTTTAAAGGACGCTCGGCTGAAACACGCGCCGCTCGTGATGCTGTGGTTATACGTGGTGTCCGTTCTAATCGTCGATTCGAGCTACAAATGCGACATCGCCGTAACTTGGATCATAATTAAACTGAATTTATTTCTTTTTGAATCTATATTTAAGTGATTTACAATTATTTTTTAATGTTTAACTTATTTGCGTTCGTTTTGGATTCACATGCAAATTTCTCAATATTTTTCTGGTTACCAGTTTTCACATACTTACATATTTCATATTTGCTATTTTGTGAGTTTGCTTGTTTTGTCTTGCTCGTTCAGTCATACATTTATACTTATATAAAAAAGCGTTCGTTTTAATGCATCGTATATACCTTTAGATACCTTCATTTTTTATTATTATATACTTTACATTTACTTTTCGTTCTTTAGTAAATTAAAATATATACCCAAAATGTCTGGTTTTGAATATTTCTAAATCAAATAAAAGTTCGTTTTGTTTGACACCAAATTTATAATTTTTTTTTGAAAATGACGAAACTAGTTTTTCCAAACAGAGTACTGTACGCCTACCGCAACTGTGCACTTGCCGGTGGTGGGGGAGGAAGCTCAGTCGGCATGCCTTAACTCTTGACATGCCTGAAGGGAGTAGTGGTTGAAATGCTGTCCCACCAGTCTTGAGCTCGGGGCACGTTTATCTTTTGTTTTACTACTGTTGCCCCACTGAAATTCGGAAGCTTTGCGAAATTGTATCTCTGCGATTAAGCGCCTGCGGCCCACAATAAACAACGAACAACAACAACAACTTTTACTCGCTCGCTTGTTCGGTGTCATTTAAATGCTACATCGTTGTTAAAAAACAAACAAGTCAAAGTCAAACCGAAACCGAAAATAAGGACACATGACTGCAGTCGATTGGAATTGAAACAAAACAAAACAAAACAAAACAGAAAACGAATCGAATCAGCCAAAGTGGCTGGTGGCTGCAGCGATTTGCGTGTTGGGGAATAGTTGCTCGGATTTGAATTTGGATTTGTATTTGGCATTTGGTTTTCTTTTAGTTTTCCTCGAAGCTATTTCGGTATCAACCACAGCTGCTTCTTTAAATCCCTCGACTTAATTTTTTTGTTTTGTTTTGTTTTGTTTTCAAATTCTTTTCAGTTGCCAATTAAATACTTGTCACGTTTCGATTTGGCCTAAACAACTTAATTTGATTGCGCTGCATGCATTTGCCCCACCTACGCCCAAACGAGTTGCGCTCTTCTCGCCCTAGTCAATAAATGTTTGCTCTTTGTTGTTTCAGCCTAATTTTCGTTGAGTTGACAATAAAATTGGTTGACTATCCAGCCCGTGTTGGCCATATATTGTGGTAGTGCAGTGTCTCTTGTGTTTTGCTACCGATTTGTTTTGTTTTGCACTTCAGCTGTTTTTAATTCATTATTTTTATTGGTACAGGCATTTTGTACTTAATACTATCAAAGTTCTATCCATGTTCTAAAGGTTTGCGTTTACATTTTGCTGCGTCTATAAACAATATAAAAAAATAGAAAAGGTTCTACTGGATATCGTCTTTTCATATTTTTTTTTTAATTTTTCACGATTAGAGTGGTTGTTAAATATATAACTTGGGAATTATTTGCGAGTTTGACTACATTTTGAAATAAATTACTTTGCTGAGAGGGTCTTTTAGAATTCAGTAGCTTTAATTCAAAACCATTTGTTGGTATTTGAATTTATATTGTATTTAAATTGTTGTTAATTGGTTCTTTTTACTAGAAACTCACATTTTGAGCGAGTAAAAAAAGTAAATCCTCAAGTATGACAAATCTCTTATTTCAATTTAGATAATATTAAACTCAAAAATCAATGTGTCAAAAGTCTCAAACAACTTTAAAAATAAAATTATACATAAAAATAAAAGTTAATAAAAGATTATCTGATTGTTTAAAGTTAAGTTAAAAATTAGTTTTATACCCGACCGATACTCTTTAATTATCAATCAAACTCTCTTATACGCAAACAATTCACGTCGTCGTTTTGGCGCTCTTTATTGTGATTTCGATTTCGAACGAAAACTACAAAAATATCCGCACATGCGCTGTTGCTGACAGCGCCACCGACCGACCGACGACCGACGGACCGAGCAAAGCCGGCACGTGACATTTGTTTACCTTGGAGTGCACATTTTAATTTCATCAGAAGAGCACGCCACATTTAAGGAAGCGATACGTGCTCCTACGCATCACAATTTGCTTTTCGCCTGCTGCAGGTTACACTGCGACAAGCAGGAGTTGTAACCCAGTTGCCACTGCACTGCCGCTGCTTGACGCCACTGAGCCAACGATTTTTTTTGTTTTTTTTTGGTTTGTTGGACATTGCGAAGAGGGACGAGTGCGTCCGAAAATTCGCAATTGTAATTTACTTTGCGCATTTTACACGCGTGAAGGACACTTGAGCTGCAGCATCCGTTCTGCTGTTGTTGTTTTTGTTGTTTTCAACGGCGGAAACACACAAGTGAATAATGGATGATTGTGTGCGTGTGTGTATGTGTGTGTGTCCGGACAAAATGCAAAAAATTTTAAATGCACTTTTGTGGCCTTTTAAAAGTTAGTTTGAAATTTCATTGAATTTTTTTTATCAATTCAGTTAAATTAAAACGTTAATTTCCATTGCTAAGTCTTTTGCCAATGGTTTAAATCTAAATTTACTACAGTAAGAAACAGTTTAAAAATAGTTGAAAATTCTAAAAATAAAAAAATGCACATTTAAATGGGAAGCTATAATTTTGATTGCACGTAAGTAAAACTTGGCCTGCAGCAATTTGTGCAAGCGCTTGTTTTTGAACACCCCACAAAAACGAAGAAAAAGAAGAAGAAGAATACGCCGCCGGCAAAAACACCAAAAAATATGCTAAGGTAAACACAAACACATGCATGCGATGCCCCATGAACTGAAAAGGGGGGAGAAGGGCGGGTAAAAAACAAAAACAACATCCAATTGGAATTTAAATTTCCGCTTGCAATTGCGATTGTTTACAAAGTGGCGCCGAAGTTAAGCAAAAAAAAAGAACGACAAAAAAAAACGGAAAATTTGCAAAAGTGCAGCGGATGTTTCGATTTACCGGAAATGATAACAACTGCTTCCGACAATCGGAAAAAACGAAAAATGAAAAAATAAAAAACAAAACAAGAAACTGATGAAAATGTTTAAGCTTCAATTAAATTACTATTTCGAAAATTAAGTAGTTTACGTAGCAAAAACGGTTTAATCAATTTTTAATTTTTTTTATCTTTAATTGCGAAGCCAAAACTTCCAAAAAATTAGAATTTGCAACTTTTAACTAAATAACCAAATATATTTCAAGCTGCAGTCTAATGTCGAAATCACAAAGTTTCATTCCGTGAGTTGCTATTTGCCCTCGAGTTCCTACTACAGCAACAAATAAGTACTCACCTAACTATTTGTAATGCAGCCGTATTCCATCATCACATATTTCATATTTTTAGGTTTTTTTTTTTCGTTCCAGCATAATTTTGAAATACGGTCGTAATTAAGTTAAATGTGGCTAAAAGAAAGAAAGAGAGGGAGAAGGAAAAAGTAATATGGGCAAAGTAGGAATTGTTGACTTCCTTGACATTCGAAACGTGGCAGCGGCAAAGAAGCTGAAGATTGCAGTACAGAATATCGTGTACATACATATATACGAGTATGTAAGTGTATATTTTCGTATGTGTATGAGTGTGTGTACATGTCTCGTTGCAATGCGGCTAAAGCGAAACACCAGCATTGCTTGACAGAGAGAATTTCGTGCGGTGGCAAATTTACTGCGGTTTGCTTTTTGCACAGATATGTCAGCAACAGCAGCGGCAACAGCAACGGCAACGGCAACAACAACTGCAGTGGCTCCTCTACTGGGTCCTTTACTGCCAGGACCCGCAACAATCGTAAGCGAGACTTTGCATTGTATACGATTTTCCTTTGATGGAAATGTTAAATATCATTTATCATTATTACACGAAACAAAAAATTAAAAAAAAAAACAACATATATAAACAAAATTTGGCATAAGAGCCTCTACTGGTTAATACAGATAATAACAACAACAAACTGCATTCAAAAATGTAACAATATCAAAAGGGACAATCCAAACGAATAACACTAACAACACTTCATTGCGAAAGTTGATCGACACTGAAGCGTTTTATGCGTTCGATTTCAAAAGAAATAGTTAACAAAGTTATATCATATTCATATGATTAAATTTTGATTCTCTAATTTCTAGAATATTTTCGAAATAAACGATTTTATAATTTTGCTTTTGTTGATTTTTGTATCCGCCATCGCATTTTATTAATTTACTGACACATGCATATCTTTTTTTCTTGGGTGTCTTAGATCTTATCGGCCTTCAAAATATTTTGGCAATCAATTTCTCATCTTAGGGTTGGAAGGCAAAACAATATACATACATAAGTAAAATATTAGACAACGCAAAATGTCCTTGTCACTCGCACACTAACAAACAGACATACAAACACACACACAAATGTATACGCATCTGTGTGAAATGTCCCTGCGGGTGTTTTAGCATAAATCCAAACGAAGCGATTCAATGGGAAATACAGACACGGAGACACACACAAATGGCACACGTCAAAATTTCATCTGATTTCAATGCCTTCTCGTGGAGCAAGGACAGCAAGGATATGTTTGTGTTGTTGTTGTTGTTGTTGAAGTTGTTGTTGTCGTTGGGAACATTTATTGCTGCAAGTGTCAAGAGAGGAAGACGACATGTTCTCGATTATGATTTGGGTCACCGTATTGATATTATTGGATTGGATTTAGTGTTGGGACTGGCGCTGTTACGGGCGATATGACAGCGATTTCGAAATGCAGCGCGCTGCAGGAGGCGCAAGTGTTGGAGTGATTAATTTCAGTGAGCAGTTAAACAAAAAAAAAAACAAAAAACACCTTTTATGAATTTAGATAGGGAGCGCTTTTTTCTTTTAAATATTGCGACGATTTCAAAAATGATCATCTTGGTTTAATGATTTAAAATTTGTTGTCCAATATTTTACTTAGATTTTTTGTTTAAGTTATATATACATACTATAGTATATGTCGATCAAATGCAATATTCGATGTTCGTATTCGATAATTAACACCAATTTAAATAGTTCTTTTCATTTTAACATATACGAGATACTAGCGCCATCTTAAAGTCCTAAAATTGAATCGGAAAGTGAAATTCAATCCGGGCTGTAATTACAGAATCCATAATTTACGCAAACAAAAAAAAAGAAAACAAGAAAGAACTTGTACTGTAGACAATCTAAAGATCTGTTCGGATTTAAGTGTTCGTCCTCTAAATGATTTATACGAACTTAATGGGAAATAAACTAAAGCAACAACAATAAGAAAAGAACAATACGAAAAAACAACAATGCAGCATGCTTTCGGTCTGGCTGGCACGAAGAAAGGAAGCCGTCCTCCATTCACCAGGGCGACAGCAGCCGCCATCTTCCGCAGGCGTCATCGCAAGTATTTACGGCGTCCATTTTGGGGTCGACATAATCGTTGGCGGCGACGACGTGATAATTACCGTTAACTAATGAAGAAATTGCGTGAAAGGATAACACAACGCAACCGATTACAACGACCTGCGTAGGAAATCGTTTGTGCGAAAACATAATTTGAAATATTTAGGACAGATTTGGTGCGAGTGCTAACTTAGTGGAAATGCTTTTAATAATAGTACATAATAGATTTGATTTCATAAATGTGTTTGATTTGATATATTGTTTAAAAAAATTGTTTTTTTTTTTGTAAGGATATATATTGTAGATACACTGGAGTTAGGTGTGCTAAAATTTTGTATGCTTCTCTGTTAAATCTGTTTGTAACATAATGTTAAGTTTGAATGTTTGTTTGAGAATGAATGCAAATGTTTTAAGTATTGATTAAACTATTGGTGAAGATGTGGTTATAAATACGAATGTGCAGGATGTATTCTTGAATGTTAGATCGGAAGAATGAGTGTGATTATGTTCGGCAAATTATTTTAGCTTTGCAAGAAATGTTTCAATTTAGCTTAAGTTGCGACGGCCTGTAAATTATTTCGGTACATTTTTTATATTCATTTTACCGGATTCGAAGCCGTTTAAAAGTAAGTTTTAAAATAAAATCAAATAATTTTTAAAATATCAGTTTTATTAATTTAAACTTAAATTTTTAGATTTTTTGTTGTGGTGTTTTATTTCATTTTTTTTAAGTACACAAGTAGCCAACTCATTTATGACTTAACAGCAGCGAAGTAGCATCTTACAGATTTTTTAGATGTTACAATTTGCTGAGGAGAACAGTTGACCTAGTTTTGAGAAGAGAAGTGCAGAAAATTTCACCTTGAACTTGAAATTAGAAGATAGGACTTGTCTATTGGAAGAAAAAGGTGCACTGCATGATCGGAAAAGGTTCAACGACCCCAAATTTTATACGTTTGTCGAAGGAGAGCGAACCGTGAGAGAGATTCGCTGAAGATTCCTTCGTAAAATCCGAACAGCTGGACTAAATTGAAGCTCGGGTTTTGACAGCAACACAAAAAAACTTTAGTTGCGAAATTATTAACGCGGGTGGCAGTTGTACTGCAAGAACAATTCTAAAAGAAAAAACAATTTTTTTTGAAAACGAAAAATGTGTAAAATGTAATTTTATTAATTAGAAAACAAAAAAATAAAATGTGAATGAATATTTCGAAAGAAGAAGTTAAAAGAAAAAAGGAAAAGTGAAAGTTTTCTTTGTTAGAAAAAGGAAATGATTACGAAAGGAAATATATTAGGAATCATCTATAAAATTTTATAATAAAAATAAGGTGCAAAGAAATTCAAAACATAAGTGTCGAATACAAGGAAAACAATTAAATTTAGAATATAGAAAAGAAAGAAATAAATCAAAATTTTGTTAAAAGAAAAGTAAAAAGAGTTAAAGCAAAAGCAAAAAAATAAAAAATATATATATATAAAGAGTGTAAAAGATATGTGAAAAAATGAGAAGGAATTTTGTCAATTTTTTTGTAACTCCCTCATCGTCGTTTAGCACATAGGATACCGACGTATGCTGGCGCCAACATCAAGGGATCCAGAGCGGTGAGTGCAAACGAATTTAATTCTCTCATATATGTTTAAAAAAAAAACAACAACGATGAAAACAGAAAGGAAGCAATCTAAGAAAACAAATAAATAAATAAAAGAAAATGAAAATACTTACCAATTGCAGTATATTTTTTTGTTTACATAATGCTTACCTAAAATTTTTTTACTTTCCTTTACTTTTTACCATATTTTCTATACTTTTACTTACCTTCAACAACATAATGTTCAACAAAAAGATTTGAACCAAATAACTATTTCTAACCAAAAATCATGAGTGCAGTTTTGCATGCTTCTTTATTATTTTAACTTTTTCATTACTCCTTGCATTTTTTTTGAGTAACCATCGTGGGGAAGGTACATATATATGCAGGTCGGACGATAAATATTTGGACCCAATGGATAACGGACGGACATAGGGTATAACTAGACGGACTTACAGCATAAGGGAATTACATCGAATGATAGAGTCCAGATGTAATTCATGGTTATGTATCGGAAGGATTGTAAAAGGGGTGGGTTGACTCTGGCTGTGGACGCAAGACTTTGGACAGAATTACATTTTTTATTTTTGTTTAATGGGGAGAATATGCAAATTTTTATATATTAGAATGCATGATGGTTAAAAATCCGAATTTAAAAGAGAGAATGTGTGAGAGAATTTGAATGAACTGTGTATGTATATAAAAATATATAAAAAAATATGAATGCGATATGAGTGCATGACCGAATGTGAATTTATCGAAGCTTGTACCAGCGATAATTGAATGAATCAATTATCGCTGCTTGTACATTGGTAAATAAATTTCCTTAAAGTTCTTTTTTTTTATTATTACCTTCTTAAATTTTTGGCACAAATCCATTTGTTTTGGGATGTTTATGTGTGTATGTTTGAAAGAACTCCACCAATTAACGGCGAGCAGTCGGGATTTGCCACTTGTGCCACACTCAGCATCACACCATAACCGGAAAATATATGAGTTGATTTGATAGGACAAATGTTTGGTAGACAATTTTATGTTGTATACAAATTTAAGAATAACTTTTAGTTTGAATTTTAATGAAACTAATTTTTATATGGCTTTCACTTATAAATTTTGTCTGTAAAGCATTTTTTTGAGTCCAATTAAATTTTTAAAGATTTTTAATCATTAAACAAAATAAGTTTTTAAAGTTTTACTTATCAAAATAACTGTTTATATTTTGAATAAAAAAGGGTCACCCAATTTGTTGATATATTTCGCGTGAGCAATGGCATTGCACAAATTCAAGCATTTCCTTTAGCGGACTTGAAATAAATACAAAGAATTTCGTGGAGCATACTTCTAGGCGAATATCTTTCTATGGTATTTTTAAACAATGGCTTAGTGTGTGTGTGTATGCGGGTCACGTAAAAAATTCGAGCTCATGCGATTTCAACTGTATGAGTGACAGTGAAAAACAAACAAACAAATAAAATTGTTATACTAATAGAAATAGAAAGAGTTTTCTTAAATATAATTAAATTAAATTGATGCTGGTTATTTTATTTAAAATATAAATTTCATAAAAAACATTAAAAATAGATGATTAATATAAAAATATGTACCATAATTTAAAATTTTGTAACATATTGCAAATTATTTAAATTTCAATAAATCTGAAGCAGGACTTAAGACGACGAAAACGAATTATGAGAACACAAAATGAAAGAAGAGAAATTTTAAAAGTACTTCAACTTCTCAAATGTCATCATTAAAAATGAAACCAATGGAAAAAAGTGGCCAAAAGCCACAGCAATAGCAAAAGATTTTAAAACTGCTTCAATGCGCCTAAAAGCCGACAAAAAAATTAAATGAAAAAATGGCGGCAACCACTACTTCGGCAAGTGTTTTTTGAAATTTCTAATGAAACCGAGATCAGCAATAAGTGGAGAACGCAAAGAGCAAAATCCGCAATAAACTAGTAGAAAAATTTAACATTTCACGGTTTTCTTTTAAATTGAAGAGGGCGTAAGTGGCTGTCTTTATTTTAATAGATAAAAGCGGTGAAGAAGCTTTCTGCCACACAATTTTATTATGAGGCGAAGTATCAAAAATGTTACCATCGAAATTTTTTATGGTCAAATAAAATGGATGAACATTGATTCAAACATAGATCCACCTCTGTGCTATATTATGCTATCATATTTTTTTTAAAAGGTATAAGATAACATAATTTTGGAGCTTTCGAAATTTTGAAGTCGAAACAATTTTCTGATCTTAAGGTAAAATTTAATATCAAGTTAAAAATAGTTTTGGCCAATTTTTTGTTCTCCTAAACGTTACCTTTATTTCTATAGAAATTAGCGCTTCAGTTTAAAACTGCTTGTTCATTTTTTCTCGTTTATTTGAATCAGTAAAATATTTATTATAAATCAAGGCAAATTTAACTTTTAACTTGCTGTACCCACTTCAATCAACGATCTAAATTTGTCTTTCATCGCTTTAATTTCAGCAGCGCTATTAAAGCCATTTCATTGCCATATTAAATTGATAAACATTCGCAATTTTTTGCTCATGCCATTTTGGCTAATTCGATTCAAGAATATTTAAATTTATTTTGCATTTTAATTTGCGCATTTTCGAAGCTGGTTCCTTTGCGAGGCGGCGTGGCACGGCGCAGCATTTATAATTCCAAAAATGTCTGCTGCTCCTCCTCGATTGCGTCGCAAGTTATGGAAATCTGTGAAACTGGCAGCTGGAGGCGCAATTAATGTTGCTTGTTGTAATATTTTGGGAGATGTCGTTGTTATTGTTGTTGTTTTTGGTGGTTGCTCGCGCAATTTCACTGTCAAAATCGCATTAAGTATCTACGCAGTGCGTAAAATATTAATTTTCGCTTGTTTAAATTGTATCGTGTTAATTTCACCATAAATTTAAGGACTCATTTAATTGTGCATTTGTTTTGGTTTTTAATATGTTGTGATAAACATTTAATAGCATGATTTATTAAAAATATTAATTAGTTTTTAATTTTTTTCGATTTTATTGAGCTTTTGTAGTAACTAAACTGTTTCATTTGGCGTTTAAATTATTGCAATAACATTTCCTCAAAATATCCCAAAATAAAATAAGCCAAATAAATTCCACGAATCGTATTGAAAACGTATTTACATACATACATTCATATGTACATGGGTCTTCCATTTTTATCCCCTACCTTTCATTAATTGAAAGATACGCGCGCGTATTTGGCCTACGCAACACGGCGGCTTTTAGCAAACGTAATTTGTATTTGCGTAGGTTAATCTACTTAAACAACAAAAATACAAACAAACCAACAAACAAAGTTAGAAAATAGCCTGCTTTAAAAATAGCACAATTGATTAATTATTGGAAATTAATAAAGGCTAATACAATAGAAATTTATATGCGCGGCGTAAGTGGCGCGTGTCGGTCTTTTTATGTTTCAACAAACCACGCGAAGTTGTAAAAATATTTTATGCAATAAAATCGATTTTCATTTGAAGTTGAACTCAAAATTAATATACAATATAAAAACTAGGTTTTTTTGGTTTTAGAAAGTGACTGGCAATTATTAATACGAGTTTTCATTTTAAATTAATTAAAAAGTTCTGGCAACAATTTTGGTTCAATGTCCAAAAATCTATTCTAATGCTACTTTTATAACAAACCGAAACTTTAAACTGGAAATTTAACATAACCAAATGTAATATAGAATTTTTGCACTTTTTATAACAATAAAACACTTTCAATAAATTCTCAATTTAATTTGAGTTACATCGAACTCAATTTGTGAATAGTTTTCCCAAATGCATTTTTATCTACTTCATAGAAATTCAATGAAATGCATTATATACATAGTTAACGTGAATTATGGCTGTCTTGAGGAAATGCAAATATTAAGACGAATTATAAACTTCCTTTCGGTGCTTAAAATTGGCATTTTGCCAATGCAAGTTCATCCTTAGACTTACTTGTGCTCATTTGGTTGCTTATTTAGTCGCACGTATGTACATACATATGTACGTGTGAATGTATTTATACAGTACAAGTATTTTGCATTCTTATATCGAATATATACGAGTATGCACATCTTTGGCATGATGCAATTGTGTGGAAATCGCTTGAGGCCCAAACATTCCATATTCGATTCGACAATTGATTGAAAAGTTGCTCACACACAGCAATGGCACTTTGTTGCAATCGAATTGATTGAAACTATACGAACCGAAAAAAAAAAAAAAAAACGAGAATAGTTTCGGCTACAAAATGGACACTTGAGTGATTTCGGATTCAGATACTCACTCGTATGTGTAATTTGTCGAATCGTTCTATTGAATCATCAGGGAAGTTTGAGGTAACAACTTTATTGTTTATTCAATTAATCGATGCAAATAACAACGTAATGTAATTAAAAAGTAAACGATTTCTCTTGGCTAAAATATAAACAACAATATGATTTTGTTGATCAAATAACAACGATTTTTTAGTGTTTTAAAACCTTATATGACATTTAGGCAATTTTATAATTTAGCTTATTAATTCATGAAGAAATTTCAATGAATTTATTTGCTAGGAAACTTTTATTATACATTTTTTAATTATTTAATATAATCCTTTGGTGTCTATGGCTCAGATTTAAGAAGTAATTTAGAATAGAAGAAAATTAAACTTTAAACTGAAAGATAACGTCCTTGCATGTATATAGATAAGTATAGGCATACATATATAAACTTTAAACTGTTTTAACCCGAAATGAGACAAATTCAAGGTGCACTGTTTTTTAAATCCAGGGTACCAACAGTTTTGAAATGGCCGCTGTTGAGATAAACACAAATTTTAATTTTGTCTTGACCAAAACGCGTTGTGACCACTTTCTGTTTTTCTTGGCATAACTTTTGGTAACTTAAAATTGTTGTTGAACAAATTAAAATTTTTTTCTGTTTCCATTTGAGGAACTTTTTAAAGTGCAAACAAACGCAGCAAATGTCGTAGGCAAAATTTAAATATTTATAAAGGCAGCGTAGAACTTTAAAAGGTTTAGTACGATAACTTTTTTTTTTTGGTCTCGCTACCACGCCAATTTACTACATTTCCGTTTTCACTTTGTATGGGACAGGAGGGGTGGGAGGAAGTGTGCAATTTGTTGGCATAAATTTATTTTATTTTTTCGATGTTTTGATTTTCGCCACTTGCTTGAAAAGGGAAATTTTTAAGTCGCGGCGGCGTGTAACTTTCGCGCTTATGTCAAAAAGGTGCAAAAAGTTGAATAACCTTGCCGAGGTGGGTCGTGTTGGGTTGGGTTGGGTTGGGTGCGTCAGTGCCCATAAAAACGGAAGCGGAAGTGGGAAATTGCTTTCACTGGCGGCGGCGTTTGTTTACATTTTACAATCAATTGTTTTTCTTTTCGTGTCTTTTGTTTATTCTAAAAGCTTTTCAGGGTTTATTAAACAACACACACAAAAAAAGGAAATAAAAGAACAAAAATAAAAAAAAGTGAAGTGAAGTGAAGAAACAGGAAAACAAAACAAAACACATTGACGCAATAAATGCGCAGTTGCCGCTTAAACTGAAAAAGAATCTTTAAAATTGGATAAATCATTTTCAACTAGTTTCTTTTATAGTATGTATGTAGGTATGTAAGAATTCACTTAAACTTTTACATTTGGCCAAATTGCACAATTGGTGTTTTTAAATCGAAAAACTTTTCGCTAGTTTTCATGTCTCGAATTATTTTTCATTGCTACAAAAGTTTGCAAATTTTCATTTGGCAGTTTGAAAGGAAGCAACATGCGCTCACATGTGACTCTCGCAGCAGCAGCAGCAGCAGCAGCAGAATGATACATGCTCGCGTACCTAATGCAAAGGTACCCACTTCCGGCGTACTTATGCACGAGTATGTATGTACGACGTACACTTTGGCAGTAGAAGTGCAACTTTCTCACAAACTCGCTCGAACAAAATAAAGTTTGCAATGAATGGGCAACATCGTCGTCGTTTTTGCTATTGTTTAGTAATTTGTTAGTTTTATTATCACTTTTTTCTTTGCAGAAATTTAAAGATTTAGCAAAAAGTTTAAATTGATAGTTCAGAATTAAACTAGTTTAACTCGATTTAGAATACTTTTTCGTTTATACTTCAGAATCAATTTCATACATTGTTGAGTTGCTCTTGTTCATTTTACATTCATTTTGACCATGAATGGAATGAATGGAAATTATTGTTTTGGTCTTAAGAAATGTGAATAGTTTGTTAAAAGTTTCTCACAATGTGAAGATTAAAATTATCTAATTTTAAAATTAAAATAAACTTCAATAGAAAATGGAAAACTAATTTGAGCTTTAAATGAACCTTAGAACATAAGAGCTTTATTAATACAACAACTTTACAAATAAATGTTATTTAATGTTAAGATTCTTTGCTATAAATCCTTATATATAAAAATAATGTACATTTCAATACACAATTTCGTAATTTAATTTAATTTGATATAATTGTTGCTGTCTGTCATGTCGGCTCTCGGTTTCATTGACAAGAAACTTTAATTTCAAATGACAGCTGCTGTCAAAATGCCACTGTTTATTTATAAAGTGAAAGCATAAAGTTTAATCTTGTAACAAAGCATAAACGAAGACAGAATGTTCTCACAGTTATTAATTACCCAACTGAAATGCGAAATTACATTAAAAATGTTTACTTAAAATACAATAATATAAAATAACGAACAAAGTTATCGACATTTGTGGAATATTCTTACATGCGTAAAGATGTGCTTACACATCAATAATATACAAATTGCATTGACGCCTGTCTGTTAGTATGTGTGAGTGCATTTAATGTATACATTACGCTGTCGTTGTCAATGTGTGCGTCAATGGTTCATATTAAATAGTCAGGAACCTAGTAGTAAATTGAAAAAGTTATTAAGATTAAATCAATTTTGTAGTTATTTGTGTTCAAATGAAGTATCTCGAAAGGACATTATTAAAAAAATATTGTTCTATTGGGTACATTACAATGCCAATATCAAACAAAAATCAACTCAGAGTGCTTTAAGTGAAGTCAGTTCCTCTGCATATAAGTTGTTCTATAATGTATATGTTGAAAAGGTCTTACAGAATTGACTACTGGCCGCTTACGCACTCACACTCAAACGCTCAACAACAAACCGAACCAAGTCAAACACACACTCAAATTAATATATCGCCTTGGAGCTTACACTTCAGTGCAGTGCTCAATGTGCCTTTTTGTGTGGTATGTATGGCATGGCATCGCATTCAAGTGCATACACAAATACGCACATACGCGCACGCATTCCGGCTGGTATTTGCACTGAAATCCACTCAACTGAATACCTTCGAATATTTACGTGCGTGTGTGTGTGTGTGAGTTTAGCAATTTTTCTCTCAGTTTTTATTTTGTGTAAATGACAGAAGTAGGTGTGGATATTTACACTCGTAGTGATAAGGTGTGGGTGGGGGCTTATTAATGAAAATTAATCATTCAAAGAAGTCAAAGGAAACGTTTTATTGAAATTTATAAATTAACTTTTTATTTTTTTAATGTAAATTATTGCACATCTTGTTTTTCATTTTTATTTTAATATGTTGAAAGTTTTAAATTTTGTTTAGGGCCTAAAATAATAACTAAATCATTCAAAGCAATCGGTTAGCTTATCTAAGCTTGTTTACTTAAGTATTTTTTAAAGTTTAGTTTAAATTGACTACTTAAAGTTTGTTGAATATTTTCGAAACATATTCTACTGCATCCTTTTATTTATAATTAAATTTATGTTTCGGAACGGAACGGAACATTAAAGAACAATAAGAGGTTCATAATAAGGAAGAAATTTAATGAATCGAGTAGCATCATGAGATCTCTTTGGGCATTCCCTCAAGTGTAATTTCGGTGCCATTATGAAAACAATGAGAAATTGTTAAACCGAAGGATGCACTTACAAGCGGCACTCGAGTGCACCGCACCGCACCACGCCGCATTCTTCCATTATCCTTTAGTCGTTTTGATGGGTTTTCTTGCCATTAACTTCGTTTTATATTGGCTGTGTTTGGAAAACATGCAATGACAGCGCAATTATTGCACAGACGCTTTTTTGTCAGTGTTCACTGAAAGCGTTTTTAAACACACCAAATAGAGTAAGCCACTTAAATAATGAGCTGAAACTCATTTCAAATTAATAACTTAATGCGTGGATACCAACACTTTGCAATCGATATATAAATAATTAAATATCTCCGATATGAATTGCACTTTTTTTTCAATTTATAATTTAACAATCGATGGCAAATTATTGTATTGATATAATTTTAATTTTAATTAAATGAATTTGACGTTTCTTTGTGGGCTATGGATGCAACACGCAGGCGACGCACATCGAATGATGGCAGGGCAGTTAATTCTGTTTCCGTTGCAACGCACGGAAATACACAATTCGAAAATTTATTTTCTTTGCTTTTCTGTTTTTTTTCAATATTTTTTTTAATTAAAAATATTCGTTGATATTAAATTTGTGAGTTATCTTTAAAGGAAAATTGTTTATACAGTTTAAATTTAAAAACCAATGGAAAAATGTACGATAATTCGTTGGACGTGGCAATTGTGTAATTGTAAAAATTTCGGAAAACAGTCGTTAACAATCAATCTTCATTAAGATCGGTTTGTGATGAAAGAGAGTTCTTAGAATTTTAAAAATTGTCAATTAAAGTTTTAATCAACTGGCTTCCAACCGATTGTCGGTTCTGGTCTTCTGCCAGATGTCTTGCCAGTCTTTTAAATTTGTAAAACTGTTAAAATAACATATTAAAATAACACAGCATCGTGTTAAATTAACATCTCCACTGCCATATTATTTAAAATGTAGACGCAGTATTGAATATGTCGTTTAAACTCTAAAATTTCCATAGAAAATTGTATTTAACATGCCAAGTGTTGAAAATATTTAAGTGAAAATTCCTCGAGTGAACGAAAATATTTCTAATGTCTGTAATTAAATTCAATTAAAACACACACAAAGGCAGATAATTAGGTAGCACCCTTATGCTTTCATTGATTTCCTTCCCTTCCCTTCCCACCCTCTTTCTCTTTCTATTGTTATTCGTTGTATTTGATTAATGGGCCGTCCATAATCGCAATAAATCATGTGAACACGCTGAGTTATAACGAGCGTTATTATCTGCAAATTATGAGGTTTTTTTTTGTTGGTTGTGATTTGTCTCTCAAATCTTTTTGTGCAGCTACGCGACACCACTCGTTGAAGTTCAAATAGGAGAATGTGCACAAGCAAAAACAAAGCCACGCGCACTCCAGGTCAAGGACAATACACGCCACATAAGTTCGTATGTACGAGTACATACTATATGTAAGCATGTGTATGTAGTTATAGTATGTTTGGGTGTTGGTTTGTGTTCGCAAGTGCAAGTTTTTGTGGTAGCACAAGAGAGCAAAATGCAAATCCATGGCTTCTATAATGACAAAGGATAACAGCAACAACAAAACAAGTTGACTAGCTCTCAAGGTCAACAAAAGTTATTTGAGCGTGATAATTGCTGCACGGATGACCAACAGAAAAAGTTTCGGATACCACATTTTACTTCAGAGTTTTAAAATTTGTTTTAGTGGCTAGTTTTATTTATATGCCATTTAATTTGAATGTCAGTTAATTTAAAAGTTTCCGAAAGTAATTTATTGTATTTATTTCCTGAATATAGTTGAAAAAAATCCTTAATTACATATATAACAAATGACATAAAAAAAACAATGCCAAATTGTAATGCTGATTAATGAAAATGTTTTCCCTTTAGCCACTTTGCACATTAATTGCAATTACCCACTCCCACAAAAAAAATCGTCCTTGCGTCAACATTTAAATTAACGTATTATGGAACCATTGAAATCAATAGTGGACAAATATAATTTGTTTAAGATGAAACGTTTTCTTTAAACAAATTGTGCATTATGAATTATGTTAATATATAATTTTAATTAGAGTACTTAAACACTTGAAGATTAAGTACTCATAAGTTCTTGCCAAATAAAAGAAACTCATATGTGGTGCTATAAATCGTAAATGCAGTGTGTACACTTTGCAAATATGCGCTTTTGCAGCCCTGTGTGCGTATGTGTTATGTTTGTTGTTATTTTCCTTTTTACATCATTAACGAACATGCTTCCTTTTCCGTTTCCGTTGCTGCAACGCGCTGCATGTGAAACTTGTTTTTCACGGTGTTGCTACAGTGGTTGTTATTGTTGTCGTTATACATACTCGTACATGTGCATGTGCATGTGTTGAACTTGCCTGCATTTTGTCGAGTTTTAATTGTTAAAAGTTTGGTCTGCCATAAATTCTCGCGCGGCGCACGCAATTTCTCACCAGAAATAAATCCATTGGAATAAATTGCGCCAATTGCAATTCGTTTTTTTTTGTTATCAGAAATTGCTTAATTACATTAATTATTTCATTTTTATTTAAACTAAAGCATTTTGTTGGTTGGCTCTGATTTTTGTCGGTCAGGGTAAGTCTTCCAATTGGCTATTAATTGGGACTGGACATAGCCAAATAATCAATGAAATTCCATCATTAATCTGAAGTGTCAATGAACGTCTTGAATAGATTCTTATTGATTTCATGATGGACAAATAAATATTGTATTGCATCAGTTTACTCCATTTAGAAAGAAGAATTATAACTAATTAAAACCATTTGCCAATTAATTCCTCTTTCATTGCTAATAAATAATTTTAAAGAGCGGCGAAGTTCTCTTAAAATACTTAACTATTATCTTAAAAAAAGAAAAACCTTTTCGACAGCAAAGGATAAAAGTAAAATGTGATTTTCTGCTTTGCTGGTTCTTAACTCAGCTTTTGTTTTTATGTAGAACTTAAAATTTTCATGAAATTGCGGAAAACCTGTGCTAAGACCGTACTTACAAAGTAGACACATGAGATTTTGCTGGTGCAGCAGCAAAAGTACTTCTCTCGACTGCATGCTAAAATGCGCACACACACACACAAACACAAGGAAGTGGGTCAGTGCAGTGAACCAGCTACACGACGCAAAAAAGCACAGCGCAGCGCAACCAAAAGAATCCACCTGGCTAAAGTGTTCCGTGAACATATTGGATTTAATATTAAACTGACGTTAGTTGGAGTTGAGTGTTGTAGTTTTTTTTTTTTGGGTTCGTTAGAATATGTTAACCCTTGTAAGGGAGTTTTGTTTATAAATAACATTTTAAATCATACGTAAATTTGTATATAATATGCGAGTATATAAAGCATGCCTCACGCCGATGATATTTTCATTACGAATGAACTTATATATAAAATTTATCAATTATTTTTTAAAACAACGTTTGCAATAAATATCACAAACTAATTCTAAGAACATTCTGTTCCTACTTATATGTCATCACAATCTCAGTTAAAACAAAGCCTAAAATATCATGATCATTCGCTAAACTGATTTTTAACATATTCGTATATCTGATATCCCTTTAAATCTACTTTTAGATATGTCTAAATTATCTTCAAGATGTTGCCTTGCTTTAAAGTGACAGCTAACTGAAGGGAACAATAACAAATATAGCTAAATTAAAGTTGACACTGATGAAGATTATGTCCATTAATAGGACGTATCTTCTTTATAATACAAATGAAATGTTGAATGTGTACGATGAGGAGATTCAAGTCAAATAGAGACATCTTGCTTAAAATGCTCCAACTCTCTGCTGAATAATGTTGATGATAAACTGTTAGAATCACGTAATTTACACAGTTACGTGTTTTTTTTTAATTTAGCTAAATTAAAGTATTCACTTTTTAGTTGTTGTTGTTGTTTTTAAATTTGTTTAACATTTCGAGTTTTGTTTGTTTGTGAAATATTGCGGCACTGTCAGCTGGGACTTCCGTTTGTTATTTAATAATTCCGACACTCATTCCTTTGTCCAGCATATTGCTCCACAATACGAAACGAAACGATACGATACGATAATTTAGTCTTTACGAGCACTTGACATGCAAAGCGAGTAACGTTCAGTGGAAGAAATTAGAACAGCTCCAACTGGATTTCCGTAAATGGCGCCCAGAAGCACTCCCAGCAGACGAACGACTCCGTTCGCAACAAAGGCGAGAGAGAGAGCGGCGCGATGAGATGACGACTCTGTAATTCGGTGGAATTGTGTCATTCGAAATGGAATTGCTAAGCGCGCGCGTCGCCTGCGGTTGCCCTTAATCTTATTCAAGCGTTTAAATTGCAATTCCGGATATTCACTGGACGAGTCGCGTCGCGTCCCGTCGCATCGCATCGTGTCTTGGATTTAATAGAGTCTATGCGGTAGTGGCGGCAGCGGCGACAGCAGCAGCTGTGGCGAGTGGCCCATCAAATTAAAAGTTTCAAGAGATTTAATTAAAATGCTGCCTGTGCGCGTGTTTAAAGTATTCGAGCGGTAAAGCGTTGCTTAATATGAATGTCAGCCACTCAGTCAGTGGCCAAAGAAGCGAGTTCTGCATACATTTAAATTTAATTTTCTTATTTAAAGAATATCGACGTATGTATGTAAGTTTGTCGGACTTCAATTTAATTAATTTTGCTCGAATAATTTATTTAAATTTTTTCAAACGTTCATAAGAATAAGTTAGAGCTTTCAGTCGCAGATATCCTATACTGTATAAAAACAGAATAATCACATTTTCTTAAACTCTTGTGTAACTGAATCATGTCAATTCTAATCGATTTGACAATCAACTCTCTATCAGATTTTAAGTAACTTAAAACCAAAATAGAAAAATTCTAAAAATAAAGCAACTTTTCACTCTGCCATAGTTGGTCTATACTAGAACGTGTTACGTGGGTGTGCACAGTAATTCTTCGGCATACATACAATGACAATTTGTAAAAATATTAAAATGAATGAATAATAAATGAAGAGAGTTATTCCAATATGTACTATTATTAATTTTTCTTAATAACTTAATTATTAATTAAAGTAATCAATTGCGATAATTCGGTTATAATCAATTTTACTTAATTTTATAATATTTGTTAAACTTCAAAATAATTGTCATTAAATTGGAAAGATGTTATTTTTCAAATGCACATAAGTTAGTAGAGCTTCAATTGTAATGGAACACTCTGCGTTAGTCAGCTAACTCGCTGATGGTCGAATGGTTGTCGTTCACATTCGCTAATGAAAATCAATAATTCAGCAAGAGTGCACAAAGGCAGACCGGCCCGGCCAGAGCAGGCAAACGAACGAATGAATGAGTTTTTGCCGCCTTTGATGGGTGCGGGCGGATGTTGAAAGCATTTACCGCGCAGCTATCTCAACGGCCGAGTGAGCATGTATGTATGTCCGTCGTTTTGTCTGTTTGTTGCTAATACTCTCGCAGAACGGATACGCGTATCTGTAGGTTACTTCAGTTCAACGTAAGAACTGTTAATATAGCTCTTTAAATTCGCCATGGGATCCAAATACGCTAAGTCCATTGCTCAATTTTTTTAAAGTTTAAATAGCGGAATAAGGTTATAATTTTTAAAGCATGATGTCATTAAGATACTACAATGATATTTGAATGATGTTTGTTTATAAGTTTGTACATATATTTTTAAATGTTAATATAGATTCGTTTTTATTTTAAAGTTAAAGGTCAGCAAACTTTGACTTTAAAATTTGATAAAGCATAATTTAATAATTTTGAATTGTTCTTATATGAAAAGTTTTACATCTGTTATAGATTACGAGATATTTCCACTTGAGGAAAAGTGGAAAGAATTATGAGTAATTTCTCTGGTTATTTCTAAAATAGACTATTCAATAAGTAAAGAAATAATTTGAAATATATCACCTACAACAAAAAAAAAAAAATAAAAGTTACAAATCGTACAAAAGAATTTTCTTTTTGTACTATTTTTTTTTGCTCATTTAGGTATGTAGGCTGGTATGGGACTATAGCTCTCTGTCTTTAGACCATTGTGCCGTGTGTAAGTATATATTAGTATGTAACTTTGTCTATGAAAAATGTTTTCATCCAGTAAATGTTGGTTACAAAAATTTGTTAAGTGCATTTAAAACTAGCTCATTGAAGTGAATTAGTTTTTTGTGTTACTAATTTTATCTTGCTACATTTAGCAAATAAATTGTTTGCTACTTGTTCAAAACGGATGTACCGATCTTAACATGAATTATACAATTTTTAATAATGCAAAGAGAGAAAAAAGAAAAAATATATTAAGAACATTTTTGTTTCTACAGTTGATAACTGAAAATACTTATTCTCTAAATTATTAAATACTAACGCCAAATAGCCAATAGAAGCGATTAATCGCCTTCATTATCGGAACACCCCTTCAATTAAGGTAAGGCTAAAAATAAACAAAATATTCACTGAACCGCAAAAATGTTCAACCCTTAATGCCAGAAAGAGGATTACGAACTTTGCGAGCTAATATTTTTAGCTCGAGTGCAGATCTAAAAAAAAAAAGACTAGAAAGAACAACAACCTAAACACTCGACCAAATACCTATCGAAAGTTTGCTTTCAACTTAACCTGATGATAAATTAGGGAAAAAATGTTTTTCCAACATTTGTGAGCGCGTAAATTGAAGACACGCCAAATGCCGCGCATAGAACGCTTCGTCGAATCGAGTCGCGTCGCGTTGCGTCGCTAATGGCTGCGCTGCTGCAGAATAAAACTGCGAGGCGCTTTGCAAAAGTTTGGTGCACTAATTGCGCCGTAATTAAATTTCGAGCACACGACGACGAGGACGACAAGTAACGAGCGAAATTCTGCTTAAAATTAGCAAATAAACCGAAAAGCAATATTTGCGTTTTTGGAAGGGACTCAGTTGATTTTTTTTTGGCTTGGATTAGAAAAAAAAAACAACTACAGAAAAGTAAAGTAGTACAAAAAAGAGAAGAGAAGAAAAATATTTAGATACCTAGTGAAAATTGAATGCCAACTGAGTTTTCTAGTTTTGCACTGTGCACTGCTTTGGGCGAAATTCGCGAGCAGTTAAAAGTGCATTAAGATGATGTCGTTTGCTGCACGCCATGTTGGTACAAATGCCGCAAGCAGCACTCGACATCACACGCACACGTACAGTATTTGCATGTGTGCATCGTTTTAATGCAAAAGGGCGCGTAAAAAGTTTGCTTTCAAATTGATGTAAAAGTGCTACAAAAAAAATAACACCTACATAAAAAAAGTTAAGTGAAAAAATGCTGACAAATTGCCTGGAGAACTTAACTAATTTTTTATGTACGGGTACATATGTACGAGCATGTACATATTTCGCTTTCGAAATGTTACACCAAAAATTTTGAAAAATATTAATAACAATTTTCTTTTATATGTAAAATAGTTATACCAAAATTTTATTCAGATGTCGAAATTATATTTACATGTCCGCCTTTAAAAAATAAGTTTTTCAAAGTTTAGCTTAGAATTCTTTTAACTGGCTAAATTCGATCAGAATCAAAAAAGTTAACCGCCAAAAATGATGTAAATAAAATGATTCAAATTGATTCAACTTAAAGCCTAAAAAAGTGCTCTTAAAGACTTGTTAAGTGATTGTCCACAATTTTATTCTTGGTTATTCTTGGCTTTTATCCTTCGTTGTCCTTTAATGGTCGTGGCTGTAATTTTCAAATTGCGACGTGTTGTAAAAGTACATCAAAAGCCCAACCTTTTTTTTTCGTTCTTTCTTGCTTTCTTCTCTTCAACAGACTTTTGGTTGGTTGCGTTGTTTTGTTTGTGTTTTTGTTGTTGATGTTGACTTTTCGTTGTTAGCTTCAGCAATTCTAAAAGATAAAAGTTAGAAAGAAAAAATGGAAAATAAAAGGCATTTTCATTTTTTAAAAGTATTCACTTGAATTGCAAAAGAAAGAGCGAGAGAAGCTGAAAAAGAAAAAAAAAGAGTGAGTGGTACCGCATCAAATGCATTAAAATAAATGCATAAAAAGTAAAACGAAATAAAAAAGAAGATGAAGAAAAAACGATGCTAAAGAAAACCACATTCGGAAGCGCCTCAACGCATTTGCTGAATATCTCCAACGACGGACCATAAACAAAAAGCCATGCCAAGAAAAACCAAAGCAACTTCGGGTATCTGCGTTTAGCAGTTTTCGCCAGTGAACTGCAGCAGATGCACAAAGTCAAAACTGTTTTGTTTTTTTGTTTTTGGTTTTTTTTTTGTGGCCGATTCAAGGTGTTTGTAGAGTTTTAAATGAAAACTGGCTGGAATATTTTTATCTTTGGCTTAACAGAAGTTGAAATGAGCATTACTAGTTAAGGGCATATACTAAACGAACATATCCAACTTTGTTCTCTTTTTGCCATATATATTACATAAAATTTTAATCTAGTTAGATTTGTTAAAGATACATTTCTTGTATAAATATAGTAAATAAGTTTGTATGGAATATAGTTTTGCTTAAAAGGTATAAGTTAAAACATGCAATCACTTACAAAAAATTTGATCACGACTTCTTATATAAGTTTAGGCGTAATAAATGGAAGACTAAACTTAAAATGACTTTCGGTCCTTACGTATGTGTGGTGTAGATTAAAAAAATGATGGCAAAAGAAAATTGCGAAAATGTTTTGAAATATTATGAATGATAATTTAGGAAACACCTTTTATGAATTATGCACAAATTTATTCAATAAAATTAAATTTACATTTGCATTTTTAACAAGCGGTAAATATGCCAATGAATTCGAAAAATAAAATATCCATTTCTAAAACTAAAAATTTCCATATTTTCCTGACAAAAGAAATAAAAGGAATCGTGAGCGAAATCGCCTATAAAATCAAATACATTAACGCTTTCGACAAAATCTAAACTCATATTTTTGATCGATTAGGGAATGCCTTGCTATAAAAGTAATGGGCACTCATTTATTTTACTATAAAAATAAATTTAAAATTTCTCACAAAATTTTTGCCAAAACCGATTACCACTAATCATAAATTTAAATTTCATGTAAAAATTACGTTTCTGTACCCAAACAAAGGTTGTCTTTGTTGTTATTATGTCCTGGCAACAAGGTCAAGGGCTGAATTTGCAAATGTTTCCTTTCGTCGTTTCCTTTTGTTCATCGGGTAAAAGTAACGAAAAACCGTTTTTCGCAAGGAAAGCAATTTTAGAATTGTTTAAATTTGGCAAAAAGAAATGAAAATAAAATGAATTTTAAATAGGTTCACAGACAATTGCCAAAGGGTTAACGCAGGAATTGTTGCTTACAAAGCGAATCTCTATTAACAACTTAAGCGGACACACAAGGACATCCGTTTCGCATCTAGAGGATGTTATTCAATGTGTTCTTGTACTTACTATTTTGTTTAGTTTATATTTGTCAATAACTTGAAAAGAAATAATATATATATATATATATATATATATATATAAAAGGAATGTTAGCAAGAAGTAGATTTTTGTTGTAATATAACAAATATAAGAGAGGTAACAAATTTTAAAATTTTGTTTGAATATCATGTTTATCATAATTTATATTCTGTCCATGGCTTTCCAATTTAAGGTATAAGGACGAAAAGTTTTGAAAATGTCAATTAATTTATTAACGACCTTTTCCTGTATACCATCAATAGAAATATTTTATTTAAATTATTAAACATTTTTTAATAGTATTTAAAATTTGATTTAATAAAAATGAACGCATTTTAATATAGCAATTGTTGTTGCATTTTTGTTTGGCAATTGTTATAAAAGCTTTGTTTACGTTTCATAGCGTAAACACATTTTTGAAACTTTCCATATTTATTTACAGCAGCTGAGAAAACTGAATTTACACCAGATACCATAGTACGAAAAAAAAGAACGTAACAACAATGCAACACAACAACATAAACAATGCTTCAAAAAAGTGTTTGGCACTGTAAAAACACAAACGTTCATTATTCACTTTTTTATATTGTATGTATTTTGTTGTTGTTGTATATCGCATAAAACCGTTAAAGGACACAACACTGTCAAGTATCAACAAATTTGCATGTGTCGCCAGGATAAACTTTTTTTAATTTGCGTGTGTGGTGTCTGTGTATGGAGAGAATATGATATGCAAATGAAGACATGCGGCGCAGCTTTAATAGAATAAAAAAAGGCGGTTTCAAATGAATTTGTCTAAAATAAGTTTGCTAGCTAGATACATCGAATTCGAATCTATAATTTTTAAATAGAAAATGTTCTATGAAAATTGATAGAAAAATATTTTACAATAAATACAAACCAAAATAATCCGCATGGAAATTCACGTATTTATATATAAGAACTTTAGCTGATTAAAACTCTTTTTTAATTTAAAGATATCACTTTAAATGGTTATATATAAATCAAATATTCCTGCAGATTGTATCTTGCATCTTTCAAGTACAAAATTGATTTTATTTTTGCTAAGAGCAAACAAAGATTAAAATTTCAGTAAATTTAAATTTACAAATGCAGTTAAGAATCGTTTTCATCTTATCTATTGTATTTCAATTATCGTTTGATTTTTCAAAGCTCCTCAATTGTTAGCTTTAGCTAGGGTTAAGGATTGACAGCTCTCCTTTAATTAACATTAGATTTCTAATTCGATTTAACGATTCGTTTGTTTCCGTCTTGAATGCTTGAATATTTCTGTAAAAAGAGAATTAGTTTAAATATGAGTACAACAAAAATCTTTGCCTACCCCACATGCAAAACTGTATTTGACAAACGCTTTAATGCTTGGAAGTGAATCTCTGTTCTAGCCTAGCCGAGATTAATTCTTTAACAAAGTTTTTGCCTTATGCTTTTTGCAACAACTAAAGACCACAACTGAGGAAATACAATAATTTTGTATGTAAACAAGCATAATTTTGTTTTGTATTCTATACACGCTTTGCCCTCGCTTTGGAAATCAGTTTCAGCTTTGCTTTCTCTGCACTGATTTCTGCTTTGACCAAACGTCCAAAATTAAGTGTTGCCAAGTGCGTCGACCGGGACCCAATTCAAGTGTGTGTGTTTAGCCAACGAACAGCAACAACAACAACAACAAAAAAAATAACAATAATAACATTTGCCCTTACAAAGGAAGGCGTAGAGGATTCCATTTTATTATTGTTTTGCCACTTTGGCATCAAAAAGGCCCAAATTCCCACTTGAGCTTATTTTGGTGCTAGTGCGAAGAATGAGAGGATGAGAGGAGTTGGAGTATGACAAAGGTGGCTATTTAGTTTGGGCGTAACTAAAATGACTTCTAAGCAAAACGCTTAATGTCAACACTTCACATCCGAGCGATGTGCTGCCAATTCGCTTATGCAAATAAACGCTTCTGCTGGCATAAGTCGTTTTTATGTTTGTCTGCTTATTTGCCTGGCTGTGTGTATGTAGTAGCTGTATTTGTGTGTGTGTGTGTGTTAAAGCAATCTTGGCCCGCACGTTTCTTATTTGCCAAATAACAATCAATAAATATTCTCGGTTTAGGAAATTCGGAATTTAAGTTCAAATATTTGAATTTATGCGTTAAGACCTTGAAATGCAGAAGCTATTAAATTGTGGTGTTGAACATTTAAATTATTCTGTTTTAGAGAAGGAAATGGTTTTTTGCTTCATATGTTTTCTTTATACATAATATAAATACATGGAATCTTACTTATAATATTGTCAAGATATCGCGATGTTTGTATTTGAATAAATTTAACTCCGACTATAAGCTTGTTTAAAATACTTGCTTTTGCTTTTTGACTCCTCCTTTGACCTTAGACACATTATGTAAATCTTAAATGTGCGATGACCCTTTAAAATAAATTTATTTATATTTGCAATGCGCAAAAATATTTACAAAGGTAATATTGTAAATGATGAAACATTTTCCAAATAGCTTTGTCCGTTTTCTTTTTTCTTCTATTGGCCGCAAATAACTGTACTCATTTCCAAGAGTGATTTCGCACAATTTTCCCAAATTTACACAACCAGCACAAGTATCTGCCAGATAATAGCTGACTGTTGTTGCAATATCTACCTAAGTGTTTTTTTTTGCTTGCCTTTCCTTTCGTTGGTTACCAAGCTGTCAAGTGTGCAAAATGGTTTCATCTCTGCCAAATGCTTGTGGTTTGCTCTGGATGCCACTTGTACATGTTGCGGCCAAAATCAGCGTCAAGTGCAGAGTGACACAGCACTAACACACTTACACGAACATGCGCTCGTATGTATATGGCCACACAGTGGCAGTGCAAAATGGCTAATTGACCACAGTACAATTTTGCGCTCACACCTCCAGAAAAAAGAATTACCAAAAATTGGGTTAAGTATATTTTAAATTTTTTAGATTAATCTGTTATCAGCAAAAGATATTTCATTATTTTGTTGTGCTTTTAAATGTTAATAACAATTCAATGCACACTTATCTACTGGGTCTAAAGTAAACCCTTTTTAAGATATTTTGTTGGAAACTATTAAATAGTAAAGTTCTCAAAAATTATTATAGTTGAATTATACCTTCACTTTCTATTTAATTTTTACAGACAATACAAAGTTTAAATGTATTACTATAAAACAAATCTAAGAACTGATTATTTCTTTATGTATAAAAGTTTTGGAAAATATTTAAACGTTTCAAAATAAATACAAATATTGCTACCACACGCAATTACCAATAACCGCTGCAATATGTTATTTTGTGTTGCGGTATTAAGTCTTTCGTTCGGTTGCTTGCAACAAATTTAACATCGGTTGCGGAACTGCCAATAGCGCAAGCAACTCAGCACACACATACGAGTTCAAATTGCAAACAGTGTTAGTGTATTAGTTACGATACTTACTTGATTATTTTATTGCTATTTCGATCACATTTCCCACAAAGTATTCAGTTTTATATATACAAATTTAGAAGTTCTGAAAATTTTCTTTTTCAAAATGAAAAACGGAAATATGTATTTAAAAAACAAAAATTTATTTAATAAATAACCTTGATTTTGTAATTTTAATATTAAGAAGTTATATTTTCCTTAAATAACCAACAACTTTTTTGTTATTAAAAATCTTAATCTTTGGATTTTCGAAGGTTTCAGTTTTATTCTTGTTGTCTTAATTGAATCTTGTTCTCAATCTTTCAAAAACTATGACAGCAAAATCGAATAGACTATCCGTATGACTAGACTGCAGCACTTCGCACTTCCGTCCCACACTCCCCCACAAAGACACCAACATCAAAATATGCACATACATAATTGAGTATCGAGTTGCTGTACAAAAGAGCACTCGAATGTGAATGCGAATGAGAATGCGAATGTGTACAATAAGCAACACTGGCACTCAGTGTTGTCACCGAACGAACACAAGAGGATAATGAATGTGTGTGTGTGTGTGTGTTTGTGTGTGTGTCACACAAAATGCACAACACAACTACAACTGGAAATGTGTGCATTTAGGAACAAAGCACGCCTGGATCCTTGTCTAGATGCCACAAAGATAAAATTTAAATTTTTGTTTCGCTTTTGTTCGCCGAACTTAAAAACCAAAAGAAAAACAACAACAAAATGCAAATAATGTTTGTCTGTCTGTCGCAGTTGCACACAAATATTTTTGCTAAACATTGGACATATACACTCCATTTCGGATCAATATCATCAACATTAAAAATTCTTAAGTCCTTCAATTGTCATAATTTAATAAACTCTGAGCACTATAGCTATATTGGTTATGCCACGCCCACATATCGTTAATACTATAAATTTGGAACTGTTAATAAAACAATTTTTTCTATAGCTTTGAGATGTCAATTGCAAGTATCTTACAAAAAGTAGACAAAGCTGGACTTATGTCACGCCCTCCATAATGCTTTAATTCATCTTATCAAGGGCAGGAAAATACATACTGAAACTTTTATTAAATGAAAGAATTGAATGGAACTTAAAATTGTTACAAAATTTTTGGTTGATATCTTTATTAATTTTAAAGAAATTTAAGCCAATAGACAGGAAATATAAATTCAAAACGCAGTGTATGTGTGCATGTGGTGTGTAGAGTATGTGGAGAACAACTGCTTCATGTTGTTTCTGTTGCGATCTTTTTTTCTGCTGCTTTGAATGTTTTAATGGCAACTTTCAAGGGATTACATTGTCCTTGTTTTGTGTACGATTATTTTAATTACTTTAATTGAGATACTTTTGGTTTGAAGAACAACTTTTTCGACTTATTTTCTTTTCTATTTATAAGGTTCAAATTTTAATAGTAAGTCCATGTGGAAGCGTTTGTGTAAACGTTTCATGAAAATTGTGAATATATTTTTAAAAGTGCATTTCGCATTTTTCTAATTCAATTTTATGCTCCCAACCAGATTGTACTTGTATGCAAAACTGCTCTTACTCAGATGTTGTAGAGTGACTGCGCCACAACCCGAGGCAAAAATAGAAAGCCACTTGCGTATTTCGCCATAAATGTTTCCGTCTCGAGAGCGCTCGCTCGTTGTCTGCGGTGCACTTTGTGCGATTTACTTTTTGTGTTGTTTTTGTTTATTTTTTAAATCCACCATCTGGTAACCCTGACGTTCGGCACTTAAGCATAAGAGGTATTGAATAATTTTGAAACAGATTTGATACATTTTTTGCTAAAGAATTATTTTAAATTTTTTTTTAATACAAGAAACTGTCGATTATTAGAAAGATATAAGGTATTTTTTTTTGTTTAAATTTTGTTGCATTACGTACATTAGTTTAAGACTAGTTGGAGAGAGAACTTTCTTTGAATATGTCGAAGCTTGAAATCCCGGCATCATTTAAGCAATTTGTTCTTTTGCTTTTATATATTAGAAGTGGGCGTTGTTTTGTTTCAATTATGCCTACTTGCGTCATCGGTAGAATTGTGTTACTGCTTATATATAGGAAGATTGTAAAAAAGTTGTTAGTTATCAAAAGGAAAAAAAAAATTAGAAATGTTGTATTTGAATGCTAAAAGCAGAACATGTGCGCGTAACTTTACTCTTAGGCTGGCAATTTGAAGCCTTTTTAAGCAGTAAATATGTGTGAGAGGTATGTATCATACATTGCATGTATGTAGATACTTTTGTATCTTTGTGTTGGCATGTTCTTTGCCTACATTAAAGCAGATATATATAAGTCTACTTTGGTAAATTGTGCGAACGTAATACTCTTGAACCAATGGATGAATGAGTGAGTATGCAAAAAGAAGTTAAAAGTTAAAAGTGGTTAAATTACAAGAGAAGGTTCTTTAAGAAACAACAAAAATAACAAAAACAAAACAAGGTTTATTACGCATACAATATTTGTGGGTTGAGGGATGGTTGGGAAATGTGGGATTATTTTATTTGATAAGATTAACACAGAATAAAATATTTTATTACTTTTTATGTAAGCATTAATTTTGATAAACAAATGTTTTGTAATATCTTCAGAAATTTCAAAACAAATATCACACATAAAATAAAAGCATAAACATAGACAAATAGTTATAGTCAACGACAAACTTTTGTTGAAAAGAAAACTGCTCAAACGGAAAAACAATAAAAGGTAAGTTTTTACTTTTTATCGAAATACTGAAAGTAAGAAAATCGTCAAATTAAATAAATTCTTACAAAGAAAATAATCACAAAGTGGAAAATGGCACAAAACAATAAACAAAAACAATTTATTTGGCTGCGAGTTGGCCTCAAAAGAAATTCAGAAACGCTGAAGAAGGAAACTAAACGAAATTGCGCAAAGTAAAACTACTTAGAGGCATTTGGAAGTACACACATATTGTATATACATATATATTTATAAGGACAAAAAATAGAAATACATTAAATAGGAAAGAAAACGTGTTTACAATGTATCATAATGCATTCAAAACATAATATGTTAATTATTAATAAAAGTATTGCATACCTAACAATTTTAAACAGACAGTTTTGCTAACCGAATAATAGGGTAAAAGGTATGAACCCGACTTTTTCATGATTAAGAATATTGTTTAAAGAAATAAGAATAAGTATTTCAACTTTATTTCTATATCAAATTTAACTTAAAAAAAAACAATTATTTCATTTAAAAAAAAGTTTTGTTTAAAATAAAACATTTTCCATTTATTTTTGAAATATATAACAAAATGAAACTGACCACTTACATTATGAAATGAAAGCATTGATTTATTATGGCTACTACCGTTACTATTATTATTATGTAATTGTGTGATTGTTGCGTTTGTATAAACTAACTAACCAACTACTGACTGCCCCACTTCTGCCCTACAACTTATTCGACTCCTTTCAGTTCATTTGAGTGCAAAGTGACACTGTCATAAAAACGCAACGCAAATATTTCGCTGCAGCGCAGTAGAGACTGCAACATTCAACCCGTTGGATTGTCTCCCAGTCGTGACTAACAAAGCTGCACAGTTGGGCTGTCATTTTTGTGCGACAACGCTGCATGCTGCATGCCGCATGTCGCCGCATGCTGCAAGTCAATTCGAGCGCTTCTTGCACGTTTTAAATAAATGATGATTTGCTGCATAAGCACTAGGGTGGTTCCTGTTTTGTTCGTAATCCTTTAAAGCTTTAATCAACCAACAAGTTGTTAACTTTTCATGCAACAACAACAAATACAGCACTAACGCGTATATTTAAAGTTTATGTTGATTTTCATACGGAATCTTCTTTTGAGCCAATGCAAAATTCAAATTGTTGGTTATATTGTATACAAAATATATTTTAATGACTTGAAAATCATTTAGTAACTTTTTACATTCGTTGTTTATATTTTAATTTAATATATATTTATATAAGCATAAAACATTCTTCTCAAAGGACTTCAAGATTTTGTTACTTTGTGCAATGTGGACCACTTTTAAACTGAGTGCTGAAAATAAAAATAAGAACATTGCGTTGCGCGTTGATGACATCATCTGTCTTTGCAATTTTTGCTGATACCGCATAAAGTTGCACACTACACTTCCAGAACACTTTCAGACGTGTCAATTCCAGAGATCTGCCTGCCACACACACACAAAGAAAGAAATCATATAAATTCACTAATAAAATATTTACAAATTGTATATGTGGCGAATTGGATTTGTGGCAGACGGTTTGCGCAAACGCTGCATGATACTCTTCCTTTACTGCTGCCAACGTTACTCTACACTAACGCAAAAACATTTCAAGCTGCAATTCCTCGACATTCGTCGTAGTCTACGTCGTCGACGTCGTTGTTGTCGCTGTACAAGTTGCTGAAAAGATCGCATTTATATCCTGCAATTGTTTGTGGCTTCAACACATTTCGCAGTCAGTCATTCTAAAGAAAATGTCTAGTAAATAAAATATCAAGCACGCTTTTGCTTTAAATCAATTTTCATATACAATATACCGAAATTCTTTTGTAGCTACTAAAATGCAAATAGTTGGATTCATAAACGATATCTCCGGGACCATAAATTGAAGATAATATTTGTATATTTCATATCAATCAAACAAAAAGAACCATCATTGATAAACATTTTTTTTAATACGACTGGAAGAACAGTTTTCCTTTTTTATTTTAGAACGTTCGATTCAAGATTTTAGAATGGCTTATTTACATATACATATATCGTATGTAATAAATAGTGAACAAAAAATGTATGCGAATGCAAAAGCCGCACTTCTGGAATATTTGCTGCATTGCTGCAGGAGTAAAAATAAAAAACGTTTGAAGCAGCGGAAACAGCAGAAGCAGTAAAAGCGGCAAAAGTTGTCTGCATGCAACATTGCCACCGCAGCCGCAAAGAAACGGTATGTGCCAAGCTGAACTGAACTTTTCCATGTCAGTAATTTCAACTTAGAAATTCGGTTGAATTTAAAAAACTCCTATAATTAGGTAAAATGGCAAAAGTGTAAAAACGGAAAGCGAGCAAAAATGGAAGCGAGAACAAAACAAGAAACTGTTATTGGTTTTTTGTTGTTTTTCTTTTTTTTTTTGAGCACAAACTCATTTTAAGTGGAAATTGTAGAAAGAAGCACTTTTCGACTTTGGCAATCTGGCAGATCGTGGTGGTGGTAAATACCTGCTTGGAATGCACATAAACTCATACCTAGGCACACACACAAACACACACAGGGAAGTGTAAACAAACGACGAATTGCTGCATCTGGATTTCGTGTCAAATTTGAATTTTTCATCCAAGTAAAAGAAAAGTTAATTTATTTCACGCTTGTTTGCTTTTTGCGTTGTGGAAATTTTTGAACTTTTCTGCTAATTTGCTGAAATTGGCAAGAAACCAAACTTTGCTTGCGATATTAAGAATTTGGAATTGAACAAAAAATGCACTGGAAAAAATTGATTTGTGATTTGTGAGTTTTAGTTACAAATTGACGTCAAAGTTCTCAACAATTTGATTTTATTTGCTGTCTCAAATATCAAAAAATCGTTTCAGTAAAGTGGCAAATTTGTATTCGTGCTTATTGATTAAAGGGTTTTGCTTCGAGAGGCATCTTTAAGAAGCCTATCGAAAAACTTTAAATCGTTTTCATAAACTAAACAAGGAAACTATTTTACATACCTCAATAATAAAGTTATTATCATTTGGCTTAAACGAAATAAGATCTACAAGAGCTATATATGATAGTTAAATACATATATACTCGGATTGCAGCTATCAGCCATATTGACAAGGGAAAACGACCATGTCAGAAAACAAATCTGAAAATTCCGGATAGAATTTTCTACAAAAAACAACAAAAACAAAAAAAAACATATCCCTGTGGGAGCGATGCTAAAATTGTAACATAATGAAACAAAAACAAAAGTAAAAGTAACACACACACACAAACCAAATAGAATACAAACCCTTGACAAAGGACATAATATGATTTGAAATCAATGCGTTCTCGTTCGGAAATACGAAAGGACATTTTCATCCGGACATTTGTCACTTTTTAAGGCTAGCAAAAACTGCTCAGGTTTCATCGCTTTTAAAGACACCCCTTAAAGCTGCTAACGAAATCACTCTTAAAATTGAGTTGGCAAATTCTGGCATTTCTTTTTTTGTAAGATCCTCTTAATTAGCATTTATTGCTCAGATGAAATTTTGCTTTTCTTAATGCTGACAGCAGTTCAAAAGTCTACCGATTTTTTTCGTAACTTGCCGAAAGAGCCGAAAAAGAATAATTAAGTGTTGGACAAAAGAAGAAACAAAAATGCAAAAAAAAGAAAGCCAAAAAACTAACTTGAGACAAAAGTTGGTCAACATTCGGCTGGCGGCATTGTCAGTGAATTGCCTGATTTTTGGCAGAGTAGAAGAGGAAGGGGAAGTCATAAAATAAAATGAAAAGTAAAATAGAGATTTAAGTAAGCACTTCAGGCTAATGTAATCATTCTTGCCAACATGTTAATTGACGTTAACGGATGTAGAAAGTGCGTGACGCGCGATAATGGAAAAGCAATTTTTAATTTGTTTAATTTTACTCACATAGTAACCAAAGCAATCTTTCTTTGTTAAAATACAATTTCATTCATATTTATTTATGAATTTTCTTGATTTTTCCGTAGAGACAAGAAAAATTGTCGATTGGCTACTTTGCTTAAATTTTTAAATTAAATGCGGTTCAATGACCTTACGGTATTCTTTTTCGCTCGCCGGCTTGTTTAAAGCCTTTGCTCATTTGTACCATGTAGCATACTCGTTTACCAGGGATACTGCAATAACTTCCATTCTTATCTTTTGGATGTGTTGCTACATGCAGGTCACGTAAATTATTCGACCACATGCGACGACTGCAATTGTGTAATCGTGTGAGTGTGTGTGTATGTGAGTTTGTATGAAAGTGTCTCTGTCTGCTAGCGTTTTCTCTTGTCCACACACAGAAAGATACACAATAGGCGGTTCCTTAAAATATTCTCTTTTAAAATGGAAAAAGCTTAGTGAGAATATATCTCAATATTGTTAATAAAATTTGTTTTGCGAATAAATATTGTAGATTTGGAATAGTCAAAATTAATAAAACTTATATAAAGTTAAAACTTTTTTGTCATATTTCCTTCAATTAGATTATTATTTATATAATATGTAGTTTTATTTAAGGAACAGCCTACTAAACACGAGCAAACACACACAAAATCGACACCATCGAAAAACCAAACGAACACAATTAAATTAAAACCAATCAACGAAGAGGATTACCACCGACCGCTCACAACAACAACAAATCTAAACCGAACCAAACCGAACAAAGCAAAATTTATACGAAATTTCAAATCATAATTTCCCGCTTTCGACGTTAAAATTAATTTAATTATAGTAGCCGGTGTTTGTTGTTGTATTTGTATGATTTTAATGAGTGGCTTTTAATAGCCGCGATATGGACCGATCCAACATTTTCCAGCACATCCGCCTGAAAACAAAAACAAAAACAATTTATTAATTTGGATTTGAACTGTGCGAAGCTGCCGATGCGACGGCTGCAATGAACTGCGCGATACATACGAACTGTGACAATATAAAATGACACCAAAAGTTGTTGTCTACTTGAAAAACTTAATCTTTAAACTTTTATCAAAATCTTAAAAATTAATAAGTTTAATTAAAAAAGCGATAAAACTTCTTAAACAAAATTTTAATAAAAATAGAGAACAAAAGTTCATATAGAAACTGCCAATTGGCTCGATTCGAAATATAAGAGAAACTTGTTTTAATATTAATAGTTAATTTTTCGGAACTTATATGTATAAAAATGTTTGAACTATAAACTATAATTCTCAGAAATATAAAAAAAAACATGTTTCTGCTTTTTAATATCACTTAGAGATAATTTTAAAGTTAAAGGTTCATGTGGAATACAAGACGTATGAGTTACATTTTTTTCAAAAGCTTCTTCTACTTCAAATGAAACACTTTGTCGGGTTGATTCTGACAGAGAGATAAGAACAGTGGCGTCGCTAATAACACTCTGTCAGATTGAATCTGCTCCATTAGACGAAACTGCGAAAATGACTATGACTGTAGTGAGACTACCCAAGGGCATGCCCACATATTTTCTTTCGAGAATTTTGCTACCGAAACAAAGACGCCGTAATGTACAAAAGAGCGGAGTACAGGAGACAGAGAACATGGCAGACAGGAAAGGAGAACACTAGAATGCTGCTTATTAAGGATTACGATGCATTAACACTAATGGGATTTAAGCCGCAGGATATTCGTGTGAGATAATGTTGGCCTCGCCGCGTGCCAACTGAAAATTGAGTTGAATATTTAAATGAGAAGGTTTAGTGGAGCGCCGGCGAGTGTGGCGAGTGTTGAGTGCTGGGAGTGTTGTTGTAGTTTAGCAGTAGCAAAATGCTTTGCACCAAATTGTCTAGTGAAAATGTACAAAATGACAAAATGAAAGCGATAACGATACTAAAACGATTAGGCGAATTTCATTAAACTCAAGGCATACTCGGACCGAACAAAGCCACTTAAGGCTTTTGTATGAAATTTGTTGTACCAAATGTAAGTATAAAATTTAATTCATTGTACTAAACATTAGCATAGAATTTAATTTTTGAATATAAGAAAATCATATGGATAACAAGTTTATATTTGAATATAATCTTGTTATCCAAACCGATGTCAGAAATTAATTTTACAAAAAATGTTTCGCTTCCGGTTTGAAAATGTGCAAAATGTAAATGAGAAGTTTAAGATATATTATCTTTTTTTATTGCTAGTATCCATCATCTTAATTTTAAAATAGCAAGAAATTAAACTAAAGTTTGCAAAAATTTTAACTGAAATCTTCAGCATATCTTGGCGCGCAATAAATCAACGTCTTAACACGTTCACAACAGCAACAAAAGAAAAACACACCAACACAGACATATTCTCAACAGAGAGAGTGCGCGTTAAATAAAGCACACAAATAAAACAAATAAAAAACGCCTCAGCTTGTTGGATAAGCAATTTATTGTTGATGGCAACATTCACGACGTCAAGACTTAAGGAAAAAGCAAACTTCATAGCACGACATACAAAGTTGAAATCAAAATATCTCATGAATGCTGCAAGTTATCTTGACAATGCATTTAAAGCATTTCGCTTTAGAGTGCTGCTCATTTGACAACAAATTTAAAACATTACAAAATTGCTGCACAACAAGAGTTAAAGTGCCACAACGCTTGCTGCCACTGCTGCGGCACCTTCTCTTCACTTTGGCAGTTTGTTTTACGTATTCGTAAAAAACCTTTAGTGGAAATGCAAATATTTAAGTTTAACCTTTAACAAACTAGACACGTCACTAATTTTTCTTTCCTCAAAGTGAAACAGTTTTTAAAATGAATTTCACTTGCAGCACAACGCAACAATGTCGAGTCTTGAGGCATGATGTGAAAATTTCAAATATGTCAAATTACTCACAATTTTCTGTTTTACAAAAGAGATTTTGGCAAAGGAAAGCAATTTACTTAAAAGAAAAACCAACACTTTTGAAAATTGTGGTTCTAGAGAAATTTAGCTACACTATATGAAAGAACGAACTCATCGTGCTTCTGCGCTAGATATTGTCAGCTATCAGACAAGTTGCTCAGGATCTATATTAGCCATTATCATGTTATATCGTACCATGCTATTGATCGGTAGGTGTCGCTTGCTCACTGTTTAATGAGATAAGAAAATGTTTGGCAGGTGTCGCTAAATTGCGCCAAATGTTTATAGTGAGAAGCGACTTTGTATTTTTTTATATATATACTCGTATACCAAAATACTACCCGCCGACATTCACACCGTCACCTTAATTGGCTTGTCCGTTTCGTAAACCAACACACTGACAAGATACGCATTTTTCCGTAAGATGGGTGGGTATCAAATTTCGGTGTTGTCTCTGCTTGCCAAAAAGTAAGTTGATTCCATTTTCCACCTTAATTTCAAAAAAATCGATAAATGCGGCAGTTGAGCTGCGAGAGGAAGTTTCCTAAATTAATAAAATTAAATGAGCTTTTTGCAGTGACACGCGGCGTTTTGTTTGTTGTTTTTTCATACGCAACATGAAAGTAGTGGAAACATTCCGTTCAATTAAATTTAATTGAATGCGATGATCTATGAGCACGCGCAAACACTCTTAGCTAAATATTTACTTATTTAATCGCCAGCTGGAATCTATTTTTTGTTTGTGTACGCTCATTAATAAGAGCAAATTACGTGTTATAATTACTTGGCAAGAGTCATGTGAGTCAGGCCACTTAAATCTAAATTAAGTTGAGAAACTAAAAGTGTGGACAAAAAATTATTTAATTTAGTAAACATATTTAATAAGCTTATCAAGTAATCTGGTAATCAATGTTAATTGGTTCTACGAATATTACCCAAGTAAAATTGTTGTCATACGGAATACTTGTAAATAGTTATGGAATTGAAAGGAAAATAAACTAAAGAAAATTGTATTCGGAATATAACGAATCTTATTAAATATGACAAAGCTAAATAAAAATATGTTTTAAAAATTTTAAAGTCTTTAATTTCAATGTAGGTTAACTTTTGTATCCAAGCAATGAAGAATCTCTTATGCCCCAAGTAAAAGCATAATTAAAAATCTTAATTACACACACGCGGTACAGGGTAATTTAATAATTACCATATACTCAGGCGGAATTATCAGGCTTGAACCGAACCGAACTGAAATGAAATGAACTGCACTGAGCTGAACTGTTCTGGAGTAGGTACACTCATACATACATCCATACAGATCCTTAAGGTTTATGAACGTAATTTTCCGTTTTGCAATAAAACCGCAAATGAATTTATGAACCCAGTTGGCTGTAAAGCGCACACATTATAACAACAAACGGACAGACAGACAAACGAACGAACGGACCAGTATACCAGTGCCAGGACACAACGGTGCCGCGAGGAAACTCAATGTGTGTCTGGGCATAATATTAAAATTGCCGTATAATTGAACTGCGCAACACTTGTAATTTATGAATGGACACTTTTTTCGATATAGCCGGGTCGTAGACAACAAAAATATATTTACTAAAGTGCATCAAAAAATTCAACTTTAGTATATAAAGAATTTAAATATATTCGATTTATAATTTTTGATTTTTTATTGTTACTTGCATTCGAGTGAGCATTCGTTTTACGCCCCTGAATAGAGGCAGTTGTATTGTTGACCTGGTCTATAAAACGCCAAATTTATAATTGAAAATCTTAATAACCAGTTTAGATGCAGCGAACTATCCCAAATGCATTCAATTTTAGTATTTGAAATTTTGCGTGAAATTACAAAGCCAAAAATTAATCGAATGACACACAATTTGTAATGCCATAAAAATAATTATGTTCTGCGGTCATGTGTGCATACATACATATGTACTCGTACGAGTATAAATGTTATTATAATATTTTCGAAATGCCATTTCAATATTCTGCAACGCTCTCGTCTGCAGCTGACAGAATTTTCACATTATCATATTTATGTTTTGCGGTTTTTCCATTTTCTCACGGCAATCAAATTAAAATCAAATTTAATTCGCTAATCGCATCAGAAATAAAATTTCGAATTTCAACCAAAATATATGTAAATATTGATTTCGTTGTCATAAACATATATAATATATGATACATATACAATATAAATAAATGCAGTTAACTATTTTAGGCATTTTAATAATTTGGAAATTTGGTAATTTCGAAATCTGCTTAACAAGCTTTGTTAGCTAGAGCAAAATGTCGAAATCCCAACACAACGAAATTCCCTTAGGCCGTAAGTATTTAAACACAATTTAGATAAAATCGGGTTTATGTTTGTGTTTGTGTTTTCGTAGTCATGTGACAAATTGTTTCACACCTCAGAAAACTACTTAAACCACATGCAAAGCCAGCCCAGCCCAACTCAGCTCGCAAAAGAAGGCGGATCAGCAGAGCTTCTTGCCGGCTCCTTTATGTTTCCGCTTCATGCATGAGTGCATGAGGGGGAACGGGGGAAGATGGGTGAAACAAGGCGGCACTGGTTTAAGCATTTGTCAAGTTGCCAATGAAGGTTCTCTCCTCTTTGAAGGCAGTAAATTGACTTTGTGTTACCCGTATATGCCGACATATTATTCATGCACACTCGCAGCGCACAATGGGCGATTTTTGTTATGAATTTTGATAATTTTAAACACTTGCGGTTGTTTTATATCTTTCTTAAATTGTTTCTATAGTTCGATATTTACACTGGGAAATCTGCTATATAGGATTTAGTTTAGTATTTCGTGATATACTTACAATCAATTTGGCAGTTGTAAGTTGAAGGCTCCTTGGAAGGATCGTTCGGTGGAACTAAGCTCGACAAAAATTAATATTAAAATAAAACTCGAAGTAGAATTTCCAGACATCACGGTGAACAAAACAAGTGCCTTCTCCAGTTTATCTAACGGGCATCTAAAATGTTTAGATCATCAAAGTTCTTCAGATTGCAGTGCAAGATTACGAAAAATCATTATTCTACAAAGATTCAATATTTGCCAAAGAGAAGAAATTTGTTAGCCAGTTCTTTATTATTTCCCATAGTGCATAGTAACTGAGGCATTAACTCGGCTTGACACATGAGTTGCTAAACACTTGCAATATGTATTAGTATTAAAGAGGGTACGTTTCAGTTTAGTTATACGGCGTGATTCCCTTGGGTTCGATGTCGCATGCCTAATAAACATTTTAATACTGGTATTAATTTTTTAATTCTCTAATTAAAAAGCGCAAAAAGTCGAACGTTTTAGTATGTTCGAAAACAAACACAATTTCCAACGTGTTGAAACAATTATGAAAATGCTTGATGGTAAACTTGTTAGCATGTATTAAAAATGATTTACTAAACAAAAGATACTTTTAAGATGAATTTTTTTTATATGTTACATCCGTATTTTTTAAACTTTTTTTTAATTTTTTTTTATGTATTTCAAACTACAAATCTAATCTAAGTGTTTTTAAGATTTCTGGCAATTTTGCGCAGTTTGTAGATACAACAAATTTATTCGAAGCATTTTGTGTGCTCAATTGTTGCGCTGTAAAAATCCATTAAAAATTCATTTGATAGTCTACCGAACGACGAAGCAAAAATCTGCGCAAAACAACGAAAAGTGCACTTAGAGTACAGCATTTGGGCATGGTTCAATAAACTCTAGGATGCTGTACATCGGCACAGCTGAGCATTATCTGAAAAACATATTTTCTATTACTTACTTAGTAGTTTAAAATACTTTCTGATGTGTGCAGAAGGGATGAGAAGATTTTGTTAATACGTTTGGTTGGATTTAGTATATAAAATTATAATTTATGTTTATCGAATTATTGAATTATACTTCCCATTATAGCTAATTAAGAATTAACTATGTTAGGAAGTCACTTATCCCGATAAAATTAAATATCAAGAGATTAGGCTCTGAGGGAGCTAGTCAAAATACTAGCCCGTAGGAAGTACCTGAAATGAAAACTTAATCCTTATATATATGTACACAATTCAAGAATTTTTCAGAGATATTGCTATTTAAAGTTATGACCAAAATAATCAACAAATATTTTACAAAAAGTTATTTTTGGTCTTTTTTTTAATTGAATTGTTTCCATCATTTTTTGATTCCCAAAAAATTTTTCATTTTGCAATGTTGACTTTTGTAATTGGAATTTTCGAGAATAATTTCAGAGTTTTTTGCTTATTTTGTAATGTTAATGAAAAATCAGTTCAAATTCGCTGTAAATCGTTTTCATGCCATAATTAAACAGACACAAAATTAAATTCTGGTTTTTATTGCGCATAATTTAATAATTCGAATGAAATCTTTCACATTCTGATGCGCATACATACAGACACACACAACCATCATAAACATTTGGTGATGTCACTCCGATGTGCTGAGCTTTTGCTTAACTGGATTTTAATTTAATTTTTGAATATTTAATTTAGGAATATTGGATTTGTTAACGTTTTTGAAATGAGAGATTTAATGAGCGTGAATAAATTTGAAAAAATTAATAATTAATAGAAGACAAAAAAAAAATGTTTCGATATAAATTTAGAAGCAATTTATCATGTAAATTGTTAATTGAACCAAAATAAATAGTAACATAACCGGTTCAATAACTTGTTAATAACCAAACAATTTCTTGCTTTTTACTGAAAACTTTCAGCAGAATTTAAAAATTTAACTTTTTATTTATAACATCCAAAAAAAGAAGATATTTACTATACAAATATAATATTTATTATATTATATCCATATGAAATTAATTTAATGTCACAAGTTTAAACGCTTCGAATTTAATAAAACATAAATTACGTAAATTTCTGGCATAGGTACATACATATTCCTATAATATATATTATGGCAGCTCTTTATTTATCGGTTTTGTCTTCCGATTTAGAAAAAGAAAATTTCATATATTGTATGTAAAAAATGTTTCAGCTATGAATGACTCAAGTGATTTACGGCGCGCGTTTGCGAATAGTCCAAATTCGTGGGTAGCCGAAAAACCAAAAAAAAAACGAAAATCGCAAAAAAAGCCAGCAAAAATAGAAAAAGAATCAAGTCAGCTGACCTTGCCGCAGAACGAACGCTTCGCTGGGTTTTATCCTTTTGAATTTCATAAATTTAAATTTAGCGAATTGGAAAACGTAGAAAAGTGGTTTGTGGAATTCGAATTGGGTTGTTTGTTTTATCTTTTCGCACACAGTCCTTGCAACACACACACACGAACACATACACACACATACGTGTACAAGTGGCTGTGTATATTTACATCCGTATTTGACCTTGACCCGAAGTGCGTTAAATTATTTCTGCGCACGATTTCCATACGACTTTGACACAAATCTTCGCAAAGATAAAACCGGAAAATACGAGAAAAACTTTTGCTTACGTTTCTTTTTTCTTCTTGCTTGCTAATGAATTTGTGCGAATGTTCCTTTGGCCAATTAAGAATTTTATTAAAATAAATCACGTTAGAAAGAAATTAACATACGAAAAGAGTTTTTTATATAACAAAAATTTTGATTGTAATATTAAGTAATGGAAATCATTTCTGGCAATCCCTTTTTTGGAATATTGGAATGGATAATTATAAACAATGCAAAATTAAAATATCTAATAAAAACTAAAGAAAAGTTAAGTGAATGCTTATTGCAAAATTCATTAAGCCGCCATTTGTAATTCTATATACAAATATAAAACTTCTTAATACATAATGCAAGTAAATAGTTTACCAAGTAATTAGGTTAAAACCATTTTTACTTTTGTGACATTTTCAGATGAATACGCGCCATTTTACCCAGCTTAAGGTTGAAGCATATTTATAGGCGCACACATATTCCAACAATATTTGTGGCCATTCTAACTAAGAACTTTTGACATAATGCACGCAATATCAGCGAAAGTTTTTGTTGTTTTTTGTTTAGCTGTTCATAATTTAAGACGATAAAAGTTTTCAAGAAGTTTTCGTGTGCACGCATCGAAAAAAAAAAAAACGAAAAATGTTTGCCAAGTTGACAGTGAAATGTTGTCGTTAAAGAACTTAAGTTATAACTTAACTCAACTTTATGCCCGGCTCTGCCGATAGATAATCAATATTGAAAGCTCAAGGCAAGCCGATAAATTTTTCATGGCTTTTAATATTAAAAAAAATTTCGTGATAATTGAAGAGTATTTAAAATTTTTTTTAATTTGACTTTTGCTATAAAATTTCTAAAGGAAAATCTAACTTATCTTATTTACTAAATGATTGTTTTGATATATTATTTTAACCTAGTTAACTAAGTTTTTTTAAAGTTAAAAATTAGTTTTCTAAAATTTGTGTCAGCCAACTTCTGCTACTGACTTTAGCAATTAGCATGGCAAATAGCCAAATCGACCTAAAGTGAGAAAAAATTACATTTGCAGGAATTGGTGCTACCAAACGTCGCACTATGTACTTTTTCAGCACCACGGTTAATATATATTGAATTTTTATGAATATAAAATTTGTTTTTTTTTAATTCTATTAACAAAATAACTAACATAAATTAAGACAGAAATTATGACTAAAAGATTGTCCAAAAATAAATTGTTATCTCTAATCGATTGAGGTGAAAGTTTTGTAATTATTAAAATTGAAATTTGATTTAAATAAACTTAAACATACTTGGAATTTTAAAACCTGGCCAAGGTTTACTGAACTCAATTTGCATTGAGGAGTGTCCCTAAATCAAAAGCAGAAGTTAATGGTTTCACCTTCGGAATAAGCACAATTTCATGAAAATTTCCTACAAAATGTTATCATTAGAAATGAATTTGTTTCCTTCTATTATGGCTCGAGATACTGTGATAAATCTAAATATATAATTTGTCGTTAAACTTCTTAATCTTCTTGAACTATAAACTTTTTAATTTCTTAAAAAACCAAGCACTTTGCTCATAGTGGAGTGCGAGTTTTTATTTGGCACCTCTTAACGTTTTAGTTCGGTTATTTTAGCAAAGCGCCAAAAATATTTGTATGAATTCATGTCATGAACACGATGACAGTTCATGATTGTTTATTATATTATTATTATATCTGTTACATTTGTCAGATTAAAATTAAATTGGTAAAAAAAAATGCGTTTTAATTGGTGTAAGAAAAGTAACAAATAAAATAAAAATTTTTAGAATTGTTAGGCAATTCATTTGATCAATGGACTATCTCAAAAATCTTTTTATTAATATTTGAATTTGGTTCATGATCAGCAATAAAAAAATCGCTTCTGAAATTAATTAACGTCACTTAGTCTTTTAAGTGGTGAGTTTGTTACCAAGGCAAAGATGAAAGTATATCTCTTGGTACTTTCGAGTAAAGACCATCAAATTTAAAATAATATATCAAATAGTAAATTTAAAGAGAGCAATTCAAAAAATCTTCCATCCCAAGTTTTAAATTTCCAATATTTTTTATGTATTTTTTTCAACATCTTGTAATAGTATCAATCAAAATTCAATGCATATTAAAGTACGTCATCGTTTCGATGACTTTAAGTGGACAGACAATTTAGCCTTCAAAAGCGACGAACTTGATTAAAAGTGCTCCTAATGTATTCGGTACGTCAACAAATCGAAACTCGCCACTTTGGTCGCCTAATTCAATAGAATAAAGTCGAGGACGAGGACGACGACGAGGAGATGAAGAAACAGAAAGTGGAAATTAGGTTCAATTTCATTTCCTGGTCACATCGACACTTAAATAAGCGTCACTTGACTTTGAGATAAAAGAAAATCAAAATGATTCGTCGCCGACGAATTTCTAAAGGAACGGAAGAGGAGGATGAGGATGCCAGTTAATGCTATTAAAATTGTAACTGAAAGGAAATTAAACTTGAAAGATATTTATTCAGCACCACGAAGTACGAGTGTATATGTAAGTACCATGAAAGCTTATTTTCCAATTGTAAAGGGAATAATGTCTGAACGGAAACCACAAAGTATTTGTATTTTAAATGAATATCAACTGTGAGGTTTAAAATGAAACTTTTTCCATTTTCCACTGAAATGCTGTTCACACTTCAATTGCATATGTCAACAAAGTCGGTTCTGCGTTTTAATCATTTATCACAGCGACATGAAGTCGAAAATGGAAAACAGAAGAAAATATTTAGCATGTTAAAAGTTGCAGCAACACTTGGCAGCAGTTGTCAATGTCAATGAGACTAGAACTGAACTGCAATACTTTATTCAAAATGAAGTTCCAAATATGTATGTCAGTAGCAATTAGCGCGCAAATAAACGCTTTTTTGATTAGAACGTGTTTGTTTGTTTGTTTGTTGACCCTTTTTCTAGTTGTCAAAGAAATTCTCTATTTAAATGTGTGCAAATAAACAACTACAGTCGGTCGTGCTGACTATTATAAATGCACCAATGTATTAGAAGCGTGTTTTTTCTAAGTTGAATTTGTTGCAGCTACCTTTGTTTCTGTATGTGTGTGTGTGTGCTGCATGTGCATTATAGTATGACTTTTATTATGTGATGTGCTTTTGGCACTTTTGCGACAGATTACTGCACTGGAATACATTTGGTTAGCATATAAGTTCTTTGTTTTGGCTGTCACAAAAATGTTGTTAGTAGCTGAAATTTAAAAGAATAAACTGAATAGTAAGTTAATACAAGTAACTGATAATAAAAGTGAAATAAAAAAAAATATCTTTAAAATAAAGGTAGAATTCAATTCTTTTATTTTAGAATTACAATTTATCTTACACAACAAAAATAAATAATTCAAGAAATTATTTCAGACAGGTTCACGATAATGTGAGTTCTTCAATTTTACTTAGAATGCTTTTGTCAATTTTGTTTAATCATTTACAAAGCTGAAACGTTTACTCTTGGTAATTCTCAGAAAATTCTTGTAAGTAAAATTGCGTTTTTATTGACATTGATTTAGGAGATCTCGAGAACAAATTGTTAATATTAAAAAAAATGACAAAAAATATTCTCTTCAATTACAATCGCATATTCTGAGCAAATTTTTTATTAAATGAAATTTAAAAGATCTCAATAAGAAGTTGAAAAAAACTATTATACAAATATGATTATCTTTGTTCTCTCCAAAATTGAAAAAACAAAAATTAAACGTTCAACAAAACCGGATAAAATGCCTTGTAAATTGTGGATTCTCTTAAATTCGACGCTCATTTTTCGAACTCAAATGTCTGAAAACGACCATTTTCCGAATTCGAAGAGAGCGAAAAAAGCTTTGCTCTTCGAGAAACTTAAACTTTTTATCCACTGCCGTTTCGAAGATGTTGACAGCTGAAAAAACATTAACCTAGGCAGGAGACCTTCAGCCGCAGGAACTACGATTTTAGTTTACCGCAAGGCAAGGCACGCGCCGCTCTAAGCGCAACGAAAATTATAATTTTTTTGTTGTTGTGTCAATTCGAATAATGGCGGGCAGGCAGGAATTCGAAATCACACGAATCCAAAATAAAACCAACACCGAATGCAAATAAACATTTCAATTACAAAATAAAATAAATAATACAACAAATTTAGAAAATTAATTTATTTATTCATGCAGCCTCGTATTGGATTATTTGTATTAAGGGTGATTCATCGCACTGGTTCATCGGATTTTATTGAATCGAGTGTTGCATGTATGTACTAAGGTTGAGAGAAGTGGATATTATCCTTATTTAATAAATATATTTCATTATTTAATGATATTTTAAACTCAAAATAGGAATTTGAATATTGATTAAATTTTTGGAATTTATTTATATCACTTTAAATTTTGTCGATTTTAGGAAGATCTGTAAAAAATAATACCTTAGAAGTCCATAATTAAATTTTATATTAGCAAATCACAATTTTGACCATAATTTTCATGAAAATGCAATACAGAAGAAGAATTAATAAGCGCCACAGGACACAAGCGAAACCAGTTAAGGAGCAAACAGAAATGATTTATGAAGAACTGAAATAAAAAATACCAACAAAAAGGCAACAGATTTCGTTAAAAGAATGAAGAGCGAGGTGAAAACAAAAACATCCAGCACCGTAGTGACCGAACAACAAAAAAAAGCATGCAACAAAGGATACTCCTAAGGACAGCTGCATGCGCTGGCGAAACACACTCAAGCGGAAAACATATCAATTTGGTAACATTATTGAATTGCAAAATTGCTTGCGATGATGGAAACGATGTAAAAAAAAATACTCTAAATAAAGTAAAATTTCCAAAGTTGGAAAAATAAAATGTGAAAGTTTATATTTCATTGAAGGTAGGTAAACAAGTTAGGAAAGTGCTGCATAATTTCTTTGCCGACATTAAGCAAATGCATATCATAAAACCCGCTCATTATGATGATTCCCACAAATAGTCGCCATAAAGAACATAAAAAATTGCGCCGTACAATGTGAAAGAAGAACAACCCTCGGCGTTTTGTCAATGCGGATATCGCGTGTCGAAACTACGAATAAAAATCATTTTGTCTGATTACGAAATTTGTGGAAACTCGCTAATGAGGAATTCGTTAATAACGAAGTTTGCTATTTACATTATAAGCCAATAGTTAGAGACACAATTGTACCATAGCAAAAGTAAAAAATCGTCATAGTGAAATAAGTTCTATTATATACGAGTTAAATAATATTGTATATATAATATATAATTATTAAATAAACTTAAAATTTTTAATTAAAATCCCTTCTCTTCATTTGGGCTTTTTAATTTATATGTATAGGTGTATCAATATGTAAATAATCATAAAACTGATCAACATAGGAACGCGAGAATTTTTTAAAAGTAACTAAAAAATATTCTACTTTAAATAAATACTTTTAAGTAGCTTTTTAAATACATATGTATATCACTATATGTATATACTCGTATTTATAAACGACTCTGTCGGGAGTAAATGAAGCATTAAAGGATGGTAAAGCGTCAAGAACGTGTGGTTATTTTTATAGATATCTCGAAATAAAAGCAAACCGCAGACAAAGTGAATTTCTGTTGTCATTCTTTTCAATGTCCTTGACAAGTTTTTTTCTTCTTTTTAGTTCCATTTCTCAATGGAGACATTTTTTATAAATATATTCTCTGTCTGGGTTGTCTGCCAAGTTAACGAAGAGACCGAAATAAAAATAATATGGCAAAGTAATGTTCTCCATTTCTGATATGGAAAGTTTCCATTACGATTTATTTTTATTTTTGTTTTATTATAGTATTTTAGTTATTGTTGTTGTGTTGGAAATGAATTTGTATTGCTAGAAATAGCAATAAAGCACATTCGCATATTCTCACATATATAGAAATAAATAAGGCGATTATATTAATAAAATTAGAAGTACATTTAGTCTTGTGACAAATGTGTGATGTGTAAAACTTGTCACAAAGATATTTTTCTCAAATTGACCTAGCCTCCATCATTCTACAAATTCTTTTTTAACTTTTATGAGACAGTCTCGGAATATTTAAAAAAAGTCAAAAAAGTTTTCGCAAAGTTTTGTCTTTTTGGATTTTGCAACTAAAGTTTGGAACAAAATTTCGTTAGCAAAATTGTTTTTCTTTGTTAGTTTTGACTTTTGGACCATCATGAAAAAATGGTTTTGTTGTAAATTAAATGGAACTTTTAGAAAAAAATTAATACATATTATCTTTGCTGTATAAGAATCTGAAAAGCGTTTAAAATTTTTTTCTAATATAAATTACATACCTAAATTCTTTCTGTTTCTTTCACATAATTTTTTAAATTAACATATATTTGATAAACATGCAACAAATTTTTAAATTAAGTCAAATATGACGAAAATCTCATGAAATATATAAATCGAACCTATCCATACCTGATGGTTTAAACCGAACGAAATTACAAAAGAAATAAAGATATTTTGCTATATAACAATAGGAAACTCACATAATGACCGGATCCGATGTTTTCGTGTTTGTATTCGAATCAACTCGAAAACGTTTTAAATGAACAGTTGCGAGTGTATTCGTTGCAGTTGCACTGCTCCGCTTTCAAATGCAAATTCCACTTCCATTTGGAGCAGAGTTAGTTTTCGGTTGAGTTATTGATGAAGTGGTTGTTGTGTTGTTGATATCCATTTTGATTCAAATTTAACCAAAATCGTTATCCAGAGCTGGGGCTATCGATAGGCACTTACTTGTGCTCCGATACCAACAGAAGGTTTGAGCATTGAAATGTGGTTATAAAGTGATTTGCATTACAAAGAAATAATCAATTAAAGCAAACAGTTTGTATCGACTATTGGAGTAGCTGTAAACATTTTAAGGTATTTTTTTTTGTTCAATTTAAGGTTTTTTCTCCTGCTTTCGCTTTAACTTCATTAAGCGTATTCACTAACAAGCGAGCGTATTATGTTGCATTGCGGTTTTTTCTCCAGACTTTTGCAGAGTTAAATCCGGGAATTGTGTTGGTTTTCCACTTTTCTTTTTTTTCAGTTTTTTTTTTCATTACCAGTTTTTCAGCCGGCTTTGTTTGTGCGCCAAAATAAGCCCAAACCACCAGACACAGAACCGTAAAATATGTGCGCAATAAAAGACACGATTGAAATATTAGGCTGATAGGAAACGAACGGATGGAGCGAATATGCCTGTGGTGCTTCAAATGCCGTTTGCCTGCTTGATTTATACCACAAGAGTTCCTCACAAGGAGTTGTTCTTCTTGTGTTGAATGGGCGTCATTGCTTTCGGCTGTGAGTTGTCTGTTGTGCGAGTATGAAAGCATGCCAGGTTATGAATGTCTTTGAGGATGTACTCCGATTTATTTATTTATTGTTATTGTTCTTTTCTAAATAAATTTAAAAAAATATATATATAAAAATACATACATATATTATATTTTTTTTTAAATACAAATATGTTTATATACTTCAACATGACCAAATACTAAAATTGTCGATGCATCATTTCAATATTTTTCATCTCCCCATTGCGAAATCGTTCCTGCGACACTGGATGTAACAATCTGAAATTTTGGCAAGCTATTACCGCCAAAAACAAATGGAAATAATGGTTCAGTTTTGGTTTCATACAAATTTTAAATTCTAGTTTCCGTGCAGCCTTGTTTACATTACCCAGAACCGATGTTGATTTAATTGAGTGTGAGTTGGTATGGGACCATAGTAAGTACTCAGTCCTCTTGCACCATTATGAAGTTGATTAACTTTTTCGGTTTTGGCTTTTACTTCAATTTTTAAATATCTTCAGATAGAATATCATCATATAAATATTTTCAACTTTGATTATATCGAATGAATCAATCAGTTTTTTTTTTGTATTGTAACAGATAATAATCAAATTATTCAAATAATTTGACGTGCCAAAAAACAAGTTATTACACTTGTTCTACTACCCCAAAATATCCAATTACGAATTATGACCAACAACTCATAAAATACAGCAACAACAACAAAAGCGAAAAATCCTCTTGACTATGCTTAGGTTCGCCTACTCATTTCTATCATATTATTTTCTATATTATTTACGATAAGCCTCCGAGGTTAAATGTGGGAAATTTTCCGCTCTACCGAAATGTGATCGAATGTGTTTTATGGTTTGTGATTTCCATTAGGACGGAAACTTTTTTCTTTATGTGTGCGCATAAAAATGTGTTTGTATACGAGTATGTGTTGGCAGAGGCTTTTGTGTATTTTTGTGGGAGTGTATTTCTACTACGGGCGGAGTCAGTAGATTCTCTGTGGGGTATATTAATATTAATAGAAAATAACGACTATAATCAAAAATTTTTTTTATGTACGTATTATGGTCCAATTATAACTGACCACTTACTTAGATTCTAGTCAAACACCAACTGACGAATAACATGATTTTTTACTGAAATTAATTTTAAAATAATAATACAAAAAAAACTTCCTATTTTTTAAGCACGCGAATCCTCCAACTTAGTTTTAATCTACTTCCATGTACAAAGTGCATATGTATGTGCATATGCATGTGTATGTATTTGTGTGTGATTACTTGTGATGAACGCGTATCAAACTTTACAACTTTTTGTATTGATTCGATTAAAACTTTAGCGGCGCAGTGTCACAATTTATTGCAAAAACAAACACATGCATGCACTCACATACATTTAGCTGTGTATGTGTATTTGTGCGTAACAAAATATCCTGTCACAATATTTTGTTGTACTTGGTTTCGTTTTGTTTCTTTTGTCTTCGTTATGTATTTAAGGGATTTTGTATCGTTGCGTGCTTGATTTTTATTTTATTGTTTTTATTTAACGTTCTGCTGTAAATCCTGTTTGTTTTGCAAATTCCTGCCTCCGCAGCATATTCCAACAACACACACACGCACACACATACTCACACTCACGCACCAATATGTGTGCTTGTCCTTGTCCTTGCCCTTGTCTTTCTTCTTCGTCAGATGACAAGAAGTGCTTCGCTTCCTTTGTACGATTTTTTGTTTGTTTTGATTGTTTTTTTCTTCATGTGACATTTCGAATGAGTGACATGAAATTGTTTGAGCCTCTTGTTTGATGCCAGTGTTGACATTAAATTGCGGCAAGTAAACTCGAGGGATTTCGTTTTTATTATCTTTTGCTTTGTTTCACGTTTGGCGCTCAAGAAGAACAACACGAAAAATGAAAAGATAAAAATTTATCGAATCGCAAGCAGTAAATATTTGATTTTGCTTTTTTATCACTGATTGCAATTGAATTCGTGATGCGACGAAGTGATAAAGTGATAATTGAAAGCAAGATATGAAAACGCATGTTGCGGGCATATGGCAAAACTTGACAGAATTTTAAGAGTTTTCAAACCAGGATATGTTACCAAATTTAATCACGTAGACATAATTTTTATATTTATGTATTTCAGTTTTAAAATTCACTTGATAAAGATTTTCAATTTATAATGGCAGATAGATCGCGGCCCTTATTACATTTTGACCTTGCATCCTCATAACCACAGTAGTTATAGGTCAAAAAGATATACTAAAATATGTCAAATCATAAAAATTCTAAAATCTTTTCAATACACTGATTCATTTTCTTTTTTCTGTGACTTAGTTAAGATATTTTCCCAACTTTCATCATTTCCCTCATACATACTAACTGAACCTCTCGAAGTTATGAATTTGTGGTTGATATTGCTAGTTTGTTGTCGTTGGCGATATTATTGTTGTCGCTGATGTTGTCATTGTTGTTCATATTATTAAAAGGATTCAATTTCGTTGTCGCATCTGAAATTCTGAACACGTGCTGCACGTCTTTTCTGCTTTTACTAGTATGCGTGTAAATTGAATGAGTATGCTTCAGTCTATATAAATGTATGTAAACACGAACACAAAACCGCACAAATAGTGACGACTGCGAATGCAAATGTATGCGTGTATAAATAATTAACTGCTCCTCTGACTCCAGTGCCATTTAAAACTTTGTTGCATGGTGTGCTCTCGTGAATAACATTTCACTAGAGTGGATCGTCGAAAAAGTACTTTAAAATCGAGCTGCGTGTATGAAGAATTCGTACGAATTAATAAGTTCAACGATTTTTATTTGACTTCATTTATAACGAAAAGATGTTATAATATAATTTTTGTTCCGATTTGATCTCAGATTAATTTTCAAATATTTTAGTAGATTGGACTAAGAAGAGTTTATAAAAAATGCGTAGTTATAAAATAGACAAATACACTTAAAAATTTCCTAGAAATAAAGGTGTACTTCAAATCATTATTAAACAAAAATGGATTTTACAAAATTTAAGAGTCAGGATGTATTAGTATGAGACAATCAAATTTGTGAATATTTTTGCTTGTCAATAATTTAATTGATTATCGTTTAAAAATATTCAAAAGAAAATGTGAAGAAACCTTCTCTGAGGCTGAGCTCAATTTCGTAACCAAAAAATAACTCCACAGGATCATATATTTATTATACTATTTCGAATATGGTTTGTTTGTAACCGCAATTGTGTTGTTGGCCAACTTTTAATTGTTTTCACATCAATAATTCATAATTTAAGGTTTATTCACTAATGGATTTTGCGGTTAAGAGATTTTCAATTTGCTACGAATTTTCTCACTCCAAGTAATGCGACTTTCGACACTTCCGATCATTAATAACGTTTGTAGGGAATAACAACTATTGAAAAAACCTTCATCCAGTCAAATTTAGTTAAATGAATTTATAAAAAATTGTCCATTTAGTTTATTAAAAATTGTGTCTTCTTTTTGAAAATAGTTTTATAAACATTTACTTTGTGTTATTTCAAAATCAAAAACGAAAACCAAAGCAAAAACTAAAAGCCCTTTGAAGTGCTGCTGCATTTGTGCAGCGAATCATAATTTGCGCATTCCGGCTCAGCAGATTCAGATAACAGCTGCAGCAAAAGCCGAGTTGTACATTACTCACAGTGGCCGAGCAAGAAAAAAAGGATTAAGCCGTAAATGTTTACAAACGACGCACTAAAAACTTCAAACTCCGCACGGCAAAGCTGCAAAAAGTACGCACTTGTTTGTGGAACAGTTGCAAATATTGCACATACACATACACACATGCACAACGATTTGCAATTTGTAGCATTTCTGTCTTTTGTTTTTTCTGGTTTTGGGATTAAAGTATTCAAATGGATAATTAAAAAAAGTACAATTTAACAAATCTGAAAGTGGCACAGAAAACACCAAAAAAAATATCTCAACATTAAAATTAAAATAACAATATATACATAAAATAGATCAGCACATGCATATAAGGACCCAAACCAACATTTCTGAAAATTTACAGGAGAACAAATTTAAACAAAATTAAATGTTAAAATCTGACTTTTTTTATTAGCTATAAAATTATTTGTCAGTCTTAGTTTTAAGGATCCAACTTTTTGTGGGGGGATGTATATATAAATTAGGCTACTAGAAAAGTGTTTCGAAAATTAATGTTGGTTAGGCCCTTTGTACATTTTAACAGCGATATGCTTTATTATATAGTCAATTATACATCGAAAATCAAAACAAGAAATTCTCTTATTTAAACCAACAAATTATTCAGTGACAGGAAAAGTTAATTATGTATGTAATATGTACCTTAAATAAACAATTTCGCGTAGTTCTAACAAAAATAAACTAATTTAACTTTTTTTTTTGCATTTTGCATCTGTGAGCAGATTTAATTAATAGGTAAGCTGCCAGGCTTGAACAATTCTGTTGAGTCTAATTTTAGAAAGAAAAAGTTTAGATTCAGAGCAAGGGCATGATTATTTTAATTTTACTTTTTTACAAAGTTTACATAACAGAGAACGGGAATATTTATTAAAATATTTAATTTATTATTAAAGTCATCGTTAGTCAATTTTATTTTATTTTGAAAGTCGTATAAACTTGTCATGTTATTTTTGTGATTTACTTACTATATAAATTTAAATTCAAATCTTATTGAAGTAATTGATTATTGCTATTGATGCATTGTTGTTTTTATTTACATATGTATATAAAATCCATAAGATAAGCTAAACTGAATTGGATGCGGGAGAAACTGATCCGAAATGGACTTCAACGTTTTTCATGTGTTTTAAATTTCCACTTGTGTAAATTATGATAATATGCTAACATTGTCTTATTCAGAAGAATTTAAACAAATTAGTTTCTGTAGGTGAAAAGAGATGTGAAGTAAGTTTCAAAAGTTATACTGCTGCAGAAAGTCATGACCCAGTTCTAGTTCCAGCTAAATACTTGTGCTCGCCTTAGCTTTCGATGCTCTACTTAGTATGTATATGTGGGTTTCCTTTTGTAGATGGATATTCCCAATTGTATTTTAAGTTGCATTGTGTTACGTTGTTTGAAGCACACTTTAACTGTTTCTGTTGTTAGGTTTTTGTTGCCAACGAAGGGACATAAGTGAATAATTGTTGAAGCATTTAAACGCATTTTTAGTCACAAAAAACAACCTTGTGGTATATACTATACGGGCATATAAACTAATAGTGTGCACAGTTTTTTTTCTCAAAAAAGAACAACACTTAAATAAGAACAAAGCTTAAGAGAAAATTCTCTGAAGTTTGTAGAAATTTTTTCAGTCTGGGCAGAATTTGATTTTTGAAATTATTATTTTATTGTGATGACTTCGGCTGCAGGTAAAACTGTTCTTAAGTAAATGTGAAAATTTGTATTAGCGTAACTTGAGAACGTAACTTGGGAATGTGTTTGTTCGCCATTTAATTGTTAATGTATATGAAAAATGTTGCACTCTCATACCATGACATGTTACGTTGTTCGCCGCTGTTAAATAACCTTTTAATGTAACCATTAACACATTTCTTCAAAACATACTATATACAGTGGCGTAGTGAAGAAATAATAGAAACAATTTCTTGATAATTTAATCTACAAGAAAAGCAATTGAAATTAAAAGAAAGTGTTCAAAATTTAACAGCTATCTTTTAAAAGACGATCGTTTTTGGAGTTTATAAGTTTCCCCTCTTCACAATTGGTAATTTGAATGCATACGCCCTTGATTAAACTCACTTAGAAACATTAAACATTTCCCGTCTTAAACACGCACAATTTAACAAAGTACATGCAGTGTAGGATATGTGAGAGTGTGTCGAGTGTATCTGTAAGTGTTTGTAAGTGAGTATATACATATGTGCATATGTATAAAAGTCTTTCTTAGTGTAATGAAAAGAAACCACAACGAGTTAAGCTGCTTGCTTTTTTTTTGTAATTTATTTTTGAGTTCTACAAAGGATGGCGTTTTTTTTTTTGTAAGAACTTGAAACGTTTCATGAGTTCAAGTTTAAAGAGGCTTAAAAGTGTAAAATTAGCAATGAAAGCACATTTACTGCTTGGCGCACATTTGCAGTTGTAGATTTAAAGGTAAGAAGTTGGTTGGCATTCTGAATACAGCAACTTCTTAATTTTAACTCAACTGTTTTACGCTGTTTTAACGCTTTTTGTACGCCACATGGTAATACAATATATACGGGTTGCGCCCAAAAGGAAGCGTCCATTTAAAGTTTCGTAAGGTTATTGATTTACCAATGTTCGTTCTGACAAAGTATTTTCGATTCACGATTCACAAGTACAAAACAAATATCTGATTGTGAAGATAAATAACTAATTTTAGTTTTCTAATATTCGGTGCACTCATGTGTAAAAAATTTCCAACTACTTGTTAATATTTTGACCAAAATGTTCGCGAACGTCAACCACCAACCAGCACAATATAAATTGTTTATAAAAAAAACAAAATAAGAAGAAAAAAGTGTAAAATAATTTCCCAGAACTTGTTTGTTGCTTTTGCTAATTTCGCTTTGAAATACTGCCATAATTAAGTTGAATGTGGCAAAAAATGCACGATACAAAATGTGCTGCATACTCGTATGGTGCTCTCCGGAACGAGCGAACGAATGAATTTCTGCGATTGCAACCACTCGCGGCGGTTTCCTATTGCAGTGTCATACCAACGGGCAAAAACAAACCCAGGTTGGAAATACATACAACAATATTAATTTATGTATGTACATAAAACCCGTTTAAGAGAAAAGTAATATAACTCAAAAATGTCGTTTTTTGACAAAATAAAAATTTACTTCTTTAAATATTTATACAGGGAACAGAAAGGATTCATCTTTCTTTAATTTGAATTAAGATTCCATTGCGTTTACGAGGCATCACAAAACAATATTTACATACTTGCATAATACAATTTTAAAGATTTATAATTTTATAACATAATATTTTTGTAATTTTAAGAATTCAATTTAATTAAATAACATTTAATTAACCTTTTGGCATGGCATGTTAATTTAAATGTTTGTATTGCATTGCTTCTTGTGCTTGTTCACTTACCGTTTGATGTTTCTATGTATGCAAATTATCAACCAAAGCAATGCCAATCTATTCATCTGTCTGTCTGTCTGTCTGTCTGTCTGTCTGTCTTTCTATTTGTCTGTCGATTCGTCTGTCTGTCTTACTGTCTGTCTGTTGGTACACTTAAGATGCTGCTGTGATTAACATTGATTAGATTTCATGTTAAAGTTTTCTTGTCTTCCGAAACATTGTTTACTAAAATTTAAATATTTTACACATAACTGCAAGAGAAATAATTTCAAAATTGTTTTTATACGTAGCACAACCACACACACACAAGTACTGTTATGTAAAAATCCGCAAACCTTTAATGTCAATGCCACAACCACAACGGAATACAAAATTTTCCCATTAGAGAGAGAAAAATAAGACATCATGCGTGTACATTAGAGTGGTAGTAAAAGAAAAGCCAAAGTTTTACAAAATATATATAAAAACTCCCAATTACTTTTAAAGTATTACAAGCAAGTTTAATGTTTTATTTTGAATTTTGCATCTTTTAATTGTATTGTATATAAAAATTGACCTTCGACTTATTTAATGTCAAAATTTTTTTTTATCATAATAATTTAAAGAACCACTCTAGAGTTTGTATGTATATGGGAAAAGTATTTAGTATGCATGTAAGTTGGCACTTTGTTTCCGGTTAAAATGCGAAGGTGTGACTTCAGTGTGAAAGTCTTGCTGATGGGTAGTAGAAGCTAAATATCTGCCGGAAGCTAAATACAAACAAGCATTATTTATGGAATGCTCCATGGAGAAAAATATGCGAAGAGTTCTTGCAAACACAAACACAATTCCTTCTAACAATTTAAAAAGCAAAATATGACCAATGAGTGGTACAAAAAAAATATTATATCAACCTTATACTTTTTATAAAAGCTGTCATTAGTTTTGTTGTTTTATATCCATTTCTATTTATTTCCGTTCTCTGATTGTTTTCACATTAAGTTTAAACTGCACAGATTTTCTACAAGTTGAAATTTATGTAGAATTGTATCTGAAGGAATTTTTATACCAAATCTAACATTCTCACTTAATATTCCTTAAAAAAAAAAACAACGTCGGCAGTTGTTTGAAAAGTAAAAATATTTAAAAAAAAATAAGTATTGTAAAATATTTTTCAGAGCGTTCATTTTTGTCATTGGAACCTTTAGAAGCATCTTATCATTTTTTAAATTCAGTACACTCAACGTTAATGCAACAGTTTGGACATACACTGCTTATATTACAGTGGCTGACACTTTCGTAAAAATCGCTGAAATTGTTGTAAAAGGTTTGACATTTAATATCAAATTTTTTTTTGATTTAATGACGTTTTCGGAACACATTACGGCCCATACAACAATAACGACGACCACAAAAAAAAAAGTGCAACAACAACAAGTACATACCACGTACGACAAGGGATTTGTCGCTCTGGCGGACATGTCTCGTAGCGAGACGCATTCAAACGAAATGTTTATCATTCACTTTTAGCCAGGATTTATACCAATGAAAAAATTCTGTCATGTGGGTCAATAATGAATGCAATTAACTTTTTTTATAACAATTGTTAGTAATTAATAATTAATTTTTTTTATAAATTACAAAACGTGTTAGCCGAATATCAGGAGATCATTTATTTGTTTACTCCTTTATTATTTCCAATTTTTGTTTTTGTTTTTAATTTTGCGAGTTTTTAAGTTGTCAGCTATTTTTATGCTAATTAAAAAAGAAAGAAAAAACTAAACAAAACTTAAGGTAAAACATTAAAAAGTTTATTTAGAGCAGAAATTAATGCGCTGTGAGAAATTAAACCCTTGCTCAGTTGTTTGCCATTTTCTGTGATATTTTAGAATCACTTGAAACTTGGCCACGAACTGAGCACTTTTTACTTCTTTGACGGCAACTGCTCCCCTAAGTCTATGTACTGGACTGACAAAAAAAAAAAAATAATAACCAACGACAATTGTCGGCATTACAAAAGCAGCAATATCCCACAAGTCAAGTCATTCGCTGAGGTCTTTGCTTAAAGTTTGCTTTTGTTATCATTTGTGATACTTGCTGTCAAAGTGATTCTGATAAGTTTATATTACTGTGGGCGAAGGGCATGGCTTTCACAACGACAACTAATATAATAGGTTTATCTATATGAATATATTTTTTAATTTATACATTTCATTCTGATTATGACAAATTTAATAAGTCCCGATCCGATTCCATTGTACAAGTGTGGCATAAAATGGAAGAGTTGTGCCCGCCGCCCAAAGGGAAACATTTAAACGTGAATTTAAGAGTCGAGCGAAGAGTAAAGAAAACTTTTTACATTTAGTTCGGAAAGAAGTTAGGACCTTAGTTGCTCTCGACTTTTGTGTTTTCTTTTGCCTTGCCGGAGTTGCTCTGCGCACGCGGCCACAACTGGCCGACTGACTGCAATGCAGCTGTTTAAATTTGATGCTTGCTTGCCAGTTGCGCTACGCTGAGTTTTGCATTAAACGCTGCATTAAGTTTAATTGCAATGCGAAGTTTTTGCTTTGACGTTGTTTTTTATACTTTGAAATGCATCTTTGCGATTTGTTTTGGTTTTTTTTTAAATATTATTTTAATTTCAAATTATAAAGAAACTTGCAAATCTGTGATATCGATAAACATTTGCAAAATTGTAAATACTAATACTAGCATTTGGCATAGCTTGTGATATTCAAAACCAAAAAGAAGACAAGAAATTACCAACTGAAATTGTTTGCCAGAGAAGAGACTAAACAATATTAGAAACGAAAATAAACTTATTTGATTTAAATTTGAAACAAAAGAACTTTATTATTAAACAAATGGAGAGTTTTCATAATTTTTAGCTAGTGAAAAATATTCCAAAAAATAGAACGATTCGAAATTTACATTTGATATTCGATTGTAAAATATACTCTTTAATTGCATAACTAATACTTAAATAATAAACGTTGTTTTTACTGTGTTCTGATTAAAAAAAAACTGCAATAATTTTAATGGTTTTTTACACATTTTTTTCTGTTTACATTTTCACTTTAAATATCTGAAAAGCATTTAAGTACTTTCGAAAGTATTTTCAAATGGAATTTTATATTACAGATTAAGTGAAAACTATCATTATTTACAAACACACACACACATACACACGCGTATACAAAAGTGCAGACATACCAACACTAACATGCCAACCGAAGCGGAATGCAATATAAAAGCGCCCACATTGAATGCTGCTGCGCTGAAGTGCAATCATGACGGCGATATATTAATTTAAACGAGCGTGTGTTTGTATATTTTTGTATGTATGTTTGGGTGTACGTTTGTCTCTCTGTCTGTCTGTCTCTCAGTCTGCTATAAACCATTAACACATACATTTGCAGCACTTGTGCGCTACATCAAATTCACAAACACAAAAACACACATACACACTTAAATGCAGGCGTCAATGCGGTTTATATGTGAAGGCGTAGATAAACGCCTTTATTTTTCTTTTATGTGTTTTCATGTGTGTCTCCACGTTCGAGTGTGTTTGTGCGCTTTATTAAACTTTAAAGAGTCTCAACCACAACATTTGACACCACAACAGTTAAGCACAAAAGTTCACAGTTCAATTGAGGTTTTTCACAACAACAAAAAAAACACCAAAACCGTTTTAAGTATAAATAAATTAAATATATTACGTTTGCAAGTTTGCTAATAAAATATATTATAAATTAAAACTATCCTATAGATAAACAAAAAGAAAAGAAGAATATTAAAGGGAAACCTTTCTTTATTTATCTTCAAATGTGAAATTGTAATACCAAGTAAATTAATTACTTAAGTGCGTCGATTGTATTGTCAAAATGAAATTTAGCTAAATTCGCTCGCAGCTATTATTGCAGTACAAATTGATATTTGCTTTGAATGTCATGTGCTGGGAAGAACGAGCGAGCGAGTGAGCGAATGAAAACGCTTTTGGGCTTTGTCACTTGTGCCTGCAATCAACTCGACTGCCGACTAAATATGTTTGTGCAGCTGCATTGCATTGGAATGCTGCCTCAATTTCGAACAAGAACAACAATTGCACATCTTTCGACTAATTAAGCTGGGTGGCAGTGCGTCAGTCAGTCATTCCGAGTCATCGAGTCATCCATCGTTCCATTCATTGAGAAAATGATGTGTGGAAATTTACCGAAACATGTTTCGCAATTAATTTCAAAGGCGGAATAACAAAAGTGTTGTTTTTGTTGTTGTTGTTTTTTCTTGCTGTTTGAGCTCTCTCGGAAAACAACTGCTTCAGTTGATTTGTGTGCATTACTTTGCTGTTGTTGTAGTTGTTGTCGTTGTTAGTTGCACAACAAAGCATTTCCGCTTCCTGCTCATTTCCGAAACAAAAAAAAACAAAAAATATTACTCGTACAATGTCAACAATTCTTGCAAAAGTTCGAAGTAAAATATTTTAGCATTAGAATTGTCAGTAATTTTCGCCATTTGTCGTGTTGCTTTTTAACTTATAACTGCAAATTTTGCAGTTAAACTATCGGACCTGTATGATAAAAAAATACAACTTACCATAAACTGACAAATTTATACTTTGATTACATCTCAAAAGGAAAAACTTTCAATTTGTTAAATTTTTATTGTGATCAGATGTCAACGGATTCTGAACTTCTTTTAAACTCAAACAACTACAACTACTATCACTTTATTTCAGTGTAGTAATGCTTACAAAAAATGTCACACTAAAACTAACAAATTACACAACAACAACTGCAATAACAACGAACGACTCATTGCGAAGTTTCCTTTTGTTGGTTGCTTTTTCACATTTGCCAAAGTTTCATTTCGACTGGCAAAGTGCACTTCTTTTGCAATGCAAACAATTCGAACGAATGCGCCCCATCCCACCCGACCACACTCCGCCACAACCCACCATAGCCCGGCATTGTCGTGTCATTTTGCTGCGAATAGAGTCACAACATGTGAGCATGTGTGACTGGCTTCCTTTCGAACTGCAAAATGAAATTCCAAACTTTTTGTTGGCATGAAAATAATACGCCAACTTAGAGCCAAAAAAGTCGCTTTACTTTTTTTGGTTTACATCCGATTTCGAAATGCCAATTGTGCCATTTTAGTAAATCTTAAAGTTTGTGGTTAATTTGCTCGAAATACATACAGTATGTACATACATGGCATATTTGTATGCGGCTATGAAGAGTGGCAGTTTAGAAATGTGTATTCAAATATGATAACTTTCTTAGATTTTGATTTAGATCTCCAGCAAAATTAAGATTTTTTAATATTTTGAAAATAATTAAAACGCAATCTTGACTTGACTTGCCTTTGGTTTCAATTTCTTACTTTGAAATTTTATTAGTAAAAGTTAAATAGAAATTAAGCACTTTTAAGGAAAAACCTTTTTAAATAAACTTATAAGTATTTCTTGAAAGATCAGAATAAAGAGAAAGACAAATTCTTTCACTCTTGAATGGTTTTCCCCTTTTGTTTTAATATTTTTCTTTGTTGATTGAAGGCACCCACCGCCCTAAATGTATTCAATGTTTTGAAAGTATATTTCGATATGTAAATTATACGAATACAAAATAATGCAAAAAACTATTATATAAGACAGCGAAAGGAGGCAGTAAAAGGGTATATAAAAAATTTACAAGTTTTACATTGCTCTGTTAATATTTAAATATCAAATTGGAGACTTTCTTCGAATTGGTACTTTTGGGGTTAAACAACATTGGCACTCACAGGTTAAAAATGTTGGTAACAAATTTGTAGGCTTAAAAGAAAACATTAAATTGAGATGATTTCAATCAACAAAAAAAAATTTTTTTTTAATTGTGCAATTTTCATTTGTGTACACGAACTTTCACTTGATTAAAAGTTGATGAATTGATTTTTTTTAAATTCATTTACATATATATATAAATTTTAAATATAAATTAATGATGGATTTAAAAGAATTATAAAATTCTCTTGAAACGATCCTTGTAATTATGCCATATCCGATGTTATTAGCGATGATTTTATAATTCGTAAAAGATTATCGCACATACGTAAGTCTGTAATATAAATACTTACTAAGCTATGTAGTGACGTGTGATTAATTTGACATATTGGCGCCGAAAGTTTGCATACATCGTGTACTCGTCGACACAAACATGTACACACACTCACACATGTTTAGAATAACACGTATTATTACGCGAAGCAACGGGTTGTCCTGTCGTCCCTTCGTGTCACAATGTGAGTTTAGCTGCTGACCTATTGGGCGGAATAATTTAGTTTGTGGCTTTTGTGCCATGGACAATTTTCAAGCGGATAATAATTTAATAGCCAGTATTATGAGTTGACTTACTTATGGTTATTAATGAATTATTACCAGGGACCGAAAATAACAATTATTTTTTATATATTCAACAACAAAAAAAAGGACAAGGAAAATATTTTCATATCATAAACTTAATTTTATTATTATGACCATAAGGTGTAAAACAAGTTAATCGTTGGGTCCTTTATAATTTCCGATCGGTGATTTATTATGTTTAAATATTCGATTTTTATTTAAAACAATCAACTTTAAATATAAAGTTTCTAATTCAAAAATATTTATGAAATAAAAATCACTCATACGTCACGAAATCGCTTCCTGTCTTCAAGTTTCATCATGTAAAAGTTTCAACATTCTTGTGCTTGAATTTTGTATTTCTTCAATAATTTCATTTTAAGTGACTTCAAATGAATCCAAATTTTTGGGCGAACTTGCGTGACCCAAATTAAATTCAAATTATCACATTCGCTCACTCAAGCGTGTCGTTATTTAACACTTTCAACGCAGTTTCAATTTGTTCGCCACACGCCCAGGGCGGTAGGAGCCAACTTGTACGCATCTCATTAGAAGTTTCAACTTGCTGCGTATGTAGTGGTAAAACAAAATATAGAAATGAGCAAAGAAAAAAAAAAGAAGAGGTTTACAAACTTTCAAGAACTATTTCGTGGCAATTAGACAAAGAAGCTTAAGTCTAAGAATGAAGTTTTGAAATAAATGCATTTTTTATTTATATGAAAACTTTTAAAAGATATTATTTTCAGAGATTTTTTTATGAAATGTCTTAGTAAATTATTAAAATATAAGAAATACTGGAGTAAAATGGAATTAAGTTGTTTTGTAAAAATTAACCGAAGTGGAAATACATTTTTTTTAACAAAGTAATAACACTTTTAAAGGTATAACTAATTATTTTCCTAATCCAGAATTCATATTGAAATGTGAGCGTACTGCGAGATACTTTTGGTTATTATTCGCTATTCTGCGTTATTTCAGTTCTTCTAACTTATGAAATAATTGTAGATAAGGGAAAATGTAAAATGATACTTAATTTCAATTATAGTTTACTATATAAAGTTCCTAGGTTTAAGCAATTTATAAATTTTTGGGCGAGTTTAAACTTCCTCAACATTTAGTAAAGTTTTCGGCGGTAATCAGACGAAGTAACGCAAACTAAGACACATATTTTTTAATATTTCAATAAGTCTTAATTAAATTGAGTTCGGGGAAACAAGCAAATTTTACAAACTGTTATTTTAGTTTTACTTGGATATGCAATTATGCAACAACAACAATAACACAAGTATCTGCCGCCTTTGAAATGTGCCTAACAAGACTTGTATTAGCTCTGCCTCAAGCTGACAGTTTCACAGATTTCCGCCCTCGCCTATCATAACTTCCGGCTCAGACAGGAAGGAAGAGGGGTGTATTGTCAATTTATAGTAAAGCGTAAAGGGAAAGCAAACCGCAACGAAGAAACATTTCGTCAGTTTGCGAATGTTTAAATTCAAATGCAAATCGACTTTAAATTGAATTTCCTGAATTTAATTAAAGAGTTGCAAATAGACGAAAGTTGAAGATAAATAAATAATTTTAAAAGAATACAATTTTAAGTGTCTATTAAAATATTGTAGTGCTAAGTTTTAAGTTTGTTGTTTTATGTTTATGGCTTTATCGATTTTATCATTTTCCTTAAAATAAAATTGATGATTATGTTTTCTTTTTAAAACGAAAACAATAACAAAAATTTCGAATTCAAAATGAGTTTAGGCTTTTATTACTGAGTTATATACTGAGCGTTTTTCTTATAAAACCAGTCTAAGTTTATTTTCTAATTAAGCAGCGTTCTTCATTGATTTTATTAAAAATTTAATTGCTTCCATTTTTTTGTTATTCCTGTTTTGCTGTGTGAATGAATAAAAGAAGACACCAATTGGCTCGGCACTCACACAATTGCAATCGCATGCGGTTGAATTGTTTACGTGACTTGAATGCAAAAAAACCAAATAACACATACAAATAGACAAACAAACACACACACACTTAAAATACTTCAAATAGAAGTAGAAAATTAGTTGGCTTAAAGTACGAAAATATTGTTTGGCAAAATCTTTACTGCTCCCGTGCAATAACAAAGATTTAAGCTTTATTTGAGAGTAGTCCGCTTTGCAATGGTAAAAAAATATTGAATTGTCAGATCCGACCAAATTTAGCATCTTTTTTTCCAAAATCACTTTTGTAGTCGAGCGTTGTTTCACATTTTGTTTACAATTTATTCAATCGGTTAAGCAGATTTCTAATTAATTCTAATTAAAAATACGGTAAACATGTTTTGACCTCAGGTCAGCCTGTTTGGAGTTTCATTTCGAAACAACGTGTCACTAAAAAGCAATTAAATTAGTGCTTTTAATATTCAATTTGTTGCTAAATGAAATTATGTCAGTCACACAAGTTTCGCATTATTCGCATTAAATGTTTTTAGCACTGAAGTGCTCAAACAAATCGCTTTGCTTAATAAAAGGTAAACAAAGGTAAATGTTGCATCGAACAATTAACTGAATATAATGAGAGCACATATAGAAACATTAAACAAAATAGTTATTAATTGAAAATTTAAATTCATGTTTTATAAACAATATTTGTATTTGTTATTAATTTGAGTAGTATACAATGTTTTATTGAAAGCAAACGCAGTTCTTTGTATATGTAAATCACTGCATTTATAATATGAACAAAAAAGCAAAAACAAATTTAACAGAATAACAAATTGATTTTTATATGAAGCATGGTTGAATAAGGAGGTTAGGAAAATAGAAAGGAGAACGCAAATTGAGCGAACTCACCTCGAAGTCTGAATTTTATTTCTGCTTACTGATTAAAACGAAATAAAAAAATTCTCTCTATATACTTCAAGTACATAGAAATGTGAAAATGTATTGCAAAAAAGGATTACAGACAATCTGTGAAATGCTATTATAGATTCAAAAGAAGTTCATGGTCTCTAGTCTTTATGTAGTTATTGGCATTAATCACCGTCTTGAGCAATAAACCTTTTGTTGATAAATATTTTCGATTTAAATAATTTGAAACAAAAAAATTGAGACTTGCATTTTATTGTCATTCTAAAACCTTTTCAAGCAAATTAAAAATGCAATTTGCAATTTGCTTCCTATAAAGATATAACAAGGGATTTCGCTGCATGCATCCAGCTGCGCTGCGCTTAGGGTCAGCAAACAAAAAAAAAAATGAAAGAGACGAAAAGACAAACAGAAAAGTAGTGAATTCATGCGACTAGCAGCGAAGCTTAACGCTTGACGCAACGCGACGCGACGCAACGCAATTCAACGCAACCCAGAAATCGAGGAAAGTAACAATTAGCGAGCAAATAAACGCTTATTTGCGTAGAACGCTTTTGTTCTAATGAAAAGAAGCGCACTGCTGCGAAGAACCCTTTCGCCGTATAGTTAGCGTTCGACATGCACTGCTAAGAACACCTTTTCGCTTGGCAAACTACAGTCAAAACAATTTGGGCGTGGCGCTTTTGTATTTGCCATCTAATTAATTTATAACTAAAGCGAGTGTTTAGATTTCAAAACTACAAAATATTATTAAATAACAAAAAATTTAAAGTTATGCATACATATAACAAAAAAAAATGAAATGAAATTTAAGCCTCCGGTAGGCTGGAGCAGCTTATTTCGTTTGGCATTTGGTCAAAATTTTAGCCAGTTCGGGTTTTTCACTGATTTCATAAGCTTTTGTGCATTGTGTTACTTCTGCCTCAATACTCTACCGCAGACTGACCCACATCTGGTTGGTTAGTGTGTGTGTGTGTGTGTTTCTGTGTGTTTGTGCGTGCGTGCGTGCATATGTGTGTGTATATTTTGCTTCATGCTTGCTGCGAAGTGCCTTTTGTGCCCTTTGCTGCACACACACTTGTAAGTAACGACCAAACCCCTTGCTGCATTTAAATGTGCATGCCAAGGTGTGTGCCAGCAGCTGCCACCATGCCCAATTCTTTGTTTTTGTTTTCATACCTTTTTACTTGTTCTGCACTGTATACAGGCTGACAGTGTTGCCACTGTAAAATAGTTTTGTTCTTTCTTTTCATTTTGTATAAAATGCTTTTTTTTCGTGTTTACTTTTATGGAGAATTTTTAATTTTACATCCGAAAAAAAACAAAAACAGCAACAACAACACATTACAAAAGCTTTGGTGAAAGGCAACAAGGCAGAAAATCGCATTTTAGCTTTGTACTTTGTTGACGTTTGCGATGTTGTGTACGTGAATAGTCTAAAAATGTCAAATGAGCACAAGATTATGAAGCGGTTAACTTGTTTTCAATAATGTTTTTTTTATTTTTTATTATTAAATCTGAATATATAAGTTTTTTTTTTGGTAAGGAATAATTTTCTCATTTGTATTTAAAAATTTTTGAAAATTAACTTTATAAGCTTGTATTTCATCAGAACAACATAAACTACATAAAAGTAAAAAGTATCCATGAAACAAACAAAAAAATGCGTCTAAAGTTCTTAACAAAGAAGAAAATATTTAAGTTTAGACTTATCGTGTTTGCCTAGTTTGTGCCTGTGCGCGTTCCGACTAAAATCGATACGTCAAACTCGGCGCTTAAAGGTACTATAAATGGGTTAACGCGCAGCGCGCGACTATCTCAACGCACATACTTATCTCGTTTTTATTGTAGTACACGCCAGCGGATACATATCTGTAAGATACAACAATAGCAAATGAAGCGGAAGCCGAAGCCAATAAGTTCAAGTAAGCAAAGCAAAGAAAACTTCGAATTTCACGCCACGAAATATCTTGTGGGCGTCCAGCAGCGAAAGATGATAAAGTTTGTATAATGATAAGTGGCCAATTTGTACAGAGGCATTAAAGCGATAACTAAAGGGTTAAGTCAATTTAGCTGTTCCGTTGAAATTATTTCTATAAATTAGTGTATTTCAGAGATTCTAAAGCTTCTGTTTAAGATCTATCTAAGAGATATTTTAACCTTTTATCTAAAATGTATTTAATGTATCATTTAAATGTTTTAATATAAGATACTCTGGAATAAACAATTGTCATTGACTTGGCAAAAGGAAAATATTTCAATTCGAAAGAAAGTCATTAAAATATGGAAATTAACTTTATAATTTTCTATATATAAAATTAAGTTTTATCGATCCACATTAAATTCCACTTGTGCTCTACGATACATTTAAATACATAACTGACTTGCGTTACTGTGTGCAGTTTATCTACTTAAAATATTTTTAAGCTGATTACGGATAGAAGAAGCCGCAGGAGCAGAATTATGCAAAGCGAAACCAATCGAAAGTTGTGCCAACTTGGCTCGGAGCTAAATTTAAAATTTATTTTCGACGTTTGAGTGTTCATTTTTAAAGTCGCGGCAAAGCACCACGACGATTCGCTGGAGGCGGCGGTGGTGCTGGTGGTTGGTGGTGGTTAGCGGCGTTGTTACCCGCTGATACTGTCAATACGATGAAGTGCCGTGAAAACTTTCGCGCACTAATTGGCCCGTAATTAAATTTCGACTTTGCTCAACTCGACTCGACTGGAATCGAATTGAATCGAGAACGCCAGCAATGAGCAAAACCACCGACTGAATTGAAATGGCGTTGGGTGATTGTTGAAATCCTTAATAAGACTATTTAAAACAGTTAAACTTTAATCTTTAGATAAAGGGTTTTTTTTTTTGAAAATAGTTTCATATATTTGATTTTTCTATTTGATATTTTTATTTATGTTCTCGTGACGTTTTCATGACGCAATGCGGCAATGTGGTATCGCCCGTCATTTAATGTCTTTGTTGAGTTGCGGAATGAAATGAATCACATAAAATGCTTATGTTTCGGCAATAAAGGACAATATAGCAGCCAATATATATAGCAAAGAATTGTGCCTGCAGCGGGCTAACTTGATTTATGTCACATACACATTTGCCGCAGCAGAGGCGTCCTACTCTGCTTACGGCTGCTGCTATCGTTAAAAGATGAGTTGTTAATAACATTTCTTTTATTTGGTACAAATGTTGAAAATTATTTTTTAATTTAAGCAACATGTTAAAGGAAAATTGTAACAAGCAAATACATTTGAATTTTATTTACAATATTTCATAATTTTTAAATTTGTTCATTTGCAATGCAAGAAGAAATTGAAATGGCAAAAATCAAACGAAAACTTTTTGTTCATTTTTTCTTAAAGCACTTATTGCAACCATTCGGTTGCCAACTCAATAAAAATCGCTTAGAATGAGTTTGTGCCATGGTTGGGAAAGTTTAATAGTTGAGCACTGGAAATTTAAAAGCAAACTAAAATCCATAAATCAAAGGCTTAAATATTATTTATTCAAAAATAACCGAAATTGTTTCTGATTTATGCGCTCAAATGAAATCAGGTGCTCACCATGCTTGCCCACACAGAAAGCACTTGTGGCCAAGCAAACGCCTTAAATACTTAACTAGAACAAACATGTGAGGCTAGTGAAATATTCAAATGAAATTTAAAAATTCACAACACAGCCAAAAGTCGACACAGATACACACACATACACATATACATACACATACACAAAGTGAGAGTGAGGGGGAGAGTTTATGAAAATCTTTAAACTGCAAAATTCAGTCTTTAGTGTGGATTTAGTACTCAGCTTTAATGCTAAGTTAAAACCATAAGTTTGTGTTTGTCTTTCAGTATGAAACGAAAAATGTTTTCAAGCATCCGCAAATGCTGTTTGAGTTTTCAATTCAATTGCTTTGCAAATATTTTCCGATGCTGTTTGTTTGCCACATCAGACCAAAAATGAAATGAAATAATATGGCAGAGATAAAGCCAAAAGATAAGGCTAAGATAAAAACACTCTTAGCAAGAATGGGAGATTGAATGCGTTTTGCCGACTGCAAGTTTGCTATTTTGTCATTATGCGATTGAAGTTTGGCTTTAAGCATGTACAGAGTGGAAAAGAGAAAGATGAAAGATTTATTTTCGTCTGAACAATATCTGGTAAAGTTCTGGTGTAAGTGACCTTTCGCATTTGTTTGACTTGGATTTAACCTTTAAATTTTTAAATTGTATTTGACCAATAAACTCTCAACTGAAGTTTAAATAATATGAAAGTTAATTTAAATAAAACGAATTCCAATAATTATGGCCATTACTGGGACCAGGTTCGATAATTTTTTAAAACTATTGAAATAAAATTAAAGTTCAGATTTATAAATATAACTCTAATTATATGTAAACTCTATTATGTAAACGTTATTAGCTCATGTTAGGCCAGAGTTTGAATTAATGCAATTTTAATTTTAAATTCGTGATTAAATAAATGAAAATGAAATAAAAAAAGTTTCCATACATGTTACCTAGGAACATATCACGGCAGACCAAACCAAACAAAACCGAGCCAAACCAAACCAAACCCACTCACTACATTAGCGTCAAAGTGTGGAGCTTTCATAATTTATCATCAGCGCGCACCAGCCACCAGATGCACACACACTCACACCCACACACATAAACATATACAAACGTATGTGCGCTCGAGTTGCATTAGCGGTGAATTTGTGCGCGTATGTGTGAAATGGCGGAAAAATTCCATGCCAAAGTACGAGTAAATGTAAAATTAATTACTTCCAGTTTATTTCAATTTAAATGAAATTTCAACAGAGATTCCTTTTTTATTAAATTAAATGCGGAGAATTTACAAAGATTTAATGAAATAATTGATTTTATTTTTATAGAAAATAGAGTCATGTAGTCCAAAAGCTGACATATACATGGTATATTAAAGTGAAAGTTTACAAGTTATAAAAAAGCAACAAGAGCAACAAATTTTATATATACGAATTATTTATACTATGCTTTCAAAAGCTTTAAATCGATTGATTGAGTAATAGCTTATTATAAAGATTAATCGATTTTTGAATAACTAATTTATTAACTGATTAATCAATTAATTTATTCATAGGTTAATTAATTGATTAGTTGTTTGATAATTTAATTGATTACTTTATTTATTAATTGATTAATTGGTTATGTGATTGAATTTAATTTAATTAGTTAAATGATTTAGAAAGGTGAGACCAAAGTCTAACACCAACTTCGTCTCATACTTCTTTTTTATTTTTGCGCTTATTTAAAATTTTTGATCTACTTCCAAATACTTTTTCTGTTTTAAAATTTGAAATGCAAATATAATTATAAATAGTCTAGTACTTAAATTTGCCTATATCTTACCACCTTTGAAATTCCTCCGTTTGTCAATTTTGGATAATTGTTTCCTTTGTTAAATATTTCATGCAATCATGCAACGCAAACAATTTTCCAAACGTGTTTGTTTTATAATATATTAAAATTTCATAAACCCTAAATGACCACGGGACACTACTATGCATACTCCTCTCCTTTGACTGCATCCGGGCACCTGCACATCTAATTCACAATACGGTACGGTACAGTAGCACACCCTATCCAGCAGCTTCGATGGCAGCGTTGCACTCCAAATGCACAAAATGTTGACAACATTGCAGCACGGACGAACGAGCGACATGACTAAGTAGAATACCAGCAAGATGGAAGGACATTTTGAACGGGAAACTATTAAAGGAGACAAAACAATTTGCTGGAATTACATTTGCAAACTGTGAAGGCGGCTACTGCAAAAAGGGCAGGGCCGAAGGCAGGAGTTGAGCGGGGCTATTGGTTACTTTCGTTTTGTGTTCATCAGAATTTTAAAAGAAGCGGGAATACGTTTTTGCAGCTGCTCGGTATTTTGGTTTATTTGTTGTTGTTGTTGCCATTTATGCAATTCACTTTTGTTGTTGTTATTGTTATTGTTGTTGTTAATGTTGATGTTGTTGTGTCACTTTGAAATGTCAACGTGCAAGCGACGTCATCACTTTCACAGCCATTGCAATCAGAGAGGGTGCTCCTGCTTGCTGCACAACAAAGTGATAGTGCCGTCTTCGCCCGTGTTGATGTCATCATTTCGTAATGTATGTTTGTTTGTTTGTTCGTTGTTATTGTCGTTGCTGCTGCTGCTTTTGTTTACTTAACCTGTGCGCGTCCTCCTGTCTCCGTGCCTCCTAGTGAAATGACATTTTAATTGCATCCTGTCTATTTTGCACTCAAAGTGAATTTGAAATAGCACTAAGGAACGCATTTCCCAGCTTGTTTGCGCTGAAAAGAGAAATAATTCGCCTGAATTGTTTTGCTAATTGTAAAGATCGTTGAACTTTTTGCACTTACTATAAAAAGAAACGTTTTAGTTTGAAAGTAATACATCATATTTCTTATACCTTTTTTGTTCTTGATAGAAATGTAACCTTAATCTTAGCGGCCTCTTAAGCCATAGTTTGTATTATCTCAAATACATGTCCTAAATATACACCACTTATTTAAAAAAAAAAAACCAACTGTAGATTATTTTAAAGACGCTAGGACGCAAAAGAGAATAAGAAAAAAATCTTGACCGCACCAGATTCCAACTAAACAATCAACAAATCCCTGAGATACTCGTATATATTGTTATTGCAAAAACTCTTAAAAACTAAACAATTTTAAAAATTCTGCCTTTCGCAGTTGTACTCGATGCTGAATAAGCACAACAAAAACAATTGCATTCTCAAATCGACACCATTAAAAAAAACACATGAACAATTTCCGTTTTCATTTTTTTTCATGCATCGCGTGTGTATAGAAATCACGCATACAATAACGCGACCGACATTCCAGCAGAACTCAATTGCGGCACAATGACAAGAGATACCATCACACACACACACAGCGGTTGATTTGCTTTGTTTCGGTTTGTTGATGTATTCATCTATTTCCGAGCGCATTAAAAAAATTCTTGCGTGCACTTTTTTGCGAGTGCAACCCAACACACACACACGTAAACACACACCCACACGCAAAATAAATGTCAAGTTGCGAGTAGGTGGGCAGGAACCCACTCTGGCATTATTATTAACTTAATTGCGCACATGGCGAATTGACACTAAAATTAAAAACGGTTTCAAGTGGCTTAATTACTACTTCAAGGACCAACTGACATTCCGTCAGTTTAATTCTTTTAGCCAGCGTGGATAAAAGTTACGAAATTTGTTTTTAAATTTTTAATTTAAATGTTCAGAGTTGCGTTCAAAGTTGGCTGGGCTGCCACATCAAATGCTGCTGTGCAAATGACTTTTAAAGACTTTTATTATGCACTTACTTAACGCACAAATTAATTATTAAAATTAATTAATTCTGTCTGCGTTCAGAACGATTTCGCGCTAAGCATTTGCGCGAGATTTATGAGCGCGCGCTATCTGGATATTGCGTTTGTAATGCGAGAACAGGAGATTTTAAATATTTCGCACCGACTTTGATTCCTTAAAAACGTTTACGAAAACTGATTTAAAAGCGTTTCGAATGGAATCAATTGCCAAATTAATTGTTTCAATCTATCATAATAATATACCAAGTACTTGAAATCGCTTGAATATATTTTCAGCTTTATTTAAAATATCAAATTAGAGCCCACCTTGAGATTGTACCGAAGCAGAAGACAAATGAATCCTGCAGGGATCATGGCATACAGCCGAAAGGTATAATCAACCTCAACATTGCGAGTATTTAGCAAGTCATGTGTCAAAACGTGTATCCATACAAAGTCAATTTACTGCCGTCACAGAAAGAGGACAGACAACCTTTATTGGCAACTTAACAAACGCTTATGCCTTCGCTGTGATGTGCTCACTCAGACACAAGAAGCATGAGAACAGGAGAGAAAGTCAGTCACTCAGTCAATCAGTCAGTTAGTCAGTCAGCCAGTCGGTGAGTGAGCCAAGGCGACGAAGTCTGCTGATCCGGCTTCTTTGGCGGGCTTTGCATGTGGTTTAAGTAGTTTTCTGAGGTGTGAAACAATTTGTCACATGACTACGAGAATACAAACACAAACGTAAAACCGATTTTATCTAAATTATGTTAAAATGTGACTGGAGGGAATTTGTTTTGGGATTTCTGATAAATATTTGCGCGGTCTAACAAAGCGTTTCAAATGCGCTCAGTGTAACGTAATTGTTGTGAAATTTGGAAATTTGTCGCAATTTGACATAACAACATAAATTGACTTTGTTTAAAAAATTCATCTAATTGCATGAAATAATATCGTCATTTCCAAAAAGTAACCGAAATTAGAAAGGTGTCATCTTTTTATCTGTTAAGTTTATTAGATGTACCTGTATTATAAAATGAATTTTATTATCTACGAAGCTGCTACGTGTTATTTATGAAGTTGAAGTTTGTGTTTATTGAGGCGAATGGATAAATTTGTCTAACTCAATTTAAGCAGATTCAAAATTTTTAATGCGACATTTTTATCGTAGATTTGCTCAGTACAATTTTTAAACTTTAACAAATGTAAAAATTTGTTTAGTCACTAGTTTTGAACTCATTGTTAAATGACGCATAACATTTGCGCCAAAAACAGAATTTAAATTATGTGATATGAATTAACTCCAAATGAAATTTAGTTCAGGAATGTTGTGGAATGAATTAGGAATTAAATGTTAACTTTGGTTTTGCACGTAATTAAGCAGAACCGCAAATTAGTTTACACACAGTTTACATATATGAGCATGTCCGCAGATATGTCAGATTGAAATATCAAGTGGTCAAAAAAAAAAATTCCTTTAGTTGATTTGTTAATAAAAAAAAACTGTTGTGAATATGTCATTAAATTATTATGATATAATGCTCAGTTGATGAAGTATTTGCTTATATTTGGGTCAGGTCATACAACTTCTTAACACATTATAAAAAGCAAATTAAAAATTCAATTAATTTGAGTATTTTTCTATGTTAAAAAATCGATTCAAATGCAAGTCGCTCATACGTCCCGCGTTCCACAACCCATTCTCAAATAATCGCAAATATGCAACGTTGAAAAAAAACTCCGCTGTAAATTCTAATTTTGGAAATTGTGTTATCTCTTGAATGCCAAAATATGTTCCGTGGAAATTGCCTTGCTGAAAACTGATTTTTTTTATTGCTCTCACAGAATTGCCTAATCCCATGTGCACAATCAAATTAAATTTCAATTTCCCACTCAACTGTAGATACTGTAAAATTTCGAATATTTGGAAGCTGTTTCCAATTTATTCCCTCAAGACACACAAACACACACACACATACGTGTATTGTGGGAAAAGTTTGTATGTGTGAGAGTGAGTGATTGGCATGTCATTATGAGTTTTAGAATTCATTACAAATATTTTTTTATTATAAATGTGATTGAATGGCATGATTTTATTCAATATTTATTTATCTCATATGTGAATAGGCTTCACACTAAGAAAATTAAATAACTAATACAGTAGCATATATAGAGTCCCTGTTAAAATTATCACACACTTGATTTTATTGTTCCATTAGCAAAAACTTTTTTTCATTAAAGAAAAATAAAACTAATAAATTATTTTAACGATTTGAATTTAATTTTGAATATTTAAATAAAACTAAAATAAATTAAAAATTATATTTTACTCATATAAAACAATTGAAAATATAAGATATAAACTTTTATAGTTCCATATTTGATTGTCAGTTCTTATCAGATCAGATCAAATCATCAACTAAAATTTAAACATTTTTGATAGTTCTATATTCAGATAAAAGTTATTTCTTTAATATTCATAATATATCTTATAATTATGGCAGGGAGTGTACAATATCTACTTCATACTTACGCAACCATTACGTTAATGGTTCTGCCAATCTAAAAGAACGTTTAATGTCCCTAACCATTATTCCGATGGCTTTTGGATGCTTCTCAAACTTATTATGACCAAGTAAAAGCGCAAGTGCAAATTAATGTCATTGTAAATTGTTATACTTATCAAATAAATTGTTGTTGCTTTTGTTGTTGTTGTGGTCATTGCAGTGTTATTGGCCGACTGGTGGGTCCTCCAAGTCAATTAACTTTAATTGAAATTCATATTTTTACTACATCGCGTTGTGCACTAAAAATGGAAAAAAAGAACGCCACGTGTCCGCGCCATTTATATCAACTTTATTAATTTTATTAATTAATTCTTTTTTTTTGCTGTTCTGTTTATTCCACTACAAGTATCGATTTTTTGTTTGTTTTGTAATTTCATTGAACTCTGTTTTTTTTAATGGATTATGGCGATTTTACGACAATAAAATGCGAAATGAAATTTTTTGAGCTTTAAGTGCTGGAGACGTTGTTAAGTGGTGTTAGATACAATTTCTATTAAGAGTGGACGTAAATTTAAAAGAAATACATTAACTTATATAACACGAAATAAAAAAATCAAATTCTATTTGTTTGTATATATAATTATTTGCCTCAAGTACCACCAGATCGTTGCTTATGATTTTAATGAACACTTGTAGGAGGCACATATTGAAAAATTAAAAAAATTTGGATTCTAAAAGTGTTCTTTTTTAAATGGCTCCTGGGTTACCAAATCAGCTTTCATTTTGGCCCCCATGGAAATCTAATTCCGCACGTTAATAAATTTATCTTTTCTCCGAAAGTCGCAAATTAAAAATTGATTTTAGTTCATCAGAACCTGGAACTCACTAGTTTAAATATTGTGCAGGCACGTTTCATTTCAACTTGATGCACAATTTGCCATGCTCAAACAAAAGTCCACATCAGACAAACAACCAACAGACAGACAGACACCGCCGAGAAGTGTCATTGTCCTGTGCTAGCTTGCATGCATGTTGCAAGAAGAAGGCATGTCTCCTCCACAATGTACGGTGAAATGCATTAGTAAACAGACTTCATTGGTTGAGCAAATGTTCCTTTATTCAACAAACCAGACACGTGACTAATTTTCTGCTTCAAACAGAAACGCTTTGCTTGGAATTAAAATCGTTGTTTACTTGAAGTGCAGCAGAAAAAAAATATGTATATAAAATTAGCAATAGTTGTTAAAGCTTTAAAACGAGATTGAAGAGAAAACAGGAAGCAATCCTTTGATATAAGCTTTAAATGTTTTTCTTTTCAAATCGAAATTTTGTTTCTTGTTGCCAAGTCTGACAGTCTTCAACAATTGCGGCTGACAAAAGATGGTGCATACTTTCAGGCGCATTTACCTCGGAATGTAAATGTATAAAAGAAAACGACAATAAAATATGATGTCTGTTCGTAAGAACAAAGCCACTCTAACTGAATTATTGCATACATTTAGGCGAGAATAATATCTGAGTAAGTATTATATTAAAATGCAACTTTTGTTTAGTTTCCCAACGGTTTCTTTTTGTATCCACAAGGTTTATTCAACTTTTACACAGTTCTTATATTTTTATTTTTTTAATAAGTAAAGTGTGCGAGTGTGTGTGTGTTTTCTTTTTCAGGAAGTGTAGATTCGCAGTGCTCGGGGATTAGCCATACAAAACTTTATCGTAGCAGCATTTTAGGCGCCGCCTGGCTCAAGTTGATAGTTTCATTTCTTGCATCTAGTTTGTTATTGTTGTTGTTATTTGGGCGGACGCGACTGGCTGTATACCCTACAACAATTGCCGTTGACGTTGTATGCGACAGTATGATATAAATCAACTTAATTTTTTGTTTGGGTTTGGGGTTATTGTGCTCTCATATTTTTCAAGTTCTTGCCAAAAGTTTTGAGCTTCAACTTTTCAAAAGTTGTGAAGTTTTCGTGTCATTTTGTAGTGTTAAAGTTTTTGGCTTTTATCCACAAAGATGTCAGACAGACAAACAGTCATGCATACAAACAGACAGACCAACAGACCGTCGGACAGACAGACAGACAGACAGACAGCTTTACACAGTTCAATGAAAAATTAATAAGTTTTGTGTGTGTGTGTGTGTGTGTTAAGATGGAAGTGTTTGATATTTCTCGGAAAAGTATTGTTTGTACCACACCAACCATAAAAGCCACCCCTAAAAGTATGCTACTATATACATATATAAATTCAAGGTTCGACTTCAGTTGTTTTTTATTGTTATATACAGTTATTGTAATATTTTCGTACTTTTATTTGGCCGAATACAACAGCTTAATCCAGTTAGTGAAAAGTATTCACAAGTCAACTGTTAAATCAATTTATTTGCAATTAAACTAAACTTTAAGACCAAGCAATGCTTTCCAAATCCAAAAGCACATAAACCCATTTAAAATCGCTAAATCAAAGCAACAAAAGTATTAAATTACTTTGTAGTTTAACTGGATTTCAAAGAACAAGGTTCACAAAGCCGTTAACACAACAAAAGGATTAATGCGGATTAATGTTCACTTGAAGAAAAGTTCAAAGTAAAAGTAGTTAGTGTGGGTACTTAACTAACACTTAGAATTATCTTGAAAAGAGAATTTTTGGTTTTTTAATTGGTAAATGAAAAGTTGTTGTTTCAGCACATGGTCATCTGATTTACAATGAAAAACTTCAAATATTTTAGAGGTATAAATTTTAAGACTTCTATAAGAAAAAACAAAACAACTTTTTTTGAAAGAAAAACAACTTTTAGTTGCAGTGTAGTTTAAGCAATGAGTACAACAAGTACGAGAAACTTTTTCATAAGCACACACACACACATGTGCACATAAATACACACTTAAACACACATGCACACACACGTGCATACGTTCTCGTAAAAGCGTTCACTACACTCACAGACGCCATTAATAACTGCGCGCAAAGTTCGACTGTAATTTCGTAGTAATTGACTTGTTCTCACTTCGATTCGCATTCAACCCGAAAAGAATTTATTGGAATTGATAACGCTTCATTTGTAAAATAATTTATGAGTTCAAGTTCGAGTTGGTGGGCACTTTCACTCGCTAAACAATGCAGCGCCATAAAGTTCGAAAACATATCCGAAACTTTGCTACAACAGAATATCTTACCGCAGAATAGTTGCCAAATGAACAAAATCGTATCCAGTAGAATGAATATTTAAAAATACGAATTCTTATTAAGTTCGCTTGCAACGATTTTTGCAAATTAACAGCACAAATCTTAAATTTGCATAGCGTCAAAATGTGTTTTTTTGTATTTTTGTGTTATTTGTAAACCATTTCCAATTGGCACTAACTGCAAATGCTGCAAATTTGCTCAGCTGCACACGGAACAAGCAACCAACCAACCAGGTTAGTTTTTCTGCAACAGCAGCTTTCCAAAGTTGAATGTGTTCCGTTCAATTTGCACCGACAATGAGTTCGCTGCTGAAAAGTTTTCTTCATTCCTTGTTTTTTTTTTGTATTATTCTTCTTTGTTCTGTTGTTCTTGCTTTTTCTGTTGCACTTTTGCCATTTTACTTAATTATGGCAGTTTTTCAAATTTTATGAGAAAAAACCGAATTTTTATCTAAAAACCGACAGCATAGAAAAAGTTAAGCTGAATTTAGCAATTTATTTCTTTGTTGCAGAACTGCGGAATTTTTTATAGTTCCGAATATTTTTACTTTTTGTCATGAAGTCATTCTGGAATCACTGAGACTATAGATTTCCGTATTTAGTATTGAAGACCTAGAAGAAATTAGTTTGAGCAGTTCTTCTTTTGAATATGCCAACGATGCAGAATGAACCTGGTTTGATTCCCGAACATTTATATTCAATAAAAAAGTTTTTGTAGTGAGTTTATTTTTTAAATACAATATTTTTCCCTGTATTGCACATAAAATTTTTGCTCTCAACTCAAAACTCAATAAATTACTTGCGAAATTTTAGAATGGCTGCTTTTGCAATGGACACCACATGCATGTGTTGAGTCAACGAAACTTTGCAGCGTTCAAATACGATCTGCTGTGTCTGCTATCAGCGGCAACAAAAGAGGAAGAATTTCAATGTGTTTTTTTGTAAAAGTAAGAAGCAAAATACAGCGATGTGTCATGCAACATCGTCCTCTGCCACAATTCCAATTCACCGAAAATTATTCGTAAATATTTTATTTGTTAAATTAACGTGAGTTCTTTTATGCGAAAGATCTCAGAAATTGACACGAACTTAATTTATTTAATGCTTTTTTTTATGCATGCTGCATGTACATATTATTTATTATTTAAAATTGCAAGAAGTGTCTTCTGCATTGTCATGCAGCATGCGGCGCTGACATGCGACATAAAGTTTGCTGTCGCACTGGAATGACAGCGCTGAGTTGTGTCGTATTTTTAGCCTGGTTTTAGGTCAAACTATAGGTCACAGTCGTCGTCGCGGTGTACCAACGAAATAGCAAATTTTTGTCATCGAATTTACTTTTCAGGCAGTTCAATGCATTTTGAATCAACGTAGTCAATACTTGTCAAGGATGAACTACCTTGCAAATAATTTCTAATCACTTTTGCAGCTCTTCTATCTTTTTACAATAACTTTTTACTATTTTAGTTAAAATATTCCAAGTTCTGGTGATCCGAAATAAAGCTTACTTTTGCTCAAGGACGCTCCTAAAAGAAGTAAAGATGGTTCTTACATTTTGCTTTCAGCTGAAAATGTAGAGAATGTTTTATTTTAAAGTCTGAACAAAATAGATTCGTTTGGATTTTATATTTACTTCACCAATTAATTTGTTGATTGAATCCCAAGATGTTGTAAAGATACAATAGCATAACAGCTTAAATTCCAATACGGACACAAACAATTTTCTAGCTCAAATCATGTTAGTGCCAAAAATGCAAGAATGTATGCAACTGCCTGTGGATGTGGCTTTTAAAATTCTTAAAACATTTCAACTTAAATAATGCATTGTACAAGGAATGTGTTAACCTACAAAGCAGATGCATCACTAGAGCGGATCAACCTTTTAAAATGTCATCCTGCATATGCGAAGGATGGACTTAATCAAGTGTTTTTTAAAAGACAGAAAGAAAGAAGATAATGGTTCTAATAATATAAACATTTTTCAAATCAATTTTTGTTAAAATTCTAATAATTCGATAATATCCTGAAATTCACAATTAATTGTCGCCAATTTTGAAACAACAATTTTATCGATCCTCCTTAATAAAAATGGATTCTCCATTGAACTCGTTTACTGTCGGAATAAATAAAGATTTATTTTTATGCACAATCGAGAGCATCTTAATTAAAGTAATTAAAATATGTGCACAGTGCACATGCAAACCCAAGCCAATGTATTCCCGTGAGCTGACATTAAAACCGAGCAACAATAGAACTTTTGCAAATTAAACGAAAACACGGTAGAAAAAAACCAAAACTAACACAACAACAACAATAACTGAAAAACAAATGTGCTTCATGTAGGACGAAGGACATCATGACGACACACCCAAACAAGTTTAACCAAAAATTTGTCCGTGTGCAGCTGTGTCAGCTTTGGACAATGTTGCCACATAGTTTAACATACACACACATACAAAAACACACGAGAAAATGGTAAAATTTTTATCTTGGATGTGCTAAGAAAAAGGACGCAGGCGCGCTTTGTTCCTAAATGCACATTTAAGTTCTGCTCTGTGTGCATTTCCGTGCAACACTTTCATTATCCACTCGTTGTTCTATGTTGCCGCTCTCCTTTACCCCCTCATCCTCTTTCTTGTTCAACTATAACGAACGCCATACCGAACGTAAGAGTTGTTGTTGTGGTTGGAGCTTGAGACTAAAGTGTCCGTTCGCACAGGAACTCAAAGTCAATTACGCCGCAACAGTGGCGTAAAGCAGTCGAGTGGGAGATTGGAACAAATCAAGTTTAATTGCCACGTAATACAAAAAGAACAAGAAAATGGAGTGAGACTTACCTTAAGTTCTTTTTCCAACAAAAATTCGAATTCATTGAATGCAACTTTCCAATGGACGGATTGCATTTTTAAATACCGGTTTAAACTGAAATTTAACCGAGGAATTATACAAGTAATTGGAATATGATTTCCAGTAGATTGAATACATTTATAGAACAATTTAACAAAATTAACTTTAAAAATGTTCGAGTGTCACATTGTATATATTTTATTTCCGCGTTTATTTTTTTATTACTGCTATAGTTTAAGCCATATACGATTATATAAACCATTTCAATTCTGGCGTTGTCTAAACTTTTATAGTTCAATATATTCTTGACATTAGAAATTTCCACATCAGTAATCAATATATCTAATAGCAAATCTTTTGGTTAGTTGCAAATGAAGTCGCCCAGTGAACATTGTTTTCTGATATTGATATATAAATGAATTGATATTAAAGGTTCATTTCAAATGTTAAACGTTCGAAAATGAGCGCCTGTTCTCAATTTGAGAAAGCCATGTAACTCCTTTGGAATCCTTGCACATTAGGGTAGTCTTATGACTTAGCAATCGTATTGCTGAATTTATTAGTTCAATTAACTTAATTTTACAATACATTTTACATTTTACTGTGAGAAATAATATTTTCTCAAGTTTATGAAATGTGTTCACTGGGTTAGTTAACATATTCGGTTGTTCCAGTTTCATATTTAAACTTTATCGAACAATGTTTCGATGACGTCCAAAGTTTGACAATAATTGGATTTGAGATATGTAGTTTGGAAATATGTTTCATCTCTCTCGTTCCGAAAGTTCTCGCTTGTGGGTGTTAGTGAATTCGTCTGTGTTGGTAGCACGTGCGTAGTTATGACACTTTGGCCTTTTTCTTTATTATTATTACAGCTCACAATAAATTTGTATTTGATTCTATTTGATGAGCGTGATTAAAGCATTCCATGCTGTCATGTCAAAGACTACCGAAGAATGCGAAGAATTCATTACTGAACTAAACGGCTGACATAAGGACAAATGCGCATTTTTTCAATATTAGCGGTCGTTGACATTTAAGGATTACTTTTTAGTGAAACAAAATTAATTTCGTTTTTACAATTATTGTCGAAAAACCCAAACAAAAATTATACAACCAAGAAAAAAATTCCATGAAATTGAAATATTTTTAACAACAGCTGAGAAAATTCCAGCTGAAATATGTAAAATTGCTTTATGCAACCGAATGGCTAGCGACCACATTCGCAGCGGACAACAATACAAATGCAATACAAAAACAAAAAAAAAAATATTCGTATATATGCTAGTAAAAAACACAAATGAAGCCCAACAAAAAGCCACTTAAAACGTAAGGCATACAATTTTATAAATTCGCATAAAACAATAAAAACAAAAGAAGAACAAGAACACGGCGAAGGATAAACAAATTTGCATGTGTCGCCAGGATAAACTTTTGTTGTCAATTTTTGTTTGGCTTCAACGTGTTGCAACATGTTAACGTTAGGCAACGCATTGCACACTGTGCAAAAACAAGCACAGCCACAGCCGACAAAAAGAAAACAACAACAATGGTGAATTCGTGCAAAAAACAATATAGTACAGTGAAGCCGCTGGAACACGGTATCAGCTATGGTTAAATGAGGTTTACTTTTGCTCTGGAACGCTCCTGAAAAATCCTTCCTCTACTACTATAAATTAAAATTAAATGAATGACGCTTTTTTCTTTTTCTTTTACTTTTACTTTTCCTTCCACATAACAAGTTTTCCAAAAGTATAAAATAGTTGCAACCTTTTTTGTATTAGTATTAGCGCGAATGTGCTTCAGTCTATGGGAATGTGAATGCGAATACGGATGCGAATGCTTTAAAGATCCGTCTTTGTTTTTAAGTTCAAAATTGTATAAAGACCTTCAAGCATTGGCCTAGTCGCAATCTATGAGTATCACAGAAAATGTTGTGCCAACCGCTTCAAGAAAGAACCAAGAACTGATTTAAAACATTCCCGCGAGTGCAGTTTCCAAAAAATTCCTGCCATCAAAGTAATAATAAAAAGAGAAAGACCTAAAAGCGATTGTAATCCTTATTTGAAATTTTAACAACAACAAAATAATAAAATGTTAAACAGGTCGTAAAACGTGGCAACGCGATGCCAAGATTTTTGACAAGAAACATTTTGTTTATGCACTGGCAAACAAAATGTAACTTTCGGCACTTCTTGTTTATTTTATGGCATTCGCGTTGAAGATAAAATGTCAGCAACGTGGCTTAAAGTAAAGTGTGAAAAGTTGGTCAATGTGCCAACGACAATTGCTGTTGCTCAGTTAAATTAAAAATAAAAATTTTTTTAACACAACTCTGACTAAAGTATACATTCTAAAAAGAAAAAGGCACATACATATACAAATTTTCTTTTTTGTTTATAGAATATTGACAACTGCCACAAATGAATTCTTTTACGTTGCAATTTTAGAGCTAACAAAAACAACAAACAGTAGAATGGTTAAGCCAGCGTCGCGCAATGTCCATAACAGGAGAACCCGTTGAAGCTCTATCAAATTGTCAACTGATATGATAAATGGATTTTGTTGAGCGCAATTTTGAGGCCACGACACAGTGGGGCAACAGCGACAATTGCTGTTGCTGTAATATTAGTTGTTACAAATTTATTAACCTGATTAAAAACATTTTTGGAATTCATTTTTAAGTTTATTTTATAAATTTTCTTCAATTTTATTTTCGTCCATTTTTTGAACTTTATTAACAATCATTAAAAGCTATTTAAGCTGAACTTTAAGTGGCATAAACGTTTTTAACTCAAACTATAATCGATATCGCTTGAATTGAGCATTAGGTTATTCAAATTATCTGTTCAAATTGATAAGTTTCATTTGACATTTATTTTGCACAACTACCGAAACGGCTTTTTTTTTTCTTTTTCAAAATTTAACTGCCAATAAATGGAATTTATGTTTTTCAACGAATTTAATTTAAATAAAAATGAATATTGAAAAAAGGCGCCAGCCGTCATCGCAGCCATGACACAAATTTGTATGCCACAGTGATTTCTTTTTTATGGTTGGTCCTTCTAAAGTGGCCCAACCTGGCAAACGAGCAAATGAAAATGTGTGTGTGTGTGTGTGTCTGTTTTTTTTAATGGAAATTGTTGCCGTTGGCTGGCAAAATTTTAACGGGGTTTTGTTTTTTTATCCCAATTCAGGTGATCATTGTCGCTGGCCGAGCCGAACTAATTGCCAAAAGCAACTCTAAAGTTGGTTTTGATATCAGGCAAAATTTTTAAGAGTTGGCATGGAAAGTGGGTCATGAGCTAAACTGAACTAATACAAGAAAAAAGAAAGAGTTTGCTGAGCTAGCTTGCGTAGTTAGTGAAATACTTAAAAATGTTGTTAGTGAATTTTGAAGTTATTTAAATTCGGTGAGTTTAAGCTGAAGCTTAATGCGGCGTTAAATTATAAATCAGCGCAGCGTGTAATTCAAAACAACTGCAATGCAGCAGCGTGCAGCGTGCAACGTGTCTGTCTGTCTGCCTGTGTGTGTGTGCACTTTCGTACGGTTAAGGACCAAAAGGACAATGCGGAAGAAAAAATTTAAATAAGAAAATATTCCTTTGGACCGAAACGACTTAAATTGATCGCGCGCAGCAGTTTAAACTTTTACGCTAGCACGTAGCTGAGTCGCTGAGTGGCTAAATGTCTTCCTAAGGCCGATTGTACGATGTACCTTGTATTATAAAACAGTTTACATTTATTTCAGCAGAAATTTTAATTCATGAAAATATTAAACAACAAACTTAAATGTATTTCGAAATTTTAAGAATCTGTCTAAAGTGTTTCAAGTTTTCATCAACTATTCATCACCCTGGAAAAGTGTTCATATTACAGGATAGATATGTACGAGTAATTAAATCTTAAGCTTTAATCAACCAAAAAGTTGCTTGATGGCGTCTTTAGTGGCTTAAAGTTTTAAGAGTTTAGAAAAAAAAACAGCTTGTGGCTTTGAATAACACGCACGACGCGGTACTACCGCACTTAAGGAAGCGTAGTTCGGATTCAGCTTAAACTTTCAATTTCTTTCGGTTTTGTGGCATTAAAGTACGGAATATCGAATGCAGAAAAAAAATGGTGCGCTTTTGCCTGTACATAAATTATTGATTATGCTTCAACTTTCCTTTAAGTCAAGTTGTTTTTTATTTTGTTTGCTTATTTGTATGTTGGTTTGTTTGCTTCTTGTTTAACAATATTTCGCACTCGTGCTGCCTTAAAAACTTTATGAAAACTTTCTTAGCCTTAAACAAAGAAACGACTGTGCAAAAGAAACAACAACAACAACAACAACAACAACTTCAGAAAAAACTTTCGATTTTGTTGCTTGCATGTTCCACGAAGTATGCTGTTGAAATTGAGACTTCAGCCTGGCACCGCTTGAGTTTTGCTGTAGGTTGATATCTCCCTAATGTCATTAAAATGTTTTTGCGGTCGTCAGGTCAAGTACTTCAAAAAGTCAAATTCGCAGTTTTAATGTTTGTGTTTTCTCTTGAATTGAATTTTAAATTAAAACAATATTTAATTTTAGTATAATGAAGCTGATATAAATTTGTTTAAGTTAATTGCTCCGCATACGCTGTGGATGCCACAACGACCGAAAATATTATAATTTTGCCATTTCTATTTGATTTTATCTTTTTTTCTATGTTGGCAGTAAAAAAATGCATAATAATTTAAGTAAAAACATTATCAGCAACACTTGACAGCAACTGTCAGTGTCAATGAGCGCGAGCAATACAGTGCCAGCGGCACGGCATTTAGAAGAGTTTATATGCCACAACCCGACGTCGCCATCAAGATCCACAAGTAGCAATTTGCGCGCAAATAAAGCGCTTATTTGCCTAGAACGCTTTTGTTTCGGTGACCCTTTTTCCGGCCATAATTGGAGTTCACAAGTCACCAACCAGCGTACACTCAGCGGAAGCTAAAGAGGCTTAAAAGTAAAATAAATATGTAAAGTGTATAAATATATGAAGGTACGTTCAGAGAAAAATCTCAATCTAAATTTTAGATGGATCGGTCTAGATTTTAGATTGTTTCGATCTAACTAAAATTTGCCAGGTTTCGGACTACAATTGAAAAATCTTAAAAAGCGTTTCAGAATAAAAATTTCGCAATTTTGTTAAGAATGACTTTCGGCAGCGAATCAGCTTGATTAGAGTTCGTGTTTTTTGAATTTTGATAGTTTGTTTTCCTGTGTCTATACTAAATGTTGGTTATACAATTCTTCATGACCACTTTATACGCCCACAATAGTCGATTAAGTATTCTGTTCAAATGTGTCTTAGAAATCTGTATCTTTGGTATTGCTAGTAATAATATTTATGAAACACGATTTGAAGGGACATTATCTTCTATATAAAATGACGATGATCGGTATGTGTAACTATTTCTTTTATATATTGTACAAGGAAAAGACCATAAAATAATATAAATATATATTTTTAAACATTAAATACCATTATCAACAAAAATGTTTCCTATGGGTGTTATTGGTGGGCCTTTCCTTAACGTCTTTGAAAAGATTTTGTGAAGAAAATTGTTGTAGAAATTACTTTTGTTCCCACGTAATATTTCAAATAGTTCACGTTTTGTAGAAATTGGTTGAAAGTTGTTTTCACTTGTTACCGCTGAAATTGAGTTCTTAATTTTTTTTGCTGTGTTTAATTTAAAAAGTCATGCATTCATTCATGCATTGGTAAATTGTACGTTAAATGTCTGAACTCTGCACTCGACAACATTGTTGCATCCGTCTAAAATGTGTTTGTGTGTGTGTGTGTTCGTATGATGGGATTTATGTGTGTGTGCCATGAGTGCATTTTGACTTTTATGACGGGTTGTGCTTTTGGCACTTGTACTGCTCTGATCGCTGCACTGACCCACATTTTCCTTCGTCGGCATTCACCGAGTCAACATTTTCCAAATGCAACGAAACAGATTTTGTTGCTGCTTGCTGCTTGCTGGTTGTTGGTTGCTGCTGTCTTGCACATGTTGCTGCCTGTGCCAGTGGCGCTTGGCTTGGATAACAACTTTCCTCTGAAGAATACTTCAGGTGGCTGACAACAAGAGAGATGAGGTTAATGGCAACAGCAACAACAACAAACAAACCAAAAAGAAGCATAACATGAAAACTGCATTTGGCTTAGAGCATTTGGTGTAACGCTTTAAGAAAATATCTACAACTTTTTAACTATTCTCACAAAATGTTTCAGCATCAAGTTATTTTTGGAATTGCAGATAAAAGGAAACAACAACTTAAAAAAAATATGGTTTTAAAGAGGTTTTTATAATCGTCTTAAGTCGGAAAAACATTAAATAGAAAATGATTTTTGCATTAATAAATACAAATAACTGAAATAGTTTAAAAGTTATAGTCCTTCGAATTTGACTTCGAGCGAACAAATTTCATAAAATTTTGGCGAGTCAGGTCAACGTGAAGTGGATCAGAACAAAATATAAAAAATAATATTTTAGAATCATCTAACACCCAGAAAGGCAGAAGAAAAACCACATTTTTGTGAGGGTCACACTTTCAAGAAACAATAGTCTTCAGTATGGACATATAGCTGACAAATTGAGCTAGCTCAGATAAAATGCTTTTAAGAGCTAGTTCACACAGAGTTAGCTCTAACTGTAAGATATTTTGTAACCCTAACTTAAATGTGAAATCTGAATAAATTCTAAGCTCATCTTAGAGCTTAGCCTACGTTTCAGGCGACATCTTATATACTACAGCTGTAAATTGCTTGGAAAGATAGATGGACATAGATAAATCGGTAAATCAACTCAAAATACGACGTTGATCATTTCTGTACATACCTATGTATACTTATATATAGTCATACCCATCAAGTCTCGTTATGGACTTTACACATGGAAGACCAAATTTATTATACTCGACAGTCCATGCTTGAGTGTAGTGTACTGTATAGAATTGTAATATTGCGAAGGTGTCCTCGAAATGAGAAGCTACTTTCCCTTTCCACATTCTTTTATTGTATTACGAAGCGATAACACCTTCGCAATACAAGAACCCAAACCCTAATTCAATTAAGCTGGTTCTTAAAAAATCGAAAATAGGTTTTATGCGCCTTGGTGGTGTTTATTTATAAAAACGAGAAAGCACGTGATGACCGAACAATAACAATTGAAATTTGTTAAAAATATAAAAATATTTCCGATGCGCAAACTCGGATAAAAGTTATTTTGCTTTAAGCTCTTATATTTTGGGTTTTTTTCTTTTTTGCTCGAAACAACAAACAAGTAAACACTTTACAGGCGGATGGATTACTCAAAAGAGCAACGCAACTCTCTAAGGTGGATAAAACTTTGCTCAATAGAGAAAAAGGTACAAAAAAATAAACGGCGAGAGCAAAGTGTTCGTTCGTTCGTTCGTTTCGAAGATGTTCGGCGCGGCTCTGAAAAAAAACTAACCTAGGCAAAAGACCTTCAGACGCAGCAACAGCGATTTCAGTTCACCGCAGCACAAGGCACGAGTAACATTAAACGCAGCGAAAGGCTTGCCGAAAAAAATCCCAAACAAGGAATAAAAAACAAAACAAAATAAATTCGTTGTGTTTGTTTGTGTGTGAATAAAATTCAATGGCGGGCACTCTGGAATACGGAAATTAACAAAACAACAATAATAATTTCTAAAGAAACAAACAACGCAGCAAAAAACAACAACAAAAAGGATTTGAATGAAATTTTAAAGCAAATCAGAAAGGAAAAAAAAAACAAAATGAAATGAAATTGAAAAGTAAATCATTGATTGCCACCTTGTGCTTGTGAGTGAGTGTGTGTGCGTGCATTCGGACATTTTTGTGCATCTACGAGTATGTGTGTGCGTGCGTGTTTCGGATAAGAGTTTGCAGCACACCCATCCCGTGCAGCGTTTTACTCGTAAGCGCAGCATCGTTGCGCCTCGTCCCGCATTACTGCACCAGCTATCACAGTGGGTCATCTCGATTTCGCGCCGCACGTTCATCGGTTTTTCGTATTTTTTGTATGTCCTCGAATTTCGCGATTTCTCGTAAAACAAACAATTTGACGCTTTTGTCGCTCGTGTTTTTTTTTGCGTCCTTTTTTCTTCTGGCGGACCGTGTTTGCAGTCAGCCAGCAGCAGCATTTGTGTGAGTTGATCGACATAGAAGTGTGTGAGTGCGTGTGAGTGTTTGTTTTTATGTGATGCGCTTTGGCCAAGCACATTTCGCTGCTTGTAAGGCAATTGCAATTGCAACAGCAAAAACATTCCATAACAATAACAAATAACTGCAACAGCAACAACATCAGCAGTTGCAATAACAAAATATTAATATTTCAAACCTTGCAAGCATATTAATTATTTACTTTTAGTGTTTATTTTAGATTGAAATTTTATCGAAATGTGTTTTCCCTGTTTTATTGCTGTTGTATTTGTATTACATGAAATAAATGCATCGAAGCTCTGCAGGTGTGTACCGCAACATTTTATCTGTGGTAAAATGTGCTGCTGAATTGTGAAGGACGAAGATGTCAAGTTAAATTTATTAACAACGATAATCCCTTCGGGATAGGTTAGGTCAGGTTAACTTGGTTGATCTAACACGAAAGAGAGATCACACACAGAACTTTAGAGGTCCTTATCCCTTCAGAGTAAATTAAGAAAAAAATTAAATTGGATATTTTATCAAGCGTTTTCGCCATTAATGTAAAATGTTGTTAACTTTTTACCAAGTTCTTTCAAAAAATAAAAACTAATTTTATTAAAATATTGCATTTGTAATCAAAATTCCAGCGATAGCAGAGTGATTAAAATTGGTTAAAAATGTGAAAAGCGAATTAAATTTTATATTCTCTTTTTTCACTAACACAATTTTTTTTGAATCCTTGAAAATATTTTAATTACAAAAACAAGTTTAACACGATAAACACAATTTTGGAAAATTATGAGTCCTGACCTCATTGTCAGAATTTTAAAACCGGAAGAGGTTGATTCCATACACATACAAAATTAGCACTGTTAAAAATCTTTTTAAAAGGGTTATTCCTAAAGCTTCAAAGATCCTCAATATGAATCTAAGCTTATCGAAAGCTTAAAAATTGGGTTTCAATATCAAAACTTGATAAAAATTTACCAAAATACAAAATCTTCATATCAAAAACAGAAATTTCCAAATCTTCTTTCTTACTTTTTAAGTTTTTTATTTGACTTAATTTTTTTATTAACAATTCAATATTTTTTATTTGATATTTTAAATATTTTCCATTTTTTAAATTTTCGACTATTATCGATGAATAAACGTCCAATGAACCAAAAAAATAATAAAAAATTTGTTGGCCTATATAACTACTATCAAACAAATAATTTTATTAAGGGTCTTTAAATTTTTGAACAAAATGTTCAAGTGGCCTCAATGTTCAGAGTACATTTCCCTGTCCTTGCACTTCCTGCTAACTAGCAAACTTTAAGTCTTTATTTGACTGAAAATGCATCAGACGAGCGTTAGCGGAGTCAAAAAAATAAAAAAAATTTAATAATGAGCGCCACAGGACGCTGCTGCTGCTTCTGCTGCTATTGCTCTGCTTGAATCCGCTGTTAAGGGGGTAGCAAAAAAAAAGTGAATATGATTTATGAAGGACATAACGGAGAATGTGCTAAACTAACACACGTCCAAAATAAGTATGTGTGCGAAGCTCGATGAAAGCAAGCGAAATATCGCACGAACTTAAGTGACCGACCTGCATCAACGGCGAAAAGGATTCTCGATAGCAAAGCAGAACAAGTAGCTCCTCGCACACTGACAGAGGGGAGAAGAAGAAGCTTTCGTATAGGGCGCACGAAAATATTCAAGCGGAAAACATATCAATTTTGTGAGGTTATTGAATTGGGAAATTGCATGTGAACGTAATCGAAATAGATGTATTAGGGTGGTTACTAAAAGAAAATATTTCTTATCTTTTGATTTTTTTGTTTTTTTTATTAGTTTCGTTGGCAAAAGTTTGTTTATAAAAAATATTGGATATATTATAAAAGAATATTTTGGACAAAAGATTCGCTTTCATTTTTAAGTTTAAATCAAGATTTAAATTCAAATTTAGGTTTCTTTAAATAGTGTTATTATTGCTGCCTTAAAAATAAAAAAAAAACTTAAACTCTTAATATTTTTAAATAAATAACTACTGAAAAGTTTTTAAATTTTTCAACAAACAAGAATTAAAAACCACTCTGATTTTATATGTACGGATGTAAACCTTTCTTTTTGTAAGTAGAATGATGTTGTTCTCGTAGTTATGTTAATTTATGTTCTTTGTGTATCAAAGGGGTGTTTCAAATAAGTACAAGGCCACTTATCCAACTCCAGCTAATATGACACCAACTGTTTGCGCTTAGTGTACGTGTATTTCTTTATTTATGTATGTCTGTATGTGTGTTAGCAAACGCACACAGAGTTATTAATAAATCAATGTTTGTTTGAAAAATTAAGCAAATATAAATTACAAGTTCACTCCTAATGATTTGTACAAATACTAACGCAGCTAGAATAACATAAAAAATTGCCACTCTCCCCAGCTCTTTGCTCCCCCGTCGTTTTGTCGATGCGGATATCGCGTGTTCAACCTAAAATCGCACAACAACAAAAATTCGAATGATTATAAAATGTGAACCGAAATTCGCTTACAAGATTTTTATGTTAGGAACAGGGCTGATTCGGTGACTTTTTATTCTGTGGTCATTATCTTTTACCATTTTACCAGTTCACCATGAAATGTCTGACGTCAGAACAACGCTTTAGAATTGTGAAAAGTTTCTTTAAAAATTGTGGTTCAATTCGAGGAACTTATCGTGCGCTATATCCAAATTACGGTCGACATAATTGTCTATCCGCGGCTACCCATGGATAGGATATGTGAAGTCGCTTGTATACGCCGATTACCCGCACACGTTGGAGCACGTGGTAGTCAATATGCGGATACGGCTATAGTATGTTCGAAATTTGGACTAACCGACACTAATAGCAGCAAGTTATTAAATATTAAATTATTTTTATTTTGATTATGTCGGAGCCCTGTTAGCACTGTTTTCTCATTTCCATTCATTCGCACTTCTTTTCCGACTTTTCTTTTTCTGTTTTTTTTTTTGGGAATTATATTATACAGGTGAATAAATGCCGGAAATCTGTCTATTTCCGTTTTTTGTGGCGGTGATTATAGTTAATAGTTTTTCTTTTTCCGTACTTGCCGCCGACGCACTCCACCTTCGTCTTTCCACTGAAAAGTTGCTTCGATATAATTGCCCCAAATTATGTGCGATAAATGAGAGGCAAATACTTTTTTGTTTCCTTTTGCTTTTTTACTTCGCCGACAGAGAAATCCTTGTACAGAACGGCAAAAATAAGCATAATTACAATTAACAACACCGGCAGATAGGCTCGCAGGCTTGCAAGTATGTAAGCCAGGTAAACGGTTGGGAAAATGTTTACATCAATTCGAGTAATGTCGATACGAGATATTTCGCCAGGCGAAAAAACTTTTACCCAAAGTATGCAAAGGGAAATTAACGTTAATGAAACAAAGAGCAAAAACGGCTAAAAGGAAAAAATCTCAATACGAAATTCGCAAAGAGAATGTTTTGTAATTAATAAAAATAAAAAAAACGAGTGGGATCCAGCGTAATTTATAAGGTTATTAAAGTCGGTAATTAAAGCAGGAAGAGGAGCGGGGCGGGTGCGAAATTACTTTTCGTTAATTCATTTAATTTCCTTATAGAACTAAAAAGAAAAACTTTACAAGCGTCGTTTTATAAAGCGGAAATGTACATTCGTTAATAAACCTTACTTATGTGACAAAACTTTAAAGAAAATATCGATTTAAACTTTTTCAATAAATTTTGAATTTTTAAGCTTAATTAATATGAAAATTTCATAATATATCTTATTATATAATTTATACGTTAAGACTTTGTAAAAATATAAGTAAAAATAAAATAAATCGTATTTATAAACTATTATTAAACTTTTTTTGTTTTTCTTTCCAGGTAAACAACTGAAATCCATAACTTAATAACAACAGTTTGGCTTCCTAAAAATTAATAATAATTTAAAAAAAAGAAGTGAAATATTTTGCAGTGAAACGAAAATCATTAATAATTGGGAAAATGCAATTATTAAGACAAAACAGAAAATGCAAAAGGCAACAAAAGTGCTAAACGACCAAGTTTAAAATAAAAAATTTTAAATATTAAGTGGCTACTAAATGTTTTACAGTTTGTAATGTAATTAATCCAGAGTTATTATAACGATACATATCAATTTAGTCTGATTTATTTTAACGTTTTATCAAGTTTAAAATTTACGATAATACTACGAAATATTAAAAAATAAGTAAATACATGCCAAAGTACATAGTTTAATAAACAAATTAAAATAGTGTGACATAAGAAAATTGTGTTAAAAAAATTTGATAGTGGCAAAATGAGGTTTTAATGAAAAAGTTCAGAGGAGATAAAGTGAACAAATAAAAATATATATAAATTTTAAAATAAAGGCAAAAGTAAAATTCAAAAAAAAAACCAACAATAAAGAATGTTACTAAAAAAGAACAAAAATAAAAATTAAAAACTCGCAGTGCAACAACTTTCTGGTCTGAAAAGTTTTTGCATAAATAATTAAAAATTCAACAGAAGACATAAATATTGTTTTAACGATTATGTGACGTCATCATAGGCACAACAACAAAAACAAAAGATAATAAGAACCGTAACGTTCATGCAGTTGCAATTGTAGTAAATCATCCAGACAGCGGATCTACTCCAAGTAAGTCACAACTTGTATATAAGCAGTTATTTTATATAGCACATTCTTGGTAGTACTGCTTTGTACATAGATACATTTTTATAAGATTAGTTACATAATGATAATCAATGTAATAGTCTTTTTTGGGGGGGCCATAACAAGCCCAATAAACCTTTACTAAAGCTGACTTTGTCTAATATTATCAATGAACTTTATTAAAATTTATAGATTTTAATAGACAAAATAATACCCTGAGTCATTTATAATCCCATCATCAAAGAGATAAACAACTGTTATCTGTGTTTTTCACATTTTCATATGTATATCCACTTACGTATGTATTTATACAAAGTACATAAAGTATGAATAAAATATCTCCATTAGCCTAAATTCCATCAAATATCGCATTTACAAATCAACACCTACGAAATACACGCAATCATCATAACAATAAATCACAAATCCATATCAAACCAACACACATACTCATACACACAGACACACATAGAAAACACATACATCTGAATACACCAATTTAAAAATGCACAAACACATGCAAGCGGCGAAATGATTTATGAGTGAGCTTATTACGAATACCGACTCTTAAAAGGAAAATAATAATAAAAAAGAGAAGCGAAGCGAAAAATGAGGAAGAAAAATTCACTTTCGCATGCAGTTTGAATTTTCAAATTGACGACAATTTCAAACAATTGCCGACATTCATCATAAGTGGTACACGAAGGGGTGGCGTGACGCAGCGCAGCGCGGCGTTCTGGGGCTAAACAAAAGTGACATCAACGACAACATTTGTTGACAAAGACAATGCGATTATCGGCGAACAGGGCGATAGATAGACAGACAGACACTCAGACAGACACTTCGATGAGTTGACTGACTGACAGCCAGACAGACAAACAGTCAGACAGAAAGACTGATGTTATGTCTCTTTATTTTCATTTGTTGACGACGCCCGACAACAAGGATTATCAGGATCAGAATGATATGTTTCGCGCATTTGTATCTGGTTGTGGCAACGCCAGCAATAGCTTAAAATAAAAACTAAAAAAGAAAACAAAAAGAACAAAAAAAGGTAGCATTATTTTCCACAACGGCAAAAGGAAACTCATAAAATGAGTCGTTCTGCTGTTGCCGTGCACGTTCCCAAATGAATTCGAAAACGTTTTCATTTCGTTCTGTTTTCCATAAATAGTAGTTTTAGTTGTAAATGTACATACTTCCATATTCATTTATGTCTATGCACATTAGATCGGTTTTGAAATGCTATATATAAAAACTTTAACTTAAATTTCACTTTATATAAGTGATCCAATAAATTCAATGAATTAATTAAATAACTTTTAAAATATTTAAAGTATTACAAGAACAGTTTCCATAATTCAATGTAAAGTCTCCCAATCAAAAATGTTTCATCCGTTTTCGATTTCTAAGAACTTCAGCGATGTGCAATAAACTTTTATTTAAATAAAACTCTTTCAATCGTATTGAATATGTCATGATTTATATGGAAATAAAATACTGCATTTCTTGTACAGTTGAAAAGAAAACCTTTAAAAACCACTCTAATGCACGTGTATATGTTGTTGGGCTCCCCCTTTTGAAATGCAAATTTTATTTCTATTTTTTGCACTGGTGGTTCAGGCATTTTAAATGTGGTTGTTGTTATTGTTGTTGTTGTTGTTGTTATTATTGTCGTGTGCATTTCGATGTGTCCCAAATACCGGAATGCTGCCCTGGAGGCCGTTGCATCAAAAGGTAGTAATTTCTGGTGCTTTCAACCGGCGCTATCAACTGGCGCTGCTCCTGGAGTGCCACTCTTTTAATTAGACTATAAAATTTTGCGCATTAAATCGAAAAGTGGCGTGTAAAATTATTAAAATTTTACAGTAATCTAGCGAATCAGGAGATTATTATTATTTTACTGTTATGGTATTTTATTACTCGATTCGTGTTTGCATTAAACATTATAATCGCATTGTAGTTAAATGGCAAAACACATTAAAAAAAGGAAACCATTTACTTTGTTTAAGGATTACTTGGATTTGTTTCCATATTAGAAAATTCAATCATTAAAGTTCAATTAAATTATACTTTTAAAATAAAGAAAGAACTATTTATTTCATAGTTAAATAAATCTTTTCAATTACAACGTTTGTCTAGTTGATCAAACTGTTGGTCTAGATTGTTTATAATTTTAAACAACTTTTCCCACAAAACTAGTTTGATTCCAAAAAAATCGTTGACTCTGAAACTTTTCAACCTACTTTGTAAAGCAGTTCTAATAATTCTCTGTCGGTTTATAAGCAAAAGTGGTTATTAATTCCTCACGTTCCATTGTCACGCAAAGCGGTTTTACTACCGCGTTGCAAAGTGACTTGACACTTAAGTCATGTAAAGCGGATTGGACTTGCCATTAAGCAGCGGAAATTGCTGGAATTTTATGCGACTATACTAGCAAATATTTACATCTGAATTGTACAGAGACTTGCAGAGGAATGCATTCCTATTCAGCATAAACAGGGATACTATGGATTGTAGAGGAGCAATGCGACAGTTGGATAATGATATATAATGTGATACTTTTGCAAAATTAACTGCAGTTGTAGACTTTCTTTTGCTAAAATTAAGTTTTTCATTTCATTTTAATTTAAATTTTTTTGTCTGAGCCGTTTCCAATTACCGAATTTTCTCTACCAACTAGTTATTCGTATGTACTCACATAAACAAAATACGCTTCAACCTTAACGAATTCGGAATTTGTTAATTGTAAAATCGCCAGCTAAATGTGCGGCCACATTCAAAGTCTCTTGCATAAACAACGAGAGCAGACAACAAGCGTGAGTTACATTACGTTTCCTGTGAATGACGATGTTTACCAAACACCACATCGAACGCAACTTTGGCGATACGCTTGATTCACGTTTTGCGTTCATTAATGAAAATCAATACAAGTTCCGTAGCAGAGCAGTCAGTCGGTCGGTATTTGTTCGCAGACGACGCGACCGATGGACAAGTTTCCGCTTTTGTGTGCGCTTTTATCGACTTTGGATGGGTGCGGACGACGACGGCACGCAGAGTACTTAAGAATAATTAAAAATTTAATTGAAAATCGGTTTACATATATCAAAAAATAAATTCAATTGAAGTTCATTAAAAAATTAAAGATGATTATTTTAATGCCAAAATCAATTCTTATAATTTAAGTTTATTTTGAAAATAAACAGAAATATTTAATTTTTGCAGTTAAATATTGTTGCTTTATAATTAACTCATTTTAAATTATAACACTCACATATATAGTTCATATGTTGTGGTTAATTTCATTAAGTACTGTGCGACGTTGTAAGCAAGCGTTCTTAGTTGTTCTTGGCGCGAATATCTTTGTATCTACAAATTATTACTCACACAATCAGATACCTATCTGTAGGAAACTTAAGCAGCGACCTGTTTGTGTGTTCGTGTGTGCGTGTGTGTGTGCCTTTATTTGTGTCGGTGTGGATTCAACAAAGCCAAATGAACCGGAAGCGAATGGGTTTGCACAAAAGAACGCAGTAGTCGAAGGAGGCAAGCGGAACAGTGCAATAGATACAACATGTTTGTTTGTGTGTGCATGCATGTGTGTGTGTGTGGCTGTTTATGTGTTATGTTTTCGAAGATATCAAATTGTGGTGATGACCTAACCTGATAAACCCGTAAGTTCAAAAGTATCGATTGCCTGGCAATATTTATGGCTTCTGAATTACAAAAAAAAAGAAAGTCTTTTCGGAACATATTTTATCGTTTCACAATATTCTCAAAGAGAAAACGACTTCGATCTAAAAAAAAGTTGATATTCACTGAACTGAATAATTTTCCAGCATGTTTTAATAATGTCTGTTCTGTTTATAAAAATGTTTATTTACCAAGAAAAAAAAATGTTATAAAAGAATTGACAGTGCATTTACAAATAAGTTTAATATTGCTTCTAATGAAACTGTTAGCTTTTAGTTTGCAATTTATTTAAGCCGAATGCAAAAACAATTTCTAGTTTAGTTATCTGCGAATGACTTTTCTTTGTTGAAAATTATTTAAAGAGGATTTTTTTATTGAAAGATGTTTGCCTGTAAAAAACTCAAATCCGAAATTCACATTAATAGCAGGAAAATTCATTTCAAATAACTGCGAAAATATTTTAAAAGTGCCAAATAAAAAAAAAAGTTAGAAAAATCCGCTAACAAAATGTTTGCTTAAAAGATTTTTACACTCACTCAACTTGTTTGTTTGTGTTGAGAGGATAAATAAGAAAGAATTTTTTTTCTGTTGATACGGTTTGAGGGGGTTATAGAAAACACTTCAATGGGGGAAAAAGTGCATAAATGCTTTCGTACATGTTGGCGCACAGATGCTACATGCAACCAAATGTCGACAAACAAACTAACACACACACACACACACACACGCACAAAAACATATAACTACACTTTTTCGCACACACGTTTGAGAGGTAGTTGCACTCCTTGTAGCCGCAGCCACAGCCGCCACCACAATCTTTGCACAGAAGCAAGCAATTTCCACCGGAGCACACAAAACAAAAACAACAAAAAAAAAACATCCAAGTGCAGTGCTGCAGAAGTAGTGCGCCGAAATGTCTGCAAAAAGTTATCATCTGCCGAGCGTTTGTTTTACGACATGCAAGATGCTTTCAAAATAAATTGTTGTTGATTTTAAAATATTGCTTCGTGTTTTTTGCCAAACAAAGAAAGTGTATGTAATGCATTCTAGAAAAGGAGAACGGTGGCGTATGAGTAATGTGAAAAATATCATTTAACATGTTAAACTTTTCAGTTTTTCGTTCTATTAGAATGCAGCGTGTATAGCTCGAGTATAACATATAAAAAGTTGTTCATATAAGTTAACAAATTTAGACTGAGCGCCAAACTTTGTATGTTATATAAATACGGCCTAGATATCGACCCCAGATGTCAAGTTTTTTTTCTTTATATTTAGTAGAACTGTAAAGAAGATACATTAGGCCGTCTAAGAAATATACAAAGTTATAAGAAAGGTTGAGAGTAGTTGCTTCTCAATCTTTCGTTGATCCTTTCCTAAATGAGTTTAGTAAGCTCTAAAAGTAGCAGTTGCTCCTCACAAACAAACACCCTGTATATGAAACGCAATATTTGCATTTTTAAATTGTTAAAAAAAACGTTTTTTTTTATTTGAATATAAATTTCAAACAACGCATATAAATTTTGATTTTAACTCGTTTATATCAACTTACATAATACACTCATGTTCGCTATAATAAGTCCTTCTAAAATTGTTGTTTATAATTTTAAAAAAATATCGTATTAGAACTGTGTAGAAAGATACTTAAAGTGCTCATAAGTCTATTATAACTTTGCATCTTAAATTTAAATGAGAAAAAATTTTAATTACACAATACTACACAAGAATAAGTCTTTGTAATGTATACGAAATAAATATTTCGGTGTCATATTTGATTTATTAATATTTTTTAATAAATTTTTAAACAAAACCAATTACAGTTACATTAACATTTACATCAGCGTTAAAATCATAAAATTAAATAGTAGCATTATTCAAATGAACCGGAGTGTGTGTCCATGTCGAGTGATTTTTAACATTTTGTGCCCTTTTTCGACTTTACTTCACTTCATGAAAGGAGTGCGCGAGCGAGTGAGCGAGCATAATATGCCGCAATGCGGGCTTTTCTCCTCCAGACTTTTGCAGACATTGCCCCCGTCAAGTGGCGCAAGTCGAGTCCTGGAACTGTTTCGGTTTGCCCCTTTATCAGCTCCGCTCCGCCTGCCCGGTTCGTTTGTGCGCCAATGTAAGCCCAAGCCACAGAGCCATAAAATATGTGCGCAATAAAAGACACGATTGAAATATTAGGCTAAAAGTAAAGGAACGGCAAGTAGCAAAGGTGCCGTGTAAGGGGACAAGCCTGAGGCGCATCAACTGCCGCTTTGCCGCTTGATTTATGCCACATCTTTATGTATTTACAGAGTTATTTCTCTTCAGCGTTTCTCTACTTCTCCTACTTCTTTCTGTCCTTACTTATTCTTATTCGTCTTTGTTGTCTGCGTCTTTTGCCGAATGGGCGTCAAGGCTTTCGCTTGTAAATTGGCTGCGCTGAGTGAAAGTTGAGTTATGAATGTCTTTTGTTGTATGAAAATTCCAATAAAATTGGCAATGTCACAAATTTGAATAAATTAATTTTCGACTCTTAATAAATTCGTACAAAGGCAATTTTATATTAGTCGAAAGAGAATCATTTACTTTGTGTGTGCTAATAATGGATTTGGCTTAAGTTATAAGCAGAAAACTACATTAACATAAAATTGTATAACAGTTAACCAAGAAGAAACGATTAAATAATACTGGCAAAAACCGAATTTCTGTAAAACTGAATTTTGACTCTTATTAAGCTTCGCTTATTCTGTTGTGGAAGTTCTGAATCGAAATTATTTCTTTTTGTGTCTGTAATTTGTTGTTTCTTTATTTGTATTTTTTTCCCTACCTCATCAACGAATTATATTTAAAGGTTTTTCGTCCAAAAAATGTGTCCAAATGAAACAAAAACGCTCATCTCCTCGGAAGTTCAAATTTATATCTATAAAATAACTGCAGTGAAATGTCAGTTAATTTTACTGACATAATTATTGTTGGGTAAACTAAAATTAGTTTGGATTTAGTTTTGCTTTAAAAATAAACTTTTTTGCACCAAATATCCAGTAAAATATATTTTTTTCTCTTTATTGTGATACGGATTTGTGGCTGTGATTGTATGCGTACTTAACTGCAACGCTTTGGAGCGTATTTTCAGCACACACTTTTGTACGTTCTTTTCTATTTTTTCTTTTTTTTGTAGTTGTTTTGTTCGTCGTCTGCATTCACGGCTTTCGACTTGTGCATCCGGCATGAGTAATGCGTGCGGCTTTGGCTGCATTCCCGTTATCCTGACTAGCTGAGCCGGAATATACAAATTATGATGCGGCGCACAGGCGCAAAAATTTCAAAAGCGTTTTCTCAATAGTTGAGCTGTATGTTTTGTATGCGTTGTATGTGTGTGTGTGTGTGTGTGCGTGCATTCGTTTGTGTTTCGTTTTTTATTTGAATAGTTCAAGTGGAAGAATTTTTCTTTTGTAAATTTTATTCTGCGAATAGAAAATAAATAGTTTGGCAACTTTCGATATCGAAAGCGATTCTTTCTATCTGCAAGCACTCAATTTAATTAATATTTCAACCAATGCATTCTTTAGTGTCTTTGCAAATTAAAATTCTGCAAATATATTTATTTATTCAGAGCTTATAAATTAAAGATTATTATTACTTTTAATGTGCAGGGTACAACTATTCATATCAATTAAAGCATGAGATAGCTTTGACAGGCACTGCTAATCTGTTAATAAGAATTTTCCAGCATGTACAACTAAAAACGACACATTTTCATTTTACGCATTTGCCAAAAAGTAAAAATCGATTTACAACACCCTGAGCGCACAAATACCACGGATCAAAAACTTTCAAAGTATTTGCTAAAAACATAATAGGAATCTTTAAGGCATTCCCCAGATCTTGTGTGAATTTTTCCCTTAATGTTATCAACCCCAACGATAAATCAAAAACTTTTTTAGGGAAATTTATTGCGTTGAGGTGAGCGAACATTTAATCAGAAAGCAGTCACGCGCCTCTTGCTTCGTTAAATATTCACTCCTTTTTTATTTTTATCTTCTGAATTTACTCATGTAATGCGTAACGCCGCACTCGCTCGGAAATTACAGAACAAATATTGACGCGGTACACTTTAATGTCGGGAGAACACACAAAGTTGTCGAGTTAAATATACAATACTTAATTTTAGTTTTGATTATTTTCACAAATTATTTGCTGCAATTACGACTTGAGCATATTTCCTAATTATGTACACACATACATTCGTACACAAATTACAGTTTCCGGCGATACGATCGTCAGTCGCAGTTAATGTGTCACTGTCATTAATTTTCAATTATCCTTTTGACATTTCCTCACAACCATTAATAATGCTCAACAACGACGACGACGACAACAACAACAACAATAATAATAACATCAACAACAACAACAAAAGCCATATTACTGAGGGTAATTGACAACCAATTGAAAATTAATTTGCTCACAATTCAAAATGCATTAGGGAAACCGACCTTAACCAATAAACGATACACGACACACACACACTTCACATGACAATGATGAATTAATAAACTTTATAGGAATTATGGCAGACATGCGGTATAATGAACTATGCATTTAGTTTCATCACAAACAAACATTCAACACATACATTTATAGATACGTCACACTCTGCTACATAAAAAAATGCATATCAACAATTTGTAACTGGTCGACGATTTCTAATATAATTGGTATGTCACATGAGTAAGAACAACAACAAGAACTTTGTGCACAATTTAAACTAAATACTTTTAACAGATCTTCAGCACCGAAAAAGTTTTGAAAGGTGTGATCAAATCCTCTTACTAATATATTCTACAAAATTGTAATTTGCTCATCAACGCCTACTCGAGGAGATCTAGCAAATCTCTCAGAATTTTTGTTTTGTCTTTGACTATTGATCTACATAAAATTCAACTTTAACTTATCTATTTTGCTCTATAAAGAAATTGTTCTTGGTATATTAATTCGCTTGGTGAGGTGTCATGACATATGGCTGTGCTTTATCTTTCTGATTAGCTTGTCATCTCATAAATATCCCAAAAGTTTTCCCTCCTTCTTTCTTACTCTTCTGTACACTTTTATTCGATAATCAAATTAAGACTTTATGCCTTGTAGATTTTTAGTTCCTAATCTGATCCTGTTTCAATAATAACTTTTACTGAGAAAGTATCAATTGTCATTCGATTGGATGTTGGATGTTGATCTGTGTAATGTTATTTCTTATTTACATTAGCACAGGTAAACAAAAGTGCTCAACCCGGCTACAAGTTTACTAGAGAATGCATCTTTCATCGTCAAAATGTCCAGTCAATATCAATCAAAGGATAGAAATACTCAGTTCATCCGTAACGAAGAATGCACTTAATATAAATGAACCAATTAAAGTTAGTGTAATTGTATTAAGTACATATATAAATAGTGAAAGATTTATATGTTAATTGAAAACTAAAATATTCAAGACATTGAAATCGGTTTTGATCGCTTGTTGGTTACCTCGTCATGTCATAATTAATCTTATAAATTTTTACATCTTATACACATCTTTACATCTTAAGTATATTTTCCTACTTTGTAGTAAATAACACTTTTGCTTATCAAAGACAACTTAAAGTAAATTTTGTATTTTAACATGAGAAAACGACAGGCTACGTCACTGCTTAGATACGCTTAAATTATGGAAATGTTTTTAAAAAAACATATCAGAAATTACCTAGCAATTAAGGCTGTTGACATTGTTTGAAGCGAATAGAGACCGCAACATAACAAAAAAAGAATTCGCATACATAAAATCAGGCAAAATATTACCGGTCTGAAATGTCGCTATTTCGCTGCTATTAACCAAACATATCCTTGATATTCATGCAAATGAAACGCTATTTTCGAGCGCCAAGAAGAACGACAAGAAAAGGAGACGAAGGAACAAACAAATGATACAAAAATCTTAGGAGGGAATTATTCATGCAGCTCAGCATACACGCATACATTTGCATTCGAAAGAGCCAATGTCGCACAGTATTTACTCTGTTGCGTGTTCTACAGTAAAAGGTGTCTACTAAAACATTGATATAATTTTTTATTATAAGCATCAGCCTGACCAAGTTCTTGGAAATCTAACACACTTATAAATCTTGTACATACATACCTACATATGTATAACTTATATACATTTAAGCTTAAAATTGTAAGCTTTGAAATAGCATCGAAATCGAATGAATTTCTCGATTTTGTTCTTCAAATTTTTATACCAATTGCAAGTACTGTCTATTGGGGTGAATGTGTGTGTGTGTGCATCGTCGTGAATGTGTTCGTGTGCACATACATTTACATAGACTGAAGCACACTCATTCAATTTACACGCACACTAGTAAAAGCAGAAAAGACGTGCAGGACGTGTTTGGAATTTCAAATGCGACTAGGAAATTGAATCCTTCAAATAACTAAAACAACAACAACAATAACAACATTAACAATAACAACAAGTACTACAACTACAAACAGCTATAAAAACGACGACGACAACGTCAGCCTGCTTATGCAATTATGCTTACACAATTTTAGTTGGTGATCAAGAGATTCATTCGTTGTTGTTGTTGTTATTTCTTTAGCTAAGCCAAATTAAATGCCAACAATTTTTTTCTAAAGCGCGAACGAAAAATTTCGCTCAAATTTACGAATTAAACTTTTGCCGGACTAAATAGAAGAAAAACTTAAAAATTGTGTCCGGTTAAAATTTAATTTGTGTCATAAACTCATTAACAACTTTTGTGTGTCAAAAACACGCTTCCAATCACGCACACACAAATGTGCACACACACTCGCACAAACGCACACTTTCACGAAATATTTACGAGCAATTATCAAGGCCAAAAGGCGCAGCAGCAGCAGCACCAGTGCACATCAAAGGACACAATCCTCAGTCGTCAGCCCCTCAGGGCGGGGACATACTAAATTCCATAGTGAAGTGCAAATGGGTCACAAGACGTGCGGCGCACAGTGGAATCCGCTTGGGAAGTAAAATGGAAATTAAAAATTCTGTAAAATTCAATATAAAAACTCAGAAATCTATTTTAATTGGTTTTTGATACTCTATGCTTCTTCTCTATGCTTATTTCTAAATTTGCTTTCTTCATCTGAAGCTTTGGCCTAATATAAAAATTAAAAATGTTTTAATTAATTCGCGCTTAATTTCGAAAACGTTCCACTGTGCGTCACTTGTTTATTTTTGGCTAACAAGCCGTTTTTCGTTACTGTGTATAGAAAGTATGTTGCAAAGTCGTGAAGGAAAATTAAACGAGAGGGCGAAGGTGGAGCAGCGTAAAGTGTAGAAAAAATAAAATAAACTGAAATGGGTTCACAAACAAGTGTACGAAGGGTTTATTGGCGATTTGTTGCTTACGATGCAAACGTACGCTTGAACACACACGCACACACACACGCCTACATATACACATACGCAGCCCACCATTGCCGTTTGATGTTGAGCTTTGCGTAAGCTGCCATCACTTCCTGTTGTCATGTTTTGCTCCTTTTCGCTTTTTATATTTTTTTGTTTTTGTTTTTCTTTAACAATGTATTGTATCAAAGTTCTTATGTCGAGCTTTAACATGCGTCCGCTCGTATTTTCTTTTATGTCGTTGCGTTGAGCGTAATTCTTATAAAAAATTTAAGTGAAAACAACCAAGATTGTGTCGTTTTTTTTTGTCGATGGTGTAGCCTATATTTTAAGCCGAGATTCAACGAAAATATTTAAGAAATTTCCATTGCCGACAACTTCACAAAAATGGGCGCGGTTGTATCAATTTTAAGCCCACCGTCCTAGCTATTGATTTGAAAATTTATTTAAATTTACTTAACAAAAGACAACAAAAAATAAATGAAGTATTTAGTTGTATAATACTACCACACTATCTGTTCCAGAGTTTCATCCCGCTCCCTATTATATTAACCAAAACACAAACAAAACAATAAAAGCTATTAATCAAAACTTTTTTAACTTAAAAAAAAGGTTACTGTAAAAATTTGTTTACTCAAAGTTATAATTTTGTATGTGTGTATGTGTGTGTGCGTGTGTGCAATGTAACTGAATGTTTACATGCTTGACTCTCGGTAGAATTTTACTTTAAACATGACAGCTGTCAGGAGAATTCCCCTGCACGCATGCAAAAACATCCAGAGACGCAAACGAGTACGCACCCCAGGAATGGCGTAAAGACGTTATTAAATTACGTTTGCAAACTACTTAGCACTGAGTAAAATTCGGTTACGCATTTTCATGACATCTGAAATACCCCACAGAATTATTGGACCGTAAATTGTTCTTGTGGGTACCAAAATTGTACTGAAATGCTTTTAAGAAGGCGTGGTTTTGTATAAAAACTTTTATTTTTTATTTTTGGTTTAACGATAAGCAAGGATTCCAAAGTACTAAATTATGCGATATTTTGTAACAGATCTTAAGACATTTATTTAGTTTCTATAAAAAAAACTGTATTTTTTGTCGAAAGCGGCTTTAGCCGATTTTGATTCGAGTCTCGTCAAATACAAATAAAAACGCAGCAACAAAAATATGCCGTAAAAACTGAAGTAGGTCTTATGTGCCTCTTTTTATGCCAATTGGCAATAAAGTGTGACAGACGTCACTCAAGTTTTAATCGAATCAATACAAAAGGTTATAAACTTTAATACATTCAAAGCAAGTGATCACGTACACATACATACATACATATACACACTTAATGACCGCTTAAGAACGCACTTTTATGCGTTGCGCATAAAAAAACTCGAACAGTAAGTAATAAAAATCACAAATCATAAAAGACATTCAATCTTATTTTTGGGAGGAGCACATCAGTGCGCCACTTTTAACCTCGGGCTTTAATAACAAGAATACGCATAATAATACGCATAATAATAATAATACGTTTGGAACAAGCCATGGAGTCATGGGATACTCTTTATGAGTTGGAGGTCATTATTTGTAATAGGATATTTGCAGCAAATGGAACAAACCAAGTGCGATAGTTTTGCTAATATTTGATATAAATAATATGAAGCATGTTAAGTGATATTGGCATCTCTCGAGGATATTTATCATTTAATGACAAAGCACACTAATAGCTGATCCACAATTTAAGGGAATTTTCAGCTCCAAACGCTAATCAATGCCACCGAAGTGCAAAACACTTTAAACGAATTTGATTGACCTTAACTTAAGTTGCACATTTGTACTTTTCTGAATTATAGTCAACATGTCGCAGTTGCTGATATGACATAGAAATAAACAAATATCAAAAAGTGTCGTATATGTGTGACAAACAGCCGCAGACACTGACAAACAAACAAACAAACTGCAAATTTAATCCAATTAATGTCAAAATTAAAGTCTCAAGAGGATTTCGTTGCATAAGCTTTCCGAACGAACTTTATGCATTTCTACCACACCCACATTCAGACACACCTCGAACACACGCGAATGAACTTTTGCCATTTCACCATTTTAAAGCTACCAACAGTGAATTAAGATAAAAGTCCACCACATATTATGAAATGAAAACATAATATGTTTAAGAAGAAGTCTATTATATAGAGAAAGATAGCATGGGAATCTATATAGATATTGTGCTGTTGACTTTCACACCTAAGACGAACTGATTAGATTGGTACGGAATTGAATACCGAGACATTTTTTTGTTTTAGTTTCTTACCTTCATGCCCTCATGTCTCGAAACCCATATTAATGTAAAAAAGCTGCTAGGGTATTGAGAAATTAAAAGCAATTACAGACCATTGATGACATTGAGAAACTTATTGATTTTAGGGCTACTTGGACTTCTGAAATGCCGAAATTCGAAATGTAGAGATATTATAAATATACAAAAATCTGAATTGTTGGTAGCTTGACTGCTGCCACGTTTCAGGTCTGTGCCTTTACAATCACAAACACACCCACAAACACTTATACACACACATTCATTGTGCTCGTATTGATGGGTCATATGAGACGACGTCACAAACATTGCCAAAATTGGCGAATGAATGATAAAGAGGATGCGAAGCAGCACCAAAGGAGCGAAGAAAAGTCTAACGATGAGGTCTGAAGTGTGCAAATGTTGTTCGTGTTGTTGTAGCTAGAACCACAAATTGAACTCGAGCCATGACAACTGGAAAATGAAACTCAAGTATCCTGGATGGTCACCGCTGAACAGCTGGAAGAAGAGGAGGCGAAGCAACAGCAGGAAGAGCAAGGCGAAGAACTTTTGAAACGACACACACACTCGCACACATGAAATGTGATAGTGTATGTGTGCACATTGTACGTGTTTTTCCCAAATTATGCACAAGAGAAAAGTAAAGAAAGAAAGCGAACATCAGGATCATTACCACATACGCAAAGTATACCAAAAAAAAAATGAAAGTAAAGTAAAGGACGAACGCGAATGCACAAAGCAGACATTAACAGTGCATTAAAACGAAACGAATTGCGAATAAACTGAAACGAATTTGAATGCGAAAAATTTTTAATTCCCTTTGCAGGACAATGTTTAAAATGAATATTTCAAAGTAGACATCAAAGTGAAAAGTTGAAAAAAACCAACGCGTCATAAATTGGTAAATTACAGATACAAATTTTTCCGTTTACTATAGCACAAATTTCAGTTAAGCTGTATCGAATTTAAGCTTGTTTCAAAATATTGTCTAATTAGATTTGAACAGGTTAAAAGTGAATTCAATTTGGTTTTCAATTCGCAGCCAATTTAAAAGCAATTTTCTGCACTTTGAATTCAGCAAGCCAAAAAAGCGGAAAAGGTAACCGAGCGTAACCACTTACTGAGGTTACTGTTGCCCATTCATACGCACGCATACATACTCGTACATACATATATAATATAACACTAATACACATTCAGTATACGAAATCTAACACAACATTGCCCGTACACACACAAACATGCACATACACACGCATACTGGAGTGGTCCTAAAATGCGTGGCACTTATGGACAAATCAAACAACATAAATTAACTTTATCATTAAAAAAATACTTTTTGAAAATAATTTATATGAGTTAAATTTGATTAAAAAAAGAAAAAAAACTTCTCAAACATTTTCTGAATTTTTAAATTTATTTTTAGTCAATATTAGTTTGGTTCGGAATTTAAAACTATTAAAGACCAGCCTAACGCACACTTTGCAAAAGTGGCCACCGCGTGCTGCTACCAGCTCCACCCGAAATTGCAGATGTCGGCGAAGGCGGTTGCTATAAAGCGTTCGTTTCGGATGATGCTTCTGCTGAATAATAATGTTGCCTTTTGGCCATTTCTAGAGCTGGCTCAGCGCTTTGTCATTGTTCTTTTGGTAGTATCTGTGTGAATGATGCTATGTGTGAGTGTGCTCAGTGTGCACGTGTATTCATGTATGTATATGTTTGTGTGGCTATGTCTGTCCACCTGCGCACTCAACCCATTGTCCTATGAGACTTTCATCTATTTGGTTCCCGGTCAAAGCACAGTACATTAATATGAACCATTCATTGGCTGAAAGATCAAACTGTACATTTGGACACTTTTTATACTCTTAATTAGAGTCTACAATATTGCTTGTGTTTTATTGACCGGCGTTGCCCGGATTTTATTTTAAATGAAATATGTATAGCATAATTTTTTTAATATTGTAAGATATCGTTGCTAGAGAGTACTGTGCATCCTGGTGTTGAGTCCTCGTAGTCCAAAGTTGAAACCAGATTTATGCAAAATTTGCTTTGGCCACTGCCCAGCACTCACATTGAATGTTTTATGTTCTTGTTGCTTTGCTTCGCATTCAAGCAGCAGCTGCTTTGTAAATTGATGATGTTTGTTGTTGTTGTTTTTTGTTTTGTTTTTGTTTTATCATTGCCCACTGTGAATTAGATCTGTCGGATGCGCTTGCTCTGATGACTATTTTATGTTTTGTGCTGCGTCGTTGGCAATTAAAATTGTTGTAAGGATATCCTTTTTAGCCGTGCCTTAATTGTTTTTGGTTTTTTGTGTTTAAATAATGTCTCAATAATCAAAGGGACTTCCAACAAAAAAAAAAAAAAAAATAACAATACCCAATATTGGTTTCAATAATTGAAAGGGAAATGCAAGGCATATAATATACGAGTATGTATTAAAGAAAGGCAATTACTATATTCAGTGCTGAAATTTGGTCTCAATGAAGTAAAAGTTCTCATTTAAAAACGTTTTAGGTTAATTTTAATTTTTCTTTTTAATTTGTATTGCTTTTCAAAACATTTTATATCGACCATTCCATTTAAAATCTGAAATTGAACCTACTTGCCATGAATTTGTTTGCCTCGCCTACTTTCTGAGTTATAAAGAAAGTTTATAGAAGTGTTTCATATTCTTGTTACTTTAAACACGTTTGGAGCTTTTAGTTTTGATTCTAATATTACAATATTGGTATTTTTTGAATAAAGGTTTTCAAGACCTTACTTTTGAAAACAAAAGCTTAATTGTTGCGTAACAATTCTCATTTTGATTTTACAAACATTTCTTACCGATTTTCAATAATTTTTCAAATTTAAAGCAGTTAATCAGCAAGTCAAAATCTTAATGAAGTTGTGTCCTTATTGCGAACGAATTCTTGATGAATTTTTGTTTTCTCTTCAGATTGCTAAGGTTAATGGAATTTAATAAAATTAGTTACATATTTAAATTTAGCACAATTATTTTCAAGCAATTATTTTTAAATATTGATTTTTTGCAAAAAAATAAAGAGAGTATATATAATAAGAAGAATTACTACGGAATCTAGTAAATTGTACTTGAAAGTTTACATTCCATAAACTAAGCAAATATAAATGACCACTGGACACGAAACGTTTGGTTTACATGTCAAAAGGTCAGAAATAATGCAGGCAACAAATTACATGTGTGTGTGTTTTTTTATTTTATTTATTAGGTTTATTTATAAAAATTATATTATAAAAAATTATATTAATAAAATGTCGAAAATTTTATTTCTTAAATCAGAGATTGAAAAAATTCAATAGCTGTAAAAAAAATCCACATTTGTGAATACTTGTTGCCAATCTGTCAAAAACTGCCGCCGATACACACATACAGCTGCATAAGCTGCTCGATAATTTTTATCGTTGGAATTTCATTTTTCGTATCCAGGCGAAGTAAATTTTTATTTGGCCATAACCCACACAAAATCGAGTTTTTAATTTTGTATTTTTTTTTTCGTTGTTGGTAATCGTTGCGCGCGTGTGTGTAAGCCATTCGAATTTTTTACACTTACACACAATATACACTCCCTTTCGAAACTATGTCGACGGAAAGTTGTTAAGAGCAAATTTGGTTTATTTCAATTTGAATTAAATTTATATAAAATTAAAATTCAAACAACATTTTTAAGATAAATATTGCCAAAAATTCTTATTTTATAAATTTTTGTATACCGAGTAAGTTCTTCGACTGCAACTGGTGTCCAATATCTGAACAAGAAGGTGAAGTAAAGTTGTTTTGTCTTTGTTCAAATTTCGAATGAAATTCGTGTGGGCGAAAAACCTGCGCTTGTAATTTCATTTTGTTGCTGCAATTATTTTTGGTCTTTTGGTATTTGTGTTGTTATTGTTGCAGTTGTTATACTGACATTTTGCAGCTTGTGGCTGTGTGAGTGAGTATATTTTGTGTGTGGGTATTTTTTCGTATCGTATAGGCCCTATTAGTTTGTTTTTATTTTAATGGTATCATGTTGCATGTGCAGCTGCATGTGATATATGTAGCTGTAAATTATTAATTTTAAATTGTCCATGAATTTATTTTATCTCTCCCTTTTTTTTTGGTTTCGCAGGTGAGCCCTAATTGAAACAGAAAAAAACCGATGACAACATGTTCAACCCGATTGTTGTGATTTTTGCGATTTTTATTTTAGGTAAGTGAAATTTTGAATTTATATACAACATACTTGTATACATTGTACACTGTACAGATGTATGAATCCACACCAAATTATTTATAAAACTACATTCTGATATAACACATATATATATACATATGCATAAGCATTTTTAAAAAGTTAAATATATACAAACAATGGAATTAATGGACGGTGAGGACAACCTCCACTAAAAATATTTCACACAACATTTATTTTAAACTTGGATTTATTTGAAAACTACACATACAAGTAGCCAAAAAATTTGACATTGCTTTATTTTTTAATTTAAAATACAAAAAGAAACAAAAACAGAATAGCTATTATTTGATTTGCTTTCCAAACTAATTCAAAAGTTTATAGCATTACTTCTTTTTAATTTACTGCTACCTAAATATGTCTTAAAAAGCCATCACTTATCTAAATAACTAATATCTACTTCTTTCGAATTTTTTAAGTATAGCTTTTGACTTAAGTCATTCCTTGAAGTTTAAACAAAAAGATTCTCCGTGAGAAATAAAAACTTAAACTGATTTTTAAATATTTTATTTCATTAAACAAAATTATCTTTCAACGTTAGATACGTTCTACCTACAGTAAGGTGTCAATTTTATTTTCCAATTGTTTTCAAACTACGACTAAGGTATCAAATTTTATTCTCCAATTGTTTTCAAACTACGAAAAGCTCATCAAAATAATCATTGTAGTCGCAAACCATCTACACATAACATTCACATTAAAGCTTACTAAAATCAGTGTGCATACAAAAGCATATCCTGTCAAGCTTTTAATAAACTTAAAAAGTTCCAAGGGCAGGTATTTGTCCGAAATATCATATATTTCAACACAGCTTTTACAAAGAAATAAACCAGTATATTTTCTAGCAGTTTGTACATTTGTAAGCTTTTTAAGTTTTGTGGTTGGAGTGCTTAAAATATTTCAAAAAGTTTCGAAAGTTTATCATATTTTGTATTATGTACCCATGTTTGGTATAAAGTGTAGATTTCTAATTGCAAGCTTTCTCCTAAGTGGCCTAAAAGCTTAATACTTTTGTGGTTTACAATTCAGTGCCAAGAGCTTTAAAAATTTGATGTAGACTTTATTAATTTCCTGAACCATATCATTTTAAAAAGTTTTTATTGGTTCTACGCAAATTCTTGTTCAAACTTTTTAAGCTAATAGCTTAGAGTGTGTATTCACTTTTATAATTGACAGTCACTTCCATAATTATAAGGCATAATAAGGATATTCCCTTAAACGCGAAACGCCTTCAAAAACCTCGAAATTTCTCAAGTTTTCGAGCCTTGACAAATAACCATCAAAAATTGTATGAAACAAAAGAGGCATTTAATAAAGTTAATTAATTGAAATAGAAATATTTTCTATCAAATTTACAAATTTAAGTTAAAAATTAAACTGTATGGCACAATTTAGTCATGTGAAGAATTCTCATAACGCGATGTCATGCTCTATAACTCAATTAACGATTTTGCTTAAAAATCGAATTGGCTATGTTGTGACCCTTTAAAGACTTTTGTTCAAATTAAGAACATTTTCAAACAAATTTTCCAATTGAAAATTTACATAAGGTTTTCGAATATGTCAATCTGATGCCCTATCAAACAACAAAATTCAAAAAAAAAAAAAAAAAACACCTTGGCAACTATAATTATGCTTTATCCTAATTATATGCCATGACTTTCAAAATTTTTTTGATTAAGAATATGAAAACATAAAAGAGTTTGAATGTGCATGCCGCCCCACTCATTCGCTGGCACTACTCGAAAGTTAGTCACACTCAAAACAATAACAAATACAAGCGACATGCTCTGCAATATAGTACAGTGAGCAACAAAGTACTTCTTGCACGCGTTCGTTATAATGTCTTACGACAACATTCTTGCTTTGTTGTTGTTGTTTTTGGTGATGTTGATGATGGTGCCTTAAGGTAAGAACGAACAAAATTCGGCTTTGACTTTACCGTCAAAAGTGGGAAACAAAAAAAAAAAAAAAATCAGGACATTGGTCATTTATATTCGAGTGTGTGTGTGCATGTCTGTGTTTGTCCATGTGAGCCCCAACGGTGAACGTGTTGGGTGTTGGTTATTGTTGGCGCCTCCCGCTGTTTTTTTTATGACGCAAAACGGCGGCAGAAATATTTGCAGCCGCTTGCTGAGGACACGCAACGAACTTTCTGAGTTTCAGCTTTCAACGGACTTTTATTTTAGTTGTGGAGACAATTTTTCTACTTCTCACCACAATTGTTCGCTGTAAAATTATAAAATTAGGGTTAAGGGAAATATTCTTAGGTACAATTGTTACGGTAATTAACCACAAAGACATAACATTATATTTTGTTTTCGAACTATGACAAATTTATTGTGTCCACCTCTTATATATATTTTTTAATTGTATTTTAAGGATATCAATTGACTTTAAATGCGACAATTTACTACAATATTTCCTCAACGCTTCTTCGATTGTATGTAGGCGTCTTAATAGTGAATTGTTGTTAGTGTTCTAAAAAGTGCTGTAATAGTTTTTCTTTGAGCTGAACCGATTGTACTTTCGATTATTCTCCTTACCATCTTCTAACAAATCCCCTTCAATTGAAATTGATGATGAGCTGCCAAAGAAAACTATTCCATTTCAGCCTTACTTATTTATATTGTTTTTGAAAGTATACAAGTACTCGTATACCAACACAAAATATCATTTTATCTTAATACATAAGTTTTATGCCGCTTTATGTATTGCAAAAGAGAATTCAAAGTGAGCCGTTGAAATAATCTCGAGAGTTTTGTTTGATTCCATCCTTAAGCATAATAAATTGTGCAGCTATCTGCGAGGAGTTTAACATTCACCGCAAGGAAAAAGAATATTATTGATGATAATGTCCCCCGGGGGTTAAAAAGGATTGAATGGATTGAGTCGGTTGAGATAATCATGGCTTAATACTTTGAGATGCTCATTGAATTTGAATAAACGCTTGCAAGACGATGCTGCGGTTCTTGCAAAAGAAAGAGGCGCTGTTTTGTCTTCGAATTTGGGTGGCTTCGTAATGTATTTTTTTCATCGCTAAGCGCCTAGTTTGGCCTATGCCGCGCTAACCTAATATTTATTCTGAATTTGCTCAAGTATTTGCTTTATTCGACCCCTTGGCTTCTTTGATATTCGGAGAACTTACTTTTCAGCTGTATTAGTTTGCATTGAATGTTTTTTATTTCCAATATTGTTTATTTTATCCAATCAATTAAAGAAAAATATGCTAAAGCGATATTTTAAATAATAAAATAGGGTCAAAGTTTTTAAAGTTCTCTTCTGCTTTCTCAATATATCGTTGGTATTTGGGCTTTTAAACGTTTCACATATAATAAAGGAAAAAATTGTTTTTTGCTGTTGCGGTCAGGGCCTTCAGAATCTGCTGTTAGACCAATTTTGTTTGCATTGTTTTTGTCAAAAGAAAGAAAAATTTTAAACTTAAGCTCTTTTGTTATATGTATACCTATAAAGAATTACCAGTACATTTCTAGAAAATGGCTAAAAACTTTCTCTTATTTACTGACAAATGTATCGCACCAGGTTTAGCAATACCTTATGTGATATACTACAACTAATGGTTTATTTACCTACATACACAGCTACTTATCAAAATAATTATTATTCAATGTCTGTTCATTATTTATTTGTTTTTGTTTGTGGCCGTAATTCACCTGAACCTCTGATCGGATTTCCACCTATTCCTAAAAAAATATAATCGCATTTAATTTATACTCGTAATATGTCCTTAAAGCTCAACTGATTTCATTTCTTTAAAGAGTTTTTTAAATTAACTTAATTTTTTGTATATGAAAAAAAAATATCAAAATTTAACGCGGTTTGCTTGCGAGAGAAATCAAGACAGCAAAATAGCTTCCTGACAAGCCATTTCGCAGCCATTAACAAAAACTGCTGCTCCATTTAATAACCCCACTGAGCCAAAACGAAAATACACAACACCCAACATCAACAGCAACAACAACAATATTTTCTTTTTCGACGGCCCCGTTGCCTTACGAAGATTTCACTTGAACGTTGTCGAACGCGAAGGAACGCACGCGGCCATTAAAATTGACAGCAAAAGGGTGCCTCAAGTGCGCCAAAGCACTTAAAGCGTGCGTCCACACAGTACTTTGACATCGCAATTAAATATGAATTGAAAAATTTCAGAGAGACTCAAGTAAATAAAAACCTTTGTGTTTTTTTTTTAATTTTTATAAAAATGAGTTTATATAAAAATTTAAAGTAAAAATCTTAAGCGCAATAATTTCTTTTCTTCGCCTAAGAAATGACATTCTAGAGTACTGTGTGGCGGGGTGGGGTTATCTTTTGGCAATAGCAGAGAATTGTAAAAAAGGGTTCATTCATTGTGGCAATTTTTGTCTGCGCTGACATGTGAAGAGAAACTGTTAAAAAGGAACAAAAAAATAAATTAAAAAGAAAAAGAAAAAGAAACAACAATAAAGAAGCTGCTTTTTATTTTGTTGAGCTTTTGGCTTTTATTTAAAATCCCTCTGAGCGGTTTTGTGACGCTTACGCTGAGGAAGTGTTGCCGCAATTTACAACATGCTGTGGCGGTGGTGGCGTTGACGTTGGCGTAAGGAGGCGTAATGAAATAATGTAATAATAAAAAAAACAAACGCATCCACACAGAACACCCACAGAGAATGGTGGGGCGGCTCGGGAAGCTTTTGTTTGTATTTAGGCCATTCCAAAATTACGAGAATAAGTCAAAGCAAGTGCAATAACTGTCTAACATATTCTATAAAATATATTATAAAAAAGTAAACTTTAAACAATATGTAAATAATTTATCGCCTTGAATAGATTCATTTATGACATGTTTATACAATAGTATTAATCATTTAAATTCGTTTTTGCATCGTTTATCTTATAAATTTATCTGGCAAATTCAGCGCACAAACTTCGTAAAACAACACACACTCTGACTTTTGAATAGCTTACCACCGTCACTAACAAAGAGTTTACAAATCCGTTGACTTTCATTTATCAGTTCAATTGGTATTATCTTTTTCGTATTTTTACCATATTGATTATTGATTATTGCTTAAGTTTGATTTTTATAACATTTAAAAAAAAACTTTTTTCGTCAAACACTGTTTTCAAATTTGTAATGCTACGAGCTACTCTCATAATCTACTCGTACAGCTACTTTGATAGAATTTATATTTTCATAAGCTCTATTATCACTTTCTAAAAATTTAAGATTTGGGTTGAACAAATTTTAGAATGGCCCACTTACATATTCAAGATGTAATTAAAGAGCTAGTATCTAGATACTTTTGTTTCATGATATACTTTAAATTTCAATGAAATAAAAATATTTTAAATTACAATCGTCAGTGCTGATCTGAGCTTATTTTCAGAATGAATGATTTTATGTGCGGTTAATAATTAATTAATTATTGTTAATTTCTGATTTTATCGTTTCTCTTGTAATTATTTGTTTTAAGTACAATTTTTTTTTAATTGAACCAAAAAGCTATTATTATATTTTTCATTTAAAACCAAAAATGTCTTTTCAACTTTAAAAATCATTCCATGTCGTTTTATTTTTATTTTTTATTTTTTGGTCGGGGCAAACACCTTACATGTCTGTCCTCACTCCAGTTGCGCAACTTGCACAACTTGAAGTCCATAAAAATAGTTTTGACATTTCTTGACATGACTCGCCTCGTTCCGAACGACGCGTCGCGTCGCTCTGCTTGCATGCAGAAGCCACTTTGAAACGCCATAAATTTGCTTCCGACTGCATAGGTATGTATGCTCCTGCTCCTCGTTTGCGTTTGCGTTTGGGTCTGCTCTGGTCTGGTCTGGGCTAAGTGCCCACCGCAGCAGCGATTTCTTAAGCAACAAAGTACATACACACATTTGTGTATATGTACAATATATAAATTTTTGAGTAATGAGCTTTCGTGTTCGCCTTCAATGACCATGTGTGGTGGTGGGTGGGCATTTGTGGGCGGGCAGTGAACCATTGCGTCCCGGGTGACATTATGTTGTTGTTGACATTTTCTTTTCAAACGATATAAATAAATAAAAACGAAACATAAGTAACTAGCGCCTACCTAGTGGCAGTTTGACATCCGGTCTAATCCAAAATTTTATTGTGCTTATTTGTGCAAAATTTCAAAATATCGGGGATTGGATGATATTGTGTAAGCATGATATTGGAAGCCTATTTATATCAAACATTTATTCTTTTAATCAAAAACTTATTTTTAACTTAAGTGCTTGGATTTTCTATAAAAGCTCCGGAGTCACCTTACTCTGGACCTTGCTAATGTGCTCATTCTTTCTGTTCTTTCTTCTAAAGCACTCATATATATGAGTACTCTACTGCATAGTTTAAAAGAGTAGACTAAATAAGGAAACCAGTTTAGTTTAGTCCTTAAATTCTGTTTAAATGCTCGCCTCTTAATAACTTTATTTAAGCATTTTTCTGTTTGTTAAATCCAGGTACATATCCGCAAAGCAATAACAACAATAAACAATAAAAAATATTTATTTTTATTACATATACTTATTTCGTTTTTCGCGTGATAGGTACTTCCGGCATAACGCCACGCCCACAGCGCCCACGCTCAATGACACCGACGAGGCGCGCTTTTTCTAATCAGCAGACTAAGAGGCGTTTTTTCTTTTACTTTTTCGCCGGTTTAAGTCTTGACACACACACACTAACACAAAAGTGGTGGCATTTCGTGCTACTCGCTCTCTTTTACTTTTTGATATCCCCTGCCTTTGTGGCGCCCATCGGTAACAGCGTTCTTGATTTAGAAAATCGTTAAGCCGTTTTCAAAGTCTCGCCTCGTCTCGCCGTTCGTCTCCGTATTTCGGTCGCATAATGTTCCTGGACTGGTGAATTTTGACGATGACGCGTTGAGTGGACTTTTCGCGCGCGACTAGAAAACTTTCTTAAAACTCATTTTAATCATTAAAATTATGTATGCACACGCAAATATAATTAAACAACAGAAAAACACAACAAAGCATCATAAAAAATGGTAAGAACAAAAAATAAAAGAAACCACAAAAAATCCACAAAAACCGCCACGCACGAAAAATGAAAACTCAACACGCCACACGAGAACGCCACGTTTGCCGGACTTCCGGTTAAAACGTAGCCATGTTGCCGTAATGTGGGCACCAAGAGTGCTTTATTTGTACATGTATTAGAATGGTTTTGGAAAAATTAAAAATCTAATAGAAGATTTATACTTTTATAAACTTAATTGTCTTCATTTTATTTGTTAGAAAGATCAGGACGTTTCTAATAATGGCTAAGAAAAAAAAACTGTTTTAATTTTTGTTTATGTTCAACTAAATAATTTAATGAATCTTGTATTTCCATTCAAAGCCAGTCTAATTAAGGCATATTTGTTTGCTCGCTTGTTTGTATATTTGCTGTTTGCCTCGGCTAAACGAAAGGCCAAAAAGCCTACAGTTTTTATTGTGTTAGCAACTGACCTGGCGCTTTAACCGCTACCGCCATCGCCGCCGACGTCAAAGTGCAAAGTTACGGCTAAGTGGTTTTAAATCTTTTAATTTTATTTTCGCTCGAACGCGCCAAATAAAGTCGGTTCCGTTCCGTTCGTTTCGTTTCATTCGAAGCGTAAGCGCGCACAAGCAGCGTGTTTGCATGTCTATTGATGTGGATTAGGTGGCATGCGGTGGCATGCTTTGGTGTTGTGGTGGTGCTATTGGCCAGGTGTTGGGCTGGAGTGAGGTTACGGCTTTAATGGACTTTTGTAAAAAATCGGCACAGTTTAAACATTTTCCTTGAAAAATTATCGCATTTACATTTTTAAGGCATTAGGTAAATACTATTTAAACAAAGAACCACTTAAAAAAACCACAAAAACAACAACGCATAAAATTAATATATTTTAAACATTTTCAAAATTTAATTTATGTTTTTTCAAACATTTGTATTTGTTTGTTTGTAATCACAGGAATTATGACCTTTGTTTCAGTTTTGAGACGAACTATCGAATGTGTTTTGTGTTCGAAATGACCTTTTTATTTGTTTAAAGTGGTTGTTGTTGTTGTTGTTTGTACTGTTGTTTTCGTCTATACTTAAGTTAATATATGTAGAATAGTTGCGTGCTAAATCAACACAAGTGACCACCGAATTCTTGAAGTACGTCTGTGGGCGCAGGGGAGTCTAATTGTGTTTTGGTGTTTCTGTTCCTTGGATTTTTTATTCATGGTAATTCTTACACTAAATCAACTCTTGGCTTCAGGTTGGGGGATATCGTGAATCGTTAAAAAAAATTATATGCAGTTTGCATGCTTTGCGAAATTTTGAAATTAAATTTTTTTAACATAAAATTTAATCAATGTCGCAAACGGAGCAGCTATCGGTTAAATCGGGCCAATAATTAAAGTTTGAAGGAAAATGCTTTTATTGAGGCTAACTTTGGGTATTCAAATTCAACAAAATTGACATATTATTTAAGATATATATTATGTATATTCTGCTCATATTTCTTATTTAAATCGGTATAATAATGATTGTTAATATTTTTAAGTAAGTAAGACTACATGAGAAACTATTGGAGGGTTATTAATAATACACTTTAAATTTGTCCAGACGTGAAACCCGATTCCTTTTCTTTCGGCATTCCATTGATATTTTATTTTAAAAACTGGGTTATCTAAATTTTATTTATAGATATACATTTAAATTTGTATCCTACTTAATTTATTTACATTTAATACTAAGAATTGTTGTTGTTGTATTTTCAAGAGCAAGAGCAAAAGCCAAAAGTGTCACACAAAGAGGATGATTAAACGCCACAAAAAGGCGTTGCTGGGTCGCATTTAAATACAATCGTTATAATAATGATATTTCACTGTTGTTTGTTGAGTTGTTGTTGTCGTTGTTGTTTTTGTTGTTATTTTTGTTGTTGTTGTTGACTTTATTGTCGTCGACATTATTTGTCACAAAAGCGAGTCGCTTATAAATCCTCGTACACCATCTCACTACCATAAAATGAGTTGACTTGTTTTTCGGCACTGCTTCTTTACAAGTTGATCGATTGCTTAACACGTTCTTGACATAACAACAACAACAATGAAATGCCAGTTGAATTAGGCGACAGTGTGGCCATTGTAACGGCATTAATGAGTAATAAGAGTATTGCGTGTTACCACACAAAAAAAAAAGAAAAAGAGAAACCTAAAGTAAACGCAATGGCGGTGGCGGTGGCGTATGATGAACCCACAATTGTGTAATTTGTTTGTTGAGTTGGATAACTTTGCTGCTGATTGGTAAAATTTATTTGTTTAACTTTTGTGCTCAATATGCGTATTTTTTTTGTATTTTTTTCTATGTGATGAGTAGCGTCTTTTTTTGCCTTTGGTTTTTTTTCCATGTTGTTCTGTCGCTTAGGATCATTAATCAAACAAAACCGAAAGTTGAACGAATGAGATTTTAAATTTTTATGTTTTTGCTGCTTTTGGTTGTACTCTTGTTTTGTTTCTTTTTTTGTTGCTTTCTTTGGGCGTATAACTTTTGACATTTTTGTTGAAAGTGGTAAACTCTGCTTATTTGTTTTATAATTAAAGCGCTTGAGTGCTGACAAGCAAAAGCATACAACAAAAAAAGTAATAATCGGAAAACTATTTCTATTTCATGTTTTTCTTTCGTACATTGGAAAGGAAATTGTTTGTTTTTTTATTTGGTATTTAAATTCGTTTTTCAAAGGGAGATAGCCTTGAAGTTTTTCTGATATCGTTGCATTTCCTTTATTTTTACCGAAAATACTAACAAATTTATTGTTGGCTAAAGTATTTGGCGTTATCATCTTGTGCCAATCGCTCCACATGTCGATACACAGTTCCAACAAAGACTGTCGTATTTCAATGTTTCTAAGAGAACTAAAGTCTGGCCTTGGCATAAGGAAATTCGGAAAATGTTATAGGGAAAGAGACCAAAAAACAAACGAAAAATAAAATAACTTAAAACTTTAATGTCCTTTCAATTATGCTGCATTACAAAATTACAAACACAAATTAAATGTTTTATTACTAATATTTGATTATCGAATTATATTAAATTATATATTGAAATTTCAGAATTTAAACATAATAATTTATCAATCGATTGTTTTACATTTTTCTGTTAATTTTCCGTAGAAGTAAAATCAAATTTTCATTGTAGCAAAAAGTGAGTTAGAACTGTCTTTACAAAAGTCGTCGATTTATTCTTGCGCCTAAAAACTTGCTTCATTTTAAATTGTTTGTTTATTTCATTGTTTTCTTTTTCGTTTTGTTTTGTTTCGATTCGATTTCCCTTTCGAATTTGCGCCGCCGAGTTAAGCCGAAATTTCACAACAACGAAACTGCCCCATGGCAGCAATTTACCGAAATATGTTAAATAGATAAAATACGGCTTTTAGTAATAGAATAATGCGTACGTACAAACGCTTGAAGGAGGCGCAGCAAGGACACTCGCCGTGCTCCACACAACCACACAACTTCAATCCATTCGATTATTCTATCTTTTTTTTTTCCATTTATTCCAAAGGGTATGGATGGATGTGTTGGAATTTAAATTTGCATTTTTCAGTTTTCACACACATACACCCTACACACACATGTAAAAACTGTGTATTTGTGTAACGCCGCTTGTATGCATTCACGTTGTTGTTGTTGTTGTGGTATTTTCCGTGCATAATTGAATTGTGTTTATCAATAAATTGAAAATGTAATCTCATGAGAAATTTAAAACGATTGTTGGGTATAGGTTGTTCGCTTATCGAGGAGAGTGGAGTAGAGTAGGCGGAGTAGATAGATATAAATAAAAAAATGAATTTGTTTAACTTTTTCCCTCCACTTAAGTAAAATATCTAGTAAAGCATATAACGAACGATACATATTTGAATATTTTAATGCAATCAAATGCGTCGAAGATCCTCAGTTTGGTGGTCGATTTGTAAATATTTTTTACATGGAGGAGAAGGAAAGTCAATTTGGTTTTTAATATAAAGAAAGTCGTCATATCTTAAATAAATTAGTTTATTCGAACTTCATTGAAAAAATTAATGAATACTTAAAATATTTTCATTGAAAACTTAATTTCTTTTTTCGTGAACTCGATAGAAACGAATTTCTTATTATGGAGGCCTAACTTCGTGGGCATCCTAAAAGAGATAAAAGGCGGATAATTTTGTGTTGAAACGAAAGAACTCGGTTAGAAATTTATTTTTTATTTAGGCCCCTCCATAGAGGCGTCTAAAAAGGGAACAAATGAGGGTAAAATGTTCATTTCATTATCATTATTTTTATAAATGCTAATGAAATGATTTATGCATTAACAAATTATTAAATTTATCCATTTCTGATATCTTTTTACTTCTAGGCATCAAGTCAACCTTTGTGTAGATAAATATTTTTTTTGTTTTTAAATTAAAATTATTACTACTCATAAATAATTTTAAATTACGTTTTTAATTCACGTAAATTTCTATTCTTTAATTTTTTATTTTGAATTAATATGCAAAAATAAAATTTTCACTCCAAATTGAATAAAGTTGAAAAAAAGGCACGGAATTTCAAATGTTCTGTTTCGAGTATTTTTAAATAGTCTCTAATTGCGAAGTTCGTTTTTATTTTAACGCCCAACCTAATTTATGAGGCAATTCTATTGCAGTTCTAAAATTAAATTCCTTTGCAGCACAACAAATGCGACAAATTGAAATTTCGAATGCCAACAAGACAAACACAACAACAAGCAAAAAAAAAAAAAATATATAAAAAAGATTTATTTTACTGCCTTTTTAACATTAACGCTTTTACAATTTATTTGCTTTGCTGTTTAAATACGCCAGCGAAGTTCTTGTGTGCATTAAATTAGCTGCGGAGCTTTGACCATTTCAATAGATTTTTTTTAATTAAATGAGCCGACTTTCCAAAAGGAATTGGTTCAATTCATTTGCACTTCCAAACTCTTTCGACTCGCATATGACTAATTTTATTTAATTTCGAAGTTATTTTTAGATATAAGCATAAACATTTATATTAAATATAATCTTCTTTATATTTACCAATAATTCAAAACCTTCTAAAATATTTGAAAAATGTTTTACAACTATTTTAACAATTTAAGTTATCACCTGAAGGCAAGGAAAATGTTCAGAAATTGAGTTTAAAGTAAAGTCAACGCCAGCGCAGCTTCGATGGCAAATAAGTGAGAAAAAAAGTAATTTCACATATCGTTAAAATTCATTTACGCTTAGAATACAAATTGCCACATTTCGCAGCAACATTACCACACACACTACCAACCACGCCCACACGCACACAACGACGACACTTAAAAATTCGACAATTTGCGCGTGTAAATTGAGTGAAATTGAAAATTTCCACACCTCGTCGTAGTTCTTTTTTTTCATTTTTGTTGTTGTTGCTGTTTTTTACATAATTCCGAAGCTGTCTGCGCCTCAACGCTTCTCTACAAATTTATTCATTACAATTTTTTGACGCTTAAGTAAAAATTTGTATTGAAAAAAAAACTCGCAAAGAGCGAAAGAATGCAATCAAAAATCATGTGTGAAATAAAAAACAAACAAACAAGTGTGTGCGTACATATGTGTGTGTGCGTGTGTATTTGGTGGGGTGCCTTTTCATGCGAATTATTCTTTTTTTTTGTGCGCTTCGGGTGTTTTCTAAATTGTTTTAGTAGCGTGAAAATTCAATTGTTGTGGTAATTTCCAGAATTTTCAGGAAGAATTCAAAAGAAATTTTTATATTTAAAAAAAAAAAACACAAAGTCAATTTTGTATTTTCTACACAAAATTTTTTTATTTTAAAATTATTTATACATTAATCCACTTATTAATAAAAGTTAGTTTCAGTAACATTTTTTACTCAAAATATATTTTAAAGAAGGAGAATATAAATTTCCTACCTTATTTGAGATTATTTAAGAACCTTTGCAAATTGCAGTTTGCTTAAACTAAAAAACCAAATGAGATGCCTTTAGTGAAACAAACACGCCACATGCAAACACACACACACACACACACACACACACACACACACACACACACACACACACACACACACACACATCTGTCTCTTCGGAGTGAAAAAGCGAAGGACCCGCCTGCCTCATTAACGAATGAACCTCGGCGCAGAGGGATGTTTGGAGTTGTGCTTTTTGGTCTTTTTAAGCTGCCTGCAGCACTCATTGATGCCGCAAATACACCGGCGGCAACACGGACACCTGCATTAACACACACACATATATTCAGATTCACACGAATACTAACACTAACAGGCTTAGTTTGGCATAATTTTGCGGCGCGTGCTCTGCTTTAACACTTTTGCGCTTTTAGTTTTAGAGTTTTGGCATGAGCTTTCGAAGGTCCTTTCTCTGCACACATACAAACATTCTACACACACACGCATATATTCAAAACGCCCACAAAGAACAAAGTGTCAACAACGTGTAATCATACATACAAACATAAACACACACACACACACACAGACAAACAATCAGGACGACAAACAAATACCATCACCCAGTGTCGTATTCAGAATTTATGCAATTATGAGAGTTTTAACTCAACTCCAAATTAAACAAAAATTTACAAGTAATAACTTGTTCCAACTTTAACGGTTTAAAATAAAAATGTTTAACATTTAAGACTGCTTTTTAAAATTAATAATTTGTATTGCCAATTTGATAAATAAATTATGTTGGAATTTAATGCAATTTGGCAATAAGATATTTCTACATAAAACTTAACAAAAGACTTAAAAATAATTTCTGTTTTTTATTAAATCATAAATTATATTCCCAACTAAATACGGCTCTGACATTGACTACAACAACAACAACAACGACAATTTGTCCACTGCTCGTTATCAACCTTCTCCCTTAGAAAAAGTCTGACGATGGAAAAAAAAGATGTTTTGAAAAGTTTTCATGGTTTTGAAAAGCATTTTTAGCCGAAAAAAATATGTCAAAGTTAAAAATCACACACACATACACTCACGCTCACACACACGCAGACATGTGTTTGTGTATGTACGAAAATTACGAAAAATACAAGCAGCAAAGTAGTTTGTATGCTGTGCTGCTCATTAGTGCTGTCAGTTTTCGTGTCGCTTTTGTTTTTTTTTGTTACTGTTCTTCTTGTTGTTGTTGGTGTGGGGTTACCTGCGGCAAGTGACAGGCTCTGGTGTTGAATTAAAAACTAAAAGGAGCACCTTTGGTCTGCAAACACATTTTGCGCATATATACAAGAAATTAAAACTACGTTTACCTTTACACTGTGACTATGACATTTTTTTTTACAAATTGCATCTTGCCAACTTTAGTAACTTTACTCGGAATTACAGATTTAACAGTATTTTCTAGATATTATTTAAAATATTTATGAAAAGACTCCTTTGATAGGCAATCGAGATACTTTTGAGCAAGGAAATTTTACGACTTCTAACAAGAAAAAGTTCCTTAGATGCTGCTTAAAAGATATTCCACAGAAATGCAAAGCGCATTTTATTCCTATTAAAGATTACGTCACTGGAACCTTTATTTATTTCAGTTCTATATCCGGCTTGATATCATCAGATATTTTCTACAAATTATTCAGTTTTTCACAAATAAAAACTAGAAACAAGAAATTAAATGAAAATACGCAAACGCAATATAAAATTCATGAGAAAATAAACGTTTACAATGCTGTCAACAGCGTCTTAAAGGATAAACAACATATTAAAAAAACTATCGAGAAGAATAAGAGTAAGGAGCAAGAAAAGTAAATAATGCCGCACAACATCCTGTTTTGAAATGTTGATGAAGGCGGCATTTACTGCATCGTTTTTGCTGCTATCTAACCAACTGTCTGTCTGTCAGTCTGTCTGTACACAATTACACACACATACATCGACATACAAACACACACCAACACACACACACACGTGTTTACAACTTATACTTGTAGGTATTTGTTTATGCGATAAGCAGGAATTGCATTGAATTGAAAATGTATTGCAACGCAAGAATAAACTACCAAGCAAAAGTACCTCCAGGAAGCATTTCCTTTTCGTTTTTTTTTCTTCTTTTTCTTTTTTCAAAAAATTATGCATTGAAAAAAGAAATGAAGAACAATTTCGTATGCATTTTGATTGATGATGGAAGCAGCTTCTTCAAAAAGAATTTCATATTGTCCTTGATGTCCTGGTCTACACAGCTCAGCTCTGTTTCGTCTTGTTCTGTTCTGTTTCGTCCTGTGCTTGCATCCAGCATTTTAAGTTTTGATTTGTAAACGCATTCGCATTGTATAAATAAATACTATCTTATACAAATTGTGGGATTATTTTCTTGGCTTTGTTGGAAATGCAAAGAAAACATTCGTTCGACATACTGCATTCATGCATTCATTCATTCATACATTCATTCATTCAGTCAAGCAGTCCAGCATGGCTTGTTGCTGTTTTTATAGCATTAAAATGCGCCTCATGCATATATTGCAGTAAATATTATTTTATGGATTTTTTTCTTAATGGTTTCTCTTTGCTATAACAACAAAAGATGATTACGATGCAGTTTGATTAGTTTTTTCTTTCTAAATAATTTATCAACAAGTTTGCTAAATGCAAATTAAGCAATTTTCGGAGTAAATTTGTTTGCAATTTCAAATTTATTTAGATTATTTAAATCTAAAATATTAAAATAATTTAAAGAAAAATATTGTTTTTTAAATATAACCGATTATGCGAGAAGTGAACATTCTGAAAATAACCAACTTTAAAATATATAATTTAACTTTTAATTCAAAATGGACAAACGTTGATTAAAGATTGCTTCAATTTTAAACACTTACTAAGATTGAAACAATTTTAAAACGCTTCAAACAACATAATCATCATCATCATTAACGTGGCTTCTGATATTTTGCAGATGGTTTAGAAAATTTAAGTAAATTTAATAATGCAGAGTTACAACAAAAAGACCACTAAGCCATGTTCTTAAGAATGGCCTTAAAATGACTTTATCTCAACATAAACATCAAACCTTTAACGAGCCAAGGCTCAAGTCTCCTTTCTAACCAACCAAAAACAAAAAAAGCGAACTGCATAAATTTATATGTAGTAAGTATGCATTCAGATATTCAGTCCGTCTGTCTGTCTGTTTGTCTGTCAGTCCGTCAGTCAGCAAGTCGCCTACTTGCTTGCATACTAATTTAAGCCACTCATGCATTTTGCATGTTAGCCTTGTCGTAGCTCATTTGTCTTGCCAACAGCCACTTCTGCTCTGCTCTGCTATGCTCGGCTCTTTTCTGTTCTGCTCTGCACATGTCATCTGCTTAGAAAAATGGAAGAAAAAAAATAGTCTTAGTTTCTAAAAATTTGTGTCTCTAAAATCCTCGTGGCAATTCTTTTACCACAGCCCACATGGAACTCACATGCGCGCCACCACCGCTACTGCTGTTCTATGGGAATATAATGACATTCTTAAGATGTCATCAGTGGCTTGCGCGATATCGTTGTCCTTAGTCGCTGGGGCTGTCATTGTTGTTGCTTGTCGTTGGCGGCAAAGAATTGACTAAAACCAACAAAATGAGTATAATCATTAGCGTATAACAATAACAAACCACTGGCTAGTGTTGAAAAGTATTCAATTACATTTAAGAACCGGTTCTTTTTTTTAATACTTAAGGAATCTTCTTTTAACACTCTTAAACAATTATTATTTAGATAACAACAAATTGAGGTCAAAACAAAGCAAAAGTTTAAAATGTCGAGCAGTGTTTAAAATCAAAATCGTTTTCGATAACCGATTAAGTAATTCTGTTTAAAATACCGAAACAATAACTTATATACCAAAACTTTTATATATAATGTTGTTTTTAATGTAGTAAAAATCAAAAGAACAAAAAAAATACAACAATAATAACAAAATATAGGAATTATTGTAAAATAAGTAGCCCGGTAGTCGGTATTCGAATAAGAAAACCCAGCACACTCATTTATAAACACACGCGCGCCTCTGCTTAGCTTAAAGAATCGCGCGCATACGTTACATGCCAGGCAGAGGATATGCAACGACAAGACACGCTCTTTACATTTGACTTGACTGCTGCTGCCTTGGCTGCTCCTGCAGTTACAATCTCAAGAAATGAAGTCTTATCAGCAGGACCAACAACCAAGCCATGCAGTGCAGTGCAGTTCCTGTGGCGTTTTTTATTCAAAAAAAAAAATATTAGTTTTTAGAGGAGCTGCACGGATAAAAGTGATATTCGTTTATAAATTCAGCTGTAGACGCCGCCGCCGCGTATTGAAGATTTTGCGGTCGAAAAGATGACATTAAATGCGCGATATGCTTGACGAGCGCATGTTGGCGACACTCGGAGTAATTGCTTGCTGTTGTTGGTATTAAATTGCTTAAAAAACCGTTTTCCTATTTTTGATTTGGTTTTAAAATTAATTTGCTTTTAGACCGACTTTGGTTGAAGCAATTTTATTTTGTCGTTTATAATTAACAAAATTTATATCTTCTTCATTAAAAAAATGTTGCTCATACTTCATGGTTTTATATAAAATTTAAAAATTGTTCTCGAAATTTGTTTGGTAACGTTTGCATTTGGAAATTTCAAGTAAAAAAACTTAGCATAAAGAAATTTTCAATCTTAATCAACCTACGTTGGCATACTCGTATATTATTCTTTAAATTGTATAGTGCATATTTTTGAGCTTGACATTGGCCACAAACCAATTAACTTTATTTAAAATAAGCCAAAAAAATTTTAAATATGTTTCCAAATATTGCGAGAGTTGAAAGAAAATATAGAAGAACTTGCAAGAACAAAAAAACTATAGATAATAATTACTTGAACTTTGCACACCAAAAATCCTTAGAATCTTGTTTTACAGTCAGCAGATGCTCCGATTCCCAGCGTATGGAATTTGTTTTCTCTTTCTATTATTTGGTTGCAGTTTGTTAAACCGAAATCCACGCAAGCGGCTTTATTTGAATATGCAACGCTCTGCGACTGGGTTACGCCCACACAAAATAAATGTCATTTGCTACAAAATCGCCTGCCTGCCTGTACGCCTCGCCTCGCTTTCTTCAGAATTGTGATGATGCCTAAGTTAAGTCGTGGCTTAAGAACAAAAAAAATATATAAAATAAAAAAATCAGTACGTAGGAAAAACAGCGGAAAAAGCTAACAGAAGTGAAATCCGGTTTTTCTTTTATGTTTTTGTCGAACTAAATTTGTTGAAAACTCTGCCACCAAAAATGCGAGAAAAAAAACGCAAAAAAAGAAACAAAAACAAATCGTGAAGAAATAAAGAAAACGTTTTTTGGATGGCTGCATGCGCGACATTTCAACGCAAGATTTATGCGCTTTGCTGCAGCCGCCGTAAAGACGCTTTTTATGCGCTGGTTTTGTGTCTAAACTGTCGCGGAATTCGAGCAGAAAATAGAGCCAAATGTTTGGGCGGTTTGATTTGGTCTCGGTCTGATGCTGTGCTCTGCTCTGCTATGCATTGCATTGCTCTGACGTGATGTTTTTTGTTGTTTTTTGTTTGTTTTTTTTTTCTGATTTGTGTGCTGAAGGGTAGCTTTACTTACTGGCTATGCTTAACTCGGGGCAAAGTTGAAAATTGTAAAATGTCTGCAGACTTGTCATTGTGACGTTTCAGTTAGGATTACTCTGGACTGGCATTTGCAAACATGCGACGATATGGACACGGATTTTAAAGTTATATACCAACAATAATCAATTTGTTTCTAATGAAATAAAGTTTCTCATTTTTTTATTAAAAAGCATACTTAGAAATTTGAATAATTACAAAAAAGAACAAATGAGAATATGAACAATTCTTAAAATTTGTAATGTTTTTTTTAGCAAGTATTTGATTACATATTTAAATACTCGAATTGAAATTGTTCTGCGCAATAACTTTGTGATTAACACTTAACGCAAGTTCAACGAAATTCGCTTGAACTCTTCGCTCTGTCGGGCGGGCGGGCGTAATCTCAGCATGCCACAACGATAGAAATTCTAATCCTGCACTTAACATAAATCCTGGCGTAATTTACACCACTTTCGCTTGAACAATGAACGCAATCCTCCACTCATATCCTTGTGTACATCTCCTAATACACACACACACACACACACACACACTCACACAATTAAACAATGATAAATTGCTGTTATATTCATTTGGCCCCAGCAACATCATCGTCGTCATCATCTGCCATTCCAGCAGCACCAGCAGCACAACAACAGCAACCGAAAGGTATCAACATGAGGACACGAAAGCAGCAACGAAACATAGCAGCAACAAGCCCATTAGGAAAACTGGTCATCAATTGTTATATGAAAATAAATGATAATAATTATAAATTATAAGAACACTATAAGAATACTTCTTATACTAATAAATAAATATATAAATGAATGAATGAATGAATGGATAAATGATTAAATGAATGAATGAATACGAGGGCAATTCAATTTTAAGCGGATTATTGTCATGTCTTGGCAGAATCACCGATGCCATACATGCATACCGCTCCAACTGGGATAGCTGAATGCCGGCAAGGTTTGCAAGTGTTGAGTATGTGGCAAGAGTTTAGGTGATACCTGGATATGTCGGAAATTAATGGAAAGTGGAGGGGAACAGAAAAGATGGCTCCGCACACGCCACTAACTAGACAGACCAGACTAGACCAAACCAGACACACTGTCTCTATGCGTTTCTGTGCTTTGTCACGCCGGCTGACAGGCAACAGCAGAAGAAACAGCAGCGACAATGGCGGAGTCGGTGTCAGTGGCTGTGGCTGAGGCGGTAACGCCGGGTGTCATAAATGTTTGGAATGCATGCGATCTGTCAAGCATTCAAGTGAAGCAGAAGTGAAGCAGAAGCGAAGCAGCGAGCGTTTGTGAGAGAACTCAACTCGAGGAGTTTGTTACATTTTGCAGGTGAAGTGCAGGCGTTGAAGTCGAAGTGGCTGGTTGCGGTGGTTATGGACGAGTGCAGAGGCGTGTTGTCGAGGCAACTGACTTTTTAAAACGTTTCCAGTGCAGTCTTCTTCTTCTTATTTTTTTTTGGAGTTTTTGTTTACCAAATGTGGTAACTTCAACTGTTTGAGTGCGCTAAGAAAACTGCGAGCAGAATTCCTTTAATTACAATTTCTACGATTTGAGAATTAATTTTTTTTTAGGTCCTATTGGAATAACACTTTTAAATGTCAAATATCTCAAAACTTGTAACTGATAATTGAATAAATTATATCACTTTAAGTTGATAAATATTAATATGACAGGTGTTAATTTACTGTTAATTTTACATGATTTTTTAGTGTGTGTCTAAATGAAGCCGGAAACAGCATCGATAAAAAATTCGGTTTAAGTTCTCGTTTAAAAATATCTCAAAGTTGTTGATTGGTCCACAGTTGCATCTACTAGAGCATATAAATAAGAGTAATAAAAGTTTTTTAAGATCTTTTTTACAATTTGAATATAAATAAATACTTTCAACGATTATTAAAGCACTTCATGATAGAGGAGCTTATCAAACGCCGCACGCGACTAAAAATCAATTACAACTAAATCAACACACACACACATAATAATATATGTTTGTAATATAAAACAACAACTACCAACTTTCTTTGTTCTTCAAAGTGAAAAAATGGAAAACACGAAATTTATTAGAAATACGCTGTCATTGCAGCGAAACGCCTAAAAATCCAGCGAGCAAAAAAGTTCCTACACAAAAATAAAACATGAGAACAAGAACTTCAATCGATTCTACAATGGAAAAACACAACAACAAAAGAGAAAAGAAAAGTAATATAAAAACGACCGCGTTTGAAAAACACAAACAGCATAAAAAAATAACGTAGCTGCCTGCCCGTGGCAACACTGGCAGCGATTCCCGCTGCTTGAATTTATCGCGAAAAATGTAAAAAACGTGCGAATTGCTTATTTGCAAAATGAATTTAGCAAGGTAAAAAATAAACAAAACAAAAAAATACAATAACAACATTACAAGTACAACTGCTCACACGCGTCACATACACACACACACAGTCACACTAAGGCAATTAAAGCCAAATTTCAAAATAAGCAAATTACAAAAAGAAAGAAAGAAAAAATATGGAAAAAAGATGAAAAGCCGGGAATTGTCCTGCAGCAATGCTGAGTGAAGCCTGTCACTGTTGCAGAACTTAACAGAAGCCTCCGGCGCACATACACACACACACGCATGCACACACACAAAGACACACTTTAGAGTGGCCAACTTGAAATGGCGAGAGCAGAAATTTAACATACAAAAGCGTTTGTATGAAAAATAAGTATGAATATATTAAAACAACAACAAAATCTTAAATTTTTGATAAATTTATTAAAATTGTCTTTAAAAGAAATGAAGATTTAATTGATAATTTACAAGATATAAATTTAAGTTAAGCGGTGGGTCATCCTTGTAAACCTACACACAAACTCTTACCCGCTTCCCAATCGCACTCTAATTTTCACTCACACAGATACAATAAAATATTTTTTACATAAAACACACACACAAAATAAAAAAACTTTTATTTCACACCATTACAAATTTTTACCAAACAACAAAAATAAAAACGAAATGAAAAAAGATGAGAAAAGTGAGGAAAATGCATATTCAAACGACGACGACACTATTCGCTGCCGCCTGCAACTGTCAACCGCAGAATTATTGCAACACTTGACACACAAAAACCAGGAAGCAACGCCGCTGACAACACTTGTGCAACTTCTTCTGTGACTGCGACTGCGTCTGTAAAAGTACCGCACCAAAGCTTAAAGTCGCTTCGGAGTTTCGTCTTTGCTTCGATGCGTCTCGCCACGCTGGCTGGAATAATTGTTGCAATGCTTTTTGTTGGCATCTTTGATGAAGTGCTGATGAAGTTGATGGCACGACGGATTCACAGTCGCAGCTGGTAGCCGACGAGAGAGTGGCAGGATATTCATTTGACCTTTTTGTTTTGTTTTTTTAAGGAACACGGCAGGTTATTGTGCCGGAAATTCACAGGTATTAAGAGAATATTTCTATGTAAATATATATACATATTTACTATACATATGCACCTTATATGTATTTAATAAAATTCATTTTTATCAGTTTCTGCTTTGTTAAGGAAAATAATGTCCGGTTATTAAATTAAAGTTCATTCAAAGTTAATTAATTATTAAAACGAGTCAGTTTTCAATATACCAACAAAAATTAAAAATTCGCACTTCCTATGGAAACTGCTCACAAAATGCCATGCTTGAGGTCTTTAATATTCAAAACACACTCATACTCCCATGAACATGTGAGCAGAGCAGGGGAAAAGGTACACATACACACACAAAATGAAGACGACGCAGAAGAAAGCTATTTGCAATCTATAAGGAAAAACTGTTACGGTCAAAGGACACGCATAATGGATTGAAAGCTAATATGTGCAAAGGGACAAAACAACAACAACAACATCGAAACAACACAATGACAAATAAACTGAAAAGTACACACAGGCGCAAGCAAAAACCCCAACACACACAAACAAACAGGTCAAAAAGTAATGCACACCGAAGGCACAAAACGAAGCAAAACCAAGTAAAGCAGAGCAGAGCTGAGCAAGTGAAGAAAGGTATGAAAATTACCTGAAGAAAATTTTAATGTTATTGGCATACACACACACACATACACACCCATCGACATACACATACGACACATACGTGGGTTTGCATACATGCTCGTTAAAGTGTTGGCAGGAAGTTCGGCAAGAGCAAAAGGCATCTTAACACTTTACATATGTAGGCGTTTGTTTGTGTGTGTGTGTGAGTGTGTGTGTAAGAGGGAGTGTGTCAGTGAGCAAGGTGTAGACAAGGGTTCTCAATCACAGCGATTAAGTGATGCATAAAAATTAAATTAAAGTTAACTTTATTAAGTTTGACTACACACGAAGGCGTATGGCCTCTACACACACTTACAGCTACTTTTTAATGGATTTTGAGAAAGTCAATACAATTTTAGGCAACACCTACTCGTATATAGCATGTTAGTATGTTTAAGTAGCACCTGTCACATTTGCTTAAGCCTTAAAGGTAGTAGGGTGACGGCCATAGCCAAATTGTTAAAAAGCACTTGCTACTTTTTAGTTTAGTAACCTTTATTAAATCAGATTTTCGTTTGAAAATATTATATAAAAAATATCTATTAATTATACAATATATCTACAATATTATTTATATTATATAAATATTATATGGCATTATTAAATAAGTTTAGATTAAGAAGCAATACAATGCTTATTTAAAAAAATTGTTTTACATTAGCCCTTTAAAATTCAACTCTCATATTTAGTTCGAAAACTTTAAGTTGAAACTTCAAAACTTATCGTGGGTTTAAAGAAAAAAAGGAGATTCATAAATTAAGATTTTATTTAAAAAACTTAAATTTAATAAAATACAATATATTAAATTTAACTTGAATGACGCTACATTTGCTTTTTATTTATTAGTCAAATCAAACTTTTAAAAGCGAATTCCGACCAAGTTTTCTTTTGTCTTCAATCACGAATAATAAACATAACAGACAATTAAATTTAATACATTTAAATGTGGGAAATATTATTCAGCAAAAGGAAAAGTAAAAATAAACATCAGCGCCAGAAATCGATGACATCGCATAATAAAGTAATCAGCGACACCATCGCCGAGATCCTAATTACAAACTGGCGAAAATTATACTTTCTCAACAACATCGCAAACTGAAAATAGGCAAATGGCAGAAACCACAAAAATAATAATAAATAAATACATAAGTAAATAAATCACGACAACAAAACGACATAAACAACGAAACTCCACAAAAACAACAACAAGAAAAAAATATAAAAACGAAATTATAATAAAAAGAGCTGCTAAAGTTGCCGCTAAATCCTTGAGGTACCCTTCCCACTCCCCCCCACCCCACTCACTTTGCTACGTCATTTATGCGATTTGGTGTTGTTGTTGTTGTTGTTGCAGTTGTTTTGTTATGATTTCATGCGATAATTATAACGTGTTTTCGTGTACAAAATGGAAATGAAAAATACGTGCGACCATTCATCAGCAAAAAAAAAAACCGAAAACAAAAACAAAAACGCAACTGAAACTCATTCAAGCGACGGAAGTGGCGGCAACGCACAGTACTTTCTCACCATAAGGAAAAGTAATATTTTTTAGAAATAAATACAATATTAAATTCAAAAGTTAAACTCTTTTTTGGAACGTTGTAGTTTAAATAGTTAAACAACATGGTTTTATCTAATTATTTTGTTCGTTAGTGTGAAACTTCTAAAGTTTGAAGCTTATTTATTTTTATAAGTTCATAATTCTGTTTTTTTTAATTTTTACTCTGGAATAATTGAATGCCTGTGCAAATTTTGTAATTGCCCGACATTTCTTTACACTTTTATTTATTAAGAACAAGTACTGTGCGGCGACGTGAACCAACGCTCCAGGCGGCGAGCGACAAGGCACAGTCTTATCGCCCACGGAGACGATGCCCTCCCGCCGGCAGCCGCAAATGAAATTAAAACAAAAAACATCCACTCGGAACTCCACTTTATGCCACTCGACTCGGAATTATTGTTTCCCGCCTTTTTAGTGCCAGTTTTGCCCATTCGAACGGGGACTACGACACGACACGAGATGACGACGGACAAATGAGCGAACAAACGAACGAACGAACGCATAAACGCACGAATGAACGAGACGGGCTCGAAGCGTTGGCCAGCCAAGCGTACGCAATGTGTGGAGCAGTCCTGCAGGACCTCATCAATGTGGCGTGTGCATTCGCTGCCAAAACCAAAACGTAACGGTAATTTGGTTCTTATTGTTTTATTTTTTTGCAGCTTCCTTGCCACCCTTCGTTTCCGTTTGGACGTTCGGTCGGCTGGTCGGTCAGTCGGTACGTCGTTCGTTCGTTCACTTCCGTTACCTTTGCTCGTGTGCGTGCGTGCCCGCTTGTTGTTGTTATTTTTGTTGTTATGTTTTTCGTTATGCTTTTTGGCAATTACAATTTACACGATTCACTTGGGAAACGAATTAAGCCAAAGAGTCCTTGCATCCAGCCCCATGGCCGCCTCGTGTTGTTTTCGCTCCCCAGTTCGTTCAGCGTAAATCTGACTTCACAACGAAAAGCTTTTACTTTGTCCTAGGCCAACAACGTGCTGCATTTAATGCACGAGAGAAAAAATCGTAAATAGAGCGCAAGAGCATGAAAAGCTTTTTGTGATAAAGTGAGAAAAAAATTACGTAAAGCAGCTAAACAACGAATAAGCAATCAAAACAAAATGAATAATTGCCAAATGTTGAGCAGAACTTACCTCTCTCTCTTTCTCACTCCATCGTTTCACGACATTTTTGTGGAACAACCACACAACAACAATAGTAACGTATTTCTTACATAGCGACATAACTTTACTGGTTTAAGTTCTTTATTAAAGGTTCTGGAAAATTTAAATTATATTTTTTAGTACGGTCCTGCTAAGCATCATTAAATATAGTAAAAAGAAGTGCTTATAACTTATCAACTGCGGAAAAAATTCTTAAAATGTTGATTTAATTGATAAGTGTTAAAAAAACACTGCAACTTTGTCGTATAATAAAATATAAATTAATGTAAGTTTTTAGAAGTAATCGCCTAACAAAATAACGCTTACCATCATTTGAAATGCACACGGCTTCCACGTTGTTTGCAAACACTTTGAAAAGCACTGCAGTCATTGAGGCATCCACAAAATTGGCGCCAACAAACTTTAATACTCTTACTCTCCCGCAAATACGAGTACGTCGATTAGAGAGTGAGAGTGAGAGCGAGCGCTTCGGTACGCACGAACCTCGTCAAAACGACGAGAAGGACGAGCGCCTGTCGACACACGACAGCGTACGACAACGCAGGACAAAAGCACGAAAGGCGCAATTTTCAACGAAACAGTTTGCGACGGATTCTCGTAACGAGCGGTACTATGAAAACGGCGAAAAATTAATGAGTGCGTTGTTAGTGTCATTTGTGAGATGTGTGAAGTAAATAGAATCAAATATGAAAAATATGTAGTGCAAGTGGGTTGCCGTTATTACAGTTTTTAGTTTGGCTACATCACCGAAACCACTTGAGAACGCGGCGCGTCAAAATGTGAAACGAAAACGCGTTGAAATTTCGACAAGTGAGTCAAGTATTCATTACAAAACTGCGTTTTCGAAGGATACATTTGCGAATGTATCTTGGAAAGTTAAAAAATACCATAACAAAGTAATAAATTAAATGAAGTAATCAACAAAATGAAATGAAATGAAATGAAAAAGAAAATGGTTTGAAAAATTTCAAGCAAGGCAAACAAATCATTTGGGCCGTCCAAAAAGAAAAATGTAATAATGGCAGCGAAGGATATGCGCTGCATACTCTTACAAAAAGCGGCATAAAAGGAATTTGTTTTTGATTGTCGTAATTTTATACGCCAACAACTTGAATCCAGCAGAGAAGCAATGGTAAAGCGTATGTTCATGCAGTCAAGTACTTTTGCTCCGCCTCAACTGCTTCTACTTCTATGTATAAGCACTTTTAATATTACTCACTTAAACACAAACACACAAACAAACGCACATACACACACACACACAAATATACAGAGTAAAAAAGAGTGCTGTTTGAGTGCTCCATACGAAGGAGAAGTAGAAGCAGAAGGCAGCGACTTGAATTTCGTTCGCGGCGTCGTTATGTAGCACGCGCCGGCTTACTTCTCGGCGTAGGCATTTCCGTTTCCGCTAATTGTATGCGAACTTAAAAGCGCCACAGCTCGTTACTATTTTGGTTTTTTATTTGTTGTTTGTGCATACAAAGCTACAGCCGGTGCCGAAATAATTGGAAACTCTTCGAAGTGTTCCTTCTTTTTTATTTCTTGGCTTTTATTTTGAGAAGGATTTAAATTAGTTTTCATTTATCGACAAAAAATATGCTGAGGTTTAATTTTTGTAAATTACTAAAATATATTACAACTTTTGTGTTTTTCAATAGTTTTAACAGTTCTTACATTTTTTGGATTAGACCAGATTCGTGTTTTGTTCAACCAGCTTTTAAAATTTGTTCATAAAAATTTAAATATATAAATCATTATTTAAATCGATAATAGTTTTAACTTTAATGCTAAAGTAACGCTTTTGGTAATTGGATAATCAGAACTGAAGATATATGCTAGATTTGTTAAACCAAAGTTTCCGAAACCTCAAAATATCTTAAAAATTCGTATTTTATGAACCTTAATAAAAAATTAAAAAAAAAAATTTCCTTTGATTAAAATTAAATTAGTTTTGAATAAATTATTTTTCACATATTTGGCAATTCATTATCGACTGTTTAATTTTAAGTTCTCGATATCTTAACTTAACTTTTTTTTTAATTCTCTTATAGAACCACAATTCAAATGGGGTTGCATTTTCTTTTCTAATGACTTTTGGTGAACTATTTAAAATATTTCGATGTAACTAAAACTTAACCGATCTCTTGATTTCAATATTGACATTATTCGATTGCATTTTTTCTGCTGTTCTGATTTGTTTAATTATATAACAATAATACCGCGGAATCTCAATTTTAGCCTAGACTGTAATTTAGAGTCTTGCGATTGTAATGAATAGTAACGAATGTTACCTTCCACACAAAAAGTGTGATGTGGAGCGGTACAATTCGTTGGTGCGGTTTTTGCTCGAATGTACGAAAATGAAAATGTAGCATTGAGCGGCATTGTAAATAAGTTAGCAATCGTATTTAATGTGCTCGTTCGTTCGTTTGTTCGTTCGCTGGTTTGGTTTGGTTTGGTTTCTTGCGTTTTCATTACGTTCAGCGCTTATTGCAAATCGTAAATTCACCTTAATGCCAAAATTACACGTGATAATGACGTGATTATACCCCACACATGTACCAAACCTTACCGAAACTAACCTGCCCACTTACCTAGCCCAGTACAGAAAAGCACACCAAAACACAGAACAGAGCACAGCCAAGCAAAGCAAAGCAAAGCCAACCTGACGAAGAGTTGGTGTAGCAATGTGTTGGCTTAAACAGTAGCATAGCAACTTGAGTATGTGGATTTGTAGCTTGTAGCAAAAACATGTTAAAACGCGACTAACTTCAAAGTGACGCTCTCAAATTAAATAAGTGTGCTGCACTTGAAATTATACAGGAAATTAGTAATGTCATTTGCTGGCAAAGTTTTTCTCAAATCATTTTTATTACCCGAACCTTGTGCCAAAACTTTGTCTGATATTTTGCTTCGTTTTTATATGGGCAGACATCAAATTTGTTTAACGTCAGTTTTGGCCTTAGATAACCTTGCCACGAAATGTTGACTTCTTTTTCATCTTTAATATTTTACAGCCTTTTGGAGCGACTTAAACGTTTTGCACAGTGTTCGGAAACAAAAAGGTTTTGAAATTCTGAAATTTTGCATTTTCTAAAAAATTTGAATTGGTATTTTTGTTGTTATATGAATAATTAATTTCTATAGTTGGACAGATAAATTTTGAATTTCTCATAAAAATTGTTTTTTAAAATTGTAATATTTGAAAAAGTAAAATGTAAATTTTTTTGGACTTAAAATTTAAATTGCATTTAATACTTGTAATGAGGTTTTTGTGGAGAAATCCAAAATTGCTATATAAAAAGTCTATCACAGTCTTGTCATTGTAGTCAATTTACAGCTTAATGTTAGATTTTGCAGACCTCGAATCCAAAAGAAATTCATCATTTTTAAAATGGATGTAAACGTGCAATTTAGAATAATCTTGAATTTAATTTCAATTGTTAATTTAAATCTATTTATTCTATTTTTCATAGTTATATGCTGTGAAATTTTGAATCAAAAACATTTTAGAAAATTTTCTATTCGAATCAGTTGAACTGTTCGTGCACTAAAAAGTGTAATTCTAGCGTTTCTAAACACTGTCCAGCGCTTTTTACTTTTACCTTGACATAATTTACTGGTCTCTGTCGTTCGTTGTTGCACTTTTTAACCATTTTCTTCACACTTGCATTTCTTTATTTATTTAGCGTTTGTTTTTGGTTAATGTGTGTGTCTATTATTTGTATCTCTATTTTTTTCAATGTATTTTTCGTTTTGAAAATATGCTGAAAAAATTCAATGCATTTTGTCGGTTTGGTATTTTAAGTTAGGAAAAAAAGTGCACTGTCACGCTTTCATTTCTGACGAACTTTGTAAGCGGATTTAATACTTGCAGCCATTAGCTGGGTGTCAAGTTCTCTACACGTGTGACTTAACAATTTTTATGATCAGAAATGTCGTGTATTGCAATTTTTGGAACCTTACATTTTTTTTATATAAGTAAAATTAAAAAAAAAACAACAAATGTCATGAAGAAATTACAAGGAAAAATTTTAGCATTTCAATGAAATTCTCGTAATTTTATTTTTTTTTAGTCATTTTTTTTAAACTATCTTTAATTGCAAATAGTTTATATTGAATAAATTTTTTTTTTATTTTATTAAAATATTCAACTATTATTTTGATAATATTTGATTTATTTTATGAAAATGTTGAGAATAAGTTCATATTCAATATTACACTCAAAAGGAAAGCAAAATGAGAATTTTCCACTTTTTTAATTTTTGCAAAGAAATTCGTACAAAATTCTGATTTAAAAATACTTTTTATTGAAAAATTTAAATTACAAAATATGTAATCTAAATGCTTTATATACACATACTTAGATATCCACATAACAACAATTGCTGTGTGGCTAAAACAAAGTCGCCAGTACGCTGACGGTTGCTATTGTGAAATGTTTATTTTTATTAAAGTTTTTGCACGATGACTATTAATAAAAGTCGAACTGACTTGACTTGGCTTTCGTCAACGGAACATACTAACAAACAAACAAACGAATGAACGAACGAACGAGCGAAAGAATGAACCGAATTGGTAATATCCCAAAGGATATTTTGGCCATGGCTCGAGGGGTTTATTTTTTTTGCAGTCAGTCGCATTAGGATAATGGATGGATTTCTTTTTGTGCGCATTTACATGCAAAACGCAATTCAAAGTCATGTCGGATTTTAAGGCTTGCACACACTGAAACACTCACAAACACACACGTATGTTCGCGTATATGTGTGTATGCGCTTGGCTTAGTGGACAATTTTATTTGCATACAATCACGTTCTACGAACGTACTTCGTAGTCGACGCGTCGCTTGACGCAAATGCAGAGTTTCTTGACTTTTTTGCACTTTACCTACACACTCGTTCACACACACATTGGTATGCTGGCACACTTATACAAACATATACATATACACACGCACACCCATTTCATGTTCATATTGATGCACTGTTTGCAATTTATTTGTGTCTTCGTGCGTTTTTGTTAAATAAGAAAAATGGCTGCAAATGTCATTGAGTGAAGTTTATGCATTGACATGCATTTCCCTTTCAGGCTCACTCACTCATTCATTCATTCGTTCGTTCACTCGTTCACTCACTCCCTCAGCTCCCTCAGTTCAATTGGAAGAGGGCAGGACGAGCGCGAAACAAACGAATGCGTTGCAGTTGCGGTTGCGGCAAGTCAAAATGACCCGAAATTGTTTTTTTTTTTTTTTGTGCACCAAAGGCGGTGCACTATGGTTAAATTTTCATGTCTTTCTTCTCTTTTTTTTTTTTGAAAACAAGGGACCTAAAGGCAGTGAAAAAGATTAACAACAGGTCTACAGTAATTCAAGTAATGTTATTTTGTACAATATATAAATTTGTGGGTTGAGCTCTTTTCGATTAAAATATTTCCTTTGCTGTATGTGATTTTCCACAATCGTAACCACAGTGCGATTGTTAAAGCTTTTGTTGTACAATGCAAATGCAGGCTTTTTTTTTTGCTTGTACGGCGTACAAAGAATTACAATTGCATTGATTTTAGTTGTAGTCGTATTATTTTCGGATTTGCATATCAGGTCAACGAGGATTTGGCGATGTGTGCCTCTAACTGCAAACCAAATCGTTGTCAGGCTATTCTTGTTTGTAAGTTTGCTTGTATTTGATAAAAAAACAATAACGAGTTGTGTTGTTTTCTATGTATTTTGCAGAATTTGAGTTAAACTGTTTAAACTTAAAGACAAACTTCGACATATCCTTTGATTTTCTGTGACTAAGTAAATAAAAAACTTAAAATGCATAAATTAAATTTAGATCATAACAGAAAACTGATTTAAGTTATCTAAAGTTTATTGAATTACCCGACTTAAAGGATTCAATTGAGCAAAACTACAGAAGTGACTGCTTATAAAGCCTTTTTATATAAAAAAAACATCTCTACAAATGTCATTAAAAAATTATAAATTAACAGTGACGTGCACACACACACACACAAGTATATGCAATTATACATTTACACATTAACACATATGCAGCAGCAGCGGAAATGAATGTAAACAGAAATAAACACAAATTATAAAATTACAAAACAAATTGCTATAATCCTTGGCGAATTAAATACACATAATTCAATGTAATTTCTCCACACACCACAAACGCGCACACACATTTATACAGATACTCGTTTCTGTCGGTACACCTAAAAACACACATACATACGTACACAAGCTCATACGCCTGGACAGCACCGAAAGCGAAATTGTGTGCGTTAAATTAGGGTTTATGAACGGACATTTTGTGAGAGTGTTAATGAATATTAAATGAAAGTGATACTTTGGTGCATTGGTATCGGTGTTGCTGCTGTTGCTGCTGTTGTAGTTGTTGTAGTTTTGTTGCTGTTGCTATTTATGCTGCCAACATACGAATACACACACACCCAACGAGAATTCATAACACTAAATGCAATAATAATGAAAATAATTTAATACGAGAATATGTGAAATTGATATGATACGATATGATGTGATGCGTATATATGTTTGTGTATATTCGTGTGTGCGTATATGTGTGGCATCAAGTGAATGCTAATAATGAATTTAATAATTGATGAGAGTATCAAGACATCAAGTGCTCCATGAGCATTGCTCAACATGTTAAATACGCTTAAGAACATCGTCAAAACGGAAATTGAACACAAAATGAAGCAAACGCATTACAAAGGGTTCTTCTCTATAATTTTATTATTAATATTAAATTATTTGTTTAATAAAATTTGCATGTCGGACAAACTTTCCGGGAGATGAAGGTTGAAAATAAAATGTTTCATTTTTACTTTGTCCCGGTGGGTTTTGAACCTCGGTTTCAATCACACTCTCTATCCACTGAGCTATTGACTAACCCACGAAGCTCAGCAGGTTAGTGCGGTTGGTGCACCTAGCCCGATCGGTATGTTCAGAACAAGAGGTTCAATTCCCAAGTAGAGCAAAGTAAATATGTTGGTGACTTTATCATTTGAAGTATCTTCAGAGTTCTAGAGTATAAAATCAATGCTCTATTAATATTTCCTTTCTCCTGAAAAGTATTTTGCACTTTTCTCATACGACGTCAACTAAGAGCAACAGATTAAGATCTGTTAGGTCAAATTTATAAATGGTTATTAACGTGTTCCATGGCAAGATTGTATCGAAAGTTTTCGGTATCCTTGAGTTGGATTAAGTTTGTGTAGTTTATTTTTATTTGTTGTAGTTGTCGCATTCATAGCTCAATCCGGAATTGGTTGACTTGATGAAGCAGCAGGTTCGATTCATAAATTCAACTTTCGAAATGTTAAAAGTCATTGGATTTCTTATATACACACACACACACACACACAAATACACGTGTGTTGTGACACAAACAATTATATAAATATCCTTACAATAACAGCAACAACTTCGAAAGGGAAGTTGGGGTCGAAATTCAATGAAATTAATACAGGACTCAACTGCATTGAACAGAGAAAAGCAGCCGAAACCAAAGTAAAAACCTCAAGTACTTTCCATTCTACATATACTCAAACATGCATACACATGTACACACAAACACATTCATAACTTAAAAGCAACAACGGTAGCACCGGTGGTTGTTGTTATTGTTGTTGCTGCTATAGTGGCTGTAAAGCAATTCAGAATTGCTCAATAAAGTACTTCATAAATATTTATTGGATTATCGAGCGGACGTTTGGACGGACAAATGAACGACCAACCGACTCACAGTACTTGATTGCTTAGTATAAACTGATTTTTTTTTTTTAGATTTTCATAATTAAATTATAAGATTATAAAACCTTTTTTCTTTTTAATTTTTGTTGGTTGAACTGAAAAAAGTAAAAATTAAAGTATGATATATAAAAAATATAAAACGAATGTTGAAGCTTGGCCAAAGAATTTGAAAAATGTTAATTATATTTTCGTAATGCAAGAAATTGGAAAACAATTACAAAAATAATGTTTTTTTGTAAAATATTTGAAATTTTGTTTCTTTCTTTTATTATCACTACCGCAGAGTACTGTGCAAATGGACGGAAATGTTTGTGGTCGTCATTGCAAGTCGCAATCGCCCCATACCTGAATAGCCCGTTTGCCTCCTCCACCTTCACCTTTCCACCGACAGTGGAATTCGTTTCCGCATTTATGTACATTTGTGTATGTGTGAGCATGTGTGTCGCTTTTGCTTCGCGTTTTATTCGATTTTTGCAATTGGCGCAACAATTTTTGCTCGCATTCAAAACGCATAAAGTCATAAACGTAATCAATAAAATAAAAAACAAACAGAAAATACAATAAAATATGAAAAGAGAAATAAGTTAACTTTGTGAACTCTTGCAATTTATAGTACGTTGCTTGTGTGTGTGTGTTTGTGTATTTACGACTGTGTGTGTGTGCACACAAAGTAATACATATGAACATTCGTATGTGTATTAATAAATTTGAATGGGGCAGCAAGGACATGCATGAAAGCGTTTTGTAGACAATAAATTTCTCTGGAATATAATCGTCTTACGATATGCGCGTATGATAATATTTGCATAAGTAAATGTGCTATCAAATTGGAATTTTATTTCGTCTAAAGTAGAAAACACTTAAAAATAGTTTAACAAAATTAACAAAACTTTTAAATTGAAAAGTTTCAGTCTTCAATTCAAAGCAAAAAAATAAATGTTTCAGGTATCTTGATAAGATATTTCTGAACGCGTTATTTTAACTAGACAATTTTGAAATAAAGAAACTGGCGAGGGACTGTTTTGCAAATTGGGTTTCAAAAAATTATAGAGTTATGTAAAACAACTTTCTCTAGTACACAGTCACAAGAACAATTTAACGACCACCCTACAAACATTGATGAGCTCATTACTTAACTGAAAATCTACAACAAATAGCCAGACATAAAAAAATCTATATCAATAATATTATGAAGCGTACAAGTACGGGTACATTAGATGTATTTACTTTGCGATTAAAATCGCGAATTAATGTATTCTAAATTACACCTGACAGATTAATCAATTTTTTCCAACATGCACTTGAGCAATTTATTTATTCACTCGTATACAGAACAATTGATTTTCAATTTGGATAGTTTAGTTTTTTTTGAGGTTACATAAACCAACAACAACAACAACAAAAAACATTCTTCAATTAAATAAAATGTTTATTTGTTTATTAAGCATTGCCAAACTAAACAACAATTAACTGATAGAAAAGTTAATGGCTTCGGCAATTAACACATCAGATGTTATGGTAAAAAAAAAATTAAAATAATGTTATAATTAATGGCAAAGCATCAGAGTTGCATTAAAATGAGTTTTTTATTAAAAGCATTAAACACTTCATTAAAATACGCATATAATTAAATAAAATTAAATTGCAATACTTTGGTTTGATGACAATCATTTAAATAAATTAAAATTATCCATAAAAAGTAATAGTTTGGCATGGCTATTTAAAAATTTAGTTGACTCTGGACAACGCCGCGTATGCTTGATCATTATTTAAGCATTCAGTTAGTGCCTGCGCATTGCAAAATTGCAAAAGCTTAAACTGTCGGAACTTTTATTAATATCGGACACTTTTTAAAGCCATATGGAAGCATATTAATGTGATATTATTAATTGAGCATTATAAAGTGAAGTTGTTAAATTTTTTTTATTAATATATGTACGGAACGGTATACATACTATTAACAGTTTTATATCGATATAATTAAAGATATTGTATATTAATGTTAATATAAGTTGACGTACAAGTTTGATAACAACTCTTTTTTTTAGTTTTCTAAAGCAAACTTTGTACAATTACAGCCAGCGTGTCCAATCAAAAAGAATTGTTCCAAAGTCTAAAATACGTTTCGAAATGTTGAAGTGCAAATCAGTGAATACATTTTTTTTTCATGTACAATAAATCCAAATCATTAATTGAAAATTGCAACCATTTTCCCAAATACAATAAATTACCTCATCAATGGTTTATTTTTCGGAAATAGATACATCTGCAACTAAACTAATTCTTGCGACAACAAATTCGTTTGCAGCTGTGCTTATTTGTTTGTGTTTTTTTAATGCAGATTTACAACAACTGATTTGTTCACTTAGCACAAACAACACAATTCCGAATGATTGCAGGTGTATACGTAAATTGCTGAATGTTTGTGTATGAATATGTACACACATACATATGCTAACAGACATGCTGGGTAGGAATGTGATACTCAACTGTCAAATTCACTTTTAAAAATATGAAACTACACGGAATTTATTTATTATTCATTTTGACATTCACATCAACATTCAAGCAAAAATTTTCACTTTTCGGTAGTGAAGGGAAATAGCAGTGATAGAAGCGCTTCCATGGAATGAAAAGGGTTCCATTGACTTAATGTGAATTTGTACAATTTTAAGGGGTTTCCTAAAAGTTATCGTTTCAGTGATACATATTAAAACATTTTTTTATTTTTATATATATTTTGACTTTGATAACACTGAAATTTTATTTCTTCTATTATCTTCAATGTAATGAACCAGAAAAATAAACGTTTTTTTGTATTCTTAATAAGGCACAAAATATTCTGAGAATTATACCAAGTCATATTGAATATTCTAAAAAGTCATATTGGCAGCATAAGCTCTTTTGTTTTATTACTTCTTGACTTGTTTCTTTTTTAAATGAATAGCAGATAAAAAAAAAGGTTTATTTTGATCAAACAAGTTCCATTCCAATATCGGAATTCCGGAGGGCCTCTTAGCGAAAATACTTGCTCTTTATCAGTTAAATAACCGAATAACTATCTAGCTATCTAGGATTGCATAGCTCTGCCGTTGTGTGTAATTGTATCAATGTGCTAATTGCATCATTTTTTTGTTTTTGTGCTTCAGGGTCGTTTAAAAAAAGTGGAACAAATTTCCGAATAGCACAACTAGAGGTGCAACACCGAAACGCAAAAAATCGATTTTGCTGATATCGATAGTATGTTGAAATCATAATATATGGGCATAACCTTTAATTACTATATAAATTGTCTAGACTTAAAAACCTCTTCAAAGGTATATTTTTAAGATATGAGAAAGGTAAAATTTCCACCATTTCATTTTTGTATTCTCTTTATCTTTTGAATATATTTTTCTGGCTACGCCACTGGTGCATATATAAAATGGTTATTTATTTTGCATTTTTGCATTTATTTGCACCTATGACATGGAAAGCAAAAAATCAACAACGAAACAACGGAACAACATTGTTACAAAGAAAAATGGTGAGCAGAAATAAAGCCAAAATAAAATCATATTTTCACGAAAAATGACAAGCCAAACAGAGAAGAGAAACACTAATCACACATAAATCGAAAACTGGATGGGCACAATGCGAGTGGGGTGGGTTAGACTGTGGGTACTATTGAGTAGGAAGGAGGCGAATCAGACAGACGGACGGACAGACAGTCAGCAGGAAGACAACAGCACTGCGAACTGAATGGCACGGTAAAATGCAAAATGACAGGATAAACACAGCAAGTGGCAGTCAGAGAAGTGAAGAACCGACACACAAACAAACACACACTCACACACACACATGGCGCAGCATAAACCTGTGCACGTGTGTGAATATTTTTTGAGCTAAGGATTTTTGAATTTAAATTTTGTCGTCGTTGTTGTTTACTTTATTTGCTGCTGCTGCGCTATTGTTGTTGCTGCTGTTGTTGTTGCTGTTGCTGTTTGGTTTTTCTTTTTTATTGTAACGCAAAATAATGACATGTTATTTGCAGACAAATTGACTGGGTTTTATGCTGGATTTTCCGATTTTCAACAATTCGAATCGTTTTTGCACAGGCTTAAAAGATAATTTACAAAACAAAAAAAAAGACTAGGAGACACAATGCTGAGAACAATGACTTACTTTCGCAACAATGAATTCATTCATTCCACTTAGACTTGTCTATGTTAGTTCAAGTAGTTCGTAGTGTAGTATTAACAAAAGTAATAAATGAAATGGAGCATATTTTTAGGCTTACAGCAATTGGGCTACAAGAACAAACACAGCCGCGCGAAAAGTGTGCTTCACTTACATAAGGTCAAGTTCTTAATTAAATATCGCACATTTTTATTAAATTTATTTATTTGTTAACATTTATAGAATATAGATTTCTTAATATTAAAAAAAAACAATTTTAAAAAATTTGAAATATTAATTGTTAATTTGAAATCAATAGTCGTCATGTAAATTTTTTTAATACTAAGAAAATTTAGTAATCACACACACCTATTGTATGAATGACAAGAAAATGGTCTTATGCAGACGAACTGGACTGTTCACATTAACAAGTTTTCACTCGACCTTTTAGCACTATTTTTACTGAACTATTTTTACAACGATAGATATGCACGTATGTGTATGTTTTTTGTTACCTTGGCTTGTATGTCTGTACGTGTGTGTGTGTGCTTTAAAATAGTCACCGCTCTCATCGTCACTGAGGGGACTAAGTCTAAATGTGTAAAAATCGATTTTACCTTCAGGTCAGTCGATTTTTCTTACAGTTTTATTTGTTTCACCTTTTTCTACTAAGTGCCAAGTGGATATATACTCGGGTATATGTTTGTATGTTTATTTGTAGTTAGTTGCCCACTCATTTGTTTTTTCTACTTGTGGTCTAACTTCTGTTTTGTTTTGTTTTGTTTTTTTTTATTTTGTTTTTTCTTTTTTGTATTTTTTGTTTTTGTGATATGCTTCTGCCTTTATTAACACGTTATAACAACGTGACTGACTGGTAATGTGTGTGCTGTGCCTGGACTTGTATAGAAGCAGCCATCTGCTCTACTGCTAGCGCTGCCTTTGGTCCTACCTTACTGAGTGAGTTACCTTGAGCATGTGTCGGTAGGTTAGCCGAGTTCGTTTACTAACAGGTTCGTTTGTGTTGTGTATGTGAGTGTTCTAATGAAATAAAAAATAAGAAAAGCATTTATCACATTTTTTTTAATTTAAGATTAAAGATCGTCGTACATACTTCAAGCAAATTAACTACAGTTTGTTCATTAATTTTCTAGTGGAAATGTATTTTGAAGGAAATATTTGTCAAAGCAAATAATATTGTAAATATTTAAGAGTACATCTCAGAGAAATGGAGCACTCTTTAGTATTACTAAAGAAATGGAACTGCTTAGCGAAGAATTCCAAAGCTTAATTCAAATATTTTCATTTTAATTAAATTTGCAATAAAATCGTAATGCTGACTTATCAGTTAATCCAATCTGAGCTCTGTTTTAATTACCAATTTTACACACACACACACAAACAGTCATGCAAGTTAACTACCACAATGAGAAGCGTTTAAGAAGCGAAAGTATCAGATCGGTTACATTAAATGCAATTAATTACGACACGCTTCACGCTGTCTGTCTGTCTGTCCATTTTTTTCTTTGTCTGTCTGTTTGTGTCTGCTGATGTGGCAGTGTTTCATTTCGAGGCGTTTAAATATGCCAACACACACACACACACAAATACTCGCACACACCCATGCATAATTCAGCGCGACTTTTATTGTTGTTGACTTTGGTGTACTGCTATTGTGGTAGTAGTGTAACGTATTATCAGAGTGGTTATTATTTCGGTTAGTTCAATTTTACTTCAGACTAACATTTTGTAATTGAAACAATACTTATTCTAAATAATTTGTTCAAAAATGTAAATTTTGAGAAAATGGATTAGTTTCATCTTAAAAATGTCAAGAAGAAGATAAAAAAAACGAAAATATAAGATATAAGAAACAACAAGGACCACCCTTGTGTGATAGGCAACAATTTATAATGCTCTACTTGCGCCTTCACGAATATTTGTGTATGTGTTGCTCGTGTGTTTGTGTTTATTTGCGACGGTGTTTGTGTATGACAATGCTTAGAGCTTAATTCAATAAAAGGTATAACAATTAGGCGACACATTTAAGCAGCTTACGCAGCAGTGACTCAGCAAAACAAGACGAGACACCGAAATGCCAATTTTAATTATGTCTGGCAATGCGTTTGGAATAGAAGAAGAAGAAGAGCGAGCAGACGACTTCCGTCGCATCTTGTTATCTTGGTTGCTCCACGGTAATCTCTTCCGAGAAGTTGTGCTTAATTAGTAAAGCGCCGCTTTAGCACTTGAGTCGTTTTACGTTGATCAAGTTTAACGACTCGGTAAAATACGCATTACGCATCTACATATATAAACACATGAAAACAAACACATACACGCTGGGGATGTGTGTGCCATATTATTTGTGGACTTAAATAAACACATTTATTTGAATACTTTTTTCTAATCTAAATCATTGAATATAACTATTTTTTTTACAATATCGCAAGTTTAAAATTGTTTCTAGTTTTGAATTGATTCTTTTAAACCTATTAAAAGTTAATTTAATTCCAAATGACTTTTTCCAATTCCATATCTTAAATACCGTTTCAATAGTCTAGGTTAAAATTCCTGTCAAATTGACATTTTAATATCGCATCTTATCCCATTTACTATTTTTCATCTCTTTTAATTAAAAAAAAAATATTAATTTATTAAATTTACCAAATCCAACAAAATCTGCTGAAATTTGGCGCTTGCACTCTAAGCGCCAAAACAATTTACCCGAACACTTAGTGCGGAAAATCCTCAGACTCCGCGCTTCGCAAATTTTGGCAAATAACTTTTAACTAAGACTTAAAATTCAAATTTTGCGCAACAAGATGAGGAAATTATCCAGCACCTTCCTAAATAACAACGACAACAAGAGCAACAACAACAACAACAAATTCCACACTCTTTTGACAGTCTTTTCACTTCATTAACACGACTTAATGAACTCAATTTTACGCGTTGTTGGCGCCGACGCCAAAGGCGAAAGTTGAAAAATGTTGGCGCTTCGCTTCCGGAGACCAACCGCAAAACAAGAATCATCAAAAAGTAAAATGTTCGCCCGACAAAAGTATTCATTTGGAAATCTGCGCGCCTGCGGCAGTCAGAAAAGCCAAAAAGAAAAGCATCCCGTCTAACTCATAACGCCAGCCAGACAGCCAAACAGACAGACAGACTAGAGAACTAGTGGCAAAGTGGAAAAGTTTTACACAGAAAGCAAGCAAGGAAGCAAGCAAAAGCTAAACCAACGCGCGCCAAGTGATGCTCAAATGAATGTCGGCAAATATTTTGTAGTGCAATGCGAAGTGCGTGTGGCATACTTTTAGGCATTGCATCACGTTGTTCTACGTAAACTATGCAAGAAACTCGGCTTTCGTTGCGTTTGAAGTTTCGCAAAAGTCGGCCAAAGTGAAAGCGAGAATGCAAGAACGAGAGTTTAGTCACAACAACCACAACAACACAAACTCATTACTGTGCTTATTGTCAGAGTGCAGAGTAAGTGAGTGTGTGTGTGTGTGTGGGTGTGTGCGTGTGGTGTGTTGGATGTGTTTTGCTGTGGCTCTCTGCTCCTCTGAACGTAGTTGATTAAAAATTCATTTGAGTTGTTGCCTGATGTAATTATGCTTTTTCACTTGGAACTCGCTGCACAAAGTCTTGCCTAATGGTCGAACAACAACAACAACAACAACAACAACAACAACAACAACAACAACAACAACAACCACAACAAATACAAAGAGGATATGAGAAGCAAAGTATAAACTAAACTGAGAAGAAAAATACCGTAAAGTAGGAACATTACCTGAACTTTTCGCTTTAGAATAGGCTCAAATGAATCGCAAATAATGAGATTTCGTTTGATTATGGTTTTTTTATGCACCACATAGTGTATAAGTATATTGGGCTTGGTCAAATCTTTGTAACGTAGAAAAATACCCAAGGTGGATATGTACAAATATATAGAGTCAAGTACTGAGTCGATCTAACCATGTGTCTGTATGTCTGTCTGTCATCATTACCTTTTAACCACGATAGTGAAAAAAGCTAAAATTAGTTACACTGTTTGTTCTTATGCTCTAGACAACCGAGTTCGGAGCCAATCCGACTATGACCACGCCCACTATTTATTAAAAAAAATTGACTTCTTATTAAGACGATATCTTGGGAAGCATTGGAGATATTGAGTTCAGACAAAATATTCTGTTAAGCTTAGGAAAAACTTATTAAATTTTGGAAAATTTTAGGGTGGTTCATGTTTGTTAGTTGTTTCTTTATATGCTGGAATAAAGCCTCAATTAAATATTTTTCTAACATAATATTAACTTCGCCATTTTGTGAAATCATAAAATTTTCCTTTTATTTAATTAAAGCAAATTCGGCTATGCAAAAAATTTTATGAAATTCGCAACAACAAAAAATAAATATGTAATAATTAAGGTACTTTTGCCATTTGTAAATATTTTTTTTAACAAAAAATTCCGTTTCTTAACGTTGGCTTTTTGCGTTGGTAAGGTTGCATTCCTCGTTGTTTTTTTTTTGTTTGTTTTGTTGCTGTTGTAATTGTTGTTGTTTTTGTTATTGTTGTTGTATGCTGTGCCTGCACATGACAAATTCAATTTTCAAGTTTTTCCTCTCATTTTCTCTCGTTTGTTATCCTGTTGTTGACTGTTTTCCCTTTGCTATTGTGTGTTGTGTTGTGTGTGTGTATATGTATACGTGTGTATGTATGTGTGCGGTGTGCGCTTCTTCAAATAATAACGACTTTTCTTTCTGCCGCTTTTGGTTATTTCTTCTTTATTTATATTTTTTTGTATTTTATTTCGTTTCGTTTGGAAACGCACCACATTATGCTGTCTGTCTGTCTGCCTGTCTGCCTGTCTGTCTGTCCGTTCGTTTGCCACTTTGAAAAGTTTATTAAACTTGGTTGATTTTTTGACTGCTTGGCATGGCTTGGTTTGACTTTTCTTTCCTTTTTTTCCTCTGTGCTATTCTCGTTTGTTGGATTTTGTTCCGCCTGCGCCTGTTGCCTTTGGACAAGTTTGGTGCATGCGACAACTGGCAAACAAAAAGCATCACTCTGGAAGAGAAAAAAAAAACATTTTGCTATGCCTTGTGGCTTCTGCGGCTTCTGTTGTTGTTGTTGTTGTGTCGTAAAATAAGTTACAACAAATTGAATTGATTGCGTTAATATTGCGTAAAAATTGGCTTTATTAAATGCTGACATCTTGTTTTCTGTTTATTTTATGACGTAGGGGAAATGTTGGTCTGAGGGGGTGGAAAGTATTTCAAGGATTTGTATTAAGTTCGAAAAGTTTGGTAAGTACTCTCAGCGGGCGTAAATCAAGTGATTATGAAATATTTATTTTGAGAATTTTCTCAATTTCGAAAAGAGTACAGTTAATCTCGTAACTAGTTCGATTCTCTTTTCCTGTGCCATTAAAATTTAAAAAAATCTTTAAAATTTTCTAATTTAAATTGTATATAAATTCAGCTTCTACGTCCTCGAAACTTCGATTGGTCTAACTGACAAAATTGAATGCATACGAGTGTAAAAGTTTGTTTACCTTTGCATCAACTTGAACTTGCAATATTTTATGATTTATTGCGAACTGCACAAAATTGTAAGTACATATTTATGCCGACACAACAGCAAACAGAAAAGCACTCGGCAATTTTGCAGCATTTGGTATTTTAGCGCAAACTGCTGACATTTCACCATTTGACCAGGCGCCATCGAATGGCCGGTCGCACGACCCAAACGAACTGCCGTGCACTCTTTTGCAATTGCAATTGTGCTCTTGTGCGCTGGCCAAGCAGAGACCCAAAGTAAATATATTTTAAAAAGCAAAAATCGAATTATCTTCAGTCACACTCGATGGTCGCTGCCAATTTATCAATGATGGAAATTGCGCAGATATGATTTTTTCGCATTGACACTTCCACTATATCTGAATGCATAGACTGACCGCCTGACAGACAGTCTATCTATATGGACATACGTTCCATCATTCACATTTGGTTCATTCAGCCGCTCTCTGAAATATTGGAAATATTAAACAGTAACTGCTAAAAATATTACCCAAGTCTTAACCAATTTTCTACAGTCACTTTGTTCATTGTAATCGTACAACTTTATATGCAGGCACTGTAGAAGACAAATACGGAAATAATATGAAAATTGTTCATTAAAATTGCGCTGAGCAGAGTCGACTCACTTGGCTCTGTCGGGTCTTTTGTGCACCTCAAAAAATAAAAGAGATTTACTATAGAAGTGTGTCAGTGTGCGAAAGGCCGCCTGGCAGTGTGCAAATGTGTGCGTGCGTGTATACATATGTTATGTATGTGTGCCGCATACAACATACATTGTGTGGTTTTGTGGTGGACATTCATGGCGTGCTCATTCCCATTACGAAGCAGACTTGAACTGACAGACCGACGCAAGCACACACGCACACATATGTGCATACAAGCCACATATACTAGCACAAGAGACGGGCAGACAGGCAGACAGCCACAAAATACATTTAGACAGATGTCGTCTGACATATGTTGTTGTTGTTGTTGTTATTATTGTTATTGTTCTAGTTATTTTCGCCGTACGGGTACGGCTGAACTGGGCGAACATTTTCGATTTATCGCCAAGGTAAATATTTGTTTTCGGTATTTTCATTATTTGCTGTCACATTGTGGCAAGTTCATTTCTCTCATGAAAACTGTCTGCGAATTTTTGTCGACGTTAAGCATAATTTGTTGTTGGACACTCATTTGTGGTCGTTGTTGTTGGGGTGTTTTTTATTTTAATAAGAACTCCCGAAAGTTAATAATGAAAATAAAGACTTTCACAGTTTTTTGCAGTCTTGTGTTATTGCAGAATATGCAAAGCAAGTCCATTGGACAAAAGGAAAATAAATAATAATAATAATAACTGAAGTTAATTATTGTGGTAAAAAATTCAATATATTATTTAAATTTTAATAGGAAAACAATTTTCATTGATTCGTCTCTGTGGATCGCACAAGTTCTCTCTTAACTTGCCACACCTTTTGAAATTAAATTTGACTCAATTACTTCGGAGGTTTCGTTTGTGTGTTATTTGATTTTTTGCGCTGTATAAAATCTTGCTTTAACTTTTCTAGTTCTCTACATGCGCGATCCTCCTTCACAAGATCCACGAAAATGTTTCCAAAAAAACGTGAACTGTTTCAAAAACATCTCAATTTGAATTTTAATATTGTTAAAAGTATTTGCTAGATTTTATTTTTGTAACAATTTAATTTTGTTGTTGCTCATATTTTTAACACATTTACACGCTCGCAGTCTTTTGCCGCCACTTGCACTCGTCAACGCAAGAAATAACATTTTTCAACGCAAAGCGAGCGGCAACAGCAAAATTGCTGCGTTGTGCTGTGCAGAGCTGTGCCTCGTTATTCGTACAGAACGCCGCACACAAACACAAACACACATGCTGATCTACGCGCATACATGTTAAGCAAATTGTATGCTTGTGTGCATAGATATTTGCATGCATGCGCTTGAAAGCCTTTGCCACTCGGCGCTGCGTTGCGCAGCTCTGCTTTGAGACGGCAATTGACGTTCAGAGAAGTCGGTCGCATCCTTTGCGTCGTATACTTCTTCTTCTTCATCGTAGTCGTCGTCGTCGACGTCTTCACTTATCCTTATTCCGGCTCCTGCGATTTACGTGATTGACTGCATCTGATGACTTTAAATTTGTTGTTTGTATTTCTTTATCGTAATTTTCAGCAATTTCTTATGTTTCCTTCTGCTTGTGTTTATCTTCTTCTTGTTTTTTTTTCAAACAATTTATATCTTACTTTCCTAGAATATTATTTTATTTTTTTCGCTAGAATACTAAGCACCGATTTGCTTAAATTTTAAATTGGGCGCACATCGAAGTAGCGTCTTGTGCTGCACTTAAGAGCCTCTTTCGTGCATGTACAGGAGTGTGTGTGTGTGTGTGTGTATATTTGTACTCTTTCGAAGTGCATTAATGTTGAAGTGTTTGTCTAGCTTTTGAGAGCGCCGAACGGGGTGCAAAATCATCGCAAATTAGTTTTGTTGGCAAATGCAAACATTTTGATTGGCGCCGAAGCGCAGAAATTGCACCAGTTAATTTTACGTTTGATAGATTTAAAAAAAACATCTTGCAAATATCTTTTACAATAGCGCAATTTATCGAGATTCGTTGCAAGCTTACAAGGGTTTGAGAGTGTTTTTTTTAAGTCATTGACTTGAATTTTTATAAGTAACTTGTTGTTTGGGTCTACTTTCGAACCAGAATTTTTTCAAAAAGATAGATAGATAGATAGATAGATAGATAGATAGATAGATAGATAGATAGATAGATAGATAGATAGATAGATAGATAGATAGATAGATAGATAGATAGATAGATAGATAGATAGATAGATAGATAGATAGATAGATAGATAGATAGATAGATAGATAGATAGATAGGTAGATAGATAGATAGATAGATAGATAGATAGATAGATAGATAGATAGATAGATAGATAGATAGATAGATAGATAGATAGATAGATAGATAGATAGATAGATAGATAGATAGATAGATAGATAGATAGATAGATTATATATATGCCGATTAAATTCAATTCAGTATTTCTATTGAAATTTTTTGATTAATTCAAAACACAAACAAAATGTATAACTAGTCGTAAAAAAACTTTAATGTTAAAATATTTTCCGTTTTAAATAAAATTGCGCATACGCAGCGTAAACTCGAGCGGGGCACGTTCCAAATTGACGCATTTAATTTTAATTGCACGCAAATCTGGGCGCAGACATAAATGCCAATAACAACAACAACAAGAAGAAACAACTTTTTTTAAATTTGTGTGCGCGTCAAATCAGTGACATCATTTGGACATCACTGCAACAACAATGAAAGCAACAAGAACAACAGCGAAATAAAGCAATGCCAAAACTTTTCACACTTTGGGCAAAAGTTTTCGCTTTTTGCCAACTGCAAATGAAAAAGTTTTTAATGTGTTTCGTCGCTTTCTGTAGCTGTTGTTGTTATTTGTTCTTGTTGTCATTGCTGTGGCTGTTGTTGTTGTTGTTGCCGCATTATGTCTATTGTTGTATTTGCCCATATAAAGTAGGTAATTGTTGTAGCACTTGTTTTGGTTAAGTTTTGTTTTCTTTTTTCTTCTTTCTGGTTGTGGTTCGTTCGTGTTCTTGTGTGCACTTTCCATACAACAAAAATTTTAAACCAACAGGAAAAAAAAAATCAGTAGAAAACACAATTCCAACGGAAACGAGAAAATTGCGTTTAAAATGGCGCAAACGCCAAGTTTTCTTGGCATTTGGGTCAGCTGAAACGGCGCTGATTGTCAAAAGTGATAAAAAAATATCTTATTTTTCTCCATTTTGTTGTAATCTTATTTTTCTTTTTCTCAGCGAAAAAAAAAATGTGAATTATGTTAAACAACTACAATTTACAGTTAGTTCAAGCAAATTGTTTACAGTTAAAAACTTATTTTTTTTAAATTTATGCTCGCTGATGCAAGTTTGCCTTTAAAAAAATGAAAGGGACGACTTTTAGATTGAAACGTTTTCTTCGCAAACGGAAAAGCCTTACTTGAAATTCTTCTGCCGGGTGTAAAAAAAAAGCCATTAATAAATTGTTTTAAACATATTTTACCCGCTGCTCTTTTCACTCGTTTTTTTTTAATATTTTGAAATATTGCACTAAATCAAAAAAAAGATCAAAATAAAACCTTATTAAAAAACTACATTCCAAAATTCAACCAAATGTTTCTGCAACAACTCAACAACAACAACAAAAAAATAATAGTATTCTACGAGAAAAGAAAAACCGAACATGTGCAAAATCGCATTAAAATAACAACACAAAACAATTAGTTTGCAACAAGGACAAACATCCACGCCAGCGGCAACATTAACATCGCCGTCATTATAATCATCAACATCATCACCATTGTCGGCAATAGTAAAGGCGACAATATCGCGACGATAACGACGACGCAGCCTCCAGCAACATGACCCGCTTCAAAATAAAAAATCTTAAAATTCTCTCTTGTTGCCTGAGTACGTGGGTCGCACTCTTCGGCGTTCTGCACTTGGTACGCTGCAGCGAATTTCCCGAGCGCGAATGTTGCGACCTGACGACAACGTCAACGGTTGGCCCGCTGCCAGTACCGCCGGCTGCCGCTCAGCCGACAGACAAATCACTGTCGGCGACAACGGCCGTGCAGACAATATCGGTCGGACGATCGGGTAAGTTTGCTTAACAACAACAAAAATAACGGAAAAGTATTAGAAGCAAGTTTAACGTTGGAAATCCAAACTTAAGAAAAGTAAAGTGTGAATTCTCCGGAGTTGACATTATCAAACAAAAATAGATTTTTTTAGCTTTTCTTGGACTTTTTAAAGTTATTATCTGAATAGAAACCGTTAAAGAAAGTTTTTCTCAAAATGGAAAAAACTATAAAAAACTAGTTAAACTTTTTACACCTCAATTTTTTCTATGGTAAGAGTAAAAAGCTTACTTTAGCTTAAAATATATATAAAATTTATTTGACCTCGCTTACTTTTCCAGATATTTAAATATTTAAACAGATATTAATCCTCTCCTTAATTTATTAGTGCCTAAAAAGCTTTCGTAAGCGACGTTGCTGGATAGCTTTTTAAGCAAAAATGAAAATCGTTTCAGTACTTGCTTTGTTTTAGTAAATTCTCATTTACATGTGTGATTTTGATCTTTCCCTTTTGTAGCCGATTGAATAACTCCATTAGGAAACGCTAATATGATTTTATATAAGATCTAATACCTATGGTCAAAAAATCGTCACCTTGGCCATCGGAAACATTTTTAAAATAAAATTGTCACAATAGAGAAATGATCAAAAATCAATTCTTAAAAAGTAAATGTAGTACAAAACTTGTTACATAAAAATTCTACGATTATTTACAATCTACTAGAAAACTGTTTTCAATGCACATATAAATCTAATATGCATATAGTTCAAGTACATAGAAAAAGATAAGTAAAATAGAAGACGTCGATGTCTCCAAACATATTTGAGTAAACTTTGCATTTTTGGTTTACTGTATGGCCTTACGTTATCTCTTTTAAATGATACCCAAATATTTATAGCGTCAAAATTAAAGTGCCAAATTTTAAGAGTTATAACTTTATGTGTTTCATATGATAAATGCGGTTCAGTATATCAAAAGTAAAAAAACCGAAGAATATGAATCAAAATGTTTTCATTTCATATAGAATGATCAACCACATGTTAACAATTAAATGTTTGTTATAAACAAATATATAAAAGTTATACACATTTTTTTTTTTTCATAATCGTTAAAATTCTTCATTAAATTTTAATCACTTTTGTTTGTTTTTTCCTTCATTGTCTTTTGGAATTCAGCGGAAATAATAATTTAAAAATAAAAATATGGATTAATGAATTGTTCAATGTTAACAACAAACATATTTTTACAAATATTTTGCGCGACATAATACAAATAAAAGATAATTACTTAATTCTGAACAAACAACAATTCTGAATAACAACAAAATATTATACGATATTACCAGGATTATTGCTAAGGCTTTCAAAAAGCAACTCACACGAATTTATATTAACACAAAGTTAATTACAACAATCGGCATAAAAAACAACAACAACCACAACATCGCATACAAAAAAAAATCAATAATTAGCAGGTAGCTTTCAGTTAAGCACGCCCGCTGCAGTCCAACCCACCGTAAACAATTCCCAGCAGAATGACCGAATTAAAATAGCATAAGAGCAGTTTTATCATTTGTGCAGTTCATTGCACCTGAGCAGAAAAAGCAGAAAAGTTCAGGCTGCATTTTAAAATGCTAAACATAAAATTACAAAAATAAAAAATAAACACAACTACAAGAAAAATAAAAAACAACAAGCAGAGCAGAGAAGCATTTCCACTTAGTTAAACATTTTCCGCAGGTATAGTTCAGCCCATTTGACCTTAAAAGCCGTACATAATTATTTAAATAATGGCGAAAATTTAAAAAATGTTTTTAAAAAGTATTAAGTGAATTAACCTTTAAAAGCCTTAAAAGTTCCGCCTGACTTTAAGCCTGCAAACTCGCGAGTTTTTGCCTATTAAACAAAAGTTTTGGTATGTGACATAAAAGTAAACGTATACGAGTAGTATAAAAATAATTATCATTTTCAATTTATAATTGAAATTTGGCTTAGAGCCGCATGAAACAAATTCAGCCACGATGTTTGTTGCCTCTTATCTAGATACACCTGAGCAAAATTTGATATGCAAAGAAAAAAAAGAAATTAAAAATCTGAATAGCAAATGGAAACGTTTTACATTCACTTCAGTTGTACTTTGTGTATTTTAAATAGTTTGTCGTCATGTTTGTACTCGTATGTCTCTAGCTTTTCAATGGTTGTTTTAGTTAGTGCAGAAACTTGGCCTTCATCTGTTATTTGTTGTTGCTGTTCTTGTTGTTGTTGTTGTTGTTGTTGTTGTTGTTGTTGTCGTTTACCATTCTATACAGTTTTAGCCACGTGTAAACATGTTTTTGGTTTCGTTATTACTTATCTCTGCACTTTGGGTTTTTCTTTTTTGTTTTCTGGTTAAGCACGTGAGCTATGTACTGCTACAACTACTACAGACACATACACGTACCATCCGGCGAATACTTCCTGGCATTACGAACACGTTCTGTTGCACATATTTCTCATCTTGTTTATATAAACAGAGGAGCACCGACCGAACTCGCACCGCAGTAAAATTCAATTTAATGCAATTCCTTTAGTTTTGCTGCCATTTCGGAGCGTTTCAGCTGAGCCAGTAAAATGAAAATCGTTTTGGAACGTTTTTGCAGTGCGGTTTTTTTTTACTTTAAAATTCGAAAATATTTCTTTTAAAATGCAAATCATTTTAAAAGCTAGTTAATTTGATTTAACGTAGATTCTATCTCGAAGCAAGTTCAGAAGTCGGCTCTGGTCAAACTTAAACTGACAGTGTACACCATTAAAATAATTCTTTCAATGGTATGAAGCTAAATATTTTCTAAAATGTTTTCTAAACAAAAAACCTGAAAAACTAACAAAACTTTTTAATAAGTAACAAAGCATTTTTATATGTTCAATAAGTTGAAAGTTATCAGCAACATTTCATTTTCACAAGCTGTTTAAATTTGAGTTTGATTATGACTATGTCGTATGGCGCACGTTTCCGCTTCCGGTCGGTCGAGCGACTCAATAATAATTTCGAAAAAAATTCAAAACCGAAAACTTACAAACGCACGCTCAAATTTGCAAGCAAGTATTGCTGCAATGAAACGAAATAAACAAGAAGAGAAAATAATATTGTATAAAATAAAATACTATTAAAAGGGTAGAAGAAAAGAAAGGAAGAGAAAAAAAGAACGACTCGACTCAAGTTGACTCAACTCGACGACGGAAACGGAAATTTTAACGTTCGTCAGCGTCATTCGAACGTTTCGAACGTTTTGAAATGCTCAAAATGTGCTTTTAACTGCATGAATGCGCCCGGCCGACTTGCCTAGATTGAGACCGAAGCGAGCGTTCCTATTTTATTCCTTCCGTCGCACACAAATCGATCGATTTTCCTATAACATAAACTCTGAGGCTATGACTAGGCTACACGACCGGGCGATGCGGCTCTTCGGCTTTTCAAAGAAAATTAACTTTGAAGTGGGGTCGTCGTCGTGTGCACATTTTGCTTTCAGACTTTTGCACATACTCGCTGGCATTCAACGTAAGCGAGTGGCTACTCGAAAGCGTACTTGGGTTCGTTACGAGCTTGTAATAAATTGTATGTCCGACGTATTTATGACTAACTTTAAACACTGAAAAAAATTTAAAAAAAAAAACGCAGTATTCATTAAATTTTTTATTTATAATTTGATCCGATTATTTGTTATTTAAAGATATTGAACAAAAAAATTTTATATATTAAGTAAAAATGTTCTCTTGTAAACCTCCGAATACGCAAAAGATCTCAGGTCTTGTAAAAAAAATAACATGTTAATAATTTTGTTTACAGGGTAGGTGCATTATGCTTTATATAAGGCCCACACCTTCTTCGTCGTCGCAGCAGTTCAACAATATGTTATTTACTTTATGGCAACATTTAGAAGCATACTTTCAGGCGCTCAACTTGGTTCGGTTCGTTTACGTTGCATTTTAAATCAATTGTTCGCTTCGGGTTTGCGTTTCTTCTGCTTCTTTTTCGATTTTTCGCATGTTCTGTCTTTGTCTTTTGTAAGTGACCAATGTTGGCTGTCTGTCTGACTGTTTGTCGGTCTGCCTGTCGGTTTGTTCGCCTGTCTGACCCGTCTGCTTGTATGTTGGAGTGTCGTTGCAGTTCGTTGTTCCGCTGTGCCACAATTGCATTTCAATCAATATTTATTATTATTTAATAACGTCAATTATTTCGTTGTGGCTGCCTGTCTGCCTGCCTTGCCTGCCTTACCTGTCTCGCTGCTTGTTTGCCTTCTGTCCGTCGGCGGCGTTATCGGTGTTTCGATACGATTCGATTCGGTGTTGTATATGGAGGTTAATGCACTTGTGTGGTCATTAAACGTTTTCAATTGACATTCTGAAATTGTATAATTTTCCGCTAATTTGACAAGGAAAAGCAATCAAAAATTTGTTATTAAGTATTGCGATTTCGAAAATAGTTTTGTCTGTTTTCTGTTTTATTTTTTTGTGTTTTGTGGAAATATGTAGCAGCTGCGTTTACATTCATTTGTGCTTTTTAACGCAATTTGAGGAGGATTGGTTGGTAGCAAACGATTCCTGCCTACACTCACAAGAGAAACAAAACACAGCAGAACTTGATCTATGTACTTGCCCAGCAGCGACAAGATGCAGACTTAGGCGGACTAGCAAGCGGAATCTTAGCTCTAAATCACTTAGTTAAAAAAAATGATACATTAATTAACAGCCGACTTAGAACTCCTACAGCTCACGCTCCTGTCGTAAATGGTACTTTCTATTAAAGCCCGACTATATATCGGCTTATTATTTACTTTTGTCATGTTTAACATGTTAATCTAACAAACAAATTTTTAAATGTTAAAAAGTTAACAAACAAAATTATGAAAAGTTTATAAGAAGAATTTAGTTTAGAAGAATTTAGTGCAATAAGTTGATATTTACAAAACAGGAAATGATATAAAACTTTATTTTTAGCTTAAAAACTATCTTATAGATACCAAACAATTCCATCATACGAGTATATACATACAAGCGGACAGTTAAATAAGCGACTTTGTTTTATTGACCAGAACTGTACGTGCAAATGCGTAGTTTCAGCAATCAAAAGGCTTAAGTTTCAATAAACTTTTTGACATCGCACTATGAGCGATTAAAGGAATAAACGAAAAGCCTCGAAAATAAACCTGCACTGCACAACGACACCGCCATACACATGCACTCGGATGCATTCATCCATGTGTGTGTGTGTGTATGAATGTGTGTCTGTATTAATACTTACACACGTAGAAGTAATAAAATTAAAACGAAACAATACGCGCAAATGGTGTTAAAAATAGTTTCCGAGCGTAGACACACATGCCCAAATACACGCACACAAACATAAAATATATGGAACCCCTGTGTGTGGCATGGAACGCTCCTTTAGCTTACAAAATAATATTAAAAATCACACATACACACGAACGTTGAAAAAAGAGCGAAAAGAAAATGGCAACAAAAACTAAAAAGAAACACTTTTCGAATGACCCAGTTTGACATTGGGTTCATAACTAATTCAAACGAACACACGAACACGCAAACACACACACACTAATATATTGACATAGCGTGAGTGTGAGCGCGGATGGGGAAGGTGTTGTTTTCACCGCGCGCACACAAAGTCCCACAAACTGTACACGTCTATCTGTGTATGTGCTTAAGCGTACTCACACAGGTGCACAATATAATTAAAGCACAATAGCGAAAGCTCAAAAAAGCGTTGCATAGTTTAAGGCGACGTGCAGCAGCGTCTGTTGCATTTTTCAAATTGATGCGATAGCTCCGCTCCGCTTCATACTTTAAAAGAACAAAAAAAAAAAATTAAGGAAAAAAATGCATTTTTGTAGCTGCAAGGAAATGAAAAATGCTTGAAAAAACGGTATCAAGTGACCATTGAGCTTGTTTTTGTAAATATGTTTTAAGGTTAAGTTGTGCACTTTTCACTTTTGCTGCAACCTTTTCTTTTGGTAGTAAAAGGAAAAATTAAAAATTAGAAAAAAAAACTGCAAAACAGAAAACATTTTCAGTACCTTCACAAACATTTTGTTTGGTGCTACCTCTTTTCACTTTTGTCCATAGAACTTATTTTTTAATAAGGATTTTTTTCTTATTTTGTATTAAGAAAGAGGTAAAAAGGTAAATAATATAAGCATTATATAATAATGTTTAACTATAATATTTTTTTAAGTTTTTTAAGCGATACAAATCTTGATGATGATGATTCGCTTTATAAAGAATGACCTTTGTAGAATTGTAGAAATCGTATAGAAGTTTTTAATAAATTAAGAAAAACTTGTTAAAGTTCCAGAAATATATTTAAAAAAAGTGTTTATGCTTATTTTGTTAAGTATTTTTCAAAATATCATGAAAAGTTCGAACTTAGTTCTCTTACTGCTAAAAAGTCAAACAATTTTCCTTCAATTTTCCAATTTAAATTCACCGCTTATTCAAAAAGTCTTCATCGAACTTAATAATTTTCTTAGAAGTATTTTTAGCATTTAAAGAACTTTCTGGTAAAAAATTGAAAAACCACAAATTTACTTACCTTCAACTTGTAATACCTCTTATTATAATTTTTCCCAACAAGTTAACAATTATCTAACAAAAGCGTTTCCAAAAATTCCTATCAATATTAATTTTCCTCATCTTTCTTTATATTTCTTTATATACATAAAAAAAAAACTAACTCTACCAGGCAAAAAGCCGAGAGTGCTATGATATTGTATGCCTTCTAATGATATTCAAGGAAATATAAAATACCGAGATGTTATACCTAAAAGTATGCTAAACAAATTTGCTGTTGCTGCGCTTTGTCATTGCATACCTTGTCGTGTGTATAGCATTTCAATTTAAAATTGCTACTTCACTTTATTAAAACCTGAACTTAACCTTCCTTTTTTTACGCTGTCAGTTTTTTTGTTGTTGTTGCTGCTGAATTGCGCTTTAGAACGACAACAACGACAACAACGAAGACGACGACGCCGGCGACTGCTACTCGACCTTCATCAAAGAGAGTACATAAAATTAAAAATTTAGAAGCTGAGGTAGCGCAGATGAGATATGCTGCCTGCCTGCTTGACTGCTCGCCAGTTCCACAAGAAGCAAGTAAGCAAAAATTAAAGAAAATAACGGCAAAGCAAAGCAAAAAAAATCGAAAAAACAAAAGATACAAAGAAAAAAATTATAAAAAAAAGTAAATTAAAAATTTGTTCATTTGCACAGTTCTTTTTCGCATTCAGTGGCAACACCACAGGAGCATTGGTATTGCTCTCCTCAAGTGCGCCAATGTTGCTGATGTTGCCATTGCCACCAGGCGACAACATAAAAGATGAATTTCGATTTGCCACATTTAAAATCTGAAAACTCATCCAATTATGGAAAAGTAAAACTTTTGCAATCTACTTACTTGCCTTCGCCTACTATTTACCTGTAAGATGCCGAGATTCATTTAAAGGCATTTCCGCCAAAATGAACGCAAGTTTTTATCACATTTTGAAAAAGTCATATTTCAACATTAAAATGTCGGCAACATGTTTATCTGCTTATTACATTATTAGGCAAGCGCAGCCAATGTACGTAATAAATATGTTGCCATTTAAATGGCTAACACATATGTACATATATCACCTAAAATTAGGCAACATTTGAAAATGTTAACGCACTTACCTGGCATCACTGTCGCACAGTACTCTAAAGTTATACGCAAATTTCTTAGTTCAACAAAAAAGAAAATCAATCTTTATCATGCAAATACAAAAGTAACAAAAATTTAGAACACAGTACTTATTGAATTTTCTACTTTTGTTCAATTTCGTAAGTACTGTACATCATCGTCGTAGTCTTAGCTTTCGCCATTACACCTGTCAACATATCAACGACCTATACACACACACGCACCCACATACGGAGGACGAAGCATCTTTATAATATTTTATGATGTTGTCAACAGCAACAATTTCTGTTGTGCTGCCGCTGCTGCCGTTGCTGCGCCCGATGCTCGCTCGTCGGTTCCTATCCACTTAGCACGAATTTATTATGCAAATAAAATTAAAAGCGTATTTTTAGGCGCGCAAAGTAGCGTAACTTTCGTCTTGCCGCGTTTCCTTTTTTTAATGGCAAAAAAACAACACACATACATACGTAGGACACATACACTTGTGCGCACCCACACAAAAACATTCGCATACACATACATGTATACACTTATGCAAGCTGTAACGGAAAACGAATTTGTTGTAATGGTTTACGGAAAATTCATATTTATAATTTGTGTCACATGAGCCTTTTCTCTTTTCCCTTCTCCCTTTCACTGCTTCAACATTTTTCGCTCTCTCTCTTTCTCACTCTAATTTCTTTTTGCTTTATCTTGAAAAAGTTTAATTTCGCATTTTACGGAAATGCACACTTCAAAACCGCACTCGCACTTGACTAACGGTAACTGTCTGTCTACTGACTGTTTTATACTCTCTGCCCACCCTCCTGAAAATAAACGCTTCCACTTCCCTTGACATCCGCAAATGGCAAATGAACAAAGTTGCTCGCTGGTTTTTATTTTCGCATTTCGGTTAAATTTGTTTCAGTTTTTCTTTTTTTTTTTTGCCTGCGTCTTTGACTCGGTTCCCATTTTAAACAGCAAAAAAACAGAGCAAAATTACCAAAGTGGTTGGCAACATTGGTGCAATACCAAAATATGAAAAACATAACTGTTTTTTTTTTCTGTTGGCGTTTTCATTTCTTCGCTGCACGGCATAATTTTTCACGCGCGGCGTCAAAACCTGCGCCAAAAAATTTGAATAAACCCGAAAAGCGGCAAAAAGCGGCGAAATTAGCGGATATTTTGGCAACGCAGCATATGTGCGTGCGTGAGTGTAGGAGTGTGTGTTTGTGCGTTTGTGCGTTTGGGCATATGTGTGCTCCGTGCGTAAGTGTGAGTGTCTGAAAAATATGACGCTCGTGTGTTGATTTTATTTCGCTGAATTTTGTGAGTTGATTTTGTGTTTTTATTTAACTGCAAAATAATCAAATTATTCCTTTTTTTGTTTTTGTTTTTTTTTTTGATGAATATTAAATTTTAATGAAATATTTTTGCATTCTAAAATAAAGCTTAATATTGCTCCAACAATTGCCATAACATAACAAAAAATAAATTATTTTCTTTTCCTCAGAGTTGTCAGGTTTTTGTTAATTCTTCAACTTGCTTTGCGATTATAATTTTAGTTTAATGTATGCAAAGCAAACTTTAAGATCTTGATTTCTTACAAATAGGAAAGCCTATTTTTGCTACATAAGACCATATTTGAATACATTTAAATACATCAAAAACTATCTTGCGTCTATTTTTAGAAAAACAATTTTTAATTGCTGTGTAAAAGTATACAGAAAGAGAATTCAAATTTTTATTGACATATGTGATACAGTTTGTTTATTAAGCAAAGTTTTTGATTGTATTAAACAAATATTTAACTAAAAACTCCAATTTGCAAATGAAAGTTTTCATTAATACAATTATTTTTTGAATTGAAGAAATATATTCACTTTGACTCAAATTTTTAATTGTCTATGTTATGTGTGACTTTGGTAATGTTTTAGGACCTGGTATAACCATTTTTACATCGTCCATATGAATCCCAAACATTAATTTTTTTAACTTTATCTTGCACAGCAATGAGGCAAACCCCTCATCTTTTTCAGTTTTTATATTTCACTTATTGATGAGCACCGAATTGTGGACATTTCGACACAACTTAGTATTTTGCTTACTCTAGGTGATGATGGGATGATTAACTACTTTTCTACTACGAACTGGCTCAGTGAAAAGGCAGTTAGGCATATGCTACAGGTTAACAAAGCCACTCATCGAGTGAAAGCCCCTTCCTTCGATATTGAAATGAAGAAAGGTAACAATTATAGAATGCATCAAACCATATTCCAGCTGTGAAAAATCAGACCGTCATTATTGATTGCTATTGAAAATATCCAAAACAATTATGTGCTCGGTTTTGTCGTTACTTTTCAGCTTCGAAAAGATAAATATAGTATGGTATTACGTGTCATAGTGGGATGGTCTTCTAACTCTCGCCTCATAGGAGTAGGCCCAGGTTTGATCCCTTTAAAAATTGAAAACAACCATTTTCAGTGGACGCCGTTAATTATATTCATTAAAACGGTTGTGAGTAGAATTTCAGTTATCATTAAATAGTATCAAAAAACAAATTACTTGTATTGATTGAGTATTAGAACTATAGCGGAAGTGAGTTAGTTTTCTTAGTAGCCAACCAGTTTTTAAAAAATACTTACAAAATAAGCTCTTTCTAGTAAATATATTCAACTACGAAACATTTATCACCACAATCTCTCATAAATTTAAGACAATTTAATAAGTTTTGTACTTTCTTTGTACTCATCAGAGGACCAAGTTAATAAAAATTAATGAAATAATTAAATTGTCATTTAAAGCGAGAATCGGTTAGCGACATTTTTTTTGTTACGGAAAACAAAATCTTAAATGTTTTATTCAGTATTGATTTCTTTTTATCGATAGCATTTAAATAAAAAAAACCACAGAATAGACTCAAGCACACACACACACAGACAGACACAATGTCAAAGTGCTTTCTTATTATTTTTGTTGTCGTTTGCTGTCGCTGGTTTTAATGTGTGCACACACAGGTACGCTCCTCCATAGCTTACCATACCATTCCATTTTCGTTCGTTCGTTCATTCGTTCGTTCGTATCAAACCATTACGATCTAAATGACACTTTGGCAGGAGGTGACGACGACTGACTGCGCTGACGAAGGACAGAGACGCACGAAGGAAATTATCGCCTGACATCGTTTTCGTTCGTATTCGTACGCTGCTGACTCTGCCGCTTCTAACTAATGTCGAACGTTGGTTGCAATGTCAGCGAGCGAAGCGATTTCTTGACTTCTTCGCGCTCGCAACCGGAAGCGGAAAGCCTTTCGCCTGCGGAAGTGCTTCGTGTACTTGCTTCGCGCACTTTCTGTAAGCAGCATAAAATGGGCAACAACGATACACTGCAAAAAAATCGAGTAATTCTTAATATTTTCTTGCTACTTGTTATTGAAAATTTAAAATTAATTGATAAACAATTCAATAACTTAATTCCGGAATACTTACGTTTGTTCTTTAAAATATTTAAATTTCCAACAAACAATTAAAGAGTTTAATTATATTAACATAAATTTTATCGTTGCTCAGTGTAACAGCAGCATTATGAAAAAGTATGTCGGTGTGTGTGTGTGTGTGTGTGCAAAGGAACCGATGGGCGGCAATTGGCAGCAGGAGTGTGAACGAGCAATGTTGCGCAACACTAAGTGAATTTCGAATGAATCGTAATGACGTCGCAACAACAACAACAACAAAAAGCAGAAACAAAATCGCAAACTGAACTTCAAGCGTCACCGTCAGTCGCTGTTATCCTTAAGATACTCGTACACATTTCCGTAATGGAAATACATAAATCCGCGCGCGAGTAGCGACGACGCCAACGACTCCTTCATTTATTCGTTTATTTTCGTCGTCTTTTTTATTTTTTTATATTTTATTTATTCTCTATTCTATTTTAATTTTCTTTTATTTTTTGTTAACTTTCGTCCTGTTTGCATTTGATGACGAAACTCTTGCTTCCTTCCCGAACGCCCTTTCTCCATTGCTGTTGCATTCCTTTACCTTGTTGTTTGTAAGCGTGGAAGCGCTATGTGGGGATTTGAATTTTCAGTTATTGTTGTAGTTGTTGTTGTGATTCTTGTGAATTAGTTGACGGAATAAAGTAATCTCAGTGCATGAGTTCATTTTGTGCATTTGCTCGGGAAGAGCACCGTAAGGGAGTCGAGCGGATGTGTAGGTATTCTGATACCATTAGGAATTGTATGCATGGGTCATAGACTTAGTCAATTTACTCATTTTGTTGACTTACACAACATTATAAATTTTATTTAAATAAAAATATTTTATTTATCGTCATAAAAAATGGAGGTAAATAGTTTCGTAGTTTGTTAGGATCGTAGTCAGTGAACAGTATTTTTTTAATGCATTTTATTTAACTTTTAAACTTTATGTCAACATTTTTTTGTAATCACTAGAGCGATTAAAACCATACCAAAACTAATGCGATTTCCTACTGACTTGTGACATAACTCTGAAAATAACTCCTGCTGCGCTTGTGACGAAAAATGTTGCTCTTGTTGCGTTGTTTGTCCAAATGGCTTTGAGGAAATCAAAATGCTCTTTGATGTTGTTCGAAATTTAAACAAATTCTTCCATTATATTTTTGAATTTTGCATTCATATGAATTTTACTCAATTTGTTACCCGTGTACTAATTTATATATGAAATTTTCTTTTCTTTGCAGGTATGTACTTACCTTTCGATGCGTTTTTATGTGTACAATAAATAATCATCTCAAATGTCAGACCACTACCCTTATCATAGTTATCATAATTAAGTCAATACTTAACTTTACAGGTAACCCATTATTCGAGATAAAAACTATTCCCAAATTACGAAAATTTACAATTTCCAACAGTCACTGAGCGAAATCAAATATAAACGTATTAATTGTACATTGCATTGCATATCGTTAGGCCTTGTGACGCACACCGGCATTGTTTGACCTTAAGCCTTAAAATATGCCAAAGTTGCACCTTGTGCGGCGGCCGCATTTGTTTATGGCAACTGCAGAAATGTCGAGGCAATTGCGCGAGCGCCTATCGCACCGCTTTATCGCTGACGACTGCAATCGACTGGCGTATGCAGCTTATTCAAACAATACTCGACAATTGCGAATGCATGCAGTCGAAGGACATTGCTTGCTTTCTTTTTGTAAGTTTAGTAAGTTTAGCATGCGCCTAAAATTAGGACACGTTATTTAGCAGACATTCTGAGCGGATACGGCACGCAGTCGTGTATCCTGTTGCTTGTCTACTCAGCCGTGATCAGCGTTCTAGTCGATTCGATTCGATTGGACTTGACTCGACTCGACTCAACCCGACTTGTATGTCTCATTGGCGTAAAGCATGCATTCTCATTATGATTATTAACACATCCTTGCATCCTTGCACCCGAGTGCAACTTTACCGATGCATAGATATGGACTTAAGTTGGTTAGATTCGTTGTATGTATTAGGGTGAACGTTAAAACTAGTTTTACATGTATACATTTTATATGCACTTTCGATTATCCGACATAGAGGAGTACTTTTTAGGCTGTACTTTAAAAAGCAGTGCTTCTCTTAATTGTGGAAATTTACGCATTATTTTCACGTTTGTTAAAAAATATATATGCAATTTATACTAGAACCACTCTAATGAGCATAGGTGCTGTGCTCTGGGTAATTGGAGCGCGCGTTGTGTGCACTTGAGTCTGTATACTCGTTTGTGTGTGCTTTTATGTTGAGCTGTTATCATTGCATACTTATTGGCGTTGTTGAAAAGTCAATTTAGCATGCATTAATTTGAATAAATTTTCAACTTTATTGGTTTTTTTTCCGCACTGAATTTAATAATCTTATTAAAAATTCTGTGCAACGAAATTTAATATTTGTATATGATATTAAAAATTAATTTCGAAACGGTGCTTTGGTGAATTTAATCATATATTTAATGCATTTAAAACATATAAATCACATGTCTACTTCGTGTGGACATTTTTAATGAAGCTTCTATAAACACGCACTTGACGCGGGCTTAATTATGGGCTGCCGAACGGTATGTGGTCCCAAGGTTGGTCATTTTACGCGGTTCACTAATATCAACGAAAGGGCAAATACACAAACAATATGTATTACAATGTATGCAATATTTTTTAATTAGTATAATTATCTCAACCAAAAGTTTTTAGTCTCGTTTTTAATATCATGGACATGATAAATATAAATTCACAATATCAATCGATAACTTAAGAATAAAAACCAATTACTTTCAAAATAGGTTATCGATTACTTAAGTGTACGATGGCGATTTATTTTCAATTTAGAGTCTATTTATAATTTTTACGACTTATTACTGTAAGTGTATCTGCAAATATTTTATAAGCTCGTGATAATGGATTGTTGCATTCCATTGCAGCAGTGCGTACTTAGAAAACATTTTCCTTTCTTTTCGCTATTTGTTACCTTTGTGGACTGGATGGATGCATCGGCCGCATTTGTCATCGGTAAACCGCAAAACTGCTGTTGAACTTTCCGCAATTTTCCAATCATTCAAACAGTTTCAAATAAAATATTAATGTCTAATTGACCTCAATTTTGCTGCTATTATTAACAAATCCAGGCTAATGTGTCATTTCTCATCAGGCAGTGAGTGTTGTTGTTGTGTCTAATATGTTTGTAAATTTCATCGTTGTTGGTATTTTAAATGACAATAATTTAAATTTAAGTTAAAAATATAAAACTAAAATTTTAAAATTAGTTTTTGTCGCTTTTCAAAATAATAATAATAATAATTGAGATAATAAATAATTCAAATCTAGAACATTTTTAAGTTAAAAAATATATATAAATGTAAATAATTACTTTTTACTTATACTAACTATAAGTAAAATTTTGTTCGAGATGTTTTCTTTTATTTAACGACATTTAATTTTGACCAAGTAAGCGTTTGAAAAATCTTCTTAGAGAATTTCCTAGCTATGAAAATGCTCATTAATATATGTGGGATTTAGAGTAAAAGGACCTTGACAGACTGATTAAGGACTTACAGTCTTCCTTTTCTTGAAGATTTTATATCGACTTGTTTGTTTTCAAATAATTCAAATGAAGTTCCCAAAATCAAGGTCATACATTTTTTTTATAATATGTCAAACGTTTGTCCAAACTAATTGACTTATCAATCAACATAACCGAAACATGAAAAATGTCTTAACCCATTGAAGAATCTCAACTAAAACTTCAAGACATGTAACAAACATGTAACTTAACCTTTTAATGATGGTTCTTATCACTTGTAAAATGTTGTTGTACCCACAAATTGTGTGTATGTGTATGTGTGTGTATGTTGTGTGTTTGCGTGTATTACAAATTGTACAAGTTAAATTAGGTTGGTTAGAGTAAAGTTAAGCAAAGAAAAGTTAGCTTACTTTTAATCAATATAATATGACCGAAATACTTACATACCGACCTACCTACGGAACGGAAAGAAGTAAGACAGGCAGGCAGGCAGCAGGAAGGCAGGAAGGAAGCATATAATTTCACATCAACTACAGCAGGTCGCAATAAAAGTTGTCGCAACTTTTCCATATTTAATGTGCGTGTGTAAGTGTGTTTATATGCGAGTGTATGAGTGTGCGTGTGTGTGAGTGTGTTTGGTAGTGTGCTAGTATGTTTTTAATGACTTTTAATTGGTGTTAGCAGTTGGAATTTTAGTAGTAAACTTTCATCGAAGAAAAGTTACTTTTGGCAAAATTTCGATGTTGCGTTTCATTCAAAGAACTTGTTTGGCAGTGCTAGGAACAGAGAGAGAGAGAGAGAGAGAAAGAGAGGTTGATAAGTTTTTGCGGTGAGCGCTTGTATGTAAGTTCAACTAAATGTTAAATATTTTCGGGTAAAAATAATTAACATTTAATTAAGTTGTTGCACTGCACCGCATATAAACAAATCAAAGTATTTTAATGATTGATTGAAAATTGTTTGCATGGTTGTATACGAGTATACAGTTTCGCCCATGACCAGCGAAGCAATTTATTAGTTTGAATATACATAAACATTTTATAATTCTTCGCATCCATCTGATCATCCATCTGATCATCCATCTGATCAGCATCATCATATGTAAACTATAAATTTAAGCCACTTGCAAAATAGTCCAAAATGTTACCAAAATTTATTAAATACTTTTTGTTTCGTTTTACATAAGAGAAGCCCAAAGCTACTTAGATTATTTTCAAATGTATTCCTGCATTCCATAATTTGTGCTTAAAATATTAAATTTATATTCCAATTAATATTAAATAAGCAGGTAATTTGATATTTTTTGTATCAAATTGTTTGCTTCCGCATATCGACTGAACGGCTGAACCAATTTGCTTCAAACTTCAAACAAAAATTAGCCTGGATATGAAGAAATCTACAGGTTAAATTAAATCATTAACAAATAACTAAACTCAAGTCAAAATTAAATAAAAATAAAAAAAAAAAATTTAAATAATTTCTGTATGGGTTAAAAATAGTGCAAATAAAATCCACTAACAAACGCTTTAAATAGTAGAAATCGATATCTGGCCAAATAGTCACATGTAAGTAATCAAATATGCGAAATATATTATGGCAAATGCACAACACTCCACTTCACTACGCTACACCCACTTTTGTTTTGCAAAAAAAAAAAAAAAACACTTTCAACCTGAGCCTCAAGCTGGGCCCTATTTCCGGCCAACCTAAAAGTTGGCTTCACTCAAGCTTCACCGCTCCGCCGCCACTTGCACCACTTCTGTGTCCGTCCGTCTGCTTCGACGACAACAACAACAGCAACGGCAGCACTTTGCATACTTCATTCCCCGATTCATAAATTATTATTTTGTGGCTTTCGTGGTGTGGCGCAATTTTTGCACTAAAAAGTACACAAAACTGGGTTGCCATACAACGCAAAAACGCAATGCAAAAACGAACGCAAAACTCTACACAACAAAACAAACGACCGAATGAAACGAAACGAAACGATACGAAACAACAAAACTAAAAAAAAAACTGAGAATGAAACAAAACGAACGTTCGTCACGAACGGAACACCACGCAAAGACCAAATGATTTTTTGGCTTTTTAAATATTAATGTGGCAGACCGGAAGCCGTGTGAGGGACGGGACGGGACGTGGTGAGAGAAAGGGGCAAACAAACGTAGGGGACGGGACGAATTTACGTTAAAATTCAAATTAAATTTCATGGTGTTCGTGTTCATGTGTTGCGCACACACACACACACACTAATGTAAGTGGCTTTGCGACATTTTGCACACAAACCCAGACCCACGCATATCGTCAGTTACTTCCTTTTATGCAAACCAACCTCTAACCCCTGCACTACCACCACCACGAAGAGAAATAAGGTTACACAAACATAAACACATTTCAAGCCTATGTTTTCCGTTTCACTTGATTTTTGGTCTGTTCAACAAACCCGAGCTGAAATTTTAAACTTTTGTTCGAGTTTTATTATGGCTACCAGCTTTGAATTAATTACTGAATTTATTTGCATTTTTTATATATTAAAACATTTGGCAACTCTTGCAATTAAACGCTTTAATCAAATTTAAAAAATGTCTTCTACAAACGTAGTCCGGAAAATTAATATTAAAAGTAAATTAAATTCATCAGGATCCATATCCGATGACTACTCAAAAGTTTTTTTGATTTGTAAGTTTAGCACTTTTTTTCCAAAAATTAATGTAGAAAAATATTAAAATTTTTACCGCAATTATATATTTCTGCAAAATGGCTAAAGGTATAATATATAAAGTGATCAAATCAAGGTCCTAACACATTCAGTAATTGTGATCAGGTTCACTTTTCCGCGTTGTAAAAGTTGTTATGCTTGTAATATAAATGACAAACAGTTGGTAGCCTTAATGCATTCATGTAGAGAAACGGAAGTTGTTATTTCGACTTCCGGTTTAGTGCAATTGTTATTATTTATAAGGGCCATAACATATTCCAGACTTTCATTCGCTCGCATTTTGGCTCCGTACCACATCCGCCGCTGAAAGCTTTAATGCCGGAACGTGTTTTTCACTCGAATGTGCTCGACTCGACTCGAGTCGCCTCACCTCGACTTGGTTTGGCTTAACATGCCTATACTCTCTGTTTCTTCTACATCTACTTCTTTGCCTTCTTCTGTTTATTGTAACTAAACATAGAAAAAGCAGCAAAAACTTTCCTCCACAAAAGTTGAAAACAAAAAACAACAAAAAAAAACAGACAAAAAACGCAAGAAACTTGGTAATTTCAATTTTCCAATTTGGTTGCAGCGTCTAAGCCAATTTGTTTATTATTTACCATAACAGCAATTGAACGTGTGTCGATTTGTCTGTCTGTCTGTGTGTATGTTTGTTTTTCTATGTGTGTGCTTCTAAGTGTGCGTGTGTGTTTTAAAACCATTTTGATAGTTTCTCTTGTTGTTTTTCGAATTTGGCCAAGTTTTCGCACTTCCGGTGTGGAAAGTTGCTAACTAAATGCGTAATTGTTGTGTGTTTTGTTGTGTACAAGTTTCGTTTGTTACATGCTGTAGGTGGGAATAAAGGGTTCGTATGTGATAAGTTCGCAAGCGAACGGTTACCAAAGCGTTTCATTAAAATTGTATTTGCTTTAGAAAATTAAATGGAATACTTTGTAAAACTTTAAAAACTGTTGTCTTGGTAAATTGGGCCAGGAGATTGTTTCTATAATTTGAAATAAAATTCCAATTTAAGATGTCAAGTGAGTACACTATAAAATTAACTTTAAAAGTATATCGAATGTTTGAACAGTAAATTATAGACGTCGTTTTCATATTAAACCTTTTGCTTAATATGTTAACTTAAAAATAATATGAGAGTGTTAAGAAGAATCATGTAAGAAGTGTTACTTAAAACTTGAAAATTTTTAAATATTATACTATTATTAAAAGACCTTACCACAAGCAACTCATGGCAAGCGAAGGTTAAGAACGCTTTTATTTAACACTATACGTTTTTGTAAACTCCATATTCTAGCAAACCATCAACTTAAGGCTAATTAAAAGATTTGCCTTGAACACCAACACAAATTGACCTTGACTTAAGCACAAGTTGCTTAGTTGCAAACCAAAGCAAATAATTACAGAAAGAAAGAAATGAAGAAAATAAACAAGAGCAGCACTTAGCCGACTTACCTAAATTCCGCGGCAATTACTACTTACAACAACGAAAACAACCGGAAGCAGAACAATAAAACAAAACAAAAAACCAACACAATTACATTACATTACATCATACTATATTGTAACTGTAACTGTAATTGTAATTGTTATTTTTCCAGCAAACAAATTAAGTTTTTCGCTTGTTTTCCGGCGCCCCCCCCCCCGCTCACACTTTAAAATGCTCGCGCGCTCAGCGTTCTTTCGCTATCGTCATTTTCCATTTTTCACTCTTATCGCAGCGGCTTTGAGGGGGTGAGAGCCGGTGGCAGTGCGCTGACTTTTCCTTTTTTACGCGGCAGCAGTGGCAATGCAATAACTTAATGAGACTCTTGAATCGTTTACAAGCTCACCACAATTTTCGCTTTTCTAGTTTTTTATGCTATGTTATGCTCTGCTCGAGACCCACCATCTCCTCTAGCTTCGTGGCCACATCACGCACACTTTTCCACGAACGGAAGCTACATAGTGTTGTAGTGTTTGTGTGTGTGTGTGTGCTTGGCATGTTGCACAGCAGATATTTACATAATAACGAGCATGTCCTTTAAACCAAAAACTAAAGAAACCATAAAAAATGATGCTGTACACTTAGAAAAAAATAAATTCTTACAAGCATTTTCTTTTTTCTGTATTAATTTAAACTGTGGGAAAATTATTAAACAAAAAATATAATTTCCTTATAGTATTTAATATTTTTAGTATACATTTGGTGATAGTTTTCGATGCTTACAGTTTTAATTATACAGATAGAAATGCTTGGAAAATATTCGCCTTCATTCACTGAATTGTAACCCTACGAGATGTCTTTTAGCACAACAAATATTTTTACTAACAATAAGCAGTTAATTCTCGTGTAGTTCTTTTTACTTCCAATTAATTCTCACAACTATTTTTGCAGTGTATTAATAAAAAACGAATGTAACCTTTAAAACAAACCAAAGCGAAGCAAAAGAAAATGGAATAAATGTTTTAAAAAAAATGGAAAACTTTCTTCTACTGGCTTATTTTTCTTCATTTGTCTGATTTCATTTCACTTTACTGCCATAGCTGGTTGTATATTTTTTTCATTTTTATTCTCTTTAGCGCCTTAGCATATGCTACGAAAGCAAACTTTTCTGCAACGTCAACTGCTAGAGTTGTTTCGTTTGTGCCTCTTCAACGGCGGCTTTAGTCGTCTCTTTTGCGTCTCGTCTCGACTGTACTCAACACGAGTTGACTGACGTTTTGTGTTTGTGTTTGTGACTGGGACTGTGACTGCGACTGTGATGGGGACTGTTTGACTGGTGTTCAACAGTGATTTTGACTTTGTCACTCCCTTCTTGGATTTAGATTTGAATTTCTTTATTTGGAAATATGTACGTTTGTATGTACAAGTATACAATCGGTACGGTACGGTACGGTTCGGTTGGGCTCGGCTCGGCTCTTTAGCTTAACTGATGCGGTTAACAAAGCGTGTAACATTTACTGCGACAAGCAAAAGCGAAGATTTACATTTTTTAACAACATCCTTCCGTTTAGTTTAGTTTCGTTACATTACTACGATTGTGTATCTGTCTGCCTGTCTGCCTGTCTGTCTGCTTGTCTGTCTGTCTGTCTGCCTGTCTTTCTCTCCGTGTGTCTTTCGTCCTGAATATAATAGTCAGAACGTTGCTTCTGTTGACATTTCCTTACACTTTTTTTTATATGTTCTAATTTTTTGCATTCTTTCCTGATCCGCTTCGTTATCTATCAGTTAATCCCAGTGTCGAAATGTTTTTGTATATATGTGTTTTTTTTGTTTGTGGATGAATTTACTGAGCCTATTTTTAATAGTTACTGCCGTAATTTTAAAAAGAAAGTTTGAAAAGGTTTATATAATTTAAAATTGGATGTTGTTGTTTTAGCTTAAATTTATCAAATCAATTGACAAATAATTACTCGACTGTTTTGTATCAAGTACCTGAAAAATTGATCTGATAAAAAAAAAACCGTTAAAATTAATTCAGATTAATCGAAAAGGTTTAAATATCCTTTTTCCTCTTTGGTATTGAGAAATCAAATTATATGTAAACTAAATTTAGAAAATTCTTATCAAAATGTAATCCATATCATTTTATTTCTTTATTCCGAGTAAGATATATTCAATTTAAACTATAAACCATTTTCCTTAAAATATTGCAGACATTTTAAGTCATTAAATTTTTAGACATAAACAAAGATTTTAATAAATTAACAATTTATTAAAGTCTTTGTTTATGTTTAAACAATTAAATTCGAATGAAAATAATTCGTTTACTTTACTTTCCTTTGATTCCCTAACAGTTCTAAGTACTTAATGCCAAAGCCTATAAGCAAAACCCTTCTAATCGACTTTAGTCATCAAAGTCTCTGAAGGCACAACGCTACTGACACGCTTAAAATCCCTCCGTCGACCTCTTCCTTCGCTCCTCAGCCTCAGCTTTATTTATCCTTTTTTCCCTTCCACTGTTTGCTTTGTTGCGCATTCTCGGCTTCTGTTTGATATTTGTTCTTTTTCTTTTTCTGTTTCGGTTTTTTGTTTATTATTCTTTTTGTATTATTTTTGTTTTTGTTATTTTTACGCCTTACAGCTCATCTCACGCGCGCAGCACATTTTTCGCACAGCACCGAGACGTTGCCGAAAACGTTCCGCGCCCGCCGCTTTGCCGCAACACTTGAGCCAAATTATCGCCACTTTGTGCCGCGCCGAGCTGAGCTGAAGCGAAGGAGCGTTTGTGGCACGACGGAATGAAAATGAAAACATTTTCACTTATTTGCGCAGAAATTGGATAACAATCGAAATGAAATTGGATATCGCTCATTTTCGATTTTTTTCGTTTTGTTTTTTTTTTTGTGTCGTTCGCCATTTTTGCCATAGTCGGCCTCTATGCTACCCTGCACACTCGTCAGTTTTTTGCGCTGCGTCCATAAAACATTTTCGGTGCTTTTCCCTTGCGGCCCTTACTTTTGCTTCTCCCCCACTCCGCTCCCTTCTTCGCTCTTATTATCCGTAATAGAATTTGCCAAATTGAGGTTGAAATTTGTGGAGAGCGATTTCCTTTTTTTCTTTTGGTTTGGTTTGTTTTGTCGTTGTTGTTGTTGTTGCTGTAGCTGTTGTTATTTCCTGCTTATCAATTGGTGATGGCGGAAGAGATTGAGTAGTGGCGCGGATGCGGAGGATTTTTATTGGTTTGTTTTGGGCGGTTTATTGAGTGCGGTAGGGCGCCGTCGGGTTTGCTTTAACAATTTTTGCTTCATTTTTGTTCTTTCGTTCGTTCGTTTGTTCGTTTGTTTGTTGTCTACTTGAAGGCGCAAATAAGCGGGGGGCCGGCGAGATGGCTTCTCTTATGTGGAATTATGTGTTTTATTGTTATTTAAGAGATTTTCCCACCCCAGTTCCCCTTTGGGATTTTATTGTTGTTCTTCGTTTCGAGTGGATATTACTTCCGACATTCTCATTTAATTGTTTATTTTGTGGCGATTGTTTTCTTTGCGGTAATTTGATAAAGAGATTTGCTTTCAGTGTCGGATTTTGTATCTCTGTCTGAGCTTCTCGTGCTCGTTGGTGTGCATGGGGGCAGTTGTTTTGATAATACAATTAGCGGGGCTTATAGGGATATCAGGGAGTTTATTTTATTGGTTTTAATGATGTCATAAGACTTAATGGATTTATAAATTATGTAGTCGAGATTAATTTTAAAATTTAAATGTGTTTGTTTTTTTTAATATAATACTTTTCGTTGTGCTTACAATTACCAAGGCCAGTTGTCCTAAGTAAACGTAGTAAAAAGAGTTTGCATTTTGGTATTCAAATTAGTCGAGTGTTTTTGTGATATTTATGTTTGAGTTCTTAATGAACTTATAAATTAATTTTATATCAAAACTAGCTGCAACTGCCATTGTAGAGTTTTGATTTCTCTAACCACATTGAAGCATTGTAGCTTTAGTCGATGATTGAGTTATGGTTATTGAAATATTTGTGACTTTGATATACTCCATACCGCCTACTTTTCTCTTAACTGTCAGCAGTGATCCCGTTTACCAAATTTCACTATTCTTAGCTCAATATAAATACAATTATAATATTACGTTTTTATGTTCTTAATTAAATATGTTGGCCATTGTTGGACATTTATATACTATACAATCATATATGAACCAAGTTTCACTAAATTTTTTCAGTGGTTTAGACTTGATGGCTACGCAAAAAGACAAGAAAAAGGCAGAAAGACATTGAGTAATAATAGAATAGATTGATAGTTCACAGTGTGGTGTAAAATATTTAACAAATTCCAAAGCTATATACATATGTATGTATAAAACTGTATTAACATATATACCACATAAACATATACTATATATGTGGGAGCCATGAAATGTATGTAAACTTTCCACACAAATACATATAAATTGAAAGGTAATTCCAAGAAAACAAAATAAAAATATATATAAAAAAAAAAAAAATTGCATAGTTACTCAAATCCGATTAAGTATGAACGTCACAATCATGCAAAGTGCCATGCAGACAGACAGACGAGCGAACAAACACTCAAACACACACGCACACAAACATACACTAAGCTATCACTTTGCTAAATAAAAGCACCAAAGGACACTGCACCTACAAAAAAAAGAAAGGAAAAAAAGAGAAACAAAAATGACACCGGAAACAAAGGAAAAGTAACCTGCCGCTCAACTGAAACAAAAACCAAAACCTACTCATACACACACACACACGCCCACACACATATGTATAGGTACTCCAACACCAAACTGTCATGACGCGGCGATTGTGGAACGAGTATTGGTGTTTCGTATTTCCGTAACGTTATTTTTGTTTTTTGGCACAATGACGCGGCAACTCTGACGCGTCGCCGACATAGAGACGCGCGCACGCCCGCACGCTCGCTCATCACTCCAAAATCACTTTGTGCAAATTTCAGTACGACGCACAGAACTTTTTCATTACCTAAAGTAAAAAATAAAAATGGGATTTTCTTCAACAGTAATCTTTTAACAAACTCTTATTTTTCTAAATCCTAGCGATAGATTTTTTCCCTCAACAACCAAAAACATTAATAATTATTAATGTAAAGTTAATTGTTTACCTTCGAAGTACTTTGCGCGCATATTGCCTTAGTGTGTGGCAACACTGGTTGCTTAACGTTTGTTGTGGGATTTTTTTTTTTTTTTTATTACTACATATTCATATTGTTGCTGCTATTGTTGTTGTCCTCGCTATCATTGTTGTCTGTGGCTGGTTTCGCCAACCAACCAACAACCAACCATTTTCGTTGTTGCTGTTGTTATTTCGGTTATTGTCGTTGTATTACCATGTTACGACAGCAACAACAGCAACAAAAAGCGACAACAAGCAACTAACTGCCTTTTTGTCCTTGTACTCCACAAGCATGTAATATGTGTGTATGAAAATATTCATGTGTGTATCTGTGTGTGTGTAGTCCCAAAACAAACAAACAAACAAACACATATACATACACACACACTCGTACAAAGTGCTTTCACTCGATTTTGTATTGTGCCGGTTAAGTTGACTGACATTAATTAGAGCGGCAATAAAATGCCAAGTGAATGAAGGGTGTACATGGCGCAGCGAATGGTGAATGACACTTCAAGGTGTATGCGACTATGCATATCGGTTTCATTATCCAATGTAATACGATAAATCGATACACTCAAACGAAAATCTGTTGTAGTCTACAAAATTGATCGAAGCAATTATGCGGTCTTGTGGCGCCAACATATTTACATACATACGTATGTACTCGCATATGCACTTAAGTTCGTATTAAAATTTAAATTTGACCACGATGCAAACAAGTTGCTTTAGAAAATTAGCATGTTTAATTAATGCAATTTAAATTTGTGATTCTCTTTACACATATCGCACATATAATTAAACAAATATGCTTTGCAATTTTCATACCGGATTTTCTAAACTATTTGTATTTAACATATAAGTAGACACGATAATATTCCTGATCAAAGTTTGGAAAAAAGTACAATTCTTGCAAGGTTTTCATTAAATGTTTAGCTAAACGAATTGAATTTTGTCTAACCAAAGCATAACTAATTTTAACCGTTTAACATTTCTCCAGATGTGGGCTTATAAAAAATTCCGACCTTGATTAGTGTCACTTAAAGAAAGAAAGTGCGTCACTCTTTTGTGTCGACTGTTATAAATAATAGCCGTGCTATTAATGCATTAGCTTGCTGTAGTAATGTTCAAGTTTATACCGCCAACGACTGTGAGCGATTGAACTGATGACACCAAACTCATTCAAATTCAAAATTTTCCACACGAAACCAAAATACTCGCACAATATCAATTGCGCATTGCAGTGAATATGAATAGACGTACTCAGTACGCCTCTCGAATCTGATGTTTGTTTGACGAATCAAAACGAAGCGAAGCAAAACAAAATGAAACCAAACCAAACCAAACTAAACACCAAATCGACAAAGTTCCAAAGTGACATTGACATTTGGCCATTTAACACGCGGCGGCGGGCTCATTCACAGCGTCGAACAATGACGATTGCCAACGAGACCGCATTGAATCGAATCGAATGGAATGGAGTCGAATCGAATCGAATCGAATTGAATCATAATCATTTTGTGACGCACACTTGTCACAGACACTGCTCCTAGGTATGACTGTATAAGCGAATGTCCTGACTTAGAAAGAAGAGTGGGCGCACACTCGCATACAAACAATGGAACAGGCACACACGAACCTACACATACTTTGTAGACTGGTTTTGAAATAATAACATTTATAAAATTTATGCTTCTAACTGAGACAATTTAATTATTTAATTTGTTTATTTAAACCAATTTGTAAATTGAACTTTGAACTTTGATTTTTTTGCCAACTAATTTTATAATAAAATAACTAAAAATATTCAAAAACCAGTCTTACGCAGCAAGCATGCGAGTGAAGTTTGTGTGGTATGTCGATCGATAATTAAGATAAGTTTTGTATTTGTGTAGCATGTGTCATAGTAGCAATTACATATATACATGTACACATTCGGACAAACACAAGTGCACATAATAATAAATGTCACAAAACTATCACTCACACAATTGCATTGTCGTATGGCAGCAGCAGCAGCAGCAGCAACACAGCACTCCAAGCACTAAATGAAGTTGTTGTGATTGTGAGTGTTTGTGTGTGTTTGTGTTAATGTTTGTGTGCGCTTGTGTGTGATATCAGCTGAGATTGTTTCCAGAAGATAATGCTGGGTTGCAAATTAAGTACAAATTGGCCTTGCATGTTCTCATATCAGCATTTTGATTTGAGTGGACAATTTGTCATATTCTGTTGCTTCCGACTAAATTGAATAAGAATGGAAAATAATTAAATTAATAAATGTAGTTAAATAGGTAAAATTATTTCTAAACAAAAAGTTTAGCAGTAACTTTCCGCTTTCTTTAAACTATTCAATTATTTTCCGCGGTTTGATTTTCTTCAGGCGTTTCATTTCAATATGTCAAGTACATATTTACTTTTGCCTCTGCTGACTTTGAGTCTAATCGGACAGAATATATAAATCTTTTACTAACTCCAGCTAAATGCATTTAAAAATCAATAATATCCTTTAACGAAAAACGAAAAGAATAAAAAATAGAGCAAGTTTTTCCAAACTTGAGACAAGTTTTTTACTGGTTGTAATATTTTCTTAACTTGTTCGCAAGTGTTTTTCTTCAACATTTCGCACACAGAGTAAAACATCTTTCTTACCTCAAACACTCAAATATATACACACACACATATTCACGGGCACGTACACATGCACATGCACACATTCAACTCCACAAGGAATTTTCCACACTTGTACCGCTAAAAACGATTGAACTCGTCTTCGGAACAAGTTTAAACTTCAAACACACTCACACACACACACCCACAGAAAGGCCCGCATTGACAATACAAAATGCAGCACAGCACAAGACAATGAAAACTTCGTCCTTGTCGTCGTCGTCGTCTTTGTGCTAAGCATACATATGAGGCAGCAAGTGAAAGGGGTGAAGAGATACGAGTACACTGTGGAAACGGTTTATCGAATTTTTGATATTCTCGAAATTTATTCGATGAGGAGGAAGAAAGAAATTAAGTCCCACGAAGTGTATAAAAAGGATCTTCTATAATTTAAAAATCCTGAATTAAATTTGACTTTGTTATTATATATTAACAACAACAATCTAAAAAATTAAACTCGAGACTTTTTTCAGTGCCAAAAGTTCGAAAATACAAAAATAATCCTTCAAGGCAAGTCACGATAAGCAAAGGCTAAAAAACAAATAAAAAATAATCCAGAAATGCTGTTCAGAAGATTTAAACTAGAATTTCGTTCGTGTAGAAACTTAAAAACTTTGACCAAAAAAATAACAAACACGAAAATTCTTTAAGAAAAAAATTCAGCCGAAAAGCATTTGCCAAGCGATTGTAACTACATGCGGAACATTTAACGGGCAGAAGAAAAATTGATGTCCTTTTACAAAAAAAAACAAGTTGAATTATTTTAAGGTGCAGTCTGGGAGTTAGATTCCGACTCGACAGACAAAAGAGCGACAAAATGCAGTCTTAAACATTTTAACTCGTTCCTACGTAACAAGCAAATTTAAGAAAGTATCAAACGGAGAAGGTTGTAATTGAATACTTGTGGCCAAGTTGAAATCAAAAAATTGAGAGAATATTAAAAAACCTGCAATGCTTAGAAAAACTGCAGCAAGTAAACTTTTAAGCCCAAGTAAATAAATATGTTTTTAAATATCTTTAAATATATTTTTTAAAAATGAAGAAAAAAATTGTTTTTACTTTGGTAGATACCTTTTTAAGGCTTTCCTACATATGGGCCCTAAGCATGAGCTAAACTTGACACTTGAAGAGTGGAAAAATTGAATGGAAAAATTTAATTTGAGCCAATTCTTTACCTATTTGAACGTTGACATCTCTGCGAAAAAGTACAAAAAATGTGGAGTACAAAAAGTTGATTTGTTGTATCGATTTTTGTATTTATTTACTATGAAAATATTTTTGTTAATTTCATCAAAGCACTTTTTTGCTTATATTCAATTTAATCAAACAACTAAATTGTTAAATTTTGATTTGAATACCCTAAAATAACAATAACAACAACATCACTTTATTTAAAACAAGCTCATACATACAAACAAAAATATTGAAACAAAAACCAAAGCAGTTAGTAAAAAGTCCAAAACAGGTAACTAAAAGCAAAAGCAATGGCAAAGGTGTATTTTTTAGCAGTTTCCGCTTCCGGTGGCAATGTGAGAATATCACAACCGAACCAAAGAAAAAGAAGAAGACGCTACTTAAAGAAACGTATGCAACACTTGAACTCTATCCGGGCCAAGTGTCAAAATGCGAAGTTAACGCTTACGATTTGCAGCTCACGTTAACGCGGTCGAGATGTGTGCTGAAGTTAGTGTATGTGTGTGTGGAGTGTGTGTGTGTGTCTGCGAAAGAGATACATTGGTATTTTTATATTTTTCTAAAGGCTTAGAGTTACACTTTGCATGTCTGCCAGTGTGTGAGTGAGATACTTTTTAATTGACCCCAGCAGGTGAACTTAAATTTAGAAGTGAAAGAAATTTGCATTTTAGTCAGAGTCTGGCAGAAAGAATTCCCAAGAACCTTAAGCGACGAAAAGTTTTTAAACTCATATTAAAAAAAATTAAAAAAAACTTCTTGTTTTTTTTTGTACAGCAAACAAAAAAACATCTCACCCGGATTTAAATACTTTTTAGAGATTCCTACGTAAATACGTTAATCAAAATCTGTTTTCCTCGCAATGGCAACACAATAAGACAAAAAAATCCCATTTTATTTAATATTTTGTTGTTGTTTTTTCTTTATAAAAATAATTCACAGCAAAACAGAAAAAAAGAGAAAAGAAAATAAAGAAAAGTAAAACTTTAAGTAAAAACGTTTCGGAAATGGCACAAGAAAGCAGTAAAAATTCTTTGTCAACTGCAGGAAGCAGCAAGCAACCCAAACAACAATAACAACAATAAAAACAATAACAACAACAACAACAGCAACAACAACAATAACAACAAAATTGACGACTACAAAAAAGTGAAGTAGTAGTGGAAATTCAATAGAAAATGGAGTTTCTGCGCTTAGCTGCCTCAACTACACTTGTGCGATTTTGTTGTTGTTGCTGTTGTTACTGTTGTTGCTGTTGTTGCTGTTGTTGCATTTTTCATACGAAATGCACTTAAATCACAGCAATGCACCAGGGACAGTACTGGCTGCGGCGTAGCAAACGAAGGAGGCGGGGTGGAGAGGGGGAGGTACCCGAATTAGGAGAAGCAAAACTTCTTCTTGCTTTGCCTTCTACCGCAGCGTCTCTTCCACCTGGTCGTGTAGAAAGTGCATTTTATGTTCGTACTTATTTGCAGAGCGTGTGAGCGTAGAAAAGGGATTTTCGTTACGTTTTTGTTACATTTTTATTTTTTTTTGTCTCCCGGTTTCCTGTTAAAAATTGTTTCGCTCGGATTATTCGCTGTTGCTTTGGTGATTATTTCTCATTTTTTGTTTTACTTTTATTCCTCTTCTTCTTTTGCAGCGCTTCTTGTGTGCATTTTTTTCTTGATTTTTTTTTGCCGACACCCGAAGGCAATAGTGATTCAAAATAAACTAAAAGCTGAAATCGAAGAGTTTTATACAATATATAAAATCGCTTTTCGATTTTCTCATAAAAAATTTGGCGAGCGATATCTTTATCTAAACAGAACATATCGGTATGAAAAAAAAAATAATTTTCAGTATATTCTTTTTTTTTTAAATCTGCTCCTCAAAAATGTTTGTATTTTTTAAATACTATGCACAGTGCTAACAAAAAAAAAGCAAAAATACGGAACAGCAAAAGGTATCAAAGCGTAGAAGCAGCAGCAGCAGCAGCGTCGTCGTTGCAGCAGTAAATCGCGTTTTCTTAAAAATAAGAATCTAGCTGGAGTAGCAGCGGAGCGAAGTACCCGGACGCACCTCCTCAGTGAAAGTAGAAAATATCGCCAGGATGTGCCGTTGGCAGTTGGCTTGCAGAAATGCACGAAAAAGTTGCAAAATATTGCAACAGTTTTTTTCTCTTCTTTTTTTTTACTTGCTTGTTCTCTTCCTGATTTTAAACAAAGATACAACAACATACCTGTGCGCAAGTGGAGGGAAAGAAAAAAAAGAAAAAAAACTTTGAAGTAGCGTTTCCTTTTTTCGTATTCCCTTCTTTATGTTTTAGTTTTTTGTACAGCTGTCTGAAAATAACTGTGGCGCACTGTAGCGCAACGCAAATGTGTTGTTCACACATCTATACATGCACACAAGAGCCATATACAAACACACTGACACAGACACAGAGCAACGTGTGCAAATGTTTAATAATGATGTAGTTTATTTGTGGGCGGCAAAAACAAAAGCTTTTGCAAATGCTTTGAAATAATTGAATTCCCTTTTGCCCTCAAAAAACCGAAAAGGAGGGAAAACAAAACACAACAGAAAAAATGCTTTTTAGCGCACCGAAATAAAGCAACAACAACAGCAACAAAAAACACACAATTGTAGTGTATGAAACTTGCGCTTCTTTTTCATCGTCTTTTCTTCACGTTTGCAATAAATGTTTGAAAACAGAATAAAACAAAAAAAAAAACGCAAAGGAAGAGAAGAAAAAACGTTTTTAAATACATTTTATGGTCTGAGTTTAATTTAAATTGTTGGTTGTTGTGGCTGCTTTTTGTTGTGGCGTGCTTAGTGGTGTGTGTTTGTGTGTGTGTACATGTGGGCTAAAACAGATAAATTAACTAAACCGAAATTAGTTTAGTACATAAATTTGCATGCAATCGCCTTTAGAAAACATTAAAAACAATTTTATATTTTAATTTAAAGAGTAATGTTAAACCAAACCCACTCACACATTAATTTGTTTGCATGTGTTCGTAATTACATAGCGTACACACGAAGGATTTCCACACAAATAGTTTCAACACTTTGCATGTTAAATGTTAAAAGTGAAAATGTATGTGTTAATTTAAAGTAACATGATGGTGTTAATGTTAATTTAACATGGTTCAGTGCCAAAAAAATATATATATTTCAATAATTGTAATAGTTAACATGATATAGTGTCAAATTTACTCCATTTTAATATAACATTTCAAAGATTTTGCGAAAAGTTTTAAATTAACATTGGATCCTATTGGCCCAAAACTTTCTATTGTTATGGAAAGAATGTGCAAAATTTGTTTCCGACAACCGAATAAAATAAATAACACTTTAAATGTTATTTTAAACATTTTGATAAGCGTTGATAAATTAACCCGAAAAAGTGTTAATTTCATGTTAATAATAGGTTAATTTTAGTTTGTGTGTATGAGCAACATTTTAATCAGTTCAATAGAAATTCATAAAAAAAACTGCATCAATTTCTTTAAATTTCTACTTAAATCAATTGTTCAAAATTGATCTAAGGATTATTTTTAACAATATAAAAGACCAAACAAATTATAAGTAAAAAATATATTACAAATTAATTTAGATTTAAATTTAGGAACATTTTTTTCAACAATATTTTAAATCGAAATTTGTTCTTATTTTTCTTTTAACTTGTTTATTAAAATTGATTGATTTGAATACCCTTAATGATCAACTGATCAATTTTTACTATGCCCTTTGCGAAGTTGCTTTAAACTTTAAAGACATAAAGAATTTAAATTTATAATTATAAAATCAATTGCTACTTTAAAGAAACACCATCAAAGCGAAATCCATTTTATCGCAGACTGCTCGCAAAAAGTTTCGCTCTATAATCGCAAATACGAAATTAAGTTGTTCAGTCGCACTTCGCACTTGGCCTTATTTAAGAAAACAAATTTAAAGCAACCCAAAAACGCAAACCAAAATTGTATAAAAGAAAAAGTTTCCAGCAAATAAAAAAAAAACAAAATAAAATATCAAATCCCAGCTGAATAGAGCGGGACGTAGGACGGCTGCGAAGGGTGAGGTGCCGTTGTGGGATGGCGGCACTGCAAGAACGACAAAGTTAAAGCCTTCCGTGAAGGCCATGAATAAATCTCATATTCACAATTTTCACTTAAAACGCGCCGTTCGTACGTTTTGTCATGCGAAAATGGCTCGGCCCTGCCTCACAGGTACCCCCGCCCGGCGCCTTACCTCTTTGCATACCAGCGAGCGCCCTTCTGCTTTACACTTTTGCGCTGCGATATGAATAATAAATTTCGCCTTTTTTTTATTTTATTTTATTTTTATTTTTTGTTGTTGGTCGTCTTTTCGTATTTTTACTGCTTCGCCTGCTGCGACGTTTTTTGTTGTGCTTTGAATATTTTACGCGGGCATAAATACTTTAAAACAATGAACAAACTGAAGAACGAACGAACGAACGAAACGCATAGGTAACATACAAACAAACAAATAAACGAATAAACAAACGAGAGAACAAACGAATGAATGGATGAACGTTGAGAAAAAAGGATAACGCAGGACACAAGCGCAACAGAACAGCTCCGAGGAAGACGAGAAGAGGTAGTAAAAAAAATAAAATTAAACAAGAAAAAAGTGAAAGTAGCATGTTTAACGCAAGTGATAAGGATAAGCGCAAAAGTAAAGACACTGAGTGAACAAAAATTGTTTGATATCAATTAAGTTTTTCATTAATTCTGCAAAGTTCTTTTTTTATTTTTAAAACACAATAACAATTTTTAACAAATTTTAAACCGTTTTGAAATCATTTAAATTAAAGAAAATTGTACACAGTTTAATGAAAAATGAAAATTTCGTTCAGTGCAGCTGCGGAGAATATAAGCGGAATCAGTTAAAAGGATAGCCAAATTGAGGACACAACAAGATGCCACTTGTGCAGCACATCCGGCGCAGAGAAATCCTTTTCGCTTTGACAATTTTTTGTCCCCGGCTTTTTTGCACACACACACACACACACACTCACACGTACGAGTATACCTTTACATACCTCGGTATCACTTGACATATGTGTTGCCTGCCTTTTGACCTGTTTTTGTTGCTATTGTTGTTGCTGTTGTTGTTTTTGTTGCGTTTGCGTTCTTTCCACATGCGACACATGCGACACTTGCAAAGAAGGACACGGACACTCGTTTTACTTCTACGTCTCCCATGACAAAGCAAAAGGCGGAGAAAGTTCAATCCTCAAGTACGGCTGCTGTCGCTTTGCAATAAATCCCTGCGTACGCCTAAAAATATGTTATCAACAAAAAAATACCACGCAAACAAAGCGTAGACGCATTTTTATCAAAAGTTCTCAGTGCTTTGAATGTATTCGTTTATTCTAACAAATAGAATAACATTTATTTTGCATGCGCGCTCGCGCCAACTTTTTACTTATTTATTTTTTATTTATTTACGCTTTTCGTATTGTTTTCCACTGCGACGTGGTTGGTACGTGCGCTTCGCTGTGATTTCCGGTTAAGTTTGATGATTCTCAAGATTTATGACAGCATTTTGTCGTTGTTTTTCTTGTTGCTGTTGCTGTTGTTTTTATTATTCTTTACTCTTGCTATTATACATTTTTTCTTAATGTCAATTTTTGGCTTTGCTCTTTAAGCACCGCTTTTGATTTATGTCTCATCATAAATTGTATTCTATTATCACTTTTGTTGTTTCTGTTGTTTTATATTATTGTTTTGTATTGTATTGTTGTAATCGATGCTAATTTGCTGCGTAAACAACAGCAGAAAATATTTAAAGCGGCTTTAAAATGTTTGATTAAGCAAACCTTTAGTAAAAGATCCTGAAAGTACGTCTTCTTCAAAAATCGGAATTTTAACTTAATTGAGAGATATGTTAGATATATCATATTATTGATATTGAAGTATTAAATATATGTTTTAATAAATATATATACATATATTATTTTTATTTTGCATATGTTAATTCAATTTTTGAAGCACTAAATTGTCAAAATATTGTCAAAGTAAGTTTGCCGATTTCAGTATAGTGCGGCGTATGAGTGACATTTAATTAGGAACCGTATTTGCGGTTAAACTTGTTAAACTTGAACATAACAATGTTTTATTATCAACCGATTTTACCTTATTTTACTAACTATTTAGCTGGAACTGCAATAACTTTAGTTTTCAATATTTGGACGTATGAGTGACATTAATTCGTATAAAAGAAATTTTTAATTTTGTTAAATTTACCAACGGTAAATACCATTTTCCATAAATACTGAATAAACAATGTTGCCAATTCGATATTTCTTCAGTGCTTAAATTCGGTTCAGTGGATTTTTTTTATCGTTTAATTTGTTTTTGTAGTTGATTTTTTTTTATTTTCTCGTACTCCCACTGAAAATCACTTTGGCATTTTTAAGCAGTCTCTTTTAACACACACGTTCGGCTTAAATGAATTGTCTCGCATTCAATCACTTTGGCGGCAGCGCAGCAATCAGTAGGTATCGAAATCATTGATTTTTAATGGCACCACCAGCGATTGATGGCGGGATGGGCGAAAAGGGAAGCGGCGCACACAAAAGCGCCGAATTATTTCACTTATTTTAAAATAAAATTCAGACGCCGACGAAAATGCCAATAAAAATTACAGCAAATATAACAACAACGACAACGACAACAACGATAACAGCAGACAACCACTCAATCTGGCAACGACAAGCCGCAAACATAAAAAGTGGGCGCAAAAAGCAATGTTGGCAACACTGACTGACTGGCAGTGGTAGAGGCAGCGAACGTAAGAAGGCGTAAGCTGTAGTGTTAACAATTTCAAGTATTGTTGTTGTTGTTGGCAACAGCCGACTTTGATCACAATGGCTGACATTCACAACAATAACATAATTTAATATTTATATTACAATAACAACAAGAAAAGTAGCTTATAATTAAAAAAATGGAAAAAAACTACTGAAAAAAAGGCTCGGAAGACTCTTGAAAAGAAAATTAACAAAAGTTTATAAAGAAAAATTAAAATTATTGAAACAAAATTTTTGATTGCATTTATTAAACTTTAATTTTATTGTAATTCCACTCATTAAATTTATAGCAAAAACAAAACATAAATATTTTGGCAAGCGTTTTTGTTTTTTTCTTTTTTGTACTACTGTGGAAGTATACGAAAATTGGCAACAATGTGCTGCACCACAGAAGGCAGCTATGTATGTCTGTCTATCTGTCCGTCAGTCAGTCCGTCTGTGCACATTGGCAGCTCTTAAAATCGCATTGACATTTTTTTTAAGTTGATATTAAATGTTGCACAGCGAAAAAACGCCCAAACAGAATGTATAAAATAAAAAAAAAAAACGTTCGCCAGCGGCGGTATTCTGTGGAAAGTACAAAAGCGCACTGAAATGCTTCCTTTAGTTTTTTTCATTTTTCATTTTTTGCAAGCGCAAATTGCTGCCGGCATTACGGTCAATTATGTGCAAATACATTTATTGTCCATTCATTTTTTCTTCTTCACACTTTGTGGTGTACTCACAGTGGCATATCAGCGTACTTATATACATATGCCTACTCGTATATGTACATGTACATATGTTCGTATATGTGTGTGTGTATTATAAACGGGGCAATTTTTTTATCATTAATTACATTAAGAACTCTTTTTAAGTGTGGGTGGAATTTTTTTTCAAGTTCCCAAAAAAATTTCAATTTTATTTAAGGGTTGAGTTCTTAGGTCAACAAAAAAATTTCAATTAAGCTCGTTTCGATGGTATGCAAAAAATCGAATAGAGCAATGTTTGGACAGAGAAACTAAATGCGTAAATTTTACAAAATCTGGCAACGACAAAAAGTGCTAAATTCATTCGCGTTCGCATTCGCAGAACAAACGCAAGAATGTAAAACAATTGCTTTGGGACGCCATAAATTTGCATTCCAGCGCAAATGTTTTCAATATATAGAAAAAGAAGAATAAGAAGAAGAGGAGAAAAATATAAACAAAAAACTACGAAACAATGTCAACAACAGTCGACACCACAAATTCGTTTTGTGTCGCAAACAGATTCGCCAGAAATTCAAAAATTCGCGAGGCATGTTTCGCGAGTGTTTCTTTTTTTTATATATGTACAATATCAAAAAAGTTTAAGCCGCAACTACTCGCGCCGCTCGCTTCGCCTGCTTAGCCCATCCGCGCGAAAGCCGTTTGCCGTTTCGATTACAATTTCGTGAGCCTTTTTTCTCAAATATTTTTTTTGTTCGCCGTTTTGTTATTTTCGTTCATTTCTATTTAAAAAAAAAAACGAGGAAAGCGCTTTAATAAATTATTGCCACCCGAAAATGGCAGGCGGTATGACCCATCCGCCTCTTACCTTGTTTTTCTGCCTGGCTACAGTCTCAGTCTGCTGCCTGCCTGCCTTGAAAGAAAACGCCAAACGCCAACAAGCGAACAGCCCAAACGACGAATCTAACCTGGCCCCGGAACAAAGTTCGGCGCAAAAGTTAAACTGAAGCAAATTATTGCACGAAAATAAAATAAAAACAACAACAAAAAACACAAAACGAGCACGTTACGAGCGCAAATTGCTGACGCGGCGCGGCGGGTTAAAAAACGGAAAACAGGCAAAATGGCAGCTTTACAACTTCCGCTTGCGCGAGCGAACGCGCGCGAGCTCTCTCGCTTTCTCTGGCTCTCGTTGTTTTTACTTTAACGCCACTCTATGTCAGCCAGTGCTACCAGCCTACAGTTTTTCTACTAGTTTCCTTCCCACTTGCCAAACAAACGAACGAACGCGAAACGGAAATCTTATGTCATTCGAGATTATTTTCGTAGGCTAAAAACTAATTTTCAGTTTTGTTAGCGCTGAGGAGGAAGCCAGCCAGCAAGCAAGCAGAAGATGAAGTAGAAGAAGAAGAAGAAATAGGCCGACTTGCTCTACGCAAAATAGTCGGTCGAAAGGAAACAAAAACAAAAATAATTTTCGTCGGCTTACCAGCGCCATTTTGGCTAACTTCTGTTTCTAATGCTTGTCGTAATTTTTTATTATTGTTGTAAGTAGTTAAAGTTTTTGTTGTTGTGTTGTTGTTGTTTGTGAAAAAAAGCTTTTTTAATACTCCAGAAATTTTTAATTCATGTTTTTTACCCGTTAGACCCAATTAAAGGGCCTTTCAAAATAAAACAAAACTTCATATGCTAAACTGTTTAAGTATAGTAAAAATAGAAAAGTAAAATAGAAAAGCAAATTTTGTATTTTAAGGCTGCCATTGTAAAAAACGAAACAATTGTTGCCTGCTTTTAGGCGGGTGCAAGCATAACGCCCCATTTTTCACTCAATGCTTAGTGCTGATTTCTTTTATTTGTCTGTTAACAAACATGCAAAAGCAGCGAGCAAGCAAAAACAAAAACAAGCGCACAACTGGAAAGTAAGGTAAACAAAAAATTAAAAAGAAATCTCAAAAAATAAAAACATTATTTAAAGGAAAAAAAATGCACAGGCAAGTGGGCGGCTTCATTTGAAATGACTGACATGAGGGAAACCGGAAGTGAAGTTGTTGCCTGCTTGCTTGCTGCAAAATAAATCGACTTGCTATGCAAGCCGCTTAAATTTTTCGCTTTAATTCTTGCCAAACAAAATTCTAATTAAAATTTAAAATTTTTCTGTTGTTTTTTTTCTTCTGCTTTTTGTTGATGTTAAATTTGTTTTCATATAGACCATATTTGCATATTTTTTATTTATATTTAAAATTTACACGTCAACCGGAAGTAAAAACGAAATATTTGTGAGAGCACGACACTCACTCACACACACACACACACAAGTTAAACACAAAAGAGGAAAAAAATAATAATATGATACAAATAACCGCAGCAGCTGCAAATGAAGTTAATAAATACAACAAAACAAAAAAAAAATGAAAAGGGGAAAATTCGTTTCCGTTGAGTTTTATTTTCAAATCCGGCATCCATTTTTTAGCGAGTACGGAGAATACCCGCAACATCGCGCACTAGTGTGAAGGGTGCGCGTGTGTCTGTGATGTCTCGAGGCTTAACTTAAGCCTTTTTTTCTGTTGTTGTTGTTGTCGTTGCATACAAGTAGGCAACATAGAAATAAAGTGATGTGATTTGTTAAACTGCTGGAAAATGGCGTAAAGCTGCGGAAGAATTGCACAACAGAAGCAACTTCCGCCTGAGGGCGTTGAAGTATTTATGGGCCTTTTTTTATGCAAATGTTGACTTGTTTTTAATAACATCAGAGTTAATAACGGTAACTGGTTTCAGCCACTCTGAAGCTGAATGCACGAAATTTCAACGATTTGGCTATTTTAATCCCAACTTTTGCTCTCTATCTCATTGTCTGTCTGTTGTTCGGGAACCACTGACACTTATTGAGTTACCTCTGGGATCGAGTCTTCGCACAGAATTTATATTCTGTTCTTGTTATATAATATACTCCTATGCTACGCCCTCATATACGCCCTTACATGTAGTGAATATAATTTAAACTATTCAATTACTTTCTTTACTTTAATCATTGAAAGTTCAATATTATTGGATAAGTAAATATGATCACTACTGACAAGTTTATAAATAGTGGGCATGGTTAAAAACTGCTACACCCACATATTTCAGTTCATTACGTATAATTTTCAAAATTCTTTTTCTGAATCTAATATTACTTTGAATATTTTTTCGGGAGCTATTTTCATTATTCAAGTGCTTTACTAATAAACAAACAAACAAACAAACAAACAATCAAATAAAACGACCGACGGACAAAAACAGGACATGCAAACGAAATTAAAAAAAATAAAAAATAAGAACACAAAACAAATTTTGCCCGAATTTATTAAACATTCATTTCAATTTCATTTCATTACGTTAAAATGAACAAGTCAACTGTCCTGTCCTGTCCTCCCACCCTATCCAGTCCTTTCTGACGCTCGATTTCTCCGTAGTCTGTTCGTAAGTTCGTTTCGTTTGTCTGTTGGACGGATACGTCTATCCGCTTGCTCCATATTCTACTATATTCGACGGACTGAATGGATGGATGGCTGACTGCCTGCCTGCCTGCATGCCTGCTTGCCTGGCTGGGTGCATGCAACCACAAAAGAATTTCATTCAGTCGCCTACGGCGCGGCACATTCCGCTGCACTCACTCGTCGCATGCAAAATCCACAATGCCATTTCACCCACGCTGCCGTGCGGTGCGGTGCGGTGCAACATTCATTTTCACGGAAAAACATCATTCAAAAAAAAAATAACCACCAACTCACTCCAGTCAAAAAGTTGCTCGTGCCTCGAGGTGCTCTGCAGCTGGATGAGCAAAACGGGACGACAGCGAAGCAAAAAACCCAAATAACTGCAGGAATACAAGCGAATCCACTCAACTTCAACTGCGAACTTCAACTTGGCAGTTATCCATTTTATTTGAGTTTTGATGCACCACAATTTTTGGACCTTTATGTTTAAAATTTTGAATTATTCTATATAGTTAGGTGAAGATTTACTGAGAGATATTAAAAAGAATAATCAAAAAGCAAGGCAATTAAACTGTAAGGTGAAGGGGGTATAACAACCCCTCATAAAACGCGGTTGCAATTCATATAAAATTTTTTTATATTTATCTTATAAAAACTTTGAGCATTTAGTAATGCAATTGTTATGGCCAGTGAGACCGACTCAAATATGTTAGTTGATTTTTTTTCGCCGTGCCGCTTTGCTTTGACTCCACGCTTTCCCAGCACTCATTATCGAAATGACTGAAAAGCGTTTGCATATAACATGCGCCCAGAGTGAATAATGGAAAATGCAATGCCAAATACTTTGGGACCAACTCCGCCACTACCACCTTTTCCTCCTTCACATTCATCTTTACCGCGGAACAAACTTTACCGAAAAGCCTCAAAATTTTCGGAAAGTGGAAAGTTTCGAGGAGCAGCATGGCACGAGTGCGATTTTCAGTCAAAGCGTGGCGAGAACTGCCTGTACCCGCGTCCTAACAGCTACACCGCGCTAGAAAAACAACAACACTCGATTGTTCGTTGAAGAGGAATATAACAGAACCAAAATGCCAACAAGCACATTTCGACATAAGGACGAATTCTGTTGTCGTTGTTGATTTTATGTGTGTATTTTAAATATCAGGAGAGTAGTCCACGGATTGGCTTCATGGTTACGTAAATCGTTGTTAGTGAATAGCGAGAAATCCATGTCGATCATTCGAAAACTTACATTAATTGGACAAAAGGATTCCTGATTCAAAAAGATTATTTAAAAAATGTTTTCCTAAATAGTTTTCTTCTTTAGACTTTAGACTTTAGAGCAGAGCGTTTCCAACGCTTTGGATGCGTGAAATCGTACAAAAAAATTCAAGAAGTACACAACATCGATCAAAAAACTACTTCATGTTGTTGTATTTCATAAGCGCATTTGCCATCTTAAAATTCATATTCTCTTTATCGATATCAATCAGCATTTAAAATTTATCACTGCAACATTTCGTTCGTTTTTGTGCATTGCACTCAACCGAAATTGAATTCAATTCAAATAAATTCAAATCATTACGATTTGTGACGATTATTGCCCGTAATCGTTATATGACCAATGACAATTGGTGTCGCTGATGCTCGTTGTTCTGCGATATCAATAAAATCAAGCAGATGCAGTGCTGCAGTTCTGTACTTCGAAAAAAATAATCAAGAAAAAAATAAAATAAAAACTAATACTACAAAAAATGGTACAAAAAAAACCTTCAAATTTCATGTACGATGCGGAGTACAAGTGCTACAGTGGCGATAGATAAAACGTTCGAGAACAAAAACTCACTTAACAATTATTGCAAATTGCTGAAGTGATTGTCTTTGATTTCTGCAATTGCCAGTTGAGTGGGTTCGATTTACTTTTTTTCGTATTATTTCTGCTCTGTTTTGCAGTGCCAACAATACCAATTCCAGCATGGACAATTCATTGATTTTTATCGGATTTTATTTTTGAATTGAATCATTTAGCAATGAAATTTTGTCAAATTTTGTATTTTAAATATTAAATAAAATTTATTGCTTAATTAAAGTAAAACATTTTGAGCAACATTTAAACTGCGCAGTTAACACATATTAGTAATAATAAATGTAAAATAACTCATTATCTTAAATGAAATTTTAATTTTGTAATAAATTTTAGTTGATTTATAAAAACTTGAATTTGTCTCGATACTAAAATTAACATAAATACTTTGGAATGTGAATACCGTAAATTTATGCACAGAACCAGTGCACTTTAAATGCAAACCGCTTAAGACACTTACTTAAAAGCTAATGACAAACAAAATGGCAGCAAATTTTTCCAGTCGCGGTTTTTCAGTCGCTTTGTGCAACGCTGGTAGTGATTTTTTTTATCATTTAGTCATTTGGTTTGAAAGCAAAAACTAAACGTTATGCGAACCCTCTTCGCGATTCTCGTACGCCCAGAATTTGTGAAATTCGATTAGGATGGAGACAACAGTTTCCGCTTGACCACTGCATTTTCAAAACAAACAAACAAACAAAAAACACATTTTTAATAAAACATCACATACGAAATCGTAAATAAATATTCTTACCAATTGATTAAATCTGCCAGTGTTATTTTGTACGGATCCTTCGACTTTACCATATCAAAGATCTCGTCTTTTAAATCTTCAAAGTTGACCGCTTCCGCATTTACCGCGCAAATTTGCTCCTGTATGCCCTTGAAGAAATAATGCAATGTCTGCGCGGTAAGATATCCTTTGTGCTGATTAAAAATAAATTTAAAAATATATATTAAAATTACAACAAAAAGCATTTGTGTATTATAAGACCAAACCTTAACATCTAAAATCCGAAAGAGATAATGCAGCGATTGCGGCTCGTGCCGATTGTCCAGCGCCAGCACAAAATCAAGAAATGTCTTGTAGTCCATTTCACCATCGAAAGTGCGACACTCGTCGAAGACGCGATCGAGAAAAACGGAGGTCAGCGTACCAGTGCCATAACCCGCCAGCTCCTGTTTGCTCAGCATACCGTTGTGATCCTTGTCGAGATTTAAGTAATTGCCATAAACCGTCAGCACTGACGGCATCGAAAACCAGTTCAGTTCTTGTGACTCCTTTGGCGTTTCTTCGTCGCGCAATTCCAACAACTCGGTAAGCAGGCCCGAGGCGAGTATGTCGCGTATGCGTATACGTCCTGTGTGCAACGGATCGAGAAAGAAAAAGAACTTCTTGACCACTGTGCAAACGTAGAAACTCTGAAAGGAGGGTTGAACGCAGCTACTGATTTGCGCCAGCGTCGGTATGATGTCAATAATGTAGTTCTCCATGTCGATCTCACGCAAGTAGCCCTGGCCAACATCATCGTAGAACGAGAGTCCAATGCGGCCCTGTGTAAGCCACACTTTGCGCATGGTATAATTGAAAATCGAAACGATTTCCACTTTGCCTGCCGGATATTAGAGAATTTACATTATAATGAAAAGTTACAGAAATTTATCTGGAACACTCACCTGGATAACCGGAGGTGCACTGTAATTTCGCAAAGAGTCGCGCGGTCAAATACTTGCGACACTTGGCACTAACCGCCTCCACAAGCTTCAGATAGTCATCGTAGCCGATAAGCTGTTGACCCAGTGGTGTCACCTGTGTGCAATGCTTCTCGAGCACTGTCCAAAGCGCATTTAGTTCCTCGTTGTCGAGCAGCTCCTGCGAACGTTTCTGCAAAAACAGAGAATGCGCTTCTTTGCGCAGATTCTGACGCAGTGCGTCCGTAGGCGGTGGCGGCGCATGAAAGAATTTTGGAATCGTAGCAAAGGTGGGATGATAAACGGTAGGCGGCGATGTTGTTATTAGCGGCGCGTCTTTATCGAATTTACGTAACTCCTCTTCGCTGGGCAGCTGCGTTGAAACTTCTAAATTCTCGAATTCTTTAACAATATCGGGATCCAATTCCATTTTTATTTCAGATATCTCTCGGAAATGATATTTTTAGAATTTAAAAGAAAAGTTTTGCCAATCAAACTTGGCAGCACTTTTTGTGTAGTGCCGAGCGATCGGTTGCTGCCGCCGACAGATTTTGTAAATCGCCGATGCTGTCGTCTTCCAAATTTTCCAAATTTGCAACTTTTGTACTCTTTGCAACTTTTTCAAAAAAAATTGCACAAATTTACAACTTTTTCAAAAAAGTTTCAAAATTTTACAACTTTTTTTGAAAATGTTGCACGTTTTTGCATTTTTTTTTTTAAGTTGCACAATTTTGGAAAATATGGCACCACACAAAAAGTGCTGCCAAGTTTGATGTTCTAAAACAATAGAAAATCATTGCATACATTTAGGATCAAAATTTCAAATTTGTGGGATCTACAGAAAAAAAATGCTATAAAATTCATTTCAGAAAAATTTTTGTTTATAATTACAATAAAATACATTCCAAAATATTAAAATAAGAATAAATTTAAATAAATATATTTAATATCATTTAAATTTATTTCTTTTCAGGTTCAAATATTAAAGTGGCCTCGGCAATTCTGAACTGCATTTTGGCGCGTCAACTATGCTTTGAGGATCCCTCATGTTCAGCAATTCTGGAGATAATACCACGAGTATGTGGACCGATTCCAGGTGAGTTTGAAACTACCGTTATAGGGATATATATCTAAATATATCAGCAAAATAAGATTCTCTCAATTTTTGTTATTTATATCGGTCAGTTGCGAGGCAGTCTCAAGCATTTCGCTTTAATTTAAAATTTAAAAATTGACCTTCTCTGAACTGTTTGCGTGCGAGTGTGTGTATTGAAAAATGATTTATGACCTTTGACCTCGTCCTAACCTTCGTACCACAAACTGCGGGTAGCTGCAATACGCAAAACTGTGTCATTTCACTTGGAATTTGAAATTATTAGGATTGACGAGGGTTTGACTTGACAATACGTGTCTGACACAATTTCGGGGGTTTTTTTTTGGTCCTTTTCGTTTGGCTGCAAATAGAAACATCGAAGCGGAGAAACCAATTTTCACATTTAAAATTAAACCTTAAATAAAGGTCAACAATTAATTTTGCAGTTGGGTATTTATTAAAATTAAAATTAGGCATAATGTCAACACCAGAAGGAACCGCCTCTATTTCAGGTGGCACACGAATTATTTTACCCTAGCACATGAAGGTGTATAATTCGATTTACATCACTCTGATCGAGCATATTAATTCTGTAATATATTTCATGTAATTTTGTTTTACAAAATGCCATTGCACCCTCAAGATTTATTTACTTGCTGCGCGCTGTGGTACGCTTTTGCGCGCACCTGGTAATTATTTAAACAATTTGTGCGCGCGTGCATTATAACGGTAAATAACGAAGTACAGCGAAACCCAACGAAAAGAAGGTTTTGAAATCCCCAAGGAGCGCTCATTTCTGGTTCTTATTTCGTGCAATATTTGCGCTAGAGTTGCCACCCTTTGAAGCCACACAATAACTGTACGAATCCGCAGTTCATTTGCAAAAGCAGCGCAGAAAGGAGGGCAACTCAAAGTGGAGAAAAGAAAACGAAATACCAGACAAAAATGCTTTTGTACATAAATAAATAATTCAGCAAGTTTAATAATTTTCCCTTTCTGCTCTTGAAGTGTTTCGAACAGAGTTGCCAACTATTTAGGTTTTGTTTTTATCTACTCCGACAGTTTTTATTTATATATAAAATAAAAAGTTGATTTCCATATTTTATTTAATGGGTGGAATTCAAACTGGCATATCACTAGAATTATCAGCGGCTATGCCGAACCTAAAATACTCTACACCATTTTCGAGAAAAAATATTTTGTTTACCTTTAAAAACATTCTTATAAATCGTATTTATCAAAAGTTTTTATTAGAAGTGGGCGTTATTCTTATCCGATCCAATTTCAAGTCAGTATCTACTGTAACTAATTTTATTATAGGGGAAGATTGAATTAGAGGCGGAAGTAGTTTCTACGATTTTAGTCAGTTCGAATTTTTGTGTACAATCGTTAGCAAAAAAATAATAATTTTTAAATATAAGACAAATTTTGAGTTATGTCATTTTAGTCGCAAACGAGCGATTTGTTGTTGTTGGTATATATTTAAGGACAGTGAGCTCCATTTTGTTTCAAAAGCCATCTTCATTCACATCCTGTCGACAGATTGGCGCAGCATGTGGCGCCTAAATGTCCTTCGCTGCCACACAAGCAACTAGCAACAGTGCGTTGTTGTTATTGTTGTTGTTGTTGTTGGCTCATGGCAATGAAAGTTTGCTGCTGTTGTTAATTTTGTTGTCTCGTTGGTTGTTGTCGTCGGCAGTTGTTAAAGGCTTGCACCAAACTGCAATTACACGCCAAAAACAACAACGAATGGACGAAGGATGCGAAGCTTGAACGCTTGAAACATTACGATGGAGTATCTGGTCTGGCCTCGTCTGTTCGGGTCTGCTCCGGATCTGGGTCTGTCTTGAAGTGTTTTGCGAATGTCAAAAACAAAATGAACAACAAAACCGAGAGAAAGGATAATAAACGCAGACAGGAAGTGGACGGAGCCGGATTGCAACGAATTGCAATTATCATAAATAACATCCGTCCGATGTGCTGCTTTTTTGATAAATGCACTTATTTATGGCAGTTAGCGTTTTATTTTCTTCTTCTTCTTCTTCTTTTTTATGTACGCGTTATGACTTCATTTGGTTTTTCTTATTTTATTGCTATTTTCTAGGGATGAAGCGATTTTAAGTTTTCTGATTCGCTTATAAACTCCGATTGTTATATGGCAATAATCGGAAATTTTAAATAGATTGCAATCGAAAGTTTTAATTAAAAGTGCCTCTGTAGTTAAAAATCGGTTTATACATATATATTTATATTTAACAAATTTATTATATAACAAATTTCGAACTTCTTGGACATTTTTCTAATAGAGAATTTATATAAAGACGGAGAGACACAATCGCCGTTTAATCGTATTTATTTGTTAGTTTCCAATAATAACCAATATTGAACGTTGTATTTGTTATTAGTATACTCATTTTTTATTACAAATTGTTTACCAAATACATTTTCTTTACAGTTTTCTTTTCTTCTTTCAACCTTTTTATTTTTACAAGGCCTTCACATTCAGACATTTTGTTTACATGCAAAGAAAAATCGCGCGCAATCGCCGCCAGTGCTTTCTTTTTTTTCGTGGAACAGTACACAAAGTTACTTTTTGCTGTTTGCATTTAAATAAAATAAAATTAAATAATCTTGTTGGCAAAAAAAAAAATCAAAAAAAAAAAAAAGACGAGTAAATTCAAATGTCATTTGACTTTAGGAAAATGTTTGCATGCCAGCAGCTTCGAAATTCAACGAAAAAAAAAACTTTTAAAGTCATAACAGAGAAGAAGCAAAACAATAACAACAACAACAACAAAAAGTCGTTTGCGATTGTCGTTTGTGGCGGTGGAAACATGTCGTTTCCGGTAATAAAGAAAAACAAAACAAACACAAAAAAGATTTAATTTTTTTAACTTACGACAACGGCAGCAGTAGGTAATTTTTTTCTTACTTAACCAAACTTCAAAGCTTTGGTAAACAAAAAAAAAAACAAAATGTCGATCGATTTAATGTGCCCTTGTGTGCATGTGTGTGTTTGTGCATGTACAAGTATATATGTATGTGTTGATATCCTTTTATTGTGCTCTCGCGTACTTAATTCGAAATTTCCACACATTAATATCGAGATATCGATTGTAATTTCTTATTTTTATGTGCAACGCATAAAAGTCATTTTACAAGTTGTATAAGTGCCACAATTACATGTGTATAAGTACTGTACACACACGCGAGAACTTTCCTGTTCATTGTGTGAGTGCAAAACTGAAGGTTAATGGCTGCTTCGTACGAGTTTGAGTGCAATTCCTTCGATATTATCAAACGCGATAACGATTCTTAAATAAACGAATTAATTTTTTCATTTCTTGTCCAGTTTAAGTCAAAATTTTGAACTATATGTTCAGTTTTTCTTTTGTCTAAAATTCTCAATGAGTTATTAAATTCATTATTTGAATTTTAAGTTTCGCAACGCTTTGAAAAAAAATGAATTTCCTGTTATCATGCATCCTTAAATTGAGTCCTTTAAAAATCTGATAAGCGTTCGAAGTAACAAACGAAGTTTTGCAATTGTACTTAAATTTCTTTATTTTAATTTTAGAAATATTTTTCCTACAAAATTTAACCCAAAACATTCAAATTTTTAACGCATACACTGTTAAATGACCGGTGAATTAAAGAAGAAGACCCACACGCAGTCAAACACACACACACACACATAACGATCAGAAAGGCATGTCAAATTGGCAGTTAATTAAAATGTTTTTATTTTTTTTTTCACGCACAATTTCTTTCGTGGTCAAATTCGATTGCTAGACAGCAACAACAATACCAACTAAAACCGATAGCAGCACCGCGACAGCAACAAAAGAACCACTAATACCCCAAAAAAAAATGTGGCAATAACTGTCAGCGACCACAACAACAAACGCAATAACAAAAACAAACAGCAGCAGGAGTAGCAGTAGCAGGCGTAGCAATCGAACCCGTAATCATTGAACCAATTCAAACCGCTTCGCTGCGGCTTCAACAACCGGAAACGCATTTCGAAATTCGAATAAAACGAATTGAAGGAGTCAGTCCAAAAGTGGCGCCTGCCTCTACACGACTCGAGTTGGCTCGACTCGACGCGATTCGATTCGATTCGTTCGTCTCGCCTATGCCCCTTGGCGATGGCAACACTGGTGTCAAAGCATAAAAGCAATATTCTTCTTTTTTTTATGAGCCAACATCATGCAACACTGAAATAATACAGATTCAACAACAACAACAATAACAACAACACCACAAGCAGCGGCAGCAGCGCAGAAAAATGGTATTTTATGGCAATCATGGAGAGGCATAAAAATGATGAATGCCTGCGAAAAGTGTCACTTGTTGCGTATTTTGGGGGATGGGGGGCGGGGGATGTCCGTGATGGGGAAAATGCTTTTATCAAGGACGTCCGCAATGCAAGAAGATGTGGACAAATGACCCTCAATATTTAACAAAAATATTTCCTTGAAATTGTTTCGGAAAAAGTCGATTTATATTCAAAAAAAATTTCAAATAAATTTCAAAACTTCTGATGGTTTTAAGTTGATTCTTTTTGTATGACTATTCTTGGATGAAATTGTCGTTCGAATTTTTATTGTCAATTCCATAGCATAATTCGATAGTTAAAACGATAAATTGTGGCTCGAACCGGGTTATCCCCCCATCAAGAATTTTTTAAACCAAAACATATTTTTTCTATAGTTTTGTTAAAAGAACTGAAATTGATTATTTTTTACAAAACAAAAACAAAAGGACTCATCTTCCCCTTTTGGAGAACTCCAGATACGCCTATGGGTTTTTTTCGAGGAGCCGAGGCATGTGTAAGGTCGACTGTATTAAACAGAACAACAAAATAACATGATAACAGTTTATTGTGAAGGCTTACTATTATTTTCATGCCAAAGGGACAATTGGACAATATTATGTTCGTTGTTGTTGTTGGTGTTTTTGTTGTTGCTATTGTTGGAATTGTCATATGCTTGAATGGGTTCAAATTTCGGCCAGTCGAAAAAAAACAAGTTCGTTCGTATATGTATGTTATATGTATGTGTGTGTGTGTGTGAAGTGAAATGTTATTTATGAAGTTATGAAATATTATTGGCAATTTTTTGTTTGTTTCTTCTGTTTTTGTTGTTGTTGTTGTCAGTTTTATTCACGTGATTGCTTGTATGAACATGTGTAAGGATACACAGGACACTTTTACTGGCCGTGACGTTTGGTCATTTATTTATGTTTGTTGTTGTTGTTGTTGCTGATGTTATTATTGCTGCAGTGACATGTGCTTGGTATACATTAAGTTGAGCTGTCAAATTTTCCTTAATCGATACATAAGCGTTTTGTTGTTCTTCAGTTGGTGTAAATGCAATAGGGGAGAGTCCTTCAGTTCCACTTAATGTCAGATTAAGTACGAAATAATACTCTTGATAAATGTCCGCAAATAACTCTCATTAAAAATGTTTATCTTACTGTGTGGTTGAAGTTTTGCTAGGAATTTTATAGTAGATTAAATTTAGATGTATTAAGAAATTAGTTAGTTTTTTCAATGTAAAGCGAAAGGGTACCTGCTTCGCTCTCCGCAGGAAATTTGATCTCAAGTATATTTTTGTAAAATCTATTAAACTCTTTTCTAAATTCGAGCATCTTGTAGTATCTTACGGATACAGAATATAAAAATTCATATACACGTAAGACATTACTATCTTGTTTAAATGTAACCTTATTTAAAAACTTTATTTACATGAATAACAAAGAGCAATATTTGAATATAAAGAGTTGTCTCATATATTAGAAATATTTGTAAACGTTTATTAATTAATTTTGTTTTTGCTATTTTGCAGTTTCATGCAGTACCGTTACTGTGACAAAGTGCCAAGCGGCCTTAAGAACTCTGCAGGCCTTTCAATTCTTTCGTCCAACCTGCCTTTGCAAGGAGCCCGGCATGGATCCGGACTGTAATCACTTTCGTGATTTCCTCTTCGATCATCCGTGTGGATTTGTGCTGAAGAAAGGTAAGTCGATTTATTTAATTTCATAATTATTGTAATTTAATGAAAGTTGTAAATATTTTAGCCAACAGCTAAGTAACACAGTACGTTGAGTTCCGAACCGTTTGAAAATCAGGTTCAAGTCCGTTAGGAAGATGATTTTTTAAATTTGATTTAATTTGAGAAATTAGTAAAATTGTTTGTGTATTCTATAATATAATTTCTATTAATTTTATAAGTCAGAGTTAAGAATAGTTTGAAGACCAATCTAAGCTTGTAAAAGCTATTTTTTTTGCAAATGGATTTATCGTTTTTTAATGATTTCAAACTTCCTCAATGTGAGTTGCAAATAAGCTACAAAATCTTCCGTTAAGATAAACGAAATCTTTAACGATTTTGTGCCAACCCTCTGCTGAAGAAGAAGTTTTTATTCTCAAACTTGCACTTCGACTCCTGCAACGACTTTTCTACACGATTAACAACAAAGCATATGAAAAATAGAAAATTTACCTGTGCTATGCCACAATCTCAACATTGAACCATTATGGTTAAACATTTTACTTAAAGTTGCAAAGATTTATTATTGCAAAGCGAACAACAACAAGAACAAGAGTCTACGTAGGGCACACACACACACACACGCACAAACGTGTGTACGCATACAATCACAGCTGCCGTCATGTTGTAAAATGTGAAAGGCAACAACATAATCCAGTGAGACCCTCGAGAATTTGCCACTTTGCGGAAACAAATGCGGGTTTTCTTTTTTAACGTTTCGTGCTCCTTCGAGAAGGTAAAAAGTAGCTAAAGAATAGCTGAAGAATAAACGAAAACAACAAAAGAAAAAAAAAACTTTTCAATATTTTCAAAGTGCAGCAGTGGATTTTTTGTTTGCATGTTGCAAGATGCATGCCGCATGCTGCGTGCTTCTTCGCCCAAAATTACAATAAAGTTTTCAGTTAGATGCAAAGAATCACTCAAGTGCGTAGCGAACACAAACCCACATGCGGACACGCCCACTGGCGTACACACCCACAGATGCTGGCAGATGAAGTTCGTTCATCGTCGGCGGCGGCGTTGCACGTGATGCAAACAAGACATCACGTGAGCAATATGCGAATTTGTGCGGCAACGCAACAGAAATCGCATTGCAAATCGAGTTTTTACGACTGCAGTTTGCAGCGGCGCCCCCGGATGCGGATGTGAATGATGACGGAATGCGCCCAGTAGAGCAGCCACGCCATGGAAGTAACCTCTAAATTCTTAGGTTTAATTTTCTTCAAGAATTATTACCACAAAATTATTTATTAAAATAGTTGTAAACTAAAAGAAAGTTTATTTTTATTAGATGAAGTTAGCATGAAAATCTCGTTTGTATATTGAGTAAAAATTTCCGTCTTTCATAAAAATCAGCTTTTATTTTAGCCTTTTGAATTAGCCTTATTAAGAATTCTAAAACGAAAAAGTCGCGCTAATTTTTAAGTTAAAAATGACAAAGCAATCGTCGATGTTTTTCCTACTGGGTGCTGTCGTAAGAGCGTGTACGCCGTCGCTCACAATAACACTAGAGCCATAAAGGAAACAAAAGATTTCTTGAAGAACTCTGAGCAGCACTTAGAGCGAGCGGCGTCGCTACTGCCTCTGCTGCTATTGCGACGTTTGTGTTGCTTTCATTTCGCTTGTTACTTTCGCAGCTTTGTGAAATTTGTTATTTCAACTATGAAAATCTGTTTAAAGTGTTTTGTGCGGGTGTGTGCGTAGAAAGGATTATTATATCATATGTGTGTGTGCGAGTGCACATGGATATGTAACTGTGAAAAATTTGATAGTGTTGTTTGATTTGATTGTTCTGCAGCACACAAAGGTGATTGCAATTGTTTCTTATTTCTTGTTAAGTGTTATTGACATAAGGAAATGTTGCAAATAAGGCAAACAATTCCAAGAAACTGTTACCGAGATTTGAAGAGCTTTAAATGCATATAACCTTTTATTATAAAAACAAAACATGTGTCATTGTTACAATTAACGACAGATAGATTGATAGAATCTTCCTTTTCATATATTATTTATTTATATTCTTTTAATTAACGTAAAAAAAAATGAAGTATTTATTTAATTATTTTCTAATTACAGCCGAAAAGGATCCGTATCCGATTGATGCGCTGCCCACGTGCAATCACGCATTGTCCGTGTGTCAGCAGGAGCGAAAATGCTTAAAGCTCTTCGAAGACTTTAAGACGCACTGCAAAGTGAGAGATAACAAGTGCAAAATGGAAAGCAGGTAAGCAGCGTTATAAAATCTTTGTACCGCCACATAAACACATACCGATGTACTCTTACGATACAAAGACAATAAATTAAAAAACACACACAAAAAAAAAATAACAAGTCTTTGTTAGCACAAGTTTTGACATAGCCATGTTGAAGCTAGTACTTCTACGTATACCTTTGGAAAAACCTCTTATGGCTGGAGCAGCTGAAGTACCGCTCGCACGCGCAGCACAAAACACAGCTCAAAGTGCACAAAGTCGTCTTTGTGTGCAGCTGAGAGAGATACTCACTCGAGTACAAAGATATGAAGTGGTTTTGAAAAAGACAAAAAAGAAAAGCGAAACATAACAAATGAAAATGTCAAATACATACAGAAATACATGTACATATGCAAACTAGTGTGCAGGCACATACACAAACAAATAGCAAAAAAGGATAAGTAGTCAAAGTTGCCAAAGGTCGACAATGTTACAATGCTAAATACAAAACAGTAAAACGTCCTCTCAAAATTATAATCGAAAGATATCTCTTAAGAAACGACAAAACTTTTTAATGCAACTCAGGTTAAGGTCACAGTTCAGGAAAGCCTTTGGAATATGAGCCTCAAAAGAAATTGCAAAATAATCAAGTTAAAAAACAGAAAATAATAACAAGTCTTTGCGTGTTAAATTTATATTTAAAGCATTAATAATTAAATTAAGTAATAACGATTTCTTTGTCGCTGTCATGCTTCTTCTTCTTCTTCTTTTCGCAAACCCTCATTTTCTTTTCCTGCTCCCTAAACACTTCAACAAGTTTGCTTGCTCGCTCGTTCGCTTGCTTGCAGCAATTAAATTCAATTATTATCATTGATAATGTGCAGTGTGCATAATTAATAATCGCTGCCACAGGCAACACGAAAGGACGACAATGCCACAGCAGCAGAGCAGCACACGACGAGGACCGACTGCAACTTTGCACTCACTTATGAAATTACTCCAACTGCAAGTTGTTGTTGTTTTTTTCCTTCCTTCATTCTTTATTTCATCTGCACTTTTCGGGGAGTTTTATGCTATTATTAAAAAAATTAAAAGAAGAGAGGAGAAAAGAGGAGAATAGAAAAGACTTTGGAAGCCTGCACAGACCTTAAATGGAGGCATGTGCATGTGGCGCAATTGCAACAGTAGAAAAGTCAACAGCACGTTGCAACAATTTCTAATCATTGCGTTTTAACAATTTTATATATTTATAAATGTAAGTTTTTATATACATGTATGTATGTATGTATGTATGTATGTATGTATGTATGTATGTATGTATGTATGTATGTATGTATGTATATATGTATGTATGTATGTACTATAAAATAAAAACTTTTAAAACCCCGAGAGAAAAACAAACTAAATTGGGTTTCGTTTGCACGTTGCAAGAAAAAGAGTCTTCCTGCTGTTTCTTCAGTACAGCCGGTGCAAAAGTTTAATAAATACCAGGGCTGTAAAAGAGTACATGGTATATATGTAACAATTATTTTTTTCAGACAGAAAATTCCACAAAACAAGTTTATCAATTTGGGTCATTATTAAAGAAAAAAAATTGTCTACACTTACAGCTTATATGAGATATTTTAAATAGTACCGGAACAAGGTGTGACGTTTGACCCGTGCTTTCAAATATTTGTTTAACAAAGCATATAAAACTTCAGAATTATTTTTGAATTGGACGAACACGCGATATTTGTGATGTTAAATGAAAACTTTAAAGTGTTTGAAGCTCTTAACACTATGATAACAAGAACGAAGTTGGGTCACCAATTCTTATATATAATATCTATTAGATCTAAAGACTTGTTTAACCCTCCTTTGCGATTATATATAAAATCTGGAAACAAGCTGATTCGCAACTTTGTCATTTAATCAGAATTTAAATAACTTCTGATTAAATTCAAGTGCTGAATTGATTTAATTTTTGGAAGCCCTGACAACAGAAATTGTATTCAGCTTAAGGAAATGACTTACAAATTTTTTTCTGGGTGTACGAGTGAGTATGCGGGTCTGCTTGCATGCATAATACTCGTTACAAATGAGAAGTTTTTCTGCTGTTGTTGTAGAGAGTGTTTAGTGTTAGAGGAACTGGAGAAATGAAGTAAATTCAAACATTTAATTTTGGCAGCGTGGTGGCGGGGCAGTCTCCATTGAGACCAGTTTGGCAGTTCTGAGAGTCAAAACTTCTTGTTCGGCTGAAGTCGACGTTTGCGTTTGGGTTTGCTTTCGGTTTGTGCCTGCAGGAATTGAATTCGATAGTTCGATGCACTCCAAAAAAGTCCATTTCAGCAATTTGAAATGGCTTTAAGTGCGGCATGCGGTCGGCATGCAGTTAGTAACGTTCGGATGTAAGTTTTGATAATTAAACTTAGTGCATTTGATTCGGGCCAGAAGGTCGCAACGGGAGCAGAGAGGAAAGGCTCGCAATGTCAACAGAAAACTTTTACTTCTTCTCTGCTACTTGGGCATGGTAATAAAATTTTAATTGTATCAAGGATATGAATTTCCAATTTGCAACTAGCTGAGTGAGTGTGCGTGTGTGTGTGTGTGTGGGTTTGTGCTGAAAGTCAGAAAACTGTTGCGTCAAATGAATAAATACTTTTGAAGATTACAAAGTTCAAAGCGGGCATCGACAGGATTACGGGATAAGGGATTAAGTTAAAGTTTGATTTGCCAATTTGGCAACAAAATAATTGAAAAGGGTTTGAAGTAGTTCGAAACTAGTTTAAAACATTTTTCATAATTAGCTCTTAATATTCAAAAGAACTCGCTTGCTCTTAAGAACCAATCGATTGATTTGAAACTGCCATTTATTTATTCACTCACATATACTCTTAAATATCTGGTTTAGAAAAATCAATAAAATTAATTTTCTCTTTTTCCACAGAGACGCCTGTCATGATTCCTGGACAAATTTACGTCTTTCGCCCATGTTCGGTTGCATCTGTCCAAATAATCATATGAAAAAACGCTGTGATCGTATTTTTAATATTGTTAATCACAATCCCTGCGTGGGTAAGTTGAATGAAGCTAAACCGTCCAAGTTACCAACGCGAACAAATTCTGCAAAGTTACAAACAAAAATATATTATATATAAAACATTAATATATATATACATATATAATCGACGCCCAACCAGTTCTACTACATAAGAAAAAAAAAAACATACAAATGTATTTTTAAAAATTTTTCCTTGTTGTTGATATCTTTTGAGTTCTTTTTATTCTCTTCGGTTACTTTCATACCTTTTTCTTTTCGTTTCTTAAACTTTCTTAGTTTTCTCTCATTAATTTATTTTGGTATCTTATCTTACAAATCGCTCAAAAAACCAAACAATCGCACGCTTCTGCATCAAAACCAAAAACAACTAAAAATAACCTCAAACTTTGAGAACTGCAAAAAAAAATAAAAAGAAAAGAAAACAAAAACACAAATAAATAAAGTTACAAATACTTAATACAGTTTATCCGGCAGTGTTATTCACCTTCACCTTCACAAATCACCTAAAAGTATGCTTCAGTAAATAACGTTGTTGCACCTCACTTCACTTTACTTCACTTCACTCTACTTTATCCCACCACTTCACTTTCTTTTTACTGTTCTCTTCTAAGCGCACCCACCTCCACACCTTTCCGCTGTTCTTGTTCGTTACGTTCTTGTATTCTTCTTTAGCCTTCCTCTACTTAGTCTTGTTAGTCGTCTTGTTCCAAATGTGACACCAGTGAAAAATGCACTTTCCTACTTTTGCTGTCCATCAACCACGAGAGCTCTGCACGAACTTGTTGTTGCATTAGCTGTGTCTGTACGTCTGTCTGTCTGTTAGTCTATCTAGCTGTGCAACGAGCTTTATTTAGGACGCACTAGGCAAAGAGTTAGATACATATCAAGCACAAAGTATCTCTTAGGTATGTATATGAAACCAAGCGTAGACTTGTAGCTCGTCTATTTAAACTCATTCTCATATAATAATTAAAAAAGGTTAAAATAATACAATGATTATAAACAAAATTAAAAATAATATTATATATATATTTTTTATATACATATAAAGAAAGTTTATCCATTTTCTTTAGATTTCCACAGCGAAATAAACAGAAAAGTCGTCAAATTATTTAACAAATTTGCTTTCGAAATTAAGCTTGTCTAAATTCCTTTTATAAAACGAATAACGTTTTTATCGGTGTTTACTGGAAACCAGTTATCGGCTATATACTCATACATATATACAAAATGTCGCCAACTTTGGTTTTTCATGTTAGCGTCTGTTGTCAGTTTTATAAGACAATATTTACTTAAACTCAAATTGATCTTAAACATTCTTTAAAGGAAAGCTGAAATTCTGGTCAATTAAAATTGGAAATCCAAGATTAATTTCGTAGATGTTACGAGAGAGTTACTCTAAATTTTGGTTCTAAATTAAATCTTAATAATTCACTCCTAAATGCATATTATGTATATGTTAAATTTCAGTTAATCAAAATCTGCATTCTTCGTAAGAGGTCATAAAGAAAACTTTCGATTCCAAGTGCATCACAATCGAACCACTTTGATAAAAAAAACGCGTCTTATTCCGAATTTTAAACTTGTTTCATGCTTGAAAAATGTATTATTGTATATATTTTTAACTATAGGCACTAATAAATATGGAATTAAAATTATTCCGAAATTAAGTGTTGAACAATCACAAAATAATGTCAATGTCATACCTGTAACTGCTAATCTACTATACCGAGTGCAACACTCGCACGCTTTTCGAAATTCGCTTTAAATTAACCAAATTCACATTACTTAAGTTAAGTTATTGTAATCCTATTTTTTTCGTAATTACCTTTATTTTTAATTACAAATTTTTGTTGTATTATAATCTTTATTTCACACGCCGCACTACCGCACTATTACCTAAGCACTCGTCAAATACTATCAACTCCACAGCAGCACCACCACACACACACACGCGCGCTCACACAGTTATTAAATCTTTGTACCACTAACACCAACTTGCACTCTGTTCTATGTTGTATTCGTACTGCACCGAGACCAGCTTTTTAATCCTGTTTTTTGCAGATAGATTAATATTCTTTCCCAGCGGTTTAACGCCAAAATTTAAACAAAAACAAAAACAGAAAAAGCAACGGAAACCGCTGAAAAACCAAACCATCTCCGCCACAGCAACATCAACATCGGCAAGCAACTTCTCCAGCGCTGCTGGTGCACGGGCGGCTTCTGCAGAAAATCTCGCAAATAACAATATCCTGCATGGCGATGAAGAAGTGCAACGAGGAGCAGGAGCAGAAGGATCCGACGACGATGATGATGACGACGATGACGACGATGACGATGACGACTACGATGATCGCATACGCGCCGAGATTTACTCGAATTATCCGCATTATTTGCATCCGCCATCGTGGGGTCTCAACAATCCTCTCGTCCTGGCCTCGCACAGTCCACACACCTATGAGGATGGCGACGATGACGTCATTATGGAGGTGGGCGATGACGCGTCCCCACCCCAGCAACAACAGCGAAAACCACCGAAACAACATTCGCCGCCACAGCACTTTGATGACTTGGAGCAGAGCGTTGATGATGTTGCGGTGGTGGTTGTCGACACCGGCATTGGTACCGTCGCCGTCGGTAGCAGTGGTGGCGGTCGCATTGGTATTTCGACAGGCTCTGATGTTGCTGTCGATGAAATTTCCGCCGAGAATCGCCATATCTACTTTGCACAACGGGAAGATGCCACAATAGCAACAGCTGCTGCACCTGCACATGCACCCAAGTCAGCACCAACCCTGGCACCACATGCACCAACGCACCACAGTAACAAGCATCGCAAGACTGCTATGTATGTGTGAGACAAACGCACTTTGTTTAAGTATTGTATATGTTGACTAACACTACTATATATCACACACGTACTATTGCACTTAAGTAAAATTCTACAAGAATCCAATTTGGGTAGCTTAAAATTCAAAAGTTAAAAATAATATGATTCATAATTTGAGTGTCTACGAAGCAGACGTTCAGTCGAAATTGGCCACTGATTCATTCAATAAAATTTATGTTAAAATCGTAATGTTTCCAAACAAAAATCTGCCCAAAGACATTAATAATAATAATATGTAATACCATGTTAATAATTACTAATATTGGAACTGTTTGCCTCATGTTCATCCTTAACCTGAATTTTCATTAGTTTTACTTACAAACTTGCCCAATTACTTATTAAAGTACATTTCAAAACCAAGCAGAACATTTAAAATAACTCCTAAAATCACTTCAATTGTGGAGACCAGCTCCATATACACAATTAATATAATTTACTCCTTTGGGCAAATCATAATTTCCTTTTTCCGTCCGAGGTTACGCTAATGCACTTCCGGTTATTCTCGTGTGTATAACACATACATATGCAAATATATATTTGCGTAATCCGATTTAAATGTTTCTGACTTACAAAATATTGCAACATTGTGTCATCCATTTGCAAAGCCAAATTCTGTAATATATTTTAAACATTTTCGTTTTGTTGCAACGCAGACCATCATCAAAATTTACGATTATTGAGTAAATATTGTAAGTTTGTGTGCGTAAATCAAACTTTGAATTACCGGCCTTAGTTGACTTACTTGGTTATTGAATGTTGTAGGCTTGTTGAATTTTAAGCTACTTAAGTATTTACCTCTGAACTTTTTAGTCTTTCTCAACCTGAAATCGACTTGTACAATAATTGCACTTTATCCTTTTGTGTTGTATTATCGCTCACTTTCTTGTATATTTATTTCACAACTTTGCACTGAATTAGTACAAGCACAAAAACGCACAAAACTCTGCATAATGACGAATTAACCACCCGAAGTGAACTATCCCACCGCACTTACGATGGCGAAACCATGGACGAGCGAGGTAAGTCGCAACCTTAAATATTACTAAGTGAATTAAAACTTACTCGAATAAGTCGAAACTGCTTAGGAAGAAGATTCGAATTTAATTTTGCTCAAGAGAAATACAATTTTGTCGATTTGTTTTAAAAGTATTAATGGATCATCTTTCAATAATAAAAGAGTACATTGATTAATAAAAATATTTTAGTATTTCTTTACAATTGCAATTGTTGTGAAATACTTTAATTTCCATAAGTCATCTTGCCTGAACATAAACAAAAATATATAATAAATTCGTTATTGCATTCCAATATTTCAGTTAGTGAGTCATTACACTTTTGCTTGCAATACATTATTTTCATTTTAATAGATCCATTATCACCGGCTACTATTTAATCAAAAACATTTTCGAAGCTTACGATAATTTTGAATTGTTTGTACTCGTGTTTATTAGCTAAGAAACCAATTTCAAGATATGAATACAAATTATATTACTTTATTTTGCACGTGACATGTTTCAGGTAATTTAAGCTATAACTCACAAAAACTGATGCAATCAGCAATCTCCTTTACTTTTCCAATACAAAAATACATCAAAAAAAAATTATATTTGTCAGATATTCGTCTTTGGGTTCAGTCGATATGTTCATATATAATAGAAAAGGAATCCGTTTATACAAAGTATTTCAAAATTACTTGCAGTTATCTCAAAATATCAAAAGTTCTTAAACCATCGAACTTTGTTTTAAGTCATCCTGAATGAAATTTACTTGACACACTAATTGTCTTCCTTTGTCGGTAGTTTTTGACAACTATCTTCGCTTGCGTTTTCGCATAAGTTTTGCACCCGAAACACGGGATATCTGGGTGCAAAATCGGTTTCGCCGTATTCGTGAGCCTCGCCTTCGTTGATTCTTGCATGTGGCATGTGAACAGCCTCTTGGTACGAAGGCGGTGCTATTTTAATTAAAATATTTTTATGAAAACACAAAATTTACGTCAAATTAACCCAAACTCACGCATAATGGCATCTCCGATGCTTAAGCCTGAAGCACTTTCCGTCACTTCAAAAGCCTCTTCCAACTTCTGCGCTGCACTACTGGCATCACCGTGCTTCATTTCGCTACCCCTGCTGGTTGACGGCTGCTCATCTGGTGCCGGTACCATCACACTCTGTAGTGGTATATTTCCGATTGTCACTGGTGCACAAATTACTTGGTTGGCATGCAATCCTCTGACCTTAGCCTCCACTTCGATTTGATAGGCAATCTGAATGATGCCGCAAGAGTTCAGGCAAGTCGGCGGCGTTGCCGGTACTTGTAAGCGATAATTAAAAAGTTTCCTGCAGTATTGTTGCACTGGATCACCCTTCATTTTCATCACAACAATGCGTTGGTTTTTCGATCTGGCTTGGCTTTGACTGAAGTAGCGAACGAGCAGCGATAGTACAATCTCGATTTCGGCAATTGCTATTTTGCTGTCATTGGTTATGAGTAGACTGATGGGTATTTCCTGTCCAGGAACATAGCCACTCTGTGGTAGAGAAATTTGTAGCTGCAGTGGTCCCGATTTGAAGGGACCGAATCCGAAAGTTTTTGCTGCTACCGTTTGTATGGGTGCCTTGATTTATATACATAAATAAAAAGTTAGTATCATTAACAATAATATTATAGTGCAATAATATATAATAATTTAAATTCATTTGTATAATCAAGAAAGGATTGAAATTCCTCTTTTACAGTGTACTTACTCTCACAGTCGGATTCTCGTAGTTTAAGTCCATATATTTTACAACTGTAAAACCCTTCATAAAGGTTTGGTCGAATTTCCAAGGTCGTACCAGCGCCACTTGCACCGTGTACCTTATATGTCCGTCAGCGCCCTCAAATGACGATGGACAAGTAGCAGGAATGTGGCAATGAAATACGTAGCAATGTGTACCAGCTTCTAAACACACCGACTGATCTGTTCAAAAGCAATTTAGTATGACCAAATGCAACTTAAACTGTTTATAAGAGTATCCTTACTATCATCTGATCCAAGCAAATATGTTGAGGAAGCGATATAATCCTCGTGCCCTGCGTAGTGATATGTACTTTTTTTGGAACCAACTCCACTGCTCTCCGACCAACTTGTATCTGCGAAACCCTTGATTTTAAGCAAAATACCTTTAAAATGACAAAAATAAAAGTTTATACTTCTTTTAAAGTTGTTGAGTATTTTTTATGTTCAGTACACAAACATTTAAAACTCATTATTGTTTGTTTGTTTGTTACAATCAAAATCAACATGTGTACCAAAGTATTAGTCACACCGCAATTATTGTTGAAGTACCACTGAAATTTACCTTTAATTTGTTTCTCTTTGGACGTTTGTATTGTGACTTTTCCCGAAAGCATTTGTCCAGCGAAATAGGTTCCATACGAATTGTTGTCAAACTCGATAATACCCGATACCGACATTTTAAGTTTTTTAATTATTCTAATTTAATATTTAATAGCGTTAATATTCGTTCCGTTGCTGCTGCCAGTTGTAGCTTGTTTGACATTAAATTTGACTGTTTAGTTGTGTTCATTACCTGAAATTGTTCCATTATCTACGACCATTAAATGTAAACATATTGATAAAGGGAACCTCATGAAATATGAAACAATGACGTTTTATACTCGTATGCCTTCACTTCATATCTAATTATTATCAATATAAATTAATATGGCCCATTCATAGTTAAAAAAGTTTATACTAAAATTTCAACTTTCAATTTCTGCTTTTATTTAATATGTTTTATTCAATTTTTAATCTTAACAAATACATTTTAAACATTAAAAAATGTTTTGACATACAAATATTTAATCTTTTCTAAATGTTCTTACTCTACTCATTTAATTTGTGAATGAAGTGACTCATTGAGCTGTTTCGATTTTAATCGGTTTAAACTTTTTTTATCAGACAAAATGTGTCCCAAAATAACGCACCTGATATGAAAGTCTTATAAAATAATATTACCAAAATAAATTCCAATACAATACAATTTTACGATCTTGATATTTTGAGGCTTGAATTAATTATTAACAATTTGATTTACTTTTCTGGTGACGAATGTCGCACATGACCAAGCTAACAAGAATATCAGATCAAACCACTTGAAGTTTTTCAATCATGATGTAAAACTGAGTTGTTCTCGTAAAGTCCGTCTGTTTTTTTCCAAATTATAAAAAAGGTTCTCATAAAAATCTATAAGATGCATAGTAAATAATTCACAAGTTTATTCCAGCATTTGCATTATAGTCAATAATTATTCCATTTGATCTTAGTTACATTGTCAATATTTGTCCTGATCGCCGCTTAACGAATGTCTTATTGAACTAGCATCTTTAAATACGGGATATCGGGGAGCAAAATACCGTTGACCATAGTCGTGAGCCTCGCTGATGTTAATTTTGGCATGTGGCATATGAAGAGCTTCCTCATATGAGGGTGGTGCTATTTGAAAAAAAAGAGTGATTATTAAAATTAGCTAAGAAATGTTTCCACATATCGATTGCCCTTAGAGCAATAGACTTACTTCCATTCTCAATCTCTGCCTCCTTATATGGTATACCACCGTCATCGCTGCGCTGTACACAACCAGTCATACCGCTGCTGGTCGGTTGTTGCGCTATTACACTACCAAGTGGTACATTGCCAATGGTCACTGGCATGCTGAGCATTTTGTCATCATGCATTCCTCCGAACACTGCTTTGACATCAACCTGATAAACTATTTGTACAAGTCGACAATCACGCAAGCAAGTCGGTGGCGTTGCTGGTACATTAAGCGAGTATTTGAATAGTTTCTTACAATTCCGCTGCACCGAATCACCTTTTATTTTCGTCACAACCAGCCGCTCCATTCTTGAATGGAATTCAACGTCACTAAAGTAAGCGACCATCATCGCCAGTTCAATTTCAAATCCCTTAATCGAAATGCTGCTGTCGTTGGTCACATACAAACTGAGCGGTATGTCTTGTCCAGGCACATAGCCACTTTGCGGTAAACTGATTTGGAGCTGTAGTGGATCCGATCGACACGGACCACAACAAAAGGTTGTCTGCACTTCTGTGTTCGATGGCGCCTATATTTGAAATTGTTCAGAGTTAAAAAGATTTTCTAAATTTGGCTCCGAACGAAATCTGGCCAAATTTTTGGGAAAGAAATCCATTTATTAACCAAAAGTTCTAATAATAATTTCGGCAAAATGTTTATCTCTTTGACGACTTACCCTTAACATTGGACTTTCGCAATTTAAATCCAGAGACTTTACAACCGAAAATCCTTTCATAAAGGTCTGATCGAATTTCCAAGGACGTACAAGCACCACTTGCACCGTGTACCTTATAAATCCGTGAGTGCCCTCGAACGACGTTGGACACTTTTGGGGTATGTCACACTGAAAGCTATAAGTATGTGCGCCAGGTTCTATAATGACCGACTCAGCTGTCAAAAATCAAATTTGTTATATTATTATTCAATTACTTAAAAGTTCGTATGTCAGCTTAATTACTTTCATCTGATCCAAGCAAGTAAGTTAGAGAAGCGATATAGTCCTCGCGTCCACCAAAGTGATCCATTTGCCGAGTAGCAACGCGTTCCGCCCACATGGTGTTAGCAAAGCCTTTGATTTTAAAAGCAACACCTGAAAAACGAAAAGATTTTAGTATTATTATATAAAACTAACAACGATAGGTTTGTTTATAAATCGTTAAGATCTTGACTCTGTCGCTCGTATCTGACATTAAACAATTGGCGAAAAGACTTTCTTTCGCTTTGATAAATTTTCACTTTATACCCCCCCCATTACTTTAACAGCATTTACACTGACCTTTAACTTTTTTCGCTTTTTCCGAATTAAGCGTAAATCTGCCGGAAAGTCTTTGTCCGGCAAAATAACTGCCGTACGGATTGTTATCAAACTCGATGTCACACGTAACAGACATTTCGTTGTTTTTGCAGTGATTGTATGGAAAAAACTGTTGCAGTTATGCTTGATTCATTGTTTTAATATAAACGATATTTTGTTTTGTGCCGCTATCGGTTTAGTTTTTAAACAATTTTATCAGTTTGTTGATAAGACTACAGGAGGGTTCCTCTGTGGAATATTGTGGAATGTGGAACAGTGACGTTTGGGTTTTGTTGGAAAAGTTCACTCGTACTCGAATATTATGAGTAACTATCCGACCTTGTTGCTTGCAAACTATTGCATATATAAACAATCTTTACATCTAACCGAATTGTGGGATTAGGAAATAAGGTTCAATCTCGTTGCACGTGAATTTTTTGTAAATAATCAAAATTACTACGAAATAAAAATTTGAGTTTTATAAAAAAAGATCGACTAATTAATTTAAAATACGTTAAAATTCTAATTATCCAATTATTAAATTAATATTTAATTGATTAAAATTTTTGTCTAAATTATAAAGCTCTCGAATAGTAAAGTAAATTGAAGCTAAATTCATCAGTTAATAATTTAAAGCCTTCTCATGTGTATTTAGTACAGGTTCATTTGGCCACTCTGCTTAAGTTGAACGCACACTGACACCGAGCTACACAAGATAATCACGTTTATTGTGAACAAACAAAGTCAAACGCCGAAACAAACAAACATGCAAACATACAACCACACAGACGGACTGTTTTATCGACGTGGCTCAATCAAATTCAAACTATACGAAACTCAAGAGTGCCGGTGTTTAGAAATAATATTTAGGCGGTGTACGAGTATGTGCGTGTTTGTGTCCCCTGCATGCTAAACACGACGGCCAGCACCCTGGCATATATAGTATACACTCTCGCACACACACAAACACACAAAGTAAACAATGAGCTAAAATAATAAATCCTGTTCGTCATTTGGGAAAACTGAAAAGCCATTTTCGTCAAAGCACAATTTATTTTGAAATATTCATGCACCACATTTTCTATTTTGCATCTTGCTTAAAGAAAAATGTTGTAAATACTTTAATAGCGACTTTTTAAAAATATTTGATTGCAAAATTCAAATTAAAAAAATTATATTCCTTTGAATTCTTTATCGAAAAACCATTTGAATATATAAAAAAAGTTATTTAGGTTATCAACTGAGGAGTTTTAAATCAAAACTCAATAAATCCATTTACGGAAAATTTTTTTTTGATGTATTACAGTTCTGTAAAGAAGAAGTTCTTCTACTATAGAAACAAGTCTCTTCCGACTGACCCATTCTCATGAAAATCGAAGTTTTCAAGTAACATCGAATTGTATTTCTTATGAACAATTTTGCAAATATTTATTAACAATTTGGTGAAATATTTTTGCAGGTACAGAATTAACAATTTAATAAAAATAATAAAAAATTGTATGCAAGTCAAAATATTAAGAGATTAAGAGATTAAGACAGCGCGGGGCATTTGCAATAGTCTTTTAGGCCGTCTTAATCTTTCTACAAATTTTTTATATTACTTCCAATCTGCATGTGTTAGTATAGACTCACGCTATATATGTAGAGTGTTTTTTATTTGTGTTGGTGTGGTTCCTTATCAAAGATGGCTGCCGATTTGAAAACGCTTGACGCTTGTTTTTTATTTTCTTTAGGTTTTGTTTGTTTTGAGTTTTTGTTCATTTTGTTGCATGCTGCCAATATCATAATTCAAAAATATTATAATCAATGTTGTTGGCTGTTGTTGTTGTATTGGAGTGATAAGGGGGGGGGATAGGGTGGCCTTATGTGAATTTTATCGCCTATCGACTTTGCATCATTTCCGCTTTCGCTACCCAATCCTTTTTTGCTTCTGCTGCCACTTGCTGCTGGTGCATGCAACATATTGACGTCATATTGATTTAGTTTCCGTTGTATGTCGCCATTGTTGTTTTTCTTGTTGTATTTATTGCCTGCTGCTTGCTGCCTGCTGTCTGCGAGTAACTAACATTTCATCCGTCCGTGCGTCCTCTCGTCCTTTCGTCCTGTGGATATCTGCATTTGAAGCGATAAATTTGCATTGACATGCATTGTGCGTGTGCGCAGCACTGAGCTGCGTTGTTGCGTTGTTTTGCGTCGTGCCGTACGGATGGGTTCATTGCATTCAATCATTTCGCACACAAACACCCATAGGCGTATGCATGTTAACAATATGGCAGCTGCCCATCTTTTTTTCCTGTTTTTTATATTAATTAAACAATTTTAAAATATTTTTCTAAACAATTTTTATTTAAAAATCATTATAAGTATTGTTAGTTTAAACGTAAGTGTAAATGTTTTCGTTTTTGTATACGTACAATGGTCAAAAGAAAATGTAAAAGTTCTTTACAAGTACGCCCCTGGCCGCACTTACAACGATAGTCGAGCATGCATTGAGTGGTGCTTCGCTGTCCTGCCGCCGCATGTTGCACATCATTTTAGAGTTGCATTTCGCACCCCAACTGGGGACTCATAATAATCCAAATGTAAACTAATGTCGAAAATAAACGCCATACATGTCAGCGCACATTATAAGCTGCTTGTAATATTTATTAGCAAACACACACGCACACACGCACACATAAACCACACTACACATACACTCTAAAAAGCTTATTTAACTGCATATTTGTGAACATACATTTACACTTACATTTGCAAGTGCACATCTCTTGCAACGCATTTATTTCAACTAACTGCACGTGATATTCTAATCAACATAGTTTAATGAACTTATTTCACATACTCATACACACACACACATACGCACACATCGATGATGTAAAATATTTAATTAAGTTGTAATTACGTTTTAAACAATCTGAAATGTTTTTAATAAAATTTTCAAACATTTTCGCTCGTTTGTGGCTAACCTGAAATTCCAATCTTAGAATGTTCTCCAGAAGTCAAAAGGTATCCACTTCACATTCTATACTTGCATCAATTATTCTGATTGGCTTATTTCAATGACAATCAATCAATCAGTCAATGTGAATTCCAAAAATTTATCTTTGATAATATAACTTCGGGTTGAACAAATTTTTGAGTATAATGACAAACGCTTAAAGATTTTCTTGTTGCAACTAATTTTAACATATAAATATATGAGTATAATTTTTTTATTGATATTTTAAACATTGAAATAAACATTTTTTTCTTTTTGAAAGCAATTTGTATTTTAAAGCGTGACAATAAACGTGTCGTTCGCCCAAACAAGTTAATTCATTATTAAAGCCAAACGCTAATTTTAATAAACTGCAGCGGAATTGAAAAACCAAAAACGACAAATGGAAAATGGAAAAACGAAAACAAAAACGAACATATGAAAACGTTGTCGCGTTTAAATAAATTTGTTTGTTATTTCTTCTAACTAAATAAACAGTTTGGGGGCTTACCGAGCGCTAAATTTATGAGCTTGACTTAAAATATTTATTTTATTATATAACGTAATTACCAGCGAACACAGACACATACATTCACACACACACACGCACGCCCATACACAGACAAAACGCGCAATTTTAAAATTTAATTTAGCAAAGCCAAACAAATCACAAAAGGCGCGCGTTGTTTATTCACGTGTGTGTGTGTGTGTATGCAACTATAAATATTGTCATAATGTGTGCGTGTAAGTGCTCTGTACATAATAACGCACAAAAACACAAATACATGCTGAAATTAGCGTAGCTCGAATTTAATTCAGGAGGGTGAACATTTCAAACTATTTACTCAACAATTTAAAAAGTGAAATCAATTTTGTTAACTATTTGTAAGCGTATTTTTGCTCATGATAATCGAATTTTTTGAAATAGAAGAACATTTATTAAATAGAGGATAATTGGAAAGGTATAATTTTTTCTAAAAGTACAACAAAATTTGATATTAACAGATCTGATCATATCTTCAAATTGAGTAGAACTGATTTCAATTTATACTTGGTTTCATATCTGGAGAAATTTTCGCATATATGAATTCGTTATGATACGAATAGTATGATTAGATAAAATTCTACTATTTCATTATATCTGAATAAGCACTAACCAATTTAGGAATTTTATTAAATTAATCTGATGATATCAAGTTTGTATCAAATTTACATCAAGTTTTTTTAAAACGCTCGATTTAGATTCGAAAATTTTATTAAATACACTTTTTAGAGTACGTTGCTTGTTCGCTTTAACAAAAGATTTGTATTATAAAATTTATTGGCTGAAACATAATCTCAGTGAAATGAGATTTTGCTTGTGCCAAATATAGTGGATCCCCTTTGATTCCCATTTGGCTACGTCTGTTGTAACAAATACAATACACACTCACATTCACATATATACATATAAGTGTGTGTGTGTTTGCCCAAATCACAAGTGTTAAAGCAAAACAATATAATAGAAAAAAAAACACAAATATAAAAAACGCTCGCCCATCCGCTGCTGCTGCTCTGCCTCTCTGCCTCTGCGCCCTCTCTGGGGCATCGTAATGCTGGAATTATTGCACAATTTAAAATTTATTTGTGTTGTTTATGAGCATGTGCATGTATAGTATCCGTGTATTTATGTATGTATGTATGTATGTATGTATGTATGTATGTATGTATGTATGTTTGCATGTATGTAAGTTTGGTAGTGTGCGTCAGTGTACGAGATAACGCAAGCAAATAAGCATGTGTATGCGTTTGTAAATGTCATTTTGCCACAATGATGATCCTTTTTCTGCTCTTTTGTGCATTTATTGAATATGTTATTTTCATTGTTGTTTTTGTTGTTATTTTTTGTTTTTGTATTTCTTTCTTTGTTGTTATTGTAGTTTTAAGTAAATTATGGCATTTTGTAAATTATCTGCGTAAGTCTTGTTTAACGCTGTTTGTGCGAACAATTTTGTAAATAAAATTAAATATTATTTTGCATACACTCACTTTACTCATGTACTCGTATTTATAGACTAACAACAAATGACAATACATATTATCTCTTTACCTTTATAATTTATTTATTAAATTATTTAATTGTCAAATAATTAAACAAACTGAAAGCAAAAGTTTTTTTGCGGAAACATAAATATTTGTTTGTGCCAATTTGTATATATGATAAATGAAGAAGCTTGAAGAATATTTAACAACCACTAATCATATCATCACTCTGGAAATGAACAGAAAAAGTGCATTAAGACTCAATTGGCAGTCAATTTCTTAACAAACAAAAATAATAAAAAAAACATTTCGCATTTAAACATAATTGACATTTAAACAAGCCGAATAGATTCCAGCAAACACAACATCATTTACAAATACTTAAAAAATACATGTACACTCCAATGTACTTTAATACAACCTCATCATAAATTTAAGACCTTTGATCAACTGAATTTCTGTGTATTATAAAAAATTCAAAAAAAATTTAACTAAATATGGTGTCATTTAAAAGGAGTTATATATTTCTTAAATCAATACAGATAAAATAAAGTTAAAAAAATTCGTAGCACATGCATGTACAATTATATTACAATCTTACCTCATCGAAGTGAACCGAAGCGTTCTTACGCGTATCCTTGAGTATCTGTATCTATAGAATATCACAGAGAAGGGGAAAACACGAAGAGTGAGGAGAGAAAATGAGTATTTCAAACACGACTCATTGCACAATTCATATCAGCAGCGAAGTGTAAATTCCTTGTTGACAGATTGATTTGCCATATTTATTCCCGCCGGAGGCACACAATCGGAAAACAGAAAAACGCGCTACTTATGGCATTTACATTCGCAGAAAGAGAGCAGACATAAATGCAAAGAAACATAAAGGCAAAAGCGTAAAACGGAAAATTGCTAAGAATCGAGCTATTTCATTTTAAATAATGCGCGATAAGTGGTTCAGAGATTTGAGCGAATAGAAATCAATTCAAAAGTAACTGAATTGTTTTTATTAAATTAACTACTTAATTATATAATAGCACGTAAAGAATTCATAAATGATTAAAATTAAAGCTCATAGAATAAAGAGAAAGTTAACAAAATTATTTAACAGTTTTAAAGTATAAACTTCTAAATTTATTTTGTTCTTTAAACAAATTAAGTCTTAGTTTAAATGAGAAAATCTCTTAAAATCAAGGAGACATTTTATCGCTCGCTAGTTTACATGGCGTATGAGTAATAAATTGATAACAAAATATAAAAAACAGATGATTAACATAATATAATATTTTTGTTAAGTATTTCGTTACATACCCCTTTATCCACTTAACTGTTCAAGTGAAATACCAACTAAGAGCGAGTGCAAATGGTAACCAATTTCTGATATCGGTCATAAATTCCGCTTCACTCTTAACACTCAACCACTTCGATTAGCTCGTTTAAAAATCATTTAAAAAATAAACTGAGAATATAAAAACTGATCGCTTGCATGAAGAGAAAAACCAAAAACAAAAACATTGCTCAGCTATTGTACAAGCCACAAAAGAAAAACAATAAAAGTCTTCACATACGAAACGCATACAAACACAGGCAACACATACGAGTGTACGCGCTGTAGAACACTTGTCGACAACTGCTTACAACTGTTAACGAAATGAACGGTTTTAATCCTGTTGTTCCAGCTGATATTAGACCGGGACAAGACTCGCTCTCGCTTTCGGTCTCAGCTCATTTTGACCGGACTCAACTCGTGTTGTGCAAATATTTACTTTGAAAATAACTAACAAACGCACACGGACACACGTACACACGTACACAAACCTACACACTTACGCATTAGGTTGGTTTTTATACAAAAATTTTAGAAGTTTGCTGAAAATTATTGCATCTTAACTTCTAACAACCAGTCTAATGAATAGATACTGCCAGGGTTGACCTTTTGAAGTACTTCGTTGAAATTGCGGCGTTGGTTGCTGCAAGCAAAAAGCGCAAAACTGGAGCAGAGCTCCTGCGCTTCAGAGCAAGGGCAAAACCAGCACACACACACACACAAACACACATACAAAAACAAAAGATAAGCAAACGCTGTGGTTGCAAAAAGCAACGAACAAGAAGTAGGGCGGGCAAAGGACTAGGATGATGACAGGAAACGATTGCATGGAAAAACAAGCAAACAGAGCCAGCGAAATTGGTTATGATAGCGATGGATATGCGGAATGGGGCGGAAGGGACTTTGATAAGGCTTCGATTGGGTTTCGAATGATGGGAGTGACAGCAGGAGCAAGCAACTCAATCTCATTGAAGGACGGACTGTTCGATTGGAAATGACAAAATGCTAATGCGCTCAAGCAAGCATTAAGCGTTAAGGGGGCGGTGAAGAGCGATGTACAAAGGTGATGTTAGACAAGCATTCTAAAGCGACAAGGGGGCGAAAGCAAACCAAACCAAAGCAAAGCAAAGGAAAAGAGAAAGTGATAGGAAAGCTATTTGGATGTAATTTAAATTAGCAGGAATGTAATGCGATAATAAAATGCGATAAGGCTTCTATTGGAAATTATAGTAGAAGGAAAATCTTTCCAAACAACTTGCGGTTGTTTCTTTTTTATAATCGGACTTTTATTATTCATATATAACTTTATTGATTAATATATATCTCTGTCTGTTTGTTTTCGAGAACCTCTTCAAATCAATTCTACTATTTTGTAAAAGTTTTGAATCAATAATGAAAGTATTGAGATGTAGTCGAAATTCGAAATCATTTCCCATCATGTTCGTATCGAATTGTTTCGAAAGATTTTTAGTTGTTTTTAATGTTATTGGTAGCAAACGGAAGGCCAGCCTTAACTATTTTAAACGATTAAGTTCTGGACGATTAAGACTGGAGGAGAAGTTATAGTTCAAAATGTGAACCAACTTACTAATTTGACATATTGTATAAGTATTAGTATTATTGTCTGCATGTGTATCAATAATGGTAAAAATGAAATAACTTTCTGAAAAGTGTAACTGATTTTTTAGAAGCATGCTCAAAATAAAGTTTAAAACTTATTCTGTTGGCTTAATCAAGCAATTTGCCCAAAAAGCTAAATTTTATTTAAATAACAAATAATCATTATGAAGTTGAAATCGATTAGATGAGGTATTGTTTGTATGTCTTTTAAACCTTTTAAAGTTCAACAACCAATTGAAAAAGTAACGCAGACGACACTTTCTTCGTACACATTACAACACACATTTTAGCACAAACGACAAAACAAACGTACAAACCAACAAACATATAAACGTATAAACTAAACAACCATGTTTATAAAAGGTGAGTGTTTCAGCAGCATAAAACTTTTGCTTTCAGAGCGCAAACTTTCGCAAGTTGTGTTTTGTTATTTAAACTTTAACTTAACCTTTTTAGCACCTCAACTCTGCCACCTTCCTTAGACAAACAATTTTCAATTTTCCACTCTCGGCACGTCCTCAGTAAATGTTGTAATTTAATTTTATTTTCTCTTATTCTCTCTTTTCAACTTACTTTTCGAGACTATATTTTTACTGTTGTCCCATTTTCTTCATTTTACTTTAAGTATGTATTACAAAAAAACAAAAACAAAAAAAACAAGACTTTTTAGTTTTTATTTACAATTGTAAAAAACTTAACTAAACTAAACTAAAAAAAAATGGTAATGTTTCTACAAAAATGAACACGATTCAAATATAAATACAAAAAAAAAAAGACTTCTTCGCTTCGCACGAACAAATTGTCTCGATTGTGAAATTATGAAATCAATTTGTGAAATTAGACATGAATCGACATGAAAATCTCTATCTCTCTCTCAACAAAGCATACACAACAACAACAAAAAAAGAAATACAAACAAACCAACCAAAAAAAAAAACACTTCTTCTTTCCGACTTCCCCATTACAGTTAGAGTTATGGGCATGGATGAGAAACTGCATCAGAAAATCTTCGATGATAATCTGGCGCTCATCGATACGCCTCTAATAGCGACGACCACAAGCACCCATTATCCGGGCACGACCGGATCGAATTCGTTGTACGCGATGCACGGCGTCCTAACGTATCCCTTCAATATCAGCGAATTTCAACAGCGCCATGCAGCGGCAGCGGCGGCAGCGGCTGGAAATGAATCGCCACTGGATGTCATCGATACAGCGATTGGATACGGCGGCGGAAACGGAAACGGAAATGGCGGTGTTTATTATCAAAGTATGTGAATATGTTTAAAAAACGAAAAATCAAACAAGCATAAATTACGATAAGGTTTTTATGTTCAACATAAAATAACATACATATTTAAAGTGACATTTTCCAAAAACAAAAACAAAAACAATAACAATTGCAATAACAACAACAACTCGCTACAGTGTGCAACTGTCGAATTCTGTAAAAATGTTTAAAGTCTTATTTCAAATTTTTTGTTATTCTCGTTTTTTAGAGCTGTGCAAATAGTCAAAATCACTTTCAACTAACTTGTTTGGTCAAATCCGTTATCTTTTCGAATTCGAAATATTTTCGAACACTATTAAGAGTCAAGAATATTTTTTCGAATTAGACTTACATTTTTACATTAAATTATATATAAAAATGAATAGTAAAATTATTGAATAACTTAAAAATATTTCAATTTTATTCGAAAAATATTCGAACTCAAAAATACTTTCGAATACTTTGAAAAAGAAATTTGAACAAATTTTATAAATATTTCAAGTGACTATTAAAAATTATTTATGACTGTAAATAATTCAAAATTTTCTTATCGACGATTCAAATAATCGGTTTGCTTTCAACTATTTGCACATCCCTAAGAAAGCGTTTTTTACTTACTTACTTACTCCGTACCTAAGTGTTTTTGTGCCAGTGTTACCCTGTCAACTCCCACCATTTCCAGTTACAGGTTTTTTTCTCTCCGTTCTTGTTTCTTTTAAATTGCAGGTTTACATTTTTGTACGCTCACAGCAAAATGTTAATCATTCAAAACAAATTTTCAAATTTCTTTGGTTTTTTCGTTCAACTAAAGTTTGTACATTTCGTTTGAACTAAACAAGTTAAATGCAAATACAGAATCTAAACAACAATAACAACAACATTTTATAACGGTTCTAAATGTTTTAGTAGTTTGCTACATTTCTTTCAACAATACAAAAAAAAAGTTCTTTTATATTTTTACATAAAAAAAAACAAACAAAAAACAGAAAACTTACCATAAAAAAAGTTCAAATTTGCTTCGTTACCGTTATTTTAATCGTTACTTTATTTCCTTTTGAATTTTGAATTTCAATTAATTTTGTTTATAATTCTACTTGTTAATATTTACCCGAAATAAAAACAAAACAACAAAAAAATCGCAAAATTTGCCAAAACTGTACTTCATGGAAATTACATTTTTTATACAATACTTTTCTTTTTTTGTTGTTTCTTTTTACAAATTTTACAAATTTTTGAAATTTTGTTACTAAAATTTTCGCACGCTAACAAATTTTATTCTGCGCACCGTTTTTTTCAAATAATTCAAAAACTTCAACTCTCAAAAAAATGTCATGCAAACGTTTCGACAACTCATTCATGTGGCCGAGGAGGGAAGCGGGAAGCTAACCCAAGGCGAAGTCGTCTCATGTCTCTCATACAAATTCAGCGCAGTTCGACCTTTTGGTCAAAATTGCATTTTTTTTCTTACTTTTCTATAAGTTTTTGTTGTTATTGTACTTATTTTGATTTTGATTTTGGTTTTGCCATCGTAGTGAAGTTTTGATTTTGCACAGCACAAGTGCAAATAGTCATCATCAGATCAAAATTCGTTTGTCGCCATTTTTGCTTACGCCCACCGTTTTGTATCTCTAAGTTTTCCATTATTTTTTGGATTTTGTGAACATTTTCTTTTTGCTGCCTCTTTTCTTTGTCCTCAAATTTTATATTTTCAATTTAAGTTTTATTTTTGCTGAGCTTTTAAATCTTGAAAATACTTCAAATTGGTGAAAAGAAGAACACACATTCAAACATGAAAACAAAAAGAGTTATACTTCAAATCACTGATAGATTAATTATCATTCGGATCGAACTATGGAAGTAAAATTACTGCAATTTTCCAAATTTCGAAAACTTTACTTCGGAATAAGAATTGCACTTGTAACTTTTTTCCCGATTATATTTTTTTCGTTAGGAATGCTTTTCGGATTACAACTAAAATTTTTTTTGTCTTCCGAATAAAGCACAAATTTTGAATAGTTCCTTCGGTTAATATTGTCACCAATATCAATCTGAAAGGACAGCGACTTTTTGTTAGCATCACAATCCAGCCGCGAAATCGAATGAAGCATTTTTAAAAAACTACATGAAAACATTTTATATACTCGTACACATACATACAATTACAATTACAATAAGATCAGCTTACTGATTTATAACCTGCAGTGGAAATTGATATTTAATTAATCCGATTTCTTTTTTTTTTATCCGTTTACTGTATACGACATAAGTAACTACCAAATACTATCGACCACAAAGTAGCGTTTATAAATAGTTACTCTTATTTGCTAGCGATGTGATAGTTGACCAATTAAAAACTAACGCTAACTACTTACCTTACTATAAGCGAGTAATACTAGTTTAGATATGTAAACGGCCGTGTGGTAACCCCAGCTAAGCGCCTTTTAGCGACCTTGCCAAACCAACCCCCCACCCCCCCCAGCCCTTGTATTTTAAGTATTGTTGTTATTTTAAGCCATTCTCCCTTCATAGAAATATTTTTTATAAATTGTTTTTGTTCGTATTTTCGTGTTGTTTTTTTCTGTTATTTAAAATTTAATTTTTACATAATTTGTTGGTGTCTTTACTTTACTAATGATACAAGTGAAGGTTTGCTGACTAAAATGGCATGTGATAGAAATCAAATGTGATATTAATAGTCATGATATCATATATGGAATAGGATACTACTTTGTGCTCTGAAAACAATATTAAAAATTTTCTACTCATTATATCTTTTATCTGGCCTGATATTTTGAAGAATAAATATCGTTGAGAATAAATCTTTATCATAAAAAATTGATAAACTTTAGTTAGATTTTCACCACTTCAAAACGTCTCAGATTTTTCTTTTTTTCAACTTTTTTAAGTCGGTTCTCGATAATTATTGGCAACAAAATCCGAAAATTATCCAAATTGATTTGCCATAGCATAACTGACTATCCCATAAGCGTTGATGGTGTCTCCTTGTCAGTTCACTTGTCATAGTGAAAACCTGCCATTACTATATACATACATATGAGTATATGTATAAAAATTCAGAAATTTATTCTAAAATTTACATTTCATTGGAGTGGCATGACGCGTTCTATCACCAAGCATTTAGCAGTAGACCTTTTGATAAATAAAAATGGGTTAGTCAGTTGTTTGACGAAGGAAACAAAATTCTGAAGATCAATTGTTGAATCTTTTACATTATAAAAATAGTATAAAAAAATGTTAATAAATATATTTTCAGATGAAATTATCATTAATATATGTTAAATGGTTGTAAACACTAAATCCTTCCTTTTTTAACTGATCAAAATGATTAAAAATCAAAGTCTATAGCCAAGAATGTCAATAGGGAAACTATAAGACTTGATTTTTTTTCAAATTACCAACAATAAAGCTCCAAACTTAATACCGAGAGTAAAGTTTAAGGATAGGCAGGTTAAGCATTGACATTAGACAAAGTTAGATATTAATAAAAGAAGGTGTTCTGAATTTATTTCCAACACTAAAACATATTTCGAATAGTATAAAGTAACCACAATTTATAATCGTTTGTTATACCATCAAAAGTTGTACTAAAGTCAAACTGGTTAATAAATTTTAATAAAGCAAAGTGCGCGCGCGCTTGTTTAAAAATTGATGCGACCGCTTTTATGGCATTTTACCGATTCAAAACTGTATTTACGGTTGTTTTAGTTTTTGTTGTTGTTGCTGACAATTTAGTAAAAAGCCAATTAATACGCATTTAATAATTAAAATTGAAAATGCAGCAAGTTAATCAAACTAATAGCCCGAAACCACCAACAGTCGCTCTCGTAGATAAAGCGCCACAAATAAACGCTCCAATTTATGCAATTATTATTACAAGTTTTTGTTAACATTTCAATTGTTTATTCAAATAAAAGTGAAAAACAATTATTTGAAAAAATAATTTGTATGTGTGTAGATGTGATTGCAGGGCCATATGTAAATTTATTTAATGCCAATAAATTTTAATGACATTATAAATTACTCTAAATACAAGTTTATCAATAAAACAGGAATTTACAAATGCCGTGATTAAATAGATAAATAATAAATGAACGACAACAACAACAACAAAACAAACAAATGGAAAAAAAATGATCATCGTAAAAGGGCACAAGTGACAATTTCAATTGACAATTCGGTTTTCAATTAGCTGAAAGCTTCGCGGCCGCGCTCGCATTTTATTATTTATTAGTTTAATTTATTTGATAAAAAAGAGAAATAAATAAATTATACATAAAATATCCCCAATGTATGTACAAACAATGTATAAACATTGTAGACAAAATGTTTAATAATTTGTATTTTGTTCAAATTAACATTAATTAAAACGTTTCCAAATTTTTACTTACATTTCGTTTTTGCTTTGTTTTATTACCTCATTAGTTTATTTACTTGGTCAATTGTTTACTTAAAAGTTAATGACTTAAATAAACACATTTTGTTTGGCTCACCAAAGCCAACTCGAAGTGATTAAATGCTTCGACAGTTTACTTTTTAAAGCTCAAAATATATATATATTAACATGTAATACTCATATACCATATAAATGTTTGGATTTTGAATACACATTGAATAGATTACATGCCAAGCTACATATTGACACCTTCAACGAGGACTTCCTTATATAAAATCGCTTGACAATATTTCGGGCTGAGTAGTTATGAATTGCAGCAAAAGAAACTTTGTTTCGTCTAGCAACCTATAAAGTTGTTTAGAGCATTCCTTAGCGAAAGTAAAGGTGAATAACGAATTGGTCATCGGAAGTCATTCTCATAGAACGTTTTCTGTCATAAGCAAGTCTTGAAAATAACTAACGAAAACTTTATGCTTAAAATATTTGTTTCGGCTAAACACTTTTTATTTGAAATGTATTTCAGATGTTATTTTAATGTTTTTCCGTTACTTTTGATGGTACAACAAAGTGATTATAAATGTCCATTATAATTTAGACAGATTTTATTCGTATATAATTTAAAAAAGTTAAAATGTGCGCCATTGCAATTTAAACTTGAAAGGTACGAAAACGAAAAAGAAAATTTAATTCTAAATATAATCATTCAAAAGTCTTGGATTTTCTTTTATGAGAAAAAAAAGTAATTTATTTCCAGATTACTAAAAGAATTTTATTTTTCTTCTTTTTTAATTTTTTCTAACAATTTCTCGACAAACAAAATTCACTACAACAATCAACTGCATTTACATGAAACCAACAACAACAACAAACAACAACACGAAATTGGAAACTTGAAAAACTTGCACAACTACATATGCAAAATTACGACAACAACTACAACAACAAAACGATAACAAACTGAACGCATCCACTTACAAAACATCATCACGACATCATCTCAAAAACTTGCAATGCAAAAATTATGAAACAAAAAAAAAAATGAATAAAAAACATGAATACCAACCGAAATCATCATTGTTGGAATTCCACAACGGCCACTTGGACACGTTCGTTTCGTAAATGCTGCGCTGCTGCTTTTCTACGTCGGCGACATGCGAACAATGCTACAAATGCATCATGCGTCATCATTCATGCTGTGGCAACTGCTGCGCCATTGCATCCTGAAGGTGGTCAGGATGTCGAAGTGGACCTCTCAACGGAAATAATCAAGCAACACTTTCAGGTGAGCGCACGTTGGTGATGAGTTCTTGTTTTTTTTTGCTTTACACCATCTCCTCAGTGATGGTATTGTCAAACACAACAAACTATGGGTGATAAGTTTTACTTGCAGATATTACAAAATAAAATGTTAAATTGAAATTCTTTTATATCAAAAAAAATTATTTTCAACCCAAAATTCACTTAAATAAGAAATTGTAATAATTTCATAAACTATTCAACAATATTTTCAAATAAAAATTTTACATAATCAATAATTTAGTTTAAACTTAAAAATAGATTTGTGATTAAATATGTAAAATAATTTTGTTAACGCCTAAATAAATGGCCATCACTGTTGTTGTATTTTGCGAATACGCCTGCAGTACTTTGCCTCAAGTGTGTCTCATACGTGCGTACGTACGTACGAGTATACCGGCCTCTCTTACCAGCGGTTAGCGCTTATGTGCAGCAAATGTTGCACTCATACAAACACACATACACACACACACACGTACACACAAACACCCTAATCTGTTTGTAAAATTGCATCTTTTGCTGATTGGAACCATTTTGTATTTAATTTTTTTTTTATTTCGTTTCGTTTCGTTTCATTTTCGTTGTGGCTGTATATATCTGTTGTAACTGTCATCACCGTAGAGTACCTGTCACACAGCATTGGACACATGTCGGGAAGATCCGTCCTGTTCGTCGTCTCTACAGCCAATGCTGATGCACTGCGAGATGCATCGCTGTAATCGGAATGCCTGCATGACATCACTGCAGTCCTTTTACAAAGGACCACACGAGGATTTGAATTTGGATATTGCCTTCTGTCTGTGCAAGTAAGTACCTCAACACACAATCGCTTCGTTTTGTTAATGTCATTCATTCAGTCATTCATTGATTCATTCAATCATCCACCCATCCATCCATTCTGTTCATTCGAGCCTTCTCTTGTACTCTTGTATAATTTCCTGATAAATATTGTTAGTGGATTTTTCGCAATTTTGCAAAATTTCCATTAAAAAATTTTGTTCGCTTTCGACTTACTTTTTTGATTTTTTGTTATTCTTTCGTTTTTTTTTTTTGCTATACCACAGAAAAACAACGAATCGTCACGACATGTGCATGATTGCCCAGGAAAAACTTCATCCTATTTGCGCACAAAGACCGCCCGATAGCATTAATCCGTCGAATTCGAATGGCATCTACTATCATCCGCCACCCGCCTGTCATATTGTGGCCGAGACCTGCAAAGAGGATCGCGAATGCAGGTGAGTGAGTTATTAAAGTGAAATAATGTTACAAACATTTATAAAACTGGTGTACTAGCTGCCGTTGTAATGATTAGCTGCTGTGACAGCATAGATTATCCATAGAAATATTTCCACTTTGATATTGAAATGTTTTGGGTTAGTTAAGTTCCTAGAGATGTGCACTTTATTACAAGAAATTCTTTGTCTTTTCGCTTCCGTTGGTTTCCTGGTATAACCTTTTTGCCGTAGAAATGTTACTCTTTGATGCTCTTTGATGAAAAGGGCAAAATTACTTTAGATGTTAGTTAGATTTGAAGCACTAAAGGCTAGTTTATTTTTATTAAAAACCAACTACTTCAGTTTTTCAATGTTTACGGTAAAACGCCCTCTACCAAAATATCGCTCACGCAATATTAAATCATTGGAATGAATAGATGAGCTTATGCTTAACATGAAATTGAATTCATATAAACTATGTCATCAATCTTAAAATATTTAATAGGGTTACACTTAGTCTAGCATGCATGAACCAGCGATAACATTTATTTTAGTTAATACACTTAATTTCCCGAATCTTTGCCAGTAAACATCTCGTACATATGTACGAGTAAGAGTACTAGGAGTATATGTAAAAAATGTGTTACTCAATAGGATACGGGGTGATGCTGCGCAATGTGTCGTCCTGCCATGCCCCCAGCATGTGTCGCATACAAAATGAGCGCCATTAGCACAATTTAGCTGTGTGCACCAAAGCAAGAGCGATTCACTTAAAAGGCAATTAATTTCGCAGCCACGTACTTTGCGGTCGTTTAGCTGCAAAATACGTAATGACAACGTGTGCAACCACCCAACATACACATGCATACACAAATACAAACAAAAAACACACACACACATACGCGAGCTAACTGAAGTATTTGCTTTTGTATTAGTGTTTATTGGAGCACTTCTAGTTTGACACTTTTCCATCGTCGTCGTCGTTGTTGTCGTTGTTGTTGTCGTTGTTGTTGTCGTTTTGTGTCGGGGCCAACCAAAGAAATTCCATTGCGAAATTCAAGATGGCGCTGTTGCAGCTGGTACCACAGCGGAGCGAGTGTTTATTTCATCATCAAGATTATTGACAAGCACAAGCAACAGCGACGAACAGCGAACGGCAACACCAGCCATCGCTAATAAAGTACAACAAACGCTGCCAAAATGCCAGGATGTTGCCCGACTGCCTGGTTGCCTCACTGCGAAGTTGTCACATACAAGTACAAGTAGAGAAAAAATAAAGTTTTTTTTTTTTTTGCTCTATTTAGAGTTGCATTGTTCCTGATGCTCGGTTAGAAGAAACAACTTCTCGCTGTGTAGCTCGCTGCAAAGTGTTAATTTTACGCTGTTCTGTCGTCGCTGCATTTGATATTGCAGGCTGCTGCTGAGGTGTCGTTAACCTCTTGAACTGAAGTGTACTGCACGCATCAGCATCAGCAACAGCCGGCGTGATGCTGTGGTGTTGTCATTGACGCTCTCGAGCAGCGTAAATCAATAAAGTTCGTTTTAACGAGACGTTGGAGGTGTCAGCAGTTCATGTCGGTGTGGTTTCAGTTTAACGGTAATTGGTACACTGTTTTGGTTGCAATAAAATAGTAATCCTGTTAATTTAATCTAATTAGCTTGGATTTAAGCAGCAAGCTTGGTGGCTTAAAAAATTGCTTAGCAATTATTTGGATATACTCTTTAAATATGGAGAGAAAGATTTTCAGTATACAAATATTTTATTCATGAATTTTGTGTTCTTTATTAAATTTTTGTTGGAGAATGAACAACGGAAGCGAGACCATAATCGAAAGCAATTCATTTTCGTAAATATTCCATTTCACTTTTTTAAATAATTTTAAATAAATTTTACATAAAAATATTTACCAAATTATGTCCACCTGTTCAGGCTTGTAACTTAAAGTTCCAATAATTTAATTCAATGTATGACGCCATCTGTTTTGTTGTTGTTTTTTTTGCTGATAAATGTTTTCCATCATAAGATTAAACCTTCCGAATGTCTATTTATAATAAATCAAATCCTTTACTCCTACAAGCCTTAATTCAAAATGTCAATCAAAATTAATTTAACACACAATCACAAATACCTTCATAAATATATTAATAAACACACATACCGATACAGATAAACACACATTATTTGATTTGCGGCGCTTGTGTCAACAGCAGCGACAAGATGTCTGTCTGTCTGTCTGCATTATAATTGTGCTAAAATTCCAGGAGAACAATAGCAAACTTCTGACGCCAAATTGATGTAGTTGTCTGTGTTCAATAAGAACATCAGACTCATTTACCTGCAGACATCTGTATTACACAGTCTATGAGTGTGTTTGTATTTTGTTTATGTATGATGAAGTGAGGCCAATATACATATATAGTAGATGTCACATGGCGCAAAGTCAATATGAGAACAGCGGGAGCCATGTTAATGACATTAAAACCAAGCGTACCTTGTCTGTGGTAAATGGGTTGAAATGATATAAAAGGCGGCAAAAATTTACACAAGCAACAGACGACACATACCCACAGCCATACGGCTCAAGAACACACCTTGTCACTGACTAGGGCTGTTCTTTTTTTGCTTAAAGGAAGTATTGTCTAATCACCAAACCATATTTAAAATTTAAAAATTATTTGCTAAAATTAATTTTGGTTAAATGAAAGACCGAGGAACATGAACAATTTTCACATCGTATGACAATAGTAAACTTTACTACGATACTAAAAATATATATGCTACCTTTTCAATAAAGAATTAAAATTTAAATTTGTTTGATTATACAAAATAATTAAAAATTAGGTCAGAAATTGATTTTAATAGAATATATTTTATCAAACATTATCCTACTCTAACTTAGTTTTACCAATAGTTATACCAATAATCCATCAAATAACTCTTTTCCTTTTTTTTCGTTGAGCACAAAACACTATTAAATATAATTAATTAATTTAAAATTTGTTTGACTTTCGCTACGTGCGACCTATTAGACTTATAGAGACTAACAACTGCCCTAATCCATTATTGCAGACTACTTTGACCTTTTCGCATATTGTCATATTGACACCACTCACAAAGGCAAAAGCTAATCTGAAATTAAATATTTAGTATCAACAAAAATTATAATACTGATCAGTATAGAAATGAGTTGTTGTTGCCGGTAGTCCATGTCCCAGCTTTGTCTAACATTCGAGCAAAATAGAATTATTAATGATTACTCAATGTTCCTAATATTTTTTTGTTTTAAATACGATTTCAAACTTTAATTAACCCTCTCAATTTAATAACGCTTAGTTAAGACGCGAAAAAGTTTCGGTCTCTTTCCACTTTTTTAAATTACAACAATTAGCGTAGTGCTATTAGAAACCGACCGATGACATCAATCTGAGTTGATGACAAGCTCAACAAACAGCAGGTAGTTACACATAAGTACAAACATCAGCAACATTGCACTTGACAAATAGACGAGTTCCTTGCGCCGATGACGGCGACGAAAAAAAACATTTGATAGAAAAACAAAAGACTAGTAGCAGGCAGCACATCAAGGATACAAAAAGGCAACTACATAGACATGCACCAGGACAAATGAAGTAATACAGCAGACAGCTCTTATGGTTCTAGTTGAGCATCGTTGCAAACAGACGAACATGGTAACCTCAATAGAAGCAGCTCGTTACACAAGCTATGAAATAGTGTCGTCTAAAAGCTTAAATGTTTTTCTGAAAGCGGTTTCATCGTGGATGGATCTCCAACAGTGTTACTCGGAAATTGGTTGGTTCCATGTTGAGCAACGTCAACGAGCAGACGAGCAGACAGGCTGGCTGGCAAGCAGTCAAGTCAGCTCCGAAACGTCGAAAATTTCAATTTCATTTTTAATTGCAGTGTGCTTAAGCGAGGACATGGCAATTACAATTTTTTCGTGTTGACGAGTTGTCTGAGTGGTTGTAGGCGGTCCTATAAGGGGTGATATGCCACTGCTTACACCATTTTATGTTACTAGACACTTATAAGTGTCACAGTGTCGATGATAGTGTGGTAAATAAACCATTGGAACATCATAATTAATTGCTGGCCGGAAGCACATTTTCATACTTATTTGGAAACCAACTAAACAGAACTTTTGTACATTTTCAGTAGCTTAGGCAGTGAGGTAGTTTCCACTAGAATGAACAGGGTATCCAACCATAATTAATATTAAAACTTAAATTTTATTGAACGAATTTTTTTTAAAACTATTAAAATATGACGCCCAAAAATAATGAATTCTCACTTCTCGACTTCAGACTCAAATTGGAATACTATGAGCAGGCGTGCGCTGTTGACAGTGTTACCAAGAAGTGTGCGGGACGTCCCAGCGGCTGTCGCACCGCCATGATTGGCATACTCGGCACAATGTTGCGCACCACATGCGCCTGCCAGAACACCGATCCGCAGCATTTGTATCAATGTGTCGGCTGGCGTCGTCTACTCTGGCTGAATCCGTGTGTTGGTAAATAAACAACTTCGCGTGCATTCAGTTTGATTATTTTTTTTTCAATAAAACGTTGTCATTTTTCTTTCTGTCCCGCTTTAATTTCAGTTGAGGCACAAAAAGACTTTCACATGAAGCGTCTCGCCGAATTGGGCTATTTGACAACAACTACAACGACAACAACAACTACGACAACCACGACAACAACTGCGAAGCCACCGCCGCCACCACCACCGAAGACAACAACCACAACAACGACCACAACACAACGGGCAATACCTAAACAGACACCAAGGAAGCCACCGGCGCATATATTCCGAGAATTTGCGGTGAGTCGGACAGAATTAATTTGCTGAGGTTGAGGTTTTCCGAATTATTCTGTGATTTTTAAACTCTCAGAAATGTGTTTCATTTTGTAGGAAAAACACATTCTTAAGAATGCGAAATTATCCATGAGATACAAAGTTGTCGTTTAAGTTCACTTGTAAAACTATTATTATAAATTCTATAATCCCAATTTAAATTTAAGTAAAATTTTTACTAAAAGAACGAGGATTCCCTTATACAACAGTATTTTATATTAAATATTTTTAAAAAATTCAATAAATTTTGAATTAATGTCTTCATTAAACTGCAATACTGAACAACGCTTTTTTACAACTTTCATTAAAATCACTTTTTGCTACGTTAGTCAAAAATCCAACAACAAAGCGTTTTTTTCCATTACGAAAAAAGAACATTTGTGCAATTACAAACCAGCAAATGCAATCTCGGTATTTATCTTTTATTTTTTGTTAACCGTTTTTCCAACATCTTGTCTACTTTCATATTGCAACGACCAACACTCGACACCGCAACAAAAAAATATTGCAATTTACCAACGAAAAAACCGCAAAAATACAAATACAAATACAACAACGAAACTGAAAATGGAAATGGGAAAAACTGCAGCCAAAGGAAAAATCCGAGCCAACATCGATGGAACACAATTATATCGAGCAGCCCGATTCGATACCATTGCACAGCGGAAATGATGAAAACGGAAATACCGGAAATGACGATTATCACAGCGGCAGCAATGGCGGCACGGCACCAAATGCGGGTGGCAACAATGGCAATGGCGGTAACGGTAGCGGCGGCGGAGGTGGAGGAAATGGACGGCATGCCAAAAATAGTAAAAACGGTAAAAATACCAAACATAGTCGCACTCACAATGGCAATGGCAACGGCAATGGCGGTGCTACTGCATCCGCCGCCGCCGCCGCTGCTGCTGCTGCCAGTGGAAATGGCAATTCTGGCGGTGGTGCTGGTGCTGGTGCGGCGGCAGATTTCGATGATCAACTGATTTTTGTTGAACAAATCGAAACAACAGAATTTGTGGGCTACAGTGTAACGGAACCGACAACCACAACGACCACAACAATGATGACCACAACAACAACGCAAGCACCAAGTGAGTACTTAGAGCACAGATCTATGTTACATATGTGTTTGTGTGTGTGTGTGTGTAGTTGGTATGTACGAGTATGTTTGCATGTTAAATGCGCAAAACAAGGTAGAAGGGGGGAAGGGGAGAGTTTTGTGTACTCGCCCAAAGTGTTGCAAAAATACTATCGAAACGGAAATAGGCGCATTTCCGGTTTTTGTGGCTATCTGGTTGAGAGTGTATTTGCATTGACAATACCAATGCCCTAAAGTGCGTAAACGCATTTACCCAGCGGAAAAATATAAAAAAAATGTATTCATATTAAGATGTATTTACTTTAATTATTATTCACAGGGAAGAGTCGATTTTTTAACTATCATAACAAATAAAATATATGTATATATACAAAATATAGTATATAATTATTTTTTAAAATTAAAAAATTCAATATATTTCTTATTTAATTCGTTAAAAATTATAAACTTTTTTGATATCAAGGAATATTTTATAGCTAATACAATAAAGCCATTTCCATTCAAATTTTGCTTATAATGTTTCTCGCTTCTCCTGTGAAATTTCAAATATCTCAGTTAGGGCTTTTGTCCATATTGACAGCGATCTGTGCATTTGAATACATTTATACATTTAATTTGAAGACATTAAAGTCCTTTAGAAATAATTCAAAATTCGTTTGTTCTCAGAATGCCACGACCATTAAATTTATGTTGTGGTTGTCCAGAGGTAAAATTTCAGCTGGTTTAAATTTTTCAAGGTATAAATAACTAAAATTGAAATAATGTTATGTATTAATACATATGATAAAAATTAAAAAAAATATTTATGGACGACATTATCACAAACTTAATATATACTCCACTGGGAATGTATTACATAGTCTGTCCTTGTGGTTGTAATCTTGGTTAAACATAATTCATGCGTTTATTGTGGCCTCGACAAACCAAAATCCATGAAATTAGTTTCCGCTTTACTAACGTGAATTATAGAATAATAAAATCACATAAAAATCTTAAATGAACAGACGGACGGACGAACGAACGAACGAACGGAAATCGATGCAATTAATATTTAAAATATGCAAATATGAGCAAAAGTAAATATTTGCCAATATTTATGTAAGTAGAGATTTTGATTTGGGCAAAACTCCGCCCAAAAACAACGCACAACCATTTTGCCTTTACATTGTACAAAATCCGATTATCTTTGTTGTGATAGTAATTTACGTACAGTAATCCTAGAGGAAATAGTCGCCATACATACATACGAAAACACGAACGCACACACACACTTGCCACTTACTAGCCACATTACATTGTTGGTTGCAATACGTCGCTGTAATTGCAGGTATAATTCGACTTTTGTACTTGCAACTGCGTCTACTGCGGCTGTGTTAGTCTGGAAGTGTTTGTTTGTATTTGCTTATTAATACATACACTTATATTTGTGTACATATATATACGTGTGTAATGTATGAGTGTAGTTCCACTTTCGTAGAGCCGTTTATAAACACTATTAAAAATGCAAATGTGTTTGTTTTTCGGATTTAACCATAATTATTTGGACATTTGGGACAGTTTTGTGTGCATTTGGTATGAGTGGGACATACGGGCTTTTAGCTTAATGGTATAGCTTTTTCATAGTTTATTAAGGCAATTCCTTAAATAATTTGTCTTATAAAAAATCAATTATTTTACTTTCGAATTGTATTAAAAATATTTATCAAAAATGTCACTACTTGAAAAATATTAAACTTTACTATCAAATTTAACTTCAAAACTAAAAAAAAATCCTTAAAGCACCAGTTCAAATTACATCAATGTTAGTTACATATTTCGATTTCTCTCGGAACATTACCCAGCTGCAATATCCAATATTTCTAAATTAAGAACACAATTTTCAATTACGCTTAAATTTATTTCCTACTAAGCGTGTCGCCTTGATGCAACAAAACCAACAACCACTACTATAGTACATCCAAATAAACTCCACAAACTGATGTGCGCAAATTGTCCAACATCGAGAATTAAATGATTCCTCGGCATTAAACCTTAAAGTGCGCTGCTGTTTGTCATTTGGACGTGCTTGTGGGTGTGTATGTTGATCTATCCATATATGTACGTGCCTGCGTGTATATGGTAGAATGTCGCGTGCATTTGTGTATGTGTGCGTGTGCGTGTGAGCAAATGCAAGTGTTTGTTTAAAATGCGCTTGACGTTTGTCCGTTTGATATATTATTTTGGCTGTTCACTCAGTTATTGCGTTTGCTTTTGCTTTTGTGTTTGTGTTTATGTAACAAACTATTCGTTTTGTAAGCATGTGTGTGTGTGTGTGTACGTGTGCTTTTTACCGGCATTTGAAAAATGCTTCTGCTCGTTCCCTTTGGAGTGTGTCAAACTAAATTATTGAAATTTTGGCTTAAATGTGTCAAGCGTTGGTCTTTCGAAAATAATTTAGTAATTTGATTAAGTTTCGTTTTTCTTTTAATTTCATTTTGTAATAGCAGTTATAAACGTTATTTTACTAATATACTAATATATTCAATTCGTTTTTTAGGGAATTGTGTCGCACAACGTCCACATCAATCAGACCAGTTAATTAGAGAAGGCACGAGCAAAAGGGTAAGTGTATCCAAATAACTTCAAACAATGTCTAAAGTCTTTGGAAGTTAATACTTCATAAACTACGCGGCGTATACGCAACATTTTTCTTGTAATTTAATTTTTGAAATAAACTTTGAAGTTGAAGTCTGTTAAAAATTAAGTAACCAGGAGGGAAACAAAATTCGATCAGCTCTGTAAGCGCCGAATGCAAAGCTAATTTAAAAACAGGATCAGTTTATACTTTATTGTAAGCACTGAATAAGATTAGATGGGAAGCTCGAGTAAACGGTTTTTGTCCCTACAACCTAACCTATTAACTCGACTTTAATCAGTTTAGCTCACATACCACTTCCGGCAAAATTAAAAACAAAAATTATTTTGATTGATATTAGTATTACCTGAAGCAAATAAAACGAATATTACTTTATTAATTATATTTGTTGCAATTAGTTTCTTAAATTCAGTTTCAGTTTCAGTTTACCCAGCTCGTAAAATTTGCCCACAATCGTTTTGTTTTTTCTTTTATTATTATTTTTATTTTTTGTTTTCTGTTCAAAACTGTTGCGAGGCGCATCCCTCAAAAAACTTTTCACACACCGAGCGAAACAAAGCGCCTTTCTTGTGCCGCCTTGCCCTACTCTCCCCGTTGCTTTCCCACAACATCGCATAAACTGGAAATTGTTGTACTTTAATCTGCGCATTTGTACACATGCAAATGCGAACATATCCTTTCATCTTTCTCTATGAAAGCGTATTACCGCAATTTAAACAAAGCCAAAGAGGGGCGCCAGCAGTGTAACAATAGCTAGCGAAAACACAAAAATAAAAAAACAACAACATTTAAAGTTGTTGCATGCGTTGCACGCGGTGGCGGCTTGTTGCCACTGCGAATGGTGCGGTGAATGCGGATGCGGCGGTGTTACAACGGAAACGACGGCGGCGGCTGTTTGTGTTGTTGTTCTTTGCAACAGTCCAAAAAACAAAACACAATAATAAAACAAACGAAAGAAAGAACGAACGAACAAACGAGAGAAAATAGAGAAAAGTACCATAATCTGTGTTTCCGCAGTGTTAGCTCTGAAAAGCTAACGCACACAAATACAAACACAGAAAAACTCAGCAATCGCGCTCGTAGACTTAGAGCGTTAAGGAATGGAAGAACGTATTTCCACACTTTTTTGCGTTCTTGTTTTGTTTTGTTTTGCCTTATTATTTGTGCTTCGACATGTGTTTAAGTGACGTTAAGGCGCGCAATTGTATTTGGAAAAACAAAACAAACTTATGTGCATTAAAGTAGTTATTTGGAAATTTTTTATTTTTTATTTATTATTAAATACCATGAAATGCTTAGAAAGTGGGCGTATGCTCAATAATCCGATGCACCCATTTCTTTTATAAAACCTGATCATTTCAAAATTAAGTGCCGAACATTAACGCGATATCTCTGGAAGTCTTCTGCAGCAGCAAAACAAAACAATTTTCGGTCCACCGTCGCGTATACGCAACGTCTTTTAATTTATGCTTGGTTAATATTTGCGCTTATTTGACGCATTTTCGCGTATTTTCCTTATTGCAGATTTATTCCTTAGACGATGCTGAATGCAGTGAATTGTGCAGCTGTGGTGAATCGCTTCAGCTAACCTGCCACGCCCTCTGTGTACCGTTTGCGCCCTGTCGTACAGCGTTGGCATTCTACAGTCATGCCTCGCCCGCATATCAAGCGTTTCGTGGCCGATGTCTTTGCTATTCGGGACGCTTCATCTGCATGAAACCACCGATGGGGGAGTACACGCTGCCAGGTGAGTTTCTTCTTCTTATTATTCTCTTGTTCTTCTTCTGCTGTTGTCTGTGAATGTACTGAAGCGAAATCTACATCTGCAAAAGATGTTTGTGCTGTGCGAGATTTCAAAAGTGCTTCTCGTTAAGTTCAAGAGCTGCTTGTGGTTTTAATTTTACGTTGAGATTTCGCTGGAATTATTTAGTTTTATTGACGAAGAATAAGACGCTGACGAGGAAAGCGTTTAGAGCTACCAACTCTTCTTGTTTATAAGTTCAAAGAATATCTCAAATATTTTTTATAAAATATGTTAAATGTAAATTTTACTAATATGATAACAAAAGTGGTTTAGCATTAATATTTGTGATATTAAATTACGATGATCGATAATAATAATTTCAATTGAATTCATTGTGGGTTAAATTTGTTTTCAAAACCAATTGGACTCTGTTAACTATTTGAATTAAAAAGTTTTTGAATGAAGTTTTACTATCGCATTTCAACGAAATCGTTTCACTAAATTTAAGCGTTTTTTAAATCCACGACAGGCACATTCCAATTGCAAACTCAAGGACATTCCCGGAGCACTTAATGCTACACTTAATGCTACTCTTGAAAGAACTTCGAATGCTGCTGGCTAATGATCGTAAATAAGATAAAAATTCGGTTTATAAATATTTCTTAAATTAAAAAAACAACAAAATTTCAATGTACCAGTACGAAATGACATTGACCAAAAACAAAACAACAAAAAATATAAACATGTTTTTTTAAAAAGATTTTATCTAGCAATTCTAAGAAGTTATGCTGAAAAAAAGACGAAAATAATTTTGTCCTTATACGAGTATATAAATACATTATAAACTGAAAATAGAAAATATATCTTCAACTTTGAAGTTCTTCAAAAATACGAATTGGCACTAATAATCAATCAATCGAAACGTATCAGGAGAAATATTTGTAAAGAAAACAGAACTCTTAGATCTTCCACATTACAAACAAAATTCCTTATTAGTGTTTAATTCCCTACTGGGGTCAAACTTACCTTTGCTGCTGATGCTGTTGCTATTTCTACTGCTTTTTCGTTGTCTTAGCAGCGTTGCATGTCTGGCTGTCTGTCTGTGTGTAATGGCCACAAACATAAAATGCATTTGCTGCACATGCCACGCGCTAGCAAATTCATTGTCTGTGGCATATAAAACGGAAATAGAGACAAAAAACGGAGAAATAACAACAATAAACAAAAACTCCAGCAATGAAATTTATAAACTTTTGGAATTCCATGGAAAAAACTCCCACATAAATTGTTAGTTAAAAAATGTTTCCCTATAATGAACACTAAATTTCGTTTGAAGAGGATAAGAAAAGCAAAAGCAAAAGCAAAAGCAAAAGAACACACAAAGCTTTTTTTAATAAATTAAATTAAAGCACAAATTGACTTACTTACATTTGTTTCTTTGTTTTTGTTTTTCTATTTTGAACAGGCGGTGTTTTCCTGCTGCTCGGCTACAGCTCTGCTGACGAGGCACTACTGCGGCCACACACCAATTTGGGCGTTCAGGATGCGGTCAGGGCGCTGCAGCAATATGTGACAACGTATATTAATAATCAGGTTAATATGTTCTCTATTTTAAAACCCAATTTCGTTAGGTGATGTAGCTCTACTTTCATCATTACCTTTGCTAATCACTTATGATTTTTAGAACATTCTTATTTATCCTAAATAAATGTAATTACTATATAACATTTTAAAATTCTAATCAAATAATACATCGTATATTTATTTGTTGTTTATAGACGCAGTGCACTTTGACGCTGTTCAACATGACCGACGAGAATATTATTATAGCCGCTAGATTGCCACACGATCTGAAAATGAACTCGGCACTCGAGTTACTGCGCAAGGAAAAGGTAAGAACGGATTCCTTTAATAATTTGAAACCCTAAATAACTATTGTTAAAATTGAGAAATGTTTGTTGTTCTTTTTATTTGAATCCATCCTAAACGATTTCCCTCCAAATCATATGTAAGGGCTGATTCGTTAGCGGTTCGTATAAGCGATTCGAAAAGTGTGATTCTAAAATGATTTCGCAAATGATATCGTACTCGAATCGCTAGTGAACATTAACAAATGAATCATAAACCGATTCGAAAAAGAATCGCTTTTTAAATATACGAATCGGCTCGTCAATGAATCGTTAAAGGGATTCTTCCAGTAAATCTGTTCCCAAGTTATCAGTATTAGTAATTGCATATACTCGTATTAAACTAAATTCAATGTTTACCCGAAATTCTTGTTTAATCGTGCCTTTTGCAGGATGAGTGCACCTCCATTTTGCGAACGATAAGTCAACACATTAACTCCGAACACAATGAACTGCAATCCCACCGACTCCTGAGCATTTTCAAAATGTCCGAAGTCGAAGTAGTTTGGCCCGAGACAAGTCGTGCGTCTCCCAGCATCTATCGCACGCAGACACAAGGGATGCTCCGGCTGCTGCTGCTGGGGCTGCTTCTTGTCGTCGTGCCATTTGTCACGCCTTTGTCACCGCATGTGAGTAGAAGTCACGTTTTAATGACAACAACATGACAGTAAATTTAATCGCGCTGACGACGACGACGACGAAGACTAAACCAGAATCGATCGTATTTGTAAATGTAAACAAAATTAAAACTACAACTGATTTATTAACTAAGTATATATAATTGATATTTTTTAAATGAGAAATAATAACAATTTAAAATTTAATATACATACAGTAACAACAACAAAAAATGAAACAACTTTATAGTTAATTTCGTATAAATATGAATGCAATAGTAAGAACAAAAACAAGTTTGTGTATAGTGTAGTTTATTGACATGCGACAAATTGCAAAAATCTAGTGTAGGATAGTAAACAAAAGATATAAACATTTAAAACTATGTGACATATTCTTTAGAGTAAATCAAATTTTGGTTAAATTTATATAAATTTGTTTATTAAACTTTTTTTTGTTGCTGTTTCTAGGTGAATGTTAGAACTAATTTAATTTTGGACCCCGCTCTTAATTCTTAATAATAGTTCTTTTTATTTTAATCTTATTGAAGAAGTAGTTTAAACAAATATGTGAAAGCTTTCAGCATATTCACAGAAATAGATAAAACAAAAAGTGTTGATCTTGGGACAAATATCGATTTTTCGAAATCTTGAACCCCTCAAAAATGAAGCAGTTAAAATTGAATAAAACTACCCCAAAGCTTACCGGATTTTATTACATGACATCAACCATGGAGGAAGCTTTTGTGACCTTTAAAAAATGTTCAAGCGATTACTTCGAAATTAAACTACGAAATAAGCTTTTGGGATATGTAGTATAAGTGGCGAGAAAACTAGTGGAACTCCACCAGTACAAGTAGCATAATTAATGCCGTTTTAATAGAAGATATAGAAACTACAAATAATTCAAACGCTTTGCAAATTTTTGGGGGATTCGAAACTGAAATATAAAAAAAAACAAACTTGATTTTTTTCAGTTGTATTTTGTTCGAAACTTTATCTTTATTTGTTGTTACTTAGAGCTTTTGTTATTAACTATTTCATTTGCATATTCAATATCTTTGGTATATTCATTTGACAAATTCCTTTGTAATATAAAAATAATTAAGAAACGATGATAACATTAGAAAATTGACAATTTTGTACGAACTGCTGTCTACATAATAATACTATATAATAATAATATGATAATTATAATATTATAATTTAAAACCAAAACAAAACACAATTAGAATTTAATTCAACAAACATTTGAGTTGATTCAAAAGCAAAACATAACATAAAGCGTTAATAAATACAATAAAATAAACAAGTAGCTACTTCAACGTAGAGAATTGCTTAACAATTTCCAATGTTAGCGAAATATGAAAGAATTAGTTAGGATTTTTATGAATTTGGAAAGACAAACAAACACTAAGCGAAAATGTTCTAACGGGTAGTAAATGTGTGAAGATACAAACAAACAATTTAATTTGAAATATTTTGGTATATTTTTTTTCTAAACTACATGACTGTCACAAGAACATTTCGAACTGAGGAACTGACGGATGACTAATCTACATCCCTTAATTAGTTAAAGTGACTTTTTAAATTTTCTCGGAAAGTCTCGCGACTTTAGAAATTGATTTTCGACAGTATAAATTAATAAAAACAGATTCTACCTTAAATTGTACATTCCGCCATATGCGGTGCACAGATTTATTAAAAATTATAAATTACATTAATTATGCGGAATAATTTCGAATATCGTTTTTTTTTATTTAATTTTTTCCATTTAAATACTTTATATACTGGTCGCATATACAAGCCGCATATACACACATAAATCCACAATGTGTGGGTTTAATTAAATAAATACGAAAAAGTCGATCGTTGTTGACTGAAGTAAATATCGCAGAGCGCAGAGCAGAGCAGAGCAGCAGAATGTCAACCAACAACCAACATTTCCGACAGTCGTTCCACTAAAGTAATGTGACAGCTGTGTCTGTGGCAGCCACGACAACAAAACCATATTTTAAAACGCTTAAGGTGATAATGACTTTGGCAATACTCACTCAGACTATTTAAATATTTAACTTGCATAAAACAACGCAATGAATTTCCGAAGTGGAATTGCCATTTAAATATTTTTAATTGCAATTTGCAGTTTAAAAAATTGAGTTGTTTTTCTTGTTGTGTCTAAGAAATATTTCGGTCTATTGGAAAATTGTCTGGCTGTCCACTCTTTTCGGCTCTGCATACAGGTGACTTATGGGTACCATAATACCTGAAACAGCACAATGGTCCTTGAGGACTGAGAGCTATGGTCCCATACCAGCCCACATCAACTCTAACCATAATACTTGTACTGTAAAACGTAATACGTATACTTCTTGTGACAGTCAAGTTTGTATATGTAAGTTATTTAAAATTATTATTTCGTGATTATTTCCTGTTAAATTTTCGGTTTTTAAATGTGTTTTCTTAAATTATCAGCAATTTCTAAGTTCCTTTATTTATTCCAAAAGGTTTCAATCTGACTTCTTATTATGTAATTATTATTTTGCTAAGTCAATTTCTGCAACGATAAATTCATAGTATTATCCTATTTGATATTGAAATCAAATTCTTTAAAAACCTGGTCCTTGCTTTCAACTTCACAGATGCAGAATTGATTCTCCGTTCCGATTGTGTTAGACTTTCCCCCATTATAAAATTGAACAAATCCAAACTGAACTAAAAGTTTCAATTGTATTATATGAAATATTTATATATGAATACTCGTAATTAAAAGTAAAAACTAACAAAACATATCATATTGTACACCTAAAATATACACAACAATTTAAAAGGACAACCTTAATAAAACTAGTTAATTTTGTACATATCAAAATATTAATAAAGTATACAAAAACATAGAAGAAGAAGAAAAAGAAGAAGAAGAAGAAACTGTATGTTTAAACTTGTATGTGACACTGTAAATTTAACTTAATTTCAGTTGCGCCTTAAACCTAAACTAAAACGTGTAAATACACACACACACCTTAAAAGAAAACGCGATGAAACTAGCGACGAAACTGTAGTAGAAATCACAAAACATAAAACATACCTTATACATACATGCATACATACATACATACTCTTATATATAAAAATATAAAGAAATAAATAAAAACAAATATATATGTTTTCTACATGACCATTTTATCACACGACATCAAAACGACATCACTAGAAAGAAGAAGAAGAAGAAGAAGCCCGGAACTGCACAAGCAGAAGCGGGCTGCTCAAGTGATGGCTTAGCAAGGCACTCAGAAATGCAACCTTGCGCGAGTAAACTAAAAACAAAATGGTCACAATCATGAAATAATGTCTTCCTTAATGCGTATTCATGGCAGTATGAATTGCGTTTATCATTACAAAGAAAAAACAAAACAAAATTATATTATATAATATTATGAAAAAAAAAGAATAGAAACTCTTAACAATATGCTTGAAAACACTAAATTAAAGAAAAAAAGAAAGAATTATCAAAGCATAATCGTATTAAAAAGTGTAAAAATATTTATAAAACTGTTGACACCATTAAATATAAACAACAACAAAAAAGAAAAGAAAAGAAAAATGAAAATTGTTTAGCCATTAAAATTACCCAGCAAAAGAAAAAGAAAACGAAAAAAAAGAAAATAAAAGGTTAGTTGAAAGTAAAACTTTGTTAGCAAACAAGCAAAAGAGAACAAAACCAAATCCCTTAGCAACTAAATAAGCAACAAACAAAACGCTTTAATGCAACCCTGTATAAAAAATAAGAAACCTGCTTGGAAAAAACTAAAACACGTTATAGCTAAAATTTAAATTAGACGAATTTACGTAAAATGAAAAAAAACAAAAGAAAACATAAATAAATAACAGTTTATTGCGTACAACAAAAAAATTAAGAAATAAAGGAAAAGAAAACGTATGTACACACAAGCTCAAATACTTACTAGCATAAAAGTACGAACAAAAAAACAATACATACATATACATATAAATAGCTTCAAAGCCGCACCAAATATTGAACAAAGCTCTGCAATAAAAACAACAACAACAACAACAACAAAAAACAACAAAAGCATAAAAATGTTAGTTAAATATTGAATAAAAAAACAAAAGAGTTAAATTTAACAGTCCAAAAGCACTTTCAGTTGAAATATTTACTACAAAAGGAAAAGCTTAAAGCTTTAAAATAATAAAAGCGAAAAACTGTCGGTAATAGTTAAATAGTTAAATTCTCTATTCTGCTCTATTGTTGTTTTAACTTTATCACTACAAAATACTAACAAATTATTAACCTTCCTTTTAGTATTTCGACCTTTTGAGTTGTTTGAATTTTCTTTCTGTAACTACTTTTAAAAATTCATTTTCTAACTGTTCTACTTACAAAACTGCTGATTGAAATATCAACAACAATTTCCTTTTTTATGCCGCTTGTCAATAAATTCGAAAATTTTGAATCTACCTTTTTTTTTTTTGTTTTCTAGACGAAATTTCTCGCCTCTTTCTCCTCTTGTAAAATTAAAATCAAATTTCCTTTTTTTTTTGTTGAAATTTTTTAAAATACCTAAAATCTTCAAATTATTGTAAAAACAAAAACCAAAACCACAAAAAACAGTTAATAATGAAAATAACAAAAACAAAAAATAAAAAATCGGTTAATAGCTTCTATAGTTAATACAACAGTAAAGTACGAGTAAAAGTACTCAAGCGTACTTAACAGATTCTATGACGTAAGTTGATTTGTCTGTTTTGGAGACTGTGCGATAATTGCGACGCTACATTATAATGTACCGTTAAACTTGTAAGAAAACTGTAAAAGGATTTACAAACCGTTGTAGAAAAACTTCAATTAGTTTAAGGTAAGAAACAAAACAAAACAAAACAACAAAAAAAAATATAAACAAAAGATGTGAAACCTAACCTAAATGAAAGCAGAAAGCAAAACTTAAGCAAACACTTACATACATACACACATGAATATGTTAGAATATGAATTAAGTTGGCTTTATATTTTAAGAAACTATTAAATAAAAAAATATAAAAAACAACAACAAAAAACCAAACATTTGTATTGAAAATGTAAAAGTAAAAGTAAATTGAATAAAGGAAATACGCTGATTGTCAATTTGAAGATGAGGCTCGTCTCTTGCTTTTACTTAACATATTTCAGCGGTAGAGGAGGAGCAACTTTTCGAAACAACTGTGACAGCAAAAAGCGCAAACATTTGCACATAATAAGCGTAAGTGCAAATCGTCCGATTTTAATTTAAAATTTACGTCTTTGCCCTACTTAAGCCTGGTGCTGCGCCGCCCTGCCACGCCCGCCTACGTGCCATTGTTGCGCTCAAAACAATATGGCGGCGGCGTATTGTTTGTGAGACGCCATTATTGTGCCTGGCCCGACGCAGCCGTTGTTCTAACAACACGCAACAAAAGAAAATGCCCCCGAAAATGAAGTTGCAACGCTTTGCACGAAATTTATGCAGATTTTTGCAATGCGACAGACACAGCAGCAGCAGCATCAGCGCAAAGAATGGGCCTCTTGCCTCTTGTCGCTTCGCTTCTCTTCTCTTTTTTTTTTTTTGACTACTATTTTCAATTAAGATATTAATTTTAATTTTGCCACCGCATCCCATTTGGAGTAGACTTGAGTCTCGACATGACTGCGAGCGAAGAAAACCATTTTAGATATTTTAAATTGTCTTTTCGGCGCTGAGGAATGCAAATAGTGACTACTCCGTTCTGTTGCAATAATTGCAAAATTGCAAAATTCCAAAACAACACCAAACGACGAGGAGCAGCAACAACAACGACAAGCGAAAGACAGTCGAGTTGCACTGGCGTCTTGACTTTTTGCGGTTTAACTTGCTATTTTATTGTTTTGCAAATTGTTAGCGAATTCCGAGAAAATTTGCATAATTTTGTGGCAAGTTGGTAACGTGCAGCCGCACTGTTAGTGTAAATGTTATGACAAGGTGTTGTTTTAGTTTTCAGATTGAGGTGGGCAAAGTTCGAGGCATAAATATTAGAGAAAACCATTTTGTAATTACACAAATTTAATGAAAGCCACATGTATCTTAGGAGATTTAACGTAAATGCTCTGGAGCGATAGCGAAGAATGTTGACACTTGAGCTTCTACACATATTTGAAATAACCTTCTGGATTCGCTAATGATCTGTGTACAATAAAAAATGTACACAACACATGTGAACACATAAAAGTAAGTAACACACATTTTCCATAAGAAGTGATACTTCAACGACCATGCCTATTTTTTGTCTATATAATTCCATAATGTTCGTATTATTACTTAACATCCACTGTAATCTCTCGTACAGGATGGCTTGCAAATTCGATTGATTAACTCAGAGAGCGTTTTGAGTTTTTAGTAACTCCAGAGATGGTTGGAATGTATAAGCTCGATTAAAGAGGAACATAGAGTATACCTAATAAGGTCACGAAGTTAAAGACCACATTGTATTCCGAATCTTTAAAGTACACTCCAGCGTTTCTTTGCGGTTGCTGCATACCCTTAAAGAAAAAAAACACACACTCAAAACAAAATGCTGAATGCACTTTAGAACTGCGCCGCAAAGTGCTTGTGCTACCCAACTTGCTTCTTCGCAAATGTTCCCTTCAATCTGTCTACAACGACCACACTAGCAACATCGGTGCCAAGAGTATGCGCCGCATCAAAGTGCCAAGCAGTGATGCCTACTAAATTCGGTGTGAACAAAAGCAACACCGAAGGGCGCAAGGCAAATATTGACGACAAAAGCCGATGATGACAAGCGTCCAAATACAAAAGGCATTAGAAGAACAAAAGCCAACGACGAACACAATGGAGACCAGGAATTCCGGCATTCTTTCTACGCCTCCGTACCCATTTGCAATCCCGACCAAGAAAGATGAAGTAAGTGCGAAACACACACTCACATTTGCACACACACAAACGAGTGAAGGAGGAAGGTCAATCATTGGAATAATGCCATTTTTGTTTTGTGTTCTTGTACTTCTGTTTCTGTTTCTGTTAATGACCCCTCGTAGCCCGTATCCTGCACTTGGCGCAAGGATGATGGAGAGAGTGTGTGTGTGTGTGTGTGTGTGTGTGTGTGTGTGTGTGTGTGTGTGTGTGGGCCGGGCACTTCCACTTAATTAGGTAATAAATGATTGAGGAAATTATGTCTAGACGTGACGACAATTTCGATGGCAATGGCATGACTCCGAGGCCAATTCTCCTTTTTTGTTGGCTACGTGAGGGGTTAAAGTGTACAATCTGTTTTTGTTTTTTTTCCTCTTATATACCGCTATGTATGCATACATTTTTATTTCACTGCTGCGATTTTTTTTCATTTTGGCAACGTATTGTTTTGTTGTTTTGTTGTTTTGTTTTGAATTTCATTGTTGGTCGGGCGCATAAAATCCATTCATTGCGAAACGTGTGCGGAATTTCTTCATCTGACATTTTTTTTTTGCGTTGATTTTTTTTGCAAATGGTAAACAAATTATTCTATTGGCAACAAAATGGCGAAGCATACGAGCCATTTCAAAATTACTGAAGTTCTAGTTTTGCCAATAATCATTTTACTTACATCGGGTTCTCTAAAACCGATTTATTTTTAGCTAACATACAAAAAAAGCTTTTGAGTGAAGAGGACTCCTGACTGCTCACGAATATTCACTTCAAAATTATCTTTTTTCAAGGTCAAAATAAACCTTTTCATTATTCTTCATATATTATTTTAGGGCATATAAATAATTTTTTTGTAGAAAAGCCTCGCGCTAAAATGAAAGAAGTTCCCTGGTATATGATCGTATATTAAAGAGTACTCAGTAAGACCAATGTAAGTAATTAAAAAAGAGTTCAATGTAAGTATGACACAAAGTAGAGATACATTTAATAAATAGTGCAATTCAGTATATATGGAAGCCATATTAGCCAATGTTTCAATAGATGTCCCTATAATTGCATATTTATATACTAAGCTGAATGTATAGCATCAACATTCGGTTATCGGTTAGTTTTGGTGCCCTCGAAAGTAATCATTTTCGTCACAACACACAAAATCTTGATCATCTCCCGGAATGCCACAAATTTCTTGCTGCGCCTCAACACTTCAACTCCATATTATGGACGTGCATACTTCCATTCAAGCCCAGCCAGTCGTGTGTTTGTTTAATTTTTCGCTCGTTTTCGGAATGCGAAATTAATGAATCGTAATGAATGCGCCCGTATTTCACTTTTGTCGGTTGGGGCGTCTCTGTTCGCTTCTTCCTTCCTCCAGCGCCAGGAGACTGAGGAGACTGAATGTTCAATGAAATCCGCGTTGACTGCTTGCTGGTTCATTATTATTGCTGTTGTCGTTGGTTTTTGTTCTTGTTGTTGTTGTTGTTTTTTTCTTGCAACATGTACATATGTGTGTGTGTGTGATTTGTTTTAATGTGTTGGTTTGTGTGCGTACACATTTATTACGTTTTCGTATTTAACTCAGCTAAAACTGTTGCGCTCCTTTATTTCATTTTATTTTATTTCTGTTGTGCGAATTTTCTTTTGTGACTTATTTTGTATGTGAAAATGTGTTTGTTTGTGTGTTTTTTTTTTTTCGGCGGTTGCCTTTCATTTCTAGGTTAATTGAAGTTTTCTGCTGCAAATTTTTGCAATTTTAATTAAAAAAATGTTTATAACAGCGCGAATTGTCGGTGAGTGAGCAGAATAAATAATTTAAAAATGGAGTTTTCGCACACATGTTTGGTGAACGTATGTGTGTGTGTTTGTAATAATAAATTTATACGGAAAGACAATTAATTTGCTTTACGTAAATGCATCCTGAGTCGAATTTATTTTGAGAACTAGGTAAAAGCTTTTGTTAACAATTTAAACAAAGGAACTTGGGCTCTTACCCCTGAAAAATCGTTTCTATTGTATTTGTGATCTAGTAAGTATTAAATTCAATAATGGACTTAAGCTGGCAACAGATTCCGATATCCGGTCGATAAACTCGTTTTTAAATATTTTTTCATTTCCGTAAATTAAGAAGTACACAAAAAAAAAAGAAGCTAAGTTAAGCATTCAGCCTCTCCTGAACTCGCATCCATCCTTCCCAGTGTGAGCGAGCAAATTCTCAAACGATTTTTAATCTTACCGAAGACATGCACAGCGACTGCGACTGCAACTGCAACAAAAGGTGCAAAAACCGGCAACACAAAAAATAATTCGCAATAAATTATTCAAACATCATTTCGAGGAGCAACTGCGCAGCATATAAAAAGGAAAATAGCAAAGAAAAAAAAGGAAAAGAGGCAAAGAAATGGCAACCGCGATCACAATAAATTTCATTCAAAAGCAAAGGAAAAGCTGAATTCAATAGCGCGACGCTGCATAGAAAAGTCAGCTAGCTCTTCGCATAGAGTTGCCACGCTTCACGTTTGTCGATTGTACTCTTTTTTTTGCGCATTTTGGCTTATTTTTTATAAATCAAAAAGTATTAAACGCGCGTGCATAAAAAAACTGAGAAAAAAATAGGAAAATAGTATTTTTCAATTTGCACTTGCAAGAATGGAAAAAAGAGGAATGACAATAAATGAATGCAAACCAAAAAATAAATAAAAAAAATCCTACAAATGGTATTTACTGCTCCTTACTTCAATGCTTATTGGAACCTATTTAACTGAGAAAATTGTGAATTCCTTGGAATAGCGTCTGAAGAAGGCATAGTACTAAAAGTCGGTGTCTAGCGTGGTAGTAAATGGAAGGAGCATTTAGGCATCAAATTATCACTTATCTTTGATCAAATTCTGGAGAACACGCATTGAATCAGGAGTAATTCCAGTGAACGTTTCTTTTTTGAAGAGCACATGGTTTTTGTTGTTATTTAATTTCAAATGAACCGATTTGCTTCAAAAAGTTTATAAAGACGCGCTTAGGTTCTGAAAAAATTTTACTATTCCCACTTTAACCCACAAAAATATTTTTATAAAATTCTTCTTATAGACCATTAGCAAAAAACCGTTTTCAAATCCGTCCACCCATTCTCATTTTATTTGAAAAAAATTGCTTTTGACCATGCCCAGTAAAAACCTCGATTTCGCCCACTTATTGGCTTTTCTCGAGGATGAATCATGTCGAAATCACATTTTCTCGTCAAATACCATAAAACCTCAAAATTTTACAAACTTAGCTCGTTTAATATAATAAGATTGAGAGCGTATGAGTACCGCGCTCGGATAATTTTCTTAATCTCTCGCTTAAAAGCTCAATGAGAGCGTATATGTACATACTGCGCTTTCCTGATCGCCTGATGATATAAGAATATTTTAAAAATTTAAGAACAACGTTGACAACAATTTTTTTATCTAAACAATTTTTTTTTTTTTTAATTAAACTGACTCTCTTCTCTTCACAAAATTATTCAACATTTTTTGGATCCTTTGTTAAATTGGGAGAGCCAAAACTCAGACTCATTCTGAGAGTAAAGAACTTAAGCTCAGGTACTTTTCTTAATCTCTCGCTTAAAAGTTCAATGAGAGCGTAAAGAACTTAAACTCAGGTACTTTTCTTAAGCTCTCGCTTAAAAGCTCATTGCGAGCGGATACCTACTGCGCTTTGCTGGTCGCCTGGTGAATTAAGAATATTTAAAAAATTAAAGAATCGTTGATAAACAATATTTTATCTACAAAAATGTTTCGTTTTTTCTGAAAATTTAACTGATTCTCTTCTCTACACAAATTATTCGTTTTTTTTTTTGGATCCTTTATAAAAAATTGAGAGAGCCATAATTAAGACTCATTGATAACGTAAAGAACTTAAGCACGGGTACTTTTCTTAATCTCTCGCTTAAAAGCTCAATGAGAGCGTAAAGAACTTAAACTCAGGTACTTTTCTTAAGCTCTCGCTTAAAAGCTCATTGCGAGCGGATACCTACTGCGCTTTGCTGTTCGCCTGGTGATTTAAGAATATTTAAAAAATTGAACAAGTTTCTTTGTAAAAACCAATAGTTCCCAAACTTTGCATATACAAGTTTGCACTCGCTCTTAATTTTTTTGATTTATTTATAGAAATTATGCAAATGTATTTAAGCAAAGTTAAATATAAATTCGAAATGTAATTAAATTTATTTTTATATAATTTATTGCAATTTTATTTTTTTATTTACGATTATTTCGAAAGGTTCAACCGTGCTTACTACTGGTTGCGAAATCGCTGCCTTTGCGCGTATTTTTGTCTGTGTGTTTGTGACTGTGTGTTTGTGTATGTGTGTTAAACACAGCTGCGCAACACTGGCAACGCGAGCATAAAAATGCATTTCAATTGATATTCAAACGCGCCGCGCCGCGTCGAGCAAAGCAGAGCAGAGCAGAGCAGCAGGAAGGATGCTTTTATTTGTCGATTTTCAGCAGAAAAAAAATCAGAAAAACTAAAGAAAAAAAGGAAAACGCGGAATACTGCTGAAGTCTAAGCGCCAAACAAAAGGATGCGCTTTGGTAAAACCAGCCTCTTTCTTTTTTCTCTATCCATTCCATGAAGTATTCCCGAATGAGTTGCAGGCTTACTAAAACGACGGCGGCGGCGCCGGGCGCATTCCAAATAAAAACTGTGGAAATGGTAACGCCAACAACAACAGCAACAACAAGGACAGCAAAATCGTACAAATTTGCAAATTGATTGCATTCCTGCATATCGCCCACGCTGCAATGGCGCCGGCATTTCAAATATGAATTTCTTTCTCTTCGATCGATGTTCACACCAAAATGAAAAGAAGACGAACAAAAAAATATTTAGTGGCAACGCTGCACCCTGAAGACGCATTTCTTGGCGAAGTACAAATAAAGAGCACAAGAATGTACCAACCAATGACGTAGGTGGCTTCTTTATATAGAAAGGGAAAAAGGTTTCTTTGACATGTTTAAAATGTATGAAAGGTTATGACATTATAAAACATTTTTTAAGTAGCATTTAAATATTTATACATATAGATTTAAACAAAACAAGTTTATATTTAAATGACCTCAAAAAGTCGCCTGCCACTGTTAATCTACTGCACTGAATCAGCCCACTCGAACGTTGAAAGTATGCGATGTGTATTTGTGGGATGTGCCGCGTCGCGCCGAAGCCTGAGAAATGCAACTCAACGAAGAAGTCAAATTGTGCTCAAACAGCTGAAAGAAAGAAAGAAAGAATTTAGCTGCATTGGCAGGCCATGCTAAGATTGCTGCTGCTGCTGCCGTTCTCTGCTGCCAACGAGTTTGCCGCATAAAAATTATATTTGCACATTTCACACTTGCAAGCGGCCCTACCCGTCAGGCTGCCAAATGCCAAAGTGGGTGCAATAGCAGGCGATTCCTTGTCAGTACACAGCAAAAAAGAACATTTAAAATAAATACATGCATGTATTTGTTTTGAATTATTGAACTCTCAAAGCTTTAATATATTCTGGATCATGAATGAATACTTACAAAATTCAAGCTGAAAGATGGCAGCAATGGTGCATGTTTTTCTAAGGGTCCTCCTCATGTAGAATATGTATATCCGATTCCGGTTTAAAAGAAATAACAAAAGATTGCCGAGCAAAAAGACATTTATTACATTTTTTAAATTTTTATACAGAAAATAAATAAGTTAAATTTAATTAGCATTATAATGAATACTGGTAAATTAACCTACAATACTCTAAACATGCTTACACCACAATTTTTTTTTGCTTTTTGTTCCGTGCATTTCGATAACCATGTATGTAATGGTTACATGTGTCTGTGTGCGCTCCTTTATTTGTTAGAATGTTAGTCAAATTGACGGAAAAGTGTTCTTATGATTATTATGAAAAATTTGAGTGTATGCAGACATTTTGTGTCCGTGTGTGCCAAACGATTTGTAAACATTGCCAAAGTAAAGGCAAACAAATAAAATAAATTTAAATATGTCCTAAATTTAAAAATTGTAATCGTGAAATTATTAAATTCACATTGCGACTACTTACAAATAAGCTCCGAGTTCTTCCGTTTCATTTCTGCGTTGATTTTTATCCTATATGTTTTTTGTTGTTTTTGTGACTGGTGTCAACCGAACGCAAGTGAGCCGTCTGTCGGTGTCCTTGTTCCCTCAAAATTGTTTTCACATGTTTTCTGCATTATTTGCTTTGCTCATCAAAAATTTAAACGTATTTTCACTTGTTTCAGTGCGGCAAAGAAATTCAATGGATATGGTAAGAAACGAAAAAATGATAAAGAAAGAAAGGTACCTACTCGTACATAATGACACTTGTATAAAACACATTTCCAATAAATAATTCAGTGCGCAACAAGCAGCAAGGGCATGGCCAAAAGCGAAGCAGCACAGTACTTTGTGGGAATTGTAAACCGAAAAAAAACATAATGTCCAATATTAAGAATAAAGTTTTGCGAAACCCTCCTAGCAGATTTTTATGGTAAGTATCAGAAAACAAAAATCTGCTTTTTCGCGTCACCTATGCATTAAACCTAAGAAGTTGCGCAACGTAGGCCAGCTCACTAACCATCGTGCTACGTGCCTTCACTTACAAATGTTTGTTTTTGTAAAACGTTGTTTTAATGTTAAATTGATTTCACATTCATCCAGTTTATATATGTAGCCCAAGTAGTCAGTTCAGTTCATTTTCCAATTATATCATTTTTTAATATATTCGATATTTACTTAGGTTAATAAATTTTACTATATACCATCATCTAATATTCTTGTTTAAGGGTATATAATTTAAAAAACAACATTTCAGACAAAGTATTATTAAATAAATTTTAGAAAGCTAATTGAAATACTTATGTGAATACTCCATTTAACTGCAACACAAAAGTACTGTGCCGGTCGCTGCCGCATCCTTGGCCATGATAGCTCACAGCACAACAACAACATAGCATGGCAATATTAACACAAGATTGAAATCTATTCAGATGTGTCGGAACAAGTGTTGCGTGTTATTGTCCTTGGACACGAGTATGTCCTTAGCAATGTGCGGGCCATTTGTCAGTCGGTTTGGTTTGGTTTAGTTTGGCCTGGCTTGGTCTGATCTCTTCGTGGAGCTGAATGATGAAGCAGACCCCAACTGAATTTATTACGCTTGCATGTGGCATATCCGTCCGTGCGTCCATTTCACTCCATCCACTCCATCCATTAAAAAAAAGAGCAAACAAAAAAAATACATAAACAAATTCTTTATAAAATTTTTGGGAAACAGCAAATGAAAACTAAATACAAGAGGCAAGACAAGCCGGCCGACCATCCGACAGACAGACAGACCGACAGACCGAGCGGCCGTATTAAGGAAATAATGGCGCGCAGCTTGGCGAACATAAAAATTGAAATGTATCTTCGAAATGTCTGAGCAGCAGCTTGCATTGTATATTTATTTTTTGTTTGTGTTCCTGTTGTTGTTTCGTTTTTTTTTTTTCTTTTTGTACAAATTTGTTTCGCAAACAATTCAATAAAACGACATGAAAATATAATTTGCAACATGATAATGCTCTTAGGTTGCCATTTATGCTCGGAGCATATCAACATACTCGTTAGATTTGGGTAACTTCTGGTAGTAGGTGTGGGTCTGCGCTGTTCTGCTGATTTTTGTAAGATTTTATTAAACTGATGATACGAGTATCTGGAGAAATGTTTCTTTACATTTAAGATGCAAAGTTTGAAATTGCTAATCATATCAGATTTAAAACAAATTAAATCGTTAAAAAATAAAATTCGATTCATATTTAATGTTTTCTTTTATATTTGTAAGTTATAACTTCCAGATTAAACATTTCATATTCTTTATATATTGTACTTAAAATTGTTGTTAGTATGAATTCTGATTTATGATGAACCTTATGAGCTACCAAAGTTACACACTTTAATTGAAGACAATAGTTCCCTATGAAGTCCATTAATTAGGAATGTCAATGTATTGGAATACTTTTACTGATTCAAAAAATTTTAACTTAAAAACAAAACTTAAAAAAAAAAATCGAGAGTATTCCATGTACAAATTTGGGTGTTCACTATATCGAGGTGTTCCCTACATAGGGTGTTCACTATACCCAATATATAAATTGTAAATTGTTGCAAAAACTTTAAAATGAAAATCAGTCAATCGACTTTTCGGTATAAATTCTTTTTAGAATGTTTATGGAAAAATAAACGTCTGTAAAAAAGTGGATACGAAAGCGATAACTAGAAATATTTTCCCTAAAGTGGAAAATCCTTTAATAAGTTCTAATTTTTCAAAATTTCAACTGAACGATAGAAGTGACAAATATTTAAATGCATATATTTTCTGTTTACCTAGAAATTGTTGTTATTAAAATTCAAAAGAGTTGCAGATTCCTACAATTAGACTTGACTTAATTGACACTACTTGCAGTCGTTTCCGACTATTTGCCACTTACGCGGAGCACATTTAAATACTTTCCGTTTTTTTATTTACAAATACATGAACATAAATATTTTTAATAACAATAGTTTGCTGCCGCCTTTCGAGGATGTCTGCACTCTGCGGCTCTCATGGACAATTTCGTTTCTCCTCCATTTCGCATTTGAATTCCTTTTTTATGTACACAAATTTTAGGAATTTTATTCACGTCGGACCAATTTATAAATCATTTCGTTTGGTCGTGTTTGTCGTGTTTGCTTTGTTGTGCTCCTACATTCGCCTAGTGTTGCATAAGTGTATGTTTGTGTATATGTATGTGTGTTCGTTTTTTTTGTGGATGAACGTGCGTGGATCGCTTACATATGTCGGCGTAATATGATTTATTTCGATTATTATGCAAAGTGATTTTTTAAGCATTTTTCTATTTATTCGATATTCTTTGGGAAATTGTAAAATATAATAACTAGAATTTCGTTAGTATTAGTTTACTATTTTCCTATTACTTATCTTAAATCTTAATAGTAGATTTAAATAAAAAAAAGTTTTTTAACTATTAATTTATTATCAACTTTTAAAATATTAAAGCAAAGAAAGGAAATTAAGTAAAAATATATATGTATATGTTGAATTTATACATAATAGAAATAAGAGATATGAAATTTTCGGGAGATTGCATTAAAGCTTCTGTGGATTTTTATGTGGCCTGAGACTTACTTTGAAATTAAATTAAAAACATGAAAAGTCTTAAAACTAATGAATTTTGTTCAAGAATATTATGGCACCATCTATCAGACATGCAGCTCAGCAATTATTTTAATTATACTATTGAACGATAGGTGTCACTCTTTCTATATGCCGAATGGTTGAATACTATTTTCATAGTCGGAGCCACACATGAAGGATTCCTCTTGTCTTTCATATATCGACCTACGCTTTTTCGGATGACACGACAACAATCATGAAAATAGTGTAAGCCCCTTTTATTATACCTTGTTGATATTGTTGTAAATACCCAACAAGTTCCTGATGCCTAACTCAAATTACAAATAGTTAACTAATTGCAAACTTCCGAAAGAATCTTAACGATGACTAACAACAACTCTTTATTTTGAGCCACTACCGATGACGATGAGAGAGATAAAAACAACAATAACAACAGCAACAGCAAAACGTTACTTGTGTCATAAAATCTAAAGTGACTCTCTCAAGGTCATAAAAATCCAATCCGTTTACGACACACGTGCACCGAACAACGCCGTTAGAGCATTTCCGCACAGATTTCATGAAATTTCCCAACTTTATGACAAGTTGAGCTATTTTAGAAGTGCTTCGATTTTATGGCAGCAACTTCAGTCAGAGATTCAGTCAGACGACCACCACCAACACGACATATAACAAGAGCAGCAACAACAACAACGACAACAGCAAAATAAAGAAGACAAAAAAGCGGCAGCCAAGTGACACCGACATTATTGCCGCGAGCAAAAGATGAAAGCGTACGTCGGATGGGTACGACGACGTACGACAGGGCGGCTTGTATGTCAAGCCCGATGCAAAGGTGCGATTGTAAATAATTTCGTGAACAAATATAAGAGCCTCCTTAAATATTTATGAGCCACTTACGAGACTGAAGCTGAGGTTTATTTAGAAGGATGTTTCTTGCTAGCTGGCCTGCCTGTTTGACTGCTTGCAAAAGCTGCCACCGTGCCACCAGACCTTCGCAAAGTGTCAAAATGGCATTGAAAACATTTGACGCTGATATTAGAGTGTACCAATTAATCAATTTTGCTTTTGCTTTATTTTTTAAAGTGTACTTTTAAATTTTTTTAATGGAATTTTTGTTGTAAATTAATAAATATTGTTACTTGCTTTAAATTTATATATAAAGTTATATTTAAAATGTTCTGCCACACAAATATGTACCCACCCTAACCAGCTTGTGATCCATTAAAAGTGGCCTTGTCCACGAGCGAGAAGAAAGTGTAGTTCGAATCAGCGCAAACGAAAATAAAACACCTTTGTACGTTACGTTGCCGTTCGAAAGTATTCGAAGAAATTTGCTTATGAAACTGATTGATGAGTTGGCAACTTTGTAAAGGTCAGGTCAGGTAAGTCAGTCGGTCGGTTAGTCAGGCGTGTGCCCCGAAACTAACGAAGAAAACCTATTACAGAAAGAAGCCAAGTTTACACCTTAAAGTTACAAGTAGTTACAAGACCTTTTTCTTTTTTGTTGTTTTTGTTTTTGTTTTTCGCTTTTTTTTACAACACATCCATTAAACTTGCAAGTGCGAAAACTTGTCAAGCCTTTAAAAAAAAAGGAAAGCGGAGGAAAGTGCTGGTGCTGCCACTTGCATGTTCCTAACCTGAAGCTAACCTAGTTTTGTGAGAAACACCTCCTTCACATGTAAACACACACACACATAAACGCGCGCACACACACCTACACAAATACATGCACATACTAACCTGCAACATACACACATACACACAACGAGTAATGCGAAAGTGAGATTTTATGCGATGTGAACTTAAATTTAATTTTAATACGAGAATTTGTTATAAAATTGTTATATCAAAAAAAAAAAGTATAACTCGCGCCTGGTAACCTCAATAATATTCCTGAGGTGAGTAGATATGTATGTACTATATACGTTTATATACATTATACGCTTTTGGACATAAAAATATGTTCGTTAAAATGTTTCCTTCGAGTTTTACAGCCGATCGTTAATGATGATGGTTAGTCTCGAGAAGAGATTCTTCCAAACAGTCGCTATCACTTGAGAGAGTTTTCAATAAAGCCTTTAATAAATTTGTTTATAACAAATTCTAGTTAAGAACAAATTTATGTATTTTTTTAACTACTATACGTTCTCGATGTTACAACCACAACTGTATGTGTGTGCATATGAATGTGCATTAGTAAATGTGATTATGTGGTGATTTGGATTTTGATGTCAGGTATCAGTTTCGCACCCACACTTAAGTCAGCAATTAGGGTCATGTGCAAGCCGTGTATTAATATTTATAAATCGGAATAACACTCAAGGAAAATGCGTTATTTTCTTTGGCAGGTGTATGTGTTAATTTCCTCCCATACACACTTAAGGGCACAATTTGTTTCGTTTACCTTCGCAGTGCATAATTATATTTATTCGTTGAAGTGTAAAAGTCAACAAAAACAAAAATTCTCTTTGCTGTTGGCTTTTTTCTTTTCTTCTTCGTCTTTTTTTTATTTGTTGTATGTCGACAACAACAAAGTGATAAAGTCAACGCGTCTACAAAAAAAAATGCTGTGCGATTTGTTGACTTATATTGTCATAATTCATTTTAGCCGAGACCCACTTCTGCGCTCAACATGGAAATTGCCCACCTGCCTGCCCGCCTGCCTGTCCGACGCCCCCCTACGACATTAAATCGTTAATAAAATGTGTAAAGCACGCGAAATGCGATGTCAACTGAAAATTATTTTCTCATTTTATTTTGTAGTCTATTTTATTTGTTTTGTTTGTTTTATTTCTGTTAACAACTCGTCAAGCTGAGCGCACTGTGTTTCGCACATGGCTTTAAATAGATCCACCAAGCCAGGCTAGGCTGCTGCCGCTGCTGCTTACAGTATCACTATTGCTTTTGGCAAATCCAACATTTTCGATTTTTGCGCTGGTGTTGCCTTTAGAAAATGCCTCAATAAGACAAATATATCAAATTTCAATCTAATTTCATTTTTCTGCTTGAACGCTCACAGGCAAATATTTTGCAGGTGCTTTCATGTAACCGACGCACAGTGGTAAACATTTCTGTTTGCTTTCAAGAAATTATTATTTCTCCTTCTTCAGATTACATTTTTTATACATTTTCATGTCATTTTTTTACTTTAAGAGATTCGAAAAATTCATAAGGTTTGCTTTTAGAGATACAAATACAAATACTTGTTCCAAAAATTTCATTTTCTATCAAATTCACCAGCAAACTTTTGTAAAATTTTAAGTCGTGTGCTGGAACAGTTTTGTTGTTTTGTAATAATTTTTAAAATATGTTCGTTCCTTTTTAAGTAAGACTGCAACTGACCAAACATTTCATTCTTATATCTCTACTTTCTTATTCCGAAACTATCCTGGGTACAGCACAATGGTACTAGCCCTCTGTCTTATACAATTTTAAACAACAACAAACAGACCGGACAGCGCTGTTTTGGAATATGCTGCTAATCCTCTTCAGCGAACTTTTTGCTTGGAGAAGCTTTATATTTTCTTATCTGTCTATAAGATTCTTTGATTTAGAAACAAGCGAGAATTCTTCTTTTAATTAGTTCGAAATTTTGTTTACGATTTATTTTCTATTTCGAACAGACTCAAACAAATCGTTTCCATTATTACTGTTTTTCATGGTAATACATTATTAACAACTTCGATCTGATGTGTATTCCACTGTAACTTAGCTAAGCAAACCTTAGCAATTTGACAAATCGAGTATTGACATTTGTTGACACATTCGATGCGCATACAAAGGACGATAACAGACGATGCGCGATACTGCCTATCAACAACAATATAACAACAACAACAAAAACAACAACAACAACAACAACAAAACAACGACGGCAACAATTCCATGGCAGTGACATTAGCAACAACAAATAGAAAATCTACCTAAAAAATACGAACGTAGAAATAAACATACAAACTCATGTTTTTTGCAGTTTTTTATAATTTTCATGGCAGGTGGCAACGTTTTAGAGCATGTTTTTCGAATTGTAAAAAAGTCAGAGAACAGCATTTGACATGTACAAAAAATGTGATTTGTTAGTGAGACTAAAAGATACACGAATATATCGACAACTAATGAAAAGTGACAGACAGAAAAACAGAAAAGCAGACAGATAGACGGACGCACGGAAGGACGGACTGGCAGACAGATGGACAGTCAGACCGACAGACAGGCGATGTGAGTGATCAAAGATTTAAATCCGTGTTTCGTTTATTAAAAAAAATTTAACATGTGCTCATGTTGAGACTTTAATATAAATGGAATTATTATGTCAGCCTTAAGCTAGGCAACAGTTTTTTTGATTGTTTTTTATCACGTATGTACATGCTCGTACATATATATATATATATATATATATATATATATATATATATATATATATATATATATATATATATATATATATATATATATATTTAAATAAATTTTAATATATTTCCTGTATTTCTTTATTTTTATTTTATTAAAACGAGAAAAAATTAAATTTCAGCGCACATCGCGAGAAATTATGGCCATCCTGCGATATTAAATCATTACGACTGAATTTTTCCATATGCACACTCAAATACACACACACACACGAACACGAACACATTCATGCACATACATACACTCAAATATGCAAATTTACATTCACAAATAAAATTAAAGTAAATTGATTTATCTTCACACACTTACACTTGCACACTTACGGTTACAACAATATGGACAAACGGACGAGGGAAAAACGTTGCACAGTACTTTCGAGTTGTAGCAAAATCACAAAACTAAACATGGACATGAATTAAATTACGCATTTCATTTTGAATAAGAAAGTTTTTATAAGAGGGAAAAAAGATTAATTATCATGAGGTTCTACCAGAATTTTTTAACTTGAAGTTAAAAGTTGTCAAAAAGAGAGTGTAGAAAAAGATTATTTTAAATCCCTAACAGAAAGTATCTCATTTATATGGAAATGTTTGATATAAGCTTGTCAAAAACACTTTAAAATGATTTATTTTTCAAGGATAATAAATTAATATCCTACATATGACAAACTTAAACGATCCGAAAGAACATCTTCTATTATTCTAAATGAAAATAATATGTGTTTGCATTTATTATATCAATTAAACATGCTTCTTAGATATTTAAAAATAATAAAATATATGGGTATATGTATGAGAAAATATTCAATGTTAGTATTATTTATTACAAATACTATTGAAGTACTGTGCAGCATCAACAACGTATGGCAATCATTTGGGACACATTAACTTACAATCAGACATACTCTACACACACAAGCCAACATACTCATACCCATACATACATATGTATATATATAAAACCAACCAGAGCACTCATACATATATGTACACACACAGAGACGAGTGAGTATGTATGCAAATACGCTCGTAAAAAGGCAATTTCGCCATTGTGGCTTTATTTGTGTGTGTGTGTTAGTTTGTTTATTTTTCTTTTATTATTATTTCGTTTTTTTTTTTGGCAAGTCAATTTTCTATTTGCAAATTTTTGTTTCGTTTGTTTGCCATTCTTCTTGTTCTTCTTTCTTTCTCTCATTCATTTTTTTATTCACGTTTTGTCCATTTAAACCGCAAATATATAATTTGCATACGTTTTTTTCGTACAATCGTGTGCGTTTGCGTTTGCCTTTGCGTTTCCTCTTGTTTTTTTTTTACCAGCGGCACTTGTGTGCGTGCTTTTACGATTGTGTTGGTAAGATTTGCATAAATGCTTTTATCGAAGTATAAATGACTTAAACTGCCATAAATATTCAGTGCTGCCACAAATTTCATAATTCTCAAGCGGGTCATAATAAAAAATAAGTCATATGTATGTATGTATGTATGTATGTATGTATGTATGTATGTATGTATGTATGTGTGTATGTATGTATGTATGTATGTATGTATGTATGTATGTATGTATGTATGTATGTGTGTTTCTGCAATCTATAGACAACTTTTAATACCCCTACCATTTATGTCTGGTGTACTCACACAAGGACGGGTATATTAAGTTTAATTTTACATTTGTAACGAACAGAAGAGTTCAGTCATTAATGTCGAATTCTAAATAACATAAGTGATGTCCGTCCAACTGTCCGTTAGTTTAGATTTAAAATTTCAATTATTTTCGTAGTCAATTTTAAGATTGATTTAAATTAAAAATAGTATTAATAATTTTAATTAAATAATTTAACTAAAATCTTAAAAATTCGATTTTTTATAAAAAAAAAAAACTGACCGTAATTATCGAAATCCAAAAAGAAACCATGCGGTGACTTCATGTCTCCAATATATGTACATATGTATGATTAAATATTGCAAACTAACTCTTAATACAACAAAAAAGGAACAATATCGATCGTATAAAACGTTCAGTGTGCAGTGTTAAAATCGCTAAAAAAAAAAGGCAAACTTTGACACTGTGTGTGTAGTGGGCGCTCCAATGAGCAGACCTCGTTAATTTTACTACTTTAGCTTCATAATTACATATTGAAAATTTGAATCGCATATTCAGTCTTTGTCTCAATTACTGCAAAATGCTCAATACAATTACAAAGTCCCACACATACCTACGAAGAATTGAAGATACTCCTATGTAAATAAAATTATTGTTTCTAGAAATGAGACAATTAAGTGCAATAGATCACGAAAATTACAGAATGCACTCAGTCAATATAAAACATACGAGTATACTAGTCCCCTAGGAACCACTCCGTGGTGAATATTGTATATCCATGTACTCGTATATTATGTAATAGGTATTTTATTTTAAACTGTAGTTAAAACATTGTCGTAAAAGTATCTATTTTTATTGTTGTAAATTTGATAGTTGCTCTCTTTAACCACAATTATCTACTTGTAAATTATGTTCTCCTAAAGTCACACTTCTATATATTAAATTTCTTCCATACATATCGCCTACTTATTGCAAAGTCCCGAACTGTCAACCAATGTATTTAAGTTCTCGATTTGTACAAATAGCCACTGCCAAATGTATAAGTATTGTATAAAAAAAACTTTGCGAATTTTTCACATCATTGCTACGTCAATTTTCTTTTGAATTTCGCACAATCATTTCCATTTCAGCGTAAAAATAAGATATAGGCAAAAAGAAAGGCAAAAGGAAGGCAAAGAGACAAAACCCAAATGTAAAAAATGATTTTGACGAATATTCATTGTCGAAAACACAAGCATCCATTAGAAAAGAATCCATTTAATTTTCCACAAGCAGCGCCACTCCACTTGGCGGTGCTGCCACATCCGTTGCCGCTGCTGCTACCGCTGCTCGCTCTATTCTGCGCGACATTTGAAAGCGGCTTTTTTCCGGCTGCCGCTTCTTTGGCTAACGAAAAAAAAAAAACATTTTCAACGCGCCGACAAACTAACAAAAGTCAAAGCAATTGTAATAAATGACAGCAGACATCTTGCCGCATGCTGCTGCTGCTGCCGCTGCAAATAAGGATGCGCGGCAGGAAGTGGAATGTGGCATGTGGCATGCGGGTGGGCGGCTGTTCGGGTGTGCGTTGCTTTCAAATGCCAACGCTGCAAATCCTTGCCTTCGAAGCTGGCATTCAACATATTCGGCATGATGCTGATGCTCCTTCGACGTCCTCCGCTGTCTGCGCTGCGCTGCGTTCCTGCTGCTGAAATTTTCTAGCTTTTTAGCATCATTAGCATTGATTTATGATTAAATTCAACCTCAATTTTCAGCTAAATCGTTTTATTCTTGTGCTACTTTTTATTATTGTTCTTGTTCAGCAGGTTTATGCTAGTATTGTTTTTGTTGTTCTTGTTATTATTGTTATTACTGTTGTTGTTGTTGCTGTTTCGGGAGCTGAGCCTTTTATTTTGAGCAGCCTATTGTCGGGAGAAGTGGAAACTGAGCAGAAAACCGTCAGCGGAGTAACTAAACGAATGAATGAATACCTTTTGACATTGTTAAAAACTCAAACGAAAAGTAATCGGTTTTAAGGGTAACATTCAACTTTTGTAACCACATCATGGAACTAAAGTTATTAAGAATGACTGACTGACTGTCAAAATTGTCTTTGAACTGGAAAAAACAAATGTCTGAAATCTTAAAGCTTTGTCAACATTGAAATCGGTTCTCCAGGTTCAAAATGATTTAATTTATTAATTTCAGTTGAAGATTTATTCGTTATTTCTATACCGATTACATTCGAATCGTAACAACCATCTGCAGAGCCTCACGATGCAGACGTGATTAAGTACCTTTTCTGGCGCTCGTTTCTATCAGAAAACGAAACGAAAAAAAAAAAACGTTTTGGAAAGTACGTCCGTAGGTCGATTTCGGTAGAAGAGCAGAATTCGAACACGTTTGCACTGCCTGCTCTCGGGGAAACTTTTTTGAATGCCATGAGAAGCATGCGGCGGTGGCGGTGGCAGCGGCGGTGGCATCACGGACGAGAAAACGAAAAAATCAAATCAGAAATCAGTTTAACAGCGATTTCCACAATCAGACGCACTGATGTGTATAATGATCTTTTTTCCTGGATTTAAAGCGGATAATAAATAATAAAAACGCAGTCGAATAAAGAAAGGAAATCAAGCGGGCGGGCATACGCGTACGCGTACGACGCCACATGCTAATAAAAAATGAATTGTACCACCAGCCAAAAAAAGAAATAATAAGAAAATACAACAAAAAAAAAGAGAATAAAAAAAGAATAAAGGAATATAAATGTTCATTTTTGAGGTTAAGGATAAGCCTCAACTCGGAAATAAAACATTCCATTCTGCGAAATGATATATGAGCCGCTCCAGCTCATAACAACAAAACAGAACAAAACAAGAAAAGAAACGGCAAACATTTAATTGAGGCTGCAAAACTATTAGCGCCGGTTGAGGAAACGTTCAAGCGGCGCTGGAAGTATATTAAAATTAATACATTTTTATTTTTTATAGACATCCACTCCTCTACAACAAATATTCTTTCACTTTTCTCGTAAGCAATTACATTTGCCCAGGCACTTTTCTTTGCTCAACCAATCATTTGCCATATGGAAAGCAACGACGCATTTCAATAAACAAGACAGGCAACCCAAAATAAATACTGAAATTATCTTTTAAATAGTTTAAATAAATAAACAATGATATTAAAAAAAATTGTATTGTTGTTTTCCTTAGTAGCCTAGAAGAAAATATTTTTTCTTTGAAAAACATAAATTTTCCTTATAGTTTTCATTGTCTTGCATGTTGATAATATAAAGAAATTCAAGAGATGCATTATGTTGTAAGAGAACATTTACTCCGGAGTGCTCCGAATTACACTTTCACAAAGTGAAAGTATTTTACAATATTACAATATAGTATTACACTTTGCAATATAATGTAATCAAAATCGTTTCTTATTCTACATAATGCGTTATACAATATATACACAAACATATCTGAATTGTTTTTTTTTTTTTAAACATCTCCAGAGAAATCAGTTTAAAATTAAAAAAATTATCAAATTGAATTTAAAGTTGTAGAAGAAATCTGAATTGGTTATTTCTTGGTTGCCCTAATGCGAAAATTTAATAAACAAACTTGCTTTTAAAATCACGTAAGGAAAAGCTAAAATAAAAAAAAAATATGAAAGAAAAAGATCCTGAGTAAACCCAATTTGATTTTCATTCCGCACATATGCACACCGGGTAAGCAACTCTCGGCACAGCTAAGAGCGCATATTTACATATACCACTACGTAAACTTGTTTGTATTTAGTTCACATACTCGTACAACGCCGATACATTCACATGTACTTGCACTAACGCAGCACACAGCATCTCGCGCCGCTGTATCCGCGAGCCAAATGAAGAACGAAGGCATTCACATTTGCAAAATTCATTGAACAACAAATCAAATGCACAATACTACTTAATAATATTCTCTCGATTGCCTTAGCCAGCAGATTCAGCCGCCCAAGCCCAACTCCCAGCTCCTGGCTTCGCTATGCCGCCGCGTTCAATTTTGAATAAGCACATCCGAACTGAATTGACTTTATTTCATTTCGAAAAAAAGAAGAAGAAAAGACATGGAGTCCCACTTCCATCCTTACATGGCGGGTGCTCCTCATACAAATGGTTTAAACGGAACTCGTTTTTTGTTTCGCTCAACGTTCAACGCCAGCGGCAAAGAGTATCGGAAAAAAGTTAAAAGCATTTATTATATTTTAAAAGGTTCAGATTTGTATACAAAAGCGTACAAAATGAATGTTTTTAATTCAAAGGATTTATCTCATAAGGTGAGTTATGGAAGTGGCATATACTTTATTTTTGTGGAATGTTATAGTGTGATTTATAAAATATATTAAATATTTGTTACATAAATATAGTTTTTGATTGAAAATTTTTACTTTTATTTACATTCAAATGTATGTCAAGTATACAAAAGATTCAAAATTTGAAACCCTCTCCCCTCTAATGCATAATTTTGTTAATTCTTTCATCATTCTTAAATCATAATTCAAAGAAGCAATCTTTATTTAGACCATTCCTTGTAATGCTTTAAACAAAAATCTTGGGATTTCCAAAGGATCTGGACTAGTTCAATCGGTATATACGAGTAATTTGAATATTAATCAAATGTCTCAGATGAAATTTTACCATGGTCGGGTTTTGCTAGTTAACTACACCCTTGAAGATGTTATACAAGTTTGTCCATGTGTAACATAAACCGATGGGGACAATAGTCAACGGATTTGGTTCATTGACAAAAATATTTTATTAGAAAATTGTGGTTAATTTGAAAATGAAAAAATTAACAATTTACGTACTCATAAATCCAATCATAAATTGGCTTAAGATCTATAAAACTAAAAACCCACAAGGGCTTGCTAATGGTTGCATACAATGTAATCATTTTTGACAAATAGAAAAAAAAACGAGAGTTGATTGCAGTGCAATTATATTTTTCATCGCTTTATAGGACATTTCCATATATCCATGTCTGCTTCACCTTGTGTTGGCTAGTGGATTTGGCCAGCTTTCCATGGAACGGCTGTATTTTAATGTAATTATGCAAATGTGGGATTGTTTTATTTTGAAAAAGTAATTAGCATAGACTAAATTTTCCAATAATTTACACTAAAAATACAACATCACATTTTAAGTTATATTAAAATTAAAAAACGAATTCATAACTATTTAAAAATGTCACAAACGAAAATTTGCATTTAATATAACAAGATCTTTTATTTAAATTTCAGTAGTTAGAATTTAGCTTGCCATCTAAAATTAATATTTATTTTCAAAGCAGACAATTCCAAAGTGTTTCCATTTCATTTAAATTTCACATGTTGCCACACACACATTCGATGAACGAAGACGAAACTTTTTTTTTGTTTTATTTTTCCGCGCTTTTCCAATTGAATTTATTGTATTTGTTTTGGTGCAGTGCTTCATACTCTACACGACATTATTAACTCTTTTGCACTACCGGTGAATCACTTCCAATACAACAGAAGAATCCACTCACTGCCAAAGTAAATATGAACCTGACCGCAGCACAAGATTAATTCACTTTCATGGACAGTTTTGGTATTCTGGCATGCAACCATGAAAGTACCGACCAAATCGCTTGAAAAGTACATTTTCCAGGGAGCTTTTGTGTTCTTATTTTTCGTATTTTTTGCAAGGAATTTAATTAGTTTTTCTTTCATTTATCATGCGCTTTAAGTACTTTTGGCATTTTCCAATTGGTAATACAAAAATAAAGAGGAAGAACCTTCAAAGTGATAAAACGGGTTGACCACACTTTGTAATGAAATACTTGTATGTGTGTGTCATCGTGTCGCGGTAAGCTATAAACAGCTTTTAAACTTTTGTACATTTTAAGAGATAAATTAATTGTATTTATTTTATATGATACTTTTTACACAGTGCTTGAAATCGCATGTAAAACCCAGAGAATCCGCAAATTTAACGCATCACTAAACTCTTCTACTTTGAACATTTCCACGTTTCGTTGATTATGATATTTTATTAAGTAAAAATTTTGAACCAAATGTAGTGATAATATTTTTCATTATCAAAGTTATTCAGTTAAGTGCTGGTCGCTTTAATGCATTTTATTTTTCATTTAATGTGCTTCTCTGGAAATTCATGGCAGCCATTTTGTTGTATAAACAAACAGAGTTGCCATAGTGACATAAAGTTAATTTATTTATTACGTTGTTTTTGTTATTCTCCTTTTTTTGTTGATTAATATGTGCGACTACTGCCTTTGTTTGTATTGTTTATTAGTGTATGTTTTTTATACTACAACTACTGCAACAAAAACTATTGTTTATATAGTGTACAAACACATTCACGGGTATATACAATAGAAAGTAACACTGACAGTTAATAATCTCCGCAACTTTTCACTTCCGTTTTTTTGCATGGCTGCGCAATCTTACTCTCAATAGTTGAATCGATAAAAACGCTTGAAAAAGTAAATGTTTGTTATTGTTTTTGTTTGTTAAAGTTAAAAAGTCCAAATAAATTGGTAAGCTATTCTATCAAACCTATTTTGGTAATTAAAAGTATGAACTTAAATTTCTTAAACAACGCAGAAATATTAGTTTCGCATCTACTGTGAGATAAGTTCCTTAACTTACAGCAGCTAATACTATTTATATTCTAACTTGATTAAATCATAAATAATTAATCTAACCAATTATTCTAATGTCATTTAGAAGCATATTTTCGAAGTGGAAAAGGTCATCAATCAATATTGTATTTCGCCAGCACTTAAAAATTGCTCCAGTGCTGTGGGACTTCAACTCATTACTCAAACTCTTCCTCGAAAAAATAAAGAGGAAAACTAAAGGAAAATATACGAAAATGCAAAAATTCCAACGTAGCGGGTGAAACCTGTTTTCAATTTGTGTGCAATTAAAAAGCAATTACAATAAAGCATTTTTCATTCATTATTAAAATTAAATGAAACCGACGAAGGTGGTCAAACGGAAGTGAGCTAAATGTCTGCCGGAAGTGTTGAGCTGAGGCGAGTTGCGTTGCGATGAGCAGAGCAGAGCAGAGAAGAGTTGAGCGCCAAGTTGTATTTACATTTCAAAATGTACAGGCGATTTTTTATTTCATATTGTATATACCCTACAGTAATTTACAACAACCACAACACTTTTTAATATACAAATTAAATTTTGTATCTAATTTTTTTTACAAAAACTTAAACGTTGCTGAATTTGAACAAAAAAAATCAACCCATGGTAATTTTGCATTACCGCAATGCAGTCATCCACCTGGCAATGGTAAAATGAAAAGGACAGAAGAATGGCATTAAAAACAAAAACAAAAACAGAACCAAGTACCTACACAGAAATTTATAAACAAAATCCCACACTTACAGACGAAATTTGAATAAAAGAGGCGCAGAAGTGCATTTAAAGCCCAACGGACAAATTATAAGCAAATGCCTTTCCTGCCTCAGCTCCTGCTCCTACGGCTGCTCTTCAAATAAAAGCTGCAACAGTCGAAATGCAAAATTTAGTGTTTCTGTTTCTGTTTCGCTTTCGAAGAGCAGAGCAGCGAATGTACATAGCTGCCGAGCCGGGCGGTAATGAAGCACAATTTATGCAGTTTGGGATACAAGTCGAAACGGAATGCCACAAAACGAGATGCAAACAAAACGGCCGAGATGAAAACGTCGAGGTGCCAAAGAAATCAAAATGCAAGCTATAACATTTGGCTCAAAGCCAGATTAAATGGTTCTTGTATGCATAGATTTAAAACAAAAAAATTAAATCTTTAAATGTCAAATTTTAAATTTTAATTTCACATTGGCGAAAACTTTGAATTGATAATTTAGTGTATGTACGTATGTGTGTGTGTGAGAAGTGCCAAATGACATTTGACCCACCCTAAATTGAGCTCACAACAAACATTTAAATATGATTTTTTATGTCTTCTTTTATTTGGCGCTTAGAGCAATGCACCTTTGTCCTTTGTGGTCTCAGTTTCTGCTTATAGCAACGGTGGCCAGTCCCTGGTCTAGCGCCTCCGTTTCAATGCTCATAGTCCTCCTGTTCTGACTGCTCGTAGGTATTGAAATATGCCAATCACGCTTCGCTAATAATTCAGCTTCGCAGCTTTTCTTTGCCATTATGACACCCATTTCGGGTTAAATAGGCTATCATTGAAGAACAAAGACGTCAGCAGGTCACGTGCTCATTGTTGGCTTTGTTGTAGAAGACAAGCGACAAGCGACATCGACTAGAACAAAAAAATAACGGCTCGAAGCACATAATTGACGTTTCATTAGGGCGTATTTTATAGGGCTGTGGCATGTAACAGAGCTGCCACAAGTTTGTGAACTTGTATTTACAATTATTTAAATTAAAATAATTTTCCTAACAAGAACTGTTTAAAAAACTCCAATGTATATAAACTAAATCCGGATACTAAAAAAGGCGTTGAAGAAAAACAATTTTTAAATCTCTATTTATATTTTTGAAATGAAATTGTTCTTGTCGACCTGGTAACACTTAACACAAAACCAATGACTTAAGGACCAAGGCCAAATGCAACTCATTACCACGCTCATTTACGACACTTAACGTCATAATAAAATAGCAACAACAATGAACAAAAAATCTGAGTTTTTCATGACAAAAAGGACATACGAAGCACGAACTTTGAAACACTTTTACCTCGATAACGCACAAAACTCAAACATGCAAAAATGAGCAAAAGGACAACCGAAAGAATGAACGAACGAACGAACGAGAAGGATTTAACTCAAATTTACAACATAATAGCATAAGGATAAAATCACGTGGCGACCGGAAAGCAGGCAGTCAAGTACGGGTTGGCAAAAAAAAACAAAGAAGAAGAAGCAATGGCCCAGTAGCAGATTTTTGAAATGAACTCGTAATAATGAAACGGACACTTACGGCAAGCATGGGTGCAGGACACCAGAAGACAGGACAAAAGTAAAAATTTATAAACACGCCCAGTATATGAACATACGCTTAAATGTATGTGTGCGTGTACGTGTGTGTGTTTGTTTGTGTGCGAGCGTAGTGCTGACAGCAAAAAGGTTCTTTTTGATTTTTTTCCATTCTTATTTGTTCGTCCTTTATTTCGTGTTTAGTTCTATTTTATGTAAATTGTGGGATTATGTTTTGACTTAGTAGGAGTTACAACAACAGTTGGCTTAAAGCATATTAGCGTCATGGCTTGTGTGTGTGTGTGTGTATACCTTCTTTGTGGACTTAGTATCGTTAACTGCGATTTAATAAACTGCCTTGTTGGAAAGTACACAAGTACGATGTCCTACATGTGTGGGTGTGTGTGTGTGTACGAGTATATATATAAGTATATATATATATATATATATATATTTGTGTAGATTCCACTGTTGAGAATAAATTTTTGTGATTTTAATTTAACTGCGCCATGAAAGAAGTCAGTTTGAGAGCATAATAAAATTGTTATGACTTGATAATTTTTGATGAGATACTTAGGTGTGTTTGATGATATTTACGTACTTAAACACACACACACTTACACATACAAACACACACTCAAACAGGCAGTGCAGTTCAAACAGTTGATTACTTTGTCGTAAGATAAGACATCCTTGGAAAGAATATCGCCCGATTGGTTTTAAAATTTTAAACGCATCTAGTCGATTAAAACTGAAGTATTTAGGAACGATTGCGAAAAAGTATCGCAAAATACAATAGTTTAGCTATGAAGTATCTCTCTTTTTATAAATTGATTATTTACGACAATTATCAAATCAAAATTAAATTGAATTTATTAAATAAGACAACGATAAAAATAATCATTAATCTATAAATAATTCCACTGATGCTATTACAAATATTTTCGAAAACTGAAATCGAAATTCTATATTCAAGTTTCTTTTGTAATGAGCTCCATTCTTAATTATCGATGGGTATTTTTTTAAGGAGCATTTAGGGGCAGTTTCAGAATTTATAAACATATTCTCAATTAAGAACAAAAGTTAAATGAATCAATTTTTCAGTACAAATTTGAAGCGATGCAAGCAGATCGACTTCGGCTGGACGTAGGGTATTCCAGTTGCTCGAGATAAAGTAACTGTAAAAAGTGAATTGTATAAAGTAGAATCTCCGATAAGATCCCCCGCAACGCAATTGCAATAAAAAAAGAGAGCAGAGAAAAGAAGAAGAAGAAGAAGAAGAGTTGCCGCATGACAGACAAATTGTTTAAATATTATTTATTTGATCTAACCCTGCTGAGTTGTGATCCTGATTGATTGTAAACATTCGAGTTTACTTCACAGTTTACTTCAGCAGGTCACCTTCGCTCTACAATAATAAGATGGAAAATTTTCCCATATAAATTTCTAGTAAATTTCCCATATATATTCCTGGAATATTTCCCATATACAATATATTTCTAGTGAATTTTCCAAATATATATCCAGTATATTTCCCAAATAAATTTCTAGTAAATTTTCCATATATATTCCTAGTATATATATTTTCTAGTATACGCCTTATAAGTATATAATTATGCACTACACTAGCGACCGTTCCACAAACGGACTTAATAAAATTTGTTAAATAAATTTGTTTTTAAAAAATATTGAAGCAATTTGTTTAGATTGTTAACACTTTCTTTTACATTTTCTCCTATTTTAAAGTATTGACCTACCTCATATCTTGTTGTCTTAACCATTGTCGACTTTAACCGAAAATTTTTAACATTTGCGTATGCCAAAAAAGAATTCGCGTAGATCTTTTAATATAAAATACGTATTTAAATAAATAACTTGTTGTTGTTATATTAAAACATTCTTGAAGCTTGCCGAATTTAAAAATTGTTTAAATTCGCACAATTCTGCGCAGACAATTCGACGAAGACAAAAGCAGCGCAAATGTCAAATTTATTCCAATTAAGCTAAATGCCATGTAATCCGGCGAGAGAATTTCCTATTTAACTTTTCGCATAAAAACAATAAAGTCTGTCGTAGACAAGCGAAAAATTAAGTACTTCAACACAAAACAGCCGAAAAAGAAGAAGAAGAGGAAGAAAAAAGGTCCCACTTGGAGGCACATCAAAAATTATGAAGGATGAAATCTGTTTGCTTTGTCGTGGTTGTGGGTGTGGGAGGGTAATCGTGATTTTTTTGTTGTTTGTATTTTTGTATGTTTTTCTTTGTTTTTGTTTTTGCTTTTTTTGTCGGTGATAGGCACACACAACATCCAACAATGGGAAACATTAAAATTAAGTTTATGTTAAATGTTAAGGTTAATTCGGTTGCAGCATAATGTTGGCCATGTCTGAAGCCGGCGCAAGAGATTGAGAGAGATTTTGGTAATGAAGCAATTAATGCAAATTGTAATTACTTTTGGGTAATTCAAGCATGGCCTAATGAGGGTGATGCCAACAAACGAAAGAACTTTAAATTTTGTTTGAGATTTTTGGACTCATTTTGAAAACCAAAGAAAATCTCTTCCAAACAAACATTTGCCGGAAACTCATTAAATATCGGATTTCCCCGAAGAGCGCATTTATTAATATTCGGTAATTGTTTGAGAAATACTTTACTAATTGTTTGGGAATTTAGAACAGACAACAAATGGCCAAAAAAAAAAAACACAACAACAAAAACAAAAAACACATCTTGCAATTAATTATGCGCTCCCGCAATGAAACCGACAAAAGAATTAAACGACCACCATGGACACTAATACTAGTAAAACAATTACAACTACAGTGAGTTTTATTGCTTCATGGGTGTGTGTGTGTGGGTGTTTATGTGAGTGTGGGCATAAAATTCCCAGCGCGACTCTTTTGCTTTTTTGTTATTTTTTTTAAGTATTTAGCGCACAATTTCATTTTTGTTAGTGTGTATGTGCGACAATGTGTGAGTATAAACGTTTGTAAATTGTTTTAGAGTGTGCCCATGTGTGCCGGCGTCTGTCTGTATGTCTGTCTTTCTGTACGTTTGTATGCATGTGTGTGTGAATTTGTGTGCGTAAATGTCCACTTTTCATGGCGGACGTCACAAACTCATTTAAACGTTTTAAATTACAAAATGGCGCAAATTGTTTCACCGCAGCAGCCAGCCAACTCGCTCGCAGCGAACCAACATCCATAATTTCGGATTAAAATTGTACGTTTTTATTGCTGCGCTTTTATTTAGTAGATTATTTATTTTAAATAAGAGCGCATCAATGCAATTAAAGTTGTCCATAAAAGCCGGAAAAATATTTTAAATGGAAATTCTTGCCGAGTCTATTAAAACGATTTTTTTCATTTTTAACCTATTTACACCATATTTTTATCACCTTCATAAATATTTATTTGAAAGGAGTATACAGAGGTAAATTCTTCAAGATATCTTCAAGATACGTTTTATCGAATGTTAAAATAAAGTATGTTAAAAATTTAAATTTTGGTTAAATCTGGTCCAAGAAAATATGGCATCGTTATAATGGACTGGCGAAAAACTGCTTATATATTTATTAATATATAAGTCTTGAGCTAAATTTTAGGACAGAGGACTTATCTTCTCCGTTCTAGGGGTGGGACTGGTTATGCGAGATACTTCTTATTTGCACCGAAAAATAAGTGCGGCCTAATTTTCTTCGTTTAAATATATTCTGCTTCTTCATTATTCCCTTCCAAGTCCAGTTTTATAATATCTTAACCTCAATTTTCCTGATTATCTTTAGCAACTCTTTGTATGAACGTTTTTTATACTTTTTCTGCCTTTTTTACCACGCTTCTTGCCAACCTAAACGTTTAAAATTAAGCGGCATTAAAAGTGCCTGTTTGGGTTAATTTTGAATTATTGTCAAAATAAAACCAAAAAAAAAAATAATCCCATGTCTCAATTAAATTACTCAAATTATATTATTAGTTTACGGATGTTATTGTTGTTGTGATTCTCGCTGAATTTTAATTAGCTTTTCAATTAAGCCAAAAACAAAACCTCAACAAGCAAGTAAGCAACAACAACAAAAACCGTAGCTAAATTGAACCCCTCAACTGGGGAATGCCTCAAGTTAATTTGCCTCATTTAAGTAAATTTAAAAAACAATTAATCTCTTAAGTCTGATTTTTCCCAAACAGGCGCACAGAAAACCAAAGAAAAACGAGGAGAGAAAAGGAACGGAAAAAAAACGCAAGTACAAGTAAAACTGCCACTTCATCAGCGGCAACAAAACAACAACATCAAAAACACCAACTACAACAACACGAGCGCTCTAAAACAATTCCAGCCAAGACGCATGCCGTAGCGCCTCAAGCGAGGATTTCCCCTAAGCGTCTTTAAAAACTTTTCAGCGGGCAACTTGACGACTGGCTTTAGTGTTTCTTGTTGTTATTATTGTTGGTGTTGGCGTTAGTGTTTGTGTTTCTATTTGGCTTGACGCCACATGCACACACGCACACACACACACACACGTTAGGATAAATAACTGCCAGCTAAAGCAACAACAACAACAAGAACAATCAGAACAACTTAAGCCATCTCAACACTTTCGAGGAGTCTGTTGCAAATTACGGACGCAGCGCAGCTTCTTTTGCCTTATTTTTTTATACGCCACACCACAGCTCAATGGATATATGAAAATTATCGCTGCTGCTGAAATGTTAACAAAATAAATCAAATCAAATTTTGTATATATAAAACCAACATAAATATTAAATATGTATGTATGTCAAACAAAAATTTCAATTCAAGTTGTTAACATTTTTAATATCAACATGCAAAGTTATCACGTTAATATTTGTTGTATTGGTTTGGAGCTATCAAAGCTTCGGTCAAGCCGAAGATAATTTTCTTATTATTATGTATTTCTCTTTATTTTTACGTTCACATTTTACATGCCTCAAAACGACTTGTTTCCGCTTCCGCAGGCTGATAGCTGTCATTATGACCCCAGCATGCGCCGCACTTTGTTGGATGAGTGAATGAATGCGCGGCTGTGTGGGATGCGGAAACGAGAGCAGTGCGTGCGTCTGCCTGCCTGCCTGGCTGACTGGCATTTGGCATTGGTTGCGTGCGGCACATCGCTCCTTCTTGGCATCTTGTTTGGCATTGGCGCCCAGCAGCGTATGGCGCAGAGGCAGCAATTAAAGCCAATTATGCTGAAATAATTGTTTTAAGTGATTTGTGGAATTTTTAACTCTCGGATGTGCTTGTTTGCGTAATTTAAGAAATCGTTGCTCGGCGCAAAACTTAAAAGTTAATACCGACATTTTAATCCCAACCGGAGGCAAATCTTCTACAGATGTCTTCCCTTTATTTTGATTAATGACACACATTTGGCGTTATTTGGAAAATTTAGACTTGAGCATGACTGATGGAAATAATATCTATAGTATACATTTCTCAAAGGCAGCTCAAATCTAAGTTATAAGCATTCAGATCGGAGCTAGTGTTCGAAAAGTATCTACTAAATAAAGAACAGTTTTGTATCTATCATTAATAATGGTCGCTATCTGAATACAAGTTCATCCATGTTGTGCGGTACCGAGCAGGTTATCCTTATAAAAAGTGAATAACGATCAGAAACTTTTAAATGATGAAACGAATAACTTGTTGATACTCTGATCAACATGAATTTATAATTTGTAAATGCTCATTGGAGTGGTCCTGCATGGAAATCTTTAATAAAAGGCGGAACCACTATAGGAACCCTAAATATAACCTTAACAAAAGTAGATTCTGTTAAGATCTTCTTATTCTTCACAGATTACTTAGAGAAAGACGAGATTGAGAAACATTTTTAACACGACATTGACTTTCAATTAACAGGCGTATAATCCAGCATAATCTAGTTCTAGAGTTTCTTTAGTTGACTCTGTATATAATAAAACTATTTCCAATCTAGCTTGTTCGCTTCTTGCTTTTAATGCAATTTTTTTATTGTGTGATTTTTGCGTTATTTGAAAAATGATAAAGAAGTCCAAAGTCCATAGAATTGTTTCGTTAAAGTAACTCGCAAATCTCCTCGAAAAGACGAAGGAGAAGTGGATTGCAGACATCACACAGCCTATGCCAAGGCTTAATCTTTCAGGCTTCTGTGGAACAAATTTGAATGAGATCAGATTAGTCGTACTCGGATTTGCCCAGAACAACGGATAAACAAAGAAACAGTATTACAGAAAGACAGAAAGATTTTCGAGTACAGACAGACAGACATACAAACAAAATTAAATTGAATTTAATATAAATAAAAACAAATTACGAAGTTCAAGTTGGATGAACACTTCATGATACGGCATAGTCGCATTTTTTTGGTCGAAAATGTAAGAATTTCCCTAAGAACGATTTAAGTATTTTTAGTTTATTGTTGTAGGTTGCATTGTTCATTAGCACTACAACAACAACAACGAAAAACAATGTTAAGAATAAGGCTAATTTAGCGAAATTATTTTGTTGCACTTTTGCCATATTTGACTTACTCAAACGCACACACGCACAGACACATTCACTCGAACAAAAGAGCACTCAAGCGGTGCTGCCACATTGTTCTAAAAAAAGAAATAAAGAAGAATTCCTTTATATTTCTTTCTTTGCTTTTTAAGTTTTCAATTTGAAGCTTTTGTTTTTCGCAGCTTCTGTCTTGGCCTTTTATCAAAAATATCCTGCGGCACGGCATAATTTTTTTTTTACGCAAACCATAATAAGGATGCGCTCACAATGAAGCGTAGAGCAGCGAGCGCGCGAGAGCGTTTGGCCACTTTGTGCAGCATTTGCACCATTTTAATTTTTTCCGACGGTATTTTGCTTTTATAGCTGCGTGTCGCCTTATTTCCGTCTTTTCTGTTTTCTTGCTCTTCTTCCTAGTTTTGTTCTGTAAGATATTATTTTAAGATTTTTAATTTTGTGTGCCTTTTATTATTTAAATTTTTTATTTTTTTTTAGTTTTTCTACCTTTTGTTCTTTCTTTTTTGCTTTGTTTTGCTTTGCGGATTGTTTCAATTCTTTCAAATTGGCAGCAAAAAGTTTTTGCTCTTCTCGCACTTGGCGTGTTTTTTCAAGGGTTAATTACTTTTGCGTTAATTAACTTGGGCATAAGTTTTCCTTTGATTATTTTTATTGAGTTGGAAATTTGTTTGGACTTTTGTCAGTTTGGGTGTAATTAGCAACGAATGAGTATGGAAACTTATTGGGAAAACATATTTCAAAAATCCAGTTAGTTAAAAAGGCATTTCAATTAAAAGTTGAAATTCTAAATAAAATCAGATAGAATCGGAGTAATATAAGTATTTGTCATTAATGAAAACATTTGAAAGAAGGTTATTTTATTTGCATCAAATAATATTTTTATTTGGGAACCAAATATGTTATTACTATAAGTATTATATGAAAATAAATGAATATACAATATTGAATAAATAATTGTTAACGTCATTAATTTAATAAAATATTTGCTTGTGGCAAAGAATAATATATTGTAAACAAATTCATTTATTTACCTAGAACAAGTTTTGGTTGGTTGCTCACATCAAATAACAGAAACATTTGCTTATGTACAACAATATTTTATTTAAATCGTTCACATTTATTTGATTGGAATATTGGTTTTAGTATAACGTCATTGGTTATGTAATAAATTTTTGTAAATTTTATATAAGTGAACAGTTTATTTGTGCCAAATACATAATTTATTATACCCAAATACTTTATTGTTTGAATGAATGAAACAAATAAACTATTTATGCAAAACAAACATTAACTTATAACAAATGTTAATATACTCGTCTCAAGTATACTTTTGTTTGACCTAAATAAAGTATTGTTGGTACAAAGAAAAACATCGACTAGTTGCAATTCAATAGTTTTGGCTACAGTGTTATTTGGCAGAAATACGTGTATCGAAGACCTTTATATATACATTATTATATAATTATCACTTTGATTATACAAAAAAAAGTTGGAACTATTATTGTACGAAATACGATTATTATAATCAAAGTTAAATTAGTCATTTAAAAAAGTATTGTGCGAAACATTTTTCTATTTAATGCAACCTTAAATCGGTTACATTTTCAAAATACTAAACATTACACAGACTCAATGCATTACAGTAAGTTGCAGCACAGATTCACGAGCGTAAATATCTAATTTACGATTTTCGCTATGGAAAAGTTCATTCCACACAGCTGTACGCGTATTTATCGTAAGCAATGCCACGTTTGCAGCGCGTGCAATTAGCAGCGCAAATAGTGCCTAATTAAGCGTGGTTCATGGCGAGCGTCAATATTTTCGCGATTCTGCTGGTAGTCGCAAAAATTTATCATTACCCACAAATAAAATGAATAAGAGAAAATTAAAGACTCTCAAATGCCGGAGCTTAAATTGTGCGGAATTCGGAAAAAAGTTTAATTGTTTCAATCAAAATGAAAACGCACTCGTCAATTAACTTTATTTTATTTCAATATTATATTTTTACAAATATTTAAATGTGCTTCATTTGCCAAATCGAAATTGTTGGGAATTGCCGGTGGCATACGCGAAATAGCGCCGCAACTTAAAGCATAAAATTGTTATTACGAAAGTATTGTCCAAGCGACTCAGATTCGCCGGCAAAAACGCTTCGCCTGGCTGCTGGAAAATCGCTGCAGCGGCAATTAAAATTAAATGTCCGACAGAATATGGTTAAATTTATTTATTTATATTGTGCGAGGAATCTGTTTGCGAGTACAACAAATAAATTTCAAAGTTTTTCCAAACAATCTCTCAGAGTAGCATATCTGGTGGCGCATTTGACCCGGTTGCTTTGGGAAACGCGTCGCAATGAGAGTGGTCCCCTCAGTCAGCCTGGCATGGAAAACTTTTCATAATTCCGAAGTTGTGGCGCAGGAAATCACGTTATCTTAATGAGTTTAAATGGTAATCAGCTAAAGTGTAAATTTTAAGGCGAACCTTTCCTGTCCGATTCCTAATTTTTTATTGTACAATGTTCAACGAGAGAGCGGAAGTCGAAATTGTACTCGCTTGTAGCATCATCGCACAGAAAGATTCGGCGGGTACAGTACTCTGAGGTGGTTTCTAAATGACACAAAAATTGAGACACACTGACAAAGTTAGGAACTACTTCGGAATGAGCTTAATTCTGTTCCTGTTTTATTCATAAAGGTCCACTGTGCACCATGAAACAGATTTTTAGTCGAGCTGAAAAAGTAACGACTTTTTGTTCGCTCAGTTGGTCACTCTGTAAATTTACGAAATTGCGCGATTATAGTCCAAACAAAATAAGAAGAGAAATAATAAGCAAAAAGAACGAATGAAAAATAAAAGCGACAGCGAGAAGCACACTTTTGTCGCTTGCGCGGCGCAGCACAACCGGAAGTTGGCCACCAACCGGATGCATATTAAATTAATAATTTCGACTCTTTCCCGCTCGCTGACGCTGTCCTTGCTAATTTTAAGTCATTTGGCTAATTTCTGCATCCGCAGTGGTCGCGCCGCCGCTGCCGCTACCGTCGCCGCCGCCATCGCTTTTCGACTAAGTGAAAAGTATAACGGCAGCGTTTCACTTTGCTTCCAAGTGAAAAGGACCTTCTGACCGCAACTGGCGGTCGGTCGGTCCGTTGGTCGGCCGGTCGGTTGGTTGGTTGCTTGTTTGGTTGGTTGTTCGGTTAGTCTGCTTATCTGCTCGTCCGTCCGTCCGTCCGTCGGTCCGTCCGCAACATGCAATCCAAAGCGAATCAACAAACAAGATTGCGTTCGCAGATTGCGGCAATGTGGCTGAGCGCTTTTACGGTTTTTTTTTGCGGTTTTTGTTGTTGTTGTTGTTGTGGTGCTTTTTGCGGAGATCAACAATTAAAAACTTTTGTAATTTGCGGTAATATTTGCTGCCATTCTTTTGTCTTCTTTTTTGCTGTTATATGTGCGTTAGCTGTTGTATTTGTTATTATTAATAATAATATTGTTGTTGTTGTTGTGGTGGTGGTAGTTGTGGTTGTTGTTGTTGTTGTTGTTGTTGTTGTTGTTGTTGTTGTTGTTCTGTTAACAATTGTTGTCATATTTTCATTGTGTGTGTTGCCAACCAACTTGGAAATCTTTCTTACAATTTTAAGAGAATCATTTTATGACCTTAAGTTTAGATAATTGCAACAAACATTTAAAAATCTTAAATAGTTTAATTAAAATATAAACAATATTATTAAAAATAACATTCCTCAGTCGAAAAAAAAATTGCTTAAGATATTTATTAAACGAAATTATTATGGAAATGTCTTCTAAACCAGTCAAGCTATTTAAATAGAACTTGTTTATTCAAACTTTCATTTTTTGCTAATAGGTCAAGTGGTCGTCTCACTATTTGAATTTGCAAGACGCAGATTTAACTACTTAGGCAATGGCATTCTAGTTCCAAATGACATAGTAAAAATCAAGCCCACAACAATTACGAGATTGATAAATAGTCTAGAATTGATTTTGTAGGGCAACGAGGCGGCACATTTTATCTTTCAGGTCGCAGTGCTTCTATGGCCTTTATCAATAATAAATGTACTTAACATTTTTTTAAAACCAGAACTTTTCAAATATATTATTCTTAAAAGATTTTCTGGATTTAAGAGTAACTAATTTTGCAGCTCAATGATCCATGAGGACTGAGAGCTATGGTCCATAGCAGCCCACATTAATTCTAACTAATTTCTAGTTGATCGATATTTAATGGCGCACCTGCTGAATATCAATAAAATAGTTTCACAACCTTAGTTCAGTTTTGATTGAAAACGCTTTGCAATGATTTCTCATTTTATCGCTAAGAATTTAAATTCCAATTGTATTTGATACATATGTACATGCATACAGATGCAAAAATTAACATCTCCACTTCGCTAATATTTGCAAAATGTGTTTTTCTTTTATGCAAATCCATTCAAAGGGAAATATTTTTTCATTAAATCAAAACAATGTGCAAAGGATAACAAAGCTGTTCAAAAGCCACGCCCATATTGTCATGTTTTTGTTGGTGTTTTTGTTTGTTTTTTTTAATTGATACGGCACTGTGAAGCATGAAATTTTCGACGCTTTATGGGGCCACTCATGCAGCCATATTGCAACATGATGAAAAATAAAATAAAATATCAAGTCTAAATGTAAGCCACTGTTGGGAAACTGGGCATAAAAATTGTCCGCCTAAATGTATAGTACATATGTATATATATAAACTTATAAACTGGAATGCTCGTAAAGCTTTCATATTTGAATATTCCGTAAATTGCCATTTTACGCAAAATTCAAACCGAAACTTTATCCGGAGAATTTTTACAAACCAAAAAAAAAAGAAAAAAAAGTTGGGAAAAATATGGAATTGTATAAATTCAAATTCGTGGTAAATGTGACAGTAAAATGGCCACAAAGCAAACAACATGTGGTCGGACAACTGCAAAAAGCGGCTGTAGTCCAAATTTTGGCCCATATCCTTTGGCTCGCACCACAAAAGCCAACAACACTTCGAGTCGAACACGAAAATCATAAATGCAACACTGCGCAGTGGCGTTCGTTTCGACAGTGCGAAAGTGCGACAGCTTTCAAGCCCTTTTTCATCCTTCTTCCTGCTTTTCGGCTAACAGGAAACTCGAGGTATTTTCTCTTCTTTTTTTTTTCTTGTTATATGTGGGAAAGAACTGCAAAAACACAAACAACAACAACAATCACAACATGCACTTTTCACAACTAAAATTTAAATATCACACCGCATTTTTTAGTACCTATCGCAAAACTACTATTTTACTACATACACTACTAAATCCCCTTTTGTGCTGCGTTGTAAAATTGTACGGGAAAAAGAGAATAGCAAAAGAAACGTTTCGGAAAATGTAGTTGGTCTTAGTGACAATTGCGGGAGCACTACGCATAATTGTTGCCATACGAACTCCCTCCGAAACTATGCAACAAATTCCGAATTTTTTAAAATTTGAGTGATAATAAGAGTTACCATTTGAGCTTAAGGTCATTATAACAAAAAAAGTTAGTTTTAATTTTTAGGCAACGACAATATAAGTTTAGCAGGTCGGACAGCTGTTTCGGAAGACGTTATCCTCACTTATCAGCGACCAAAGATGCGTGATTTTTAAGGTAAAAACGAATTTATCATATACTGTAAAATCAGATACAAAGTACCCAAATGTTGTTGTTTTTTAACCTCACATACTTCTTCAAAAAAAAAATTGGCAATATGCACACTCAAAGTGTGGTGCATGAAAAGTTTTCACTGAAAAGTGCTAACCCGGTTTTGATTTGCATAAAGCAAACATGAAAATGAAAAGTAGTCGTGTTGGCAACATCATTTGCCTACACAACGGCGACAACAGTCCTAACAACGGATAAAACAACAACAACAACAATAAAAAAAAAACAACAACAATAACTAAATAAACAACAATGGCAACAATTTGCTACGAGTTACTTGCTTCGAAGCACTTGTTAAATGTCAATTCGTACACATTTGTGTTCAACAGCAACAACAGCAACAGCAACAACAACAAAAACAGCAGTAACAACATCAACAACGTTGGTAAAAACATCAGAACGAACAACACTGAGCAAACCCGCAGGACAAAACTGTTCATCGTGTGATTTCTCTTCTTTTAGTATTCCACAAACTCACTGTCCTGCCGCTCGTTGTCCGCCATAGTCGTCCGCCAGCGTTGTCGCGCATTGTTGTCGCGTTGTAAATATTTTGTTCGCTGTTTGCATTTGCAATAAATTACGATAGAAATACTTTTGAATGTTTGTGAATTTACTACAAAAGTCATGAACAAAATTTCACGAAATTCAATTAAACGTTTTTTAACTTTGAGATTTATGAATGAGTTTAGTTTAAAATAAGAAAATGTAATTATCTTTTTAAACCGGTACTAACTATTTTACCGATACTTTATTCACATTTAAAGAAAATCAAATTATCATAATTTTTATATCATATGCAATAATTAACAGGTGATTTAAGTCCACGTCTGGATAAGCTAAAGGGAAGTAGCTGAGCCTCGACACCAAATCAAATCTTAAATGGAATCTGAAGAATTGAAAAGCATAGAAGAGAAGAGAAACGTTTTAATTTTTTACTTTGCTCCGGTTGGGAATTGAACTAGTTAAACGCACTTAACCAACTGAGCTTTTGACCACACTATAAATTTGTATCGATTGCTCAAATAAAAAAAAAACAAAATTTCCTTGTACCAAAATCAATTAATAAAGAATCGCGAACTTTTTCTTGCAGTGTATGTAATTTAAGAATTTAACAGATATGCCAAACAAGAAACCACAAAGACCCCATATTAAATTCTAAAATGCCAAAATGACAGCGGTTGCCATTATTACAAAGCAAACGAGTGAAACACACACGCACACACACACACACATACATACAATAACAAAATGCACACAACAAACGACAAATAACGATACAACTCACAAATATCAGTCGCTGCGCTACATGCAGACCGTCCGACCGACCGTCCGACCGACCGTCCGACCTCTCATCCATGTCAACCCGTTTTGCTGGGCGAATATAGCGAATATGGCGTATTTCACGCTTTTACGCCGCGCGCACAATAATTTGTCGCGCAATAAAAGTATCAAAGTTCCGCGCTTCGCTGGATCTCCCTATGGACCACATGGTCGGACACGACAGTCGGTCGGTCGGTATGTCAGACGGTCGGTTGGCAGCGCTGAAGTACTCGTACATCGCATCACCAAACAGACAACATGGCGAATTTAATTTTAAAACACTTCATCGTGTTAGTGTGTTTAGTGTAAAGCTGTGAGTGTGTGCATGTGTGTGCAAGTTTCTTTACACACGCACACAATGGCCGCATAAATTGCTCACTGTTGAAGCAATAATTGCGAGTTTTATGAGTTACCAACAACCAACAACGACACTGAAACGACAACGAGTAAAACACTTGCAACAAACATGCACACAAAACTACAACAAAATGGTGACTGTCACATAAGTCACCGACTTGCAACATTTTGCAAGCCATTGCAGGCATTTCGGAGCATTCCATTCATTGTCAGGCAGCGCCAAAGACAAAAGTCGATTTAACTGGAAATGTTTATTTGTGTGTGTATTAAAATGTTTGGCTTTTTTTTGTGCTAAATCTGTTGAAATGGTAAAAATTTATTTAATGAAAAAATAAAAATAAAAAATTGTAGTAAAATACAATAATAAAAAATAATTACCAACACTTGTGAGCATTTGTGATACTTTCAATTCACGCATTACCTCTTATTTTCTTTGATTAAATATTAATCGACCACTTGGAAATTTTATTGCTAATGACAAAGTCATCGCCACCTTTTAAGAATAAATTCTTAAATTTCTTTTTGATATTTTATGTTTAATTATATATAAGAAAATATTATCACATATACAAAAACCATGCATACATATATCAATTGTTTTAAATTGACGTCTCCCAGAGTTAAGATAACTTTAGATGGGTAGTAGTACATGCAACATTTCGCATATGATATGGCCACAGCCGAGTCTAAAACGCTTAATCGTTCTAATTTTACTAAGTAGGTCTCAAATTAATACCATCGTAGACGTTCTAATAGAACATTGTATCCTAGATACTTATACAAAAGGATGTGGTATTTTCACAAATGATTTCTGCGGAAGCTGTTAAGATGAGGATGAGGAAGAAACTACAATACATCTGCTATGTACATACAAACGATATACTCACCTGGGGAAGTATTTCTTTGTAGGCCAAATTGATATATATTAATTGAATTTATATAATATTATTCGTTTTATAAATAATACAGAATAGCTCAGTGAGCGGCAGAACTTAAATACCGCATGACATCACATATGGCTCTTAGTCTAAGAGGTATTACAACCTACCTAAAGTATAAACCCCACATTTAATTTTCAAAATAAAAATAAATAAATCAAACCAAAATTGCATTTCCTTATAACCTAAGCAAATCAAACAACAGAAACGATCTCACCAGATTTCCCCTTTTGCTCAGGCGATGTCACAAATTTCCTACTGTGGCTTAAACTTTATATGTAACTGCAATGACATGCTTCCGCTCTCGCCAAAGTATGTGACATTTCGCACGCCTACGTTTTCCTTCGATTTCGAGTACAAATTTTGATACTTTAAGAATGCCTCCTCCACTCCTAACGCATTGCCATCATCTTGTGGATGGATGGTGCGGGGGACGGAGGAACCTCATTCACTGCAATTGCATAAAATCTTTTTTATAGGTTATGAAATCATCAGCGTCCTCGGCTTCTTTGCCGCCATCTTAAAATGGCAATGGCAAGCCATCATCATGGCAGCATGACTTTGCCGCCGTACCCGGTTGATGCGAATTGATCGTCGCATGCGACAGAAAATCACTTGACAAAGTTTTTAACATTTATTTCTTGTTTTTTTCTCTTTTTCGTTTTTTGATTTTTTTAATGGAATCAAATCAAATTGTTCGGAAGCTGTAAAGAGCGATTGCACGGAAGCGCTTGAGTGGCAACGATGATGACGACGATGACGACGACTACAAACCACCGTCAACGGTACTTACGCAGCACACACCTTTCGTTGAGGATTTGCTCAAAAAAGTCTCGAGCACACACTCGAAAATTACGTCAATCGTTGCGAGAACCGAGAACCAACAAAAAAAATAAATTATATAAAAATTTATCACAAATAGAAAAAGCCTCGGTATCGCACAAATTCTGGCAAGGCGCTGCACAGTAGTATGGAGTACGTACGGTTATAGACAAATTAAAGGATTTAATTTTAGTATATTAAAAATTTTAAGATTTAAGAGGTTTCGTCTCAGAAATTACCATTAGAAGATCACTACCGCCTCCTAGACTGCATAGTAAGTTAAAATGAGCATTACTCTATTTTAGGTTAAAGGAACTTTTCTTTAAAAAATTATTTTGTAATAAAAAATACAAAAACAATTCACGATTCGATTTCGATTTCTGGTCAAGATTCCTTTACAGAAAGTTACCTAATCATTTGAGTATAATTTCAGCTTTTCCGATGAAATGCGCGACACTGTGCAATGCGAAGGTCGTTCGTTGGTGCAGGCTGCACACAGAGTAATTGCGGAAATGGCTGTTATCCGGTTTTCAACGCAGCGAGCGTATCGTCGTTTCGTTTTGAGTGGCGGCGTTCAAGCAGTTGACAACTGCGGAAATAGTTTGGCGTATCAATGACGGCAGCGTTCGCATTCGCTTCAATTGCACTTCCAAGCAGCAGCAGCATCAGCAGCGGCAGCAGAGGCAACATCGGCATCGGCGACGGCGCGTGGGAATTTACGCAAGTTTTGACAGTTGTTGGCATTGCAACTTTATGACACATAAGTTGCATTTTTGAAAAGTTCTTTCCACTTTCCGCTTCCTCTTCTCATACTTTCTGTTAGTTTTATTTTGATTTCGGCGTTGAAGTAGGTAAAGTAAGTGGCTTATGTTTGCTGCGAAATCAAAGTGTTTTCCGGTGTATAATTTATGAAAAGCATTTGACTAAAGAAACACTCATACTCGTCAGGACATATGTACATATGTATGTATAATCAAGTTGCTCTTCCAAAAGAAATCAGGTTAAAATGAAAGACTTGTCAAATAATATTTTCGCATAGAATCACTTCTTTCACTTAAACTTAACTTTGCGAGGTTGTTCCACATCGAAATCGCAATGTTAAAAGTTAATTTATAAATAAAGCTAACAAGCAGAAGAGTAGTTTATAAATATTTCAAGGAATACACCGAATCAGACCACATGTTTAAGAGTTCTCTTACCTCTCTTCTTCATCACCATATCGTATGTTGGTGTACCATATGGCGGGATCTATTTCAGTTTAAAACCGAATCCAAACAGCGGATTGAAATGGGTTTTTGCATCTTATATATACTTTTTTTCAATTTGTCAAACTTTCCAATAGCCAATAGCTAATAGAAAATTTACTTTGTGCTGGTTAGGATTCCAACCTGGAATTCACTAGTCAAATGACAAAACCAACCGATCTCTTGACAACCACGTGAGGAATATTCTGTCTCGTTCTCTTTCAATATCCAAGTAAGCCAAAAAGGAATTTGAATAATCTTATAAACCATCAAAACTAGGAATACCACTTAAATAAAACCATTAATTTTTTTTTTATAAATCTTGAGTTATGTCATGTATTCCTTAAACAAATTAAGTATTTCTTTTTAATTGAACTAAATTAAATTAACGAAATATTTGGTTAATTATCGTCGAACATAAGTGAACAACTTTCTTGCTTTCATCTAGCAAAATAACTTTTCGAATAATCGTATTAAATGAGCAGCGACACAGGCCACAACTCATACATAGATGTGGCAATTAGTTGCAGCAACTTAAATGACAACAACAACAACAATGACAACGACAACGACAACGCAATAATTCTTGTTGACACCACATAACTTATTTCGGCCATGGCAGTCGCTGTTAAGCTAATCAATTCATTTCCAAACGAAACTTGGCTCCATCCAGCCAGTAAAACCAAACCAGCTTAAACGGAGCAGCAGAACTTGGTGCGAGTATCTGCCCGAGCAGTGCCCAAACTGGAAATGAAAATTAAATTGTAGCTGCGAATGATCGAAGCAGAGGAGGCACAGCGCTCAAGCAGATTTTAGAATTTCTTCGAAATTCCATCTATTGAATTTCGCAAAATAGAAAATAGTCTAAAAGCGGAGCAAGCGAAAGAGGAGACAAAGCATCCGAAAACGAAGACACTTGGCCAATATTAATTGCCAATGAGTGCACAAGTTAAAGTCTTGCACAGCATGCCGCCCCGTCGCTCCGTCGGATGCTACATATACAACCAAGATAGCACACACACACACCCACACAGAGCAAACACTCGACTCCTATGGAGAGCGCCAAACCGAGCCAGTTTTGAATTCGAATTCGTTACTTGTTTGGTAGGGGGATCAGGTGGGGGGTAAAGTCGAGGTGAAACAAATTTCCGGTGACATAAACTTAATTAGCTTTTGTTCCGTTTTTGTCTGTATGTCTGTCTGTCTGTCGCTCGTTTTTATTAATGACGTGTGGTGTGAATGCCGAAGTAAATTTGTTCGGTTCGCAGCGGTTCAAGGGGTAACATTTGTTTTATTTGTAACCAGGTTAGTGAATGGTGAATGGATTCAACTGCAATGCAATTGAATTTAAATGAACTTATTCATGGAAGCACTTCCAAATTTGGTTACTTTCAATTAATTTGAAATTTGTATTATATAATACGAGATTTTTGGTGAAAATATCTTTTAATTTTTTATTATATTTTAAGGATACATTTGTTACATAAGACGATACTAAAATGTCAAAATACAATCCTGACACCAGAAAGATTGTCCACAAGTAGTTCGCCTACCATATCAGATCGGTTTCTTTAACTTTTGTTTCAATACTTGTTTTCTCTTGTTATTAATAAACATTATTATTATAGTTAACAACAACAAGTTAACCCTTTCACATTTTATATATGTGAAATCAAGTTAACTGATAAACTTGACGCTACGAGGTTCAAGACCAAAATGCAGTGCGTCAAAGTCCACAATTCAAGCTTTCAAATAAGTGAAGATATGGACTGAAATTCATCAATAATAATTTAACTCCGAAAAGCAGTTTTACACTAGAGACATTAAAATCAATAAACTAAAATATCAAATTACTTACATAAAAAGCTAATAACTACATTCGTACATAGATGGAAGCCAAATCCGAGATGAAACTTTAAATGCTCATTTAATACTTTTCCCAATAAAAACATACACAAACACAAACACAAACACGAACACTACAACAGCCTCGAATCGAATATTTACAAATGCTATTACGATTGTTTAAATATGATTTTGAGTCCGGAAGCAGAAAACTGTACAAAAACCACAAAGTCAATAAAATATAAAAATAAAACGAAGCGAAATGAAATGAAACTCAACACAACGAAACGAAAGGAAAGGAAAGGAAAGGAAAGGAAAGAAAAGGAACGAAAAGTTAACCAAATACTCGAGGAAAATTTCAAAATTATTGTATTAAATTCCCAAAGTAAACACAATAAAAGTTTGTGATGTGATGCTGTTATGATTTTGTAGAGAATACATGCATACATATATACATGCTTACATACGTTTATACATATATTCGAGTTTATATATTGTATGTAGTGTGTTATGATATGAAATTCAATAACAACGAAGAAAGTTGTTGGCAACGACATAACAACATATTAGAAGAACAGCATGCACAACAAAAACTACAACAATATAAATGGAAGAATAACTTACTTAGCCAATAAAACAATACACTATACACACTTTTTAATTTAAAGCCACAACTGCAAAAGATAATAAACTTTGAATTTTGATGGCAACAATTTATTTAACACAAGATTTAATTTGTTACATGTCTGCAAATAAAAATGTTGATAAATCAAGATATTAAAATTAAAAAATTAGAATCTTTTGCTAAACATTTGTTTTTGTTAGTGTACAAAAACGAAATCAGCCAATTCGAGTCGGAGGACTATGCCCAATGGAGTTGAAAATCAAGCCAACGAAAAAAAAAGAGTTCGAGTTCGACAGCTTAGACTTAGCCATTTATACCTGAAGTAACTCCAACTAATACACAAACAATTGAAATGTGTATTAACAGATTTATGGGATACGAAAACCACGGATGTACGCACGCACGCACACGCACACACGTACCAGAAAAACAATATACGACGCACGCACACAACAAAGGACACAAAAGACGAGCAGTAGATGAAGAAGTTGCTGAAGAAATTCGATGCCAGCTAAGTTTGGAATCCTGACGTTATAATGATCTCCCCTGGGCGTTGCCACAACCGACTCTGATTAAGGATGCCTCCGTTCGTTCATTCGTCTGTTCGTTTGTATGTACGTTCCTTCGTTTGTTCGCATCACATCGAAATTCCTTTGGCAATCCGCAAAATCACCTTAATCGGCTGCCAATGCCAGCGTCTGCGTCGGTTGACTTTACCACTTCTTGCCGTCGCACAGTACTTACGGATGTTTTTTAATATGCATTTGAAAATTGGTCTTCCTTAAAGAAGTAAAATTTTTCTGTAATTGATAACTTAAAGAAGAGAATATCTTTAAAAAAAAAAAGTTAAAATTTGCAAAGTATCAAAAAAATATCAAAAAAGTATCAAAAATTTTTTCTTTAATATATAAAAAATCTTTAAAAAAATCAGTTATTTTGTATCTCTAAAATGTCTTCTTCTTTTAAGCGATTCTCGATACTGTGTAACAGAGAAGCAACATCGCCCGAGGTTAATACAAACTTCACAGGAAGTCAAATCAAAAGGATGCTGCCTCTTACTTGATTTGTGCTCTTCTCGATTTTCGCAACAGTCAGCAAGGGTCTTCAGTTGTTCGTCATCTCATCTCAGTCAGACGGAAAGACGAAAGTTAAGCTTGTGTGTGTGTGCACGGTGTATGTGTGTAAGAGTAAGAATCTTTTTATTTGTTTCAAATTGAGTTATGCCTAATGAAAATCAAATAAGCGCCGCAATCGAGCCGGAAGTGTGTGTACATGTGTGTGTGTGTGTGTGTATGTGTCTGAAAGTGGTTTCCGGTGCTCGTTTTGCTTATTGATATTATTAACTTCGGTCGTAACCGCCTTTTTCGCAAATATTTGCGTTTGATGTTAAAAATGAATTTACAAATTTGTAAAAGCTTTTCGTGGGCGCACAAACCACCCCAAACACACACACATGTTAACATACACTGGCATTTAAGTGGCACAATTCTAATGAAAACTACAAAACATTTCAAAATACCGTTATTGATATTGTTATACAAACACACACACACACACGCACTAGCATTGAAGTATAAATTAAGAAAATAACAAAATGCCAAAACATTATAATCGCTTCGGTTGTTGTCTTTGAATTCGTTTTGATTATGATACATGTATAAGAGTATGTATGAGACATTCAACTTTATACATAAAAATTGTCGACACTTTAATAAATATTTACATATATTTTTTTTAGCTTTACTAATACTTGTTGCATATTTTTTATTACATAAGTTGAAGTCTTGCACTTTTATCATTTGATCTGACCTTACTCTGTGGTTTCTAAGAGCAACTCTGACTGTCCTTTTTTTATAAATTCAAGTTTAATTTGTAGTTACAACATACGAGTACATATATTAGCAATATATAACAAGATTTTTACAAACAAATTTCTCTTTGAACTACCCTGGGCGGCATTACAACTCTTACGTAGTTCATAAACTCAATTTTGCAAGTGGAATAAACTAATTCAAGGATATTTCGTAATAGTTAAAACACTTTTCGTTCTAAAGCACGAATTTGTTGTTGTTGTTATTGCTGGTATGTATGTGTTTTGGGAAAAGTGTTGATTTGAACAATTTGCCAGAAGAGCTGGCACACACACACACACTTGAGAAAAGGGAAAAATGTTAGTTAACTTTTGAGGTAAATTTTTAAAAAGAATTTTTTATCTTTAAATTGATTACTTTGTGTTTTTTTTTTAATAAAAAAAATGTTACCTTTATTTGAATAACACTTTTTTTAATGTGCTCAAGTGATTGAACTTTTTTAATATTTTTAAAATTTCGACAAAATTATTTCAGAGATGTATCAAACTTAAGTATTTTTTTTAATTCTGTGTTTTTTTTTTTAAATGGTAAAAGAATAATTTTAAAATTTTATTTAACATTTTTATTTTGGTGTATCTCTCTCACACACACACACAAATACATACGCAATGTTTTTACTGAATTACAAACCGAAATCTAAATTATAAATAACGCATACGCCTCAGGAGAAAAGATAAATACTTGTACATGTGCACGCCTAAGTGTAGGCTACAAAATGTATTTTCTTTTGTACTCGCTTAACACTAACACAACAACACTTAGCACCAACATCACCACTACACATTCTCACACTGACTCACACCAGCATATGGCAACGAAAGTACCAGGCAGGCAGGCAGGCAGTCAGTCAGACTGAGCGTCATAATTATTGCAGTTTACTTATGCTTTCCTTTCAGTTTCGTTTTTGTATCTGTGTATGTATATGTATGTTTGGTAAAATGTGGTGTGTCTGTGTGCGTATTTGTGTGAAATTATTTTAAATTTACAACTGCAGTTAGTTCGCCTGTTTTTCTGTCGGTTTGTCTGTCTGTCTGCCACTGTTTGTGTATTAAATTGCGTACAAGTGTGTGAATACTAAGATTACTTTACTTTACTTGCTTCCTTCCTTATTCATTACGCGCTCTCACACCCACACACCAACACATTACACTACTGTTCATTGAGTTGGTGTCTCTTTTTAACTGACTGTCAATCACAATTCACTACAATTTTACTACTAAATTCAAAATCAATTGAATGTTACTTATTTTATCGTTTAATAAATGTCCAACTCTGATTAGGATTCCTTACCTAGACCATCGTTGCGGTTGCTTGTTTTTAAACCTGATCAGGCTCTGTTAAGGTGAGACTAGCCCGATCAAAATTTCCTCTAGGGACCTTATATTATTGGTATCACCTTAAAAGACGACATTAACCAAATGAACAAAGCTGTAAATTCACATAAACACTTAAAACTATATTTACACTTGCTCCCACCGTATTGCCTCAAGGATAAAGTTTCAGTTCAAGGAAGTCGTTAGTGTGTATTTGTGCGCGTGTGTTTGTGTGTGTACATATATATATATATATGTGTGTGCAAGTGCGGAAAATTATTTAATGACTTCTTGAATTTGTAACAGAATACGTTAGTTGCGATTTAAATATTTGCATCTATATATTACTATATACTATATATGTATGTACATCGTGTAATTCGTTTTCACTCGTTTGTCTGTCTTAGGTTTTTTCCTTGGCTCACTGTGTACAAAAACAATTTCGTAAATTATTTACATTTCCTTTGAAAAGTTGCTTGCAGCTTTCGTAAGCCTTCTTTGCAAAATGTTTGAATAATTTTTTGTTTTTTGTTCGTTCTACTTAATTGTATTATAAAATTGAAGGTGTTTCCTTTATACTTTTGATAGCTGTAAGCAATTCCTTTCGTAAACTTTTAATACTTTAATAACTGGCATCGCCATCGTCGCCGTCGTCATCACTTTGCAAAGGGTGATGGCAGCCATCAAAGCACTTGAGCATCTAATATCCTTTCAATCAATTTTAATTAATTCGTCGTTATTCATTTTCGCACGCGAGCTTCCGGATAACGTGATCAGTGTCCAGTGTCCGCCAGACACTTGCAGCAACGAAAGGCGGATGTAGGTAGGAAGGATTTGTGCAGAAGGATGTTTAAAATTATAAAAGTGTGTTAATTTTCTGTAAATATAATTTAGGATACATCAAATAATATTCCAGGCAAAAAATTTAGTTTTCTCGCTTTTAATAAAAAAAAATGCCAGTTAAATTTTAATGGAATGTCTTCTAATATTTCCAATTACATTATTAAAAAATCCAGATCAAAACACTTTCCTCTAGACACTTTGAAGACTCGTTGATAGCTTTGATTTCTACAGCCCACTACATGAGCTGGCCTTATACACTCTTTACTCTCACAATGACACAAGTCAAAGTTTTGCCTGTAAACCAAGTGCATTGGCGTCGCCAACAATGTTCCCTCTTAGCATAGCGATTTATATCGGCTACAGCAGATGACAGCCGAACGTGTGATTTATGATAACGTCGAACCGAATTTATATGCGCCCGTTTCCATTCGACGCTGAAGTCGCTATTGCAACGGAATTTGAATATGATACGTCAGCAGCATTTCGCGGAGCATTATCCTTTCAACTGACTGCACAAAAATGTAGCTACGGCGTCTGTCTGTCTGTCAGTCGTCGAGTCGCATTGGTTGCCGAGTTTCATTTCCCACCCTTTTTTCTCTCTTTTTTCTGTGTGATTTTTTTTTATTGACATGCGATATTGGAATGTTTTCGGTTCATTTGAATTCCTTTGGCAATAGATCCTCGCAAAAGTGCAATTTGTCTTGTGAGCCTTTGGAACGTTTTTTTGTTTGTTTCTAATATTCCCGCTGTTGTACAGTACTTTGTTGTATGTAAAAGGTAGTTAGCATTTGGAGGAACAAAACTCGAAAGAAGTCTGTAAGGTTTTTTTAAAAGCTCTGTAAAATTCACTCGATGTTAATAAAAATTTTATGGATCTTTATTTTTTAAATTTGTTTAGTTTTACAACAAAAAATAATTTACCACATTTGGATTTTTTTAATATTTCAACGAACTTGAAAGTTTTGCACAATCCAAAAAGCTTCAAGCTCATTAGAATTTTGTATGAAAATTCAAAGCATAAGAGCACCGTGCGCCCAGAGCAACTCGAGGATTACCATAACCCGGTGTAGACGTGCGTCTGTCGTAAAGGCACATTCTGGCTTTTGTGTCTTACCACAGATACAAGGCGGAGTAGGATCTGGCAATGCAGCGCCACATTGCGAGACTTCGTTTGCGGCGTTTGTTGTAAGCACAGAGAAGCGATAGATGCAAATCGTAGCGTTGTTTTTTTCTTTCTTTCTTGTCTATCTTTCGACTGTTGTTCTACTCGTAGCTCCACTTTTTTCAGTTTTCAAGTCGATATGCCAATGGTTATGCTTCAATTATACAAATGGAACTTTTTTCTTAATGCTATGCTGTGGTGCATACTCTTAGGCTGAATCTGCGGCATCTTTCTCGAGATATACTCTGCAAACAACAAAAATGTCGTTGATGACATTTCGATGAGAGTCAATGCTTTGTTGTTGCTATTGTCAGAAGAACGAGGTCTCAAATGGGAATTTGAATTGATAAATGGCTTTTCAAGTGTGACTAAAAATACATTTGAAATAATTGTAATGTAAGCCTAAAAGTATGCATCAAATTAAGCTTAAGCGCCGGCATCAAGTATTTCAGTATTTTTCGCAACGCAACACAACGCTACGCAAAGAATCCCCAAGTGGGGTACGCCCTAATTGTGCGCCATTCTCGAAAGTGCATTTCGAAAAGGCTGCATTTACACTGCAATTTATTGCACAAGTGTGTGAGTAAGTTTGTATGTGTGTGTATGCTAAATACACCACAGAAAATTAAACAAACATTTTAGAAACAATTTCTGTTTGTATTTTTTTATTTATTTTTTTTATTTAAACCTTTTTTCTCGTACCTACTCATTCCATTTGCAACTTGTACTAAATGCAAAACAATTTCCCAAATGCACATGTGTGCCCATGCGCACACACAAACACTCACACGCACACACAACACTTAATTGTTCCCCTGGCAGTGTTTCCGCCCACTGACACACAAACACACACACACACCCATACAGACGCACACAAAACCGTGCACTCACCTGTTGTTGAGTTTAACAATTTTTTTGTTGCCTGTAAACTGGAAAATCTGCAGACTTGCTCGCATTTTAAAAGCAAATTATTATGCTAATGGAAGTTGCATCAGATTTCTCGCCCCTACTACCTACTACCCCTCCGCATCTCCACATGCATACCGCCTAGAATTCTCAAATGGTTCATGCTGACTGTTTCACTTGAAGCCTGCATATGCGCTTGTTCTTGCTCCTATGCATTTGTATGCGTTTGTGTGTTCAGTTCTAGTGTATGTGTGTGTTCCAAGTAGTGTTAAAAAGTCTGTATTCAAATTAAAACCACAACAACAACAAGCGTAACTTTTGCTAGCATACATATATGCATACATTTAGTGTGAATAGTTGGCAACACAATTTATTAAACATTTTTTGTAAGCGTTTTAAATAGCACTTCTACTAAACTGGATTTAACGAATAATTTATATAAACGTACTGAAACTATTTCAGTTTTTAAATCAAGCACATTTTTAGGTACATGTAAGGACATAATTTTAGATATTTCGAAAGAATACTTCGCATTGGAATGGAAACTCTTTTTGCTTACGTTCTAGAACTGTGTCATGCGAAGTTCGAGAGTATATTAAAATGTTATATTAAAAAGTTTAAATCAATTGAATTTTTCGAACCGTAAATCAATTACAGTAAAACCAACTCTTATAAGAACATTTTTATTTAGCTAGGACATAATTTAATTTAGTTGCAAAGGAAGAACTCTCTTAAATAATTGAAGCAACTTTAAAAATAGTTCTTCTCACTTACGAGTGCATTGAGAAAATTCGACAATTCGTTGCATGCCGCTGAAAACAAATTAAAAATAGCAAAACTTCAAAGCCGAAATCGTGCTGCGCTGCACACCTTCGAATGCGAGAATTTAGCGTTGACTGGCGCTGCTGCTACACCGTGTGCCGCCCCAGCTATCGCCGTCGATATCGCTGCTCTGCTGCCAATGTGCTGCGTTCGCATCGATTTCAGCAGAAGCTTTTGCATAATTTATAGTTGCATACTTGGCGATAATTGAATTTTAACTACAAGCGAAAAGGAAACGTTCAAGACAATTTATTTCAGGGCACGGATAGGTGAACGCGATGATAAACGCCACAATTCGCGTGCAGCCGTCGCGCCCATCTCCAAGTCCTTCTGTTGGCACTTTTAAATTTTCCACTGAGTTATAAATTTTCAAGAGACACAAAATTGTTGTATTGCCGGAATTTAAATTGGTTCAACACATTTACGAATAAATTTACGAAAATCATTTTAAACGAGTTCAAGCTTAAAAGTACAACAGCTTTTAAGCTTTAAGATATTCCTTAAACCGTATGAAAGTTTTTTCGAAAAATTTGTATTATTCGAGTTTAACAGCTTTCTTCATCTTCCAGTTTCTTTGCGAATATCCCGTCTTATTGGTAGCAGACTATGCTTACTCTAGGTAAACCGCTGTTTGACAATCTCAAAGAACTGTTTGGCACAGACGTCTACGACCTGTTGAGCTTTCTGAACCGCACAGACCAGATATAGTCGAGCTGCAGGAAACAACCTTCTAATAAGTTGAAAGTGAGAATGAGGCAACCAAATGTCACGATAGTGCTAGTTAAATTCTTGGCTTGACTTGGCTTAAACACTTCAACCTTCCGCCCAACTAACACCTTTCTTAGTTACGTAGAGTGAGCTTTCTGTGCCTGCAATTATGATGCTTAAATATTTTTCCGAAGCGTCTTTTTGCAGCTCGTGATTTTGAGCATATGACAATATTTATTGTCGTCTCCTGTTGAAATTTTTTATGATTTTGTTTTAAATAATTTTTGTTGTTGTTTTAGCTAACTTAGACGACAGACGCCTTACTACTTTACTGCTTTGTCTGAAGGTACTTTGGCTTCAATATCTTGCGCCAGCTCGATGGCAGCATATGAATTTTTAATGATTCCATCGCTTCACTGCAGCGCTCCTTTCCTTTTTTTATACTTTTTATTGTCAAATAACGCTGCCCTCAGCAGCAGCAACCAGCATTGAAGACATCTTTGCAGTGTGCCCCAGCGTCCTACATTCCTACCTACAAGTACGATAATTCATCTTTGCATATTTTTAGGCGGGCACACTGTGTGTGCCTGCTTCAGATTGATATGCCGCGACGCAGTTCGCGCGGAATGTAAAGAAGCTTGCGAAATTTCTTGTCTTCGCTTCGCTTCGTTGGGCTGGCTGGCTGGCTGACTGGCTGGCTTTGTTTTCTGATGTGGCAGCACTGTCTACAAAAATATTTTAATTTCGCTTCTCATCGATCCAATTAAAAATTTAATATTTCTTTGATAATTACATTGTTATCGTTCGTTTGCGCTGCAGACGACGACGGGCTTAGATGGCTCCTATTTTTTTTTTTTTTTTGTTGCCTGCCAAATTTAAGATTTCATTTAAATTGCATATTTTACTTTTCTCGGTCTGGTGGCGTTCTGCAAATATATTTTTCCAAGAAATCAACCAGCCGAATTTAAACATTTGCCATATCAAATAATGAACAAATATTTTGAAAATATTTTCAGTAACTTCATACGAGTATGTCAATCGTACTCATTAAGTTAAAAGTTATTTACAAGCAGAAAAGTGGGTCAAACTGTAACGTGTATAGTACAATACATATGGAAAAAGAACTTCACTCGCTAACAAAGCCTTCGTCATATCATTGTCAATGGCATTTGCGCCTGACAAACAACAACCGCAACCGCCAGATGTCGAAAAATCATCATTTCCAGTGGTTGGCAACGCAGCGTAACACATGCTGGATAACACGAACAACCCAAAAGCACACATAAACACACATACACACATCGAATAACACACACACACATGCCTACTCAAACCAGAATAGAATTTCGACAACACCAATTCAGGAAAAAGATTAGTCAAAGCTGCCAAGCCGCTATCTACTGCTCTGCTCTGTTTGGCTTTGCTCCTGTCTGTCTGCCCTGCCTGTCTGTCGTGCCTGTCGTGGCTGCCTGCCTGCCTGTCCGCCTGCTGGCTACAAAACGTTTTCGACAAATGTTACGGATGGACTGCAAACTGGAAAATTCACATTTTCACGGATGAGTACCGAAAATATTTATGTGTGTGTATGTGCGCGCCGCCATATGTGTCTTATGTGCCTCGAGCAAATGCGATGCAAGGATTCCCAGTTCCGCTGCTTCACTGCTAACGATGATGCACATTGCGGCAGGGCTGTCATTTTTGCCCTGCACCTAGTCGCCTACTGCAATCTCTCCCAAATGAAGCTCATTTTAATGAAAATGGAAGTTGAAATCCGGCCGCCCGTTTCGCCCAGCTTGCTGTGAAATTGGAAAAGCGTTTAGTGTATGTATGTGTGTGTATGTGTTTGTGTGTGTTTTCAGGGGAAAATGGTTCTGAAGTGATTTTGCAATCACTTTTTAATGCTGCTCTAAATTACTTCTTGCAAATTATTCATTTTGAGCAATTTGCACCTACAAACAGGCGCTCACTACTTTTGCCAGTTACCCACGGCAACAACTAAAAAACAATCTCCGTCATCTGCTTACACAGCTCGCACAGCCGGCAAAAGAAGATTGCAACCCAACTGGGTGAAGTTAAGCGCTCTTAAGGTTTTAACAAATAAGTTAATAAAAATTTTAAAAAAAATTTCAAAGTTAATTGGAACTGATAAATTAATTTTGAAATCAGAAAATATAAAATAAATCTATTGGATAATGAAACTATAACTGAAAATTAAAAGGATCGATTAAATATTGTGGAAAAAAGTGGTAAAATAAATTCGATCGTCTTCTACACCTGCAACCAATTACGCACAATTATTCCAATAATTTTTTGAATTTTTATAAATGTCAGTCAATATCTTACAACAGTTTTAATGTAAATGAGAGTTGTACAAAACTTGCAAAAGTCGAGATGTACTGAAATTGTATTTTGAGTGTTGGTTTTTCGCTTTGCTAAACCGCCAAAAATAGTTTCATAATTCTCACTTGTTATACTCGTACCCGGCTTCCTCGCAACCGTTCCTTAACTCATTTGCCGCACTGGAGAGTTACAGCATGACAACATGGCGGCTGTGTCATTTCCGTTTGCGAGGCTTTTGCATATTTCCGTTTTGTGTTTGGAATTTTTAAGTAAGTCTTCAGTTGGTTGGTTGCTTTGCTGATTTCGACTGCTAATGCAGCTGTGCGCTTCCGTTTATAATTTTGTTGTTGTTGGTGTTGTTATAGTTGTTGTTGTTATCATGATTATACTCGAAATGAACTTGCAACTTTAAACTTTTCCGCCTTTTTCCAGTTACAAATGTCACAACAATTAGTCAAAAATTCTAACATAAAATAAAGCAACTTTTCAAAAATTTCATATTCAAACTAAAATCGTTTTAAAAAAATTTTAACAATTAGGAAAAAAAAAAACAAATATGTTCAAAAAAACAGATATAATAAAAAATGTAAAAACATAAACCAACTTCCACGTTATTCACATTTCCACTTCAGCTTTCATATTATTAACTTCGAATAATTGCAAGTCTCGAAATCCACAAAATTTGTTCTACGCCTATTTTTTAAACTTCAAAGTTTTCCAACCAAAGTCAAACCTCAATAAATGTAATTAGCACACTTCACTCAGCACGCCCGCCCGCCCGCTCAACGACTCCCAAGCAATTGCCAAACTGAAGCTACCAATTAAGTGACGCGCCCGAAACAAAAAACATCAACAACGCAGAGTGGCCAAAACCGCCAGCATCCTTTAAACAAGCGAGCACATCAAATTAACAACGCCAACAGAGAGAAGCTAACGGAAAAGTTAAAGGTAAAACTTTTCGGTCTGATTTTGATCAAAAACATATTGCCAAAGCGACAAACGAGAGCGCGACAGAGACCCCAATAAAGGTAGACAAATTGACGAAAGACCAGCAACGGCCATTTATTTCTTTTTCTTTTTCACTTTCTCTTTCTCTATTTTTAACGGCACTTTATCGCCCGAAACTCGTCCTTTTGATGTCACATGGTGTTTTTGTTGCTTTGCTGTTTTGCTGTTTTGTTGTGATTAGGTCTTGGCCTCAATTTGTTTTTTTTGCTGCAAACAAATTAGGCTGCTGCGATGTTAAAAATTCGAGAAAAAAAAACAAAAATATTCACACACAGCCAAATGGCTGGCAAAAAGCAAAAGGACTCACTTTCATTCACATCCTTTTTTATGATACTTCATTATACTATCAACAACTAATTTTTCATTATTTCTCATGCACCACCATATCGAAGTGCACGAAACAAATACGCGCCAACAGTCATTTCAAAGTCGAGGCTAAAACTATCTAATGGGAAATTAATACTTAAAGTTTTACATATGTTACTTCTGAACTAACAGTTAAGTAGTCATTTTAACTTTATTCAGTTAATTTATATGTCATTATCAGTTATTTTTGTATTGAGATATTTCGGTTAAGTAGTAATTTCGAGTTTATGCAGTAACTTTAACTGCCATTATCAGTTATTTTTTTTATATAGAAAATTGTAATAACTGCAGATATTAGTAATATTTTAAGTAAATCTCAATATTTCTGTAAATCAATTTATTTTTGTATTGTTTTCAAAACAATTTTGACTAACCCAAAATTTTATTCATTATTTTAGTATTAAGGCATTTTAAGGCCCAGAAATTTACCCATCGACCGTAGACCCTTTCAACCTAAAACGGCAATGAGAAAAGTTGTCCAGACCAACCATTACTTTCATTTGTTTGTTTTCCCTATCGGTCGTTGACAATCCTTTTTATTTCATCTGCACCAATACACTCAAACACAAACAAACACACACACACTTACATTCACAAACACCCACACACACACACATCCAAACACTAACCTCAAGAGTCTTTTTGAATTTACAAAATCCGTTGTCAGTCATTTCGTTTTCCTGCTTTTCTCAGGGTCTGTCGTGCAGTTCGCAGTTCGGCCGCTGGCAGAGGCACACTTTTTTGTTTTACTAATTTGAATCCGTCCAAAAGGCAAATGCCAGGTAAACATTGCATGGCACAGAAGTTCTTCTCTTTTTTCAGTTTCGGTCCTTCAGCCTTTCGCTGACTATCGAAGTTGAAGCCCAGCTGGCAAACTGACTGGGACTGGTTCGGTTGATTCGTAATTATGATGGCAAAAGTTTTCGAAGTTTGTGCGTGCAGGCGCCACGAAAGGTTGAGTCGCCGCAAGATATGATGGTGGGCGGCACGGTGCGGCGTGGCGTGGCGTGTCCACACAAGCATGAATGCAAATATTGACAAAGTCTTTTCATAATTATTTTGTACACGAATTAATTTAAGTTTAAATATGTTTGCGCTTTAATTTCAAAATGAAAATGGTAATTTAATCAAATTGACAAATTGTTGTTGTTGCTGTTGTTTTGTTGTCGTTGTTCTTGTTTTTGTTTAGGTTGTCGTTGTCGTAATTGAGGTTTATACGAGTAAGTCCTTGAAATTTTCTAAATTGAATAACAGCACATTAACAGGGTATTTGACAAGCTTAACAAAGTTTATTGGAGAGGGAAAGGTTGAATCATTGTCTGAGATACTTGAGAATTAACAGATTCCAACTAACGGAGAAAAAAAATATATTAGATAAATAATACTTTTTGTTTTAAGTTTGAAGATTAAATTTAGAGAATAATATTCCATAACTTAAAGTTAAAAGCTCCAGTTAAGCCTCATAAAGAAAGCGATTTGTAAGCTAATAAAATGACAGAAAATTCAAATTTAGCTAAATCTTAAAATTCCACATTGAAAATCTAAGTGTTAGTTAATATGTCACTTGAATCTTAATCATCAATGATGTCACCTTCACCGATTAAACAAAAGTTTTCATTGTGTATGCTGGCAAGTGGATACGAATTTCAACCGTAATGAACTCGAACGATGACATAAACTGTTTTAGTTCACACAAACCATAGACACAAGTTAAGGCGTAAAAGCTTCATAATTGCTTAGCTTCAAAGTTCATTAATTCAAGTGACAAGTGTGAATTATGCAGTTCATGTCAACAAAAGCATGACTCGTGCACTGGAAGAAACTTTAGATCTATTTATAATTTAAGTAATCAAATATTCTTAAGAACATATTTCGACAGTAAATTGACTGACATTATTTTAGTCAAAGTATTTAGTTAAAAATATTATATATTATAAACTTATACGAGAACATATGCACAGGACATCGACATATCAAAAGTTTAATAGAAGTCTGAAAGCTTTCTCCAGTGTATGCAGGGTTTCATCATTAAATAAATATTGAAATGTTAACAAACTGATAACAATGTTGCGATTACATATGAAAAGTGTTGTCTAATTTGTGTCGATTATGTTGATTGATGACGAACATCGCTCAACATGTTGAACGAACTCTGAAGTATCCAAACGTCAGTTCAATTCCAGAAGGTAAAATAAAACAACGCGGATTCAAGAAGTTTACAAAAATCCAAACCAAAATATTTTTTTTAAACACTCTGTAAAAAGTTCGGGAATCTCAATCGTTGTCCGTCCACACTGTCAGTGTAATGCAAATGCTGCTTCAATGTCCGAGTATTTGCTTTACAATTATCTGCAATTATATTTCAATTTCGAAAACGATTTTGTGGCTTCTGACGTTCCTCGAAATCGCCGTAAACGTCCGCATTTTTGTTCTTCTTCTTCTTTTATATTTTCGTGCGGGTATAAAAATCGTAAACAATTTCAATTGTTATCGTTTAATCATGCTGCAACACTTGGCAGCGACATTGCCGGCACAGACGCATGCAACAACTTTGGTACAACTTCTGAGTAAGTAGTTTACACATATGAGGCGTTCCGAGTTATAGTGAAGCAACTAAATATTGTTTAATTTTTAATAGTTGTTGTTTTTTCATAAGTTTACATATACTAAAAAATTAAAAAAATTTTAATCTTTATAAAGTTCTGCGTATATTTAATATTTTCAAAATATTATCATATAAAACTTTTTTGAGATCCTGAACTACTCATTGAAAGCTTAAAGCTACCTGTCGAAATAAATTTCGTTTCTTCCTTCGCACATCAGTCGGCACCTACTTTTCGGTACTCTCCTCCGTACTAATTGTTCACGATTCAAGTTACCGCAGCGACTTGCAACAAGAATACCTGAATGCGGTGCAGCAGTTCTTTCGCAATCAATCTCAGCCAGCGACAGCTAACAAAGGCAGCAACACTGTTGGTCTGCAATGGATCGATGTCGCCACATTAAACGACACCGAATTGAATGAGCAAATGCGGCGCACTGTTGATATTGCCACCGAGGTGAGAGATGAGAAGACGCCGCCCCAAAATAATAATGACCGGACCGGCATTTGCAATTGTGACCAATTATTTATTTCGTATTCCATTTTCAAGCGTTCTTTATTCTTATTTTTTTTTTTTTTTTTTTTAATTTTATTTCCTTTTGTGTTTGTGCATTTTTTGTCATATTCTTTTGTTACTCGTGTGCCGCAGGGATTTATCACCATTCTGCCGGATACTGGGATTTTTTTGCATGCCCGATACTATGCAACGCGGTACGCTGAGCTTCGCCTAAAGGATAAATTCTATCTATTTCTGTGTGAACACGAGGATCCAGAGGATTTTCTGGCAACCGAAATATTGCAGTGTAAGTGAAACTTTGCCGTTGTAAATGTCCCTTACTGTAACTGTAAACTTACACATGTATTCGAGTGTGTGCGTGTGTGTGTTGTGTTCGACCTTAGCCGGAAGTCAACTCTGCTGGCATGCTGTGCTCAAATCCGTGCTTTCCATTTGGATTTCTGACCGTAACTAATTGCTTAGCTTTTACTTGGTATCGGTTTACATTCTTGTCCTTTGTCCTTTGTCATGTGTTTATTACCGATTAAATTGATCCAAATAAAGAAACATAAGAAAAAATAAATGGATATATTTTTTTCGACTTGGCGTTTTTATGTATCGAATCCCAAAAATATCATTTTAAGGTTTTTGAAAGCCAAACTATTTTCGAAGTTATAGCTGACTGAAATTTTATATATTGTATCTTCACAGTCAGAACCGCTCAATCTAGACATTGTTCAAATTTAACTTTAATGACTTCATTTTTATTTTCAAGCGCTCATTCTCTTTTATTTTTCATTTGCTTTTGCATAATTTTGTCTATTCCCAATGACACACAACAACAAAAACAACAAGAACAGTCTATCCACACCACCTCATGATCAGACCGGCAGCAAAACGCAACGCATCAGTGCACAACGTCGATGTCACACCGGATCCAACGAAACCGGAAGCGGAACAAGCCACTAAAATAACAAATACAACTTTAAACAAATATAGCGACACCACACCAGCCGCTGCCGCCGCTCACCGCGACATCAATTTCGAACTGTGGACACAGAAGTTTGTCGGTGCCGTTGGCAATTTGGATGCTGTACTGCTGGACGCATTCTTGCCGAACGAAACTTTTGCCCAGAATGTCGAACTTTATCCAAACAAAGTTTCGAATCTAAAGGGTCGGACGGTGCGCGTCGGCTCCATTACTTACATACCGTATGTGGTTACTAATTCGGTGGTAAGTAATTTCGTGTTAAGCTCATATTTATTGTTGTCTCCTGTTTCGTACCGCTACCTTCCGCCGTTGCCCAGTTATCTGTGCGAGATGACGATGGGACTCTAATGTAAACACATGTTGCGGAACATGTTTAGTTTTTTTTCTCGTTTGTATTTGGGTGTTGCTCCCCTTGGTCGAAGTTTAAGTGTTGATTGTGTACTTGTCTGTTGTCTTAATATTGTGTTGTTATTTTTTGTTTGGTTGTTGTCGCAACAAAAGTTTGGTTCACACTCAATGCTTGCATTCAGGGATGTGAATCAAGGTGAGCAACAAAATATTAACGACATTAAAGTATGACTGAATGGAGAAAATGTAATCCAAAAATCAACTTTAAAGAATTTTTCTTAAAATTATTAAAATTAAAGATGAATTGCACAAGACCGATCGAAAAGTAGTTAATTGTTTATAATAAGATGAAATAAACTTTTAAGATCTAAGATCAATCAAATTTTTAAATATATTCAAAGATTATTTTTAACTGAATCTCGTATTGGAGTTGTTGGTACCGACCGAAACTTATCCTTCGTTTGTGTTTATTGACCATCCCTGGTTCGTTGTACGGCATATTAAGAGTTAACAAATATACAACAATGCAAAAAGCATTGATTGAAATTGCGCGAATCCTGCTCGTGCGACTAGCACGACGAGTTTGTCCATACATACATATGTACGAGTATGTAAGTATAATTGGCAGCTCACGATAAGGTTGTGCAAAGCCATTATTGTGATTGTAGTCCCATTTAGCAAATTGCTTCGAACACTTCATTAACCACACACCCCCACTAGCCAAACCGACCAACAGACCAACCATCCAACCAACCAACCATCCAACCATCCAACTAACCAACACCCTTTGGACGAATACATTTAGGCAGCTGGTAGCGGCAATGCGGATCCAATTAATTCTGATGGTGGCAATCGTTCGGTCTTCTATATTGGCTCAGAGGCTGAAGTTGTCAAAACATTTTGTCAAGTGCGTAACTGTCATCTGCGTGTGGAGCCATGTAAGTTGAGGTTCGATATAATTGTTTTAAATTGTTAAAGTTAATTATTCGGGCAATGCACCACAACCACAACCATCCACCACTGCCATTACCTCCACCGTTAGATGGTGTCGACAACTGGGGCATTATTTATGACAATGAGACCTCTTCGGGCATGTTGGGCGACATTTACACACAACGTGTCGAATTGGCTATCGGCTGCATTTATAATTGGTACAACAACATTACCGAAACGTCGCATACGATTGCACGTTCGGCGGTTACCTTTTTGGGCCCAGCACCCGCGTAAGTTGAAATGTGTTATCAAACTGCTGTATGCGTGTATGTGTGTGTAATCAATGCCGTCACATACACATACGTTTCTACTTTCAGACAATTTCCTGCTTGGCGGACAACCATTATACCATTTACCGCTGAACTGTGGACATTTCTCTTGTCCACCATGTTCCTTTGCTCGATTATATTGTATTTTGTGAAGCTCTCCACATTTACCATAAAGAACTTTGAACATAATCGTCAGCGCAAGTTTCGACATCTCAAAGCATTCGAACAGGCCATGTTGGACATTGTGGCCGTGTTTATTCAGCAGCCTTCAGCGCCATTGGGGTGGGTAATCTTCCGATTTGAATTTTATTTAAATTTATCAATTATTTTTCATTTCCAGACTGAATCGGTTTCCAGGACGTATTTTTCTGGCTACACTACTCATTGCCACCATTACCTTGGAAAATACATATAGCGGTCAATTGAAATCGTTTCTCACAATCCCCTTCTACACGGAACCGGTGGATACCATGGACAAATTTTCACAAACCGATTGGAAATGGGCCGCACCGTCAGTAATTTGGGTGCAAACCGTGGAGAAGTCGGAATTGCTTAAGGAACAAATACTAACGAAGAAATTCGAAATACACGACTATGACTTTCTATATAATGCCACCTTTCGGCCGGACTATGGCCTGGGCATTGAACGTTTGATGAGCGGATCCTTTAGCTTCGGTGATTTTATAACTTCAGCTGCATTGGAGACGAAAATTGTTAGAATATATATAAACAAATTAATTTCAAATAATTTATATAGCTTTGTTTTTTCATATACTTTCTTAAGGTTCCTAAAGATGATCTTTACTTTGATTGGACGCGTGCGGTGTCAATACGCGGTTGGCCACTCATGCCACTTTTCAATAAACATGTGCGCGCCTGCATGGAAACCGGCCTCTTTGTCCACTGGGAACGACAGGTGGATACTTTTTAGTAAGTCTAAGAGTTGTGCTAACTTTTTGTATGATTTTAGATCGTCGCCGAGTATCTGGATCGTCAAACACAGGATATCATGTTAGACTTAGCATCGGGTCACACTAGCAAAGCGCCACTACAAAAGCTGACAGTGGTCAATATCTCGGGTGCAATATTTGCGCTACTCATTGGTTACTTAATCGCAGGCTTGGCTTTGGCCTTAGAACTATTCGGACACTCTCTGAGGTTGAAAATTGTCAATTGCAAACGTAATCTGTTGGAAAAGTTGCAATGAACATAGAATATTTACTTTAAATTAAATCTTAAACTTTAGGCATTTAATGATTCTTATAAATATTTTAAATACAACAAATTGTTTAAATTTATTTAGGAAATATTCTAAACAAATCCTTTAGCGCTTCTGGCTGACGAAAAAAGAAAAATATTTGTGGAGCCATTGCGGCGATAAATGTGATTCCAGCATCCAATAATTTTAATGCAAGCATTACATGCATACATTCACAATTACCCAACACATTCAAATTCGAATGAAAGTCAAACTCGAAGTCAATGTCCGAGTTCAAATATCCTTTGGATCCACAGCCATGTAAACAGTTTTACATTCAGACACACACGCACACACACACACATTTGTCTCCATACAAAAAAAAAACAACGCAGAGAGACACAGAAGGGTAACGCTCGGATTCGAAGTAGTTAAGCGCCAATTGAAACAATTCAATTGGCTTCCGAACGATGGACAAAACGGTTAGCAAAACTTCCAATGACCATCAAGACCAAAAAGCCAACCAACTGAAAATGAAAATGGAAACACAAAAACACAAAAAATTCCCAGCCAAGATCAACAACGCCAAAAAAAAAGTGAAAGCTGCAATTGTTCAGCAAGAAGATACGTGAAATTGAAAGACAGATTAAAGGATTTGCCGTTAGCATATACAGGAGCACGCACACATTCGCATACAAACATACAAAGCTACATACAAACAACAGGGGAAGGCCATTCGCTCACACAGCAAGCTGTTCACTTTTATCTCGCAAACAACAGCAAAAACAACAACAACAGTAGCGGCAGCAGCAGCCGTAACATACCATAAAAGTAACGCTTGCAGCAATTAAGCACTTGAACTGTTTTTAATGCTGACTCAGATGAGGAGTAGAATACGCTCACTGCGAGCCTTCTTTGCCAGAGTCGAAACTACCAGGGGAAATGAAGGTACCATGCCACCCCACATGTCCTTTAATTTAAGAAACATAGGCGCACATTCTTAATCAGAATTAAGACCGCGCTTACTTTTAGTACCCCTTTAGTAGCAGTCAATTTGGTCTATTACGAGTTTCTGTCCTATAAGGTTGCACTAAACTTCAGTAGGAACTTTATTTAACTATCAATCTGCAAATTTTAAATAGAAGTAGCTCGAAAATTGTTCGTCATTTCAAATTAACTTACTACATTTAAAAAAATTTATTATATTTTTTCTAGTCAACAGCCCCAATGAAAGAGGACTGTCGCCGCCACTGTTCTCTTTACAAGCACGCATATGTAAACCAACATATACACACCCATTTGTACCCATATAAATGTTAAGGTCAATTGGCCTTAAAGTCCATAACGTAATACTGTGGAAATTAACAATGTTGCTGGCATTTGAACAGCGTGTTGCTGTGTGAGATATTCCAATCATCACGAGAGAATTTTAGAATTTGGTGCTCTATGCTTGCACATTTATTGCAGTAGTATGTTACATTGTCAGAGTTACCATTACGCGCAATTTAAATATAGTATATTGGGTATCATTGGACAAAGCATTTTCCTATTTGCAAATGTTGGTATCCGTTTTTTTTTGTTTTCAGTTAGTAAATTTGTTTGTAAAATTATAAAATTGGGTTTGAATTTTGTTACTTAAAGTTTAATAATGCAAAGAGTTGATTTCATTTATAAAACAACTGATTTCAAATAAAAAACAAAAAACTAATTCTATGTAAGAAATTGAATAAGCAATGTTGCCATATTTCAACGTCTGATCCAAATTTGATTTTAATTCGCACTCTAAAATTCCAAATTGTACGTTTAAAGAGTTTCGACTTTTGGCAACCCTGCGAAATAAAATTGGCAGCATGCTTGAGTCGCACATTTACCAACATACCGCAAATTCCAAAAACACACACACACACATCGCACACATGTGCAGTGCTATGTGGGTTTGTGTGTAATGTGTAAAAGTGTGAGTTCGCACAGATTGCAAACGAAGTTCCGGTTTGGTATGTGGAGAGAAATTTACATCCACACATAAGTGCAGACATACACACACACACACGCACACAGAATTATATACACACTTTTGACCAACACACACACTGGCGCACACACAGGCAAACCGATTCTGCGCCTGCTGGGCAAACCGGCAACAATCGAACTGACCACGGCAATTGCAAATGCCGCAGCGTGGCCAAACTTCGGTCGACCAGAACTCTTTTAAGCGTACTTGGGCGTTTGTGTGTGTATGTGCAACAACAACCGTTTTATTTTTTCTTGAGAATTTCACTTTTTTTTGTTGAATTTTTCTTTCATTTTTCGAGTTTTGTTTTCGCAGCAATTTGTTGCAACGCTTCGAAGGCTGCTGCTGCAACAACAACAACAACAACAACAACAGCAACAACATCAACTTCAGCAGCGGTAGCAAATGCAGTTGGCAACTTAATGAAAAGTGTTGGCGCGTGTTTCGCCAGCGGAAGGATGCACATGGCTGCTCCTGCTGCCGCCACATTAAAAAGCCATGCGATGGCGACGAGGAGACGACGTCAGTTGTTTTTGTTTTTGTGGTGATGTCGATACTTCAATCTCATGGATTGGTGTTGAAATTGGTTCTGGTTTCGTTGTTTCGTTGTATCGTGCTGACAAAGAAGAAGAAGAAGAAGAAGAAGAAGAAGAAGAATGAGGTAAATATTTCTTGCTTAAGTCGAGGATTCTACATGATTTAATGTGGCAAATTTAAGTTCAACTTAATTTTGAGCGTTCATTGACATTTCAAATAAATAAACAAATACCATAAACAAAAAGTACTTAAAAATATTAAATAAACATTGTACACAAAAAATGGGTTCAAGGGCGTTTCGTTTTCAATATCATTGAGTAAATCTGCTTCAGCTGCACAATAAATTATTCATAAGTCCCTTGTGACTTTAACATTAACTCTCCCAGCAGCCTCATGTGTGTGTAAATTAAATTGCATTTTTTATTCATTTACAATTGTACAACTAATTGAATTATATTTTGTATTAAAAAGCGTTTCTAGTGCTAATGAATGTGGCTTTTAAACAATACCGCCCCAATTAATACTCATACATTGTAAGTAGTCCTTCATACCGAATATCGAATACCGAATTTGGCTATTTTTATATCTCAGCACAAACTTCTTCAACATAGCATACCGATTTCTTAAGCTACAGCTATTTATTTTCTATGAGTGTCTTTTATATCTAACCACGCCTACTTATCGTCAAGTAGTCGGTAGTATGCAAATCAATTTGGACACCAAATTTTATAATACAGTCGTGTCTGGATATAGGGAACTAATTATTGCAAGGACTGTTCACTACATCCGGGTTGTTCACTCTTTCAAGGTTGACATTTCTTGTTTTTGCGGTCAGAAATTGACTTTTGAACGGTTTCTTCACGTAAAACTAATTTTGAAAAGCATTTCGATTGTTCACTATTTAAAGTACTCCATGTGAAAATTTGGGTGTTCACTATATCGAGGTGTTTACTATATCCAGACACGACTGAATAAGCAAAATTGGAGTTTTTAAATTTTGTTAAGTATAAGTGAGGCATGGAAATTTGTGTTACATATACAATGTATTATATATCATAACGCCCGATCATTTAAGACTCTGAGAAATAAATTTAAACGTTTTTGGAATAGTGCTTTTCAAACTGACCGAACACAATAGATGAAGACAAAGACAGACAGACAGACAGACAGACAGACAGACAGACAGAAAGACAGACATATGATGAATTTTACAAAACCAAATTTTATAAAAGTTAATAGTGAAAAATGTAAAAATTTAATAATTTTATTTATATTTATTTAAATACATAAATATTTCTATAAAACATTCAAATTATTTAATATAATTTAATGGTGATATTTGTTTAATAAAGCCAACACATTTCATTTTTTAAAACAATTTGTATTTTAATTATTTGCGGTACTTTCAAAACGTTAACCCCAAATAAAATAGAATACATCGACTAGACCGACCGCTTTAATTTGCAATTTAAATTATTTCAATTGATTGGCTTATTAAAATGTATTAGCAAACAAAAAAAAAACAGAAAAAAAACTTAACCATATAATTAATGTTACACAATTGCCATGCGATATCATTCACATTCATTTTTATATAAATATCCCACCACAAATATGTACTCAATGCTCGTAAGGGTGTCTGTGTGTGTATGTGTGACTATATAAGCGCACATAAATATCACACTTCATTTGTGCGATTATTATCAACGCACAAGCACATCAATTAAAATCCGCACACACATTCACACACACGCATAGATTTATACAAAGCAAAAAATAAAAATTGTTGCAAACTACTCAAATTTCATTAGACTGGTTCAAATATAAATGTTTATAATATTTTTGATTAAATTTTAAATTTAGTTATATAGTATAAAATATTTTAAAGGTTAAAAATCGTCTTAAAGATAAACTTTATAATTAAATTGTATGTACAAGTCATTGGGCGCATTATTCTCATCTTATAATCCGGCCTAATAAAGCCTATCCAACAACGAGTAGCAATAATAGTAATTAAAATAACCAACACTAAGTCAACAAACAAACAGACAGACAGACAGACAAATAAACAAGCACAAAATTGCTATCTTGATAGAACTGTCATGTTGACAGTTAATTATTTCAAGGACATGCAGACGTGCGGCTTTCGCATATGTCGACCATGACAAAATCAAAAGCGGCATGTCTGCATATGTGCGTACACAAGTATACTTATATGTACAATATATGAATATGTGGTGTGTTTGAGTGTGTGTGCAAATGTCTAAATTAGTTTGAGAGCGAGAGACCGGAGACTAATGAAAAATTGCAATTAATTTTATTTAAATTTGCGAGTAAATCCCAAAATTTAAAACAATTAAAGTGGTTACGTATACGCACCGCAGGCCAAAGCCACGAGAAGACCATTCAGAAGAGCTTAAACTGTATTTGTACATATACATATTTCTTTTTTTTATATACATATATGAACATAAGTATGTGTGGAAACTTTATGCTTACGTGCAAAGCTATGTCGGCTGTCCGTCTGTCGTCTGTCTGTCTGCCCGACGGCTGTTTGCGTACATTCAGTTGGAAGGAATTTTACAATTAGTTTCAAGGATGCTTATTTAGTTTCGACGGGCGGGTGGGGAAAGGAAACGGTTGGTAGGGGAGACATTATGAAACCAACAAGTCGTGACAGCCATTGCAACAACAAAAACAACCACGACTGAATTTATAAAACTAGCACAAAATGTGCAACACGCATTGTACTAGGGTAAAGCAGGGAGAATTGGTCTCCATTTTCAGAAAAATGTGGTTCAAGGCATATGGATGGGTTAAACTTCTCAGTTGGTTGTTGTTCAAAATAATTTAGGAACAATAGAAAGAAAAGAAGATGTTGAAAAATCACGGTGGAATTATGAAATAAATAAAAAATGTAAATAAGAAGGAAACACTCTCTTGACTTTACTGTACAAAAAGTACGCGAGCTATTAAAGGTTTTGTTTATTTGTTGTTTTTGTTATTATTTTCTGTTTTATAATGGAGTGGCATATTTAACGCTTTGAAGGATTTGCAATGTGCGGCAATTGTTTTGAAATTCAAGGACTTTGTCGGCCATTGTTGTGGTTACACAAACAACAATTAGAGAAAATTGAAAATTACACAGCGAAATGAACGCTTGCATACTAAAGCGAAGCAATAAAAATCCTACACTTAAGTTGTACTGACAGATATTAAATATCGTGGAATATCAGCGAAACCTTCGGCTTAGAATGTGACTCCAAACCGAAGCTTTGTTTAGACTAATTGCTCACATTTCTAGACGATAAACTCTTTAATCCACTAAGCGCTAATTAACAAAAATAAATTAAGTAGCTCAACAAAATGATTGTAAATTTTATTAAATTTTTTAAATTAAAAAGCAAAACAAAAACTATTCAAAAGGTCGACATTTAATGGTCAAAATGACCCGTAAAGTTGATGATAAAATTGCTCGTTAAAGATTTAAAACAAAGCCACTTCAAGTATATTTAAATGTCTTTGGTAGAAAGAAAACCAACTAATTGCAATTATTTCTAACAAACAAAATAAGAAAGAAAACTTTCCGCTTGCACTAGAAATGCATTTCATAAAAGTTGGTTGGTTGGAGCTCATTTCCGATTTAATAAAAATTAAGAATAAACTTTTTTGCTACTTCACGAAAACGAAAACGCAAACACAAACACAAAAATGAAAGAAATGAAATCATTTCATTTCCGAGCAAAACGAAAAATAAACTAAAAATAAAATAAAAGTACAAGAATGAAAGAAAATAGTTAAACTACGAGTAGTTACCAAACCCAAACAGTAACATTTACAACAACAATAAGAACAACAACAACAACAGCGAAAAAAGAAAAAGCAAACAACGGAAACTCAACGATAAACCAACGAAATCGATTGGAAACATTTTATCGAAATTACAGCTTAAAGTGTCAAAGCAATAAGGCGCTGTTGTTGTTGTTATTGTTGTTGCTTATGCTGCTACTGCTGCTTCCATTCGCTGGTTGCACCAAAGACGAAAAAGGCGGTTTTGCTGCCACAACAACAGCCACATTGACGTGGTGTAAGGTCATAATCCCAAATGACAAAACACCCATTTGTGACTTAATTAATAAAAAAATTTTATACTTTTTCTGGATATGGTTTTGTGACCTCGTTTCGACTAACTTCTGGTTTCATCTGGGCTATCAGGATTAAATTTAAAAAAATTGGTTCTCCAATCATTTTCCTTGGAACCTGAAAGAAGATTTTAAAAAAATATCTTAAATGACATTACAACAAAAAAAATTAAATATGTTTTAAAAGTAAAGAAAATATAATCTTATAAAAAACAAAAACCTTTTACTTAAACAATTCCACATTTTGAAAATTGGTTTTTTAACCTTCGGCGGTCATATCATCGATGTCTACGATGGGAACCCTACGACGATGGTGATGCTGATGATGATTATGGCTGTGATGGAGATGATGGTGTTGCTTGCCATCATCATTTAAGCTACGATCAAAGTCTTCTTCTTCGTCGTTCTCTTGCAGTTGCGATGTAATGCCTGTAATCTCGCTCAAGTGTGCAATTGAAAGAAAACTTTACACCTGCTAAAATGGGAAGGAACAAAAAAACTGCGAACAGCATTGGAGGCGGAGATGCCAGCGCGAATCGGAAGAAGCAGTGCCGACAAGAAGAAGAAGGAGCAATCGATGTGTGTGGCAATAACAGTCGAAAGCTCATGGATGCATGCCCCCTTGAAACTAACATGGGGTCTGGAGGGGTTTTAAGGTAACCAACTTAACAAACCAACAAACTTAAAGTAAAAGTAAGTACTCGTTTAATTTCGAAAGTAATTGAAAAATTGTATATATATAAATAATAAAATATTCAGATACCTTACATTATCCTGTTTAGTGTAATCTAAAGTTTAAGGAATCTAATTGGCATGTCAAATAGCAAAAATTAAAATTATACAAACTCCAAGAACATTAAATGTTGTTTTTTTATTTTTCTCATTCAACATTTGAGATTACTGCCAACTAAAGGAGATACTCAGCACACGTGTTAAATTACTAAGAGTTGGCAACCTTAAACGAACATTTAAAACAGAATCGCACACTTCAAGAAATAAAGAAATAGCTTTAAAGCGACCAGAGTTTAAATCGAACAAAACATATCCCAAACACAAAAAAGAACTTCAAAGAAAATGTTACACCATCCGAAATGTTCTTGAAAACAGGAAATTATTGAAAATGTCGAAAGTGTTTGAACTTGTTACGCTCGTATGTATTATTTAATACCGTCGCTTTATTTTAAATAGTTGTTCCGAAGAAACCTCAACCGTTTTACCATTTCCGCTAAAAACGTGGCAACACATTCTCCAACTATTGTTGTTTTGTTGCTGTACTTAGTTTTCACATTTATTTATTTATTTTATTACATTTCATTTCCACTGGAGCTCGTAACTAACTCGCGGAAATTCATCTTCCGTTTGCGCGCGGAGCCAAGGACGAAGGATTTCGAACTTTCTTAATAACCAGCGCAAGCGATTATGGCACACATAACTCTTTTTTCGAAAGGAAGTTCATTTAATTCGTATTTTGAGCGCCAAGCAATTTCATAATGAATTTGCGCTATCTTGAGTCTTATTTGGGAACGTTTCAAAGATCTTTGTAAACCATTTTTTGACTGTTTTGAATTTTTAAAATGAAAAGAATTCTTAAACTAACCACGAACTATTCCAGATAATTGACAAAGGGTAATTTTAATTTACGTAATTTAAAAGTGGAGAAATTCCAATTAGCAGTCATTGTTCCCGTATCTAACAGAGCCAGAAGGTGAGTCATTTGCAGACTTCCTGTTCACATGGCAATCGAATCAAAGAGAACATTTTTTCCGGTTAAACTCGAGAACCGCCGAACCGATTTCGTTTACAATGAGTATCCCTCGAGCAATGCCGGGTACCTTCAGCTATTTTAAGTAATACTTGCACTACAAATATTCATTTGATTATTATTCGCTAGCAAAGTTTGTTATTATTTATTTACTCGTAATATGAAAATCTGTTTTTTGGGCTACGTGCGCAGAATTCTGCTTATTGGCTATACTAAATTATTATCATAAGAACCCAGTATAAAATTTGATCATCTCCCAAATTTAAATACAATCGAATAAGGCATGAATAGATGGACATTTGTAAGAAAGTTTTAGTTCTATTTTCAAGACTGACTCTTACTAATACCGCGGAGACTGAAGCCTTAAAAATTATTCCAATGAGGTGCTGAGGTTAATATGGAAATGTCTGCTGGGATTATTACACGTACACACACACTTATGGAATCCGAAAAAAAAAGAATACTGCGACGCGTGTTTGTACTGAAAATGTGTTTGATAGTTTGATAACTGCTGCAGGGTGCAAGATATTTTGGCGTCCTCACAACTTATTCTTTTTCATAAGTTGTTGCTGTTCTCTTGGAGAAGATATTATATCGAGTAAGAATTCCTTTTGTTCTATTCTCGAATTTAATTAGTTGTTTCAAGTAGGGCGAAGCGTGCCTAGAATAATTTATCAGTATTTGTGAAAAAAATTCGTAAGCTAAGCAAAGATTGAAGAAATATTTATAATTAATGATTTACTTAAGGATTATTGAAATAAGTGAAAAGAGTTTTATAAACAAACCTTTGAGTTATTTGCTAAATTTTCAAGTATTAAAAAATAAAATGCGTATAACTCAAAAATTAGTGAAAAATCCCTACATTGATTGCCATTTCCCGGCTTTTCTTGAAAAGTTCGCTATGTATTAAAAGCGAAAAATTTATTTTTACATTGCCGAAAGTCATGAAAATTTCACATACATATGTATACACAAATACACAAATTTAATTTCATTTTAGGTTATATTTTGAGGGTACTTCACTGCATGGATAATGCGACAGTTCGGCGCCGATGCTATCGCCCGGCGCGTGTCTTTCGGAGCTCAGGAGGCGCTGCTTTACAATGGTGTACTCCGCTCTGTAGAACTTTTTACGTTTATTGTAAAACGATTCCTTGTCCGGAAACAATAGTGACGGCTGTTCATCGTTCTCCATTGAAGCTCCAAACGATCCCAAATCAATGGCCGTACCAGCCGACGCCATCGACCAGCTAAGGTCCATTTTTGCCAGCGATTCTACGATGTGCGAGCGCAGCAGGAGCGCATCCACGGGATTTTCCTTCCTTGGGAACGGCGTTTTCGATTCAGTTATTGACATGTGGCCGTATTCTTTCAGTGGCGGATGATAGGTCTCGCGAATATTTTCCTCATCGAAGCGTGCCCTTTGATTTTCGGCCGACTTCCGATGGATTTGTTTATGTCTTAACATTTTGTAAAATTTTTTTTTCCCCTGCAAATTTTATTCTTCAAATTAATAAGAAAATTTCTTCAATTAACCATTTAGAAAAACAAAAACAAAATTATAAAAATACGAATTTGAAATTTTTGACAGACTCAAAAATTTTTTATTGTTTTTTTTTGTCACTTGTACTCGTAGGGTAAATTACGTAGGTGGAACTTTAGACACTTTTTTCATTGAATAATTAAGTTTTACCCTCTTGTAATTCAGCTTTTTGAATTGTAACTTTAAATAGAAGAAGTCATCCACTCTTCCAACCCAATCTCAAAAATCAGTCGAATTGAGTGAGAAGCAACAACAGTTTTAGTGGTCCTCCACACTTACTATCCGTTTAAATTAAAGAAGTGTTATCAGCCTCTGCTTTAGCGCTTCGTTTAGAAATTAAGCTGACCAAAATATTTTGTGGTCGCTCGCGTTGGACTAACGAATTGACGGTTTCGGTGGCTACAAATGAGCTGTGGCCATTCGTTAGGTGTGCAGTGCAGTGAAGGCAAAAACAAAATTGTAATTTTCCCCAAAAATCAATTCGATATTTGCCAGTCATAAATGCAATTTCAGTGACCAATGAAAGCGATGCAGAGGAGCCCGAGCCCGAGCCCGATTCTGATGAATTTGTTTTGGGCTAATTGCCAGAAAGAATAAAAGGCGAAACGAAGCGCGCGGCGGATAAATTGAAACTGAAAATGGGGTCTTAATTAACTCGGTAACTGTGTGAAGTGCAACGAATTGGAAAACCAAATAATTCGCTTTGATTTTCACTCACTTACTCACGTCCCGCCCGGACCGCCCCGTCCCGGCCCGCAGCGCACTGCACCGCACCGCCACCGTTCTTCACACATGAGTGTGAAAAAGGACGAACAGCGGCAGTGGTAGTGGTAGTTCGACCGAACGTTGGCTCATTCGTTTTGTCATGGTCCTGGTCTGAATGGTGCTCTGAAAGCCGGCAATGAATGCAATTGAAAATGGCCAATTGATTGCCAAAGCCCAAAACCGATGAATAAATGAAATGAAAATTTTACCATGGAATGTTGTCGTTGATATTTTTGTCGTCCTGACAAGTACACAAGGACATTGACGGACGCAATCTGTTGGACTTAATTGTTACGCAAAATGAAAAAGCCAACAACAAAAATATACAAAGCTTTAACATTGTGCTCCAAAAGAACCAAAAATGCCTACAAATCCAAATTGATTTTTACATTTTCAAAAGTAAAGTAAAAACTACAAGAATTATACACATGCGGCTCCACCAAAACCCGAATACCCTTAAACCCTCAAAAGCGTTTTTCTACAAAATGGTGCCACAACTTTTTTTCTTCCAATTCATAGTTCTTTCTTTTTTTTTTTTGTACATGCATATATGAATTGATTGGACTGGATGGACAAGACAAGCAGACTGGATGCACTGGTTAAAATAAAGACGTGACAAAGACGGACATACATAGCTAATATAGCTAGTATTTTTTCTATATCTTTCTTTTTTCATATTCCATTCCATTTCAAATATCAAAATTAATTGACTCCGCCAATCAGAAACGCGAAAGAGTATAACAATTCTGATAGAGCTGTACTGAACTGAAATTGCTGTTATTAGGCTAAAAACTACAAATCCACTTTACTAGCTTCACAGCGTTCGAGCAAGTTTATTTTAAATTAAATTTTACAATATTTATTTATTTTTTTAAATATATTTTTTAAATTATTTTCGGCAAAAATTGAAATTGATTTTGTGACGTGGTTAGTCGATGGCTTCGCTGTACTGTCAATCTGCCCAGTTGATTGATTTTTATTTTTAAATGTTGAATTTTGTTGTCGTTGTTGTTGTTTATTTTTGCGGTCATTGTGATTTTTTATTTTGTTGTGTTTTTTTCTCGTTTTTTGTTTTGTTGTTTTTTTGCACACATGTCGCTGTTTGTCTGATCTCGGTTGGATCTGTTGGATTGCGTGGTGATTTAATCAACATGCTTCAATAACCAATTCATTGGTGGCTTTTGTGAGAATTCAATTGGATGTTAAAACGCATAAATGCGGTTAGTTTATATTTATATGTACGAGTGTATTTACTTAATGCTATAAATAACGGATGTATGAAATTAATCGATACGCTGCCATGGAAAGAAGAAACCCTCGTCGAAGAAGGACGACGGCTTTAAAGTTTTCGAAATATTTAAAATTGCATGTCCATAATTTAAATCAATTGCCAATTACATGGTAATATTTGATTTAAATCAATAATTGTTTAAATTAAATTCTCTACTTATTTTAAATGGTATTTTAAACTTTAAATTTTTTTAATAGTTTCATTCTCTTTCAGTTTAAGTATTTTTCTCCTACTTTTGGCATACTTCACTTAAATGTGCATCATTATTAGCTATTCTATGCCTTTGTCCCTAATAAAAGAAACCACAAACCACACTCAATGACATGTCATGCCATGCCATGCCGCTGAGAACCGCTTAAAATGTTGTCCTCAAATAAATACATACGCACATAAGGCAGGATTATCCTTCGAAAATCCCGAACGCTTAATATCGCAGCAAACATTTATTGACACAAATTGCTGCCTGCATGCCGCTAAAACGCTTTGAATTTTATTTCACTCTATTCCACACGCCCATGTGTTGCCAACAATCAGGCATGTAGGGATTAGGACGCTTTATTAGAAAAACAAGTAAGAGCGCACTAAACTCGGTCGCTTAAGACCGAACAGTCTTTTCTCTTCTTAATCTCTTCTTTGTACTGAGGAAAAAAGGTTTAAGTTGCTCTTTTTTACGTTTAAAGATTTAAAATAGTTCTTTAATATTGATTAACAAACACTTTCTTCTGATTATACAATTTTTTAATTTAATTCCAACAAAAAAGTATACGAGTATGTATCAAATAACTTTCTTTTTTGTTTGTATTGTTTATAACTTTACAAATTCACGCAACAACTGAAATGCCTTTCGTCTGAGTGTAGCACCCCGTTATAAAATATTCATAAAGATTTCTTTCACTCTCGGATATGTTTGAGGGCAAAAAGAACACACACCCACACACACATACACACATCCACAAAAAATGAAAAGAACATATTTTACAATAACGCCAATAAAATTGGCAGCACGCATAGCATGCTATTAGGCGCTGAAATTGGAAATTCGGTTGCAAATGTGCGGCGAAGCCTCAAATAATGGAGTTTTATGATGAGGCCATAAGAAGCAAAGATTCATAATATTGGTATTAAAAACAGTTTTGAGGCCGTGCAGAAACGTTCAAGTGTCGTAAAGATTTTTACAAGCAATCTTTTCATCTCTTTTTTTCTTCTTTTGTTCTATAAAGTGGTTGTTAATAGAATTTAATAAAAGTTTTATGTTTCATTAAAGCTTACAATATTTCAAATATTGTATAATTCAAATGAGAGTTATACATATGCAAATTATATAATATAGCTGAGGATGAGAAATGAAATAATTTTTTTTATTATTTTACAAACTATTTCGTTAGCTTTCAAACGTTTTCTTCTAACACACAATATAATTCCGTGTAGGCTTATGTGGAGCTTCGTTTACCTTAACTACAAATTAAAACGCTTGATTTTATCAACAAACTAGCTTAAAATAACCGACGTTGCCCGGGTTTAGCTTTGAATATAAATATGTTAGATAATTAGTTAGTGGTACTCCCCGATTCTGAGTTACGGCGATGGGCGTTAAATTGTTCCTACTACGCCCACTTTTGGTGAAATTATCGGCAACATTAGCAAGGTAGTCGTATATTTTCAAATTGTGTGCGTAATAAGTGGGCGTGGTCACAAAACGCTCGGTATGATTACTCTAAACAAAAACGTCCATCGGACCCAAATGTTCTGAACCTACGTTAACATTTGGAACAGCTTAATGCAGATATTTTAATAAAATTATTATTCGCGCCAAAAGCTTGCGAAATTGATGCGTAACATTTTGACGCAAGTTTGCTTCAAGTGTTATTCGCCTGTAAGCATGCTTCATTTTATAATCAAATTGGCTTAATGCAAACAAGTAACACTCGTCTGTACTACTGCAAACGCAAGTACAAACATTCATATGTATCATACATACGAGTATAACAACAAACACGTTCGAGTACATTTGTAGAAAATCCAAACAGTCTGCTGAGATGAGAATATGTCATCAGCAGCAGCTGCTTGGATATTGAATATTTTTATTTTGGTAAGAGTTGTTGGTGTATTACTCGCCAAAGCAAGTTATTGCCAAATATTGCTGTTGTAAATTATATATATATATATATATTTCTTGTATTTGATCTACTTGAATCGAAACTTTGTTTAATTTAATTACTGTTTTAAAGAATTGGTAACCTATGCCGGAAATCCACATAACCATATCAACACGTCATATCTTGATCTCTTGATATGACAAAAAAAAAAAATAATAATAATAATAATAATAACAAATAAAATCAAATTTAAATATCATTTAGTAAGTTCTAATTTCTAATCATTATAAGTAAATTTTTAGAATCAATCACAGAATTAACTTTTTATGATTCACAGTGTTAGAATACCAAAAAGTACGATCGATCATTAGGACTGTACCAATTTTTGTTTACTGACATGCATACATATAAATCTTGGACTTATACTGACTCAACTTTTTGCATTACACAATACAACACGCAACAGCCACGCCACGTCACTTCCTGTGCTATTTGCTCAAACTAACCAAGACAAAATCCCATTAGTTTAATTACATAAGTCAGCAGCAATTTTCAGTTTAGTATGCCTGCCGGCACTGCACGATGGGCCAACAGACACGCTAAAGGATCCTCAAGTTAATATTCGAAAAATTATGTTATTAAAAAAATTGTATTCAATCATATACATATGTATGTATGTGTACTAATAAAGGATTTCATTTGAAACCAATATTTAGAGAAATAAAAGTAAACTTTGTATTTGGTCAGCAGGACCCATGGTACACACTCCTTAGCATTTACAACAACAACAGCAACGTATTGCAGATATCAATTTGCTTTGGTTAAGTTGTTTGTTTTATTTTTTTTTTGTTTTTGTGAACAAGTATTTGCGAAATGCATCGCCACATTTCCGGTTTTTATTTTTTCGTTAAAGCTTTTGCATTCGCCGAGTTTGCGGTTTGCCGCTTCCGCTGCTGATGGTGCGCTTCTAAACTGGGCCGCTTCTTCAAGCATTTCGAGGAGTACAGATGGGTGGGAGAGGTTGGGGAAATGCAACCGGAGCCGCCGTACTCATTCTGCCTGATTTTAATTAGTGCAACTGAGTTATTTTCTATTGGCCAATTTACCGCAGAAACTTCATCGCCACTCGCCAGCACTGCGGCAGCAGGCAGCACCGACTGCACTGAAGAGTCATTAACTCCGCGCTGCAATGCCTTCGCATGTCATCTGCCTCGGTGTGCGGCTGGGGTTTGCGCCGCCTATTCAGCATGTGCACATGTATGAGTGTGTGTGCTTGTGTGGTCAAATACTGCAGTAAGCCGAGCAGAGAGATCGATGCTGTACGGACATCGTTCAATTTCCACTCCATGGTACTTAAATACAAAAATTGTCACTTTATAAAAATATAACGAAATCGACGAAGTATGCGAAAAATAGAAAGAGTTAATTTTAGTAGTTAAAAAAAAGAACTCAAAAGTTGTAACATTTCTTCCTTTTTTATAAAACTATCAATTTAAAACCACAAAAGCTATGTACATGAAAAATTCGAAATCATTTTTGAGTTTGATCGATCAGATTGTAAATTATTCTTAATTAATCAATGTCAATATAGAAAGTTATATCTTTTCTATTTTCAAAACTGTTTTAAAATTGAGCATAATTGTAGATTGTCAAGAGCGATAAGTCAACAAATTTATTAATCTATACAATCCGATTTTAGTGGTATATAAACAATTTCACTCGGTTTCGTATTGTATTCCGAAAAACTAAAACATTTTGACTTTTTCATTTTTTTTTAAATGTTAAGTTTAATTTAAAAAATACTTTTATACAAAATTCAATTTTGGTAAATGTTTTTTTAACTTAAAATCTTCCAGGCGACAAAGTACTTTGCATAATAGCGAATAGACAAACTGGACAGACGTTGATGAAATCTGCTGGCACATTTTGTTGCTGATAGGTTTGTTATAGTTTCTTGTCCGATTCGTTTTGTGTTTGTTTGTTTGTCTGTGTGTTTATACTGTGTGCGTTTGCATATACATACATATGTATGTGTTTTTATACGGAAACGAAAGCAAATCAATCTAGTTTCTGCGGTTTGCTGCTCTGGCTCAATTGCGGCTTTAAATGAAAAAGTAAAGTGGTTTGGTATTGTTTTTTTTGTATGAAATACTCGTAGGACGGATGGGAAAAGCTTTGATGCAAATGAGTAAAATCACTTTCATCGATACACGCTCTTTCAATTTACAAATCGCAATTATTTTATTTGAAAAAACTTTAAAACATTAAAACTTTGAAAATCTTAACAAAACAAATCTCTTAAAATAAAATACTTAACAACTTTGTTAGTGTAAAGATACAATTTCGTTAGGTGAAATTATAAAGAGATAAGTTTGTATAAACTCCCAACTTTATTGTAGTAACTAATGCTTATTACTTCTTGAAGTAACTTTCTACAATTTTTTTGTTGAAGTTCTTGTTGGTATTTAACACAATAAAAAGATGTATTCTAAATTTTAATTAAAAAAAAACTACATATTTTATTAGATTAATTTATGAATTTGAATTCAATTTTCAATTGAATATTAAATAAATTTAAGCTATATAATTTAGTATTGCACTTTTATTCCCTTTCACTGTGTAGTTGCGTCCTTGTGTAACTGCTCCGATTTCTTTTCCTTTGGGGAAGATGTAGCTTCCTCTGATTTGTCAACCTGAGCAAGTTTCTTCTTCTCCTCCTCTGTTGTTTCCTTTGCTAAACGCGCATGCTCGCTGCGCACCAACTCCTGTAATTCCTTTTCCCAACCGAGAGCAGCAGCCAGTGCCTCTACACCGTCATCACAGTCGCCAATAAAGGCAACATCGCGCGTATTGTTAGCGCTGTCAAACATCAAACCCGGTGCCGACATAAAGAACGAACTAAAGGCTCCAAAATCGTGACCCACTTTGGTGCGATTGATCAACAGACGAACACAACGCGAACCGGCACGATCGACAAGTCCCGCAAAAGGCTGCACCTCCAGTGAAGTGCCCATGATGATTAGTAGATCGCATGCGGCGAAATCAGCCGCAGGCAATTTGTAAAAACGCTCGGGTAAATTTTCGCCAAAGAAAACAATGTCCGGCTTAACGATGCTGTTGCAGTGAGTGCACGTGGGCACATGATCGCCAAAAATCTGTTCCTTCATCCAGGCCATCGAGTACAACTTGCGGCAACCGAGACAGTGATTCGTGTAGAAGGTGCCATGCGCCTCTACCAGCTTATCTGCCGGTATGCCCGCTATACGTTCTAGCGTATCGATATTTTGCGTGTAGTGACGCAACAGAAGACCCTTTTCGTGCAGCAGCCGTACGAAGTAGTGCGATGGCGTTGGATTAAAGGTGCCGGGATAGAGCTCTTTGGCCAGTGCAAAGAACGGCTGTGGATTCTCCACAAAGTAGTCCATTTCGAAAATTGACGAGGGGTGTGGTAAATTGTATTTCTGTAGGTTATCATAAAGACCGGAGCCGGGTGAGCGGAAGTCGGGTATGCCTGCCGCTGTCAAAAAAAAAAACAAATTTTGTTCTTATACAAATTAAATTAGAACTAAAAGGTCATAATTTCAAAATCATGAATTAGACTTTTCCTCTGGATACTTTAATTTATTGCTTGTTCTAATTTTTACTCACAAGTCGAAATTCCTGCACCAACCATTGTTATTATATTTTTGAAGCCCTTCTTCTTCCAATGATTTGTTAAACCATCAAATGTCAGATCATCAAAAACCTAAGTCAAAATAAAAGTTATTTAGTTGACATACGAGTAGTTAAATAATTTAATCAGTATTACCTTTTCAACAACGCTAACTTCACTGTCCGAGGACGGGGCCAAATTCAGTTTCTGAGCAAAAAATTGACGAATGGCTTCCATCGTGGTTTCGTCTGTAGAGATTATCAAATTTTTATTTTAAAATTGTATCAAGAATTCTTTGGTAAACTCTAGCTTATATATTTGATTTATATTAGGATAAGCGCTAACTATAAATTACCAGCGTATTAGAGGTCATCATGTTTCTAAAACGGAAGCCCAAATTGTTAGACTCATACCATTAAATTTAAATGTGTTTACAGTACAATTTGTACATATAAAAGCTGATATAAGAGTAAAGAATTGTGTCTAGGCTATTACACTGGTTTATGTCTTTAATATGTTTTTATTCAGTTACTTATTTTGGGCGAATTTGCTTACATTGCGCGTAAACAACTTCCGTCCGTCCTTATGTAAAATGAAATTTGCTCAAAATTGAACTTAGAAATTATCGACAGTAAGCAGATAAAAATGTAAAAATAAATTTCAAAACAAGTTTTCAGTGTTGCCTTAACATTTATTTCTATTAAAATTCAAGATTTTCCTAAACACGAATTTAAAATGAAATAACATTTAATTTATTAATATTGAAGCCTATTTTTTAAGATTTTCCTAACCTATGCTTTAAAACGATTTTTCAAAATCATTTTAAAGTTTCCCAAAAACATATTTATTTTTCAAAATTGAGATATTAAAGTACTTAAGAATTTTAGAACACTCGTTTCTATGTCAAAAAATTAGTTATTTAGACAAATTAATCATTCCGATTTTCCATTTTGTTTTCTAGTGTCATGTATTTTCCTAATTTAAGATTGTTTTTCCACGAAAAATTAAAACGTAGTTTGAAAAACTTCCCAAGGGAAATTTGTTAACATATTTGATTAGAAAAAAAAACAATAAAGTGGCAAGCCTTAATAATAGCGTACCTTTATCACTCTCTTCAGCACCACTGTCAACACTTTTTTTCTGCGATGTTGTTGGCTTCTCTTGTTCGTCACTCATTTTTTTCTGTAGCTGCGCTGGGCGAATTACCGTCAAAGTTGAAAAACTTCGTTTGTAATTAAGAACGCTTCTCCTTACAAAAGACGCCGTCTTGCAGATTAGGTGAACAAATCAATTCGAACAAGAAACGATTACAACGCTCAACAAAAAAAAAACGCAAGAATAACAAGCCAAAGTCTAACAGTGTTGTCATCGAAAGAACGTTTTGCAACGCTGTCAAATGCGTAGAGTTGCCACATCGTCAGCTGGTAAGTTCAACTTTTATAAAATTTTCATTAATATATCTTTAACACTACAAAACAAAAAATAAAATCTATATTTATTAAAAATTTTAAAAAATTGATCATTGACAATTAGACTTTTAATATAACATTTGAAAAATTTTACAAAATATTTTCTCGAACGTTCGAAATTATTTAAGTATATCCTAAATATTTTCATTAAAATTAAAACTTGTTTTAGACGAAAACATAGCGATAATGTCAAAGTTACCTCAAACCAATATAGCCTCTCTTCCTCTACTTACTGAAAGCGAGAAATTTGTCCGACACTATATATAACAACAAGAAAAATCAGCTTTGCCAAAACAAGAAAGTGAACTATTGGCTGTTAGACTATGTGCTCCAAATAATTTTATAAATTAATTTTGTAAATTATTTAATTTCTACAAAAACAAAAATTCTTTTTTTTTTAAACAAGATTTTGTATACAATCTTTTTTTATATATATTTATTAAGAAATTAGTCTGGCAACCCTGCATATCTAAATATCCCTCCAAAAACCACGCCGAGGGAAATTGAATTCGGGCATTCTAAACTGTCATTTTTGTTTTGATAACTTGACACTGCGCGAAGACCAACCCACAGCTGGTTTGTTTTCTTTTCCTGAAAATTTTTTCATCCTTGAGCGTGGATTTACCGAATATCGGAAAAAAACTCCGAATAAATGCAGCAAAATTAACAAAAAGTTGCAATAAAACAAATAAAAATGGTGTAAAGTGCAAATTGAGTGCGATTTCGGTAATTTTGCAGCGAATACGTGGAATTCCAGTTCGAGGGCACGTTGCAGCCCACTTGGCAAATTTTTTTTTTTGGCACTTGGCAGACGGCTAAAACAACAAATCGAACGGGTGAGTGAAAATTTTCACCAATTCGCATTTTCGCTTCGAATAATCGCCAATTTGCGCTATTTTAGGCCAATTTGAGTGAAATTGCAAAAAAACGCGAACGAACGAAGACAATAAAAACGCAAAACTATCGATTTTTACTCTGATTTGACTCCTCCGCGACGATAACTCGGACTCCTCGAATATACCTCATCCGCGAACCGCATACAACTATCATCATCGACGACGAAGACGAAACGAGTAGAAAATGCACCTCAATCACGCCACTGCAACCGCCATGGCCAACTACCAGCACTACCCGCCGCCGCAAATCTCGACGCACAGCGGCACCCCCACTCTGCAACAGCAGACGACGACTATCGCCGGCCTGCAGCAGAGCCCCTTTACGCTGCATCAATTGACCGCGGTCCAGGCGATCCAGCATCCGACGCATCAGGCAATGTTGCATCCGCAGCATCCTCTCGTGCATCTGCTGGACATTTCGTCGACGACTAGCACCCCCAATCCAACACCTATTTCGCCCAACACCAAAGTAGAGGTGCAAAGCGAGGAAGAGGGCCAGGTTGATGATCCGCGCAAAAAGAAGCAGTGCCACGTTTGCAAGAACAAATTCCGGCAGCTAACGACGCTGCGCAACCACATGAAGATCCACACGGACGAGCGGCCGTACAAGTGCAAACACTGCGACAAGACGTTTCGCCAGATATCGACGCTCACCAATCACGTGAAGATCCATACCGGCGAGAAGCCGTTCACGTGCAACATTTGCGCCAAGGACTTTCGACAGCAGAGCACACTCATCAACCACATCAAGACGCATAAGGGTGCGTGTTGAAAGCGAATTTAGCGATTTAATTTTTGATATTTACATTAAAGCATACATCAATACTTATTTAGACTTTTAGGTTTATCCACAAACTAAACTGAAGTAATTTATTTTTCTTTTTCAAATGCGAATAAAACATGACTTATTCCATTCTGCAGTCGTAAGTTTTGTTTGTTTTTACTTTGTCGTGGGTAAGAAAATGTTTAAAATAATTTAACTGAAATACATACAATTCAAATCAAAAAGTTTCCCAATTAAAATTAGTTTCTCTTTTGGATATAAAAAACTGAAAAGAACATAAAGTGATCTTCATTATAAAGTACATTTTTAATTGCGGAAAATCTTGTCATTAACATGTAAAAATCCAATTTATGGAAATGTTTTCTTACCCTTGACCAAGTCGAAAGTCAGTCTGATCAGAAATGTGTTATATGTTGTTTTATTCAATTTGAAAAATAAAAATATTTCTAAATCTAAAAGTTTAAATAAGCATGTCGGATTTAAGAAACACTTTTAAGATTTTTTTAAACATGCAGATTTTATAATTTTACTTTAAAGTCTGTTATTATCAACCGTTTACTACGGTAGTGTATAATTCCTTTACACTATAAATGGTTATTTCACTTAAGAACGATTGCAAATTTTAAACTCCTTCCGTAACAGCAGCCCGACTTGATATTTTTGCATTGTTACAAATGTTAACAAAAACCAAACTTTGTAAATTGGACCTAGAGCTCGAATTATAATTTGTATTATGTTTCGGTTTCAATAAACCAAGTTCTTGGTTTGGTAATTGTTTTTCATGTAATATAATATTGGTAATATGATTTAACAAATATTTTGAATTTAAACTGCCTTCAAAAATTGTTACATATGACAAGTTATAACTTGACAATGAGCAGAGAACTTTTTATTTCGTCATGTTTATTAAAGTGAAAAATCGCAAAATAGTTTTTTGAATCTGACACTTCTAATATCAAAAATTAAATCAATGTTAGAATTTGATTAAGCAAAATATATCGAAAATACGATTATTTTGATTATTTCTGCGGCATTATGGCATAGCATCCAAGTCAATAAAGTACCACTTGAAATTTCGTTTTGACTTGGGTTATGTTATATTGGCGCAGATTTAAATTAGTTAGGGTTCCCAATTGTAATTTTGGTGTGTTTTATGAGTGTATTCTCTTTTTTCGTTTGCCAACATTTTAGGGCTCTGCGATTAATTGAACATGACTAAAGTTTTTCTAGTTTTGATTGATCAAAGTGCTGATTATTTGATTTATTTCATGGGTAAATAATCAGAAAACTGATTATCGATAAATCACTTAACCAAGATTTTGATCAGTCAAAAAATATGATTATTTGATTAAACGCACAGCCCTAAACAAAATATGCAAAAAACTGCACATAAAATATTATTGAAAGCGTAGTTTTCTTCTCGAAAAGTTTTCTCTTTTTTGCTCTGTTCTAAAATAATGGCAACATTTTGAAAGAAAGCAAAAAAATCAAAATTTTTTCGTGAGATAAAATACGTTTTATGTCTATAATTTTGGGTAATACGTAGTAAGGGTATTCGCATTTTTTTTTTCATCGCAATAACATTGTTGCAGAAGTTAAAAAATATTCATTCTTTAAACTCATATACATAAGTCCGTTCGCTATATTCTGGTTTTTTAAATTTTCATACATAAGGACACAGACTGAATTAAAGTTAAGTAAAAAGTCGATCATTCACAATAAAAGAAAGTTTGGTTCTTAATTATAATTGATTAAAAATAGAAACCTTTACAGAAGACATGAATTAATGCTACTTTCTCAATGTCTGTCTTTAAAATTAAATTTTTTGGTAAATAATTTACAGTAGAGTTGTTTTGTATTTGATCACTTGGTCTTTCACATCGTTTAATCGTTTTGAACAACAAAAATTTCAATAGTTTCGCAGGCCGAACAACGCGGCTTCGAAATAGGTTACTGTTCCGTCATCAACGATATTTCTTGTTGCTTTGTGTTTTGATATTCCTGTATTAAATCGACTTTTTAAACTTAAATTCAACAAGAACCAATTCCTTAAAAATATATTGGACTTAAGTCTTATTGTTTAAACAAAATTGTATAGTTAAGAATCAAACGCAGCCTTTTGCTCAATACTGCAGATGTTTTAAAAGGTTGTAAAAATTATCTTGGTTACAAATTATAATCTTACAGCAGCTCGACTTTAATACTAAAGCTCCGTAATATAATATCTAAGAGTATTAACATATATTTATGTTTAAAATGTAGTGTGCAATGGACAATGATCTACGATTGTCATTTAATGCTTTTGATTTATATTTGCTATTTACCTCAAAGTCCCTAACGATTAAAAAAAGTGTTATAGAATGATATGTGTAAGCTTAACTGTAATTGTTATTTTTTAATTTGTGTTATATACAATAATTAGAAAAGGCTGCGTTTGGTTTTAAATCGCACAATTATGTTTTGAGCAGACAATGAAGACGTTATTGTAGTGTCCTTTTAATGGCAGCAGTTAAAAAAAAATCAGAAAAGGCCGAAATAATAACGAAGCAAAGTACAAGCTTATTATGCCCTTCGCTCTCGCCATTTCAGAGTCCAGCACTCCGACTTCGCTGTTAAACTATCAGCCGCAACCGTCGCAGCAATCGCACGGAAAACAACGCCACAAACACCACGGCGGACAGATGCAGCACAATACCACATCGTACCAGCAGCAGGTACATCAAGTGCAACGCACTCCCATCTCGAAGAGTCTCTACTCGGGCAGCTACAGTTCGCCGCAAGCCGAGGAACTGGTCAAACCGTACCAGTGTAATGTCTGCAAACGACGCTTTCCGCAGATAAGTACACTGCACAATCACGAGCGGACGCACATCGATCCCAAGCCGTACAAATGCGAAACGTGCGACAAATCGTTTAGCCAACAGGCCACGCTGGCCAACCATAAAAAAATCCATACCGGCGACAAGCCATTCGCCTGCGCCTACTGCTCAATGCAGTTCCGCCAACAGAGCACGCTTACCAACCACATGAAAACGCACGCCACAGGTGAGACGCCACACAGACGCCCGTCCTGTCGCTTCGCTCCGCCCACAGTGCATTTATAGACAAGATTAAAAACCCCCATGGCCGAAGAAATACTTCCGTAAACCCGACATTTCTGTGTTAAATCTTTTGTTGGTATTCGAAATACAAATGTATTTTTTATTAACGCAATATCCCATAAAAAATTAGTTGATTAACTAATTTTTAAATATACTTTACAATAAGTAAAGTTGCGAGACAAAATATCTTAAAATTTAGGTTCTCAAATACTTAGGCCCATGACGTAAATTGGTGAGCAACCCCAGATACTTTCCGATTTGGGAGAGCATATCTTAGGCGTCGATTGAGTTTTGCAATACAAACAAAATTTTTCTACTGGTATTCCATTTGTGTGATTTGGTATTAAACAAAGCCTTTTCCAAATTTTTTTATAAAGTGAAATAATAATTCAGTTTTGTATACACATTTTTATCTTTAATTGGAAGTTATTGACAATTTTTCAATTCCCATATAATCATATGATCAGATCTAATTTTTATTTTGATATATACATATACGATAATTAACAAGATCTGATATCAGATATAAACAGATCTGAATATAACTATAATTAGAACTGATCTTATGTTGAAACCAGATTTGAACAGATCTTTATTTATGGATCTGATCAGATATTAACTTTTTTTCACTGGTTATTTTTACTTTTATATCGTTGTAATTTTAAGTTAGGTTTTTAAATAGACATTAAAAATCTATATACGATATAACATTTAATGAAGTTTAGCCGGTTTCCGCGAACATAAATTTAAATCAAAATGAACATTTGTCACAATCCAAATTAAAGTTTAGATCAGAGATCAATAAGAATTTTTGAGTAAATTAGCATAAATCTCAAATTTTTACTTAAAAACAATTACTTTCAATTATATACGATATGTATAACTAGTAAAGGTTAGTTAGTTTAGAATGTTATAGGCAAAGAAAAGGCTCCGTTTGATACAAAATCGCACAATTAACAAAAAGAATTGTTTTTGACCTTGTTTACCCGATTAAAAAAACAATTCTGTGAGAATCTTAAAAAAAATGGTAACAAATTTTGGGGAATCTTGTCTTATTTGTATTGTAATCTGAGTTCAACTCACTATAAATGCACTGTGCGCGAATGCTTTTCGCGTAATGCGCTAACACCCTGTTTTTCCCTAACAAAGCTTTCATTTAAATTTTGCACGCATTCAACAACACCAACAATACCAACTTTAACTTCAACTCTAAACAACAACTGGTAACAACAGTCGGCGGCATTGCTCCCTCAACAAACAACACAACAACAACAATGCCCGGACCGCTAGGACCACCGCCCGGACTCCACATGACAACCATGCACCACGCACAGCCACACGCCCACACCACGCTCTCCGCCGCCAATGCAGCCATGCTGCATCAGCTGCAATCGCAACAGGACCATCATCCACTGCTGCACTTTCTCGACGCAAACACCAGCGTCAGCATCACGGCCGCTGCGGCAGCCAAGGATGCTGCCGCCGCTGGGTACCAGCACCAAAACCAGACCGATCGCTGTTCGCCGAAGAGTAACGCCAGCAGCTTGATGTGCGAAAGCGCCGATCGGCCGTTCGTATGCACCATTTGCCGAAAGGCCTTTTCGCAGCAGAGTACGCTTACCAATCATCTGAAGACGCACACCGGTGAGAAACCTCACAAATGTAAAATTTGCGATTCGAATTTCCGTCAGATTTCCACGCTAAACAACCACATGAAGATTCATACCGGCGAGAAGCCCTACGCCTGTTCCTATTGCCCCAAGCAGTTCCGACAAAAGAGTACACTCATCAACCACATCCGGGTGCATACCTCTTAGGAAGACAAGACAACAGGCAGACATGCAAACAAACGCTCTGCTCTGACACACACATGCCCACACAGTAATGAAGAAATGCCAACACTTTATTAGGCCTACAACGCAAACAAAGTAAACTAAACTCCGAAAAGAGTGCAAATACTCCAACATGATTGTACACTTCTACGAGTTCACTTTACTTTTTTTGCCATAAGTTATAGATTTTCGAAAAAGTGTTGAAATTCGTTTGTTTAACAGTTATGAGTTGTATTAAGCGTAAAGTAAAAATTCTTTGAATCTTTCGCTTTGTTTGTTTTGACTTTTTATACGGTATTTAAATGAAAAATACTAAAACTAGTAAACAAATTCTAATAATTCCAAAACTATTGAAACAACCATTTTAATGTTAATGCTAACGTTTTAAAAATTGTCTTTTTAGTTTAACTTTTTCAAATGTAAAAAAATATATTTTTACTTTGTCGTGTTAAATTTTCGAAGCATTTTAAATTCTTCGAAAAAAGAAAATTTTCCAAGCTGAAAAATTCTAAATTTTATTTTTGAATAATGGTTTTTATAGAAAATATTACAAATTCACAATATTTCAAATAAAAAAGTAATGTTTCGAAATATAATATATAAAAATAATTAAATAACAACAAAATTCGAAAGTATTTTTTAAATATTTGTTGACGAATCAAACCGAACAAAACGAATTAATCAAAATTATTCGATTGGCTAATACGACTTTTAGCACACTTCTAGTTGTCTTTCATCGGCTTGGCGCCCAAAGTTAACTAAAACAGTAAAAATTAAAGTAAACAGTAAACAGAAAAGGAATACAAAAAAAAAAACAAGAAAACAAAAAGCTAAATTCAAAACATTTGATATTGTAATTGTCTCTGCTCTAATTGTAATCGGAAGTTAGTTTTTACCTGCTGTACAGCATGTAATGTCCATGTAAAATAAGTATATACTATACAGGGTGTTTTTCTTTTTTACTTTTAAACAGTTTTTATTTTATCTATCATTTTTCTTTCCTTTTCTTTTAATTAATTTTCTTTTATTACTATATTTTGTTTGTGTGTATTGTTCGCCTCTAACGTTAGTGCGAATGTATTTAAATTGAAATCTTTAGCAGAAACCGAAAACAACAACAACAACCACAAAAGATAAAAAAAAAATAAACAAAAACAAATATTTAGCATACATAACTAATATTGTATGTACTGTAACGTACTCTGTACTATTGAAGTTTATAAATATTATATATACATACCTACTATATAATGTGCGTAGAACAAACAACAAAAATGAAGCGTTTAATAAAAATCTATCTGTAGAATAAAGCATTATTTGTAAGCAAAAGTCGCCGCAGCGGTGTTTCAATTCATAAGCGTATTGTATGTATTTTACTTCATTTTTTAAATATAATTTCTTTAAATTTGTCAACTGGTCAATTATGCCGCCGATTCTTATATTTATATTAAACATTTATTTTTCTAATTTAAAGGCGGGACACAGAAGTTTCCAAAAAAAAAAAAAGTCTTAAACATTTCTAATTGGGTTTCAGTTTCATTTTATATACTTTCCTTTAGCGCTAACTAAAAGCAGCACGTTTCACTTGATTTCGTGGAAATGTCCATGTAAAACTAAAGAAACATTTTACTTTTCTTAAGAGTATTTAAGTTTTAAAGATTGCAAATCTTTTAGTTTAAAAAAAAAAAAGAATTACTTTTTAATGCTTGGATTATAAACTTTTTGTTTTTTATTTTTGATGCTATGATTTTAAAGCGACAAATGAATTTAAAACCATGTACTTAATAAAGAAAATTAAAGTTATTCTAAACAAAATTCTGGCTATTACTAATTTTTAATTTTTTATCATGGGGGTATATTAAAAAAAAAGAGAGCTATTTCTTATAAAAAACAATTATTTGATTTAATTAAATTAACTCTTGAGTTTTTAAACACTTTCCTAAGAGGCCTTCAACTCGGCTTGTACTATGATCCAACAGTGAAATTCTTTGAAATCATGTAAGTATTTTCAAATTTCTATATTAATATTTTATTCAAGTGAAAAAAAACTGTTAATTATTGAAGTGGCAAAGTCTTTTTGTAAATTAATTTTTCAAATAGTTAGCAGGAAACATTTTTAGTAGCATTTGCAGGCTTCTATCCATTTGAATTTCAAACGAAAATTTATTTACACACCACTCTAATTTCCCGACTTTTTTGCATACTGCCAAGTGCTTTCGAGCTTTGTTTGAAGAATATGAAAGTTATTTCGAGATATCCATTCATATCTATTCTATTTGGAATTCGAGAGAGACTATTTAAAAATATTTAGCCAGCAGTAAATCAAATAAATTTCGACATTTCCCTTAAAACCCAAAACAACAAAAGGAGCTACAGGAGATTAAATAAGACATTTCAAACACGAAACTTGAAATAAAACACCGAAAATAAGTGAAAATTGGATTTTTATTATATTTAAATGAAATAGCATTTGCTTTTATCAATTATATTAAATGTTTGTTTACATAAACTTTATTCTGCAAGGAAAATGCCTTCTTATTAATTCAAAATTGAGAGCATAAATACTTACAAGTGATTGCAAGATACATAATTAAGGTGTAGTCGTGAGTGTCGATAGACTTAGAATTTTAATAAAGGTGCACAGTATTTAATAAATCTGTTTTTCTATATATATATATATATATATATATATATATATATATAATATAATTATAACGAAAAATACACAATACACAAAAAGGTCAAAATTTCATTTAATTTCGTTGCAAGATAATTACGTTATGCTTACGTTAAGGAAAAGCAAAGTTTTACATTATAATTCAAATATTAAGAATATTACTTTAATTTTTTGTTTAATACAAATTAGTTTAAACGTTAAAGATACAAGCTCGATTTCTATAAAATACTTCATAATGCAAGAAAAAATAACCCGCTTAAACTTGAGTATTAAGCCCGATTTGAATGTATATTATACGAATTCAAATTATTCTTAATAACTATTTTGATGAAAGGAATTGATATTAAAAGTAAAGTCCTCGAAATACAAATTTTATAGAAATAACTTTTTTTAAACACAGAAAAGTTTAAAGTTTAAACACCCAAATTTCTAGATTACAAATTTAAAACAAATTCAGTTCCCGAGTCGCAAACCTATTTAAAATAAACAAAGGTCGTTTCTAAATGTCATATCAATACTTTTTGATTTCAATAAGAGTTAAAATCAATCAATTACAATTCACATAATTTTTGAAGAAAGTTTATTTTGAATTTTAAACCACGTATGTATTAAAAATTACATAAAAATTCATTAGACAAGAATGCGCCATTTTGTTTTTTAAAGTCTTACACACTATTTACTATACGCCAATTGGTGGTCGTAATAAAAAGTACACAATTTTAACATACAAACTGAGGAAATACACGATTCTTTCAAAGAGCAAAAAAAAATTTAACGAATTTTAAACAAAGAATCTATGAAACCGTATTGGGAGGTTTTTCGTATGCATTAAACGGCGGGCGGGACGCGGCTATCTTAACCTAGTATGTATATCCGTGGCGTTCGCAGGGATTAGTGAGCCGCGCATTAGCGTGCATATGTAGGCTTGTATATAGTTGTTTGCCTTTCTTTCGCCGATTAGGAAAGAACAAACAAAACTCTGACTGCAATCAGAATAATTATATGAATTCTACTTTAAAATCCACTTAACGAAGGCCAAGAAAAAGATGCCGGCAAACGCATATATCAAGCTCTTTATCACAAGCGACTGCGGTATGGTGCGAGGCAACAGGCCGGCCAACAACGACATCGACGAACCCTCATGCGAAAGGGAGAAGGACGACATCGTATGTGGTGCGTACTGCATACGTTCGAGTTTTGTGTTGATCAGCACCAGTTGTCGCGTATGATCGTCCAATGCCATGTTGATCTGATCGATGGCAATCGCTAGTCTAAAAAGGTAAATAAAAAATAATATAAAATTATATTCTTTTTATTGTTTTGTATAATACGAATGCGAACAAATACGATGGCGTATTTTTATTTTGTATTCTTCCTTGTCTTCGTATTTAAATAATTTAATCAGCTGTGTCAACATTTCATAGCACCGAAAAAACTTTAGGCATTTACATTTTTAAACAATATATTTAAAGTGGATTTATGCCATTTAAGAAATTAACGTAAATCCTTCACTTACAAAAAAAAAAATAACTCATTTATTCTATAAAAAGAATTTCATTAAAATTTCATTCACGTAAACTCTTATATTTCTTTTTTTCTTCAAAACGAAAATATACAAATGTTGAAAAACGTGAGACTCAAGCGCGAAATTCTTCTTCTTTGTCGCGGAAAATTAACGGTGCTACCTTGGTACTGTTGCTTATATAAAAATATATATTGACACATAAATAGGCCATCGTATTTATGTACTTGTGTATATCGCATTTATCTTTATTTGTGTCTTATGCTTAACGCGTACTTCCTCAAGGACTTATTCGAGACTGATTTCTTGTTGACGGGATCCTCGTTGGATTGGCTCGAATCCGAAATGTTGGCGTCGGGTAAAATTTTCACATAAGATCGACTCATGCGTTTGGACTGAAGTATAGCTGATTGTCGTGAGTCGGCGCGTATCACGTGCAGCGGATCGCCGCTGACGATGCTGGCCGTACGCACCATCGGCGCTTGATGGCGTGTCTTTGTAAGCACCTTGTATTCGGACTCGTACTGTTTGACGTCATTGCGTGGATCCCAAGGACGCAAATCTGCGTATTTGTAAATCCACTGTTGCAGCAAATAGAAAACACAAAGCAAAACAGTTAACAAATTAATTTCAAATGATATAGGAAAAAGTTCAAAAATTAACGACAAATAGTTTCGTTGTGTTTTTTTTAAAGTTCAAGTGCAAATATGTTCTCGTTTGAATGTGCTAAACAGAAGCTGGTACGCTTCTCTACACACCTGTCCAGTGATTAAATCCTGTTCGAAATGGAACGGCAGCCATTCCGTAAATGTTGCCTTCCTCTCTTTAACCGCACTGCGTTGAGCCTCTTCGATAACAGTTTTCTCCTCGGTGGCGGCAATTTGATCTTCGCGCAAGATCGCAGCTGATACCAGTTGCCACATGCGTTCCGACTCATTCGGCAGCTGTGATTCGATTGGCACGACAAACCGCTTTAAACGTTTTTGCTTTGTATCTACATTGGCTGCAAACAACACGTTCTCTTCCGTAGTCTTAACGTCCTTAATGCGTATCTCCGAGTCCCAGTGACCGTTTATTGTCGCCAGCGTCTCTTTGCCTAACTTAATCTTGCCCGTGACAATGTTCGTGCTGTCCGAGCCACCCAGAAATGGTTTTAACTTGAATTCCAGTTCTGTCTTATAGCCATTGTTTTCGCATTCAATACTTATCTTGCCACCCAGCTCCATGGACAGTGTGCCCATAAGAATGCCCTTGCAGTGAGCATAGGGTGTGGTCAGTGTATAGCTTTCGCCGCGTGGTAACAGCGTAAGCGTGGCCACACCCTCCAATACAGCCGAGGTGCTGTTGCCGTAGAACTTCGACTTGGCCAAGATGGAACACATAATGCAGAAACCATCCTGGCGATTTGTTACATAGAATGCCGAAATCGGAGGATGATGAGACACCTGTTCGGCAATATAATAGGTTCGGCTGCCGTTAGAATGCTCCCAATAACAACGGAAAGTTTCGCCCAAAATCGGATTGTAGGGTTTTTTAAGACCCTTGGGTTTTTTGTAGAAACCAGAAAGGTACCATTGCACTACCATTTTCATGCGTGTAAACGGATCTTCCTCGATAACAGCTCTATTAGCCAAGCATAAAAAAAATTAAAAGCTTTAAAGAATTTTGAAAATATATTAGAATGTCTTTTAAATAAACCTGGATAAGATATCCGCATGATAATACGAATCCGATAATTTATCTAGAAACGAACGTGGCTCTAGAATAAAAGTCGGCAACACGACCTTACTCAAATCCATGCCTGGACGGACTTGTTTGACCAAACACCAAATTAAGCTCTTATTCTCTTCGGCTAGCTCCTCGACCTGTTCACCGGCTTGCTGATGTTAATAGGATACCCGACGACACAAATACTGATTAATATTCCTCTTTTAATGTAAATATATCACTTAAGCGACTTACCTCACCGAACTCCTCTTCGGTAACGCGTACATACGGTGTCTCGGGAGCATCTTCAACTACTGTTTCAGCGCAATCAAGCACTTCCGAGTCGGAATCACTCTCCAGACCGGACATTATCGCTGTAGCGCCCTCATTTTGACTATCAGCATCAAGATCTATTGGAGAAAGACCATATGCAATTAATTTACTATATTCTCAGTTGCCACCTTAATAGAGCTTCCAATAAGTATTTAATAGCACTAGTTCAACTCAATAGATACGAGTATGTCCAGTCTAAGGTGTAATCGTACGCAAACTAGCATATTTACATAAGGTTATTCGTGAATCGGAAGAATCTGTTTTGTTTTTACTCATTTTTCTTCTTTGAAATTATCTCTTGTCAGTGTGACACTTAAACGAATACGATTATTTTGAGTGAAAAATCCGAATAAAAAATAAGAATCACTTTTCAATGAATACTAATTGATATAATCGAAAGAGTTACAAGGCACTGTACTATCCTGTACCTACATATATGGAATTTTATAGAGTTTAGTAAAATTTTGAAATCATAAATTAACTTTAACCTTGAAAGTAAAATGTTCAAATGATTAATTAATGTTGGATGTTATTTAGACCTAGATGCAGTACATATGTATTTACAAATGACAATTTACAAAGACGACAAAATAATAAGCTTTTAATTTGTTTCGAAATACGATATTTCATCTAGCCAACTAATCTCGAAACAAATTGTTAACTAAATGTATTTATAAGAATGGTTCTGCAAACCCTTGACGTTGAGAATAAATGGCTTCTTAAAGATTGGCGGTGCGCTCACAGCACGCAAGGTGGCCGACTCCAAATCGGGATCAACAATACCACGAGGATCGTAATCGTCATCACTTGACGAAGAGGGATTCAATATGGAGCCCAGAGATGTCGAATTGACAAACTGATTTAAGCGACGTTTTTGTAATTTTAACGATTGCTGCGGCGGCGTCGGTGTAAGCATATCGCCGGTTTTGTAAAGCATCCGGTTGGGTGAGAAATCAACGCTTGATGCATCGCTAAAATCACAAGCGGAACTGGGACTCTCAATATAGTCTTTTTGATCGCCGCAGCGTTTGTTTTTACGAAATTTACGAAAGTTTTTAATTTTTTGGAATTCCGGAGTATTTGCTACCAAACGCTCCCAATTGGTCATAGTTAAATATAGCTGCTGAAATATAGGCGTTTGCGAACGCGATGCTAAACTTGTATCGGAACTACCAAGCGACTTGTTTGCGTCAGCATCTGGTACAGTCAGGTGTTTGTTGGACAGACGTTTGCTTGATCCATAGTGTTGTCCAGAAAGTAAAACTTTCGTAGATATTTTGATTTGATCAAGAATAGTGTGGTTGAATTTTTTTTTATATCAATTTAGTAAAAAGCTTTCAGAGTTTTACAAATAAAAGATCAATACGACGTCCATATAATAGTGAAATGAGGAGCTTTAATCCTCCGAAACTCTTAAAAGTTGTTTGTTTATTTTGGATGAAAAGTATTGAACTTTTATTGCACCAACACCCTGTATTCAAAAGTTGATACGTTGTAGCTTACCATGCTCGTTGAAATGCTTTTCGTAGTCTGCCTCTGACCACTGAGTCTCGTGCGACATCTGGGCACTGTCATTAGCACTGGACGCCTGTACGGCACCACTGCCCGAATTACTGTTCGAACGCAGCAGCAATGCAGAACAGCGCAAAGAAAGCTCCAGTGCATCCATCCAACATTTACCAGCCGCCTGACTGGGTGCTCGAAAGATCAGGTAAGCGGTTGGTAAGGGTTGAACGACTGCGCCTGCAATGGAAAAAATCGATTGCGACCAATTAGGAAGTTGCGATACTGCTTTCAAAATATTATCTTATGAGTATGGTTGTCTCGCATACATACCGATTGTTTCCTTGTCTGGTCCACGTGGTGCCCAAATTGACTGCTCCAATGGATGGAAAAGTTTGAAGCAAAAACCATCTTTTTTGCTGGGTCGTTCGATGACCTGACACGATGTTAAAAGTATCGTGCCAACCCAATGGCTGCTTTTTGTTTTCGGACTTTTGTAGAGTAGTAAAAGTCCCGGTTTTAGTACGCACCACAATTTTGTCCATGATTTTAAAGTGCCGCGGACCTTTAGAGTGATGACAGAAGTGAGAATAATTATATTATTTCTTAATGATATTAATACATCGAAAACAAAAAATCAACAACTATTTAATGTTTAAGAATTTAGTAAGTTGAATAATGTTCTAAAATTTAATCTCTGAATTCTAAAACGTGTCTTCGGTACAGTTATTTGAATAACAAAATTGTAATCATTTATGAAGAAACTCTTGGTAAATTTTATATTAACGTAAGTTAATGTTTGGCTTAAACAATAATGCTTCACATACAAAAATTATACGATAAAAATTGCTTTCAAAGTTGTAAAGTTATCAAAAAAGTATATTAGACTGGTTTCTAAATTAAATTTAGTCACTTTAAACTTTTGACTCATGGAGTATTTTATGGTTTTATAAGTGTCGAAATATTCATTATACGACAGTGTCAATAGTTTCGTGTTACTGTTTAATTAACAGCTAATCAACATTAATTTTCGACTTTGGTACTAAGACCGAGATATGAATCAACATAAATAAAAAAGCTTGCTTTGCGAGCAAACTAAAAATATACAAAGCAATAAGCAACGCTGCATACTAAGTTCGTAAATTTGTTTAGGTGCATATAATCAATATTTATTTGTTAGTACGACTATGTACTCGTACACTAAAGCTTCAACCTGTCGATTTAAATACTGGGTTCTTGTCTTGTGTTTACTAATAATAATTTTCGTTTGAATAGCGATCTATCATTAAACATTAAAGGAATATAAATTAGTTAACTTTAATGTGACTTCGAGGGAATTAAGTTAATTTTGAGATAGTGCATTTAATTTCCAGGGCTATCATTCAATATTGGCCAACAAAGGCAAATAAAGACGTCAGCTTGTGCCTATTCGCGATGAATGTCGGCATTAGAGCAGTGTAGTCAATTTGAATTTATTTAGATACCTTAAGCCAGTCTGCCAAGACTACAACTGCCGGATCCTGGAGCGAATTCAGCAATTCAGACGCAACACGTTTCTTTTCGCGACGATAATTTTTTCGTTGCGCTTTGTAAGACTCTTTGCGGTTTAGCTTCGATGTATCCGTCGGTGTCTGCAAGAGAACATGATAAAATAGAAATTCAATAAAGATGTCAAAAAAAGAATTTGAATTGTATTTACTCAATTTTGGATAGTAACTATGTACAAAGCTCTACTTTATGAGAACGAAAATGTATTGTTGGGAAAATCCTATACGAATCTCAACCCGATTAAAAAAATGTTAGTACGCTTTCATGGAATGGTATTGTCTACATTTATGTTAATTAATAATAAATTAATCTATTCTAACAAAAAGGAAAACATTTTCCAGTATATTATACAAATGATTGTTATTTATCATAATTTAAATAAAAAATCTAATCTGGAGATTTAATTCAAGTATATAAGAGCTTTTTAAACGCTCGATATGAACTAGTATCAGACTGGCTAATAAATTTCCATTGCATATCATCCTTTGCCAAACAGCCGATGAAATTTATTAAATATTCATTGTCCTCAATCAATTTAAACAATAATTGAAGCATATTGTATAAATATTTGCACTCACCTTATCCGTTAGATTGCCATCGTATTTGTCACGCGATTCGGAGGCCCAATTGACAAGTCCTAAAAGAAATTTCATGCTGTTAGGTTAGATCAAACTGCAATACAAATTCACAAATGCTCAGCGTAGGGTGATTGGGTGAATAAATTGGAGGAGTGGAGTGAGGCAGAAGTTCACTTGCTTCTGTAAACTGCTTTCATTGTTTATGTTTACAAATTTGTTGTTGTTGTTGTTTGTTTGAAATGTTGCAAAAATAAAATCAAATTCAAAATAAAATCAACTTTTTACACCAATTATTTTTCGGTATTTATTTACTCGGAGATAGTTTTTGCAAAAGAAAAATGCAGCAAACTGAAATACGAAAATACAACCACAACAACACAGCACGACAGCAGCGGTAGTGGCAGCGGCAGCAAAGGCGGTCACAACAACATCAACAACAACTCAACAGAGATGAGCATGTGCGCATTTAAAACCGAAAATAATTCAAAAATTGATGAACGCAAAATAATAAAGACGAAAAAGTAACACACACACGACACTGTCCACCGTCGTCTCAAGGTATTTCTCATTTATTTATTTTGTTGTTTCGTCGATCTTCATTTCTTTATATATGTATTATATATGTTTCTTTTTGTTGCTGTTGTTGTTGTTGTTGTTAATGTTTACAACGACACGTCAAGCCTTCGCCAAATTTAAATATTTTTTATTTTTATTGTGTGCAAACAAAAAAAAACTGCTTTGCTTTTGCTATAAATAATTAGCAAAAACAAAAACGTTTGTAGGCAAATGAAAACGTCAAAACATAACGCCGAGTGGATTCTTATCGCAAAGCGAAACGCCCAACACTTTTTACACGATACGTAAACACCGTTTGTCCGTTTGTCCGTCTGCCCGTCAGTCTTGCACTGACCCCCACACACGCGTCACACTTGACACACAAAAGTTTCGTTCAATTTTTTTTTTATCAAATATATTGATGCAGGTTATTTTTAAAGATTGTATTTTTTTTATAGATTTAATATTTTTTTTTGGATTCTTTATTAATACGCGATATCAAAAGTATATATACTATACTGTACTAGAAACTTGAATAGATAATTCGTGTTTTGTGTGTAACGAACGCGACTGACGCGAGGCGCTCGCAAACTGATTCAGAAATCGTGTGCGAAAAAGCGCACAGCACAGCACACGCCCGTCAAGCAGCGCTATAGCTAGAACAGCGGTGACGGCGGCAGCGGCTGCCAGGCATTCGCAGGCCGCTACAACAACAAAAGCCACAAACGAAAAATTTCATATGTGAAATCAACAATGAACAATAATAACAAAAACAACATTAAACTTAAAATTTCATTAAATACCCAAAAAAGAAAGAAATAAGACATAATCTGCGATGGCAGGCGTACTCAAACAAACAAACAAAATAAACAAAATAGACAAACTGCTGGGCAAATTCAATTCAACGCACTTACATTTAAATTCAACTGACCGTTATTTTCAAATTAACATTTAAATTCAACTGACGGTTATATTGTATTTAAATTAGCACTAATAATTCAGGTTAATAAAATCACATTCAACTGTTTAAAAGTTTGAAATGTTTTCATTCATATTTAGAAATTTAGGTTTTGTCTTTATGGCTTTAGAAAGTAGAATCGAAACTTACTAAGTAACAAATTAAATAAATTAATGAAATAAAAATGACAAACGATCTTTCAGAAAAAGTTCTACAAAACGAAGTCCACAAAAATGAATGATTTAAATAGTTTGAATGTACTATCACAGTCACATTTGCCCTGTCAAGTGAATTTTAGGTTTTGCTCGTATATCGGTAAATAAATCATGAACGTATCGAGACAAATTAGGTATCATGAAATGGTTCACTGAATTTTATTTCACTTTGGTAATCCGAACTTTTGTTTCATAAAAATCAAGTTTTGAAATGTACTTTAATAATTAATAACAAATTAAGAACATGTAAATTAGTGCAATTAATTAGAACAAAAAATCTTTAGGTCAATTAAGATAAGACTAATGCTCAATAGATAAGGTAATCTAATTTAGTTAAAGTGTAAAGTGCCATCACTGATTAAAAGCAATATCAAGCAAGTTTTTAAAACGATACAACACTTATGCAATCGGTCAGGGAAGAGAGCGACATGATAAAATAACAAAATACATTTAACTAATGTTTATTTGTTTGTGTATTTGTACTTTAGTCAAAGTCGTTCTTTCACAGGTTTGATTCCTGGAAACTACATTTTCAAAGAGCTTATTTAGAACCATGTAAAACTGTTGACCTCTTTTATATGTGTGCAAATTAGCAGAGTGTTTTGTATTTACGTTTGGTTTTGGTTTTGCCTGGAAAATTCTGAAATAGTTTTTAATTAACATATAAATAAATAATTAAAAAATTGTAACAAAAATTTAAAGTTTACAATTTGCTTCAATAAAGATAAGTTAGCATTGGAAAAGCAATTAAAAGTTATTTCAAAGTTTATTGTTGAATTTTTATGTCTTGTAGAGAGAATTAACAAATTTAATTAACGGTAGGAAAAACTTTTTTCTGCTTTTATTAACACTAGTAAATAATAATGATAGAACAAAACTAATCGTAAGACTTTATTTTGTATAAATGAAATGCATAGCCGGTAAAAAAAATCGCTCTAAATCAAAAAATAAATTTTATTTTTTATCAACACTTTTATTATCTAGTTTTTAAGATAAAATATGTGAAACAATAACGTGATATTAGTCATGTCGCCAACACCTGTTTCTGATAGTATTTGTGTGTGTGTGCATGTGTGTGTTTAAAAGAAAAGTCAAAGGCTTAATTGCTGACATACTTAATAGAAAAAATAAAACAAATTCTTATCATTGACGTATGAGGCACTCTGACACAAATGTATACCGAAAACTCAGTTAACTTATATAATTCTCAGATAAGATACAAAGCGCGAACGATTTCAAATGGTTCCACGTTTTTGTTTTTTAGATAAATTCAAACATTTTAATGTGGGACAAAATGTTCTTGTTCTCGATACATTTAAATTAAACAATTTACACACAAACAGCAGAGCAGAACTAGTTTTGATGTCGTCTGTTGACTTCTTTTTATTAAATTGACAAAAGCAAAAAATAAATAAATCCAAAAAAAAACTGTTAGAAACTTATGACATCATAAGAATTTTAAGAGACAATAAAGTAATTTGTATTTAAATTGTCGTTATGAATGCAAATAAGCGCGTCACTTTATTATACTCGATACCACGCAAACGCACACACCATAGGGAATATCGAATTTTGTCTTCTATTTGTGACACCCTTATGGAGGCAATGTATAGCAATATACATACATACATATTTATGTATGAATATATAAATGAACCTTATGACTATTATAGAATCTCGGTCCGGGCATTTAAAGCCAAGTCTTAAATTATATAGTTAAAATTTTTTACTTCGATGCGAAGGTCAACTTTTAAGATGAGCAAAACCGGACGAAAACTTATTCTTCTTTTAAGTAAAAAATTAATTAAAAGTCGTTGTCAGATTTAGTATTTAATATTCGACTGATGAGACCAAACTACCGACAAAATGGGTGTGATCGGATAGAAGCAATTTTTCTCTAAAAGATTGTAGGGTCTTTAAGCTTTGGCATAGCCTAAGACAATTCTCTGACGAGTTATTTTTAAATAAGTGGTCACTCACGTTTTCAGCTAAACCCGAGCTTGTCTGCGGCAATATTAACTAAGACACTCGCATTATTGTTGTGCAAAAGTGTGAGTGTATTTTTTTTTTTCAAGTTCAAGTTGAGTGGAAATCTTATGTGATACAATTTTAGTCATATTTAAAAAAAAAAAACACTTTTTTAGACTTGTTTATATAACAATTTTTATGCAGTTTCTGTTAAAAGATTTGTTAACATTTTGTCCCTGTCAGCTTTAAATTTTATTATTTTTAAATGCAAATTTTCGTTACTGCAAAAGCAAACTTCTTATCTTTTGGTTTCCTAAACGCTTTTGTAATTATGACAACATTAAATATTATTCCACGGGTTTAAATATAAATGCTACAAACAAACAAACCTGGACTAATAATAAAAATATTAATTGCTACTCGGTTAAAAAAATTATTGACAATAATATTATACAAGTCTACAGCCACTAAATAATACTAAATGTCTTAGTTTTGTTCTAATCATAATATACAAATTTTACTTAGGAAAAACTTAAAATTCTTTAGTATTAGTTAGTTTGTTCTTTAAATATTCTGGAGTCTATAACGTGAGTACAAACTAATAGAGGACAATCATAACTTGCATAAAATATTATACCAAAAAATTATTAATAATATAAAATTATTAAACAGCAATTTTAATAATAGCAATTAATCGATATGAATAAATAAAATGTGGTAACAATAAATTATGTTTGTATGTATTTTGTGCTTGAAAGTGCGGTGACAACACAGCAAACATCCCCCAAGGACATAATTAAATATTTCAAATATCAAATATGAAATTATGGTTGGTATTTTGTTTGGTCACGCTTTGTGAGTTTTTAATTTCATATTCGATATACGAGCACATTTGAGTGTATTGTCCTTTGGGATTGCTATGCACGTTCAACGGCAAAATTGGAATTGCAGTATGAAGAAAAGTGTGAAATGTAAAGTTTAGTGAATTTTGTTGTTGTTGTACGATTAAAGCGAGCAATTGTGGTAGTGGCACAAGCATGTCTTCTTTTTTTAAGTTACAACCAATTGAAATAAAAAAAAAAAAACACTTTAAAAAAATAACTAAATTTGGTATGGAATGCAAATCACCTGGCGATGATGGACCCGGACTGTTGCTCAAGCTATCAGTGGAAGGAAGTTTTGGCAATAAAACTTTTAGAGACGTACGCCGCATAAATTTGAAATCAACTGCTGCAGAAGCGTTAGATAAAAATGTACATCACACATGAAAGATAGATTTGTAGATACATATGTAGATACAGGTAAGCGAGCGGAGAAGATTAAGAATAATTTTTGTTTTGTTTTTTTTTTTTTTGTAATTCTATGAATTCTATGACAATATTGACTACACAACATACATACATACAAATAATGTAATTAATCTTAAAATTGTTAAATCAAAATTGCAATACAAAAGCAGAATTTACTCTTTTTGTTTTTGTTGAATCGTCGTACAGATAATATTGTAGAATGTCTAAGTTTGTATGTGGTTTAAAATTTGAGGTATTTACAACAGATATAGCGCTAGAGAACAGAGAAAGCAAATACGAGTACAACCAATAATTTATTTAGTCCAAATAAACCAAACTTAATCTAAATTATACGATAACAAGATTAAGAAGATAAGTATTGGAGCTTGCATTAATTCTTTGTTTAAAATAAAACGCATTTAAAGAAATATCTTAAAGAAATCAAAAACTTAAACCTTAAAAAATATCTAAAAACCAAAGAACGCTTCAACTGTGAACATGTAATCTGGAATAATTATTTCATTTTGTAAGATTTTTAAAACAGAACCGAAATAAGCCGTCAATGAGCAATAATGCCCTTAAAATCATATTGGGTAAATATTCATTTAAATTTATTGACAATTTTCCATAAGATATTTTACAGAATATTTTTACACATATTTAAAATTTAGAAATGTGTCAGAAAATTCACAGAAATCTGAATTATTTGTTTGGTTTTGCTTATACATTCGGAATTTTAAATTTTTTCCAACTTATAACCAGTTTCAATCTACAATCACTACTTCAATTTTGCTAAATTTTTTTTAGTAAACTAACATAACTTTTAACACAAAACCATCAGCCTTCCTTTAACTGCAACAACTTTACAAAATTTACAAGTATGAAACGTGCGAATCGTGCCATCAGCGCAACAAATTTAATTTTTGAAATAGTTTTAAAAACTTAAGCTATTATTTTTAATAAGCCGATAAATCAATAAAGTTGATATGAGTTAAATCAATAGACTTAAACCTTTTAAAGAGTCACCCAGAATTGATCTTAGCCGCGACGAAACAATAGCATGCCTTAAAGTGAGACTTCGCTTATGTGAATAAAAGTTAAAAGATGACGTTAAGAAAAATGTCTGCGTTAATAAATTAACTTGAGAAAGTCGTGACAATTATTTTGGTATTTGAGGTAAAATGCTGTGGTAATACCTCCACATATACGGACGCTTTCAAGGTGTCCGTGTTCTGTTCGTTTGGTGCGTTTTCGTCCTCACACGGTCTAATTAAAAATGTCCTTTCTCCGTGAAATACCTAATCTTGGTCAACAACAAAAAGGATTATGAATGCCATCGTAGAGCCTGTATACTTCAGGCGACAAAGTACCTACTCACGCGGCTTCATGAGACACAATTTTCGTTTGTTCTTGTTATTACACAATCAACGACTACGGCTTACAACTGAAACAGCCAACGGAGAATGTCTTTAGGCACACGCAGTGCCGGCGTAATGAAACTGTGAGGCGCCATTGTGCATACTAACGCAGCAGCCATTCCCCAGGTGCCTCCTTCCCTTCACGGATGAGACCATGACTATGGAACAGTGCATTCAGCAGCATGCGACAATGTTGCGCCACTCAAAAGCAGCAAATAGCAATTGCTGCTGGTGGCAGATGAAAACAGTGCAACGAGACTCGATTACATTTTATGAGCTGCGATTTGCACCAAGTGTGAATATGAATTGTTATGGCTCCGACACAATTAAATGTGACGGAAGAGTTTTGTAATGTCAAAATTCCTTGAAAGCAGCCAAGATACTAAAAGAGATATGTTAAATTTACTGAATAGTTTCAGTTGATTTCACAATCAAGTTACGGATTTAATTGGTTAGGAAAAATGGAGTTATATACTTGATTAAGTAATCATTGTAATGTCATCTTCTGAGTCTGGAATATTTAATAGAACTTACAAATAAATTAAGAAATACTCTCTTTATTTAACTTTTAGTGTACGATTTTGAAGCACATCAGCGCTACGCTTGTAACTTGTGCATCCGGAGGTGAAGTCAATTACAATCACAGTTGACAAAATTCAAATTAACCTCTGTTGGGGTTACATCGGCTGGCTGTCAGCAAATGTTGTAACACACCGAATGTATGAAGGAAAAGTAAAACTCACTCGTGTGCACTTGTTGAATGCGTAAACTACGTTTTGCTTTTAACTTAACATTTTCAGAAATAAAATCATGTTCTTAAAGTTTTAAAGAACTCAACCTGTTTATTTTAGTGATACATTAAAGTTTTAATTCGACTATAACAAAATTGCCCTGGACAGCAGTGGGCTCATTTGAACCATTCCAAAGGTTTATCGCTAATTTTGGCATTTTATTAGAAGAACTTAATATTTAGACAAATAGTTTTAACTTCTATTATATTATTATCAAAGAACAGGTTCAAAAAGAAATGAAATTTTCATCGTTCTCGCAAACACGTCATGGTAATACATTTATTCAAAAAAAAAGCGAATTAGCTTAATAACTTAAATTATTTTCAGCTAAAAGCTGAACAAAATAACACTTTAACATTTTACTGCGACCACAAAAGCCTGCAGTACAATATGGCGAAAATAAACGAGACAGCCTTCAAGTCACTAGTCGCTACCACAATGCAGTGGTATCGTTTATGTAACACGAGAATACCCGCCGCCCTCAATAGATGTACAATGTAAACGTGAAGGCGGAATGGCGTCAAAATCAACACAACGCAATTTACTACAAAAACGCAATAACTACAACTGAATATTAAAAAAAACAAAAACAAAAACCAAATATACTATTCAATGCCAACAACATGGGCCCAAAGGAAATTACTGCAACAATGTGGGATGTGGTCAATTGAGTTAAAATCAAATAAGTGCATATTTTATGATTTAACGGAATAAATAAAAACAGTTATAAATCAATAAAAATAACAGAACATTTTTATTGCGTTACGAAGTCGGAGTTGCTGATCAAAACACGACATCCAACGATTTTAAAATTTGTCACGTAAAATTCAAAATATTATTGATTAATTCAATCTGCGGTTGGTGTATCGTCGCGACGACAACATTCTTAACTAAACTACTTTAATATACAAATAATTATTCATAAATCCAAAAAGGATTAAATTTAAACAAATTCAAAGTTCTTAAATTATATTGAATTGAATGCCGCATCAGGGAAAATATAATAAAAGCACAAATTTATTCATAGACCTAATGGCAAATGCATTCAAACAAAAGTTAAAAACAAAGCAGGGCAATTCACGAAATCCATTTGGAGATTTAAAAATGTACACACACACACACCCACACAATCACAGGTACAAAACAATGCGAAATAAATTATTCAAAAAGTTCGTTAGGATATTTGCATGGAGGAGCAAAAGTAGAACCAAAGGAAAGACGAAACATAAAACTTTTCCACAACTTGGAAAGTGTTTGTTTGTTCTCAATGAAATACAAATACACAAAACTTTATTGTATTAAATGAGATTTGAATTTGAAATTCAAAAGACAAATACCATCAAAGCATTATTAAATAACACATGCCACCTTCAGGGAATTTTCTATTTAAGTAATTTCTTTTAAAATATTCAAATTTGATTAAGACAAACCAAACCAAAACTAAACAAATAAATAATAAATTATTAACATTTGACCTTCTCATGAACTCAATAGACATCATAATAAAGTTATTATAAAACAACAAAAACCAAGAACTTCTCAAGTATGCTGCCGAGGGACTAAAATCAATTCCAAACAAAATTTATGATAGTTTGTGAGAAAGTTAAAAACAAAGCAAATGAGCAGGGCAGCTGGTATGGATTTTTTTGTACTTTCGCCTACTTTTGTGAAACGATTCATTAAAGTCCTTTACTTATTAAACAAATTTCTAAATTTCTTCAGCATAAGCAGTTTCAATATTTTTAATAAAAAGTGGTCAATAATTTTTAACCTGCTCAAGATTGTTGGTCAATGTTGCAAGTGCATTACATTGAACGCATTGCGTATTAAAAATGTTTCTGGAATTCAAAAATGTTGACTTTTTTCAAAAACTTAAATTCGCTAATATTGTAGTTACAAGGTCCAATCTTCAAATTTATGATTCATTTAAAATTAAAGAAGAAAAAGATTCTTCAAAAGCATTAGCGTAGGAAACGATCATATCATCGAATCGTGCAATGTATGCAAAAGCAATCGTATTGATGACATATTTCATCAGAGAATATATTTTGATAACTATGCGCATTATTTAAATCGAGTGAATATTGGTTGCGATATACAAACAACTCGGCAAACTGATGTACAAATTCACTATAAGATAAATCTATATTTGTATTTATTTCTTTTTCTTTTATGTAAACAAAAGAGCTACTCAAAAAGACATCGGAAAAGTGCTGATGGCGGAAATTTAAGCTGCGAACTGTTAGCGTAAAGTTAAAGGTGAAACGGAAACGCGCCACTGAGATGAATTTCATTGGCCACAAAAAAAAAAGAAAAGAAAACTTTGTGAGTGATTCAATGCCTTTATGTGATATCTTTTTATGCTGCTGTTGGGTGTCTACTATATTCATATTCAGCTTATTTCTATTATGAAATTTTAATCAAGAGGAAGGAACGTGTCCGCGATTAAATCGATATTCTTTCTGCTCTCGATGCGTAACTCTCGCTGGCATTTGAATAAGAAACACAATAAATCATTGTGGAAATTGAATCATAATGGACTGACAGCTGGCGATTAGTTAACAACAGAATTTCTCCCTGAACTCGTCAGATAAGCGATGGAATCTGGCTTCATCGAAGGCCGCCGTAGTGGATTATGCTGAAGTTAAGCCACTTATTACAGTGACAGTCCGGAAGTTCTGTGCGGACTTTACAAGTTAAAATAATCTTTTTTTTTCACAACGAATTTCGAAATTATGTCAAAGTAGAGAATAATACCAATTCTCAGTCGAAATAGTGCCCAGTTTTTTTTTATTTAGAGGAATGATTATTGATAAACAAATTAACATGCATTTGTTTTTTAATTGTAATTGTTGCTAATTTTAAAACGAATCGTATTAAAAATACTGACATGACATTGTTAATTGGCGGTGTTAAAATAACCAAACGCTTGCGAGCAAAATTATTTACAGGCATTATAAAACTTTGTTCTATATACAGAAATCGAACAATTATTTGCACTGCAATATTTATGCAAATATCAATATTGATATTCCAAACCTTTTCTCATCAAGAACAAGTTCATAGACGGGCATTTAAAATTGTTTCAAGCATATGTTTCGATTCGCAGCAACTTAAAATTTGTATATGAAAGGTTTTGTTGTTACTTTTCCGGTACTGACCATGACCTACATTAATGAGCTGAATTATTTAGTTAAATGAATTTATTGACATAAACTTTGTTCTTCGAACTGGTCAATACAAACAAATTAATTATTGATTAAATACAATCAAAGTCTATTGGTTATTTCAGAATGGAAAATAAAGACAATAAGTCAAGTACAAGAATAGAAATTAATAAAATAAACACTTAAATCAATTTTAGCACAATTTATCGAAGGCAAATTCAGTATGAATAAATCCATTACACTGGGTAGCAGATCACTGCAAACGACTCCTGTTGCTGTTGTGCCCTAAGCGAAGAGGTTGTTAGTTTACTCGTAATTGCGTTTTTTATGGCCGTAACCAAAAAGTATTTTGCGAGGCGTGTAAGGTGAAAGAGGATTTTATTTAAACCAAAATATGTGGCGTTTGTGTTTAACCAAACTGTTTGATCTGTTTATAATTTAAGCTTATAAAATTGAAAGCTATAACAAATTTTATCTTTTAAAAGCTGCTTTTTAAAACTGTTTTCAATTTACAAAGTTCCTTATTCAACTTTGTAATATTCTTGTTTAAATAAACTGCTTTGAAATTGAATAAATACATAAGTACGTTGTAATTGTTTTCTACTTTGTTTAATTTGTTCGTGCTTTAAGTTCTTAAAAGAAATATTGTTAACATGTCAACGGTGTTCAGAACCTCTTAAACTACCTCCTACATACGACCCTGCTCGTTTATTAATGTTGTTGGTGACAGAAAATGCCAATTTCAGCAACAGCAGCAGCAGCAACATGAGCTTGATAAATGAGAAAACGGACGAGAACGAGGAAATTTGCTCATATATCAATTAGGCACACACACAAACATACACACTGTGCTAGGCAATTCTACACCAGCGATGCTCCTCGACATTTTAGTTCAGAAAAGAAAAATAATTAGGTTTATCCGAGCAACAATAACTGTGGCCAGCCGGATTCATTAATTTAGTTCAGGGAAGTAAGTTTCCTGACAGATCAGGATGTGCTACAACAGCATCCCAAAGAGAAAATACCTAACCACATTTTGGAAAATAACCACTGGTTGGTCTTTCAAGAAATAAATTATTTAAAGTGCATGTCGAACTATCGAATAGATACAAAAAAATATGTCTACAAAATCAAAAGTAATCGGGATAAATGATAAAAAAAAGAAAGTCTCAAATGAAAACTTGACATATTGACTGATGGTAGCGATCGCGGATTGCGAAAAATAAATAAGAGAGTAAATAATTGAAAAATAGTGAAATTTAAATAAGTAAAGCCGCAGCAGGTGTCACCGATAGTGACATGAGAAAGAACTGCAAAAGAGGAAGATACATATTTTAAAAGTATGGGGTCCGGATTGGTGTGTTCAAGTTTAAGCTTTTTGTACGCGTTGTTGTGGTTGTTGTTTGTTTTTGCTGTTATACGCAGATGGATTGAAACGTTTTTGAAACCAATATAAAGAATAGCATCATTCGTAAAACTATTTAATCGATCATAGTTAAAAGCAAAACCAGACAAAAATATTAAATATTACATCATTTACATATACATTATTAATTAATTAATTAATTTTTTTTTTCCTAATTAAATAAGTGCATTCTAAGTTTGCATTTCAGGAACTTTTTTCCATCCATCTGTGTCATTTTTGTTTGTTCTATTGTTGCATTTAAAATAACCCAAACAGAAAACTAAAACGAGCAAATTAAATATTTTGCAAAATAAGATGAAAAGCAGAAACGAAAATCCAATAACGAAAAGCACACACGCAGCACTAAAACACGCATACTTACCGCCCGCCTGCCTCAGTCCGGCGCTATTGGGTGGCGTAACGCTGGAACTACCGCCGCCCACGACCAACGACTGATTCGAGGTGCCCATCGTTGTCAGCGAGGATTGGCTCTGCAGTTGCAAGTGTGCCCCAGCAGTGGGCACGCTACTCGACTGTTGTGCGCCGGATTCGCTTCCGGCCGCAACTCCTCCCCCCTGCAACTGATGAATAGCGGCCGAAGTAGGGAGACCGCCTCCGCCGCTGTGTGTGCCATGAAAGCTGCCGGAGCCACTGCCGATACGAATAGGTGTGCTAGTACTGCTACTGGCGGCCATTAAATTGGTATTGGATCCGGTGTTGGTGCTTTGGGTCGTCATTTGAAGTTTGAAGTGTAAACCTTTTCCTATTTTTTATTTATATTGTATATATGTATTTTTTGTAATATTTTTTTTTGTTTTGTTTTTTATGAAATTAAAGTATTGAATGAAACACTCGTACAATTTTGCTATTCCAAACGTTTTTGTTTTGGAATATTTTCGCTAATTTCGTTTCAGTTGCAGTTTTTATTGATTTTTTTCTCGCTGTCGTGGGTTTGAGCAGTTTTTTTTATATGTTCGTTTGTCGTACGTGTCCAAAGGGCTCTCCAGAATTTATCTTTGTTGAAGTTTTGTTTTTGTTTTTTGTTTTCTTTAAAATATTCTCATAAAACTGCTTAATTTATTAATTAATTTGCACTATGCCCTTCGCTCCAGTTTGCATTAAGATTACTACAGCGTTCCTCTGCGCTTCCACGTCGTTTCCATTCGATTTCAAATTCGCGACTGATTTGTTTCTCGCCCCAAACAGCTCCAATTGAACGAATATGCGCACAAAATAAAATGAAGAAAAATTAGTTGTGACCGAGATGAGATGAGCTCATTTTCTAGTCTTGCGCCTCGTCATCAAAATTGAATTTTGGATTTTGTTGCGTCGGTTGTCGGTCGTCGGTCTGTCGCCTATGTTCAACCACTTTCGCTTCTGGTCACTTGGTCACTGTCTCTTTATTTACAAATTTTATTTTTTGGTTGTCGGGTAGTTTTTCGGTTTTGGCTTTCATGTGCGTTTACGATTTCAGTAGGGGTGCGGATTGCAACAATTGCCTTAAATTCTTGAGCTTAAAAAACTTTGGAATCACTTATTAATAATTAACGAATTCAAAAAAGAAAATTGCTTACGAAGTTAATTCAAAAGAGAGTCAGTGGTGACACCTACTATTTGACCGGTCGGCCCGCATTGCCAATTGTCTGGATTTTTGCGAAGATGATGTGAGAAGAAGACGTCAGTTCATCAATGACTATTTTTTTTGGGTTGATTCGTAAAAAAATAAAAATTACCCAGTCAACATTTGAGGTGTAAAATTTAAAATATATAATTTTATATTTAAGGGTTAATATAGGAGCAAAAAGCGAACGGTTACACAGATTTTATAGTATTTTTCTGTACATTAAAGGATCCTTTCTTTTCTAATTAATTTTGGTTACAGATTTTTTTGGTTGATTCATGGTGTAATAAATATAAGTTTAAGAAAGTAGAAAAATGTCCCTTTCCACCTCGATATTGTTAATCTTTGAAAACATTTTTGTGTAGTTGCCATGGTTGCTACAAAATTATCTAGTTCATAAAAATAACAACGTAGTTTTCTTCAAAATAAGGAAAAAATCGAGGCGAGTTCCTACCTTCTTAACCTTATATTATTCAACTATGGATTGATTGACAAATTTTGTAAATTCATTGTCGAACATTCGAATGCATTTAAACGAGAAACGAAATACGTTGCATTTGTTTTTGTGGGATAATTTCTTTATATATACGGATTAGAAGTTAAAATTCAATAATACAAAAATATCTTATTAGAATCTATCTCGGTAACGAAAAACTTATTGAAATTTTAAGAAAATGAATTTAAATTTATTATTATTATTAATAATCTCCTTTGCATGCATCGAATATAATTTGCATTAATTTTGTTTAGTAGTAGTAAATAAACTTGAGAACAAATTAATACAAACAATACAAAACAGCATGTTTTTGTTGTTGTTGTTATTATTTTGTTGTACAATTGCAATTCAACGTTATTTTAAATTAATACGAAAAAACATATATAAAAAACATATTTATAAAATAGGACAAAAATTTGTGAATGAAATTTAAATACGCGCGTTTACTCTCTCCTCCACTTCCAGCTGTCTTTTACTTGCCACGAAGGACTTTTTTTTATTTTTTATGTTTTTGTGCCTTGCGAAATACTAAAATATAATTTTGTTAAACAATAATTGCCTGCAATCTGCTGCTATTAGCAATTTATTACACTCTGTGTCGCTGAGAATTTCATTAGTTACGCTCGTTTTGGAGAGTTCTTTTTTGTTTTTGTTTTGTTTTTCTTTTTTTAAGTTAATTATGATTTAATATTGTAGTTTTGATTCGGTTCTTTTTGTTTTTGTTAGCGAGTTTTATAACCTCGAGCTTGAGTTGAAAGACACAACAGTGGAATCTGTCACGAATTGCGGCAACTGCAGCTTCTGCTGAGCATTAATCATCGAAATCGATGTCGGAATCATCAGAATCATAGCCACTGCTGCGAATAGTCTTATTTGGGCGATTGATGTAGGGTTTCTTTTTCGCATCAGGCGGGGTCATGAGGTCACCCTACGGAAGAGAAAAAAAAATTTCAAAAATTAAATACAATTAAATTACATCTAAATTATTAAACTGAACTTAAACGTAGCAACATATAAAAAGATCAAATCCTATATTAAATTTAGAATCTCTTTTGGAAATTTTTCTTAAAAAAATATTTCGTGTTCATATTTAGTATTAATGCGTTATACTTTGGTTATATTAATTCAATGTAAAATGTTTAAAAATGTATTGTTTTTTTTATTATCACTTATTTTTATATGGCATGGTCTTACCTTGTAATCAATAGCGCCCGATTGTGCTATTCTCCATTCTAACATTTCGGTGGAAAAGTCGTCGCAGTTGCCCAAGTCGGTAAAGCCCACAATAAAGTCTTTCGTTTTGCTATCCTTGACCAACGCTATTGTCGGTATGACCTTTATGCGCAATCGTTGAGTGAGGAAGGGCGACTTCTCAGCGTTTACTTTGCAGAACTTAGCCTCGACATGTTTTGCGGCCAGTATCTTTAAATGCATGTCCACAATGCGGCAACGTTCCGTGGAGTCACGATAAAAGTGGCACACAATGTTGGGAGACTTTTTCGAAACTTCAAAGAACTCCTTCTCGTCGGCGAGTTCTGTAAAGATGCCGTGGCCCTGTAATAGCACAACATACAAAAAAAGTGTGTAATCGATATTTAAATATAAACGTGTTCATTTCCCCGAAAAGGAAGCTATTATTAAATCAAAAGGGCGGTAGAGGTGGGGTGACATCACCGCCATGTTTGCACCGCTTATCACCGGCTCTTACGTTTTTTAACCACTCCTGTTTTTTGCGATTGAGGTCCTTCATCTCCTTCAGTCGTTGTTCTCGTATCGATTTAAGATCGTCCGAATCCAAATTGTCCAATCGATCCAATTGCGAGTCCAACTGTTTTTCGATAACCTGCGCCGCCGTCATCAATTGGTTTTCCAACATATTTGCCATTGTTTTTCTTTTTTTTATTACAGTTTTTTAAGTTGCAGCAAATGGCGTAGGTGCGCCTGAATACAATTTTTCTCAAGAGTTGTTTGTCTAAACTACGTATGATGTGTTTTTTTTCCGGTCCAAGTGTGTGGCAACAAATGCGGCATTACAAATTACAATAGGCGAGGCAATCACAGGTGCGTCAATTTTCGTGGTAAATACATGAAAATAATCATTAATTTTGCATTTATATAATTTATTTAGATTCAAATTGATAAAAACTATTCTTTTTATTGTTTCTTACATTTATGAAATGCTTTTTTCCTTTCGAATTGTAAAAATAAAACAAATTTTACACGCACGAAGAAAAATTACTTATGTTTATGTCAAATACAAATGACTAATGAACAGTTTGAATACAACTGTTTAAATTGTGGAAGAGGAAGTTTTCCAGCGACAATGTCACAAAAATGTAATAGCTTTAAAACTGTAAAACGGAACTTTACGAAGTCTTGAGGCGAAAGCAGTGATGTTAACTCATCCATAACAACGGTTGAGGAACTCGTAAAAACTAAACTAAAAACCTACAGTATTTCTCTCATTTTTTGTCACGTTAATAAAATGTGCCTGGAGCAAGCACCACCACATGTGTTAAAATTAATAAAATACAATATATGTAGTACTTTTAAAATTCACAATGCACTCTGTCAGTCGTTTAGAATAATACACCTTTAGATATTCTTTATATTCTTTTTATTAAGAAAGAGATGTATAAAAGAAAAAAATAAAAGAAATTTTTTTTTACTTTTTACTTCTCTCATTTTAATTTAAATTACATGTACATATTGTTATTTTATTTCCATAATTCACAAATACATATTGTCCTTTAGAGAATGAATTTTATTAAAAAACTAGCGAATGCCCGGCATGCGTTGCAATGCCACTAAAAAAAAATAGTAGCAGAACTTCCCGGTACTTCCCGGTACTTCTCAGTACTTCCCGGTACTTCTCGGTACTTCCCGGTACTTATCGGTACTTCCGTTAGTAACGGAACTTCCCGGTACTCTCGTTAGTTAGCGGAACTTCTCGGTATTCACCGTTGTAACGATTCTGAGTTATGGCTGTGAAATTATCGGCATACAAACTCAGAAACTAAATCCCAAATTTTTAGGAGCGATATTAGCAATGTCATCGTATATTTTTACTTAATTAAATAAATTGAGGGCGTAATAAGTGGGCGTGGACAATTTTGTTTATCCTGTTATTCTTCCCGGTGCATCCCGTTACATGTTTTCTATTTAGCACATCAAGTTTCTGGACAAATGGTGGTAGGCGTAAAAATGATCCACCCTTTTTTTGAAAGTGTGCGCTAAATTGATCCAACCTCGCCCATTTTTGGGGAAGTTATCGACAGTGTCTATACAAACTCAGATAGCAAATTTCAGATTTTTTGGAGCATTATTAGCGAAATAATCGAATATATTAATTTAGTTTTACAAATTGTGGGCGTAATAAGTGGGCGTGGCAAAATTTTCTTTGCCCTAAACCTAAGTTGGCGTGAGCACAGCAACTCCCTAAAATTTCATCAAAATCGGATGAATGGTTTAGACGCCCATTTGGTACAAAGAAAGAAAGATAGAAAGATAGAATATTTCATTTTTATATACATAGATGAGATTGAGTTAACAACACTGAACGAAGCGGAAAATATTTTCGCCTTCATCCTCGATAACCGTTCGTTTTGTTTTTTGTTTGGTGTCGGCTTTACTTTTTCTCTCTGTGTTTTGTGTAGCTGCAACAGCATTTTCGTTGCGTGTAATAAGAAAATAAACCAAATACAAGAAAGGAAAAAACAATTGCCGATTAAATAAACTTCTTCATTATAAAAATAAGGTTTGTTTGTGGTGCTTGTTTTAAAATCAACATTTTAAACAATTTAAATAAGCTGAAATCAGTGGAATTCGAGTGGCGTCTGTCTATGATAATTTTGTTGTTGGGGTAGGAAATGAAATGGTGTAGAGATTTTTCGCGGACTAAAATTGCCCGGGACGAACGAAGCTGTAAAAGTGCGATTAAATAAAATTTATTAAGAAAACGAAAGGACGTGAATAAACGATTTTATACAACTAAACGTAAATTTAATACAAAACAAATTGTTAATAAAAAAAAAACATTGCGGAATGTGCCCCGCCAAAGTTGGAAATAAAGAAGCAGCGCCATTTTTAAAATTCTAGTCGTTGCCCGACTGTTTTCTTTGTGTACAGACGCGGCAAAATCATTAGGATTTCTCTAATTATTTTCAGTTTCGGTGTAAATTTGAAAGATTTTATTTCTATAAATTTAAATCTGGAATTTTTATTATTTCTTTGTAATTCCTGCTATTCCTAACAATGAGACATTTTGTTTTTCGAAAGTATGAATAAAAATCTTTAGTCCGTCTCCGTTCGGTCTGCTAAAATATACTTAATGCACTACTTATACTAGTGATAAAATAAAATTTCTTAAGTGAAACGAGTAAATAGTAATTCATTAAACTTGTTTGACGATAGATAATTCGCATGGAATGAAAGTTAAGGCGCAGCAGTCGACGAAGCGGCAATTGCATTCATTCAACAAAACTTAGCCTGAACAGAAAACTGGCATACCTTTTATACATACATCTGTACATACATGAGAACATATGCATTGCAAAGTATTAACAGTTTTTAAATGTTTATTAAAAATATTAGTTACAAAACGCGAGCATACAACGCGTACAATACAAAATGTTTATAATCTAACAAAGATTTATAATTTTTCGATAAAATAATATAATTATAATCACCTTTTGAACCTGTGCTTTACTCCATTTTCCGTTACAATTTTCAATAAGATTTAATTCAGGTAAAGCACCCGATCAATTTTATCTTTAAACCTGAGTCTTACTAAGCAAAACTGTAATTCATTAACTATTTCATGCATTTCGTCAATTTTCCATTCTTCGTAACAAGTGCTTACATATTAATTTCACTCGACTAGGTCTTTCAATTAGATTTATCTCATTTCTCTCGTTCTGTCATAGTAATGAAGAATTCAATTCATTAGTGGTTTCGTTCGTGCATCCTCGTGTATCTCAAATTCTATCATTGAAAAAATCTTAACTATTTCGACGATGAAAACGTTACGCGAGTTAACAAGTAAACAACGCAATGGTCGTTGCGTTGTTTATTTTCGTTATTATCGTTTTTCTTTGTTTATCTGAACTCTTGGGAGATGGGGTTTGTTTGCATTAAACACGGGATTATCGGTTGCGTTTAGTGTAAACATTTATTAACGAAAACTAAAATATTGATAAGCTATTGTACTCGTAGTTTAGAAGATAAAAGCGGAAATAATAATACATAGAATTGCTCAATTTCTTATCTTGCTTTTGTATATTACATACATATCATATAAATCTATATTTAAATATTTGATAAAAATAAAATTTAAGGCGTGTCAATAAAAGCGATAAATTTTAAATCTAAACTGCTGTGAAATCTTGTAATCTCAACATCTTTCATGATGTAAATCAATAAAAGCAGCTCTTTGGGTTTCTCAAATTTAAAGAATTTTAAGGTTTTCCTGTGTGTTTAACTTTATTAAGAAACAATCAATTGAGAATTTTTCTTTGTTTGCAATTACAAAAAATATATATATATATTTCTAATACGCAATTTAAAATTGTTATTACAGATTTTTAAACTATCGAGAAATTTGATAATAAATTTAAGAAAAGATGTCTGCCAAAACAAGTTCACAGCAGGGACGGCGTACACCACTTTCTTTAAGTGGCTCCGTTCCCAAGAATCAACAGCAACAGCAGTTTAATAAGCCTTCCAGCGGATCAAGCTCTTCCAATTCAAGCGCTAAAAATGACAATAAGATCACAAAGGACCAAAAGACTGATTCGTCAGCAGCAATTACAGCAGTCGCTCCTACGACTGAAATAAAAGAAACTATTCAAAAGGACACGAAGAAGCAGACTAATGTCGAAAAGAAACAACAACAGACCACTGCTGAAAACACAAAGAAAGCCGAAAAGAATGAAGATAAGAAAACTCAAAACGGTGTTGGAAAAGGAAATGTCAAGGATAAGCAACAACAACAAAAGAACGGTAACGGAAACGACAATCCAGTAAAAGAGAAGAAAGATAAATCTGAGAAAACAGAAAAGATTGATAAATCCGTCAAGCTTGTGGAGAAACTAGATAAGAACGAGAAGAAGGATGAGAAGGAAGCAAACGATATTGTTGAGGTTAAGGAAAAGGAACAAGTCGAAAAAAAACAACAGGAGAAAGGAAAAAAAATCGATCTGGATGCTTCTGCTGAAAAAAAGAAGTTGTTGGAAAATATGGATGTCAGCGTCGTTGAAGAGAAGGCAACCACGCCCAAGAAACCAACTATCGAAAAGAAGTCGGCTACACCCACTAAGCCACTCGTCACTGTTGAAAAGCTAACGCCTTCGAAGGCTACAACCAAAGTCGCCACTGAAGTTACACCGGTTAAAGCTACTACTATCCTTACGGAGGATGTCGAAATGGAGTCGCTAACCGTCGAGCCATCACCAATTAAAGTAAAACCCGTTGTCGTTGAACCGATCACCACCACTATTCCAGCGGCCACTTCAACACCCGGCAAAAATTTGAAATTTAAACCAGCAGCCGCAAAGTCTGAAGTATTACTTTCTCGTTCGCCCGATCGAAGCTCCTGTCCTCGTAATTTCTCAGAGATTTCAGGCCGTCGCAGCATACGTCCCATCAGCGAATACACACCTTCCCAGTTCCAGAGCAATCTGCAGTTTCGCGAGTCATATCGTCGCATTAATACCGAGCTTGATGTCACCTCGACCACAAATACTAGCCTTAATGTGACGGTCGGTTCGGAAGTGCCCAATAACTCTTCGTTTTCGTTCTTTGGACGTGGACGCAAGCGCGATCGTACACCACCAAACTCGCAGTCTACCATGGATTTGAATGCTGATGGCGGTGTTATGTATTCGCCGCCAAAACGTGCACGCCTCGATATGCACGGTTTCTTTAGTGCGGTCGCTTCGCCATTATCGCTTTTGCGTTCACGCTTCTCCAAGACCTCAATTCAGAGCAGCACACCGGTAAAACTGTGCTCAAAGTTGGCCGCCGAGGAAGAGGAGGAAGGCGAGGTGCAAAACGTTTCGGGAGTTTCAATTGAAGAGGAGTTGCCCAATGGAGCAGGTACTGGTGCTGAAGAACTCACAGCCACCGAAGAGGTGACTGTCGCTATAGAGGCGGCTGAAATTGAGGAACCCAAACAGGATAATGTTTCGCCTCTCGAAAAGAAATGTGATGGTGAAATCGACGCTGCGGACGGCAATGATGATGCGAAACCATTAAAGGTCGAGAATTGCGGTTTAGAGAAAGCCACTTCTTCTGATGCTATTGCTGGCGATAATACTGACGACATCAAGATCACAGAGACGCCCTTAGGCGGAAGCACCTCGGGGAATCCTTTGGCCAAGAACAAAAGATGTAGCATTATGTAATTGAGTACACAGTTATAATCTACTTGTATGTGTTAGTTATCTTATAATTATAACTTATGTTTTATCAACACTTTTGCTCTCCCACTACCGCTCACTCACTCTCACATACATACTCGTATATAAAAACATACATTAGAGAATGTATGGCGTATTTTAGTTTTAAGAATTTCATGTTCGTTTAATTTGTGTTTCTGTCAAGTAATGAAAGTATTTGTCCAGAAATTTTCAAAAGAATGTTCACGTTTTGTCTTCACTATCGAAGTTTCCAATTCATCAAACATTAGAGTGGCTAGATTTTTGTTTTTTCAAATCAGTTATTTCTCTTTTTATGTTTTAAATGTAGATACTTTTGTCAAGTAAAATAGTTTTGAAACATAATAAGACACATAGCTCGCGTTTAGTAATTGTCAGCATATTTTCGAAACTTGTACTTGCATTCGTTAATTTAAATTAGTTTAATTTGAGGAATGGTCCTTTTATTATTTTGACGTTTGCTTGGTAACCCTATTGCCATATTGAAATTAATTTAAAATAAAAAAAGATGTAAAAAATTTGTATTAAAACATTGTCAAGAAAATGTAACAAACAGATTTTACCGAAAAAAAAACACATAAACTTAATTTCTTCGTAATTTTATGCAAATTTATTATATCAAATATTTTAATAAATAAAAATGAGTTTTATAAAAAAATTAAATATAATTTTTTATTTACCAAAAAGGTTTTAGTGAAATGTCAATATAACCCTCTAAAATTTTACATATTTGTTTGTCTTGCTAAAATTTTGATAGGCTCTCCTGAATTTCTGTTTCGAATATTTCATTTAAAATCATTTATTTATCATTTGATATTGGTCTAATTTGAATAATTATTAAACAATTATATTCACAATTGGTCAATTAGATAAGGAAACTTTGGCACCAATACCAAAAGAAATGAGGCTTGGTATAATCAAAAAAATGCCCTTACCATTTGTATATTAATGAAAATACAAATTCCAAATAATAAGTATAGTCTTTAGGATTTTCGAATTCTGTCATTTTATGAGTGGCACTGTACCGGAAACCGAACTTTTGTAGTGAAAGCTCTAGAAAATAATTTTGTATGAGTTTGGAAAAAGCGAGCATTTGGTACAGTACGCGCTAAAGTTGTCCACTACTGGCAACGCTGCTTAATGCAGAAAGTTGTAGTTGGCATCGCTTCAAATACTTCAATTTATTTCAACGTTTGAATTAAATTTCCCGTATTTTGTTTCGTGAAATATTTTCATTAATTCAATCAGAAATATTTCACAATTTAACAGCGCGATAGATAAATAAAATGGAAAAGGACGAACCCGAATCTTCCATTGCATCAAATCAACAAATTGATTATAAGACTCCAAAGAAATCGTCGTTGGTAATCGATGGCGAGCGACTACTGGACAAAATCAACATTCTCACGACGAAATCGGAGAATCAATCAAATAAGGTGGGCGATATTAATTTTCATGTCCATTTAATTATGTTAAGAAAAACTTGCAACGATTTAAAAATAGTTTTCAAATTTGCGAATCACAGATTCAGATTTAAAATTTTTGTTGAATCGTATTGGAAATGAAATGAAGTCTTCGCGCCATTATTATTTTTAGAGGCGCTGCTATTGCAACTCGCGCATGTCGTGTTATCCTGTTATGAACAGGACAAAATGTACTCGTGCATTAGGCCTAAAACCAGTTGTTGGTTGCCTTAATGAATTTATAAATACTTATATTCAAATATTTTAAATTTTTTATCTGCTTTTTCACAATTGAATGCATCAGAGAAAATTGATAAGAATTGTATGTGTGTACATATGTAAATATGTATGTATCTATTTAACTGAGCGTTCCGATCAGATTTTTAAATCTTGAGTTGGTTGTGTTTTAAACTGCATAATCACCAGAATTCATTTTTGTGGAGTTTCTCTTTATTTGTAAATTTGTCTTTACTGTAAATTGTGAATTGCAAAATTATAATTTTTTTTAAATGTATGGGGTTTTAAAATTCGTTTTTAAACATTGATTTGTTTTGATTAATACATATATATTTAATGTACCTCCAGCAGTTGCCTACCATCAAAGACTTCGCCATCATCAAGCCGATTAGTCGTGGTGCTTTTGGAAAAGTCTTCCTTGGCTACAAGAACAATGACCCGAATAGGTTATACGCCATTAAGGTAATGCGCAAATCAGAGATGATCAACAAGAATATGGTCTCGCAGGTGATTACCGAACGCAATGCTCTAGCATTGTCGCGCAGCCCTTTCTGTGTTAGCCTCTTTTACTCGCTGCAATCACTGTCGTGTGTGTATCTCGTGATGGAGTATATGGTGGGCGGTGATCTTAAATCGTTGCTGGCTATGTACGGTTACTTCGATGAGGCAGCGGCACGCTTCTACGTTGCCGAGGTCGCACTGGCGCTGCAGTATCTGCACGAACACGGCATTGTGCATCGCGACATTAAGCCGGACAATATGCTGCTTTCAGCGACTGGACACGTCAAGTTAACTGATTTTGGCCTGAGTAAAATTGAGATGCGAAGAGGTGCACTTTTGTTGGATTTTAACCTGCATTGATTTAATATTTAATTTGTTTTCATTTTGTAGATTTAGAAATTTCGGATTTGATTAATTGTTCGCCGAATTTAAATGCACGCACACCAGGACAGCTTCTCTCGTTAACATCTCATTTATCTTTTGGCTCGGAAAAGAAATTTGAATGCGGAACAGCTGCATCAAATTTTTTAAATGCAATGAATAAGCACAGTAAGAGGACATTTAAAAAAAAATCGTTTAAAAGTTAGATTTATACTTTCTTAATTTTGATTTTTGAAATTTTTAGATAGGATTGTAGAATCGTCTGACAGCGAAGCGGATACTTCGCTAAATGACGCTGAAAAAACGAATGACAGCAAAATATCCGGCGTTTCGCCCTTTTTCTCGGCAGAGGAAATCAATGTTTCCATAGCACATACGTGTACAAATAATGTGAGTCTTAAATTATAAATTCAATTCATAATAAATTAAATTTAATCAAAATAATCTAAAAAAACAGCTATTAGACAGTTCCTCCTCTTACCACACATGTGCCTCTGCTGACTTGAGCAAGTGTTCTCCACCTGGGGATGTGGAGGCAACTGTTGCCGCGGCTCCCAATGCAGTACTCTGCACTGCAACTTCAACAACAAACCGACGTGTCGAATTTGCCGAGTACAATAATAAAATCGTCGCCATTGCGAAAACTGATTGTAAAGTAAGTTTATTTTCTATTCCTCCGAAACATTTACAAAAGCGAATTTTTATATTTGATTTAATTTTATTATTATTTAAAAAACAAACAAAAACACAAAAATAATTTTTTTGACTCGAAAAAGGGTTGCAATTACGACAACACGCGAGTCCTTGATAAAGATAATACGGATATTATTTGCAATAAAAATCTTGCAAAAGTGGAAGCGGCGGACGATAACTCGTTTGAGTTTTCCATGGTACGAAGACGTTCCATCGATGAGGTGTGTGTGCACGTGTGTTTCTTGGTTATATGTTTGTGCATGGCTTTTTTGTTTGTTTTGAGTATGGTGTTGGTCTAACTGTTCATGGTTTGTTGATTTTTTATATTAGCTTTAATTTTTTTTCTATTTTTAGCGTATCCGCACATCGAAAGGACAAGAGGATTCGGGTGTATCGAGTCGAAAAAGTGATTGTTCAAGTTCGAATATAAACAGCGAAACGACCACATCTTCAATTGATAAAGTCGAGAACATGTGCATTTCAAAGGACGATACTAGTTGTTCCGATTATTCGAGAAGGTGAGAAATTAAACACAGCTTTTATTATATTTGTTTATAATTTTCAAATAACCAAAGAATCAACCAAAAAATTATTGTGCACTATTTTTGTTTTCTTCGTTAAATTTGAATGCAAGAAAACTAATACATAAAAATTAAACAAGATTAAGATTAATCGTTGTTAATAGAAATAATGGCCTATATATTTTAAAATATATTTAAAGGCGTATAATCGACCATAACTGTTAAGATATTGCTAACAGCTTACGATCATCCATAGCTCGGCAAAGGGTTGTTATGGTCAATTATGTTACTATAGTAGCGGAAAAGAAGTACTTTCATTTATTTCATGTAGATTTTATAATCAATGAAAAGGTGATTTGAATTTCGTTTTGAATGATACCACACTGTCATTAACCTGTTTATTATCATTTGATAACTTTTTGTGATTATAAAAAAATGTTTTAATGCGGAAAGCTTTTCCTTACAAAATTGATAGTGAATAATAGCGAAATATTTTTTTTTAATGATTTATAATATATGTTGGAAAAATGATGATGACAAAAACTATTTTCTTGATTTTTTTTTTGAAAATAAGCCCTTCTATAGTCCCATTTTGTAAATCTTAGTTATAAATAAATATACTCGTTTTATTTATTTAAACTTTACTTTATACTAACAAATTCATGACTTGTGTCTCTTTTCTTCTGACCTGCAATTAACCTAACGCCAGCAGCGGCTTTAATATAAACAACACAAACGAAATCAGCGGACTACGTATGCATTCGCCATTTCGTAATATTTCCAGAAACTTCAAACGTCCCGAATTTCTCAGGTCTAACACACATACACACTTATAGTTTGTGCAATTTTTTCAAATCGATATTTAAATGTAATTTCCAGGGGCATGAAACGTAAAATTAATATGGTCAGTCGCTCAGAGAACATGTCTGGCTTAGATGCAGATGGTTCCTGCGGATCTGGTAGCGGTTCCGGCAGTACTGGTCTTACACAGGAGATCGATATTTTGGACATTGGCAGCAGTACACCTAAGAAACGTAAAGCCATACGAGGCGTTCTGAAAGTGCGTTCGCTTTCCGATGACGAAATGCCGCAAATGCTGCTCAATGAAAACGTGACAAATGTTGTCTTCTCTACGCCAGTTTCGTCACAGAAACAGCCGCGGCGCGATGGTGGCTTGCTGGGGAAACTTAAGTCCACCCGCTTTGCTCTGCCGCTTTCGATTGAGACGAAGAAGCGGTGTGGTGCCGCTGGTATTGAACAGGTAACCGAAAAGTCATCGGCGGGCGTGCAATATCTTAAAATGGCGGATGATCCCACGATGTCACCGATTAATCTGGGTAGCAGCAATGTACCGCCAAAGACACCGAAGACCGTAAATACGCCGTTTAGGACGCCTAAGTCGGTAAGGCGTGGTGTTGTCGCCGCGGTCTCGAGTGAACGGATTCTCGGGACGCCAGACTATTTGGCGCCAGAACTGCTTTTGAAGTAATTTATGACTAACTACAAGAAATATTTCAATACTAAATTTAAATTATATATATCTTTTTTTAATCCAGACAAGGACATGGCAAGGCGGTTGATTGGTGGGCGTTGGGTGTGTGCTTTTATGAGTTTATGACCGGCATCCCTCCGTTTAATGATGAAACGCCACAAAAAGTTTTCGAGAACATTCGAAATAAAAGTAATTTTTTTTATTTTTTGTTTTGTTTTTTGTATTCAAATTTTAAATTAAATTTTTAAATTTAATCCATAAAAAAAAGAAAGTCGTTTGCTTGATGAAATCAAGAAAGTTTATTAAAATACGTTATTGTTATCGCAGATATTGAATGGCCACAAGGCGATGAGGCTCTTTCAGTCGAAGCCGTAGAGGCCGTGGAACTGCTCCTCACAATGGATCCGGCCGAACGTCCCGCTGCCAAAGAGGTGCAACAAATGCGCTTCTTTGCCTGCATCGACTGGGAGAATCTTGAAAAAGAGGAACCGCCCTTTGTGCCGACACCAGAAAATCCCACCGACACGGCATACTTTGAGGCGCGCAACAATTTACAACATTTGAAGTTGTCCAATTTTGTGCTTGAGGATTAAACTGAAGAGAAACGTACTGAACAAATTTTGTATAATATTTAATGCGTTTGTGATAAGCATCGTTTTGGTGTTATAAGTAAAGACAACAAGTAGAACGTTACGACATAGAAAAATTCAACTAAAAGAACCAACACACAACCCACCGGTAACCGAAGCCAGCAGGCTGCACCCCAAACTATTACCCTTAATAATTTTAAATTATTTTTTGTTTTATTCATATATTTTCTATTAGTATTTTTATTGTGATTTAGTCAACTTTCAGCGTATCTTTTGTATGATTATTTTTAGCAAATCTTTTATGTATGATCTTTCGTTTTGTTTTTTAAATCAATTTAGAAATAGGTATATTATGTTTAAGAAAACACGACCTATTTCGCATGATCCAGAACTAGTTTATAAATAAAATTTTTATTGATTAACCTCATTGTTAGCATATAATGTGTAAAATTTTAACGAATTTTAAAAATTTTTAACCTCTTTTATATTTTTTAAATTATACAAAAAATATACTATCATAGAAAAAAACTGCCTATATTGTAATTCGTATATAAGTAAGTGTAAATTAACAACGTAGTTTCAAATAAAGCGCTAAACTAAAAACGCAACTTTTCATTTGGTCTGTTTAAAATTTGTGGTTCGAACCTGATGTTTTTATATACATAGTTATTTTTATTTTTATTTATTTCTTGTTAAGCTTGTAACTGGTGAAGTTGAAAAAGTGCTTACTTTCATTTCATTTCATTGAATTGCATTTTCCATTTCCATTTCCATTCTATTTTACTCGGCTTCCGAAGTTTATTATTTTTCAAACTGGGTCGATCAAGATTAGATTTAGCTGCATTTCCGCTTTGCACGTGTGCTGTGTGCTAGCAATGTGCACCTCGTTCCTGGCGTGTTTTCCGCACAGTACTTTGTTGTAGCACAAAAATACAATAATTGTAGCAGGTATTAGCTAAACTGTATCAACGTACCTCGGAAAAGCCAAAGTTTCGTTAAGAGCGAATCGGAAAATTTGTTCTAAATTTGTTTATTTATTAGTAAAGATAATTTTGGTAAATTTGTCGATGTTTTATAGATAAGCAGTACTGTGCGCAGTCACAGCACTTGCATGTGAAATTAGTTTGAAAAATTGCAAAACGAATTTGCTTGGCAAGTGCGACGGAGTGTTTGTTGTTGTTTTTGTTGTTGTTGTTGGTTCAAGTGTTTTGCATTGCGCATTTTACACTTTGCAGTTGATTTAATTTGTTGTTTTACTGCACCTACGAGTTCCATTGCGGAAATAAGCTGTTAAATTAGTAAAAGGAACATGTGTCTGCTTAGCCAATTCAAACTTCATTCAATATTTTATACATTTATTAAATTTGGGTGATAAAACGAGCTATAGCAATATTTCAATAAACTAAAGGAAATAGTATTAGAAGGAAATGATACACTCGTAAGGCTTTTTTTTTAACTACATATGTACGTACGTATACAAAATTCTGTCGATCCAAAAATAAAATGGTCCGCGATAAGAATTCTCCAATTCATTTAATTTACACTGATTTTAATTAAAGTTGTTAAAAAAGAAACGAAATCGTTTACTTCCATCTTTACTTTTTGTCTAGAGATTTATCCATCGATGCATTCATAAGTAATGAGCTTTTCCATATGCTCTGCAACGCTACGCCAAGCATAAAAATGTATTCATTTCCGCTTAATTATGGCAAAATAATCAGCGGCTCCTGCTTTGGTGCAATTTTACAATTGCGCTCCAATAAGACTTCGTTCCGGTATGCCAGGCACAATTGCTTGGCAAGAAAGAAGAGTACCTCGCAGATGCCAATCAATGAGAATCCTGTAATAATGCCGCATATGTTGCCAATTCGGCCTGCAAAGAGAGACAAAAGTACTGCAGACAGACAGACAGAAAGCCAGACATGTTGGCAGGCAGGCAGGCAGGAAGGAAGGCAGGCAGGTAGAAGTTAACATTCCGGAGCAGGAGTTACAAAAACAAAATTAGCTTTCATACAATATATCACAGACAGCAACTGCTGCTGTTACTGTTGCTGTGACGTCGTAAAATGACAGAAACACACACGCAAGGACATGCTGTGAAATCAGCTTCCTTCCCCCCCTTAAATCAGGTGTCTGAACCAGGTATTCACCTTTCTCCTTCGCCGCACACACCCACCACTTCTACCCTCCTTCGATGTACTTACTAAAAACCTCAAACCACGAATCCTTAAGAATCTGCTGAAAGTATTGAACGTTCGGCTTAGCAAAGTAGATGCGCAGCAGCGACAGATCCGTGTTATTGCCATCGATATCCTTGCTGCAATAATCATAAAAACAAGATACGAACAGAAATAAGAAAAAATTAAGCCCACACAAGTTGCTTAACATTTTTTTCGTCGTCTTTTGGCGCATTGTTATTAAAAAAATTGTTTTCAATGTACTCTTCCGTGGCCTTCAGCTGAAGTGGAATGTACGAGTACGTGTGGCGTAATATCTTGCGTGTCATGGCGTAGCAGCACAGTGGTTCCGAATTGTTTTTCGTGTAATAATTTCGTATAGATAATTTAATTTTGTATGATATCGATTTACGAACTTTTAAAATTTAAACGACCATACGGTAGATTTGTTAAAATGGGATTTTATCTCTCAGAATTCAATTGTGAACCACTGTCTGATGCATTAATTTATTTATGTATATAATAGGTAAGTACTTACGGAAATGTTCGCATTTGATACGAGTTTAGCGGCAAGGTAACCACTCGCATCGTGTAACGTGTTTCGGAACACGAGGGCAAACAATCCGGACAATAGAGAGCGTCTTCCATTTCCCGTGCCAAGCCACGCACATTCGCACGTTGTGTAATCACATTGAGCCATTTGACTGTGTTATTATTTTTCAATTGGAAGGATTAGTTATGATTAGAAAGGAGTTATGTCAAGAGATTTAATTAACACTTACAGTCATATCGATTCAGACACGCCCTGTGCTGCAGTGTACAATAAACCGTATCTGTGGCCGCATCCAAATACTCGTACGGCGATAGAAACAACAAACACTGACACAGCACCTGGATGCTCTTGATTCGACAGCGCGTTATGCATTTGTTGAAAGTGTAACTCTTTCCGAAATTGCGCGGCATTTCATCCTCGAAGAGGCAGTTGCGCTGAAATCAGTTACTTTATTTTTTATTATCTTTTTATGGGATAATTCTGGGTCACGACTCACTGTCGAGGGGCTGAAAATTCGCGCTTCATGCAAAGTTTTCAATACACTGGGCGTAATTGCCATAAATGTCTCGCAGCCAGCATGGATGTAGCGTTCTTTAATTCCGCCAGATGAGACATCGGCGTAATTGTTGAATGAGTATATTTGCACCTGCGGAACAATTTTTACAAGTACAAGACCGTAAGAACCATTTTACAAAAAAGTGTTGATTATTCTAAAATATATTCAGTTAATTGTTATAAAAAACTAGACTTGGATTATTGTTAATTAATTATTTAATTTTTTTCACTTACCACAAAGCCTTCTCCCATATGTTTCAAATAGGAATCTTTGGTAGATGCATTCAAAATCAACGTCAAACCGTTCTCCAAGCCATATAGACGCTTATCAAATTTGCGTTCGCCGGAATATCTGCAAATGTGAAAGTTCAAATTTATATTCAGCGATGGTATATGTTATCCTTGGACCACTGATAGCGGCTGGAACATGAAACTCTTGGTTAGACTACCTAAACGACATTCAAGGCCACAATCCGCCAATTGGAAAATCGAATCTGACAAGTTTAAAGCAAATACATTTACTAACCTGCCGTCGTAATTGAAGGTGCAGCAGAAGCCGCGCGCAGTAAGAGTCGTCTGAAATGCCTGGGAACAGTTAATCTCTTGTCCGGCCAGTCGACAATTGACAAAAATATCACTGCAATTCGGAGTTAACTAAATAAATGAGGTAGTAAATATTATTTACTTTGATTGTTGTCCAGTTGACGAATATTTTATTGTGACTGACACATGGACTGATTTTTTATACTGACCATTTCCATGCGCTTCTTGGTATTGAAGAAAACATCCGAATCTTCCGTATCGTAGGTATCCAAAAATCGTTGAAATGCAAAAGCCCGTGCGTAGTCAATGACCGGATCCTGTATGAAATAGTTTAAGTACATCAAATGAATTTCATCGTAGAAATACTTGAAGCCACGTTGCTGCGGATCCTTGGCATTCCTATAATAAATAGCAAAAAGAAAAAGAAGAAGAGAACAAAAAAGTGATGCATGTATACAATTAAACACATGCAACATGCTCCATGTATGCCAGCCAACAATGTTGCATGCATTACACTATGGAAACATTTTTCCAATTTGCATGCCAAATCACTTACAGCTCCTCGGCATAGCGCAGTGCGGATGCATTCGAAATGCGATTTCTCGTGCAGATGGAGACCGCGGGAAAGGCCACTCGCTCGACGGGATAGAGGGGATCATAAATTGTCGTTGCCAACAATTGGCCATCGATATTACGGGTATTCCAGAGGAAAATAATTAGAATGGTCAATGCGGCTATGTGGAATACAAGCCAAAAGAAGCTGTGACGCCACGCCGCAACGGAAAGAGAAGAAAGCCGAGGCAAACATGATTAATTTCTGCTGCAGCCAACAAAACAAAACACACAAAAACAAAAAATTGGCAACGCGCCTGTCGATCTGACGACCTGGCATGTGGCCCTTACCGCTCTTTGAACCGACGTTGAGGCTCGACTAATTTGCCGTAGCAATGAAACGAAACGTTGCGCAGAAAATCCTTCAACGCCTCCGCAAACGAATATTTTCGTTTACGTTTGTTGGCGGCAGTGGCAGGGGCGGTGGGCAGCCACCACGATGCACGCCCCACAACAAGTGCAATATCCGGTTCCGTTGCAAATTGTGGTGCGGCTTTTTGCGGTGGCGACAGCACCACTACGGGCGGAAATGCTGGCATGTTTGTCAACAAGAGCAACAGCAACAGCCAGAAACAACAATGAACGAGCAGTAGCAGCAATAAATTGCAACTGATGCGGCACGGAAACAATTGCGCGGCTTTTGTGCGTTCGTTCGGCTCGTATTGTTGTGTATGTTAGGATGGTTGTGTGCGTGCGTAAACGTTTTTGCGTGCTAGACCGGTTTTGATTTTTCTTATTAAAAAATAAAAATCATATTTTGCTATTTAATTTGCTTTATAAAATTAAAAGGTTTTAGGATGATAAATACAATATGACAAACACTTTCCGCTCTTAAACATTTTATATACACAACCGATCTAGTGTGTGTGTGTGTTTGTGTGTGTGCCTGTAGGCGCTTTAGCCTTCGTGGCGGAACATGGGTTGCAACCATTTTAATAAAATGTTAAAGTAGTTGTGTTCTTGTTGTTGATATTCTTATTTTTTCTGTTGTTGTAATTAAGCTCGTGTTCGCTTTATTGCCAACGCATTAACTGCTGACGACGACAACAACAACAACATCAACAATAACGACAAGCAGCAGTAGCAACTCGCTTTAATTGTTGACAATTGGAATTCAAATTAAATGATCGCGCGCACTGCCAGTGTTACCAACTTGCGCGTGTGCTCTCAATTAAATGTGGCGCGACAGTTTGTTCGCTTTTAAAGGCAATTAACATACAGCAAAAATTTGTTGTTAACGCTTAACTCAAGGCGTTTCAATTGATAATTCCTAAAGGTTTTTGTTGTTGGCCACATTCCGTGACACTTTTATGAAAAACGCAAAATTTCCTGTAGTAGATAAAAATTGAAAAAATAATCACTTCTTCCAACAGAAAAAAACTCTTTAAATATCTGACAGATGTCAAAATTTAAACAGTAATGAACATTTTATTTATGATTAAGTTGATTCAAAGTTTAACATTTACGTATATACATGTATAATTTTATGTTGTCAGATTTTAGTCAGAATTTATAATAGCATTACCAAAAAATGAATAATTTTATTTATAGCCTTAATTTAACAATGAGCTGCTTATTTAAGTAAATTTTCAAGGACAAATATGTAACTTTAATTCATTCGTCTTATCCTTATCCTTTGAATGCTCCCGTTTTGTATTATTATTATTATTAATATATCGCCTAATGGCAATCAGGAAATATTTCATTACAAAAAATAATATCTCAAATACGGCGACCATAGAAAATCCAATAAATATCGAAGATACATTTCCAATTGTACCTGGAAAAAAAATGAATAAGATATCATATCTAGTAACCCTTTTAATTAGACGAAACATTGGTAGTTCGATGATATTAACTCCACTTACTGAATGCCTCGAACCAAGTGTTACCGACGACGCGGCGATAATATTGCGAGTATGGTGCTCCGAAATGAACGCGCAGCACCGACATATCATCGACCTCCCAAGCATCGTGCACTGATTGCCTTTGTTCGTGTTCGTGTGCGTTGTCGTTTTCAATTGTGCGAAAAGATAAAATTATAAAATAACAATATGCATTAATGAGGCGCACATGACAAACACAAACACAAACACCACACGAGCACACAAGCACACGACTTGTACTATGGAGCCTCTGCCAACATTCCCAAATTCAAATAGAGTAATCCTTAAGTGTACGCGTGAATACTCACTCCAAATAGACACTGGCTCGATAACGATCCGTAGGCAACGACATCAACGACACCTGATATTGTACATCCTCGCAGGATGGCAGACATTGGGGGCAGTAGAGCGCCTCCTCGATGGCGCGCTCAAGTCCTATTTGCGGTTCGCGTGTCGTGAGCACGTTACCCCATTTGACTGAAATGATTTTAAATGTTTCTAAAGAGTACGAGTGCGCGGATGCGAAGAGATGTTTAAGTAGATTGAGCTGAAATGATGTGCTTAATATGGACACATACACAATTGTGTATGTTACATCCGCCATGGAAACAATGAAGTGAATGTTGAATGTTGTGATGGAACGACATTAAGAATATGTGGGAAAGTGTCATGAAAACGGCGAACCATTACATTTTTAACCGAGGAGAGAGATAACGAATGCTTTAAGAATTTTTTTTGTTTACTTACAAGTGTACCGTAAGAGGCAGGAGACATGTTGTAGGGTACAGAAAACAACGCCATCCATGGTATTGTCCAATAGATCAAGTGGCATATAAAAGGGCAAACAACGGCACAGAGCCATAATACTACGAATTCGACAACGCGTTATGCAGTTGTTAAAACGATAAGTATTTCGTATCAGCGAATCCGGATCGGGTGCCTCATCGTCAAAGTAACATTTGCGCTGATAAAGAAAAAAGTCATAATAAACACTCTAAAAATGATGAAATAAAATCTTACCGTAGATGGTCCAAAGGATCGCAATGATGTATCCGTATCAATTATGCGCGCCTTAATCGACAGAAAAGATTCCTGGCCATGTGAGGGAAATACCTCCTGCGAACTACCCGATGCAATATCCGCAAAACCATTCGGATTGTGTATAATGACGACATAACCATCGATATTTAGAATGGAATAGAAATCATCATCGCTGCTACTATTCAAAACGACGGTCAAACCTAAATTAGAGTTGACAAAACTTTGCTCCACGCCACGCTGACGATAACTGTAAATATGCATTATTCCATTTAAGCCTTTAACTTAATTTTGCTTATTAACACGAACCTATTTTCCAAATTAAATGTGCAACACGGTCCATAAATTGTTAAGCTATTTTGAAAAGCGGTTTTGCTGAAGCATTCAATTTCCACGCCAGCGAGCATGCACTTCAGTATCAAGTCCTTGCACGTTGGCGTGAGCTGTGAGAGTGGAAAAGTATTTTCGATTAGTTACTAACGCATGCAAACAATTGAAATTCCTTACTCTGCGCATATTGCGTCGCGTATTGTAAAAGGTCTCATTGTCCAGTGTGTCATAAGTGTCGAGGAAGGCTTGAAATCGTGCCAAATCATCGGCAATATTCGCTCCGTATTTGTTATACATTTTGCCGAAATGTTGGATGCGGCTTAAAAAATATTCAACCGATCGATTGGTCGGATCCTTTTGACGTCTGATAGAGGATGGTCAAATAAATATTACTATATACATATGTTAAAAAAATTTGGTAAAACAAAGTCAGAGGAAAGAGCATTCAAACATTACAAATCGGATTCTCGCATATTTATTCATTTCTGTAACAAAGTTATTTTATTTGCTCCGGTCAAGACAGATTGAACAAGCCCATTTTATTACCTCAAGCCTTTGCCAAAAACAGTCGATATCCAAAATAAGAAAAAATGCAACTGAAACGTTCTGGCTAGCAAAAATTCCAATTTTAAAGAAGAAAAACTGACGGACACAGAAATGGACTCATATGTTCACAGAAACCCACACGCACATCAACAAAACCAATAAGACACACAAACAGACAGACAAACAAACGGACATACAGACAGACAAACAGGAGGACACTCACAGTTCATTTGCATACTGCGTGGCCGCCTGCAGTGAGATCCGATTGTTGGAGCATATTGAAACGGCCGGAAATGGTACCTTCTCAACCGGATAGTGCGGATCGTGCAAATTGATGACAATATACTGAGCGACAAATTGTTCCCAGGTGAGTGACAGCACCACAAATAGGGCGACCAAGGCCGTCACATGCACGGCCAGCCAAATTAATCTGCAAATAAGCGACGAAGAATAAGTAGACGAAGTAAAAGACAAACGACAATGCGACAAAAAAAAAAAAAACAAACAAATGTCGCTTGGGACATCCGGTGCGTATGTGCAATATTAAGAACGAGCCACTCATACATACGTGTACATATGTACATATGAACATATATACAGATCACATGCTACAATATATTTGCGTTGTAGAGTGGTCCTCATATAAAAAAGTTCAAAATTTTACTCCTTAATAGAATTTAAGTTGCAAAAGCAAAGTAGAAGCTAAAATTATTTCAAGTTTTACAAAATAGGGATTACTCTTGCGTCTAGGTTCGACAGTGGTGGTGCACTTACTTTTCCCACAGACACAGCTCGGGCAGCAGAAACTTGTTGTAGCCGTGCAGCGAAATATTGCGAAATAAATCTGCCAAATCCTGACAGAAAGAGGCGCTCAGCGATTGTTTGCGCTGCTTTTGCGCCCACGTTCTTGATGGATTTTTAATCCACCAGACGGCGTTGGATGTTGATTTAATGTCGACCGGTGTGGCGTGAAATTTTAACGATGACATGATTAACGAGTATTACCCTAGTTCAGCAGCTATTCGAGATGTTGTTGCGACTCGAAGGATAATGCAACCTCCGCCGACACTTGGTAGTTTATGTTGCTGTTGTTGCTAATGTGGCTGACACCGTCCGTTCGAATGCGTCGGACCTTATGACTTCTAATTGACTTTACAACGCGGCTCGAACTTGTGCGTAGCTATGTCAAGTACTAATGTCGCTGTGGTTGTCATCATCATCATCACTTTGATCCATCCCGAAATTGATATAGACGCCTCTATGGGCGGTTTTAATGGATATTTGTCATTAACACTTTAAAAGTTTAGCCAGTGAGCTAGTGTGTGTGCTAGTTCGTGTGGTCTTAATTGTTATTAATGAAGTGTGGACGTGTTGTTTTGTGTGTCCTTTCAGGTCACTGTGCCATGAGTTGAAAAGCGTTCGAGAGCAGAAAGTAAGGCGGATAGTTAAAGTTATGTAGACAAAATATTAGGCAACTAAACTGGAGTAAGTCCTTTACATTGGAGATTTAATAACAGATTCTAAAATCTTTGATTGTCATTAAACAATAAGAAAACCAATTTACTAAAATAGGATTAAAAAACTCAACAATTAAGTTTTATAGTTTATGAAGTTCAAGTGCAATATATATTATATATAAATATTATATAAGTCCAACTGCTGCAGTTCCAGATTATCCATACAAATGCAAAGGAATCCTTATTTCCCTACGAAAGTAATAACATTTTTTTCCGAAATAAACCAAATTTAAATTTACAAACTTGATTTAACAGTTCGCAAATTTTTATTTGCCGTCATTTGTAAATGTTAATTTACATTTAATTTATATTATAGGTTGTAACTTTATTTTCTTGTTATTATTATTAAAAAAAAATTACACACAAACCAGAAAATATTAAAGCGAAGCTCATGAAAGACTCAATTCATAGTCATGTCGCGTAACGTAACGCCACCAACGCTTCGAGTCTTCATAAGGGATCCCACGGAGCACACTAAATGCCACAACCGAAATAAAAGAAAACGGCCTGCACCCGCCCCGCCCCGCCCAGCACATTCAGCAAAACAAAAAATAATTTCATTGACTTGATTCGCAAGCGGAAATCTCGATTCCACACGAAATTAGTGCCAACATTTCACACAAATACTTTACCAAAAATAGGTAAACGACCCCAGATGTCAAAGCAAATCTGAATTTTTCATCAGAATCTCATCCAAGGAAAACAAAAAAACAAAACCCCGAACATGCCGAAATGTGGGAAATGTGAAAAATCACAGCAAAATGTAGAAATAGTAAATGCCCTTCCCTGTACCATAACATAAAAGCAAAGTGGACTCAAAGGACACTTTGGGTTGATAACAATGTGAAGCAGTGTACGCGGCCAGGGGCAAACAGAGGCAACCCATGATGCAAATAAAAGAAAAAAAGTAAAAAGAAACATTAGAATAAGTTTCGCTGGACAATTGCCAAAATAGTTATGAGCCAAAGTGCTGCACTGCGCTTGGCAGCGACCGAGGCAAGGCATTCTAAGCGTTTCTATCTGTCGTTATTTTTGGCTTGAAATAGTTATTGTGAAATCTTCTAAATACGGACGGACGGACGGTCGGTACGTACCTCCGTTGCAGTTGGCCACTCACACTGATTTGCCTCATGTTGGCCATAAAAGAAAATGTGCGGCAAGTCTTAGAAAGCTTCGTACGATGACTTTATAAAATTTTAGACTTTTCTTATATTACAAAATTATATTGTATATTGTTATTGTTATTTAGATGGCCGCTACATGTATGGCCAAAATGGTTAATTCTGAGCTAAATCTTTGGTAATTGAAAATTGAATATTGCCGGAATTGTATTTAACATTCATCGGCTAATTTCGGATAATCATTTAAAAATATTCTTGTACTCAATTGGGGCATTAAAAGGATTAGATTATATATGTATGAGTTGTCTCGGACAAGATTTAAATTTCTCCAAATTTCTTGGATATTCAACTGAAATAAATGTCTTCCTTTTTTTTTTTGTTGAGATAATTAAAGTTTCCTTCTCTTCGCTTAATTCCCAATTTCAAAATTTGCATAACTAAATAACTTTTACGAGCAATTCCCTCGTCGGAAATGTTGCAACAACTTTATTAGCATCCTCCACAAATGTTTCACATTGCACCAAGTCATAAAAAACTTACAATTCCATAAGTATAATAATAATAACTTTTATTTTAAATTAGTAAAATCTGTTTTCATTTTACACATGAGTGTGTGTGTGTGGTTGTATGTATGTGATATTATTACATACATTGATAGATGTGTATGTATGTACATACAAACGTACATACGAGTACATTCAGTCGAGTAGGAGTTCATTTTCCTGGTAGTGTCAAGCCGAAGCAAGCCGTGAAATTGCGCAGTCATGGCGAAAGTAGGAAGCATATTAGACAACATCAGCCTGCTGCATATGTAGCTGGAGTAGCAGCAACAGCGGAACCAAGGCTTCCAGAACAGTAACGCATACACATACATGTACGAACTTACGTATAGTAAATGCTGCTTGTATTTCATGGATTGTCGTCAGCGGGGACTTGCACATTTTGCTGTCGGCCATTCAAATGTTATAAATGTGTTTTTTATATTATTGCAAAGGTGCCAGATGTTTTTTTTTGGATTATGATAAATCATTTTTATTATCCAGTCTCCATTTAATAGTTTTATGTAAATTCATTTGTATTGTAGAATTTTATTGCTAAAGATTCTTTTAATTTTCAACATAAAAGATCGTAGAATGGCTGCTCTGATTCCTTGGAATGTTTCACCATAGCTTCATACGAAAGATGTGTGACATTTATGAGAAATGTACTGGTTGTTGTTGTTGTTTGTGTTGTTGTTGTAGTGAAGTTCTTCAGTTGCTATGATTTTGCATAATATTAGAATTTCCCAACAAAGTTTGTAATGCTGCTGAAAATAAGTTCGTAAGGAAAATGTGGCATATTTCCTTTACACTTCGCCATGTTGCTCTGTTACGCCTCGTAACGCTGTGCTGCACACTTCCTCATCATCTTGGGCGACGTCTTCACCACGAAGACATGGAAAGGCAACAGCGTCATGGGAGCATTGTTCATTTATATCCTACTAATAATGTGTTTATATAGTATCTATAAAATAGCATCAAACATTTTGAATTAGTTTGCGTGGTGACACAGTTTAAATTTCGGAGCGTTTTTTGTTGTTGTTGTTGTTGTTGTTGTTGATTTGCTTAAGTTCGGAGAATAAGTTTGAAGATGCTTATTAAATTATTAAGTCAGTGAAGTTTTTTTTTGGTATATATCCACACATGTTATTTGTTTAAAATAAGAGTGTATGTTTATTAATACAGATGGGTCGAGTATGTAAAAGACTAAATCTACTTTCATAGTTTTATAAAAGGTGAAGAGTGAATTAAGTTAAGTAAGAGTTAATTAAATTAAAGGACAAACAGAATTTTACAACTTTAATTTGTTTAACATATTTAAGTCTCTTGTATCTTTTGCTAACTTCCCTATGAAATACGTTTGAATTAATTTAAGGGAATGCGGTTAAATTTGTCTTCACCCTACTCGTACTTATTGAAATATAATGATTGTATAGTAAATGCTTGACAGAATCTGATGATTGTGGACTAGAGACCATTAATCGACGATTAGACTTATAAGTATTTTTAATTTTCAGAATTTAAAAAAGTGCTTCATTAATAACTACATCTCTATTTTCTGCAGAGTTTTAAAAACATTTCTTAGTTTATGAACTTATTCCTTTAATCCTTTAATCCTTTTATCTTAAAAATCTACTATCAGATTTCTTTGAATATAAAACAACTTTTTGCAAGCGATCTGTGTCGGCATTGTTAGTTCACTTTCGAAATATCTCGAGTTGAGTCGTATTTTCTCATTGCCTCAGATTTGTTGATTTTGTTGTATTAGTATTGGTGTTGCCCCCACCGACCACCTTAAATCAAATACAAAACAATGATTTGAGAAAAATTTTCTCACAACAAATAATCGCATGTAAACAAAATGGCATGCAAAATCACGTGTTAAATCGCTTCGTAACATACGTGATCGGCATCGCTAACAACAGCCAAGCATGTAGCGTGTAGCATCTAACAACCAGCCAGTCAGTCAGCCAGACTGACGGACAAACGCGTAGCAATTTCGAAAACTCAACCGCAAAGTTTTTCTGCACGCAAACTGTAGGTACCCATCCATGTTGAAATCCTGAGGGATAAAACCTGCGGCTTCGACTCGCCCAGCAAAGCCAACTGTGCTAACAATCGGCACGGAGCTTGTAGCTGGAAATGTGCATGTCGATGTGTCTGTGGCTGTGTGTGTGAGACTGCGTTACACAGTAGTTCCCTCATTTGCACCTTTGACTAATTGAGTGTCACGGCGAAGTGCAACGAAGGAACCTGCTCCTCTGGTCTGACTGCCCACGTTTTAAAATGCCTGAAGTATGACGGAACTAGCTTCATATTTTGCCAAAATCCAGTTGTTGAAGTTGCTCGAAAAACACAACTGCCAAAATAACAACAACAAATAACCAGGCCCGTAGTTGAAATCGAATTAAGAACGTTTTCAGTCAGACCCACGATTATATTAATTGTTAATGGTTAAGTAAAAGATATTTTTTCTTTTGAATTTTCTTGATTTAATCTCGATTTGGAATAAAAAGGTCAAAGGTCAAATGGTTAATTTCAAGTCTAGTGCTTATAATTTAGAAATTGTCTTATATTTTTAGCATTTTTTATTGCACCCCGATATAAAGAACTAAGTACTGCCCTGACAAAAGTACTAACAAAAACAACAAGCAGAACAAGAGGAAAAACATCCGGGTACAGAACACGACCGCAGGCACATGTGCGAAATTTAAGAGCGCCAGGAGCCGTCGTCGTCGTCGTCGTCGTAGCTGCATGTTCTTCCTTCCTGCCTATCGTCCACAATGCGAATTTTGCCGCAATTTGGTGTTTACTATCCGCTCATGCAATGGCTGCAATTTTCCAACTTGCCACTTGCCTCATCGCTGCAGTAATTACACGCGAGTCTTGTGTAAGGCGCAAATGCCTCTACAACAACAACAACAACAACAACAACAACAACAACAACAACCACCTGAACAAAGTTTATTTAATCTTAACTGCTAAAGTATCTGTTAAGCTATCTTTAACTCGTTGGCTGATCTAAGTTAGATGCTCTTGCTTCTGGTATCCCGTCGATGTTGCTACTTGCGCCACTAATTCGACTAATATGTAAATACGTACACTTGGAATATTAACAAAAAAAAAAAAAAAAAACCGTGCGTCAAGATCTGAAAGCAGTCAAGCTAGTGAAGCTAACAAAATAAAAACCAATACACGTAGCGGTAACAGCGACACACTCACAATGTGTGATTAATAAATAAAATGGATCTTCTTTACCAGCTGCAATAAGAAACCATGTTGCAGCATTATTGCAGTTTAAATTAAAATTTATTTGTGAGGAATGAATAAATTGAAAGACGTTTCGAACATTCGAGGGTGGTACGATTAGAGAACTCACCGAACGATGGAGGCCTACTTTGCAGATCCGAGGAATCGTATTTTTTAAAACATAGATTAAATAAGTTGGAGCATCACTGGGTCAAGTGTGTCGATCTAAAAGGAGACTATGTTGAGAAATAAATAGCCACTATTCCAACATATTCGTTTTTCTTTTGTAGGCTAAGTACTTATCGGACCACTCTCCTATTTCGCATATTAGGTTTTTAAAATCATTTGAATTGTAATTTTCTTATCTTAGGAATATTTAAAAAAAAACTTAAATAAAAAATCATTAAATTCTATAAGAGGTTCTGTCCTCATGTATTTAAAAACAATGTTTAAATTTAATTTACACGTTCTTTTTCGAGTGTAAATTTTGTCTATTCGGTAGGAGCAGAAGCTGCAGTACTATAAAAGCGCATCGGGCGCACAACATTCGCAACAATTTGTTAATGAATGTGAAGCAGAAACATTCCACGCGTTTATGTATCTGTGTGTGTGTGTGTATGAGTGTGTGTGCAGCATCTGGTATCTTTTGTTGCTGTTGTTGCCTGCGCTCGATTTGAACTTCTTAACGCAGGCGGCTTTGAACTTGATATTGTGGTGCTGCTGTTGTTGCTGTATTTGTTGTTTTTGCTGCATTTGTTGCATTTTGCTGTGACTAACTCGTATACTATACGAGTATCAGACACAAAAGTAGCATCCGCGTATGCCTTCTGTGGCATCATTTGTTAACACAATTTGCGCGCATTTAAGCAGCAAATTGAATACGTTACTTCGTGCCGCAGCAGCCGCAGCAGCAGTAGCAACAACAGCAGACCACAGTTGCCACAGTCGCCGCAGTTGCAGCAGGAGAAGCTGTTTATGCCTAAAGGAAACATTATGCAAATTAAATTAATTATTAATGAGCGTGTATCTTATGTTTCTGATTTCGCAGTTGTACCAACATTGTTGTTGCTATGGCAATTGTTGTTGTGTTGTTGTAGTAGTTTAAGAAATTATTCCTTAAGAAAACATGGACATATTCTATAAAAATTCAGTACTTAAAATAGCAAAATAAATGTTTGTTAATTTAAGTATTGGTTCTTTTGCGACTCGGAAAAGGTTAATCAGATATAAGAAAAGTGTATAAAATGTGGAGATATAAACAAAAATATGTTCATTGAATGTACCCAGACAATTAAAAATTAACTGAACTGCAGACGAGTAGGAGCATTGGCCCTTAATTTTTGTTGAAGAAGTATAATGAAAAAGTTGGCCAAAACAAAAGCGTGAGAGTTATATCGGGCGTGAATGCTAAAAGAATTTTAGCAACAGATACAGACACCTAAATACACACACATAAAAAGACAGTTAGTGTTTGTGTGCAAAGTACCAAGAGCGCAAATGGATTCGAAGGATTAAAACTACAAATAGTTGCGAGTGGCTGCAGCGCCCACCTCCTGGACTAAGATCAATGTCAATATGTTGCGACAGTGTGTGCGAGGACAGCCACACATATAAACAAACCGGAATACACATACCAACATACTCGTGCGACGGTTGTCATGGTCGCCTTTTGCTGCTTTATCTTTATTCAGATATCACTTGTACAATAATATTTGTTTTTGTTTTTGTTAATTTCCGTTTCCGTCATTGCGCAATTTTAATCTCTTCTATTTCATTTCATTTCGTTTGACCGGTTTTTTTTGTTGGTCTTCTGCACTTTTTTTTTTTTTTTTTTTTTAATTTTGTATTTTTAATGTGAATGCTTTTGAAATCCTTTTGCGTCTGTGTATGTAAAAGTGTCACACACTCAGACACTTTAGCATCCGCACGCACACACACACATATATATGTAAGTATGTATGTACGTGCATTTGCATGCAGTGCATTAAACCCGACTGGTTTTTGTTTTTGCTCATAATGAAAAGCAATCAAAGATTTAAAGTGCAAGATACGATGACTTCTGCAACTTGAATTGCACTTTTGATTGAAGGGACGCACTTGGAGTGTACTCGTATGTAGTGACGAACTGAGTCTGCCATGTTGACACAGTTCAGTATATGAAAATGAAACATATTGTAAATAAATGTCATGGACTCGTCATAAATGACGCAACACAACTGTATACGATGTTTTTTTTTTCGTTTAGAAGGTAAACTTTTATCTAAAGCTGAATTTAAGTTCATTTACCCAGTGGCATTTCATTCGAATTAATGTGAGGAGCAAAACGAAAATAAATATAACGAAAATATTTTTAAATCGATGTGGGAAGACTTGCGGCAGGACGGTCGACATATTAAGACTTTCGGATCCTTATTAAATCTACCCATCGACGGTTGAAATCGGTTCGCGAAGACCTTCTCTTGTAAAAACTTGAGTTGATCGTGGATCACTTTGGCAACAAACAACAAGGTACTCAAATATTTTGACTTCAGAACTGGCAACAAAAAACAGTTACAAAAACAAAACTAAATTAATTAAAATAACAAATTCATATACATACATACGCGTATATATTTTGTTTACCAAGAAACGCAAACTTGCAGTTAGTATCATCTTTAAAGACCTTCTTGCATAACTTATGTAAATGCAAATTGTGATTGCAAACGAATGTCTAACATACAGACAGACAGACAGACAGACAGACAGACGGACAAACAAGAGGCAGCAATACTCTCGGCAGACTAATTAAATTAGCTGATGCTGGTGTCTTCATTGTTCTCTCGAGACAAACTAATCAAAATGTTTCGCAACTTTACACACCGAAAAACTCAAGAAGCTTCGCTGCTGCAACTGATGCTGAAGCATTAAACAAATATTTTGCTGGTAATGACATTCAGCCAAGAGTCCAAAAGCAATCCATCTACATCCAAATAAACCATCTATCCAGTCCGTCCATCTGTCTGTCTGTCTGTCTGTCTGTTTGTTTGTCAGTCATCCAAGCATTTGGCATCTTACCTTAACAATATGTCCGAAAAGTTTTCATTACGCTGCCAGATTATGAAGCGGCATTTCGTTCGCGCTGCTGTGCTTCTTCTTCTTCTTCTTCTTCTTCTGCTGTTCTGGCAGAAGTGCTTCACTTGTCGGGAATATAAATTTCCGGAGATAATAACAAAATAATGATGAATTTGATGGATGCGCATTCGACAATAAAGTTTCAACTGTTGAAATATGAAAATGAATGAATGCGTTAAATGGTGAATAAAGCGGCTGTCTGTGATGGTGGGCGTTGCTGGTAGTTGACCAGTTGGAAAGTGTTCATCAGTTTGGCATGAACCTTTTTTTTGTCAACAATCTTAAAGAACAATATCTTATATATTTAGCTCGTAAAAAAAAGAAATTAAGGACAAGTTTGCCTTAAAACTTTTTTTTTAAAACAATAACTTGGTTTTTTTTTTAAAAATTTGATATATTTTTAGGTTTGTTTTTCGAGATATTCGCTGATTTTCTTCTTTTCATTCTCTTCGTAAATTCATGTTAGTTGGTTATTTCCAACTGGGACTGATTGATGCCAAACGTACACCAAAGATACCGACAGGGAGTTGTCATATCCTAACCTTCAAAGCAGCCAAGTATATGAAAACAAAGACAGCGGAGCACGCCTCATGCACCGTACCGTACCGTACCGTGCCGTACTGTAAAGTCCTCGCACAATAAAAATATAAATTATTCAATTATAAATTACTTGTGCCGCCAGCCAGCGAAGAGAATTCCTTAAGATTTCGCTACGTTGGCGAATTGACTAAATTTTGCGTATCTTGGGCAGCGATTGTTGTCCTTGGCTCCGGGTGGAAGTGAAACGAAATGAAATGAAATAAAATGCACACGAATTCAGCTTAAAATCGTCGCCGAAGTTTTGTCGCTTTAGACGATTTCCAGGACGCATTATTTGTGCTTTGTCTGCCGCGTCGCCTCGGAAAAGTTGCAAACATTAAAAGATGTCTTCTAAATGCTTTCTTTGCTTTCAAGGGAATTATTAAGGTACAGGAGGACGGCACAGTGGTCGTGTCGTCGTTGGTGGCGATGGCGGCGATGATGGCGAAGGCGAAATGAAGCTGTAAACAAACACCGAAACAGGCGAATGATTTATGAATTTAATTTTAGCATTTATGCAAGGGGTTGCATGAGTATTGCTCTCTCCACATCTTAAGGACTTGGTACAGTTGTCCTTGGCGTTGTGAATTTACACGGAATTGTCTAGTCGTTGGTTTCGCTCGCCCGCATGTAGTCCTCGAAAAGCACCGCACAGTGTCTAACTTTTCTACAAGGTCTAGACAATACTTGAAGACAAACTTGAAAACTTAAAAAATGTTTTAGCATGTTAACTTTGCGTTTATTTATAAAGATATTTGTCTAATTTGTTGGTACTATACGTTCGCTTTTGTTTGAGGTTTTTATTGAAAAGTTAAGCTATTGAAACCATCGACACAATTTATACTTTTTATTAAAATTATTATTAAAGTATATTTTTAGCTTCTGTTATAATAGCTTCAATCCGTAAATCGACGAAGAATTCAGGTTCGGCTTCAGCAAATTAAATCCACATAAAAGTCAATAAATTTCAATTTTGAAACAAATGAAAAAAAGATATATGTATATATATTTATACTATGTAAGAATTTCTCCTATTAGTATATAAAGTCATTTCAGTTTTCTAAACGGATTCGGGTCCATCAAACGTTCATTAAATGTGGTGATTATTAACTTCAAACCGAACCTCTCGATTTGAAAATCCGACTAAGTACAATTTTTGGAACAAGTCTATGTATTGTTTTTAATACATATTCACATATAGTAACTACTACATTATCATAAAGAATTAACAAATAGTAGATCACGTTCCGAACCGATATTTGCATACGAGTTATTTACTCATACATATAACACTGTGCAGCGTTCTGCTTTACAACGCCTCCATTACAACTCGTATGTTTGCGTCTATTTATGATGAAATACTACAAGGATAATAAAATAGATGCATCGCTCTTATCAAGAACAGCAACGCCATGCGGCCTGACCTGAGTTGGCCTTACACCAAGTTGTAGGCGTTAATGTTGCCGCGCCAAGTGACGAGGCGAGCCGTGCTCCTTGCATGGGGTACTTCCAGTCGGAAGAGTGCCAAAGTCGTAAAAACTTAAATGGGCTTAGGTGGAAAATGTGCGCTGCTCCCCTTACGAGTGCGATTGTTGTTGTGGCGGACGTTGGCGGTGTTGGCAAGCTCCAATGGCGTTTTGTACTTATTTCGGTGGCGGTAGACACCGTCGAGAACACACCGGAACAACATCATTTAACATGATAATTCCACTCGTTCGTAATTATTATTTATGTATGAGCAGCGAATAAGAAAAAGGACATAAAATTTTCGGCTTGCATAAATGGCTTAAATATAGTTTAAGTAAGTTTTTTTTTATTATACTAAAAGGTAGGAAGGTGGCTCCATGTAAAATGTCGTAAAAATGTTTCAACTTTATTTGAAAACTAAACTAAAACCTAAGAAAAGTTCTTTGATGGCGCACTAGAAAAATGCATCCGGCTTGTTCTTTGCAGGAAGGTAATATTTTATATTGGCAAAGTTTGTAGACTTTGCAAAAGAAAGTGAAGAACAGTTGTTGTTGTTGTTGGTCTTCGTTTATGTCTGCACCTCAAAAGTCATGTGCACTTTTTAATATGATTGAAGCGGTAAAAAACGGACTTCAAACTTCGAAGTCGCATTGAGACAAAAGTGGAAATACTTACTGTATGTAAGTAATTCATTCGTAATGTGAAAGTGCACGAGTGAAGTCGGAAGAAGGAGTGAAGAAGTTAAGTAAAAGAAAAACCGTCAAGAAATTCAAAAGCGACACAGCAAATATTTAATTTTTGGCAAGAGAAGATGTTTGATTGCATTAGGAAAATGATTTGCAAGAAGGTTTGAGTGAAAGTTTTTAGTTTAGAATAACTTGAAACGAAAACTTGAACTGAAATAAAAATAATTAAACATTTAAGAGATATAGTAAACAAATGTCTTTAAACTTTTACTACTTCAAAATGAAAGTCCACAAACATTCCATCTTGTTTTTTGTTATTAATTAATTAAATAATACTTCATTAAGTCTACATGCATACAACAAAACTATAACCAGGGCCGTATCTATGGGGGACGGCGTAAGGGGTAAATGCCAAGGGCGGCACTTCCTAGGGGCGCAAATCGATGGTAGAGTGGAATAGAGTTCGGGAAATTGATGAAAAGAACAGTGAATACTTTTATGTTTGCTTCTTCACATTTATACTTTTCTTAATAAATTAAGAAGTTATATGATGAAATTTTTTTTTTAAATTGGTTACCTTTGTTTTTATGAAAACAATAACAAATTGTACACTAAATCATTTCAAAGTTTCAAAGATATTCTTTTGGGGCGACAATATCCAGTCTTGCATCGGGCGCCTAAATTCCTACGTACGGCTCTGATGATGACATTTTATTTGTTTAAGTTATCGACGTTTTTTTAGGAGTTATAGTACTGCAATAAAATGTTTCATTTTGATAAATTAAATATTCGAACCTGTTGACTTATTCAGTGAATATTTCATGACGGCACAATGAAATCGCACTCAGCTCAGCTCAGCTAAGCACGACGCTGGGATGAAAATGGGTTGTGGTTTAGCGTTTATGTAGTTTGTATTTCAAGCGTAGCAGACCATTAATAAAAAATAACCTTGTATTAAAGTAATAACATCTAAATCCACAACAAAAACGAACAAACAAACAACAAATAAAAGCACACAAATTGCGAATAATTGTATAAAAGCATAATTGAAATCAAAAAACCACAACAAAGAAACTCCACAAACACCCAAAGTGGATTAAATAAGTTTCAGATGAAGTTTGAACTTTGTAAGTACATTTGTGTGATTATGATCTTTTATGTTACAAGTTTAATTTAATATTTACTATTTACTTGTTTTTAATAACTATTTGAGATGGATTAGAAATAAGAAAGCACTTTGGATATATGAAAATTCTATAAAATCTTAATTGCTGCACATACTTGAATAAGTATTGGAACAATATTGTTTTTATGTACTCGTTTTTATTAAATCTCTAATGGCCGTAGTTCTCGTATCTTTTATATAATAGATCCGTTCAAAAAGTAAGATGACTTTTGATATCGAAACCAAAGTCCAATTTTCCCAATGGAAGAGCCCAGGTGAGCCAGTAGAAAATCGCCGAGCACGCAAAACACTTCTAACCGTTATGACTCTCACAAACAAACTAAACATGCTGTATAGCTAAAACTGTAAACATATGTTCGTGACGAGTGTACCAACATAACAAAAAAAAAAACGGATAATCGAATGTAGTACGTTGTAGTACGCGAAATTTGAAAAGTCACCTTACTTTTGAACACACCTCGTATGTATGCTTTTCAGCAGCTACTAATATGTTGATGCCGCTTCACTCATCATCAATTTATACAGTTTATATATTGTATTGCTAGATGGCGCCATCTTTTTATAAGATGAGGTTAGGAGCGCTCTTGCCTTTTACATACAAGCTTATCATACGCCTGCTTTTAGTATGTAAAGTCATGTTAAAAATTACTTAACGTGATTTAAATTTTAACAAATTTTGTATGCATTATTTAAAATATTTTAGGAAAATGTAAAGAAAATTGTGCATAAAGAAAAAAAAAAGCAAAATCACGAAGAGATTAGAGGAGTACGCAGAAATTTTGTCATTGAATAACAACTTTAAGATAAATTTCATATTCCGTTCAAATATTGTTGAGTTCATGTTTGAATTGCATTTATTTTATTTTTTGCAAATGTTATCTAAAAATGCTTTTACAGATAAGAATTTCTAATAATTTTACATAACAAACTGAAGTTCATTTAAAAAAAATAAAGAAAAAATTGCGTGTTCCAACTTTGCGCAGACATTTCCATTCAGAAGTTGCAATAAAACGCACCGCGATAAGAAAAAAAGAGAACCGAAAAGATTGCGAAGCGCGTAATATGCCAAACATAAAAAACAAACAACGAACAAAAACAAAAACAGTAAAAAATCCTTTCAGAAATGTAAATTTCCGCAATTTGCAGATAATGCAAACCAAACAATTTACCAAAAAAAAAAAAAATACAAAAACAGAAGAATTCATTCAAAACAATAGAGCAGCGTTTCCTCCAGCTCCTCCAGCCTCGCATATGAAACAATAACCGAAACGAAAAACCAAAAAAATAAAATAATTTACCCAAAATTGAAACCCACAAAAAAAAAAGAAGAACAAAACAAAAGGAACAACAATCATAGAAAAAGTATCTAGAACAACGGCAACACAACACAATATGTAGAAAAAGAGAATACGAAAAATCCTACTAATTCGCAGCCCTACAATTTAGCACGGAATTTATATTCCCATCAGTGGATTATCGTTTTGCGAAGCGCAGGAGAACCGGAACTAAAATAGGAGCTACTCGACCCGGCCCGACTATGTCGAGCGAATGGTATGGAAAACGGAAAAATTTTACCCTTGAATGAAATTGAATCAAATGCAAATCGTTGCGAAACCAACTTCGAACACATCGAAGCCACATTCCCCCAGGATCAGGCAGCGTAACATAACTACATGAAGAAAAAAATATGTTTTAAGCTAACTAAAAAAAAACAGTTTGGAAACGATTTTGGATTCATCTGGATCGTATTCAGTAACAAGCGATATCGGATATCAATTCAATTGATTCCTGAGATATCGTTATGATTTGAGATCAGTTGTCTATGATAATTTCTATGGTAGAGATTATTTTGTAATTATTCCTTATCGCAGCAGTCCAGGTAGTTTTAAGAATAGCATCGGCTTCCAGAGAGGCTCATCCGTTCATATCAAAGTCAATATAGAGAAAAACTAAAATGATTATTTCGAAAAAATTTAAATTTAAAAATTTAAAATTTTCTCTTTGTGTAAGGGGAGACAGCAAAGCACGAAGTGGTGGTTGCACCCTGAAGGCACTTTTTGTCATCGACTGGAATGGTGGCGGCAGGCAGGCAGCGATAAAGCCAAAGGTTATGCCGCCGCCGGCAAAACAGCACAAGCCGGAAAAAAAGAAGTATTTTTGCGAAAAAGTTTAAATGAAGTTGTACGAAAACAAGAAGTCAAACCATTAGATACAGAGCAGCCAGGAGCACCAGCCACAAGCAACTAAATCTCACAAAACTAAAATCTACAACAACAACAAAAAAAAACACACACACAAACAATAAAAATAAAAATTTTAATGCCAGCTGAAATTTGGGAGAAACTACAAAATCCAGGTGGATCCATTCGACGCAGACGCATGCCATGTCGACTGCTTCCGCTTCTGCTGCCGTGTGCTACTGCTGAATGAGTTTTTAACAAGGATTATGCAAAATTTCCGTTTTTATTAGTTTTACGCTTGTTTTGCTTACAAAATTCCAGCGAAATAAAAAGAACAAAAAATAAAGAAATCACACACGAGATTTTATTTAAACTTAAACGAAAAAAAAAAAAGAGAAGAGAATTCAGTCCGCCAGACGTGAAACTTTCTGTTCGGCGCAAAATATTTGTTTTGGCAAAAGTTGTGCTGTGACGTTCGCTGCGGACGGAAGTGGCGCGAAAAGTTAAACACCTTTCGGCGCAAAGACACATTAGCTTAATTGGGACTTTGCGCTTCACTTTGCAAATTAAAATCGGCTCCACTGACGTCAGCTGCTGTCCGTCCGTCGTGCGCTGCTCAAAGCAGAACGCTGCGCTTTGTGCGCAAAAGAACAATTATATAAAATTTTCTTTGATTTTATGTGGCCGCGAGGAGGAGGAGGAGAAGCAGCTCTGAAGTTGCAGTTTAGTAAAATTTAATCAACAACATTTTGCATAGCAAATTCATTCGTTAAAGTGTGTCAGGCGGCGAGTCTATTTCGGTGGACAGTTCTTTTAGCTGGAATGACCAAATAGTTGACATTAGTTTTCTTATGGGAATATATCCTCTCTTCCTTTTTTATTCTCTCCATTAATTAGATTCCACTCACTGCGTTTAATTAAAAAAAAATCAGTCCCAACTGCTTATTACAAGCAATAAGTGGGCGTGTGCATAATCGCAGCCACAAAAAGCAAAAGTGAATTCGCGAAAATTCATTCAAACTCAAATGTGCGCAGAAGTTTGTGAGCGTTTTGGGATACTATACTTTATTTCATTAAAAAAAAATACTCCTCCAGTACTCATCAATCTCATCAATGCAAAATCTGACATCTCCGGCATGTAAGAAACTTTGCCTTAAACAGCAACAATAACAACAACATGAAAATTTGCACCAAAATTAATTTTAAGTGTTCATATTTCAAGCGCAACAAGTTACCATAAAAAAAACAACGACAACAAAAAAAGGAATTGAGGAAATTGTTACGCAACACAAGAAACGCATCGCAAAAAAAAGAAACGGCTGTAGACCCAAATTTAAAAGTACCAACCCAAACGAACGATCGAACACATCCGTCGATCTCTGGCAGGGCAGTGCAGTGCAGTTTGTACCTACGCAAAAAGATTTCAGATCTTCTTCATCTCTTCTCTTTTTGGTTTTTTGTTGTGGCATAATGCGGTGCGCTGCAATGTGCTCCCCCAGAGGGCCAACATAATGAGATGTAATCTGTCAAAATTAGGTGTATCGAACGCATGTAGTACCTACCAAAATATCCGCCAACAAAAAAGCAATATTTTCTGTTTTGTTGCTTTTGGTTTTCTTTCCTTTTCCATTCTTGAAATAACAAATAAATCAAATTCCGAAGTGTAGCTTTGACCAAAAGTTCGAGAATTGTTTAAGGCAGAAAATCGTTAAAATATTCGAATTTTTTGTTCTTATTTAAATCTTGAAATTAAAGTTTGTAATTCATTTAAACAAATAAAATAGAATAAAAGTTCATAAGAGAATTCCATTGCATTGTCAAACATATTCGTAATTTTATTTTTTGCATCTTTCTTTTATATTAGCGCCGTGTGACCCATTTAGCCATGCCAAAAGCACTTCTGGCGAATGTCCTTTGGCATAGGAAAAGTATAAAACGCAAATTGCGAAATGCAGCTGGTGAAATTGCATTTTTTGTGCCCCTCGAAACGCTTTCAGCACAACGTTCTGTGGACACACGCATTGGTATACCGTATACGCGTATTTGGCCAAAGTGCCGATAGACATCTCAAGTGCAAATACTGAAAAAATCCATAGCCTAAACGCAGGTGGCCGGACGGAATCCCAAGCGACATCGGCCGCAAAGTTTTATGTGGAAATAATGAAACAAGTGTTTCATGTACTATAAAGGATACACCATGAGCACTTGAGGGTAACTTCGGTTTTTGGATGCATTAGTAGAAAATTTAAGTTTTTATTTATTAACAATTAAATAAGAGAATTATAAAAATTCCTCGCTTTAATTTTTTGTTTCGTTTTTTTGACTATAAAAATTTTCAGCTCCCAAGTCCTGCGCCCAAGTCCTGAATGACCGACTACATTAAATTTTGTGTCGACTGAAAGAGACATTTTGTCCTTTGAGTTTTTGTTTGTTTGTTTGTTTGTTTGTGTTTACTTTGGGAATGCTGCAGAGATTGGCAATTTTTGATAAGTGTCAAAAGCCTTTTGAGCGCTGCAAATAACAGAAAAGTGAAACAGAAAGGATGTAATTTCGTGTTCATTAATCTCGAACTGCGATAACGTATGAGTGAATCTCTCGCAAACGAATGACAGATTCAATGGTTCCCGCTGTCGGTTGACCTAGATTTATTGCATTTTATGCCATTTAGTTGCATACTTGCATATATTCGCTGTACGGAAATCATTTTATTTTCTAAAAAAAAGTCATTTATGATTGTTACACAGTGTAGCACAAAAAAGGTTAAATACTTTATTTGGTAATTATTTATAATTCTGAATTATTTGTGGCGCAACAATTTGAGATTGTCAGATGTTGCACAAAAGGATTTGACCATTTTTAATGTACTTATACATAGAAATATTGTGTACTAAACGTAATTATCTGGAATAAACATCTGCAAACTCAAACACTTCGCGTTAAGACATGAAACTTTCATGATGGATCAATATCATGAAGTAAGGTCAACGCTTTTCTCCATTTAAAGGGCGCATGTGGTATCGCTATGGACCTAGTCTGGTCTATGTGAGGCATATGCAGTCGCTCTAACCTAACCTAAACGTAATTCAAAATTTAAATTCTTTATTTAATATTTGTTGTTGATTTCTTTGTTACATATTTCGATCGCAAACTAGTTTCGAAAATTTCTTTCTCTGGTACATTTAAATTGTTTAAACATACACATTTGTAAATAAACAACCCAACAACAAATTATATAAAAAAGCGTGTCACACCTTCGTTTAAAGCAAATCAAAAAGCATTCAATTAATTTCGAAATAATTGTGCACAGTTTTGTTTGACTTTTCACTTTAACACCTGCAATAAACGCCCAGAAGTAGGCTACCTTTTAATTATGTCGCCAACACAGAACACGACCATCATTGCGATGTCATAGAAATAGAAAAGCAGCACAGCGGGTGGCTGTGACCCACTCATGAGCTTTAGTCTTGGTAATTATTGTTTATGAATAAAATATTTATTTATATAATTTTTCTTTTGCGCACAAAGAGCCTCTTAATTTATTTCAATTTCCACGTCGCGGCGGGCGAAACACACACAAATAGCAGATTTCCGTTAAGTGGGCATGGAAACGCAATGGGAAAATGAAACAAAAACGGAAATGAGAAAATGAGAAAATGAGTATGAAGGACACATGCTGTGAGGGTTTTTTTCCATTCCTCCTCATTATTTTTTATTTTTTACGTTTTTCCTGCTTTGCTTTGTAATAAATTCGTTTAATTTGTGCTGAGGAAATGATTGAAAAGAACGAGATATATGAAGGCGGAAGAGCGCCAGCGGGGGGTGGGTTTGGCGCGTTTAATGTCAGTGGAAACCACTCCATTAAATAAATTAATGACAATTTTTAAGTTTGTCATTCGCTCACTTTTCATTTCGCTGCGGTCGAAACCATTTTAAGAAAGATATGATGAAAAAAATTAAAAAGTGAGCCAAAAAAAAAGATCCTGAAGATGCTATTAAGGACAAAATATAACCAAAACGAACCAAACCGAACCGAAACTGGACAGAAGAGAACTTTCTTTAAGTGCACACTTGAGTTTTCAATGGCGACTTCCGTTCGTCTCGTCTCGTCTTTTTGCTTTCGTTCGTCTGTTTGTTTGTCTGTTTATTTGTTTGTTTTGTCTTCCCAGTTTGTTTGCTTTTCGGTTGTTCGTCGCCAGAGGAGTTCGGTGGAGTTCTTCTGTGATTTCTGAAAGTAAATGGCAACGATTAATGGTGTGAAAAGCCACTTTATTGAGGTAGCAATAAAATGGACAATTTAAGGTGAGCTCTGAATGAATTTCAACAATAGTCCATACTAGTCAGTTTTAAAGCACGACCATCGCACTGGAATGGATTGTAATCAATCTCACAAGTTCGAGTCTCTTGAAGTAAATTTGTTAAGTATACAATTTTTTTTTAAATAAACAAACCTTTTTAAAGAATTTGGAAATTAAGTTATGTGGTTTATTTTTTTTCTCAAAACGTTCAATAAATTCAAATTAGTTAACCTATTTAGTTTCATATTCAAAATATTCCTTAAATGGCGATTATAATAATATAAATTTTTTGTAGGACTAAAAATGTATAAAACAATTTCTCAGGAACAAAATCGTATTAATCAATTCGCAGGAACAATTTCGACACAAAGTTATTGCCTTAAAATAATTTGAGACAAAGAGTTTATTTTTGAATAGAGTTTTATAACAAGTTGTACAAAGGAAAAGGTTAACAGAAATCGAGGTGACTTCGCTCAATTTGCGTTCTTATTTAAGTCCTCACATGGTGTAATATAGAGAAAAGTCGGAAAAATTCCCCTCTGACTTGAAATTATTTTTCTCTTTGAAAATACAAATTTTGAGTAGTTGACATGGTTGCTACCAAATTTTCAAGTAAATAAAAACAACAACTTAGTTTGTGGTCAAAAATAAAAAAATAAACTTCAAATAAGGCAGAAAAATAAGCCAGAAATCGAGGTGAGTTCGCTCAGTTCTCATTTCTACTTCCCAAACGTTTTTATTCAGCCATGAGTCCACTTACGTTTTAATGCATTTCATGCTTTCATATTGTAATATAAATTTTATAAAATAATTGTATTATTTGTTTTTGTGTTATTAGATAAATAAATGTTTGCAATTCTGAAATAGATCCTTTAGAAATAATTGTGCGCGCCATGTTGCAAGACGCTTTTCAAACGTACTCGCAGTTTAAATGCGAAATATTTTCACGCTTCGACATTAGAGCGTTGAATTTAATTATAATAGCGTTACGCGCTTCTCGAGCACTTTTACGCATTTCATTTCTAAACAAATAAAATTACAATGTTCTCTCTCACGCGACTCGAGTCGAGTCACGTGTACTTTTACATACACATTTTAATTTTTTTCAGCAATTTTACATGGAAAACAGTTCATAATTTACACTGCTTGAAATGTTTATGGGCTGTGCGCGCAATTATGGCGGCGGCATGGAGGGTTGGACGAAGGAAAGTGCATGCTTGGCTTGAATGGAGCAGGACTTGAAACACAGAAGAAATGTTTAAGAGCTTTCTGAACAATTACCGAGGTCGTTACATACAACTTGATATTACATACATTAAAATGGCATTGTAAATTGTAAATTGTAATTTTACATTTTTCATATTTTTACATTTGCATATACGAAATTTCTTAAACAATTTTCTTTTCTCTTTCCTTCTGGCGTTAAAACTGCTGTGTGCAGATTTTGGAATGAGAGGAAACCACATTGAAAGAAACACTTTTCTGGCGAAAAAAAAACAGAAAAGGAAAAACAAACATTTTACACAATTTTCCGTGATTTTCCCTCGTTTTGATTAAAAACTTAATGACGCTTTCGACTAGAAAAGAAATTATGCCAAAGCGCAACAAACATACGCAGGTGTATGTGTGTTTGTGCATGTGTGTGTGTGTGTGTGTGTGTGTGTGTGTGTAAAACTTTGCTGTTTTGTGAATGTATTTCAAAGTTGCGTATTTTTGTTGTTTCTAACCCACATTTGACGCAGTTTCCTTTGAATCAAATAAAATTAAAATCGCTCGTTTGTATGTGGTGACATCTGTCAAAGCATTTTATTTCTTTGACGTATTTTTGTTGTAGATTTTTTTTATAAAAAATAAAACGCAGTTTTGTTTGAAATTGTTGCAAATCCATAAAGAAATTAAAGTGAGTTAGCCCGGCCATAGCCCTGGGGATTTTAGGGGATCAAACAATTTTTTTCACAATTTTTTTTACTATATTCATATTTGTAGATATTACTGGAAATCAAAATCCCCTCAGAAAAAATTCTACCTACGGCCTTGTGAGTTAGTAAATAAAATGTATTATTATTGCTGCAGTTATTTGAATTTTCTTTAAAATCTGAACGTAGATTTCGAAGTTATACAATAATGAAGTGTAAAGGTGAAATCATACCGAAATGTTTTGTGAGATCTAATCAAAGGCAAAAAGTTAATCTTAATCATGTTTAATCATCAAAAAATCGTATCCTTAAAATATTTATTGACGTAAATGATTTCGCCTATTTTAACGTTTATTAAATTTGTTATTGCATTCATTTCAACAATTAACTCCTAAGCAATTTTCGTGTTATTTAGAGGAATTTTAACGCTGAGTCATTGTGTTGGAAACATTTCATCACCAACAAAACATTTGAAGTATTTATCTGAAGGTTCGCTTTTATGGCATTCTGCGCTAACAACAAAAATAATGAACAGCCTCACTCCACAGATGCCGGCACTCAGACTTCAAAGAAAATAAAAAGTGAAAACAATCCAACACGCGTTGGTAATTACATCAGCCAACTTTCGGGTTTCTTCGTCTGTCGGTCTGTCTGTCTGTCAGGCATTCGCGTTGTCAATCAGCTTTACTGACGCGTCAGTCAACGTGCACAAGCACAACGAAAAGGATTTGGCTTGAGTATCCTCGAAGAGCTTAACAGGTAATTAAGTTCTCACAAAGGCGTGTTTAGACGCCAGACGCGAGACAAATAAACGCGCTGCCAAATAAAAGAAAAAACAAAAAAAAAACATCAAAAAATGGTAAGAAAAAACTCAATCCAAGACAGCGAACAAGCAGTATCTAATGGATACTAATTGCAGTCGGGTTACTCAAGTACGGAGGCGAAACAGTTGGAACTGAAACTGCGGAAAACTTCAAGTGCCTGATTTGCCAGCGTTGTTTAAACTACACTAAGACAATTTAATTATGTTCGAAATAATTGACATTAAGCACATTGTTAAAATAACATTTTCATTGATGAAAACGAATTTAAATAGAAGAAATCACGTGTCGAGTTGGTTAACAAATTTAATTTAAATAATTTTTAGCATGATCTAAGAAAATGTTAATGACGATTTCTTTGTAAGCAAATGACGTTTTAGTATATAAAATATTTACATAGATTACATAAAATAATTACATAGATTACATAAAATAATTACATAAATACAAATTTATTATTGCAGCGAATTTATATGAATCTAAATTAAAATGGCTTGAAAGGAATTCCTTAGCGCGAGATTACAACTTCCTAGAAAACTGTAATCTATATACCTACAAAAATATATTTTCCAACCTGTGATGATGCAGGGCAGACCGGCGCACACGCTTATTAAATTGTTCTTTGCAATTATTTGTTTTATCACTTTTAAATTGATGCCGTAAGAGGCGGTTTATGACACACGAGCGTCTTTTGTTTGGTGTTCGTTTCCTTTTGGAAGCCATTTGGAAAAATCCACAGCAAACATGTCCGAAAAGCGGCTGCTGTAGTTGTTCTATAGTACAAACCAACCAACACACGAACATCCAGATATACTATACAGGATAGACAAATAGGCAGACAGACAGAGAGACAGATAGACGGATAGACAGACAGACAGGCGTGCTTAGCGCGCAACCTAACCCCATAATTTAAAAGAACCGCGCAGCCAAGATACAAGTAACAATTTCACGTTTAGCAGAATTTAAAATGATTCATGGCTCAAGGAAGCGCAACTACGAAAAACAAAACAAAAAAATCCAAGAGATTTTTCAGAAAACGGAACAGAAAAAAATGTCTATAATAGCAAGAAGCAACAACTAAAATAGATGGTAAAAATTAAAAATCAATAAAACGATGAGCGGTCACAATTTCAGCAATTTCAAAACAAAACGAGTTAAATGGATTTATACAATTTATTCAAATACAAGTTTGTTGATATGTCAATAAATTTTATAAATCTGTGGGCGCAAACAACGCTTAAAGCGAGCTTTAAGATTGATCCTTTAAAGCGGCTCCCTGACAGTTAAAATCTAAATATGAGAGTCCTTATCGGACCACCCACATATTTTTAAAGTTGACATTTGCGAGCTACAAGAATATTTCTGAAAACTTTCAGTCACAAGAAAAAGCTTAAAAAAATCTTTGTTTTAGCACTTGATTTTCTGTTCAAATTACTAACAATTATTTTATGGATTTATCGTTTTTTGATTGAAAGCGCTTCAGTAGTAAACCAACAATAACAAACAACACCAGTCAAAACAGCAAAACGACTGTAATCAATATGTTGTTGCTTTTGTTGTTGCTGCTGCTCCGATATGAAATGCTATAATTATGGCCGAAAGTAATAAAACTGCCAACAGCTGTTTTGGCTTATGACGAGCGATGCCCGCCTTGACTTGACTTTGGCTGCGTCTTGTCTTGTTGGCTGGCCACTGTTTTCCACCAGCCTTCAGCGGGATTTTAATGAATTAAATTGGCGTGTTTGGCAGCGCTGTGGATTTTTTGTTTGTTGTTGTTATTGTGATATTGTTGTTGTTATTCTTGTTGTTGCAGTTGGCAACAGCATCGCCAAAGTAGCTAATTGTTTAAATCCGCCTAAGAGGGATTCGCTTTTGAATTAGCAGAAAGACTTTCATTGATTTTGTTGTCGTTGTTGTTGTACGAGTATGTTTTGGTAGTTCTTCGTTTTTCGTTGTCGTCACGGAAAACGCTCGAAATAAATTCCGAATTTAAAGTCGCTTCGGTTTATTGCTGTTTGTCAGTTTGGGCGCCGAATGCGCGCGAAGGTCGTTTTGTGCGTTGGCATTCAATTTCCGTTTGAATTGAAATGCTTCAAAATGAGCCAATGAGCCTTTCGAATTGATGTGCTTATCCTTTCCGGTTTTTCTCCTGCCTCGTCTCGTCTCGTCGTGTTTGTTTGCAATTCGCGTCAGTTTCAATTTGGCGGATACGTTTGCATCTGTGAAGTAGACGCACGCGAAATAGTATCTGCCAATTGTCGACACAAATACGATTTATAGATAGATGACTTCTAGCGAAAGGCTGATATAAATTTATATCGCAAATGGAAGCGATCATAATTTTTAATAGCTCAATATCACGAAATTTCGCATGGAAATGGTTTGAAAATGTGCAAAATAAACTCTGCAAACAACATAAAATTTTGTTGTTTTTGTGCCAAACATATCCACGTCTTTGTCAATAAAGTTTTAAAATTATTTCTATGTAAATTTGTTTGTCTATCTCGAATTCATGATACGAGATACTATCAAGAAGTGCGCAATTTTTGTCAATGGTCGCCGACTGGATTATTAAGTTTAGATGTCGTTCAAATATCCGGTTAATGAACGTTGGGCACGTTAATATATTTAACATGTATTAAAACTTTACACCCGGCAAATACGGGTGCACAAAACTCAATAAAAAATATAGTAATAACAATAACTAAATACTTATATATTTAGTAAGTATTTTTATTTATGATTTTTTGTTATTTTTACGGCTCTTTTGACCTCGTCCATTTAATTCGTCGCACACAGATACACACACACACACACAGACAGACACAGCGAGCGCCTGCCTTTACATCCATTCATCACTTGCCGCTGCTGCGCACGCGAATTTTTACTTTTTCCTTTTATTGTTTTCGTGTTTTTGTTGTTCTTGTTGTTTTTGTTGTTTTTTTTTTGTCGTTGGCAATTTTAATCTGCCTTCGGTAAATATTAATTTGTCAGCGCCTGCAAAAAAAAAACAACACCAAAAATGAAGTAAACCATAATATGAAACGAAACAAAAAACCATCGAGCTCTCTAAGAAACAGATGGATCCGTGCGATAACTTTGTTGGAATAAATTCAATTCGAAATGTTGCCGGTGCCCAGGCGCTGCCTGCCTGCATGGCTGCGCGCTCGCTCCTCGTATCTGTTCGGCGCTTTAAAATGTTTATTTGCAAAGCAGTGATGAGTTTTTCATTTTTATTGCTTTGAATTGTGACTCTTTATGGGTTTTTATTGTTGTTGTTGTTGTTTCACTTCTAGTTCTGCTTCTGTTTCAGTTCGCAGCGAAAACATTTTTATCACGATTGACCCAGTTCAGTTCGTTTGGTTAAAAATATGAAAAACTTTTCATACATATACGAAAGAGTAATTCAAGAGAGTAGATAACATTTTTGAATTTAACGATTTTCATTTTTTTACAAAATGAAAAATTATTTCTGCCAGGCGAAAAGTTTCCAAAGGACACAAAAAATGATTTTCTTTTAATTTTTTGATATGGGAAAATATTATTTGAAAATATCGTTTGGTAAATGCGAGGAAGTTCGAATATAAAGCAAATTGAAAAAGTATTAGCAGTACTCATTTAAGCTTGTTGCTACCTCGTAAACCTCATTTACCTTACAAATATATGCCATGGAAATCAGCTGACTTTATGTCATTTATAAGTTCACTTCTTATCTTTAGCATGACGATTTTTCTTTAAGCTTGTTTTTTTGTCTGTTAATAAAATATTTATCTTTAGGCAAATTTCATAAGTTAAACTGAAGAACGCTTGAAAATTCTTCTCTGTATTCGGAGTTTGCTCTTTTTTTCGCTAAAGTGTAATTTTGATTTTTATCAATTTATAGCAAAAACAGAAAAAAGAAAGTTCAACGTCCGCCAGAGCACAAACATTGCGTGCAACAGCTCAAACAGCCACTGGGGCACATCCAAGAAAGAACAAACAAAAAAAAACAGTCAACCAAAAAAACTGCAACACTGGCAGGAGCAACAGAAGAAAGAGGCGTTATTTAGTGCGATCGCAGCATCGTTGCATTACAAAGGAAGTGCGGAACTCCCGCGTGTTATTTTTTTCTCCATATTCCTTAAGTTAAATGTTGCATGCATCTTCAGTTTTTTTGGCATATCGATTATAATTTAGTTTGCAATTTTTTTTTCGGTTGTTGTTATTTTTTTGTAACAACTTCAGAAGTCATGCTGGGCTTAATTTCGCATCATTTTGAATTATTTCGATGGGAAGTTGTTCAAATTTGCAATGGGTAAAAAAATCGAAAAAAAATTGTTTTAATAAAGTTTGGTTTGTTTTTGGTTTTCTATTAAAATTTATACAACAATATTTTACTTGCAGAATTTCTATCTGTAAAGTATCTAAATTTGTTGTTGTTAGATAGAATATCCTTTTAAAATAAAAATGTTGTTGTCGACACATGTTGCTAGTAAATGTTGCTTCATCTTGTACAAAAGAAAAACTCTACACTTTTGTTGAATGCAGAGATTCATTCTAAATACAAAAATGCAATCCACAATTCTCTTAGCTTGGCATTGAAAGTTATTCTGCAACATTTTGGAGTAAATGTTCCTAAATGCTCCTCAACTTTTTCCTTAAAACCATTTCCCGCGCAATGTTGCTAAGGTTATTTTCATGTTATTGAATTTATTACTGGATTCATTGTCAACATGTTTCATTTTTCAATTTAAATTACATTATTTAAATGTTTGTTTAAATAATTATGTTACTCATACATACATAGAGTAACTAAAAGAAACTTTATAAATTCTTTTTTCTACTTCAATGGAATCAATCAAGAAATATATAAAAAAATATTCGATTATTTCGCTTATATTGCTCCTAAAAATCTGAAATTCGCTATCTAAGTTTGTATAGGCACTGTTGACAACTTCCCCAAAAATGGGCGTGGTTGAATCAAATTAAAGTGGATTGAAAATATATTTTAAATAACTCAAAGATTTGTCCTTTTTAAAAAAGCGATAATTTTGCAGCTTGATAAGAAAGAGCTAAATTTTTTAATAAAAATTTTTTCACATATCTCTTTGGATAACATTGACAAATTGAATAAGGAGATATAACTCGTAAAAAATTTACTGCCAACCGCTGCTCGATTTAAAGCGTTTTGTTCATTTTTGAATTGAAATATTATTGAGACGGAATTTAACCTAGAAATCAAATTTTAAATTATTGCAAAATTTTATCAACTAATTTGTGAATTGTTTACAACAATTTAACTTTCATTTATTGTATTTGTATTTAATATTGACTCAATAATATTTAATATTGGAATGAGTAATTTATTGACGTTACGTGGTTGAGTTTACAAAAACATGATCATGATGATGAGCAGAAAAGAAAAGACCCATACTTACAGTTTTATTTTATTTACCTAAAAGTAAACAATTTTGAAATATCTCGTCCTGGTCTAAACGATTGATATTTAAACTTAGATTATGTTTATGTCAAAAAAATAAGTTAGCACAAATATTTTTATACTTAAGCGACAGCTGCTTCGATTAGCGATAATTTCAGTTGATTAAATATTTACAGAATATTTGTCAGTTTCTTCCAGAGCATCAGTCGAGCTATAAAGCGAGTAACCAATCAAGTTAGTTGGCACAAACAAAAACAACAAAACCTGCACCTAAATTGAATTCAACTGCGCAGCACTTTAAGAACTCATCATCCCGTCATCCTCTTCGACAATCGGTAACGACGTCGCATCAGTTTTCTGGTGCGTGATTTATGGCACCGCATAATCGCTGTGAAATTCATCAAAATTCATCATTGAGCGACCTGGAGCTCAACCTGCGCTCGTGATGTCAACGTTATTTAGGCCAACAGCGATGATTCTACCCTTATCATCGTTAGGCACTAAAACAACAACAACAAAAACAATAAAAAGCAGAGACAAATTAGTAACCCAGGGTAATTAAATCTGTTGACATTTGGGTTGGATTTGTGTCACTTTGACGCACTTCAAAGTGCTTTGTGGTGACTTAAAAGTTGTTGTTTGTTTATGGTATAACATTTCATTTCTGTCGAGTTTCTTCAAGTGTTTAAATAATAGCAACATTTTTAAACTTGTTAATAGTTCCAAAAGAATGTAACAAGAACGACTTCGAGCTGAACTATTTCGATGCAAATTCAAGCGCAGAGGAGTTATTCATATTTGGAAAACTTCAAATCGATATATTTACATACATACATAAATAAATACATACATACAATTTGTATTGCAATGAATGCAAATCAACAGCAACATAACCGAAACAAAAAAGTAACAACAATAACATGAAGTAGATGGACATACAGACGCACAGTTCTTTATCTACTAACAAAACTTAGATAAAAATCGAATGAGTCAAAATTATTTGATTGAAATAAACAAATATTAATATTTATAACTAAAACTAACTAAAAATGTTTAAGTTATTAAAATTTTATAGAAAAAATTTTTTTTACTCATATGAGAAATGGTTCAAAATTATAAAGTTTCTATTAAAAATATTTGAAATAAGTTCTCTGAGATAGTTTCGATATATTTTCGGTTTATCTTAAAGTTGAGAAAATTGTTTTGTTGTAAAAAAGAATGAACTCAAAAGCATTATTATTTAATAGTAATAATAAATAAGCTCTCTCTCTCTCTCTAATGGAAAATAGACTGAACTACTTTGGGTTCAGTGACTTTCCATCTTTGAAGGACATTTCCAATTAAAACCACATTTGAACTTTGATGACCGCTATACAATCTTGGTAATGCCAAGGACCTCTAAAGGTCTATGTGCGATCTCTCTTTCTTGTTAGATCAGCCAATGTAGCCTAACCTAACCTAAAATTACCTATAGAGGTAAAAATCATCGATGATTTCATAACGATTCGATTTGTTAATACAATACAAATAAGAAATTTTAACGTTTTCATAATTCATGAAACAAATTTATTTTACCTAAATTCAATTTCCTTATATTGTCCTTCACTTCAATAAATTTATGGGATAAATAATTTTTTATCAAACAATATTTAAAAGATTCTTAAGCGATTTTTGAATGCATCATAGTACTGTGCAACGATTACAAAAACGCTTTTAGTCAAAGCATTCCAAATAACTTGCAGAACGGCAGAGTATCGGCATCCCAACAATACCCGACTTGATAGAATAGAACTGTTTTTTTTTGAATTTTTTTAAAGGAAAACCACAACAATAAAAACAACAATATGAAACGCATTATGCACGTAATATAACGAATGCGAATACTATGCCCCAAGCGTAATTTTTTGGTTGGGCGTGGAGAGCGAGGGTAGCAGCAATTTGGCAGACTGTGGCGCGGCGCGCACTTTCCGAAAATTGAATTCGAATAGAAAAAATTTAAATGCTCGCGCTCAAAATATCTTTTCACTTTGCAGCAGCAGCAGTTGTTGTTGTTGCTGTTGTTGTTGTTGTTGTTTTTGGGTTCACTTTCTAAGCAGCTCTGCGCACAAGGTACGAAGCAGCGGCAATGCTGCAGGATACGGCTGAGCGCCTTCATTGAATTCGTTCCAGGTGGACCGACCGACGCGTCCTCCCTTACCTTCCGCTCGCTCGCCCGAAAAGCTTTTGTTGCTGCTGCTGCCTGTTCCACTCGTTTCTATTGTTTTCGATATTTGAATTTGTGAATATTTTTTGTTGTTGTATTTTTAAATTTTTTATTACTGTTGTTGTTTTTTTTTTGGGATTTTAGATGGATTTTCATGTTAAAATGTTTTTTCCTGCATTTTTGTTGTTTTTATTTTAAGCTTAGCATGTTAAATGTTTTTTCTTGTTGTTGCTGTTGTTGTTGCAACAATTCTTACTGTTAGCTTAGAGCAGCTGTTGCTGCTGCTGCAGTCGTTGCTGATGTTGTGGTTGTTGTTTTTATTGTTGTTGTTGGTCGGTAGCAAACAAATTCAAATATGAATTTTTTTTCGCATGTTGTTTTTATTAGTATTATTATTTTTTTATTTGAAAATTTAATTTCACTTGTTTCATGTTTGCCTGTCGTCTGTCTGTCTGTCTGTCGGTTTGTTCGTTACTTTGTATGGTTTTTTGTTGTTGTTAGATTTATAATTTAATGGCGTGTGCACGTGCAGCGCAGATTAGTGCGGCTTTATTCAATTCGATTTGAGTGTCTGTTTCGAAACTTACCGAATTTAGTCACAAAAAACATTTATCAAAAGTTTGAATATGGAAAATATTTACCAGAACAGAATAATAAATTGTTTATCTCTAAAGTGAGTATATGAAAAATATTGAGTTTTATGAAATACTTTTAAAAATTCACATCTTTAATTGGAATGAAATTATATCGAATTGGTTTACTGAAATTAAAAAACTGATTTCAGAAATGTAATTCAAATATTTGTTCACTTTTAAAATCCAAATCAACTTTTTTTCATAAGTAAATCCTTTCTTTTAAATGAAAAAAATCGATTTTGCTCCACAAACAAAAACTGAAAAGATTCACACTTACCATCGCACTGTCCAAAAACAATCGCTCTGCCAAGTTGTTCTCAATCTGCAGGTGAGTCGGAAAGCATCTTAAAGTGCGCACGTATCTACTGAACAATCAAAATCTTGAAAATTGCAAAAGTGCAGCAATCTGACAGACAACTCTAGTAAACGTTGAGAAACTTTGAGAATGCTTTGATGTGACAGTTGAATAATTCAATTCACCCAACAGAAATTCAGAAGATACAAAACAAATTTTTATTTTAAAAGCATATGTAGTCCAGTTTTTACTTAAGTTAACCCTTAAATTTTAGATGTAGTTCGATCTAACATATTCTAGCGCTGTAATCACAAAATTGTTATGGCACTACTTACTTGGTCGCAGTTTAAAAAAAGGATATGTTAATGAAAATATCAAAGGATTAAATTAAAGGAAATGTTTGATTGAAGTGAATTACTTGTTTAGGAATATATGTTAAGAATATCTCTTTTTAAAAAGGCAAGTATCTTTTAGATACAATTTCCGAAATAAAATTAAAAATCTCTATTAAACTTTTTAAAAGTAACTGCAACAAATTTAAATACATATTAATTTTTGAGTACAGTTTGATTAACTCAATGATTACAACCTAATCAATATAGCTAAGGAACTCGATGTGCTACGAAAGTTAAATCTTATGTGGCAGTACATAAGAAGTTAAGATATTTTGCTAAAACTAGCTTTAAATTTTCGTTAATTTTCATTAAAGATTTCCACTTGTATGTACAATTGTCTTAACTTTCTTCACAAAATAAATTTGAGGCTAAGCTAAATACCAAAAACATTTAATTGGAATAAGTTAACTTTTTTCTACATATATACATACCTAAACCATAGAGTTAAATATCTTAAGTTTCCACTTACAAAGTGCATAGGTTAAAGTAGAACTTATAAATGTTTCAAAAGATTTTTTCTGTTTTTTGAAAACAATTTTTTGCATTTTTTTGCAGGGTAGTAGAATCAGATCTTGTATATTGGTTTGTGTGTGTGTGTGTGTTTGCTATCTTCCAGATTATCCTTTTATCCTAGCTAGCTACTGCAAAATAATTTCTTTTGTACTATAAGTTACAAGGTCTTTTATTTTTATTTTCTGTCGTTCTTGTTGTTGTTGTTGTTGTTATTGTCGTCTCTTTTCCTGTTGATATTTATTTTTATTATTGTATGAAAATTTAAACATGTTGTTAGCGTGTTTCCTGCTGGCGCTTAGTCGTGATTTTGGCCACAATTCAGCACTGCCAGTGTGTGTTGGTTTGTGCGAGTGTGTGTGTGTGTGGTGGGTCTGCTTGCCAAATGACACTAAAAACAAATAACGTGAGTATCAGCAAGCGCCAGCTCCAGCGCCGAAACAATGAAAATCGTGACTTGGGGTAGTCGGAAGCGGCAACCGAGTCACTTACCAAGCTTAAGAAGCAAATGCACCACTGCGCTGCTGTATTGAATGTTTTAATTAAAAAAAATTGAGAGTTTATATTTACTTAGAATTATTTTTAGCGCATACATAAAACTATTAAACATGAGACTATGTTTAATAGTTTTTTTTTTCCTGAAATGAAAAATGATGCGTGTTAATGCATCCATAAGATACGAAGCGTGGACAATTCAATTCAACTGTGCGGTGCGAATTCTTGTGCACTTCCTCTTAATTTCACTATTATCAATTAAAATGGATAATGACGCCCGGAGCGATGCTATTTCTATGGAACTACCCAGGTTCTGCCCCACTAATGTAGTTCATATTCTGCGAATTCGGTTGGCAACTTTCTACAGTATTCATTAATTAAGAATAAAGTTATTGAAATTTCGAAAGGTGAGAACAGAATCAACTTTAAATATGAAGTATAAATGTCGCATACTTATATAAAAAATTTGTTAGAATATGTTGACATATATCTCCTAAACCCGATTATGTTTTTATATCATTATTGTTTTTCCGGTTTAAAGAATATTTTAAAAAATGTATATTTATTTAATTTTTTTTTAATAGTTTAAAATTTGTTAGAAATCCTTTCACTACTTATTAACTTTTATTAAAAATTTTACAAAAATATTTCACTACCTTAAAAGTTTTTTCTATTTTAGAGATAATCGTGGTGCACTGTGCTACATCGTTCCACACCAATCAGCTGGCAAAACAAGCAAAACTAATTGAATTTGGTTTTAATTAAACACGATATCGCATCGCATTTCCAGCGCTGCTGTTGCTGTCGCTGCCGTCGCAGATGACATTGTGCGATAACAAGGACCAACCTGCTGCTGCTGCTGTGGAGTTCGCTTTAACTGTTGCCAGAAGCAACTTGTAACAATAACAACCAACAACAGCAAAAACTACAATATTTTGCTGCTTGCACCGCGACTGCAACACACTTACTTTTCCGAAACGAAAGTTCTTTGGGCTGTAGCCAAACACTAGCAGCAAGCAGCATCACTCAACTCTGTGTATAATTTAAAAAAAAAAAAACAGTATATATATGTATATGTACATAAAGATGTAGCCAGCAGCATAAATAAAACTATGCGCTGCTCTGCTTTAATAGTGAAAATGCACAAAAAATTAGCCAAAAGATAAACATCATTGTTGGCAGCACTCAGGAAAAAAAAGGTAAAAAATTGTCATGTTGTTGGGAAAGCAAGCAGCAGACGGCACTTTTGCCGCATGCTTGCCATGAGGTAAGTTCCGCGTGGCCCGCACTTGTGGCCGACGGTGTGCGACGCGACGCGATGCGATGCGGTTTAAAGGAAGCAATTTTTATCTACTTACGTGTCTTTTTTTTGTTGTTGTTTAAGTTGTAATAGTTTGGCGCTCTGCCGCAGGACATGGCGCTACATTTTACTTACCTTGTATAACGTTCTGCTTTCAATGTTGCCACATTTTTTCTATCGTGTAAAATGTGTCGCAGTAACGTCACAAAAAAAAGAATATATATACGAGTAAATGGAGTTCGTGAAACTTTCATTAAAAGAATCTTCAGCAAAGTATACTTATAGTATCTATTTACGATAAATGTCAGTTTTCACCTAAGCGTCGCTGTCAACTTGAAAAACTTTTCTACATTTTGCAGATACTTTTAGCGCTCGTTAAAAATACTTAAGAGTGGTTTTTATAAAGTTTTTTAATCAAAAGTTATCCAAATATTAAAAAAAATATCGGTATAAAGATTGAATATCTAAGAAACATATTCAACTGTTTTTTTTAATATTCGAATCTTTAAGATACCGATTCATGTCTATGAGAATGAGGAAAGTCCGAACTTGATATGTACATACATATTCTTAAAAATTTAATAAATGTTCTAAAAGATTACATATCAATTGTTTATAGCTTCCTCTTTAAATACAACGAAACGAAGAAGAAAGCTTCAATGAACGCGAGCGCAATGCAAGAACCAACAACCGCGAACTATGTCCAACCATCATTTCTTACCAAACACACCCATTTGCAATTGTAATTGCAATTCAACTGTCTGTAATAAAATAATTGAACAATTTAATAACAACAAAAAAACAGCAATAACAATAACAACAACAGCAAAACCACACTTATTTGATTCTTCTTGGCCCGTTGTTAAAGTCTTCCTGCAATTGGAAACATACTCGTATCTTGTGTGTTTATTTCCAACCCCTTTCCGCTCATTTGTTACCGCAACAATTGGCAATACTACTGGCAAGCGTAGAATTCCGCGCTTAAATTGCACAGTGTTGCCACACCGTTAATCAAAAATGGTGAACCCAGTCTCGGGTCCAAACAAATAAACAAACAAACAAACACACATACGAACAAACAAACAAGTCGCTTTGATACTCTTGTATTGTGGCGCACTTTTTCCACTAATGACAAACAAATGAAGCCGGAGCGACCGCTTCGCTACGCTTCACTAAGCAACGTCATGCCACGCCACGCCATGCCATGCCCCGCCACGCTGCACCGTTTCATTCATTCATTTTCCCAATTCTCAATGATTTCACATACAAATTGTGCGGTTATGATCTTAAATTGATCTTGTTGTAGTTGTTTTTTTTGTTGTTTTTGTTGTGGCCGTTACGATGGCTGTTGTTTTTGTTTTTGTTAGTTGCTGTCGTGGTGGAACAGTGCCACGACTCTTTGGTTTTCTGCACAGTTTCTCAGATAAGCTGCCAATAATAAAAGTCAAAAACGGCAAAATGTATTGCCAATTTCGTATTTATTTAGTTAAAGCCAAACGCGTGGCAACAACAACAAAATTGGCATTGCAATAAATTTCACAAGTTTTTGTGGTAATTATGAGAGACCGCGCGTGAATTTAGTTACCAAACGTTTTTCTATTTCTATTGCAATTGCAATTGCACATAATTCATCCTAATATACGGAAAGATATGAAGTTCCGCCCAATGGACAGCTGCAATTAATGTCGTCGATAATTCAACAGTTTTGCGGGTGTTTTCGCAATAAATGTGACTTAATGGTCCAAAACATTTATTGAACCTTTAAGTTATGTAAGTAAATCACTTACAAGATACTTAAATTCGAATTGAAATATTTACAAAATTCCGATTCTCTGATTTGGTTTACCTGATATATGAGGCTCACTTATGCATTTATATTTATTCCTGGACTATGGTGTATTGCTTAGTGAGATGAAGCTTGGGTATGTATATAAACAATTTAATATGGTACCTTAATTACTAACCATAATAACCAAACAAAACGACTTCCGTTGTAATCAGTTTAACAATCGAGAAATATTCAAGATATAATACCCATAATAGATTATTATTTGAATCTTGTCTTATTTTTTATATAACTAGTTGAGTTCAATCTACTGGGGCTGAAGATATAGGACCATTTACAATTCTACAGCACCTTTTTGTAGGCAGCTCTAGGCCACTCTGGTTAAGTTAATGGAGAAATTTGTGATGTGGTCTTTTGATGGCGGCTTAGGCCAAAAATTTAATGCCTTTAATTAATTTTTTTTTGAAACTGAAGTGTAAATGAAAAGTCTATTAGTCTAACTAAGCTATTAAGTCCACTAAAGAATTAAAAGTTTTGAAGGTTAATTATGCAAGCTTAATATAAAATAGGAGCGTGAAATACTTATACACAAATAACAATATTGTATGCAGGGCCGTACCTAGGAATTCTGGCGACCGGGGCAAGAGTGTATATTGTCGCCCTCTATGTTTAGGGAAAATTTTCTTAAATTGTACAGTACATTTTCTTCATGAAAACAGATGTAGAAGCAAACAAAAATAAAGGTACTCACTTAAAATAAATGTCGCCCTAAAGCTTCTTCCACATGTCGCCCTTACAAAGTGGCGCCCGGAGCGATTGCGATATTTTTAATTTAAATATCAAATATCTGTTCTCATAGTATGGGGCTGGCTTATTAATATCTCTCTTAGTTAACAAGCAAAATTGATAGTTGAAAAATGATAAAGCTGCTCTTAAACTATTGCACTTGACTACTAAGCTAATGGATATAACTTCATTAAATTTATTGATCAAATATGAAAAACTAACCAACAACTAACCATGCAACTAATTTGAAACCACTTTAAGCTTTAACCACATTTACAACAAACAAGTGAAATACTCGTGAAAATTGTTTGTTGTAGATATGTTCATTTACAATAAAAAAAAAATGTACCTGTCTGCAAATGTCAACAGTTTAGATATCAAAAATTAACATGTCTAAATGACACTGACGCAAAGTACTCGGCATATGTATGAATGTATGTGAATTCGAATGGTAATGCACACATGCACACACACACACATACACATTGACTGTGCGTAAATAAGCGCGTATGCAACTACGCACTTCACTACGTATGCTGTCACTGTGGCCAAGTGGTTGTTGTTGTTGTTGCTGTTGTTAGTGTGTGTTTTTTTGGTGTCTTTTGTGCAAATTAATTGATGGCGTCTCACAAAGTGCCACAAGTGCCAAACGAGGCAGTCAACCAGCCAGCCAGCCAGAAAGCCACGATGCCATTCAGTCAGTCAGTCGGAATATATGAATTCCCGCATCCCAACTTGAAATGAAGCAGTTGCAGAAATTGTTGTTGCGCGAAAACAAGGATATGTGTTAATTAAATTTGATAAGTTGACATTATGACGCGCGCGTATACAAAAGCGGTTAATTGGAGCGAGTTGCGCTGTGTGTGAAGTATATGCCTGGGAGCGCCATCCCATGCGAAGTCAAGCCAAACGAAGTCAAACCAAACCAAGTCGAGGCTGTGCTTTGCTAGTATATATGTGGGAAAAACTTGCGTTACTCTGAATCCTTCCTTCCTTCCTGACTGTCTTCCACTTGTGCTATTTTTAGTTTGGCAGTGTGCATTGATAAGAGTTGTCGCATTTGTTTAGTTTGGATTCATTTCGAGTCATAAATGTTGTCATGTCGCTTGATACATTCAAAATGTATTATGTTGTTATTTTATTTGTATGTATGTATGTATGTATGTATGTATGTATGTATGTATGTATGTATGTATGTATGTATGTATGTATGTATGTATGTATGTATGTATGTATGTATGTATGTATGTATGTATGTATGTATGTGTAAATATTGAATGAATTGCGCTTTGGGTTTTATTCTAAAGAAGTCGCATTTTAATTATCTGGTTTTGTTTATTCAGCGGCAAATAACATTTTTAATCAACCTGATTTGTTTGTCATACTATCACTGACAAAAGCATTCGTCTATTCAAAAAAATTTAATTAAATGTGATATTTCGATATGTTAAATAATTATTGCAATTTTTGAGTGTTTGTTGTTGAAAATGCTCAACATTTTGTATGGAATAATGACAAAATCCAACTCAACAAATTTCATAAATTTGCATTCGTTAGATTACAATTATGAGTTTTAAACTAATATGTAAATATGTAAAAAAGATATGTAAAAGTATGTACATGTAATTAATGATAAATTGCATTATTAGATTTAGTTCGATTCATAATTAATGCTGAATTAATGTAAAAAACAACAAAACAAAATAAGATCAAATTTATTTGCGGTAATTGAAAACTTGCATTTGTAAGATAATATTGGCAAGTGGTGTCCCGTTGCAATTGTTCGAAGGCGTCAACATTCGAGTGTATCGAATGTGGCAGTATGTATGTGTGTTCATGTGTGTATGTGTATGACACACTCGTGCATGAACGCTTACCACAATTGTTTAGCCCGGCATTATGCGAATTGTCACTTGGCTGCTTATGGCCGGCTTTGTTTGTCATTTCGGTTCAGTTTAGTGACATTAGCTACGTTCGCTTTGGTTATTCTTCTTCTTGTTTGTGTTGTTGTTGATTTCATTGCAATTGCTAAACAAAAAAGTTAAATAAGGTGTTGCATGTTTGTGCAGTCAAAACGATGTTTGTTGTTGTTTGTTTTGTTGACGCTTGATGTCGTATTCAGTTTCAAGCGGAAATAATTCGAAACTCGAGACTGTTTCATGTGGCGAAACGACGATGACTGCTGCTGCTGATGATATGTGAGGGGGCACCCATGCGGGGAAATGGCATTGATTACACTTAGATTTACTTACCTACATTGGAAGGCAATTAATTTGGGTAATTTATTTGAAAACAAAAAAGTGTTTTGCAGTAGTCATTTAAACTTTGTTATTGTTGTGCCAGAATTTGTTCTTAAATTGATGACGTAGTATAAGAAAAATACTTGATCATTTAATTATTAAATTATTGTTGCATTTCCTCTGCGCCTTATTGAAGAAGTTCGGCTTTTGTGCGAATGCAATGAAGCACTAAGCGCTCGAGAGTATCTTTCAGTACGGTTGACAACGTAATCAAGTTATCGCAATTCTTTTTTATTTTTATTTTTCTGTCGATGCTATTTTTGATAACGAGCAAGTTAAAACAGCCACAGACTTCAAGCGTAGACATCAGAGTCGCTGCAGTGTAGTATGACTTTGAGACAGAGCACAAGTACGAGTATCTGTGAGATACTACTGTGGCGCTTCACTGTGCAGACTTATTTGTGAAAAATTAATTTTGCATTGAGGTGCAGCAGCGCAGAAGCTTATTAAAATTGCATTGTGACCATCAAAGATAGACAGACAAACAGACAGATAGAGAGAGAGAGAGAGAGAGAGAAAAGATGTCTTCAAAGATGCACAAGTAATATTACTGGAAATTAAATTATAAGATACAAATGACTTCTTTATGTATTTAATTTTAATTATGTCTTTATTTCTTAATAAGTACATATGAAAATAATTTTGCAAAGAGTTTCGAGAGTATAGAAGTTATGGTCATATCTTAACATAGGACATATTAAACGAAAGAGAGGCGGAATGTGTTGAAGGAACCATTTTTTATTTGGTGATTATCTAAAGTCTTCATATGAAAAACAATTATAACCAATCGACAAATGTCAACATGACAATTAAAGGGTTTCAAATAAAATTTGTTGTTGAAAAACTTTTCGATTTTGTTGTAACAAAATGAAAAATGAAAAATGCAAATTTAAGCCACAAACTCAAAATGCAAATGAATCCAAACGCTTTAAAGCTAAAATAAACATTAATTTATTAATAATAACGTGTGACATTGTTTAATACAATATTGAGTTAATTAATGCTGCTGTTTTAATATTTTGTTGATGTTGTCGTTATAGTTGTTGTAGTTGTTGGAGTTGTGGTTGGTGTAATAAGCGCGCAGATTGTTGCAGTTGATTAATAAGTAAGCGCTTTCACACAGAATTAAATTTTAATTCACTTGATTGCTTTTATTTAATTTATGATTTCACTATTTATTTTTTGTACAATAATTTTATTTTGTTTTGTTTTTGTTGTCGTTTTTGAAATTTTAATTTTATTTAATGAAATCAAACAATGAAAGGCTTAAAAACAATTATTCAAAAAAAAATTTGTAATTTTTAATCAAGCGGATAAATTATTTGGTTAGCCTTTTTTTTGTTAATTTTTTTGTTGCAATTTTGAGTGTAGTTAAAAATTCACACCCCTGCCCCCCCCCCCACTTTCCTTTTCAGTTGAGTGGTATAGAATCCGAATCCGAATCGAATTCGCAATTTCGTTTTTTATTGCGGCCTTATCAGTTCTTATGGTTTGAGCCTGATTATCGAACGCTGGCAAATGAAAGTTCAAAGTTCGAAAAGTCATAAATGGAATGTTTTGTTTTTGTTTTTGTTGTGTGTGTGTGTGCGAAAGTAAAAAGTTTGATTTTTGTTTGCGAAGGCGATATGCGTGCGCGTATCTTTGAAATGTGGGCGTGCTCGGTGGGTGTAGCGTTCGCATGAGTTCGGTTCTTTCGATGTAGCTTAACTTTGGCTTTATGAAACTATAACGACAGTTGAAAGAGCGTGTTAAATTAGTTGAATGCAACTTTTTTGTTTAACTTTAGAATTACTTTTACGGAAATTTGATTAGTTATTTTGGTTTTAACACTTCACATGGTAAAGTTGCAAATATGCAACCAATAAATGAAAAAAATCAAGTGTTACTTATACATTTTTTATATCTAAAAATTCAAATTTTGATTAGTTACTGTCTGCCGGCTATTTTATAATTAATTTCATATTATTTATTAAACTTGGTTTTAAAAGACATTTTAAATATTGAAAATTTAAAACCTTCATACATACATATTTTAGATATAAATTCTTAAATCATAAGAGATTTAAATTCATTCCTAAATTCAGAAAATATATTCAAAATTTGCGCATTTCAGTCGACGGCGCCACACTGATTCTGATTCGGATTTCGATTCTGATTCGATGGCTATGAATTGCGACACTGACTTATCAGCGCATTTGACAGATTTATTTTGCACACGCCGCAGATACTACTATACAACAACAAGCATTTCAATTTACGCGCAGCATAGCGCAGCTTGAGCGTATTTGCGATCTCAATCTCAATTTCAAATCGCAACGGATGCGCGCGCGCTCTGCTCTGCTCTGCTCCGACTGTCATCTTGGGCGCCATTGTTGGTAATGCGAGATTGATTTGGTTTATTGTGCATGTGACAGGTTTATTTGCTGTGCTGACAGAAGTGTCACTGAGTCACTCAGTCTCACTCAGACGGCAAACAACCAAACAACCAACCAATCGACCAGATTCACACGTTCGATTCGACGTCGACTTCAATTCGACTGGATTTTGGGCGCTTGAATTTTTGGTGCAAAATTAAACTCACTTCGAATGCAGAGCACAAAAACTGATTTTCGATTGGGTTTGTTTGTGTGTGTGTGTTTGTTGGCTTGTGCTAGTGATGTGCTTAAATATACACAATGTTTATTATCTTCTAGCTAAATAGTTCATATCATATTTTGTAGATTTTTATAAACTTATTTCTTCGATTACAAAGCAAAATATTTTTAAGCCAATTTGATTTTCGCTTAAAATCGAGTTAGATTTTATTTTGCCATCACTACTTTTCCACTTGCCGATGACTCCACTCACAGATTCACACACGCATAAAACAGCAAACTTCAATTCATCAATTTCCGCAGCCGTTTCGTTTCGTAGCGTTTCGTTTGCCATCATAAATTTTCGGAAATAAAATGCTTCTTCTTGTGTTTGGTCTCTTAGCTTTTTCCATACTTTCCACATTTATTTGTTTGTGTTCTTTTTGTTTCTTTTGCATAAAGATTCGACTACGAGTCGAGATATGAGATATAAAATTCATAAAATAAATTGATAAAAAATGGCAAAATAAGGAAGAGCAATCCTTTCTGGCTTGGCTCGTACTCGGCTGCCATTTGCGCATTTCATGTATCAATGTGAGCAAATGACACCGTTCTTCGTTTGATGTCTTCATCGTTCTGTGCTGTCTCCTTCACTTACTTCGTAATATAAAAATTTCACATCGAATTTTCTTCGCATTTCTTAGTTGGCATTCAAAGGTTGGCGAAACACAGTTCTTATTTTTCTTTTTTCTTTATAATTTTTCGTTGCCGGTGTGCCCAGTTTTCCCGCACGACGATGTCGTCAAATGGGTGAAAGAAACATTTTGCAGTTGATTGGCCGCTTTGTGAAGTTTTTCCTTTTTGCCTTTCAAATAAATAAAATTGCAAGATTTACTTAATTTAATTAAATTACAACAAAATAGTGCAATATGAAGTATTTTAAATTTTGATTGAAATTGTATCTAAATTGAACAATATTTAATCAATTTTAATCATAAGTTAAATTATAATGATTGTTATATGTAATCAAATTTTATTTATTTTAAAAAAGAAACATTTGAATTTTAGTTATACTTTTGCAACAATTCGTAATTAGCAAATGTTCGTTTCTCCTTTTGTACGCCGCAACTGCTCAGTCGTGCATTAAGCCTATCGGCACTAACATGTGCAAATTTCATGCAGGCACAATGTTGCTGCGGCCTTTACAAACTTTTTTTTTTGTAATTGAAATATTTTCATGTTTCGTGCTGGTACCTTTGAATTTTGATTTTGTTGCATTGAAATGCTGACGATGTTTTTACCAGAACTAACAACAATTCTTAATTCTGTTTCGAGACGATTCCTGGATTTTAAATCTTCTACAATCAAGCAATTTTGAACTTAAAAAATGAATCTTGGAAGTTTTTAATTTCGAATTATATAATATTAGGTGAATAATGAATAATAAGTATCTTACTTTCACTATTAAATGTATAATATGCAATAACAATTTGATATTGGTAAGGCTAATTATAAGCATTTCAGAAGTCTCCACTCCAGCCTCATCAAATTTTTAGTCATTTTACTCCTATTATATGATTTTTTCATTTTATGGGAAAAATAAAGAAGAAATCAAAATAATATAAAACGATTTTAAAATTGTTCCATCAAGTTGATGTCAGATCTTGAGTCCGTCGATTTAACTTTTTGTCTTTCTCTTTCATTTGTTAAAAATCATTTAATTATGAAAAATGTCTTAGAAACTGAAGAAGAATATAAAAAAATGAAAATATCATCAATTTCATCAATAATTTTGAACCAGATATTTGGTTTTCATTTTTCTCAGTTTTTATTTCAAATGTTTTTTTCTTTTGAGAGCGTACCAGAAATGATTTGTGTAAATTCACAACTAAATTTCCATTTACATTTTCTAAGCTGATTGTCGCAACGAAATCGCATACGATTTGCAAACATTTTTTGTAACTTGGTAGAAGCGTTTTATTTCACAACGCTGAAGCCTCTCAAGAGTTTACTCTTGACTTAAGCGGATTTATTTGCTCGCATTGACATCAACGTAAACCCACCCACAAAACATACACACACACAAACCAACACATACACACACATACTCATTCGAAATTACACAAATAAAAATGAAACCAGCATAAAAAGGACAACAACAAAAACAAAAATTGTTTGGTACAGCTAAAAAACCGTTAAATAAAATTGTGGACAAAATTTTGTCAAAAATAAAGTTAAACCTTTTATTTACGACGAAATTATAATCCTTTAAATGACAATGACAAGAAGACTGCAAAGAAACAACAACAATTTTTTTTATTAATACTTTTCTTTTTTTCCAAGATTATTGGTAAATTTGAAATGAAATGCTGAAATCTTCTGGAAATCTTCGTACGAGCATGTGAATATTATTTTTGTTTTTTGCAAACATAAAATCAAGCTTCGTTACAGCATTCTGGAGATACTCTGCTCAAGTGGGTAGCTACTAGCTGTACAAAGAAAGTGGTATCCCATAGTTTTATTCGCACAATACAGAGATCAAAAGCATGTGAAATTGCACACGGTGCTCGTGAGGAGCAAATTGTAAATACGCAAGAGTGCAGCACAGTGTAAAAATTCAATGACCGCACTTAATCGTCTCACATGTCAGCTTACCACGCCAGCACTGCATCCCCTCGTGCTCCCAACTAAAGACCAATCATCGCTGATATTTATAGTATGGGGTGCCTGCTTGCAAATCTTTCTGTGGAAATATTGATGCAAATGATCAAGTCATCAAAGATGTCATGAAAGCAGAAAAATATCAATGACTATATATCAAATTTTATAGATAGATAGATAGATAGATAGATAGATAGATAGATAAATAGATATATAAATTGATTGATGGATTTATAGATATGTAGATAGATAGATGGATGGATAGATCGATATATTAAAAAATAATTCTCTTAGAATTGTGATTCTACCTTGTCCTATCCGATGACTCCAGGCATAACTTTCTCGCAGGGTCGTTTCACGTACACATTTAATCTTTTTCATATGCGAATTCTCAAACTGCAACAAACACAATTGAATTGCGGGTTCAATTCCGCTGATGCCGTTGTCGCAAAATTCAAAAAAAAAAAGAGAGAAAAAAACCATTCGGAAAAATTGCACTGAACTTTCGCTGATGCGTCAGTGATGCCGCGACCGCCATTGAATTGTTATTGTGTGTGTGTGATTGTGTGCATGTGTTAGTGTGTTTGTATGCGTGTCTGGCAAATTATTAACGCTGAAATTGTAGCTCTAACGTCTGCAAGTTGTCAAGATAACAAACATTATTGTTGTCATTTTTGTTGTCGTTGTTGTTGTCGTTGTTGTTGGTGGCGTTTTCAGTTTTTGTTTCTGCTGTCGTAAGAGCAAAATTTTATGTTCAAATTATTTACGAAGTTAGGAGAATAAGCAATTGTCATAAAAGCGCATGTTGGGAATTCATCCTTTGCTTTTCTGCACTCATAAATTTGCCGTTAATTTGTTTATTGTTGTCGTTTCGCTGTCGTTGCACTCTTGAGATAGTAGATACTTTTCGTACTACACGCTAAGGACTGTCCCACACAAAAGTTACCTTAAATGAAATGTACTATACAAAGAAATATTTGAAGACAAAAGCTGATGAAACATGGAAAATGAAAAATGTCTTAAAGAGTTTTTAGAGTATAAAATTAAAATAATCAGTTCCTGAGTAAATAGATAAACCTTAGGAGTATTCCCTTAAACGCGAAAATGTCTCGAAACCTCAAAACCTTGCAAGATTGTGAGCCTGGAAAAAGAGCTGCCAAAATTTGTATGAAGCTTAGTTTATAAAAATTTACGATAGTATAAAAATGTTATTAGAATAATAATAAAACATAAATTTGTATGTAGTCTTTTTTTTTTTTTTTGGAACAGTCCTTACAAACCTTCTGCCACGCGTAGAAAGTGAGAAATTAATTAAACTCATGTTGCTTGTTGTTGCAGTGCAGTGCGGCGGGCAGGCGCTTATCTTGGTTTTGTATTTTTGTCGCCTCTTTTGGAAATGTGCACTTAAAACGCTTTTAAATGCCACTAAAGCTTCTTGTTCTATTCGTGCAACATTCGTGCAATCCTCGGGATACCCAACCGCCGCCGTCTCATTAATATTTAATTTAATTTGCATAATGTGCAGCTCCACTTTGCTGGCAGTGGGATGCTTAATACCATTTGTCCATTAGATAAAAACGTTCAAAATTTTAAGCTCAAAATTTTATTGCAAATTAAATATTTTGGATATAATCGTAAGATAATTAGGATATTCGTCTGCCAGTTCCTGTGACTAGTTCAACTTCGTTTCGAATTATTTCTCAAGCTTTTAATCTGAGATCAGAGAGCACAGCTACATATGCTTTTTAATTGGGAATATTCTTGTTAAATATATTTCTCATAGCAGTAATCTTTAAGCAAGGCTCAGCTCCTGCAGGAGTACTCTCGATGGATTGTGCCAAAGTATCTTTAATGATTTCCCACGATTTCATTTGCCTTTGTTATTGTGTGTCTATAAGAGAAAATCCTTGGCATTATTTTGTATGACCTAAAGTAAACAAATATTTCCAATTTACATACAACTAATAATAAAATCTTTAAATTCAAGATTTGTCAACTGCTGAACTAAAAAACATTCCTTAAATTTTGGAATCAGACGCACATTTCCAACGACTCAGCCTGGTTGAACGAGTAAGTGCTGCCATTGCGAAAACTTTTTCAAATCGATTTTTATGTGACAACAATAAAATTTATTTTTATCTTTAAAGTTTCAAAGTCAGAAAGTTGTGTGCGTGCGAAGTTTTAGGATAACGCGAAGCGAAAGGATTCAAGATGCTTTAACAAGGTATAAGTTTTCACTAAAAGCGAAAAAGGTATAAACGTGTTAAAACGACAACGTAATAAATTCGTCGGAACTTCACCTTTGACTGCAGCGCGGCGGTGCATCTGTGCGGCAGCGATAATGAATTAAGCGTTGCAAAACGCTCCGCACCCTGAGCAGACATCAAACAATAAATAAAATTCCTATCGTATGCGTCGTATCGTATTTATTTACGAAATTGCGTACATTTACGAAATGCAGACCAGCGGCTATCTTTCTGGGTGCAAGTGCGAGTGTTTGTGTTTGTGCGTTGTGTGTGTTTTTGAAGCGCGGCCAAATAAACTGCAATTACGGGCGCATATCATCGCTCCCAAGGTAGTCATCGCCTGCCGTCTATATTGGTCAGCGGCGCGTCATACAGTACTTTGAAGGAGTACAAGCTTACTAAAGACTCTTGAATAAAAAAAAATTCGTGAAAAAAATTAGGTTAGTAAAATTGAATCAGAAACTTTTTTATAATAAATTAATACAATACAATACAACAAAATAAAGGTCAAATAAATAAAAATAATTATAGTAAATTACCCGATATCTTTGTTATGGAAGTATATAAACTGGCAATTAATTCTAGTTTTTTTTTCACACATTTGTCTATGCAACAAAGTACTGTGCGCCGCAGCCTTTGCCTTCGTTAAATGTGGTCAATAAAAATGTCTGCTTCCTGACAATTTTATTTGCACTTACAAACACACAAGCATGCACACCGACACATACACATCCATACGCAGACAACGAACGGAAATTATTAAAGGTGTACCATTCGGCCGTCCATCGCTGCTCCGGCTGTCCATTTGTAGCTGTGTTGTTGCTGCTGTTGTTGTTGCTTTTGCTGATGATTGGTTTATGCGTATTTTTTCAGCTACCGCTGCTACCAAATAAAAATAATAAATAAATTAATATTATTCCAATTAAAGTGCAGCTTAATCGGCAATTTTTGCCACAATGATAAATTTTGTATCTCTCTCTCTCTCTTTCTCTTTGCGTTAAGATGCAAATTGGAGATATTTCGATTTTATTATTTGTTTTCGATTTAAAAAGTTTGAGTTTTAAACTGCATTTTGACATTAATTTCAAGGAATTTGTGAGTCAACCACATCGTATAAATAGAATATTCGATACTCATTGCATCTCAGTGGGAAAGGTTGGCAAAAAATACTTTGATATGCTATTATTCTTTAATATACAATAAACAACTTGTATACAAATTTTTGAATAAATCTAAAATTGTACTAATTTTAACTTGGTTGAATTTCAACTAAATTTTGAACTAGTTGAGAATTAAATAAATTTTCAACTAGTTGAATAAGCGGAAATTTATACGTGAAGTATTTGAGTTCGTTTGCCAATCGTTCTTTCATACTGAATGACGTCAACTCTTAAAATAGTCAAAAAGGATTTCAACCTGGCATCGCTAAGGACCTAATAGGTCTATGCGTGGCTTCGGTCAGCCAGTACGACCTAACCTAACCTAATTGAGTTTCGTTCCATGGTAAAAATTCAAAATTTCAACTAGTTGTGGTTGAAAAAATTCACTCTAAAAAATAAGTCGTTGTTTTTCTCATGAGGTTCCTATTGAGAAATTCAGCTTAACAAAAATTACAACTTTTCTAAAAATGTTGAAAAGTTGTTGAAGGGAAAACTTGCGTTTAACAAATAAGAAAATTGTTGATACGACAGTGTAAATTACTGTACAACAATTAATGAGTATGACATATAATACAATAGTTTAAGTACTTATAAACAATAAAAAGCAGTTGAAAAAAATACAAATCAAAATATTATTTAAAATGTGAAGAAGTGCTTTTAAAAACCTGTTAACTAAAGGGAAAAAAAAGAAGAAAAATATTTTTCAGCATTGCTGGCACATTTACTTAAAAACTACATAACTCTCACTTCAGTATAAATACGCATAATCGCACACACGCAACACACACACGCACTCACATTCATGTGCATAATCACACATCCATACAATTGCAGCATGCGAGTGTGTTTGTGTGTGTAGTAATTTTATGTTTAAATTACATGCAGTAATTTGCAGCACACGTTTTAAAGTTGCTCTTGTTAATTTTGTTGTGATTGTTCCCATTGTTGTTTTTGTGTTGCTGCTGCTGCTACCGCTGCTGCTGTTGCTACTACTGCAGTAGAAAAGAATCACGTTGTAATTTGCAGCATGTTAACCCAGTTAACAATTTTGTACATGTTTTATGCAGGCAAGAGTCGCATCCAAATTACGTCTGTGCTGTGCTTGTGTGTGTGTATGTGTGTGTACACTATACATACTTACGAATGCCTGTGTATTGTATGAGTTTGTACTGTACTATGTATGAGTATGTGCAGTTGTGAACTGTGGCACCGGAAGCAGTCGTGCATTTTCACAACTTTCCTCGCGAGTGGGAAAATTTCATTAAAAAAATTATAAAAAAAATAAACAAAAATTTCTTTAAACAAAATTCAACTCTGCTTTGGTTAATTCAAACTAGTAAATAAATTGAATTAAACTAGTTGTTGTTGCTGTTTTTAAATAAATTGAAATTTATTTTTTTGCTCACGCTTATGTAGAAGCTGACGTTAAGCTATCAGCGAAATGTGTGTCAGTCAGTTGCAATTCATGTCAGACTCGTTTTAGCGTTTTTTTCGCAATTAAAAATTTTTGTTTTGTTTTGAAAATATCTTTGAAAAATTCTGTAAGATATTCCGTAATGAGATAAGCTTTAAAAAGTATCTGAGAGATTTAATATATGTAGAATGAAATACAAAAAGTTTTTCAAAAAATTAAAAGATGTACAGAAGAGTTGTTTTGGTTTATTTGCCACACTTTCAGTTTTGTAAAATTTCTTATAATTTTTCCTACAGACTGTTTTTACTTGGGAACATTATATTTTAGCTACAGCTTAGATGTACTCGTATATATGTAGATAGGTTAGCAATAGTGATGTGGATATATCAATGAATAATATGACAAGTCAGGTAATAATTTTAATATGTCAAGACATGAATAAAATATCTCCAAAATTTTCGCATTGTATAGAGACTTGTGGACTCCCAACTTAATACTGAGTCTGTCTATTAAATCTCAAGTCGAATTATGGCAACACCATTCGAGAAATTCTTCAACTTCGCTTAAAGCTAAAACTCATCCTCAAGCGTGTTTCGCGCTGTTTGCGATTTGTTACTTTGGTAACGTCGCCTCCTACTTAGTCTGTTCTGTTCTGTTCTGCTTTTAATTGATACACGATATGCTCTGACATTTTTCTACTTACGCTGTCGAAATTGCTTCATTATCCTTGCTAGTTCTATAGCTTGCGCTCGTCGTCTTTGCTTCACTGCTTCTTCGTATGCGTCGTCTGCTTTGGCTGTTGGAGCGTTTCTTCCGCGAGTGCATTAAACTTTGGCTTCATGTTACGCGCGTCGCGAGGTATCTTTGCGTAACGCGAATTACATTGTTGCATTTCACGATGTTGTTGTTGTTGTTGTTGTTGTCGTTGTTATTGCTATGCTTTTTTGTTGTGTTCTTATTTTAGGGTTTTTCTCGTTTACGAATTTTTTGTGCGCTGCTCCTTTTCGCGCTACAATGTATTTTTAATATTTCCCTAATGGTTTCATAGTTTTATTGACTGTTTCCGAGCGCGTGAGTCGTACTTTTTCTTGCGTCTAAGAGTTTAACTTTTTTATGACTTCGTGCTTTCCTCGCCTCTCCTCGCCACGGAACGTAAACGTAAAACAAAATTCCATCTTATTTTAAAGATTGGTACTTGAAATATTCCATTCCATTCGCAAAAGGACTGAAAACAAAATACAAAAAAGCGAAACATTTGCCTTTTAGGAAACTTTTTTCATCAAGCAAAAATGTATTTTTTTTTTAGTACTTTTGGTTAGCTGTTTCACCAGCTTAGCGCTTGTATTTTGCATACGAATATATTTTCGTTTTTTGTGGAACAATTCTGGCCATTAGCCAGAGCCAAATTTTGACCATTTTCTTTTGACTTTTGAGCCCCAAAGCACATAAAGAGAATTGCGAAATGTTGACGACGAAGCGACGAAAATTGCAACAATATAATTTGCAATTTTTTCATTTTTCCACAACAAATTCGATAAACTGTGCGAAATGTAATTTTGTTTTTGTTGGAAAATTTCGTTTTGGAAAGTCGTCGTCTCCTGTGGCCAAAAACAATATTAGGTCAGTAAGGCAAGGCAGGCAAAAGAAATGAAAAACCGAAAAAGTTCCTTGCCAAGGCAAAGTCTTACTCAATGCAAAACGGTTGGTTATGTAGCGAGCGACAGTTTGACTGGTCCTGCCGAGGATAATTATAAATATTGCATACTAACATAAACTAAAGCCAAGTATTTAATATAACTTATCATGTCGTTTTATAAATAAGAATTTGTCGGCACACATCCGCTTTTAGTTGGAGTTGTAGTCGAACTTATTTTGCATAAAAGCTGAATTTGCACAAAAAACTTATTACGCACATAAAGCGTTCGTTCGTTCTTCTTCTTCTTCTTCTTCTTCTTCTTGTTTCCTTCTGTCCTAAACTCATCGCATAATTTTGATATAATAATTTTGCGCCGGAATTATGATGGCGCAACTGAGAAGGCAACGAATCGATATGGCAGACAATGAACCAAACGCACATGTACGAGTATGTATGTAACTTCATACATCAGCCATTCTAAAATTGATTGAAGCGTTGTTTGTATTGTTCTAAGATTGGTTAAATATATTTCAAAATTGTTGGAAAGTCTTTAATAATCTCAAAGCCCTTTCTTTGGATAATACCAGGAAGAACTTAAAAATTTACTCTTCGGAGTACTTCTTAAAAATGTGCGTCGTAAAAGAGCTCCTCGAAGCGAATAAGCTGGTCAGAAGCTCTGAAAGAGAAAATTTAAATGGAGTACATCGGTGCACTTATTTGATTTTTCAGTTTTCCACAAAAGTTTATTTTGTTGGAGAATAATATTCTGGAGTATTTACTTCACAAAGTTCATTGAGTGTATTGGATGTTGTACACCATTCGATTTTCTTCCAATTGAGTTCTACAATCTGTAAATGTTTTCCAATTCTTTATATTTTGTCAACTTTTAAAATTTGTGCAGATGTCTAGTAAATGGTATTAAAAATTTTTCGAAAGAAAATTTAATAAGACGCTATCGTCGTTGTAGTTTCAGAATGGCCGGCATACATTAAAGCCATGGTTACTGTGCACATACTCGTATATCCTGCGTAAGCAACATTTGCGCTAGTAGAAGAATATCATATTTTCAATGAATTTATTGAGCGACCACCGACCCACTCACTCACTCACACAAACAAAATCGAAACAGCCAGGATACTCGTACGACCGAAAACAACGCTTATGCAACTTAATGGTAAATTACTGTTTATAATGTTCGAAAAGTATTTCGAAGAATATGAAATTTTACGTAAACTACTTACACACACACACTCGTACATATGTGTTTGTGTTGTTTTGGTTTGTTCCCAGATTAAAATAAAATTTAATATCTACTTGATTTTCAGGCATAATCAACTTAATTGAAAGTGTATATGCCAAATGCTTAAAGGATTTCTCCTATGCCACACAATTAAGCTGAGCGTACTCTGTGTATGTGTGGTGGTGTTCATGTGTTCATGTGTGGTCGTGTGCGTACGTTTTCGCATGCATACATCATTAATCAAAATATTTGCCAGACCGTTTATGCAACGAAGATGGCAATTAATTATTGTTATTATCGAGAATGCATTTCGGTTTTAGTGGCAAATTGAAGTGAAACGCTCGCAATACCTACACGAGCATTATCTCATAAGCGACTGTTCCATTCATTTTGAAATTAAATTTATATCTCCAAACTGGTAAAGGACATAATACGGAATATTTGATTAAATGGTTGGTCGAAACGTTGCATTAACAAATGGCTTTAATTAAGCCATTTAAACTAGGATTGAAGAGAATTTAAAAAATCGAAACATTTCCAAAGACTTTAATAAGCTAAAATAGTTAGACTCGAGCATTAGTAAATTATAAATTAATATCTTTAAATCTATTTGAGACCACTTTTTTTTAGAAAGTTATTGATATTCTAACAGAGAATATAACTTTCTTATATGTTAACTCCAACAATTGCTAAAGGAGATTACATAAAATACTTAGACAACAATTTTCGCCAGGCAAATGACCGTAATTATGCGCACCGCACCACCATTAACACTGAAGCCGCCGACGATCCGCCACTCCGAAATGCCAAACCGCAACCAAATCTTCAAGAATTTAAAGTGTGATTACGCCGACGGGAAGCGTGCGCGGCGGACACTCGTACAAAACTATTACGAAATTTTATGATGATGAAGACGATCTCGAAGTATCATCAGGAACATTTGCGTGCGAAATCCAATGATACATACAATTGCGCAACTCTTGCGAACCGCCGATATTAATGCGGCACGAGAAGGCGCTGGCCAAGGCAGACATCAGTCTGGACAGCGAAAGCAATCTTGAAATCGAACAGCGAACGAGAAAATAATCTTAATCCAGAAATGCCACGAAATAGAAAGAACAACAAATACAGAACCGAATTGAAATACTTCGATTTAGTGTTGTGCAGCAAATGTTACACGAATGCACGCGCGCCAATGCAGAGCTGAGCAGAGCCATGCAATGCAAAACTTTGATCACCGCTTGTGGTCACTACGCCGCCGTCACAAACTTTCCATGCCGCACCGAATGGTACAAGCGGCAGTGTTTGCTGATGATTGTATGCTCTGCTCTGGCATCTAATGCATGGCATCACGTTCGTAATGAAGCATTGGCCCTTTTATTCGCGCCACCCCTCCCACTCTCCTGCTTCGCCACGCTTAGCCTCGCCTTCTTCTCGATTCACCCACTTTGTGCAAATCTAAAAGAAACATTTATGAAAATTTATCTGCGCTAATTTAACCTAAATTCCAGTCATAAAAATATTTCATACGCTTAGGCGGACGGACGGACAAACAGACAGACAGGATAGACAGAAAGCAAGTCCGACACGCGCCTCGTGCACAGTGCGCCTCAGCCCAGTGAAAAATTGTCAAACAAAGTTGAACTGAGGATTCCATTTGTGAGGCAGACATGTCCAGAAATTTTTATAAAGATGAACCTTTTTGCGGTTGATGTTCAATCGGAATGAAATATATATATTTAGATATCTAGATATACACTTATTTGTTGTTGTGTATAACTGTCTTCCAATGTCATCTGTTTATTTTGATTTCTTGATGTTTAAATAAAAATTGTAATTTGTATATTCTGGAATTCGATCCAGAGTCTCTAATGCTATGCTGACCAAATCACTTACCCGCTGAGCTATCGCCGCAACAGCCAAATAGTTATTATTGAAACGTTAGCCAAGTTAGTAATGTACTGTGTGGCGCACTGTTGTTCGCCGGCTGACCATCTGCATGAGCTTGTATTTCATTGACGTCGTGGCTGCTGCTGCCATTGCCCATTTCGCCTCGCCTGTCTATCGGAGTCCATTTGCTGCATTCACATTTTGCGTACTTTATGCGCTGCCGCAATTGCAATCTTTTGGCTTATTACAGTGATTGCAGTATTTACGATTTTCTATCTGTAGCTGCTTTGGTTATTCTTGTTGTTGCTATAATTTTTCTGTACATTTTTATTATTTTTTGCATATAACTTCCCTTGGGTGGTTCTGATGCGACTGCCTCGCCTCGCCACGCCATGGCACGCTACACAACTCCATATCGTCATATCGCTGGTGTATTTATTTCGGCTCAATACAATTGTTGTTGGCCCATTCCTTGTCCCTTACCTCAGATCACATTGGTCGCGATTTGCTGTTTTGCTGTCTTGCTTGCCCCTCGCCGCATCTTTTGAAGTTTGCAATTGTGTTTCACGTTTGCTTGCCATGAAAGAAGAAGAAGAAGGCGAAGCTGTTGCCTTGACGCTCGTGGCGTCCCATTGGCGCATTTTAAATGATTATTGATCACTTAATAAGAATTTGTTGCTATTGTGGGCATATTGTTATGGGAGGCTCATTGTTAGATACGCCATAGATATTGATACAATTTAATACTTTGTTGCTAGCGGCGATTTCACATTTATAGATTTAGTACCTTGTTTTTTTTCTCTTTAAATATTTTTAATACGTTTGCTAGGTGCCCCACACGTCGCAGTCTTGCGAGACCTTTTTATGTTTTAAATTGGAACCGTGTAAGGCTGAGTTGAAAGGACTCCTTAACGGTTTCGATTTCAGTTTACATTTTAATTTATATGAAGAGATTATCTTCGATAATAAATTTAAAAAAAATTAGATACAGTACTGAAATATTTGGATTGGTTGGTTGCGTTAATATCGTTACACATCTCGACTCCAACGCCTTCCCAAGATGAAAGCAACAAATCACAACAAAACCACATAAAAAGAAAAAGAACGCAACAAGGAGTATACGAAATGCCCCAGAGACAACTCAGCCCTTAAACCAAACAAACAAACAAACAAACAAACAAACAAACAAACAAACAAACAAACAAACAAACGAAAAAAGGAATCAGCGAAGCCTTGCCAGAACAAGCGCATCATCACACCCAAGAAGCGAAATAATCAATTCAATTAAATCGCATTGCAACGCAGTGCAACTGCTGCTGCTGCTGCGGCAGGAAAACGCATAAAATATGCAGCATTACAACAACATGACCGAGGCTAGTACAGTCGCTGAAAGGGATGTGATGATGACCGAATGATGATGGACAACGATGATGATCAGCGACAGACATAGAGCAATATTAACATCAACATCAACGGCACCGACCGCATCAAGCGCCAAACGCGGCTCGGCGTGGCGTTACGAATGACACAACTCGCGTCGTTGGTGCCACATTTAACAAGCAGCAAAAAGTCGTCACTTGCGCCGCTCCTCACGCCGGATTCTTAACTCCACGCGGCAGCGCTGCTCAAACGAGCCATAGCCACCGAAATCTCATGAAAAATTCATTTTTGGCGTGGAATTTCGCGCATAAATGTAAAATATTTTGTCGAAAATGAAAACGAAAATAAAGCAGAAGCCGGAGATGAAGCTGAAGCTCGAGTTGAAGCTGGAGCAACAGCAACAAACATTAAAAAGGCATTTATGAGATAGCGCTTTTTGATGTTACGCCCTCTCGAGTGCAACAAATGGTGCCTGCAGTGGGGGCAGACTGTTCAGTCCAGTTTGGTCGCAAATGCTCTTTTATTTTTACTTTTTTTTAACTGTTGCGATGTGCATCTATGAGATGAGATGAGATATTTGCGATAGCGCCAAAGCGTATAATACCCACGCCGCGTTGCACATACTCGTATTATGTGATTCACTGCCACATGACTCTGATGTTGGTGACGATGATGCACGGAAATCACTTACACTTACACTGACGATTGTACTGTGCGCGCTCGCTGAACTCCTCGAGCTGCGTTTGTGACAGCAGCGATGGCTGTCCAAATTTGATCGACCTTTACAATATGTTAAAATACCCAAAAAGGGGTGGTTGCAATTTTTTCTGGAGTTTTATGATAGCGTCGTAGGCTAATCTAATATAAAAAATTCAAACTTAAAATATTTTAAGAGTCTCATCAAGAAATCGTCCGACGATTTGCTTTGATCGCGTATTAACCAATCATTAAAAATCTCACATTTGCAATACATGAACTACCCTAATGAACGTCATCGGGCATGGGTTCATTTTAAGTACTCTCGAATCTTTCGAATGGCCAGTCCGTTTGTAATGTATCCACATCTATGTGTCCATCATGATGGCGTTTGGATAGTGAGGTGCGCCGCGTCGGGCATTTGTGATGCGAAATGGTGCTATTAAAATTAAATTTGGCCAATGCGCTGAGTTTGATGCAAATTGCGGACGTTGGAGGTGATGATGCAATTATCTCGTGTAGGTGGTATCGCATCAAATTGATAAAGAGAGGCAAAACACGCAACTGCATTAGTTGAGCAATGTCAATAAAATCATTTGAAAATATTCTGCCTTAGCCGTGAAAGCGTTTTCTATGTTTATTAACTCCAAAAGTTTTTTATTTAGAAATATTGAAGTTATACGCAAAAAGTTATGAAGCGGCTATTTAATCTCAAATACTCATCATGGCTTATTTAATACAATTTGTTGCAAAGATCTCAAATAAATGTTGCGATACTTTGTTTAGCAATATGTTGAACGAGTGTCTTCAATTGGTATTCTCTTTGAAGAGAGTGGCGGCTTATTTTTGTTCCACTCTTTGTATTGCTGTTTAGCTGCACGTTTTCTTTAGTTTTGTTTTGACCGGCATTTTCTCTAAACAATTGAGTTGTACACGTCTAAAGATAAATAACTTAAAATATAAAAAAAAATTTGGATTTGTTTATATCTTGGAAAATGGTGTAAATACCTTTTGATTTTTTTGGACATTTTTTCTTTATATATTTCTAGTTTATTCTATAAAAACAAAAATTGCTTATCTGAAGAAAAATACTTTATCAAAACAAAGTCATATATGTATGTATGAAAAGATTTCATCACATAGTTATGAGAAAGTAAAGGCCATAAGCAAGGCCACACATAGAGTTCTGGTGCGTAGGGCCAAATGATTTTTTAACTTTTGTTAATTTTGTGTAGTTTTTTTTTTTTGCTTCTTCAACTTTTTTATATTTCTACCCATCTTAACCATTAGCTAAACTGGACATCGTTTTTAAAACTTCTTTTGTGCATCTCCAAACAATTTTTCCAGCTTTTACAACTTCTTTGAAACCACGAAACAGCCTTTTCAATAACTGGAACCTTTCTGTTTTTTTAATAAAACCTTATCAGCCGACCTTCAACTTGACCCACGCCCTCAAAACCATTAATAAAACATATTGGAGCCGGGGCAAAGTACTCCTTCCGCTCCCCACTGATAGGGCTAGGAACAAAAGTCAAGTTATCTTTTTTAATTATGGAAAGTATGAAAGATATTAATTTTCCTATTGTCTAGGATTTAGAGATTTAAATTGTATTAAGTACATATCTACAAAAGGATATAATATATATACATCGTTTTTTTCAATCAAAAGCACTGTTAATAAAATTTCAAATACAACAAAGTCTAAACTTGTTAGCAACATTTGAGAATTCTCCATCAAACTGTTTTTTCTTTTCGTTCTCTCGCAGTTGTAAACATTTGCAAAGGTGTTGCCATTCATGACTCCGCCGCCAAACGCCATCCACACTTGCAACAATCCAAGTCCCGAAACAGACTCACACAACAAAATGAGTCGACTCGACTCCAAGCCGACCGACCGAAGCACGCAGCGAAACGTGTGTCTGGCTCCAAACATTTGCCGACAGTGCGATTCAGTTTCAGTTTCAGGTTGTATCTCGTGCGAGACGGTTCGTTTTGCGGAAAGACTCCGGGCTTCGATTCCGATACCGATACCGATTTCGATTTGCATAGACCGGTCTGTGTGTGTGTGCGCGCGTTCGTGTGTTTGTGCTCTAACTCCTCCGCAGCGGCAGAGCTGGAGCTGAAGCTGTTTCAGTGCTGCTGCCCGAGTGTCTTCGCAGTGATTGATGAGCGACTGTCAGATACAGTTGCAGTCGCTTCTGTCGCGTGTTGCTGACAGGTTTTTCGCCTCGCCTCACCTTGCGACTTTTCGTTCTCGTGTCTCGTGTCGAATTAATTTCTCAAATAAATAAATAAAAACAACAACAATAACAATAATAAACCGGCTTTTACCGTGCAATCGGCGCTTATTTATTTTGTTTGTGCTTTTTGTTTGTGTTTTTTTTTGTTTTTTTCTGCTGATTGTGAGAGAGTTTCCCTCGGCGACATTTGATTACGCTGTGCGCGACTTTGTCAGAGTGATTCTTAAGCGTTTTGGCTTTGGTGCTTCTGATCGCTATCGCGTAACTTGTATCTCGCAGCGCGTAAATCTTTATTGTTATTGTATTGAATAGCGTTGCGTGCGCCCTGCCTCATAAATCATTTGGCGCATCCATTGCCTCGTATTGTTTGCGATTTGAGAGCAAATGAAAACTTTCGGATTTTTCTCAAGACAGAATTGTGGTTAGTTAAAAGTTCATTTTTTTAATAACAAAAACAATTTTTTTATAAACCAAACTTTAATTAACTTTATTTCGCTTTTAATGTTAATTTATTGCAGCAATTTGTTTAAATGTTAAGCTTCTTCTCTTTTTTGGCGTAAAATTTAAGTTCATTTGCTTTTAGATTTCAAATGAATCAATCCATCCAAGTGAATAAAAAAACTAAGACGGAATATGTTAATAATTAATTATGTTTAATTAATCCGAAATTTTGCTGTCAAAAATATTAATCAAAACGATTTGAATGACATGTTAAATACAGTTGGAAAAAATTCTTTGTTGTTTACAACAAATTTGAAAATCTGGTTTGTCTAAAATTAATTTTGCTTGTTAATTTTTTGAGACACATTTTTTATTTTTTTTATCAGAAATTTCTTTACAACACAATATTTTGTTGTAAAAAAATTAAGTCTTTTAACAATTTAACATTCAAATAATTATCTCGAAATTGTTTTTGTTGTTTAATTACTTTTTGATTACAACAAATTTTACTTTTATCGATATCTCATGAAATTTTTATTAAAAAATATATTTTTAAAAAAATATTTTATCTTAAAAGTTATTTGGTTTTCATTTAATTTAAGTTTTATATAAAAATTAACATATAATATAAATAATTAATGAATCGTTTTGATTATATGACATTTGAAAATGTATCTTTAAGATACATATTCTTCCATTTGCTATTATAAATTTGATAAAAATTGTTCTCTTTGAAAAGTATTTTCCTTTAATAGCTCAGCGATTGCGAGAGTTTATACATTCGATAATTCGACAGCCAGATTTAAGTTTGTCGCTAGAGCTAGAGAATTAGGAAACAAACAACTAAATTTTCTGTTCGCTGTCGGAATGAACATCTTTTTAGAGACGAGATGATTCCATAAATTTGAATATTAATTTGAAGAATTTATATTTTTATTATGAAAATTAAGAATGTTGTTTGTTGTTGTTGTTCAAAAATTATAAGACAGATGCAGCCCATTAAAATTCTTATTTAAATGGACAAGCATGTCAAATTTGACTTTTTTAAGAATAATTCATTTTGGCGATGTTAAATTTAAGAACAACTTTTAATTTATAAAAATCATTGATTTATAAAAAATTAAACAGATTATTTATATAAATATATATAAATAACAGCTAAGCGTATTAAAAACCTTTTCAAAAGTCTGAATTTAATTCAAACTGTTTTTTCATTAGTTCAACTTGTCAATTGATGCGATTGCTTTCAGTTCAGCTTTCGGTCATTCTAACATTCCATCAAGTGCTTTAAACTGTTCTCACATCTGCCATTGCCCGCCTTTAAAAATTATTGCAAATTAACTTTTACAAGAATTTAAACTCTTATAGAGAGAGTAAATTGGATGAGGACGTGTTTGGCATTTTAAGCTAAATTCGATGTTATTATTCTTTTGATGCCGGAGTTCAATAAGTTCTTAAAATTACTAAAACAAAAACAAAAACTTTCTAGAAAAATGTTCAAATGTTAGAATTAATAGACTTCTAAAAGTAAAACGATAAGAATTAATTATACGAAAGAACAAGTGAATTAAAAACTCGTTAGATGTCAAAAGTTAATATTATTAATAAATAAAGTAAAAATTTGCCAACATCTTCTATGCCACGAATTGGCTAACAAAAGATTTATCCATCTGGGGAAGTACTTCCTCGAAGCCCTAGTCGATATATCTAGATAAAATATCAATAATATTCTTAATTTTCTAATTAGTACAGGATGGTTTAGTTAGTGGTCAGTATAGCTCATATGCCGCATGGCATTACAAAGGGCTCCTAGTCTAAGTCTCTTCTCAAGAGTCGCCCATTACAACCTTACCTAACCCAAACAATTTCTACGCTTAATTTTATTTGAGTATAACTTTTACGTAACTTAAATTCCTCTTATAAGTCCGTCATTTTTTACAAATTTTTTCTACCTAAACTATGCCAATAAAATTTATTTGATTGGAGCTTTAATTGAGCCTTTTGATGTTATCATTTGCAGTTCTGAATTACAATTAATCTGCGAGCGAGAAATGCAATTGTAGGAAATCAAAAAAAAACTTAAACGAAACTAAAAACGGAATCATTAAATTCTCCAACAAGAACGCAAAAGATAAACTTCCGCAAATCATAAAAACTACATCGGCACGCATTCAAGAAAAAGTTATACACAACAAAACAAACAAAAACAAAAATAGCTCCAAATCCATAAAAATCCAGCACCACAAGACAACAACAAAAACTGCAGCGTACTCGTACAAAAAAAAAGTAGCCAGTGCAAACAACCAACAAGAATCCAGCGAATTAAATTGTTGTAAATAACAGCAAGAAAAACAACAACAGCAAGCGACTGTAACAAAAAAAATTAAAATATCAGCGACAAAGTATCTTTGTATCTAACAGTACGCGTGTGTATCGCATCGCATAGTAACGTATCGTATCGTATCGTCTCGTCTCGTAACGCATCTCGCCAAAAAGGATGCTCTCGATTGCTGCATTTACGCGGTCTGCCACATAATTACATAAAACAATTTCTGCACAAGATTGGCAGACGAACGGACAAACGCGTACGTTTAGAGCGTGTGTGCGAACCGTCGCAGCGTGTATCTATGTGTGTACGCGACGACGCTTAAGTGCCGCAATTAGTGCATGTGTTGGTGTCTAACTGCGTCTAATGAATAAATAAGTGCCACTAATAGTTTCCACATTTCCTGTTTCGGTGCATTGACGCTGTCGTTCGTTCGCCGCAGTTTTTTCGCTGCCGTTCCTAGAGAGCCTTTCAAGAGCATTTCGAGAGCGTTCCAAGAGCAACGCGGCGCAACATACAACAAAAAAAAAACCGAAACAGTGCAAAAAGAAAAAAGTTGTGTGTGTGCGTGTGTGCGTGTGTGTGTGTGTGCAGAAACAAAATCATAAGCGCATAAAAACGGCAATCGTCCACTTTATCATGTTTCACGCTGCTTGACTGACGCGCTGCGCTGCACTGCGCTGCATTGCGCTGCATTGCGCTGACTGACTGAATGACTGCATGACTGAAAAAGTGACTGCGCCAGAGTAAATGACTGAATGACTGACGTCGCTGACTATTTTATTAGTTCTGCTGTTGCTGTGGCACGTCGTGCTTGTCGCCGTGTTGTCCATGTTGACAACATTTAATCATTACAACAGCAACTACAACAACATTAATAAATAGTGTTCTCTTGCGTACACGGTTTGACTTGTCCGTCTGCTGTATCTACAATATCCGTTGTTGTTGGTCAGCAACAACAAAAACAACAACAACAACGATTCTGTGGGATACCAGCCAACAACATCATCAGTTGATGCTGCTGCTGTTGCAGCTTTATCATCATCAGCATCAACAACAACAACAACAACGATATACAACAAACAAGAAGATTAACGTTACCCACACAAAATATTAAACAAACAGGTAAGTTCTTATTTTGATATTTGAGAATGTCGGAATCAAAATTAAATCATTTCGATTTTTTGCAATAAATGTCACACATTTTAATTTCAACTAACTAATTAACTTACTAATGTTAGTAATTCTGTAAAGGTCTGTCCAGAGTTACTACTTAAATCAAGCCTTTATTTACTATATACCGAAATTCTTTCTACCTGGTTTCTTTTTTAATAGACCTAACAATTCCTTCCTTAAATTTTATCTTTTATACTTAAGAGGTTCATTTATTTCTTTTTTATGTCACTCAATAAAATTTCTGTGCTCCGACACAATTTCTTTTCGACTTAGGCTTGTTTAGTCAGTTGCCGCACCAAGTATTATATTTCTTAAAATGGATATAGCAAAGTTTTGATTCATCTGTACTCATTTGTTTTCAATGATGGAGAAATATGTAGGTTCCCTTTTTTGTTGTTCTTGTTGTTACATATCAATTCGAAAACATTTCCTGAAATGCTTGGAGAGAGAAAAAGAAACAGCGAGTTTTGCTTTAATTATGCAGATGTCAACAACATTTTGTATTTGCATTTTAAATTGCTGTTGATTGGTTGCGCTGCTGGTCGACAGGAAATGTCAGAAATTATTATTAAAAATGTAAGATGACAAGATATAAAGAATTGCTGGAGTTTTAGTTAAAAAGCCATACAAAATTTACGAGTATATTTTCATGTATATATCTTCTTTTTATTGAGTTATTCGGAATTTTAATTTTGATTTTTATAGCACAAAAACAAGACAATGACACTATTTGTTTTGGGACGAAACTATTTACAGATGCTTTCAGTCAGTCATTGTTAATTATCAGTGACAAGAGTTTTCTTAAAATAAATTTTTTTTGCTCATGGTGTAGTAAAAAATATAAGGTGAGAAAAGTAGAACAATGTGCCTCTCCACCTCGATATTGTTTCTCTCTTTGATTAAATTAAATTAATGTGTAGTTACCTTGGTTGCTATAAAATGGTTAAATAAATAAAAACAACAACGTAATTTGTTGTCAAAAATCAAAAAAACAACCTTCAAATTAAGGCAGACTTCAATATGACAGACTTCGAGGTGAGTTCGCTCATTCGCGTTCTCATTTCTACTTTCCTAACCTCCTTATTCAACTACAGTTTTGATAAGGTTTTCTTAAAACTGGACAATAATTTTGAATTGAAATTATATTAAAATGTTATTTTGTTAAAAGTACTCAAAAGCGTTTTGGATTTAATAATGGAACGTTTAAGGAAAAACTGATATCAAAGAAAATTTATCAATATGTTGAAATGCAGTGGGATAGTATAAACTTTAGAAATAAATTGTTTCAGCGTTTGTTTTCATACTACAAATGTAAAAATGGCTGGATATAAATAAAACCTGTATAAACTGAAAAACAATCTTCGGGATGATAAGCATTTCGATATATAGCTGATGTGTATAATTTTAAATATTTGTTTTGTTTTGGGTTACCACGTACAGATTTATAGTTTCAAAACTTAGGATACAGAATCAGAATAAAATAAATTGTATTTGATAGAATTGTTTCAAAAAATGCAACCAAAGGAAAACAAAACATAAACTCGGTCCATATAATTCAAAACCTTAAACACTTTTTGATGTTGATGACTTGTACCGTTTTCGTTTAAAGCCATCGAGGCAATTGCAAATGTAACTTTTCCAGCTTTGTTTTATTTTTATTTTTTACAAAACTTATTTGACCGCATTTGGTAACTTATCCACAGTAAAACCACAATCGCTTAAATTTACGCTGATTAGTTGTAATTTCGAAAAATAAATAAAATCTCCGCAAAACCCCAAAAACCGCAAACAGCCAAAGCGATGGGGCAATAACGCTGCAATGCGCTGCTTGAATGGTGGCGGTAGCGGCAGTGGCTAAACTTGGACCAGCGCAGATTTTTCGCCGCTATCGAATGCACATGCTGCTTTAGTTTACCTTGTACTGCACTGCTCGATCGCTGTTATGGCTCCAGAGTACTCGTATTTGTTTGTTAACGTTTTCTGGACTATTGCGCAAAGTCCATCTGTCCGTCCGTCCGTCTGTCTATCTATCCACATTTCGTAGGCAAGAGAAGCACTTGCCGGGCTTGTGCTTTAATTAAGACTCGAATCGTTCGTTGAAACAGTTCAGCAGCAGCAGCAGCATTTGAAACTGTATTAGAACAGCAGCAGAAGCGGCGGCGGCGGCGACTGCGGCAGTTACAACTGTTTGGCATGACGTGCAGCAAACGAAAAAACTCAAGTGTTCTAGATACGCTTTTAGATCCGCTGGATACGTTGGATTCACTATACGCTGGTTGCATCACGTGCAGCAGCCGCAACTGTTGTTTATGCCGTACATCGCTTTGCGCTGCTGTTGCTTGTGCGCCGCTCGCGCGCAGCTACTTTCTAAATAGATTTATAGAAAAGTCAACTTTAGCCGAGTGTGGCAATGCATTTTTCTTCAATGTTTTTTGTTTTGTTTTTGTTTTTTCCGCTGCATTTTTTCACATTTTTTAGCTGAGACGTATCTGTGGCACTTTATGCTATGCTACTCGCTTACATGCTGCGCGCGCGCCTTTGATTTTTGTTTTGTTTTGGCTCCGCCTGCCTGCCCAAGCTGGAAACTGGTGCAGCGCTTTTGTTGGTTTAGCTTCACAAATAGCACAGAACAAAAACAAAAAAAACGAAAGAAAATAGAAAATATAATAGCAAATTGCAGTTAGTTTAGAATTTTGTGCTTTTCTTCCGATAAGTATTCGCCTCATTTGCTTTGTTTTACTATACTGCATTGTGGAACTTTGCTGTATCTACGCTCGCTTAACGGTAAGTAGCGTGTTTCGTAGTTTTTATCCAGCAGTTCTCGATACGTTTCCATGCACCACAAATTTTGGCTGATTATTGATTTTGAAGTTGGAACAAGTTATGTCAGACATCTGATTGGGATTATAAATATATTGGTGATATATATTTGCTGATTTTTGTACATCACAAATAAAAATCGAATCAGTTAATTTTAAATTTTAAAATTCGAAATATATTAAGAAATCATTTCTTAGTTATAATTTCTTATGAATCTCAGCACGGCCACTTTAACGCTTTAGGATGAGATAATTTAATGGCTGTATGAAAGTGTGGGTGTGAAAAATAAATAAGTATTAACTTATTTGCATTGTGGACAGCAAAGTTATTTATCCATTAAATCAATACAAAAATGATTGACTAACAAATACTTCAACTTCACCAAAGCAATTTTAACAAAATTGCTTAATCTTCAAAATAAGTACTTATTTTTTTTTTAAATTAACCAATTTATTTAAGAGAAATAAAAATGAATAACAAATGAATAAGAAATGATTCCCAGTGAATTATGCGAGTCGGTAAGACCGTCTGTAATTGTATACCATACTTGTGTATTTGTGTGCTGTTAATTCCGCTGTCGATGTTGCTGTGGTCGCTGCTCTTACGATACGTCGATACAGTTAAATGCGTCTGGTTTAAGAACGCAGATGGATCGATGATTCATTGCGCTAGGCGGAGGTGGGTTCAAGTTGTTTAGGCTATGTGCTGTGTTTTGCTGCTGCTGTCTGCTTGCCTGCCTGCCTGCTTCTATGAGAAGGTGTTTGTGAGGCAGTAATTGGGATTGATTTATGATGGTCGGTCGCTGGAAGTTGCTACTTGTTAGTGAACGTTTTGTTCGATGAGATTTTATCTTTGAAAAACAAAAATAATTAAGTGCTTTTTAAAAGGGAACTGAAGTTTACAAATTTTGTGGCGGCTATTTTTTTTTTGTTTCAACATTAAGCTGTATATTAGAATATAGTTTTTATTTTGATGGCTCTAACCGACAGTCCTTAGAAATATTTTTATCAAAAAAGAATATATAAAAAATATATATACCATATTAAAAGAACTGGATAGAAGTGGTCTAAACGAATTGAGGTTAAAAGAACCAAAGATTGTTTCAATTATATTACGGTCATTTATTTTCTTCTGTCATTAAATATAAATCAACCTTAGTTGAGGTACTTGTCAAACATTTTTTTATTGCCAAATTGTTTGCTTTTACTGGGACGAACTTTTACGACTGATACTGTCACTGTGTGTGTGTGTGTGCTTCAGAATAGCACCGCCGTGTTAAACATCTTTTAGCATATTTAATTAGATTTGCTAACGAACTTATCAACACGTTTTATGCTAAAACCACAACACCTATTTTCCTTGGGGTAGTTGGGGGGTGGTGCTTTTTATCGTCTTTGTTTTTAATCTTCGCGCCTTTATGACAGAAACACAAACACTCCGGGAGCAATATACTGCAAACACAAACACAAACAACAACAGCAACAGCAACAAAATTGTCAACAACACATGCCAAACATCAAACATCCAACATCAAACACGGCCAACTAATGCGTTTGATGAATTCCTAAACACTTTGCAATGTCATAAATCTCAAACGAGAAGAGTGTTAAATGCTGTCAGCAAGCAAGCAGCAACATTGTGTCACTTGGTTTATGTGAGGGATTTCTGTGTCAATACACGATATCAAAGAATTTTCGCTAGGGACAAGAAGACGTTGACGACGACGGAGACGCCGCCAGAGAGAAGAAATAGGAAAGTTAGGAAGAGGAACCCTTTCGGTTATACTCGTATACGATAATTTTATTGTCACTTGGCAAATTCCTCATTTTGATGGAATGTCATTACGACGGCAATGAATTTGTCGTCAACATTTGACGGCGCAATGTGATAAATTGTATACCAACATAGCAACAACACAGCAGCATACATCGACAAACAAACAACCCGACCCGACATCATCGAGAGCAGCAGCAGCAGCAGCGCTTCAAATACCGCTCAAAAGTTGTGCTGTCGTGCTGCCAGCAACATGACGATGACATTACAAATTGCAACTAATTAAAACTTGATGAGTCTGCTTAAGTTGGGGCAAACATGATGAGAAGTTGGATGTGCTGCTCCGTGCAAACAATCAACCAACAGGCGGAAACGGCTAAGGAATATTAATATCCGAGGTAGAAGGGCGTTTTAAAATCTACAAAAAAAAATTAAAAATATATAAAGTTTAAAAGCCACACCTTCTTCATTTCGGCAAAGTAAATTTAAACGTTCTTTTTTTAAGTTGAAATATTGAAGAAGCGATTTTTGGGTAAATATTTTGAAGTAAATGCATCATGGACTAAAACGTTAAGCAGCTTAACTTAAATTTTATAATTTTTTAGAATACGTAAAGAATTCAAATTGAAACAAAAGTTTGTAAAAGTTTATCGCAGAGTATACTAACAACTACTTTCTCTGATCTTCCAGTTATATATTAAGTTATTAACACTGTGAAAACTCTAAGCGGTCACCGATCTTTTGAGGTAACTCTTCAAAAATTAAACTCCTCTCAGCGGGCGGACACTGATCCCTTGTGGAAACTCTTCAGAAATTTCAAGTTAAAAATACAAATTAGTTGTAAAACTTTTTGGAACTTTTCCAATTTCAATTTAAATAAATTGAACGGAAGTGTACCGCAATATTTCGGCTATTTAGATTGACTCGAACTAAGTACGCGATCGACGCTAATGATCAATTAACACAATTTCCGTACAAAAAATTTGACTTAAATTAACCGACTTCGGTTGAGAAAAAATAGAAACTGAAGAAAAAGAAATTTTACTATACCAAGTTGAATAAGAAATAAAAGTAATTTATAGCAGCGCGTAGAACTAAAAAAAAGCGAAAGAAATGAGCTAACAAAACGCACGCGATCCCGAGCGCGGGAACAGGCCAAACCAAAACGGGTTCAGCGATTCAACCGAGGCATTTGTGTTCAATGGAGTTGGGATGAACACATGAAGACCACATAAATAGGTGAAGCTATTTTTGGCAGAGATGAAGACTTTTGTTTTAAACAAACAACGTTTCTTTTTTGTTTTTGTTCTTCCAGCGACTTGTGCTGTTTGCTTTGGCCACATGCGTTTCTGTTTTTTTTTTCTCCAGCATAGCGGAGCGCTGTGCTTGAATACTTTTTTGGAGTAAAAATATTTTCTTGCTGAGGTGAAGACTTTTTTATTTATTGAAGTTTTTTTTCTGTTTATTTTTGGTTGCTTATTTGTTCTTGGAAGTTTGGGGCAGTTGATGTTGATTTTTTTATGTTGTTTGGTAAATTTTTGTTGCTGTTGTTGTATTGGTGTGGTTTATTAGGTAACAACATTCTCATTTCTGTGCGAGCAGAGCAATCTTGATTTACGATTGGCCGTTAACTTTAACCACCGTTACTCTTTCGCTCTCAGACTGGGTCCGGCTGGGTCTTGGCCGAACAGAACAACAAGTTCGGTAGTTACCCACAGACATCCATCCTCTATTTGGATGGCTGGCTGGCCGGCTGGCTATTTTTCAGCTTAGCCATTTCGGGAACAACGGGAAAAATTCTGCATTTGGCATATCTCGGTTGTGTAATCAAATCGGTCGGTGGTCAGTTGTGGCTGGCGAACAAAATTGGTGATGAATGTTTTATTGCCAATTGGAAAGTTGTGATTGTGCTGGGCTAGAGTAGCTGAGTATCTGAGTAGCTAGATGTGCTCAGTTAACATAGTATGGGAAGTAGGTACGTACATACCTAGAAGTGAAGTAGTAAATAAAACAAAAACCTATAAAAAGAAAAGAAATAGGAAAATAGTAAAAAAAAACGGTGAAATAGAGAAAAGTGCTAGAATTCTTTGTGGCCAAATTGGTTGTGACTGGGTCCATTGTTTTGCGTCACGACGCCGAAACTTGAATGGGTGGTGGTGTTGGTGAATGTTGTTTAATTTAGAAAAGAATTTGTTTATGTGTTGCCAAACCAAATAATTGGGAAAAGTGGTCGTGTCGTCGTCGACGTAGCTGTCAATGGTGCAGAATTTATGACTCTTGAAAAATTGCTGTCGTATTGGAGAAAGGTTTGATAAAGCGCTCCAAGCTTAAGAATTTTCCAGACCAAATAGAAAAGGTATTGAAACTGCTTTCGCAATATTTAAATGCAATTACTTTGTTGTAATAAATACTTATTAATTTTGTGCAAACTTTATATAACAACGTTTTTTAGCTAAGATATCACGTTCTCTTAACAAATTCCAAGGCGATAGCTCCAATTATTAAGCGCTAAACCGTCAATCAACAAGCGGTTTAACGAGTAATTTAAAATCAATTTCCTTTTATCCAGCAAAATTATTTAGCAAACTAAAACATGTTTGATGGAATCCGCCGCCAAAACTTCAACATCGTATGCGAATTTTTTTTTGTGAGTAGAGCTATTGGGCTCTAATCCCCTGCTTAGTTATTTTTGCATTTTTTACATTTAGAGAGTATTTCGCTAATATATTAAATGCTACTATTTAAATATAAAAAGGTTAAGTTTGCTGAAGACGAATTTAGACTTCATTAGTTTACATTTTATTGAATTTAAAGACGAACCCCTTAAAGTTAAATCATAAATCCGCCACTGCTGCATTGTGTCAGCACCTCCTTCGCGTGTTGGCGGTATTCGTAAAAGGCAACTTTAAACAACTCCCGCTGAAGAAGAGGAGCTCTTTCCTTGCGGCTTGAAATGCCTTAGCATAATTCTAACAAATTTCTTTTCACAAATCCATTTTAGACAATCAATTAAGCAGTTCATCACATCACGTTCGCCGGTTTAAATTGCCGTTGCTCTGCGCTTCTGACGTTCTATACTTTTAATATTTTTGTTGTTGTTTGAAGTAGCACTTCGATTTAAACAAGTTGCAGAGCGGTTGTACTGTTAGTGTTATCATGCTGAAGATTAGGGCTACCAAGTCTAAATTTTATTCTTTTTCTTAGCCAAGTATCAAAAAATATTAAAAAAATAGTTTTTTGTTGATAGTTACTCTTAAGATATGACATCCTTAAAGTTTTGCGGTTGGTAACTTTAAAGATACTCGAACATGATGCATGCTGCATTTTGCGTCAACTATCTCAACAACGTGTTGAAAGCAGCAAATGCCTCCATTGAAAGATCGACTAGAGTTCCACACAACTTGAGTGTAAACATAATATGTGAACGCAGTGTGATTGGTTTGCGCTATTTATGATCGATAGTGTAATGAAACCGATGGACTGACAACAGACGCTCGGCTTGACGAATCTGCTGAATACACTTTGTAGTTAGATTGTTTTCGAAACGGTAAACAATCGGCTACGGTTGGAGATCGTGTGTTGTATTACGCGGTCGATACTCGTATGCATACAAATTAATGGAGTATCTTTAAATTAAATCTCGTTTGTGGAATAGTTGAATTGTATGCATAAAATAAAGTAGAAAACTATTTTTATAAGCGTATCGAAAAATTTTAGTGCAAACTGATTCAGAAAATAAAAACCGTAAAAATAAATAACTAAACTTCAACTAAAAGGCTGTAAACTGTAAGTCGGTTATAAGTTATGTTCCCATGATAAAAGTGTAGCTAATGATGTATGGCTAAGTAATTAGCCACAAGTAATGAGTTGGCGATGTGTTTCGAATTGATTAAACGGAAAAACTTCCTGCTTACATTTGGTACGAGTATATTAATTTAAATTACTTAAAGCAGATATTTTTACAAATACCCGGATGCCGGTGGTACTCTGTAAAGACTCAATAGAATTACTATTATTTCCGCTAATTTTTCATGCTAAAATAAATTGCAGTAACGTATATCAGTGGGTAATACAATGTAAATTTAAACATTGTTTCAAAGAAAGATGTTAGCCATAATACATCCAAAACAAAAGTATTTCTTGAAAAGTTAATCGTTGGAACAATTTTTGGAAAATTTTATTCTTGATTTGATCAGATCTAAATTAAAATATTTCACATAATTTGAAATTCGTTTAACGTCTCTTAGCCAAATCATCTCCCAAACTTAACTCAAACCGATAATGTGCAAAATTCCACAATTAAAATTAAGATTATGACCTCCGCAAAGATTTTATCAGCACTACAAAATCGACCCAATTTACCAATTGAAGCACTTAAATAGAACACAAACGCGCAAAGTAGAAAGAAAGAAAGAAACACAGTTCATTGTTTGGCCAAAACTACGTTAAAGCCCACATTTGCGGCAACACACTAACCCACAAAATAGCCCAACCAACCGACCGACCGACCGACTTCCAGTCTTAAAAATCATTAAAATCAACGTTTGTTCTAAGGTCAATAATGGCCGCTGGGTAGCAGCCGAGAGAAGTGTTTGGAACGATGCTGCAAGCACTTTCACCCAAATCTGACAGAAAAGTGTGTTGGGCGCCAAGACGTTTATTAATGAACTCGCTCAACTTCGGCTGGGATGAAAGCCCGCCCCACTGTCAATAAACCACAAACAAATTAATTATTATGTTAACCGAGAGAATTGGTTAATTATGCAAATGTTTTATTAAAGCGCTTAAACTGTTGTTGTTGTTGGTTTCGTTAGTTATTTAGTTTAAAGGTCAACTGGAAATTGATTAATGATTTCGTTGGTATTACTATACACACGAAAATTAAACAAAACTTAATAAAAACAACAAAATATACTTAATTATTTTTGACGAAATGGAGCATACTCGTACAGCTTATACGAGTATGTAAGTTTGTTTGTCTGTATGTATGTGCGACGACCACCATGCGGGTGCCATATAAAAAAATAGCTGCCTCGAGTCTTGTTTCGCAAAAGACACACAAACGAAATAAATGTATGTATGTGTATGTAAATTCTACTTCAATCGTATCTCTTGACAAGATTTGATTTATTTTGCCACCTACAAGGCGTCCATAGTTCCAACCGAAGTCGCAGTCGAAGTCGTCTCAAATCGCGCGCACATTTGTCTCTTGCATTTCAAGTTTTAATGCGCCATTGGTCAACTTCTTATTTATATGGCTTTTTTGTTGTTGGTGTTGTTGTCGTTGTTATTTTTGTTTTGTTTATGTTTTGCTTAAGCATTAATAAAATAAAAAAATAAAATTGTTTTCAAATTGCCTGAATTATGAATATTAAAATGCCGAGCACGTTCATAAATTTATTTACTTTAGTTTGTTGTTGTTGTGTATTTTGTTGTTGTTTTGTTGTTTTTTTTCTGTTGTCTCGAATTTATGCTGATTTCATTGAATTTTATTGTTTTTTGTTTCTTGTCGTTTGGATTATCTTTTCCAGATACAACAACAACATAAGTATCTGTTAAAGGATTTGTTCGAGACTATATTTCAAAGATTTTTTCTTCCAAGAAATTTTCGCTGCAAGCATTTTAGCTGACTTGGTTTCATCTTTAAAAAAACAACAAACATTTCGCAGAAGCGTTTCTGGAAACTTATGGCATTATTATGGCATTAGAAACAGAACTTGGGGCGCTGATGACCCATTAAAAAAAAATTATTAAAAATTTGCAGAGCGAGTTTTGAATTTTACAAATTAACCGAAATTGTTGATTATGAAAAATGTTCACTGCTTCTTCTCACTCGCTTAAATATTTATCGTTAAGTAATATCTTTCAGTTACTTTTGTCATCGTGATCCTAATTCATTTCTTAAGAAATTCTTACAAAAGAGAAACGAGAAAAAAAAGAAACTTGTTAGACCTTGACATTTGTTTATGAAGTTTTGAGCCATTTATGCGCCAAGATATTGTACAAAAGCCAGTTTGGTGCTTTGTCTTATTGTGTGTTCTTTTTTTTTGTTGTAAGCGATTTTAGCCATTACCAGCAACGCCAAGGCAGTTGTAGTCATGAATCATTCCAGCCCAGTTCAGCTTTGGCTAATTGCAAAAGTCAGCTTTGTGTAGGCGGCGGCTGTTTTGTTAGATCGGATTTTGAAAAGTGTATCGCGGATTGGCCTGTAAAACGTGACTCTTCTGACCACATTTTGTTGTGTGATCAGTCGGATTCTTTTCAGCTTGGCTTTTGTTCTTTGGTTGTTTGGTAATAGCATTAATATTGGTAATAGCATTAATATTGTATATCGAGACTTCGTAAATGCTTTTTTCGTAATTTGAATCGTCCAATAAATAAAAAAAACTTATGATGAAACTAAAGCACAATCTGAAGCAGTTAGCAGCTTGCATTTCCAATAATTGCTCACTTACCCTAATGACACATAAATGCAAGATTTGCATTGGAAGTCCCCATTTATAGATTGGCAATTTTGTTTGTTATGCAAAATGCACAATTGCAGTCGTTAAATGTTTAAATCCATGGAAATTGCTGCGTTCATAGTTCGCGCAGCAATTGCTGTTGGTAGCCGCCATTACGCAGATTATTGCGATTTCTTTTATTTTATTTATTTTGCGTAGTCTAGAGACTGAAACGACATCTCAGATTGTAATTATTAGAATAGAAAAACAATCTATCCGATTGATTGTCAGGCTTCATTTAAATGGAGGCAGATGCTTAAGATGGAGAAGCAGGATTTGCATACTTATTTATATATAAATAAATACAATATATAGACAGTCGTTTATAAAACGATTTGTACTCTTACAAAAGAATTGCCCACACATATTTTATGTGGCCAATTTTTTATTTTATAACAAAAGAAAGCAGAGTTAATGTTCTTTTTTTTAATTCGTCATTAAATTGGGTTACACATTCCCGATTTTCAACGATTACTTCATTTGAAATATATTTTCCCACTGGACAATCATAGCTAGAGTGTTATGTAAACATTTTATTTTAAAGCCAACTGCTCGTAGTACTTATCCACACAATTCGCATTTAATTGACATGTGAAAAGCAACACTTTCCTTTCGTTGCAACAAAAAAAAAATAAAAAACAAGGCATATAATAAAACGCTTTATACTACGAGTATGTGCGAAAAACAAATTCCAGCTCCAACCAAACAACCAAACACAATCATAAACGTCGAACAATGGCAACAAATGCAAAATTGCTGCAATTTTGCAATGTTAAAATATTGCCATACTGTGTAGACATTTACTAGAAAAAAAGTGAATAACGTGGCAACACATTTGCCTGGCTGAGTGGGATTTATGATGTGTAAAATGTGGCACATGCCTCTTGTGGAAAAACGCTTCCGCGGCTCAACGTAAAAATTCAAGAATGAAATAAACGACGGGGAAAATTATCGACCCAAGAAAGTTTAAAAGAAAAAAAAGTGACCAGATGAGTAATTTTTTTTAAACTTCATTTAAGTTTGAGTTTAAAAGTTAACATTTATAAAAATAAATGTTTGTCTGTCTAATCGCATTACAGTAGAATTAAACTTCTAACTTATAGTCAGAGCTCGGCACGAACTAGTTAAAAAGTAAAACGTTAATTAAAGAATTAATTAATTAACTTTCCAGTTCATTTTTGAAACCACTTAAAAGATAATTAACTCTCGTTAAATTCCCACCGTTAATTCAAGAAAGTAAAATATAAAACGATGAAATTTAAAAAGTTGAACTTTTAACGACTTTAACTTTTCAGCGAAGTTAACGATTTCAACTTAACAAAGTAAAGTTTTTGGTTAACTTTTCTCGGATTAACGAAGTTAAATTATGAATTAACGATGCCCACCTATGTTTAAAGTACACAATCAGACCAGATTTAGTGGGAACGACAATTGTGTCAGCTTTGGCCAAATCTTCTCGAAAATGCCGACGAAGCTTAGAAATTTTAAGCTTAAAGCTATGAGCGGGTATTACTCATTTTGAATATTTCATACCATACTTTAAAGAAATTAAACTATATCCTGAATGTCCTTTGGTTTGGTATCTTCCATAGTTTAGTGGTTAGTCTAATTAAATTGAGACAAAGTTTCTTTCTTTGCTTAGTAAGGTCTACATTTTGCGTTTTGTAGCTTTTTAAAGACCCGATGTTGTGATGTTTTTTTTTGTAAATCTGGCAACGACAATACCAATTACAAAAACAACAGCAACAAAACAACAATCAACAGTTACAACAGCGCCTTACCGTTTTTGTCATTGTTTAGATTCTTTACGGCGATTTCAATACGTTCCTTTTCTTTTCGCTTTTCGCTTTTGTGTTTGTTTCTTTGTTTTTTTTGTTGTTTTTTTTTTATATATTTTCTTACATTTGTTGCAGTCTGGCGTTTTTGCCGCTGCGCTGCGGCCGTTGCACACTTGATGGCAACCAAAACGGGATGTTGCTTGAGTCATTGACGACTGCGAATGCAACATTTCTTGCACCTTATTGTGTGTTGTTGCTATTAAAAAAAAACAAAACAACAACTACAACAAAAAACACTCGATGCTGTAACAAACTGAAATGCCTGAGAGCCAGCAGACAGCAAAAAGCGTCAACGAATTGCCACTCAGAAGGTGTTTGTATTGGCAACACTGGCGCCTTGCAATCGCTGATTGTTGCCGTTATTGTTGCTGCTGCTGCTGCTGCTGCTGTTGTAGCTGTGTTTGTTGCTTCTGCTATTTGAATTGGTTCGATTTTATTTGTTTTTGATATAGCATAGCACAAGAGGATTTTCTTTGTTGTTGTTTTTGCGGCTTTTGTTGTCGTTGTTGTGGTTTGGTTGCAAACAGAAAAAAAAACTATTGACTTAAGACAGTTTGCAAAAAAAAAAAAAGCTAATGGAATCTGTGATAATGATATTTACTTTTATGTCGTGTGGTAACCCTGTATAAAAGTCGGTAATTTATTGGCATAGCAGTTAAGTTGAGTTTTTACATCTCAAAAAAATAAAAATTCATCTTAAATTTTCGGTCATAACTTTCAAGAAAAGGTTTCGTGAATTTTGATTAAAAATATTTTGTTTAGCTTTAAACCTACATATATAGTATAGTAAAAATTCCGACTGGGAGTGGTAATTGGAAATGTTGCTGTTGATATTGAAAAAACACGCTTTATTTAACTAATGTTAAAATCTGAAACAATTACAAATTTATAAATAACATGAAGATTAAATTATTAAGCTACTTACAAAATTCGTGTTCCTTTTTAAAAATTATGACAAAAAATGACATTTAAATCCAAGTTAACATATAAAGTAAAAAATAACAAAATTTGGAAAATCGAAAGTAGAAATTTGAAAATTACAAGTATAAATTAATAACACCCTCACTCCCCGTGAACATAGTTCACCACCACATCTCAATCACCACCACTCACTTCTTGCATTTCCAAATCTAATACAGCGAGTTTAGAAACTGGTCGACGATATACTCCATCGTTCGTGTAAATGTCGGCAGATCGAGCCACTCCATCTTTGCCGAAATGTAAACTAATTACTCTTCCTCGTTTCCATTGTGATCTCGGGGTATTCACATCACAAATAAAAATTAGAGATCCGAGGGCTATTGACTTAGTTGGTAGACACCACTTCGTTCTACGTGTCAAGTCTGGTAGATATTCCTTTATCCACCGCCGCCATATGCCATTTTTTAAATTTTGACCAATTCGCCACTGCTTTTTCAAACAAACATGTTTAGAGTTATACGGCGCCGGAGTTTGAGTAGAGTTTAAACAACCCAAAAGAAAATGATTTGGAGTCAAAGGATGTGGGTCATCTAAAGCCATCTGAAGATTGGTCAAAGGACGTGAATTCACCATATTTTCTGCTTCAATTAGTACGCTTTGCAGCGTTTCTAAACGTGGCGCCTGTTCTTTTAATATTGCGCCCATAGCCTTTTTTATCGATTGAATTAATCTTTCCCAAGCTCCGCCTTCACTTGGATTCGCTGGAGTATTAAATATCCACTTAACACCCAATGGAGCAAAACGAGTTGTAATAGCATTATGATCCAAAAAATTTCGCTCGGTTTGCAACTCTTTTTGGATGCCTACAAAATTGGTAGCGTTATCACTTCTTATCTGCACGGGAACTCCGCGTCTATTGATAAAATTACGTATGCATAAAATACAAGCATCGCTAGACAAATCTGTTGCAATTTCTAAATGCACAGCTCGAATGGTTAAGCAGGTAAACAACGCTACCCACCTCTTTTCACGCTTGCGACGAATAGTGACGAATACAGGTCCAAAAAAATCAAGTCCGGTATAAGAAAAAGCGCGTACATATGGAGTAACTCGATCCAATGGAAGCAGCCCCATTTGAGGAGTTACCGGCTTAGCTCTATTAATTCGACATACTATGCATTTTGACTGCACGCTTTTCACCAAACTTCTAATTGATGGAATCCAAAAACGCTGTTTTACCTCATTGATTACAGTTGACACGTTGATATGACAAAACTTTTCGTGATAATATTGCACAATTAACTGCGACAAAGAGTGCGCCTTGGGCAAAATAATCTGACGTCTGGCCTTAATTGGCAAGCACACTGCATTATCAATCCTACCTCCTACGTGTAATAAATGATCCGGTTCCATAATTGGGTTTTGTGTCTTTAAACTGCTGTTTGACGATATTATTTCATTTCTTTCTAAACAAGCGTATTCGCTTGGAAACATTTGTCTTTGAGCCCACCTGCATAGTAACAATTCCGCTGATAATTCTTCGACAGCTGTTAGTTCACCGATTCTTAAAGGACTTTGTCGCATTTTTTGTTTTAAATTATAAATATACCTAAGAACCCAAGCTGTAGTTCTTTTTAATCTGCAATACCTAGAAAAGCGACTTATATCTGGCACAACAAAATCCACTCTATACGTAAGGAGCAAATAATTTTTTGACTTAAACTCTTCACCGCTCATATCCTTTTTCAAAGTCATTCTCGTCTCATCTGGCCACTCATCCTCTCCACCCAAAAGAAAATCGGGCCCATTTTTCCATCTATTTTCAGGATTGTATTTTAATGGAACATTCGCTCTCGTTGCGTCGTCTGCAGGGTTTAGCTCTCCAGGACACCAACGCCATTCATTAATTTTTGAAATCTCCAAAATTTCAGCTACTCGATTTGCCACATATTGTTTATAAACGCGATGATCTGATCTTATCCATCGGATCACAGTATGTGAATCACTCCATAAAATAACCCTTGAAACATGAATTTCGTGACTGTCTATAATAACGTTCTTTAAACGCGCTGCCATCACTGCTGCTTGCAACTCCATTCTCGGAATTGTATGAAAACGTGTTGGTGCACAAGCCGTTTTCCCGGTCACGAAAACAAGTTTGACTCCTTCGGAAGTAATAATTCGCCAATAAGCTACAGCAGCGAGAGCTTGTTCACTGGAGTCACAAAAAATATGTAATGTCACATTTCCGCTCTCAAAACTTGAATTGTAACATCTCGGAATGTTAAATTTTTCAACATTAGGCAATTCCTCTAACCAATTCTTAAATTTTTCATATATATCATCAGGCAATTCATCGTCCCATTGCATATCCTTTTTCCATGTAGACTGCATTAAAATCTTTGAATACACCATAAAATTCGCTATTAGTCCAAACGGATCAAAAACAGACATAGTAACACTAAGTAGTTCACGTTTAGTGGGTTTCCTTTTGAGAGATAGAACTTCGTGTGGTACTTTATGAAATTTCAATACAAACACGAAAATGTCCGGTACTGACTGCCAGTGCATTCCGAGTACACGATCAATTTTTTCAATGTCTATATTTATGATTTCCTCGGCTGCAACTTCGGTGACAGTTCTCAATATTTTTTCTGAATTTGACAGAATATTGTGCATTTCAAAGCCACCAGCTTTGTGAACTTTGATTATATCCTTTAGAACACTAGCTGCTTCGTCCTCTGTTTGAAAACAGTCAACATAGTCGTCAACATAATGCTTTTCGATAATACCTTTTACAGCTCGAGGATATTCTGCCACAAAGTTATTTGCATTCGTATTTTTAACATACTGCGCTATAGTCGGAGAGCAAGTAGCACCGAAAATCATCCGTTCCATGACATATGTGTCGACACTTTTAGTTTGGTCACCATTCCTCCATAAAAATCGTTGAGCGTCTTGATCTTCTTTTATAATACTCACTTGGTGAAACATTTCCTTAAGATCTCCGCAGACAGCAATAGGTGCTTGGCGAAATTTAAAAAGAGTAGATAGTAAGGATTGGTTAATATCAGGTCCTGACAAAAGTGCTTTGTTTAACGACATATTTTGAACCTCTGCCGCAGCATCAAAAACCAAACGAAGTTTTTTCTTATTAGGATTTTTCACAGCAAAATGAGGTACATAAAAAGTTTTCGGAGTCCTTATACAAGCTTCGTCGATTGTTAAACGGCGTGCGTATCCCTTACTGACGTATTCCTCAATTTTCTCGCAGTATTCTTTCGCTAAATTTGGGTCTCGAGCCATTTTCCTTTCAACGCCTTCCAAACGTTTCAAAGCCATTCCATAACTGTCTGGAAAGGAAACAAAATCCTCTCTCCACAACAAACCTGCTTCGAAACGGTCTTCACATCGCTTTGTTGTAGATTTTAAAATCGACATAGCTCTTATTTCGGCTTCTGGTCGAATAGGTTTGACATCTGCTTTAATTCCAAATGTTTCCACATCGAAATAACTTCGCATTAATTTGTTTAATTCGTCAAGTTCTTGGCCATAATTTACTTTTCTTGCATGACAGGATAATTTTTTAAATGGTTGAAATTCATCTTTAACAGGCCCATAGACCATCCAGCCTAATCTGGTTTTTGAAGCTATTGGACCAGGTTCAGGTGAAGTTCGCGGAGTTTCAATCGGAACGGTAAGAAAAGCGTGAGTCAAACTAATTATTAATTTTGGTTCAATTTTATTATAACTCTTTATTGGGAGTACATCAAAATTTTCAAATTTAGATACATTTAAAGATTGAATTGGCAGTGATAAATCCGACTTCACAAACACTTTCGACATTTTAAATTTTTCTGCATTGTCGTCCATGCCGCTAATGTTTATCTCCACTATCTGTGTAGATTCACGAGTTGTCTGTTTGTTGATCCACTGTAGCTCCAAAGAGTCTGTTGGTCCATTGACTCCTAGTTCCTGAGCAACGCCAGCATCAAGCATAGTAACATTGGCGCCATCATCCACAAACGCATAAATTTCCAGCACCTTATCTCTTCCATAAAGCTTCACAGGGATAACTTGAAACAAAACTGAATCATTTTCTATATTGGCATCTACAAGACAACTTCTGTGCTCCTGAGAAGGGACTAAACTCGACGTTCGAATTGGACAGTTTTCCGAGTTAGATAAATTTTCAAAATTAGATGGATGTAAAAGATGATTGTGCAAACGTAAACACCCATTTTTCTCACACTTACGCTTTGAAAAGCATTTCGTTACTTGATGACCGTATTTCAAACAGCAAAAACAAACTCGCAAAGACTTAATTTTTTCCCAACGTTCATCGACTGACATACGTAAAAATTCTGAACAAGTGGGTATTGATTGACACTGGCCGTCACATATAGCACATTTTTTCTGCACGACGCAAGCAAAGTGTTTTGTTTTACCATCCACCAACGGCTTTTGTTTTTTTTCTTCTTTGGTATCAGACGGAAGCGAATCTGAGACCAAATTAACAAGTCTTCTTAGGTTCCACAACCATCCACTGAAATCCAAAATTGTAGGAACTCTGCCTAACTGAAAACACCGCTCGGCCCATTGTAGTTGCTTTGAAATAGGCAACTTAGAAACAAGCTCACTAAGCAAAGTCGGGTTTGAAAGATGGTGGTCGCCATGCACGGATTGCAAGAAAAAAGCCATATTGGATACCTGGTTTGCAAATTTTACTAAGGAATTTAGGTCACCTTCAGCAACGGGAAAAATAGCGCGTACCCTTTGAACTTGCGACTTTATCAATTGTTCGGGGCGACCGTATGTTTCTGCAAGTGTTGTTATAATAGCCCCAACGTTATTTGAATTTCCCAAAAGTGACTCAACCGTTTCTCGGGCGTTTCCTTGCAAAGCGTCTCTAATCCGCATAATGTTATGCAAATTAGAATATTCAAATTCCCTAGAAGTACTTTCAAAAGCTTCAAAAAAAGTTTGCCATTCTTCTGGAACACCGGTAAATTTTGGTAAAGGGTAAATTTTGACGTGTCGCGAAAATTGAGATGTTGGAGCGAACGTATAAGTCGCAGCAGGTTGAGCCCAAGGCGTGGTATTAGACACAGGCGCGGCCGTACTTGAAGTTGCTATTGGACTTGATTGAAAAGGCATAGTCGTCGAAAAAGGCGTAACCATTGGCAAAGATGTATAAGAAGACGTAATAGGCATTGAAAAAGGCGTAGTCGTTGGCAAAGACGTAAAAGATTCTGTAGTCATTGTAGGCATAGACGAAAAAGATTGTGCAGGCCTTGGCAAAGGCGTAATAATTGTTGATGTAGGCATTGAAAATGGCGTAGCCGCTGGCATAGACGTATAAGAAGGAGTAGCCCTTGGCAAAGGCATAACAATTGACTGAGAAATATCAAAAGGTAAAGATAAACCCGTTTGAAAATGTGTATTCAATGACAAAGGCGGCGCTGACAAAGTTGTCGCTGTCAAAGGCGGCGCTGGCAAAAGCGTCGCTGTCAAAGGCGGCGCTGGCAAAAGCGTCGCTGTCAAAGGCGGCGCTGGCAAAAGCGTCGCTGTCAAAGGCGGCGCTGGCAAAGACTGCGCTGGCAAAGACTGCGCTGGCAAAGACTGCACTGGCAAAGACTGCGCTGGCAAAGACTGCGCTGGCAAAGACTGCACTGGCAAAGACTGCGCTGGCAAAGGCGCTGTGTAACGCATTTCGTTACGTAATTCCTGCATTTGACTCATAAACATTTCTTGCATCTTGATGATTTTAACGTTAAAACTATCTGTTACCTTATTAACGAGGTCTGAGAAATGAGATGGTAGTGGTGGTGGTGGTGATGATAAAGATTGAGACGTTGACGCGACAGCGACGGCAATAGTTTCGGTCTCTTGTGACCGATTTCCGCTGACATCATGCGCCGACACGTTTCTTTCTTCTTGAATTCCTACACCTGCACCTGCACCTGCATCTGCTCTTGCGTTTTCGTTTCCTTCGTCTTCGTCAACGATCCAAATCGAAGAGTGCGCTACCGGCATTCTTCTCCCAGATCTGGTCTCCATGAATTTTATTTTAAAATGTTGATATTGAAAAAACACGCTTTATTTAACTAATGTTAAAATCTGAAACAATTACAAATTTATAAATAACATGAAGATTAAATTATTAAGCTACTTACAAAATTCGTGTTCCTTTTTAAAAATTATGACAAAAAATGACATTTAAATCCAAGTTAACATATAAAGTAAAAAATAACAAAATTTGGAAAATCGAAAGTAGAAATTTGAAAATTACAAGTATAAATTAATAACACCTGCTTTTCTTTATCACAATGTTGACTTTCTGTACAACAAAATTACAATAACATTACAAGAACATTTCAGAATTAGCAAATAAATACTAAGTTGCATTCTTGCATAAATTTTTTATTCACCCGGAAGCGGAAATCAATTTCAGCCATCGAGCAACCAACACACACACACACACGCACACATCCAAAGTTCATTCAACGCTAATTGGAGCAATTTCTTTTTGTGTCGTTGCCAACGCCGCCGCCGTCATTTGACCATTTGCCCACTTTAGTACTTTTGCCATTTCGTTTCGAAAAAAAAAGATTGTGCAGAAGAGGCATGTTTGGGTGTGGTTCATGGGGTGACTGAGGAAATTGGCCGCTGCTTTCACATATGAAAGCCATTTACTGTGCAGAGGAGCCCAAGTCAAATGACAGTTAGACCAATAACCATTAAAACCAAGTACACAAATACAGAGATATGGCGACACACACACACACAAACACACATACAAGCACATATCAAAAGTACACATACATGCACAGCTAGCGAGATATATATGCCGTCCTAAGTGCACATTATAAATATTTTAACGACACTGAGTCCGCCAGGGAAATCGGACAGGAAAATGCGCCGCACTGCACAGTCAAATGCCATTTTAATGGCCAAGATATGGCGGCGGCAGCAGCAGCTACATTTGCAGCAGCTGACTTAGTCGGATATTGACCAATTGGCATACTTTTATTTTTTAGGGCGCGCACTGAAACATTTCGGCAGATTTGGCGGTGAGTCGTGTGTGCAGCGCCATAAAAGAAATCTTGGTCAAATTTGAAAGAAGGCGGCGTTAACAAATGTTTAAGAGACACTGGCAAACTTTAACTTCTTCTGCTTAAATTTTGTTGGTAAAATAGTTAAAATAGTTAAAACGTTTTCCATTACATCAACATGGAAAAATTCTTTTATAAAAGGATAAATATATTTTTAATTTAAAATGTATAAATTATATAAAACCGAATTTTTCTAAATCCATGGAAATATTCTTTCAAGTCCATACAACCTACAAGAGGGCGTATTTTTGAAATGTCTTTACCACAATCCGCCTTGCTCAAGTTTCGGAATATCTTCGCTTTATAGGCCAACTATCCGAAATTTAATATTTTCTATGTAATGCGCCTGTTTGCCTGCTTTCAGGATTATTCCTAATTTCGATTTAGCACCACTTAAGAGTGATTTACATTAAAAAGTGTACTTCACAGTCCTTGGAGTACTTCTAAGTGATTATTTCATAATAATAGGAGCGATTAACATTTTTAGTGATTCCTTCAAAAACATTTGACAGTAATTGACAATTGACAATTTTTGATAAAGAAGTTTTTCGACAGTTGGAGAAGAATGAGAAGAAGGATCTTAGCTTGCTGAGTTTCAATGGCATGTCTGAGTGACTCAAAAGTTTCAGGTAATAGGTCCTGATATGCTTCAGTAAGAAAACTTTTTTTTTAAATTCTTTTTACTAACATCGCTAAACGTTGTTAAATTTTTAATATTGTAATATTTCTGTTTATAATGACTTAATAAGTTCTTCATTCAAACTAAATCAAAAAAATAAACTCTTCCGCTGGCGCGTTCACAAAACAATAAACTCAAAAATTACAACAGCGCAAAGCAAACAACAACAGAAATCTTATTATTTAAATCGACAAAAAAAAAAAAAGAAATAATGTACTTGATTGATCTCTTAGCCCAAGTCAATCATAAATTTGTAATAAAGAACTGAGAAAAAAAACGAAAACGAGAGAAACAACAACATAAAACTTAGCTAGAAAAAATAAATCAGTTTACAAAAGCCCACATAACTATTATACAACACGGCCCCCGCACTCGCCCCTCTTCCAGTGTAGCCACATTTTTTTTTCTAAAATTTTTTATTTTCTCGTATTTTGAGAACTACGCAAACCGATGCTAATGCCTTTGCATAATTTAAGCATTAACTTGGTGCGTCGGTCGCGCGGTCCGCCCGTCTGTCTGTCTGAGCACTTTAAAGGAGCGCAGAGCATTTGCGAAATTTGCTGAAATCGCTTGCGAAGACCGCTTGCTGTGTAGCCCTGTGTAGCCCATCCACGGCCTGCCCGCTCAAATAGACATTTAGACTTGCTCGCTCGGGCCATAATGGCGCAAGAATTTCATAAATTTTTTTTCTAATGGGTTTCTTTTTTCTTTCTTTCTTCCTTTCTTTCGGTTTTGTTTGTTTGTTGAGATTTCAAGTATAGAAACTTAAATTGTAGGAACAGTTTTATTTTGTTCTTCAGCTGAAAGCTGGAATAAATGACGAAATATTATTTGCGTTTAAATTTGGGACTTACTGTTAACATTGCAAAAAGTGTTTTGCACGTGTTGCCATCATTCGGTTTAAGTCCATACTTAAGCAAATGCCATTTTAGACAAGTTAAAGAATTTTAAATGTGTATATAAAATAAATATTTCATATATTAAGCGGGTGATTAATTTCTCTCGGGCACTGTACGTAATTCACACAAGATTTCTACACTTAAACAGGATTTATCCTTCAAGTCTGCTTCGCGTTATCTGATCACCATAGCTAAATAGGAACAAACAGATATTTGTGCGTTACGCATAGGCTCCACTCAAAACATCTTTAATCGCTAGCGAAGCGATATGGCCCTGAGGCGATTTGTGTATGTACGCGTGCGCATGTGTGTTGCGACGACTGTGGTCATTAGACTTTGTAGGCTGATGTGCATGCATACAATAACGTAGTGCGTAGCTGCGCTTGACTGACTGACTTGCCAGCCAACTGACATTTTCTTAATGCGGCGTTGCACTCAAACTTGATGCTCGATTTGACGTTGACATAAATGTTGCCTCAATGCGAGCAACAACGCGAATGAGCGCGCGTTTATTAAATTATTATTTGGTGTTGTTGTTGCTTTTTCTTCTTGTGCACATTAACAAAATGAGCGTAGAAAATCAAAGTCAAGACAATAACTGCGCAAGTTGAACAATGGAGGCACTGTGACATTGGCGTTGGTCCGTCGCTTGGTTGCTTGGTCACATGTGCAATTTGATCGATATTGACAGTTCATGCGTATGATTTCAATGACAGCAACTGTCACACTCGAATTAGCAACATTGTTTCGAGCGACTCAATCAAGCGTTCTACTCTACTCGGAACAATGAGTTCTTTATTTTAATTACAATTAATGTACGAATTCGGCGAATGTATTTTTTTATATTAACGTATTGGAATACATAACTATATACAAACGAGTGTCTTAGAGTGCCCTTGAAAACAGTGTGTATTACAAATCACATACATACATGAGAAAAAAAATCTGCCTCTGAATGCCGCTGGTAAAATTGATAGCTACATTTTTATTATTTCGATTATATCTAAAGTACACTTGCAGCATACATATACCATATGCATAGCTGAGATTAACATACATTATTAACACTTTCATTTATGTAAATTTAATATTTCCCTTAATAACTTTTCTCACTTTTCTTTTGTCTTTTGCAGATGCTACATGCTGTATACATAAAATAAAGTCTTCAAAGTGGTAAGTAGTAAATTTCGCGCTCAAAAGCCGCATCATTAAAATGAAACCTTTGACGCGACTTAAAGTCATTCACCTCAGAGATTACCAACAAAAACTAAATTCAAAACTTATTTTAACAAACTTAAAAAAAAAACTAGTAAACTTTTGCTCCATCGTGCAACATTATTGCGCGTATCTAAAATAACTCATTTATACGCGCCGCAGCAAAGGTACGCAAGGGTGTTAAAATTAATTACATACACACATGTACACAGCGGCGCATATCTTTGTGCGAGTGTGTGTGAGCGCACGAAACACGCATAATTAAAAAGATACACTTGCGGCGGCGGCGGTGGCGGCGGCGTGTGCAAACGCAAACGCACCTTTTCATGTTGGTTTATTAAATTAATGAAGAAACTTTATTAGCGGCAAAGCCAAATAAAAGCCACGCCGCGCCGTGCCGCAGTCGACACGAAGGTGTGAAGTCGGCAGGCGTTCATGCAGATCCATAGATAAACCTACGGACGGACGGACAGACATTTATGCATAGCTGTTTGCTTATCATGCTTCATGCACGCATGGCGAACAAATTGCAAGATGCGTCGTAAAGTATTTCGGCTCAGAGCCAAAGACATGCGAAAGTTATGCGAAGAGTCTTACAAATTTTAAAGATTGTTTCGATTAAACAGAATGAAAAAAGTTTCACTTTTGTTAATATTATCGGAGAATACTCTAAAGTTATAGAAAAGTATTTTAAAACCGAATAGTAACTATCAAAGTTTCTCTACGACGAGATGGGTGTATCCTGACGATTTCCCTATCATTTTAATTTGACTAATTAAAAATACACACGAGTACATGACGAACTTTCATATTATATAAGACAGAAGAAAACAAAAAGTTAAATATGTTGCATACGAAAATGTGTTGGTTGCTCACACCCTAAATTCGACATTATTGGCTATTTGAAATTATAGACCCATTAAAATCACATAAATACAACACACGAAAATTAAAAATTACCATAAAGCACGTGCTTCGTATAATTACCAAAGATCCAGCAAATAGAAAAAATACCCAGCGACATAATTAAAATGTATCCTGATTAAATAATCCAGCCGCGTACGCTGGCAGGAATTTCATAAAAATTTATTGTTACGTTGCCATCCTCCGTTCGTCTGCCTCAGACCACGAACTGATGAGTCCACATTAAAATGCAAGAAGCGCTCGGACACGCTGATGAGTCCGTCACACGCATCTGCTGGCGTTCTCGCTTTGAAACAATCGAAATATTGTTGGCAACAAAGCGAATACAAAAACAACAAACAAAAAAAAGTTATTTAAGTAATTTTATTGCGATCCAACAGGCATACCAGAAGTTATTTTATTTATTTAATACTTTTGTTGTGTGGACATTTGTGTCGCACCTGTGGACAACACCCAACGACGATTCCAAGCAAGCGGGTCAATGAAAGCAATTAGGGAAAAACCGAGTTACTTGTAAAGCTTAATAATCAGCTGCTGATAAAAAAAAAATGATTTTGCGTTCAATATTTTTTATATAAAATTGGTTTAATGTCTTGTGAGTTATATAACGTGTGTCTTACCCTATAGACGAATGATGCTAAACAGATTTGCCAGTTGTGGCAGTAAGAAAATGCGAGTAGAAACACGATAAAAGTTCAAATGTAAATGACACTTCTTTCCTGCAATTAAATTTCTATTACGACAACCGTATGTGTACGTGTATTTAATAAATACAGTTGCTGTCGAAATAATAAGACAAGATTATTATTTTGAAAATTTTAAAATACGAAACACAACACATCAATTGTTAAAATTCGTTTATATCATGGTGTAATAAATATGAGGTGAGAAAAGTAGAAAAATTTCGCTCTCTACCTCGATATTGTTTCTCTCTTTGATACTTTGATTTGTTTACTGTTGCCATGGTTGCTACAAATTTTTAAGTAGATAAAAACAACAACATAGTTTGTTGTCAAAAATAAACTTCAAAATAAGACTGAAAATTAAGACAAAAATCGAGGTGAGTTCGCTCAATTCGCGTTCTCATATCTACTTTCCTAACCACATTATTCAACCATGATCACTCGAATTAATTGAAATCTTTAGAATACATTATTGATATATAACATTTTCTATATCTAAGGTAACAAAAAAATATTATACTGTCTATGGTTAGTAATTTTGACTGGCAGTGTAGTCGTATGTGCGCAATTGACAACTGCCAAAGTGGTGGTCAAGTGAACAGTGACAACGGGCAATTTTATAGCAAGCACGTACCATAATAATTCTTTTTTATATCGTATTTTTTTTTATTTTAAGTTGCTCCTTTTGATTTTATTAACGATTACGAACGATTTTGACTTGTTGAATTGCGAAACGGGTTATGATTGACTGTGACTGTGACGGTTACGGTGACGGTGACGGTGACATAGAGAAGGCAGTCACAGAGTCAGAGACAAAAGGAGAGACAGACAAGACAACTCGACATTGACGTGCGGATAAGCCCAGTTTATGTATGTGTATATTTATGTATATCTATTTGTAAATGTGTGTGTTTGTGACTTTGAGTGTGTTGAGCATGATGGAGTGTGTCGTAAGCTGAATTCAAGGAATTTTTTAACTGATGCCGGGCCAAGCTTTGCCACTACAACAAAATTAATTACGCTTATTTTGTATTCCAGTCGAATCGAAATGATTCGAATAAGTTGGCACTTGATTTTGGTGAGCTAGAGAAGCTTGCCCGGGTGGAAAAATGGGTTGGGCTATGGTCAAAATTAATTGGCGTTGTTCTATGAGAAGCGGATTGATTGCCGCTTGGCATAATTTTACGCTATTTAATTTAATTTTATGGTATTTGCAGTTAAATTACGATTAAATTGATTTTTAATAAATATTGATAATTCGATTAGTTTTGTGATTATATTAATTTTGTTAAAATTTTAATTAAAATAACTTAATCAGACTTTTTTAAATAAAAAAATTGCTATCAATCTATCTACTGCGCTAAGATCCATCTTCATCTTCATCCACATTCACTTACTTACCCTGATGCGATCTTATCTGCAAAATCTTTTGCTACTTTCACATCCTGCCTGAAATGAAAATCCACTCGCTTAAGCTCCATTAAGTACAGTAAGCTTATCTTCATTAGAAACTCAAGCACTTACCGCACAAAATCTCTAAAAGACAACCCAACATTAAAGCACAATCTTCTGCAGCGTTTTACTTTTATATACTCGTATATATATGTATATATGTACACACATATTTTTTATTTTTTGGTGGCCTAAAAATGGCAACAATAGCGCCGCCAACTGGGCTAGTCTGGGGCGGGCGTACGTGCTGCTGAAAGCTTCTTTGAAAGTCAAAAAGTGCAAGCAACAATTCGCCGACTAACAGAATACATTGTTGGCAACAGTAGCAGCAGCACCATCAGCAGCAGGTAACCTGCAACATGCACTCGATAGGTTCTTTTATTTTGATTTTTTGTTGTTTGTATTTTTCTTTTTTGAGCCACACATGCACAACTTTATGCAAAAATAATTTAGCGGATGCTGCTTTTGCCTGGCACACACACTAACCGCATGCACGTGTGACGTTTAAGCCTCGAGTTGGGCAAGTAATTTGCTGGCGATTAGAATCTTTTGAATAACACCGTCCTTAGATGCTGCGATAAGCGGCACTGATACTAGACTAAGGTGGACTTAATTGAAAAAGATCGAAGACAAAGAAGAGAATGCATTAAAAAAAACTTGGAAGAGTTCTTTTCTTTGTATAACAAATACTAAATCATTTAAAAATATTAACATCAATTGCAATCAGGTCGTAGCCGCGTGTAGAACGCAGCGAAAAGGTGCCACCATAAATTAAGTTTCCGCCGCCGCCGTGCAACATGCGTAAATGAAGTTTGTGTATGTCGACAAAAAAAAACTGCCTCCTCCTGGCTTAAAGTTTTTAAATTGAGTATACAAAAAAGTGAACGAAATTTTTGGTCGCAGCCACTCAATCAACAAATCGGTCGGCTAAATTCGTTAAGCGTGTTGAACATTTAATTTTCGCCTTTTTTGTCAGCATATTTAATTTATTGCCATATAAAAAACAATACCGAGAGGAAAAAAAAAACAAGCATAAAAATTTCACGCGCAGCACCGAAACTTGCCGCGCAGTATTTCAATTTTGCGTTGTCGGTCAAGTGGTAAACGGGCCAGATGCACAGTACCTCGATATACAGCAAACAAACACATATTCAATGTTTAATAATTTCAGAGAGTAGGATGGAAGCACGCTCTGAAAATTTAAGCAAGATTTTTGTTGCTCCTGTGAAAAGTTTCATAAAAATTTTTAATTAAATTTAAAAAATTTAAATATGAGTACTGTGCACCTGGTTTTTAGTTTGTTTTTGGTTTTGCTGCACTGCAACAATTGCAACTGTAGCAACAGCACTAACAACAACAACAACAACAACAACAACAACAACAACAACAACAACGACAACAACAACTGCAGTAGCTGCATTCGCTGCTGCCAATAAAATAAATCATGTCGGAAGCATTGGCAACCGCCACCACCAACACACGCTGCCAAAAAAGTCAATATTGTGTTGTGGCAAGATATTGGTCGTTTGTTGTTGCTTTTGTTGTTGTTGTTCTTGTTATTCTTGTTGTTGTAGTTGCAGTTACCGCTGCTGTTGATTTTTACGCTTGCGGCCAATCGAGACAATTCCGTTGAGTCGTGTTTGCGCTAATTGTCGAGTTGTGTTGTAGTTTGTTGTTGCTGTTGTTGTTGTTGTTTATGCTGCTGCAAGCAATGATTTTTTTCTTTTGGAAATTCTGGTTGCTGTCTCTGTTTGCAGCAATATTTTCATCGATGCCAAAGATCAAATAGACCAGTTCTCTGGTTTTTAATTTCGTTTCGATTCGATTCGCCAGTTTTGGGAATTTCGTATACAAACAAGAATCACTTTTTTATTTATTTGGCTTCTTGTTTTTGTTGTTGTTGTTGTTTTTGATTCGGGCGTGGGGGCAGAAGCGTTTTTGTCGAATTATTAAACATTAAATTGAGTTCGCAATTTGTTGTGCCTTTAGGCAAACGACGCTGTGAAGCGTTAATTGCAAAGTTTGATGAAAACTCCCACATTTTTAATATTATTTGCTCACATGCATTTTTGTTGTTGTACCCACATATGTAACTTTTTTTGAATAATATATATTTTAATAGTTAAAAAAATCTTTTAACGCTTACAAAAACATTTTAAAATAATATTAAAATATTATTTTATTTGTTTGATTTCGTTAATCGCATCATTTTCGTTTCGCTTGTGTCACTATAAAAGTTCATATTATTTGAGCTCCCGCCAAGACACAAAATAGCCAACTTGCACAATGAGCGCGAACAAAAATCCGAAGAAGAATAAAATCCTACACTTGGATTCATGGCAACTCTTATAGTAAATGTAACAAGTGTATCTGTGCGCTCAGTTCCACCTTGAATACGAATGTATGTGTGTGTATCCGAGTATCTAACATCCGTATCTACATATGCAAAAGTCAAGTGCAGCACGTTGCATTTCATTAGCGAGAAATAAACGCAACGAAAACAACAACAACGTCAAACGAACAAAAAAAAAGCAAACAAACAAAGCCCGAGCAAAGCCAAAAGCAGTCACATTCATCATCATCATCGTCATCAGCGGCAGATAGGCAGCTACACACACGTCGCAAATAGATAGAGATACCGCCGGCAGTGCATGTGAAATTCTACAGATACACTCCGAGCACAAAATAAATCAAAATGCAATTTGTCGTAGCTGTAGGAAAAGAAAAAGAAGAAGAAAAAGAAGAAAATATATCCAAGGGTTTCTTTCAGCAGGAAAAAAAAGAAGGCATTTCTATTTAGATAACTTGCAGACGATGAAACTATGCCATAAGAAAGGGCAATTAAACGGATACACAATAGACTGGCTGGAGAAATACATACTGTAATTATTTTTCTAACAAGCAACAACAATTTTGGATTTCCATATTTTGTTAAGACGTGTGAGCCTAATCAGCTAAATTTCAAGATAGTCGTAAGCGTCTTTTATAAGCAAAAAAAAACATTTCTCATTGACAAACAAGTTTAAACAATTCACAGATGTAAGCTTTTAAAAAAAAATGGTAATATAATTTCAAACATTTTTTGTTTGATGTATAAAAACCAGCTTAATTCGCTGACGTGCAAAATGAAAAAAGAAGCAAATAATAAAACCTATGCTGCACTAAATCACAACGCGCAGGGATATAACCGCAGCGAATTGACATCGCATGCAGAGCGCACGGACGGACGGACGGACGGATGGACGGTCGTCGGTCTGCGCTGATGAAGCGACTTGCAGGAAGCGACGGGAATCGTAATAATTTATTAGCTGGCAAAATAATTGCGATATTAAATGATTAAACGGCAAACAAAAAAGGTTAAAAAAAAATGGGGAAAAAAAGTGCGTTGTGGTATTTTTATGATGCAGCAAATGCAGCGTAATTAGACAATGCCTGGCAAAGCATATTTGCAGCATAAATCATTCGACGTGTGACGAAAACTATCATACAAAATCGTTAATAATATATGAGAAGAATAATAATAAATGATTTCTAAAAGGTTTTTGAATAAATTGGAATAGTTTAATCTGGTGAAAGAAATCTGAAAGGTTTTACTTAAGATCTTAAACGTAACCAGTTGCAACCGCTTAAGCTTGAAATGAGCCAAACGAATCAACCATGAAAACACAAGAAAAATAAAATGAGGTCTTAAATTCGCTGGTTGGAAAACTATTGACACATTTAGCTCGGGAATACTTAAGGCTAGTTTGAACAGTTTCTTCAAAAAAGAAAAAACTGTGACGATAATTCTGCAGACATCTGACACATTGACAAGTAGCCATAGTGCGTCATGTCCTTGCTTGCCTAGACAGGCGCAACAGCCATTTAAATTAAAAGCTTACTTTAACAAAAAAAAAAACCGAAACTAGGTTATGTTTGCACAATGCAAAAAAAGAAGAGAGAAGAAATCCAAAACAACGAAGACATTTTCTCCAACATTCAAAAGCAAGGAAAACCTTCATTTTCCAGCAAAATGAAATTTATGAACAACACGAAGAAACTGTAAAACCACTAGCAGCAGCAGCAGCAACAGCGGCAGCAGCAGCAGCACTGAAGCGACATAATTTACTGCATACAGCAATATCTAATGCCAATGCTGCTAGCTGCTGCGACTGCCGGCAGCAAAAGGTGCTGTACTTGCGTGCTGCTCAAAAGGAACACGAGATGCACTGTGGGATCGGATGTGTGACAGATTACAAACAAAAGTGAAAATTTTGTAACTGCTGGAAGATAGGCAACAAGCCTTAAATTCACAAATCTTTAAATCGAAAATCAAAAGCATAGACTCGTTTTATATATATATACAAATTTATATTACAATCATTTATGCAAACGTTATATAACTTTATAAATAATAAATAACGATAAAATCTTGTTCATATCTCGAAATTTTAGCAAATTTCTTTAAAAAGAAAAACTGCCGATCAAATATTAAAACTCTTTGTGCAACTCTTGACTTTTATTTGGGTAGATTTGTCATTTGACCCAGTGTGTGGCAGGCATTTAGGCAGAAAGGCAGTCAGCATCAGGTCATAAAACTGCAAAATGACATGAGGAGGCTGACAGGCACAATAGCGCAGGCAGGCTGCTGGCAAACAACGCAGATGAGGTAGAATCTCGCTCGCTGCTTTATTAGACTCTGGAAGCAACCAGTGAATAAGATTAATGAGGCTGCTTAAAAGGCTACAGATAGTTTATCATTCTCTCGCTTAAGCTCCACCACCATCGCCGCTGCCAACTGACGATGCTGCCGCCTGATGTTGGCGGTGTTGGATGTTGTAGGTAGTTGCCACAGTAGAATTTCCTGGCGGTGGGGTAACTTATTAAGACAAAATACACCATAAAGTCTATAAAGACGTTGATGAGTTCTCGGAAAGTTAATAATAGCACGGGTAGGCAGTCAGGCAGGCAGTCAGTCAGTCTTTGCAAGATATTTCTAGTTGGCGAAAAGGCTTTGCCAGGCGGTTATGTTAAGTTTGTGCGGTGTGTGCGGTTTAAGTGTAAATTTTTTAGCTAATGTACTGAAATTGATGGAGAAAATACGACTGCAAATAAAAAATAAAAAAAATATAGAAAAAGCAGAGCGAAAATTGCTTACTTAAAGATTGATACAAAAAAAAACCTGAGCTTCATTTTTTGCGTTTGTTTTTAATGATCCAAAGTTGGTTTTAGCGATGATTCACAGCAAATTTGAGGTGATAGAGAAGATTTATTGTCTGCATGTAATGTAGAATTAATAGCGACATGTGCAATTAGCTAGACGAGAATTAAATGGCTTATTCCGAGTTGGTTAAAAGCAAGAAAAAAAGGCTTGTACAGGCGTAAATCTAAAGTTAATTTATCACAAATGATTTGTATATTAAATGAATATTATTTTTATACATTTATACAAATTCAACATTAAACATATTCAAAGGGCTTTGATTTTGATTGCAACAGTCTCGTATTTCGCAATATATTCAAATTAAGTATTTTCGGATTTAAACCTTTTAAAATCCAATGGCTGACCCAAAAGTTCAGCTCATTTCCGCAGCTGCAACCGAAACGAGACAACAGTAAACAGAAAACAAACAACAAAACAAACACAAATGCAACCACATGCAAATCCGCACCATAATCCAGTCGAACTGCGAATTGGTGTCTATGGGGATTCAGGTCAGCGCCAACAATGTCAGATAATTTGCCACGAATTCGCATTGCATTAATTTCGACTTCGACTCCCTCCCGGTGCACAACAAATAACAACAACCACAACAAACAACGAGGCTGCAAAAGGCTTCCTACTGTTGTAGGTACTACGCGCAGATAATTTTCCAATTTTTTTGCTTTGTATTGTTTTATTATACACCGCATTAACGTCGTGGGCTTAAGAGGATATTTCTGTTTTGTTTTAATTAATTTTAAAATGCTTTTTCATTCACTTGAATTGAAAGTTTGGAAGATATCGGCTTAAAATTATAGAAAAAACTCTTCAAAGTAAAACATGAGATATTGCCAACAAAGTTAGCCGCAAGAAGAATCTTTAGTAAAGTGTTGGGTATTTAAATTTCAGTTTAACCGAAGCTCTTTCATATTTTGTCTTGTAAGTAAGTACCAGGCATTTAAGCTTGACATTAGGCCCAAGTTGTATCGGATGTTGCGAAGCCCGAGTCGGTTTGTTTTTTTGAATTTTTTTTTTTATATTGTATGTTGCAACGAAAGTACGCGGAAGTTGGCGACTCTGTGTGAAGCCGTCGATGAGGTTCAGCGGGGTTTCGTGTGGTCAAACGAAAACCATTTACCAAATCGCATTTCTTCGCTTTGTGGCGGTTTTGTTGTTGTTGGTAATTGATAATGAGTTGCTGCTTCTGCTGCTGCTGCTGCTGCAATTGATGCGACAGCAATGTTGCTGCCATGGTGGCATTATGTTGTTTTTGTTGTTGTGTTTGTCAGCGTAATTGCTTGGTTCAAATTACACTTTGTTCGGCAAGTTTTTAATGCGTCAATTGAATTCGCCGACTGTGGCACAAAGTTGCAGGAGGAAACATCTGCAACAGTTGAGCGCCAGCCAGTGTTGCCTTTGAGCGTGAAATATGCTCGTTTTTGCGGTTTTCCATTTACCTCAATCAATCAGTTGGAGTTTCCATTACTTTGATGTGGCATTAGAAAGCCTTTGTAATGAATTGCATAACGTATTGTATTGAGTCATTTTCAAATGACACTTTGGATAAGCATTTTTAAAAAAGTGTTTGTAAGAAAAGTTAAGGCAGATTGACTTTTATCTCTACGAATTCACACTTAGTAAAGTATAAGAGAAGTTTATGTCTAATTAAGAGATATCTTCAATGATAATGTTACTTAACGTTATAAACTAAAAAATGCAAACAAATGGGTGTGTCTCTCTTGGGAATTGAACTTGTGCCTTAAATGCATAGAACTACTTTAGCAAGTTGATTCACTGACAAATTTGTGGCACTCAAGTTTTGTTATACCGCATAACAGACTTCTTTGTACAATTTTGTGTATGCTTGTATTTACAAGATGTTCAAATTGTGTAAAATGTTAATAAACCAATGTAAATATATTTTATTGATTTGATCATAATTGTTTACATTAACAAATTAAAAAAAAAAAATATTGTTAATTTCAACAATAACAAAATTTTGTGTGGCACATTTCTTCGTGGTGGCTGACAAGTTACGATAAATCTATAAAATCTTCGTATCGAAATACTTTGAGCATAAAGTATCTTATAACAAATTCATATCGAATAGCTACAGAAAAAAAATGTGCGTGCGAAAAAAAACCTGTTTGTTGATTTTTTTTGAACAAAACAAATTTACAATTGACAAATTTTTTACTACCATTTTTAGTACTTTATTAAAAGTTTCAATGCTAAAGTCTGCAAGAAATTTATTGGTAACCCTGAAAGTGATGACTACACGGAACAAAAATACAGTAAATTTAATAACCTTATTAAAGCAATTTGAATTAAAAGTAACTATTTAATCTATAAACATTTGTGATATTTCTTAAGCAGATGCTCTGTTACTCTTCTTTACTTTTTTACTTGTATATGAGGTGTGTTCAAAAAGTAAGTTGACTTTTCAAATTTCGCGGGCAACTTATTACTTTCGATTATCGATTTTTTGTATTTTGTTATGTTGGTACACTCGTCACAAACATATGTTTACAGTTCAATACAACTAAGAATTGTAGCAACAAAAAATATTATAACTACTTAAGAAGGTTAAGGAAAAAATAATAATATTTGTGTTCTTGATTGTATATAATTTTTGAATATGATATGATTATGATATGAATATGATATGAATTTGATATGAATATGATATGAATATGATATGAATTTGAATAGTTTTTTGTCAGTGTACATCTTTACTATAAAATTTGTCCAATTCAATTTGGTTCGAAGAAAGAAAACGCTGCGCCATTCATCACTTTCAGGGTGAGCATTTGTGCAATTTTCCGAGCGTTGCTAAATTCCCACAAAAGCTTCCGTTTCCTGCGAATAATACTCGGGCGTATTTTGCGCCACAATATCCTGATTGCCATGCGGCCATAAATTTTTGCGCCCGAACAGCAGCAGCAACAGCAACAACAACGACAACAGCAGCCAAATGTTCGCACACGTGTTACAAATTTTATATGAGTCGAAAGTATTTTCAGCACCAACCAAAAGAGACAACAACAACAATAAAGTGTATTAACAAAAAGTAACGAAAAATGTCGTAAAAAAGTTTTACGACTGGCGCTGCACTTTATGAATACTTTGGCGCGCACTTTTTTTATGTTTTTCCTAGCCACCGAAAATCATGTTGGCAACACTGTCGCGCCCGGAAATAGACCAACGAACCAACCGACGTCTTGCGCAGCGCACCGAGCATTGCCAGTAGCAAACAAATTTATATCATACTTTTTGTTGTTCTTGTTGTTGTTCGTTTGTAAGCTTTTGGCGTTAGCGTGTGCCACATAAGAAAATTAAAAATGAACATTTTCGCCACTGACTTCACTTCAGTAAAACTCGAATTACTTTCTTAAATAAATTAAAAATAAACGAAAAGGAAAAACAACCACAAAAAAAACAAAAGCAGAACGATAGGAAAAGTGCCGCCGCCCACGCTGCTTGTGTGGCCCATGCCAATTAAATACGCCTAAAATCATGCTTAAATTAATGCGTTGCGTACGTAGGCGGGCGGGCGGACGGACGGGCTGAGCGGAGGGAACCGCCGCCGCCACCAAGCATTGCCACAAATTGCCGCCTAATTTAAACGACATTTATCTAATTTCTGCGTCTCTACCGCCACTTGCTGCGGTCGCCATAAAAACACAAATTAACTGCTATAAAAATGCATAAATTTATTTTGATTTGATTTTCATTGCAGTCGGTCTGGTATGGTATGGTCTGATCTGGTCTGGTCTGTCCGCCGCACTAACTTCCTTCGCTCATGTTTGGCTTTTGGTTTTTTTGTTTGCTGATTGGCGGAGTACGTGTCCAAAATCCTGTCGTTTGTCGTGGCGTAATCACACAGTGCTCGTCGTAAATACAATTTTATGGCGTATTTTTATAGCAACGTCAGATACCGTCGAATTATAGTTTCGCTGCTCACATGAAGCAGTGTTGCCGCCTTAGTTTGTCATATCTATTATGTTTACATTGTGACACTTAAGTTTATCATTTTGTATCGCGACAAATTTGCTAATTAGTAATTCTTTTTAATTATTCTTTTTTTAATATATTCAATTTGTAGAAATATTTACCGCATTTCATTTAATCTGCAGCGATGAGCAATTCCCGCTCTAAAATATGCGGCACGTAATTTTTCCAATTTATTTTGCACTTTGACAAAATTTTCATTAATTTATGTAAAATCCGCTTCCATGGTAACATAATAACGCTCCGCATGCAGTTGCGTATACTCGTATTCTATGTTTGGTTTGTGTAGATTTCATTTCCATACGCTAAGCAGCACAAATCAAAAGTCGCATGAAGTATAATGTTCTGCTTCTTCAGTTTCTGCTTCGTCTAATAAGCGCTGGGAACAGGTTCGAGTGACACAGATTCTGCGTCTTTGTTTAGTTTCGAGATGAGGAATTTAATTTATTTATAAATGCCAGAGTCACTGAACTGTTTGGCAGAGCAATCTGCATAATTAGGCTGGTGGCTGCTTTTGCTAACTGTATTCATACATTTTTGATTATGCATTATTTTGTATGTATAACATACATTTTCTATACTTAGTTTAATTCTTTTACGAATATTTTTTTCATATTTAGTTTGCTGCAAACAGATTCAAAAGAGATTTCTCTACATTTTAGTCTTATTAGATGGCAGTTTTTTTTTCTTTCGTATTTGTTGTTGTTGTTGTTGCTTTTGTAATTTTATTTTTTAAATAACATTTTTATATTTCTTTGGCATTAGTTACATTCATGCTCAATTAGCCCACATTCATCAGTGCTGCAATGTTGCATGTTGCTGCTACAAGCACAGGCATTACTTTTGTTCGCTCGCTGCAGTTGCTGATGCTGATGCATTTGCGACTGCGTCTGTCTGTTTGTCTGTCTGTGTGTCTGTCTTTCTGTCATAACTCTGTCTTAAGCCGCGAGCAGCCACGTTATGCATCTGCATCTTACTTTGGGATGTTGACGCCATTTTCGAAATTGGATTAAATAAAAAAGTTGTTTTTTCGCTCGTGTGTTTTATCAACGTTTTCCGAGGCTATTGACTTTAGGAGCGTAAAATTGGCACAAATAATTATGCAAAAATATTTTTCATATATATTTTTTTGATTTCTAATTGAAATATATTTCAAACTGCTATGAATAAGAGTTTTATTCATTGACTGAATGACTCAATCAACCAGTTTTTCCGACTTTGGTTTATCTTGATGTCGAAATATTTATTTATACGAATTATTTTTGTTATGATGATGGCTAATAAGTGCCACAAATTAAAGTTAAAATAGAAGATTGGTTTCAAATTTTAAGACTTTCTTTTGAAAATTAAAAAGCTTATTTGATTTTATTCTATTTTAAAGTTCTTAAGGGTTTTGATTTTCGAAGAAGCTTCCTAATCATATGATCATAAAATTTCTCTCTATTTAACTCAGGGAATAGATTGAAGTACTTACTCGACTTGATCTTTTTAAGCTCCTGGTAGATACAAAGATACAATCTTCAATATAAGTTTGTTACATTCAACCTGGACATGCCCTCTTTATATGCAGATTACTGAAAGGTCAAACTTTTTTTAAATCCATTTGAACTAGTTTTTATTAATCTTATATATATTGGTTTAAATGCATTCCAGTTCTTTGTCATTATGTGTCATAAAGAATGCATTTAATATAATTTTTTTCTATAGTTTGTTTACAACTAAACTGAATCCATTCTGTGACAATTTGTATGAATGTCGATGATTATGATTAATTATGCCCACTTGTGTTAAAGCACCAAGTGGGCATGTCTAGAATTATTTTTAATGGGTTATAATGTCTCTGCGAAATGTTGTTGCCAAATTGCAATTACGGCAAACTTTTCTTTAATGCACAGACAAAATGTATAAATGTACAAATGTGCAAATGCAAACGTTTAAAGGAAAAAGTCAATGACACGCTAAAAAGTATTTTCCATTTACTGTACCAAGGTGCTCATGCAGCATTCGACATGCATCATGCAGATGTGTTGCATGTGTGATGCAGTGTGACAGTGACAGAACTGCATGCAAAACCAACAGCAGCACACAAAAATAAATATTCAACTCATAACTCAGATATCTAACTGTGAAAGCAGCTGCACGGTAAGCTGCAAGTCGCGATGGCCGCCTCCTCCTCCGCTCACATTTCCAATGGACAAAGTGCACTTTTGCCAACTCACAAAAAACAAATAAACACAAACACATTAAGAAAAATGTTAGCAAAAATACCGCATGACATTTGTAGCAAGACGCAACCGCACATACAAATTCTGCTAAGCTGCAGCCTCAAACCTTCGCCTCAACCTCAGCAGCGTGTAAGCAAGCGGCTGCTGGCATAAATTTGCTTTCCATGCGGCACACTTTTGACGATGATCAACTCTCACGTTTGACTCACTCGCCGAGCGTGTTCACAAGTTCCCAGGCAACAACATAAAAAAAACATACTTAATGGCGCACACCAGCTGTTGGCGCTTAAATTTCCAAGACAGTTTACCTTCTTTTCTATAAGTACACCAAACCGCACGTATCGGTGCCAATATTGCCAATTGGCAAAAATAAAATAAAAAAAACAACAAAATTGTGTGTCATTGCATTTTTGAGCTTTAATTTTAAAGCTGGAAATTCTTCGCTAAAGAAGAATTCTGCAAATGCATGTTCACGCATACAATTAAGCAGTTACCGCATCTCGGATGCCAGTGCACCGTGTCGCACATGCCACAGAAAATATGTCGCTGCCGGAGCTACCGCGTGTACCGCTATTCTATCCGCAATGTTGTCGTCGTAGGCCATTAAAATCGTCGAAATGCCAACGAGGCATAATTAACTGCAATTCGATAATAACCTCGGGACATCGAAGCGTCAACACAAATTACGGCCGCCGGCGGTTTTTGCTGCTCATTACACGCCGCCGTCGTCGCCGCAGCCGCAAAAAAAAAAATGTAAGAAATTATTACTGCATCAAGAGGCGGCACAGCGCTACTACCAACCAGCTGCTGCTACTGCCTGCGAGGCAATTTCGTTAATAAGTTGAAAATTTATATTTCGCATGCGTACAGCGGCAGAATTTATGCGATTCGCGATTCTGGCGAATTTGGGTGGAGCGCCTTGATTTGTTAATTGCGAGGTGCGCTGATGATGTGCGATTATTGCAATGCGCAGCGAGATTTCATCTACATATCTGTACGATGCATATAAAATAGTTGCCCACATTTGCATGCAGGACATTGAACTTTGAAGACTTTAGTGCAAATGTGTACCCGAGTTGGTACTCTGTGCAGAAGTGGAGCAAATACAAGAGTTATCTAAATGTTTCCATATGAGTCAATGAATCAATCATGTTTTATCTAAAAATGTATCTGATGAGTCATTTGTTTTTAAAATAAATTCCAGATACAATTTTTTGTTATGAATTCAATAATTTGTTACCAGTCTGCTTGGAGAATCTTGTATGAACAAAAGTCCCAACATTTCTATGAAACTTTCGTCAACTATTTTTTTAGTATAAAGTTTTAATATGTTCAACTAAAGTGCAGAATTTAGTAAAGTCTAGAATATAATATAATTTAATTAAATTTTTCGCTATCATGCAAGCTTGTGAAGAGCTGACAGAAAAAGCGTATTTAAATCTGTAACCTCAAGTATGCTCCCGAGGCCCATTACCCGCATTACACATTTGCCATTGCCGAGTTGTCAGTTTAAACGCCCTTAAAAAAGCCACACTCGTCGTATAGTACATCTTGCCATGTCTGGTTTCATTGCTGCTGCTGCTTCTGCTCCTGCTGCTGGTCTGAAGGTGACTCCGAATGTGCGACGTTTACTGCACAGCAAAAAATTTAAATTTTAACATTTTTATACCGAAATAGGACAATTTCTTTCATAAATTTAACTAAATAAAATCAAATTTGTTAACTATGTGCTCCAGCAAGGAAGCTTTTTGGAAAGCACAATCAAAATTGAGATCGCATTTTCCATATTTCTATATGATCAACTTGAAAAGGCCCCGAAGTATTTTGAGTGCAAATATTTTTTTTTTCAATTAAAATAAGTTTAGAATTTAAGGAAAAGTTTTGGCTCTCTTCTTTTTAACATCATTTTCGCTGTGTGTGTGTCCGCTGGGCGTCTGTTGTCATCTGTCATGAGCTTTTCATTTTCGCGTATTCCTCCTCACCGAAACATATTTTAAACATTTTCCTGATGGAGTTTTTTTTTCAGCAAAGACGAAAGTTTGTTGACGCGTCTGAATTTTTAGTACACTGGCGTGTTTATTTTTTATTTGGTTTCTTTTTTAATCTTTTCACAGTTTTTGGTGCTTATCCTGTTTCTCTTTTTCTTCTTCTTCTTTAACTGAGTCCTCATCGTATTTATTTTGCTGGATGGTAATCTTTTGCGTGTGTGAGCGTAAGTATCTGAATTACGTGCTCACACACAGGCACACATGCTCTCAGGTGCACGAACACATGCACACTTACGCATACACCCACACACGCACTTGGACTTGAGTTGTCTGTGTGTTGCCTTTTTATCGTTGTTGTTGTTTTGTTGTTGTTTTCGTTTGTTGTTGGATGTGTTTGGCGTTTCCTTATCCGCTGGATTCATCTCAAGCGCTTTTTGATGGGCGACTTTTATGGCGTTTCAGCTTCTGTGTTTTAGCTTATGTGTTGGTACATGTGTGTGTGTGTGTGTCTGTGTGTGTTTGTGAGCTAGCCCATTTCGTATGCAGCTAAAGAAGTTCATATTTATATTTATGTAAGTGTGCGCGTGTGCGTGTGTGTTGTGTGTCTGCATGTGAATCAGCGGAATTTATATGTGTCGCAGCAGTTTATTTAAATTTATTTATTTTTTTATGTGCAAATAAAACATGCTTATTTAATATTTAATGCTAAAAAGCGCTTTTAAATTTAATTCTTTCATAAACTTGGAAAGATACAAGATACACACGTACATACCTATGCATGTACGAGTATGTTTGTATCAAATTATATTCAACACAAATATAAAACTTTATTATTGAATGCGATTGTCACTAGCTTTAAAATGTTTTAGTTTATAAAGCTTGTATAGGAACCAAATTTAAGTTAACGCTCTTCAAATTGTTCATTCTCAGGACTTAAAAGACTTTTTATACATTCACAACAAGCAAACTTAAACTTTGTCATAAATTAAAATACATTTTACTATGCTCCAAAATGTTTGTCTACTCCAGGTCTCAAAGTTAATGAGTATTTATTAAAAAAATAAACAAGCAGAGTAAGTTAAAGTGGAACTCCAATAGCTGGTGGATAGCAGCTGGTTTTAATTTGCGCTAAAACGTCGCTTCAGCACTTCTTCAAATCCCTTTTGCAGCAGCAGCAGCAGCAGCAAAAAATAGAAAACGCAGCGAAAATCTACTCCCTCAGGTGCGCATTCGAAGACGCCAAATGGTTTTGTTTTGTTTTTGTAATTTTGTATCTTCCGAGAATATAAAAACCCCATTTCATCATTTCATCGTTCGGTGTAAATAAAGCGATGCGCATCATCACAATTTGTATTTGTCTTTTGTGACGATGGCGGCGACGACGACGACGATGACGACGATGAAGATGACGGCGGTGGCGGTGGCAGCCAGCCGCGACCATAAAATTCGCTCGACAACAAACAACATAGCGCATATTGTATCTGTAACCAAGAGATGCAATTTTTCAGCTGATGTCTGTTGTTTTACCCCAAACAGCTGAAGTACAACAACGACAACAAGGACAACAACAACGGCAACAAGAAGAGCGCGATTAACGACAACAAGCGATGCAAAAAAAAACAGCAACAACACAAACATTTAATCATCATTAAATTCACTGCGTTTCGCTTTTTTTTTATTTTCTATATATATTTTTTTTTTCTGATCTTTTGCTCCTGACGCCTTCTACGTGCTGTCATCATAATCATCATCATCGTCAGCAAAAGCAGCAGCACTAGCACCAGCACCAGCAGCATTAACAAAAGCAACAACACTCGGCAACAGTCGCAGCCACAGTGCGACAACAACTCGTTTGCCATTAACCCCTGAGGTACATTCTGTGAAACATCAAACTCATCTATGCGATAAGCAATATCGCATATTTGTAAGATACTAACACATAGAAATACACACACACACACACGCGCACATATACTCGTACGTACCAAAGCACTTCCTTCAGTCAAATGTATCCTTGAGCTTTTCGTGCGAAATTCGTGCGTTTTGCTTTTGCATTTCTGCTGCTGCTGCTGCGTCTGTTAATAAATAAGCATGAAGGATAAAATATTACAACAACAAAGAAAAATACTTTTCGCAATGTTTTAGCAAAAGACAAAACAAAAAACAAACAACTCAACAAACAGTAAAGTCAAGAATGATGATGAAAATATATTAATAAGCCTGCTGCATGCCTAAACGTACACACACACACAAACAAATATGAAATACACCGTCAAAACAAATCTTTTGTGTAGGGCGCATTGGTACAAGTTGAACCTTCACTCTAACCTTGAAAAATATATTTTCTCTAAGCTGATTTTATTCAATATAGACGATCTTGGTTTAATTTTTCCTTAACTGGTTCCTTAAGTGAAGATAATCAAAAACTATTAACAATAAAGTTCGTTTAAATTTTTTTTATTTAAATCAACAAAAACAAAGACTTACCATATGACATCGGATGAGGATCCTTTACAGTCCTTCTCTTAAAAGATATATTTATAAATTACTAGCGAATGCCCGGCATGCGTTGCAATGCCACCCATAAAATAGAAAATGTTTGTTTTTTAAATATATTTTTTTATAATAATTAGTTAGCGGAACTTCCAGGTATTCCGCAAGCTAAGGCGGTGGGCGTTAAATTGTTCCAACTACGCCCACTTTTGGTAAAAATCTCGATAGTAACCATACAAACTTAGAAACAAATTTAAAATTTTTATGAGCAATGTAATCGTAAATTTACCTTTATTCAAAAGTGGGCGTTAAATCGATCTAACCATGCCCATTTTTGGTGATGTTGTCGACAATACCGATAAAAACTCAGATACCGAATTTCTTAAAGAGCAATATTAGCGAAATAATGGACTATTTTTACTTGGTTTTATAAATTGTGGGCGCAATAGCTGGGCGCGTAAGCAGAGCAACTTCCCAAAATTTCATCGTAATCGATTGAATGATTTAGATGTGTATATGGTACAAAGAAAGATAGAATGATACATTCATTTTTATATATTGTATTGTATATAGATGCCATTGGTTGTGGTTAAAATGATAAAAGTATCTCTTATCCTTCATTTAAATTATTTAAAAAAGCGATACAAAAGTGATAATATTTAGAAAATTAATAACTTTAAAATGTTCACCACGCTCAACCACTTACCTCCAGTTACCCTATCAAAATATATATCCATGTATATGTGTGTGTGTGCATTGTGTCTGTGATGTATCACACTTTATTCCTTTTTTATTTTTCGCCTTCTTTTTTCTTTTCTGCTTTACTCTGTTTTGTTTTCGTATTTATTTCCATCGTCTGTTCTTCTGAGGGAATTTTCACATTTATGTTATGAATGATGTTTTTCGGTCTATCGTCATATTTTGCACTTATTTTTCTGTTTTTGTATTTTTTTTTTTGTTGTTGCTGGTTAAGGGGGTGGCTGAGGTGTTTTCGTCGCATTATGGAAAATGTTACTAAATTGCTACATAAAAAACGAAGCCAATAGAAATTGCGCTTAGTTTGCTAAAAGCTTAGATACACTCGCAAAGAAGTTGTTTCCTTTTGCTCATTTTTATGACAAATCCATCACTGCCAGCTTCATCATTATTTTTGAGATATTGGAATGGCTTAATGTGTGTTTCGGAAAGGTTTTGGGTTTTGCCTTTAAAAGTGCGTTGAGAAATTATTGGTATTTATATTCTGGCAATACTTCAGAATTTTTGCATTTAAGGAGTTGTACGAGGCTGGCTTAAAAGGTTTCATCTAACTTTTTAGGAAACAAATGTGAAAGAAGAGAAAATGCAAAATTTTGTATTATTACTAAGCATCTGGTAACTTTATTTATTATAGTAAAAACTTTAAATTCAGTTTTAACAATTAGAGCCTAATTGACCCATTTCGATATTAGCAGAATTCGTTGAGAGTTTTAAATTTAAGATTTTATGTCTAAATAGCTTCTATAAGTAATGAATCAAAAGCATTTCCAAATACGTCTTTGGTTTGCAATATGAAAAGCAGTGGAAAGCAGACAACGTCACTCTACCTTGCAGTATTTCTATTGTTTGGTGGAAATGACAGACTGTATAAAGATAAAATGGTTTGCAATAACTTTTTTGTTTAATATTTTTTGACTTAGACTGGTTTCAGTTGGACCCCGTCGATTTAACCAAATTATTGTGTATTTTTTGTTGTTGTTGTTTTCTTGAGTAAAAGTAGCAAATCGAAATTAATAAAATAAAGTCGGCCCCTTATTCCGTGTGCCTCAAGCGAAATGTGGTTCACACAAAAAAAGAAATAATTAAAAATGTATGCAGAGTTCAAGACCTTGACTCAAGTGGCGCGCCGACGGTGGCAGCGGCACGCAACGTGTCTGTCTAATTTTAATCTGATAGAACTAAAAATGCAAGTCATAAATTAAAGCTAAACCAAAAGCCATGCCAGACCAAAAAAACGAAGTACAAAATTAATTTAAATTTGAATTTTAGCTGTGCACTTCGAAAAACTGTTCACATGCTTCTTGTTGTTGTTGTTGTTCTTGTTGTTTTCTTATTATTATTACTTTTGTTAGCTTTTTTTCATTCGTTTGATTTTGTTTTGCCATGTCATGCCACAAGCTCATTTCAAGCCATTAACGTTTTGTGGCTGACTTAGTGACTCTTGAACTCCAGACGAAGCGTGCTTGGACCAAACCCACACGGAAAATCACAGCAAAGAAAAATCGCAAAACTTCGAATTTTCCCACCCCACCTAAAACAAATACAAACAACAACAGCAACAACAGTATAAAAACAAGAAATACATAAAAAGATAAACAGCGAACAACGAACAACGACAGTAAAATTTACAATTTATTTAAAGTTGTTTTTGGAATTGTTACAATAACAATAACAAAAACTAAAGAAAAAAATTTAAAATAGAATTTTTGCCTTTTTGCCTGTGAGAAAATTCCAACAATTGCACAGCTGCGAGTTGAGAGCGCGCGTAAATTCTTGTTTTTAAAGGTTGTGCCAGGAAGTCACTTACACATACACACACACACACATACATAGGGTTGCCACCGTTGGCATTTAAATGTTTACTAGATGATATTTTTTCATATTTATTTAAATATAATTAACAGGCACCAAAGGAAATACCAAAAGTTCGTTAACTGAGTTAAGCACGTATCCAAAAATATTTTTTTATATCTTGCCAAAAGTTTTCTAATTTATTTGCACTTTTTTTTCTTAAGTTATCAACATTTTTCATATAAATTTCTTCAATTGGAATAGAAAATTTGCAACAAAATCTTCCTAAGTCGATCCATATTAAATTACTTATTAAATTGACAATCCACCGGTTTCGCTCCCAGCCTCATTCAAAATGCCTTTTCAGCTATGGCATTACGAAACCAATTGGAAATCCCAAATGCTGGCAGGTGTCCCAGCCTTTGGTCTTTCTGTCACAAATCAGAACGTTTCCAGCTAATAAGAACGTTTCCTTTTTCTTCGTACACCACTGGAGTAAATGCGGCACACTCATTTCAACCGGAGCATATTTTCTATTCTGCATTTATTTAATAATAAGGTTTCCTTTTGTTTTAGGTGTGCTCCATTTAATTTGACCAAAACTCATTGCCACTATTTGGAGCAACTTACGGTTGTTCACACACACACACATATGCGAGTGCACCACTTCAATGTATTCAGTTGCTTGCTAACGTAATTTTCATGTGTCCTAACCAAAACTCAGCCATGTCGTTAATTGCCCACTTATGAACTTAACGCGCGCACATTTCGCGTTGTCGGGGCAAATGCGCAAAAAATCTTTGACAGTTGTTGTAGGTTAAATGAGAAAAAAAAGAAAATATATGAAAAAAATAGTTAAACTGCAAAAGTACTTACCGAATCGGCAGTGAGGCACTTCATGTAGCATGAAAATGCTAGCAACATTTCCAAGTTGAATGACCCACTGGCACACACTTGCAAACACACATTCATAGCAACACACTACATTGACATTTGATGCATAGTGGTCTTAATATTCCGAATATGTGATTAATTTTTCTATAATTATTTTGCTCACTAGCAATTTTTTTATTGAGTTTTTTTTTATAAATTTCTTAGCGATATTTTTAAGTACAATTTTTTTAAAAATGGTCTCTTAAAATTTTCAAGAGAAAATCTTCAATTAATTTTCTGCGATATTTTGCGAGATAGCACCCACTGTGCACAGTCGTCGTGTGCAGTTAACTGCAATTGAAAAACGCACATTTTCATATTAATAATTCATAATTTTAATTGCATTTCGTCGCTCGCTGTGGCAGCGTTTGGCCAACTTTCATTTTATTTTCTCTCTGTTCATTCTCCGTTCGTGTATTTTGCCCACATGGGAAATTTCGTAAATGCAGCTTTGCAGGGTTTTCCACTCGAGGCGCACACACACACACACACTCGTATATAGGGTTCTAGGTAGCATAAATAAATGCAAAAAAAACAGAAGCTAAAACGCTCACAGCAAGAACAGAATTTCAATGCAACTTTCAGTTTTTTTTTCAGTTTGCTGGAGACTAGAAAAACTAACGTTTCTTGTTGTTTTTCTTTTTCTATTTTGTTTCTCTTTTTATGGTACATAGGTACTACTTAAATTTTACAAGAGTGGGACACCGTAATTACGTACTGCAACAAAAAAAATGCCGCATTATAAATAAAGTACAACAAAAAAAAGTACAGCAGAAAAGATGCAACTTTTCTAACGAATACAAACAAAAAAAAAAGAACTCAACACGCACACGAAGTTGTATGCAAAATCACAAAAGAGACATGCACCGAAATAGTTTTTATTTTGTTGTTGTTGCTGTTGTTGTTTTACATCTGTAAAAGCATACTACAAAATAATAATAATAACAGAAAAATAGTGTTGCAAGATGAGGTAGTGACACCTCGTTAGATAGATGCATTCGCTGTGTTGCTGCAGTTGCGATAAAACAAATGCATTGAAAAAGAAAATATGATACATCATACATACTCGTACATACACCGAAACAGTCATTCATGTCTCATTCACGCTATCTTTCTCATTCATCATCAGGTGTGATCGTAGTTTGTAGCTCGATAGACTGGTTTTGAATTTCATTATGTCAGTCGAAAGGAAATTGGTGTGCAAACGATTTATTATATAACACGTGTCTTTACTCTAAGAAGTTATCGTTCGAAAGATTTGTACATATGTACATGCAAAACTCTCAGCTTTGTTTATATTTTTAACAATAGGTTTTGGTATGGTAGGTAGGCTTGGTTTGTCCGATTTTAATCATCGCGAAATTTAACATCCAAAAGAAAAGAATAAGCTCACTGATGAGCATCGGCAATTCGATGTTTATTTTTATAATATACTTGTACTGATAATGGTTGAATAAAAAGGTAAGAAATGTATAAATTATAACGAAAACTGAGCGAACTCACCTCGATTTCCGCCTTAGTTTTCTGACATATTTTGAAGTTCGTCGTTTGATTTTTGACAAAAATTTACGTTGTTTTTTCTATTTAATGTTTAAGTAGCAACCATGGCAACAGTACAAAAATCAAAGTTTCAAAGAGAGAAACAATATCGAGATGGATAGGGAAATTTTTTAAAAAATATTTAACTGAAGGTTTTTTGAATAAAAATAATTTTATTCGACTTGTAAAATGTTCGACAATCTCGACCAAAGTAACCTCTAATAATATTTATAAAAATTAAAGAACTTCATATACTTTTAAAATTAGTTGCAATACATTTTTGTGTTGAGGACATTTCTTATGTAAAAATGTTTGTATATACTCGTATATATATATTTATTTTTCAAAAACCAAACTAGTAACTCCTTTGCCATGTTGGTGTTAACACGTTGAATTAAAAATGTTCGCTTATTTTATGATTATGTCTAGCAGTTTGTTTGCCTGGCATTACATTTGTATGTCAGTCTGTCTGTCTGTCTGTCTGTCTGTCTGTCTGTCTGTCTGTCTGTCTATCTGTCGGACTGTCTATTTATCTGTTTGCTACTCTTTTTTTGTGTGTTTGCACAACGCCTGCACTACAATTTTCTCCTGATTGAAAAGTTTCTTTTGCAGCGCCACATCATGCAGCAGCTCCACCTTTCGTGTTAATAAGGCATATTCGTTAATTAATGACGTTCGTTTTCTTTTCACAGTTTGTACCACACAACTTTGATTTAATTGATAAATAGAGTGCACACGAGTACTGATTAAGCCCAGTTAAAAGATTTTGTTCGAGTTTTCCTTTATTTAACACAATAAGTATGTACGAGTATTTGATTTGTATTGATACTGAAAAAGTGAAAATCTATTTACTGACCGTAAATGTTGAGTTAGTTATTGAACATAAAACACATTGCCTTCATATTATGTACTAATCTTCAGTTATTTATTTTATTTAATTTAAAAAAGGAAAGCACTTTTGTATTTATTCTTTTTAAAGTTTATCGATAATATTTCTACTACTCATAGATTCGAACTTGTCATTAACTGAAGCAAGTGTGAATCGTATGCCAACACTTTTGAAAGATATTCATTCTAAAAATTATCTCTCTTGAAATGTATCGTATGAAGTATCTAGATTGTTGACATAGATAGTTGGAATTTAATTGTTTATCTGATTTTAACATTTTTAAAGCTCTCTGTTAAGAGGCATTAGGGTTGTTTTAAGGAGTTCGTGAAATAAATCGAAAGCCTTAAACAAATTTTAAACAACTTAAATAGATTTGCATAGTTAAAGCCAAGTTGTCATATTCTCTTGTGACTTTCATTTTAAAGCAATTGTTTAAAGATTAATTTAAAGATTAACTTTTCATTGTTAATTTCCACCAATTAAGGAAAATACAATTTTCCCACTTATTATGAAAAATGTCTCACATTGGGAATTAAAAATCTAAATCAGCCGCACGTTTCAATATTGAATCAGGTTTTAACTTTGCAACAAGTAAAAAAGTATTGAGTACGCGCGACAACGACGAGAGCAACCCTGGAGTATTGGTAATACTTGAAACGAAAGCAGCAACAATAATTATAAAATTATAATGATGATTGCTATCGTTCGAAGGTGTTTTGGTGGTTGTTGTCGTTGTTTTTGCTCAAATTGTTGTTGGCAAGCGGTGCGTCGTAAGTTAAGACGCAACAGCAGCAGCAATAACAATAACAACGGCAACAACAGGCGTCGAAAACCGCAACCAACAACCTGAAATGAGTGACAGCGAGTGTCAGTTACCGCCGCGGCTCAATTACAGCGTGAACGCGCATAATGACAGCTTCAAATACAAAAACAAAATACGAAAATAAAAAATATGAGAGAAAATAAATCACAAATTACAGCAAAAAGCCGGCACCAAGCCGACTATGAAGAGTTTTTTTTTTGTTTTCGAAGCGCATAACTGCAAATTTAGACATTTCTAAAACAAAGTGGGCGGATACAAGATGGCAATTTATCGCACCGCTGTTATCTTGTATCTTGTATCTTGCGACTTGTATCTTGTATCTACGGCAATTGCGTGTCGCTAGGTTGTTGACTTTTCTTTCAATTATCGCGACAAAGTTGCAAATTTTTCGTTTTTTCTTTTAACATGAAATTAAGAGATTATAATTTACATAAATAATTCATTGATTTATCGTGTCTTTTATTTTAAATAGAAATATTAAAAGTTATGATAAACATTTTCGAAAGTTTTGTTAATCTAAGTTTAATATAAGTTGTTCTTTATTTTTCAGCTAAAGCGATTTTATAGATTTTTTAATAAATGTATTTGCAAATTTTCTTTTCAATTAACTTATTCTCTCTTATCTCTTTTATTTTCAGATGCAATCATAAATTACAATAACGACCTTGAAAAAGTGTACAGAACTAAAATTCTAAATAATCACATCAGTGTTTAGTATCGCATAGTTAAAAGTCACTGTCACAAATTTAAACCTTAAATCGAAACCCTAAAGAGTTGCCACACAAAAATGCATTTTTTCAATAAATCTGAAAAGTTGTGATTTTTGTTCAATCAGTTGAGTTTATATTTGAAAATGTTGCATACATGTGAAAAAAGAGTTATAGTTTAACTATAAAGCAGAAAATAATTTTTTAATGGATAACTCGAAATTGTGAATAACAGCGCCTGCGAAAAATAAAAAGAAAATAAATCCGGCAAAATGGATTGTCTCTGTCGCCCATCGCGGATTATGTCCGTGCGAATTAATTTGCTGGATGAAACGGATTTCGTACACGAAGTTAAGGTAAGCTCAGTCAATTTATTTGAAAAATTACAACAACAAAAAATCAGGCAAACAAAGCTCAGTTAAATACTTTGAATAATTTGGAAAAGTGTTGACAGCTCGCAGTTCTCCACACCGCTTTGAGTAGCACATTGGCACATATTTTTATAATGACCCACCTTCCATCCTCTCATCGCCCGATGAGTTTGTGGCCTTTCGCTTGTCTCGTGCTATATGCAAATTGCGCCGACATTAGTTTGACACTTATGACAACGTGTTTAGCTGTTGAACCCAGTCAAGCACGCTCGCACGCTGGCAGGCAGGCAGGCAGGCAGGCAAATTCCCATGAGTAGCAACAGCAACAGCAACGCCGACACCGCCACATCAGCAACATCCGTCAACAATAACGGTGCTTGGTTTTTGTTGTTGTTGTTGCCGCAACTATTCTATACAAATCTGCACACATTCAGATATATTTAAATACAGTGAATGACTGTGAAATTCAATCACAAAAAAGAAGCGTAAATAAGTTTTTAAAAAAACTAACAACTATTTTGTAACAGTAAAAAGATATCTTAACATTTTATTAATTTAAGTAAAATTTTAATTAAGTATTTTAAATAATCAATTTAATTTTTGACGCTGTATGACTTTTTGTTATAATTCACTGTCGATTTTTTTTTGTGAAATTTTGCTATCACAGCAAATTTCTTCCCGCCTTTACAGACACAACCATACACTGGCACACAACTACATATTATGTATGTACATATGTGTACACATCGACAGACAGACAGACGGACAGACAGACAGAAGGGCGAACAGACACACGCACATCCTTAGTGGTGCCATCATTCACACGTCACATGTGGTGCCGTTTTGTGGTCCACAAAATTCTAAACTTTATGGCATCACTTTAAAATTGCACACGTTGCTAAATTAAACGGTTTTCTTTCGGTTGTTGTCGCCATGGCGATCCCGTTCCGTTCTGCCTCGACCGCACTATTCCGGCATAAATGTCACATCGTACGTTCGACATTTTATACACTTACATACTTAAATATGTACTGTGCACAATATGTGTGTACTCCAGTACAGAACTGCCTAAATTAAAATTACTTTTTAAATAATTTTTTTTTTTTTAAATTGTTGTTAAATATTGGAAATATTTATGAAAGTTAAGACTAATTTTTTAAAGGAATTTCATCATGTTTGGTGCCAGTAAAACAAAACTAAAATTATATTAATTTAATATATAAGATTTTGGGCGTAAGTAGGCATGGTCAATCATTTTATTGTACACACAATGTTGTTGTTGTTTGTGTAGTTTTTTATTATTGCGTTAACGATTTTGGAAAAAATTGCCCTCTTGCCTTTTTTAAGCATAGAAATGAACTTGAGACAAGTTGGCTTTTAGACAACTGGATTAGTGTAACCACTGCATGTTATCCAAAACTTTTTAATATAATTCGGTTTAATTGACACGAAAGTTCAATAACCTGAACCTGAGAGACCATTATACAAGCAAGAAACATTGACGAGCGAGCTCGTTCTGTCAGGTACAAAATTATTTCCCAAGCTAAAATAAAATCAAGGATAATATGGTTTATATTTTTAGGCCTGTACTGTGCCTTCATACTTACATGTATGTGTTACAAGGTATGTACTAGTATGTGTGGGCCATTAGTTCTATCGGTTTCTATGTTGAATATGAATTTCCAAGTTGGCATCATTTGTTGCAAATGCTTTTGTCGTCGTCGTGTTGTTGTCAGCAAATTTTAGCAGCGTTTGCGGAAAAGCACGCTTTTGCATATATTCGCTTGTCAGCGTTAATGCATTTCAGTGGGTGATGACTGTTTGCCGTACACATCGTTGTAGTTGTAGTTTTTGTTGTTGTAATTTAATATGAACTTAGTTGTCTGGCAATGTCTGACATTTGTTCTTTGATGTCTTAACTATTTCGGCTTCAAAATAAAGAAGCTGCAGACAAACAGTGTCTTAAAATAAAAATGAAACAACGAAATACGATAATTTATTAAAGTTTAATTTTGTAACAAAAAATTACTTTAAAATATTTTTAATTTTGCTTAACAAACTGTCTCAATTAATCAAATTGCATTAATTGGAAACCGCGCAAATGCGAAAACTTATTTTCGAAAACTAAGATAAATGCAGGCAGCACCAAAAACTGCAACAGTACCATTTGTAAACATCATAAGCAACAGCAACAGCGGCAGCACCCACCCCCGACAACAAAGACCGACATGTCAGAATAGCAACAATTTATCACCAACAATTCGCAAAGTGATTTAAAATTACTGCCACAAACTGGTGCGGCAAAATTCAAGCGCAGCAACATTGTTGCTAGCAACTTGCAATTTTATTTTGAAAGCAAGTGAGAGTGGTTGTTTTAAAGTAAACGATAGAAAAATACAACAACTCGGCGGGCATGAGTAACAGAAAATCCAATTTTCCGTATGCACCCAAAGTGCAGAGCAGTAGACTGCGGGCAAGCAATTGTTGTTGCTTTTGTCGTTGCTGACTGAAATGAGCTGCAAAAATATACATCAAAGTCAAAGAACAGACGAAATGAACGAATGAACAAATGAACGAACACTTCGAACGTCCAGGAAAACGCAAACGCCTCACAGCAACCGAAAAATGCATCGGATCAGCAAAAATAGTTCCGAGACACCAGAAATGACATTTCCCAAACGAACAGACGGACAGTTGGACGGCGTTCGGAGTTGACTGCAGTGGAAAATGTTTCTCCTTCTGTAGCTCCAGACATAATGTCTGTTACGGTGACGGATTCTAAGAGCAGAGCATGCAGTTTTTGTTTAAGTCAATAATTCGATTCAGAAATCGTTTTTCTTTAAGCAAAATTGCAAAATGGAGTTCTAGGTTTAAACTTCTATATAGTCTATTTTTAAAAAAATCGGATGTGGTTAGTAGGGATACAACATAGATATAAAAACATCGATATTGCTAATATCTTAAGTCATATAAAAGGAAATATCAATATTTAATATATTCGATTGTTTGATATATAAAATTAAAAAATCTCGATAGCATTGTTGTATAGTTTTTTGTGACATCGATTTTGTAATATCGATATTGTGGAAAAAATATCAATATATCGATATACTTTCTGCAACCCAAGATCTAACGTCAGGTCATATGTAATTGTTAGAGTAAAATTAAAACAACCTGTACTAACTTAAGGCGACAATATTCAACCAATATAAAAGTTTGCTAATGACGTCTGATCCGCCTCTGGTTCATTTATCGAGATTTATCGAGAGATTTGTTCGTACTCGTACTAACCATTATTTTGTGAAGGCGTAACTGACAAACGACGAACGAGCGGTAAAATTAAATTATCAAAATGAATTATTTGATTTTTGCAAATCGAAAACCTAACATACACGTCCGTCCGTTTGTCCGTCCTTTCGTCCAACTGACTCTATCACTGTGCGTATTGAATTTCAGTTTGGTTGGGGCGCGGGAAATGTGGTTCGAATTTATAAATTACAAATGTAATTGGAAAATGCTGACATTCCAATATTAAGTGTATGTGTGTGTGTGTGTGAGTGTGTGTGTATGCGTGCGTGTGTCTGTGTATATATCTGTGAAAATATTTATTTCGGTTTCACACCACAGCAAACGCAAACGCACACAAACTCAAACACACAGATTTTGCGTTCATATTTCAAAGATTATTATTTTTGGTTGATGGTGTGAGGAAGGGAGGTAGGGAGGGGCGCCGTCGTCTGACGCGCCAAAAATCCGATTTACAAATATTTTTCTAAGCCACAAATTGATTGCAAATTTTGATATGAAAACTTTGTGGCATACGATTTGCGATTAAGTTGCTGTTGTTGTTGCTGTTATTGCTGTTGTTGTTGCTGTCGTCGTTATTTGGTGTAAATCGTTGTTTTACAACATGTTTTGTTGTTTTAGGATAGTTTCGATACTGCCTCGGGTATTTATTTGTAAATTGCTGAAATATGTGTGAACATTTTTCTATTTACTTTTTGTACATATGTACATATTTGCTTACATAAAAACGAATCATAACTAGCTTCATTCCAACTAATTTATTTATTTAAATTTTTTATTTAATATTTATAACAACAATTTAAAATTCAAATGTTCAACGGCGCATTAGCAAAGTCTGCTCGTTAATTTCTACAAGGCGCTTTCAATTTTAAAATCGCTTAAGCACTTCAGTTTTGCAATTTAATCCGCTCGCAGAGGAGCGACTGCTGTAACAAACAACAACAGCGCAAAGTATTAAAACCACAAATTGACAATTTAAAAACGAATTAAGCGAATGACACCCGGGTGCACGCATTCAAACACATCCAGACGCATGCAACATGACGACACACGTCTGATCGGGCGGGGAAAGGTAACATGAGGTTGACAATGGGCGTAGTGCGGAACTAATATTAAAGGATTTTTTTATGATATTAAAATTGTTCTGTATTATTAAATAATATTTTTATTTAATTCGAAAATGTATTGCAACGACGCTTGAATAAACTGGAAGATTAACTGGTTCATAATGAAGTTTTTCCCGCAAAAGAAATCTCCCGCCAAATATAAAATAAATTCAAGTTCAAATAACAATTATCATATAGACAAAATTTAAATCTTCTACATGAACCTTAGTCAAACTTTCATGGCTAAGCCCTTGCTTCAGTAAGCGCTCTGCTTTAGCACGACTCCAGCCGACGACTGCGAACGTAGTCAACATGCGCTAATCCCCGGTAATAACCTATTTATAGGCATTACGCTATGCGCCTCCTCATCCTACTGCGGAGCACATTTGCAGCGTGCAACATTTTTTGAAGTCGACCGAAGAGAAGACCGAAACAACGCGACGCAAACCGAAGCGACGTGATGTGACGTGAGCAGTGAGCATTGAGCAGTGAGCGTTGAGCAGCGGCAAAGGAAAACTTTCAAACCTGTTCAAATGCCGCTTTTGATGACTTCATAATTGCGTCTTACAGTTTTCGTGTGTTTTTTGTTTTTGTTTTTGGTTTTGACTTTGGCAGTGGATTTGATGGTAATGGAAGTTTTCTTGTTGTTACTTAGAAGAGTTGGGCCACCGCGTCTAGGGTTGTCCATTATCAAAAGTAAATCTAAAAAAGTATAATTATGATTTTGGGCTTGCTTGTTAGGTGTCGCTCGCATTAGTATGAGATGATGTGAGGAGCTACTTTGTCTTTTATATAAAAAGAAGATTATCGGAAGGCGGAAATATTAAGAAAGTTATACCAAAAATAAAATTTAAATTATTCTATATTTATTTAATATTTTTAATTTTCTAATTGAATGTTTATAATTCACAACAATTTGTTTATTTAATGGATCATTTAAATTACGACCATATTTCGCATCCCTGGCCTAAAAGCACAGCATTCAAGCGTATCCACCTACTTGACAAGTTCAAATGCCGGCTTTAACGCTTCACGTTTTTTGTTTACCTTTTGCTTTGTACTTATCGTACTCGTATTTGTTGTTGTTCTTGTGGTTGTTATGCGGCTTTTGATTATATTTGAAGTAATTATTTATTAACGCGAAAAACACTTAACACGCATCGAGCACATACTACAATGTTGCATTGTTGTTGTTGGTGTTGTTTGTGTTGGTGTTGATTTTTGGCTTCGGTGGAATTTAAATTTGACTGTCGAAAAAGAGCCAAGACCAAAATGCTTGCTTTGAAAAGGGTTTCTGTAGTTTATTTTGGTAGTCTTTCGAGTGAAAAAAAAGGAAAACACTTTTGTACTTGTGTGGGGTTTAAGTGTGCTTAAGGGTGTGTGTGTGTGTGTGTGTGTGTGTGTGAGTGTGTGTGTTCCCTCAAAGATAAGCAAACTTGGCAGTAAATTGTTTTTGCGTGAGAACAACTTTGGAGCACGTGTTGCAGAACAGGGCCTCACTAGGTTAGAGTGGCGCCGAATGCTTCGCTTAGACCAAACTAGGTCCATTAGTGTTAAGGTTTTACTAAGTCAGGGTAGATTCTAATTTTTGTTTAATCTTGATTAAAGTGGCCAATATAAGTAGTGGCCAAATTTTAACTCAAATAAAATTTAATTGAAATCGAACTTGAATCGATTTGATTTAAAAGATATGATAATTTAAAAACTGAAGTAATCATTAATCGATTAAAAATATATATCGATTACCATAAAACTATTATTCCAGCAGTAAATAAATCTTTTTCATACTTAGTTCTGTTTAGTCTTTTTTAAACTCTGCTTTATAAAGTTGATTTATTATTGTTTTGATCGTTGCAATAACACCCTGTATTTATTGGAAACACTTAAAACTCTCAATTGTTTTTTAAGCTCACTAAAACTATCATAAAACTTAAGTGTATGTCCCGCACACTCGCCCCCCCACTCACACTCACGTCATTGCTTGCACATTAAATCCCCAACAAATATTTTCAGCCGACGAAGAAACTTAAGCAGAATTACCGGATTTGGTGGGCAAAGTTTTTGAGCACCTGCAATGAATGCAGAGGCACTTCCAAACAAAAACACAAACACAAACGCACACGCATATGAAAAACACTTGAAATGGTTTTTGGGAACCGCAAAAGGTGCGTGAGGATTACTTTAAGCCAGCACTGAAAATAGTGGCACTCATTAAGAAGACGCTCACTTAAAAACTGCCAACAAAAACAAAACCAAACAAAATAAACTCAACTCCATTCAAGCCAAGACAGGTCACAGTGGCGTGCAAGTAGTTATCAATGTGTCGTATATGAAGAAAGAAAATTGATTTGTTTCAAGTTCATAAAAACCAGCGAAAGTGACCGAAGGCCAAAACTCTCTTTAAAGCAAATTTCTGTTAAAAAGAAACAATGAAAGGAAAGCCAAAAGACATAAATGAAAGAAATAAAAAATTGCTAACAAAAAAGGAGATGAATGTATGTTTTTTTTTTTTATTATCTTCAAAGCAAATCGAAAAAGTTTATTGCTCCCAAATATTATTTTAATGAAGCTGCATAGAAAAAGGGAAAACAATTTCTTTTATTCAATGTTTTTATTGACTATATTGCGTTTCTCTTTTACAAATATGTCATTTAACAACCAAATGATGACATAATCGTACTCAAATTATTGGTATAAATTAATATCAAACACACTCGATTAAATAGACAGGAACGTAACTTGGCACGCCACTGTAACTTCATGACGCACCGCGTGGGCGTCGAAATGAGTTAATAAACCGGCTTATGTGCGTAAATTAAAAAAAATAAAGGAACACACACAAATGGCAGCGTTTCTTCAAGGTGAAATTGTGCTTTTGAAGTTTGAAAATGAAATTGCGCAATTGCGCCAGCCTTGGCGGAATTTTAAATGGCGTCGCCGTCGAGCGCCGCTCGCAAAAAATAAATGAAAGAAAAATCCTTTTGAAGTGCTTGGCACGCCAGAAAACAATGTCGCCTAATCGTGCGTTTGTGTGCGTGTGTGTGTGTGTGTGCGTGTGTGTGTGCGGCATAGCATAATTACGTTGAAAGGTTTTTCATTACCACATTTCACCCACATTCACAAATTGAAAATTCAAGTCCTGCGGAGTTTAATGGCAAATTGAGTAATTAATGTCTCTGAGTGGTTACATTTACGCAGCACAGCGTTGTTGTATGACGAGGGGCGGCCGCTGCAGGGTGACTATTAAAATTCCTATTAAATATTTAGCGGTGGTGTTTTCTTGGTTGTTTGGGCGTATACGCAACATTAATTTTTGTGGCCTGCGCATTCGAATTGTAATTTAATTCCGCTTTCCTGCTTTGCTGCATTTAATTACATTGTTTCAGCTGTTCCAGCGTTCATATATATTTAAAGCATAGCCTAAGGCGTTTGGTGCTGCGACAAAAAGGAATTACCATATTTGTATGAAATATTTATATATATTTTTTTTATTGCGTCCATTGTGTTAGACTTCCATTTAATGTACATGAGAGATGTAAGAACGAGTGAAACAAGAGTTGACTCTCGTCGGACTCGATACTTTTTGTAAAGTCAAAAATGAAAATAATTTTTTTTTTTAAATTTTAGTATTTTATCTAAAGAATTAAAAAAAAAATAGCAACCGTGTTATATACCCTTTAATTTATCTTCTCATTACCTCTTTTGTATAACCAGTCTGGAAGATGTTGCAACTATTTTTATAATTTAACATTTCAAGAGTCTCGAATCAAGACGATATTTTTAAGGTTTTTCTTTCATCTCAAATGAACTCCTCAGCTACATTTTGCAGCTGGTATCCTTAGTCCACGCCCACGTCTAAACTGCTTCTTTGACGTAAATAATTTCGTAAGACGTCGAGGAGCACGAAAAATAGTTTCTTCTCCTCGGCGACATCATTTTGTGGAAGTGGAAGGCATAAAGGCACACACACAATGCAAATTTAATCATCTTCCGCATTGTTGAGCATGAATAAAAATTAAAATCGTTCACGTCCGTCTCCTTCGTCGTCGTCGTCATCATCTTCAGCGTTCGATGTTCTGTTCATCTTGGTGGCACGTGGGCGCTGCCGCAGCGATTGTAACTTGTAAGTCGGCGCGCACGCCTCGGTGCAGCCGTATTGCTGGCGCATCTCTCTCTCGGCTTAGTGCAATACTTTGTATGGTCGTCTGTCGCGTCTGTTAGCAACAGTCAACAGTTGCTGCTGCTCAGCCATTGCGACAACTTCAGTCAGCGACTTGTGTCTGGTCTTGAGCTGGGTCTGCCGCTGCACTTCATTGCATTCGCGGCATATTTAGTTATGTCGGTAAGATTTCCATTTTTTTGATAGTTTTTTCTTTGTTATTTTCCGAATGGAATGCCATGAGACTGAATTTTCGGTTTTCATCTGAGACGACAACGAAACGACACTTGATGTACTGTACTTGAGTTACCAGTTCTTGAGGTTGTGCAAAGGTTAAGCGTACTTTGGAGGGAAATTAATGGTCATTATTATTTATTATGAAGTGAGGTATCCATTCACAACGTTCTGGACGTAGGTTGTAGTACTTTTGATGTGAACAAAAATGCCGCAATTACAAATTCAATTTGTTGGCATTTCTTAAAGGATGTTAATAAAATATATAATAAATAAATTGGAACATTTTCAGCTTTTCATCCTTCTTTTCAGAACTTTATAGAGCGACCACTTTTTGCTTCCTTAATGTATAGTATTAAGGAACTTATGTCATCTCATAATTTTTACATCTCTCATGTTTTTAGAGCAAAAATATTCGCCATAGCCACTTGTGAGCATTTCATTTAATGTCTATAATTGCAATTTTTTTGACTCCAAATGCAATTTTCTTTAGTTTGAGTTTCAACATCCAAAAGATACGCAACATCCGTCGCTATTGCGATACACTGGTGCCACGTTCTGATCTATTAAACGAAACGAATTGCAACCTCAAAGCAGAAAGCAATAAAAATCCAATTGAAGCAAAACTAATTATGTCAACTAGTTAAATGCAGCTCACAATTACAGTTTGTGCAATGCATATAGCAAATGCAACAAACACAACAAAAACGTTCAAAGAAAAAAGTGAAGAACATAAAAAAATCTGCTACGTATTAATTAAGCAACATAAAACAATAATAAAAGAAAATAAACACAATTTTTTCTTTGATGTTTTTCGGTCGCTTTGAAAAATGTTTTGACATAAAAGACGAGAAATTAAAAGAATATATATGTATGTATGTATATAGAAAATATCCAACGGAACGTGATATTGAGGGCGGTGGCGATTTCGACTGCGACTGGCTGGAATCCTTAAAATAATAATCGCTGCAGCAAAGAGCAATATTTGTTAGGTGTATGTATGTATGTATGTATGTATGTATGTATGTATGTATGTATGTATGTATGTATGTATGTATGTATGTATGTATGTATGTATGTATGTATGTATGTATGTATGTATGTATGTATGTATGTATGTATGTATGTATGTATGTATGTATGTATGTACAGTGGCTGTCATATATAAGTAAACAAGCTCATCACTTTAGCTTTGCTTTGAATAACGGTAAACTTAACGGTCAATATTTGGGAATTTACGCGTTTTTACAATATTTACATTATTTTCAATTGTGTTGATTGAAAATTTGAATCATTTAGTTCATTCTTAGTTTATTGTGCAATAAGAATGAGAAAAACCTAGTTCTCGGGCGTTTCAAAAATAAGTAAACAAGCAACCTTTGACTGAATTTCTTGAAATACTTCTTAAATAAAGTGCAGTTTTTGGATAAAAACGAGTTAATAGAATCTCCTGTGTATTTTTTTTTTCTTTGTAAGTAAAAAAAAATAATTTTTTTCTACTATTTTACAACATTCTCTAAAACTACGATTTTTTAAATTTAGTGTTAATTTCGACTGAAAAGTTGGCTAATTGTGCGCGTTTAAGTACAGGGGAACGAAAAGCAATTATCAAACTACACGATGAAGGTGAAACATTTAGAAATATTGCTAAAATTTTTGATAAAACACCGGCTGCTATATTCAAGGTGGTTAAAACTTTTGAAAACGATGGACGCATTGACCGCAGATATTCTCCAGGACGACCAAAGATAACAACAGAAAGAATAGATACAAGAATAAAAATCATCTCAACTTCAAATCCACTACTTTCTGTTACGAAAAATCGATCTAAGCTAGTCTCAGAAGGTCAAACAACACCATCTCTATCCACTATTCGCAGGAGGCTTTATGAAGATGAAAAGCATGGTCGAGTTATTCTCAAAATTCCCTTCATAAGCAAAGTTAATCTGCAAAAGAGAATGAAGTTCTATGCAGATAACGTCTTAAAACCCGAAAGTTTTTGGGAAAAAATACTCTGGACGGACAAATCTATGATTCGCATGAAATATAATGGTGGGCAGATGTACGTTTGGCGCAAATTTAATAAGGCTTTGTCCTTCAAGTGCACAAAACCAACACTTAAGTCCGGCGACAAGGTCTTAATGGTTTGGGGATGCATTTCTGCTAATGGAGTGGGCAAAATAGTCGTACTTGAAGGCAGAACCAATTCCCAAGTTTACCTTAATCTGCTGAAAGATGTAATAGTTCCTGAAGGTAAGCGTCTAATAGGTGAGAATTTTATTCTACAACAGGACAACGCACCTATTCACAAGGCTAAAATTGTTTCAAAGTATATAGCTGATGAGAGTATTAATATTTTGGAATGGCCTCCCCGAGTCCAGACCTATCACCAATCGAAAATACATGGGCATGGCTAAAAACTAAAATTAGTGAACGCTGTCCTCGAAATTTGACCGAATTAAGGGATTTAATTATTCAGACTTGGCCTTCTTTTTCTCCAGAAATGTGCAGAAAATATGTACTTTCTTTGCTAACTCGGCTGGCAAGAATGTCTCGAAATAATGGGGGTCACTGCGGCCATTAACTGCAGTGTTTACTTATTTATGACTCATTGAATTTTTGTATTTTTTTTATTCTTATCATTATTAATTTGTCATAATGTGTTTTGAATTAAATCTTATGTTGTTTTTTTGTAAATAATACATTGTACTTTTAAAAATAATTGCTACTTTTTTTATTCTAAAACTAAAACTTGAAATATATGCACTTGAACTCAAAAAATTAGTTTGTTTACTTATATATGACAGCCACTGTATGTATGTATGTATGTATGTATGTATGTATGTATGTATGTCTGCTTCTGAGTGTGTGCTGTGAAAGTATTTTGTGCCGCACGACGATGCCAGAAGTTGCAGTTGCATAAAAAATAAATGCAAATTAACAGCATCAGTAAAGAAATTGCGACGCACACAAACGAGCACATGCCACACACAAACACTAACACATACATACATTCGATTCAATTAGATTTTGTATTTCTTAATTTTTTGTTTGTAAAATTAATGGGACTTTTAAGCTTTGAAATATGTCTACCCTGCGGTGCCCGGGATTGGTTTTGAAAAGAAATTAGACTCTTAGACAAAGAAAATCTATAAAAGGGATTCGGAAAGTTAGCTTGTATTTTGAAGTTGGCGTAATGTGTTCCAAAATAAAGTTATATATCTGTATCTGAGATGAAAGATATAAATGACCTATAGCAAAATTGAACGTTTTAAATTTTCCTAGAACATATTAACCCGTAACGTGAAAATGACTCTAATCAAATTGCCTTAAAGACGGAAAATATTTTAATCGTCCTTGAAGATTTGTAACTGCCTGTGGTTATTATCTTGAAAGTACAAAACCCAAAATCCAGTTACGCATGTGACCGAATAGCCTCAAATTTCAATTTGTGTGTTTCCGCTTTAATCATTTGCAACTATTTTAACCCACACACTGGGACAAAAAGTAATTTTATATTGTACTTCAATTATTGATTCCTAGCTGATGCTTTCATGTTCTATTCGGGAAGGGTTTTGCTGACTAGGTTTTCAATCAGTTAAGACTTATTTCCAAATAAGTTTTTGTTATTTTTAGAGCAGATCAAAGTAACGAGCGACTTTTTTATTATCTTTACTATTTTTAAAGCATCTACAAAATGTCGAAGTATTTTGTAGATGCAATTTTGTAGCAATTGTTTGTACTATGTCGTATATCTTTTTTAATGATATAAACATTTTTAATTATATTGCGTGCTTGATGAAATTCCAATTATGCGGTCGCATTTATGCCGTGCAGCAATCGGCAGCGGCGTCGGCATTTGCGCACAAACGCAACTTTTATTTAAAACGCATTTAAACGACGACGACGACGACGAATGCCGAACGGCAGCGGCAAATATTAATTATTCATGTACAATGAGCAATTTACTTATGTACACGAAAAAAGAGAGAAATATAAACACAGAAAATGCGTGAAAGAGAAAAAGAGAGAAATGAAATAACCAAACCGACAACCAAAAAAAAAAAAAAAAACAAGCCTGTTGGCCTTTTATTAAACGCATTCGCATTTATTCAAATAAAAACCGCATTTCACGCGGTTTCACCCGGGAATCAATTAAAGTCCGAATCCGTCCATCCGTCCGTCCGTCTGTCCGTCCTGTGCTGCATTTCATTTTGTGGTTTTTCGTTCGTTTTTTTCGTTTAAATTTTTTTTTCAATTAAGTGCGTCAAATACTTGAAGCGAAATTGTTTAACACATGCAATAATTAAAATCTTTATTAAAGCACACCCCTTTGGCTTTCCATCCGCCCGCACGCTGCATGTCGTCCGACAACCGAATTTTGTAAATCACCTGTCGCCGCAGTTGACAGTTCTGAAAGTTATTTGTTTGCATACATCAGGGATGCGACTTGGTTAGTTTCGTCATCGTCGCCGTCGTCGTCTTCTTCTTTTGTCCGGAGCAACGTCTTTGACAATCTCTGATATTGACAGCTTCGATAGCTCCGATAGCAACGTAACGAACCACAATTGTCAACAAAATAAATTCTTTCCTTTATTATTTCAGATTGGTTCTGCAAAAGAAAGTGGGCACAGTAAATTGAATGTTGCCGCTGCTGCTCCTTCTGCTCACTCTTTCATAAATCATTTGCTGCAGTCGTTTTTTATTTAGGGGTGGGGCACAGTGGTTTGTGATGTTCAATTTGGGTGGACAAAATTTAAATTGATTTTTTGGTTTTTATTCTAGATATTTTTTTTGGTATTTTAGTCCTGTAGAACCATTTTCAAATACATCTTATTCAATATTGAATTTTGTATTTTGGTTTTCTTTGGTCATTATTTCGTTAAGCGTCGATTCCTCTTTGTGCACTGTGAGTTTTGGTGAGTTTGGTCGCTGAACTGTGTCCGTGTTCAATTACGATTCTTTAATGGTTTGTCGTTGCCGTTGCCATTAGCATCAACGTCATCACTTCACTACAAATTAAAATCACATACACCTACATACAAAAATATATACTCATTTCGAGTACAGAAGATGGTTGAATGAGGGGGATGGGGAGGAGGGCATATGACCTCGTGCTAACTAAAATATCGATTGCGTTTAAAGTGCGTAACGCTGGCAGCCATTTGGCAACCACTTGGCTTTAATGATTCTTCTTGTCGTTTGTTGGTATTCGTTGCTTCCCGCGGTGCTTAAATGCATCCCTGGAATTTTGTGCATTTTATATAAAAGCATAAGTATGTCTGGAATGTGTTTGATTGAATGCATTTATTGAATTCACGAGCTTGTGTATTGATAAATTGAAATGTGTTGCATATGTCGCAGTGTTATCAAACCCAGTTAAACAATTGAAAATTAAATTGTAATATTTAACAAAAAATTCATAATTTTCTAGCATTTTTAAATAATGGTCAACAATTTTTGTTGACTATTTTTATATACTCGTAAGCTAAAATTATGAAATGCATACAACGGCAGCGCTAACGAGTAAAAGCGTGAAACGTGACCAAGCCCTTTGATGCTTTTTAGCGTGTTTCAAAGCGTGTTTTGCATGTGACTAGAAATGCCATTAAAACAGAGAGCGAAAAAAATACAAAGCAGAATTCATTTGTGCAGAAAATCCACAGCAAAATTCCAAAAAAAAAATCCTCCTCGGCGGATTAAAACAACACAGAATGTGTTTATTTGCACAGCGACGGCCTTAGGCCTGTTAGCAAAGTTTTAAAAGGTCTTAAGCGGCGGCGTAAACATGGCGGCAGCGGATGGTGTATCTGTCTGTTAGTTGGTCTCTACGTCTGTCTGTATGTCAGGCTGTTTGCCTGCCTGTTTGTTTGTCTCTCTGTCTGTCTGTCTGTTTGTCTGCCTATTTGTATGTTTCTTTGTCTGTCTGCTTGGCAGTTTTTACATTTGTGTGTGTATTTTTTTTCTCGAGTCTAAGCTGTTGTTCTTACCACTTCGCTCCCTCGCCAATTTCTCAAGTACGCGCTGCAATTGTTGTTATGATTTCGCATTTGTCTCTGCCGCCTTTTTACCAACTTTTGGCGGCAACTTAAACGTTTGTCAGACCAACTGCAAATGGTATGAACACTGAAGTTGCCGCTTAAAATGTATAGCTCTAAAAATTATTTTTTAATCTTAAAGCAGTCTATAAGTAATCTTAATAATACAATAGCAAATATTAAGAAAAAAAATTCCATTGATAAGATACGAACCAATTGGCAATTATCTTGTACTACACTTTGGTATGTCTAATTTATAAAATAGTTTCTACCCCAACTAAATATGAAAAAGCCGATCGTTAAAGCAAGTAAAACCAATTTTGAATGAGAAAAAAATAAACTCAGCTCGGTTAAAATGCGTTCAATCGCTCAAGTGGCGCCTTTTAACCGCTGCCACCAAGCTCAGCCACCACCACTTTGCATACATCATGTACAGCGCATGCCACACTAGCCACACAAAACGCTTTTGGCCATGAATTAAATTTTATGTGAAAAATCGCTTCGAATGCAACCCTGCAGCTGTCAAACAAATTCGCTGCAAATTTATCCGCTGCAAGTTAAATTCCAAACTGTAAATTACGTGTTATTAAATGCAGGCTATAATAAGAATGAAAAAAATACGAGTACGTAAAGTAGAAACATCTTAAATCTGGCTTGGCTTATCATCAACAAGCTCAAACGCATGCGATAAGTTGGAAAATGGGCAGCAACAGAAATTGCTTCTGTACTACACGCCAAACCGCAGTAAAGCAATGCAAAGCACAGCACAGTACAGCCAGAAGGAATCAGCAGCATCCTGGCCGCATGCAACTTCCACATGCAACATGCAACAGAATCGCCCCAGCGATCGAGCGAGTGTGCGAGTTGTGCATGCGGTTTAAACTCATTAATAATGACCCCGGGGGGTTAACGTCAAAAACGTTAAGCGGCTCCGCTTGCAGTTAAGACAAGCATATGAGCTGAGCTGAACTGAACTGAATTGAGCTGAGCTGCGTTAAAACTGATGTGAGTGAGCGACGGACTGCCCATAACACACTCACACACACTTACTATACACGCACATACACAGTATTTGTTTGTTTTAGGGTTACCAACTGTTTTTATACATATTGTACAACATAACAAGTTAAAATAATTTTTTTATATATTAAAATAGTTTGGTTTATTAAAAAATAATTCAATTAAACTTTTTCGCGAACTTTTGAAATTATTCAAACGAATAAATTTTAGCAAATGGAGGTGTTGGTAGCCCTAGCTTAGCCTAAAGCGTTTCGTTTCTAGTCCTTTGAGTTGGCTCTGGCAAGCAGAGTCTTGACTTGTCATATTGTTGCTTATACTCGTATAGTAAAGCAACCGTCCGTTCATCTATTCGCTCGTACGTAGTCATCAGCGTGTTGATTGCGTTGATCACCTCTGCCGCTGGTCTACGTTTCATTTATTCGCTTTATTGCTGCCATTCTCGCCGGATGGCTTTCAGTTCTGAGTGGCTTTGATTTAAATTGTAATGAGCTGTCAACTCGCGTTAAAGTGTTCGTCGCCGCTGCCGCCACAGCTTCATACTTACGTGCATGCAAAAGACGCTGGTGGTAGTTAGTTATGTGTAGCACCTCAAGAATGTGGCAGTCCGCTTTAGGGCAGTAAATTTTGGTTTTAGATGAATTATATTATAGAATATTCTTAATTTAATTTTTATTGCAAAGTATAAAATTTGCTTGTGGTGACTATGAACTAAAAGAGAAACTCCACATAATTGGTTTATTCCACATTTCCATTACAGACAAATGCAACTACAAATGTGGTTTAAACTGACAAAGACAAAATAAAATAAAAGCAATTATTTAAAATTGTATGCAACATTTGAAACATCTCGCTGCAGAGCAATTGTTGTTGCCTGAGTTGAATGATTTTTATTTTATTTATTTACAATAATTTTGTTTGAGATGCAAGAATTCTGCAATTTGTCTTATAAATTTTTGAAAGATTTATTTGATATTTTATTTCAATATTATAAATAGTTTGCTGACTTCTGTACATATCTTAAATACTTGTTTTTTTTTGTCAGTTGAAGTTGAAGATACTTTTGAAGCTACAGAACACCTACTTTGTCATTGCCCATCATTTAATGGATCTAGACTGAACTACTTTGGGTTAAGCTACTTTCCATCTTCAAAGAACATTTCTGTTCAAAAGGCAGCTAAACTTTTTATGATTAGTAATGTTGGTAACAACAAGGATCACTAAAGATCTATGTGTGATCTCTCTTTCTTACCTAGCATAACCTTGGGAGCTTCAGAAATTTTAAATAATATCTAAACTTAAGAATATTACTTGTTCAATTTCAATGGACACACTTCGGAATTTTATGCCGCAATTCACGCTGTGCCTTTAAGAGAAAATACAAGAACAATTTTTTTTATAAAGTACTAAAGTCCGTTTATCAGCCTCGAAACCTTCAGCTTAATATTAATAATAACAGTTGGTCAAACCGACTATTATAAATGCAACACAATGTTAAACGACACAATCAAATTAGAGTGGTTCATGATATAAAAATATTCGAATGGATTTTTTTTAATAATATGTCTTCATCCAACTGGAGTATTTCTCTACGTTACAAACATTTGCCCAAAACACAATCTATAGTACACTACTGAGTGGTGCATAAAAATCCGAATCGCATGTTAAACTCAATTTTAATTTAAATAGCAGAAAAGCACCTTGAGCTATAAAAGCCATCAACAACAAAAACAACAACATGCAACATAAGATGCAATTAATTGGCACATTTGCACAAAGCAATTCTGTCATGTACTCTAGCAAAAAAAAAAGACATTTAGAATGATTTAAAAAGTATAATAGTAAGAGTACAGTACTCATACTCAATGAAAAATTAATACATATTACAAAAACAAAAATAACAACAACAAAGCAACTACAACTGAACAATGAATATGCTTGTACAAAATCTGCATACAAAAAAACAGGCACAAAGTGGTTCATGATTTGTGACCTGAGGCCATTTTTATAGGCACTTGTAATAACAAATAATAGTGGCAGCTCAGCAGGGGGCCACACCACTACAACAACAACAACAACATTGGCAGCAACAACAACAACAACAAACAGCGCACTTTGTTTGCGTTGTATAAATAAACATAAACATGCGATACGCTGCAATTAGGCGGCAATAGTTTTTTAAAATGACGCTAATTGCACATCACTTGCGTGGCGTTTCTTTTTTTTTTGAAGACAGTGTATGTGTATGTGCGTGTGTGCGTGTGTGTTATTGATATGATTAAGGTTGGCAACTTAATGACAATAAGGCGTTGTTATGCTGAAAATAAAGCAGCCTCTTCGGCCACAACTTCGAACGGGTGTAATGCATGTAATTATCGCATTGTTTATGTTAGCCCCCCGGGCGGAATGTGGTACGCTGTGCAGCAGAGCTTTAGCGAGAAGAGTTGTAGTCAATTTTAAAAATAATAATTTCATTATCCGAGCGACTTTGTTCAGTTTAATCACATTTATAAAACTTGATTTAGCTCGACTCAATTGTACTTTGCTTTGAATAAAGCTTTTTTATTTTAACAAATATAAAAAAGTGTTTTAAATTCGAAAACGTGAAAGCTCTTAAATATTGTTGGACTAAGATTAGAGTTTTTTATATTACAAAATTTGTTTAATGCGATTATCAGCAGAAATCTGCAAAGAACAACTTAAAAGATCCACGACGAAGGACACAATTAATAATAATAATAAAATAACAACAACTTTTATCAAAAATAATCCATTTGCGAAGATGAAAAAAAATGGGGAATTTAAATCATGTTAACAACTTTAAGCCCACTTAAGCGCATAACGTCAACAGCTTGACGACATCTAAGGTCTGTGTCTGCAGCTGCGGCAGTGGCAGCCATGCAGCAGCGTCCACTGACCTTTGACATGGCACAACAACATTGAAAATAACGGTTTGTTTTGTATGTGCTTGTGTGTGTGTGTGCAGGTGACTTGCACGACAAATACTGCATTTCAGTTGCAGCATCAGCGGCAGTAGCTAAACACAACACAACAACAAAGCGTCACAACAGAAGAAAAAAATAAAATAACCAGAAGGATTGCCATTTCATTTTTTTTTTTTGGTTGTTGTTGTTTTCGCTTATTCGTTTACCCGTTTTTGCTGCATATGTACACAGCTTTTAACGCTACTTACCCGGCTTAAGCTCGGGAATAATTGTGACATTTCTTCGGCGGAGTCAGACGACGACAACGACGACGATGATGGTGGCGCATGTACTGACGCGAATGCTGCAAGCGTCGTGTCGTCCGGCTGCAGCATGTGGCAAGTGCCTGCTGCTGCCTCAATGTCACTTAATGGCCCTCCTCGTCGTGGTCCTCTACGGTGTGCCTCGCTGTTGACATTGTGTGTGACATCATCCGTCCGTTCCGTTTGGTGACGCACAGTAGTTGACGGTGGAAGATAAATGCAACAAAATTTAAAGCGGTGATTAGATGAGTTTTAGATTTTGGTGTAGTACAATTTTAGTTTTTCTTCAAACTTTAAAATTTCAGTTCAATCGGAAGTCATCGATAAATTCTGAAAAAAAAAATGAAGAATGTTTTATAGAAAATAATTTTTTATAAAATTATTAGTAGAATTGTGTTTGACAATGAAGCAAAGTACTGTGCGATGTCGGCCATGTCGCATGTGCGTGCATTTTTCGGAAACTGCTTCTGCTGCTAGTCTTTGTTTCGTGTTGTTGTTTTATTTTATTTGTATTTGTAGATGTTTTGTTTTGTTTTATTTTGTGCCTCATGCAGCTTAAGTGCTTCTTTTGTTTTGGGGTGTTGGTCTGAAGCACTTTTGTGTCTACACAAATACTCACACACACATGCACACACGAATATTGCACGCCATTGTTGCAATATGTTGGCCTGAGAAATTACAACAAAATTAATTTTCCTATGTCGCGTTGTTGTTGCAGCCACAGCGTAAATGCTCGAAGAAAGCGCTGAATTATGAAAAGCGGTTGCCAGCTGTGACTAAATACGCAAAAGTTAATTGCAGCGCAAAAGTTTCGATGTTAACTTTTGCAATTAAAAATCAACAGTAATAAATTTTATATTAAATTTTAAAAATATTATTTTATATATTGTATATAACTCAAGCGATATTTATCGGTCGTTCTAACAACCACAATTTTAAGGGATGTTAACTTGTAAACAACTTGTTTGGTTTTCTCTATGAAATTGAAACGTTTTTAAGTCCAAATTCCATATATAAAACTTTATTCTTCTGCGATTTTGAATGGATTAATTTCGCTGGATTCCATGAGTGGCATAGACTACTCCAACATTCCAAAAAATACCTCACAATGTGAAACTCACATATTAAGTTACTTTGCTGCACGAACTAGACACAGTAAAAGTTATATGAAGATAGTTCCATACAAGCTATCAAATATGCGATTACTTAATGATTTTTTGTGACTTCATTTCGAAATACCAGAGCTATAAAAATATCTCACAAAAATTCTGCGAAATAGCTTTAGACTTACACACAGACGCAAGAAGGTGCATTTTTGCGTTTGAAATTCACAAACTGTAAAGATTGTTGACTAACCAACCAACCAATCTACCTTCCAACCAACCAACCATTCAGCCTGCCATCCATCCATCCCTACCGTCCAATTCAATCCTCAGCCATACTTTTGTCTATCCGCAATCTATTTATTCTTTTTTAATATTGACATGCCAAGATTGCGAATGGTACACGCGCAGCAGGATAAATTGTCTTATGGCGCACGGTGGTATGCTTGGTTGGGCCAGCGTTTTTGAAGCGTGTTGAATGGCGTTAGACAGCATTTGCAGCTAAAGCTGTCTCGGCTGGCTGACTGGCTGGCTGACTGGCTGCGGCTCGTTGTGTCTATCTGTCTGTCCGGCTGTCTGTCTGTCAGGCAACGTCCGTCGCCAACGACCCACAGCAGTAAGCCCACTTGCATTTTCAAAGCCACACACAGAACGTTAGAAGATATCATTGTTTTCTTTCAGCTGGAAATATTTTCACTTATCCTGCACATAAATAAAGAGCTCACCTTGAATTGTTTGTATGTATATTGGAACGTGTCGTTTCGTGTCGTCTTTTTCCCTGCCATTTGGCGGCGGCAATATAGCATAGCATGGCATGGACATGACCACAAACAAAAGACTTACGCGGCTCTCAAATGTCTTCTGGCTTCAAACCATGAAGCCGCTTGAAGAATCTATTATACCATGCAGAAATTCTTGCTTTGCTAGAGCAAATCTAAGGTTACCAACTGTATTACAGTGATACTTAAATAAATCGAGTATTAGGTAACAAGTTGCTTTGTGTTTCCATTTATTCGCTGTCGTCATTTGGTAGATATCGACTTTTAACTTGGAATGTTAGCTTTAGTATGTGCAAACTTGTAAAACTCTGCCCTGAAGGGTTCATTAATAAATTTAATGTAGCACATTGCAGTGGACTTATCCATTCGTAACAAAAAAATTATCAATTTAATTTAGACCTAATCATGGCCACCACTGACGATCCACTTTTATACCTAGAAATGCATCAAATAAAACGGTATGTAAAGTGGAATACACGCTCATGTACTTGTATACTATGTATAAAAATAAAAACTTGAATTTTGGTATCGGAAATTTTACTAAGCTGTATTTTTTTCTTTATTAAAATTATTGTTGGTAGCCTCATTTACACGAGTGATCAAGAAAAAAGTCCTTTTATTTATTATTATTTTTTTGCTGTTAGTTTGTTTGTTTGTCTATCGGTCTGGCTGTGCTTAGCCCACCAAGTGAGTGAATTATCTGACATCAGAGGAGATTCGAAGTTATTCAAAGTTTTGATTGAATTGTTGCAAATTGCTTGCAGAACCTTTTTCACGTTGATGGATTTGTGTATTGAATGGTTTTGTGGGTTTGGCATTTTCAAAGGGACATAAACATGACAGCGCGACTTGTGTTTGTGACATTTCAGCGAGATTAGCGGAGAGAGAGAGAGTTTCGACGGGGTTGACTTTCAACTGTCATTGCAAGAGTTTTATTTTAACCTTGGTTAAACAATGAAAATTTTTTTGCTACTATAAATATATTTTTTTTTCAATTTTAATTAGCACGAAAATATGCAGCAACCCAACCGAACCTAACCCCACCGAACCGAATCTAACCAACCAACCATTTAGCATTTAATCCCGCTGAAAGCTGTCTCTAATCCTATTAACAAACAGCAAACTTCAGCAACAGATAAAACCATTATCCTTGCGAATAATTCGTCGACGCACAGAACAAGAAAGAGGCAACAACACCAAAAAAAAAAGAGCTGCAAACTTTTCAATTAACCTTAACCAGCGTTTTGCTCCTTTGTCCGCCTCCTTTGGTTTTTCACCTTTTGTCGAAACGTATTTCCCAGACACTTTAGGGGAATCTGCTTAAGCCTGTCTGCCTCATACTAACAACGGGCAACCTTTCCGATACGAAGAAGTGCACGATTGCCTTTTTTCATTTTTTTTTTGTTGCTATTTTACCAAAATTCTGATTTTTCTCTTCTTTTTATTTTTATTTTGTATCTACTGTCGTTATTGTTTTCTTTTTGTTGGTTTTTTTTTTTTCTTGTTTTTTTTTCTGCTAAAATTGATTAAAATCCTTTGGGGGAAACGCATTTCATCTTTATCTGGAAACAACTTAAAAGCACACTTTCCGCATGAGATACAGATACGACGCGTCGTCGCCGTAAGATACAAATACGCAGGTTAACTTGTCGGTGTTTGTCTGTATGTCTGTATGTCTGTCTGCCTGTCTGGTTTTATCAAAGATCAAATTGCGAATGCCCCAACCTCACAAACGAAATATAATCACAGTTTTTTCTTCCTGTTTTGCGATTTCTATTAAGGCGAAGAGAAAAATGCTTTTCTGATTTGATATGATAAAGTAAAAAAGAACATTGCAAGAAGTTAACCAATGATGCAGGAAAAGATCTTAATATTTTTTGTAAAGAAGAACCGAATCGATGAGTAATTTTTGAAAAAGTAAAAATGGATATTTAACAATTCGCTTTTTAAACTGATCTCGTCTCATGTACTGAAGCAAGTATTCCGGACCTCAAGAAAGAAATGATCTCCAAATAAGGCGCTTTAAATAATTATTGGTCAGTTCCGAATAACCTCTTTGAATTGAGCTTTACTTTGCATATCGGTTCAAGTTTGACAAAATCTGTTGTGCAATTAATTCGCACAAATCCTCCAGACGCTTTAATCAATGACATTAACAAATTTACCGTGACTCAAAAATTACCGCAGCACAGGAGCTGTGCTTTAATTTAGCTCATTTGCCTCTGCCGTTCCGACATTCTCAGCATACTCGTACTAGCAGAGCAACGATAACGCTGCCACTTCTTGGGGCACACACACAGAAGTGTGCATCATTAAATCCCTAAGATATACTCATAAGCTGTCTACGATTCATGCTCCTAACCAGAGCATACACCGAGTACATCGCTTAAGCCCAGGAAATCAGCCTTTTTGTTGTTGTTGTTTGTTTTTTTTGCATCCATCGAGCGGCGAGTGACTACCAGCCACAACAGTATTTTCCGGTTAGCCACGTTTTTGCCTGCCGCTAATTGTGTTCATGCTTCGGCTACGAGTTTAACTGGGCTACAGCGACTTGAGCTCATTAAATGTGTAGCTTGCAATTGTAGCCACTTCTTCTACTCGTCGTGGCGAGCCTACGAAACGTGCTCTGCTAATAAGCATAATTAAATTAAGACATTTGAGGCGGCAACGTGGTGGTAGCTGCCTCCTCGTCAAACAAACTTGACCAGCATATAGCATCATCACCATCAACAGCATCAGAGCCAACATCATCATTATAAGCACTTGCTAGGGTTGCGCTGTATGTGGCGCTCGCTCGCATCGCACAGTGGTTAATTTTATTCAAAAATTTAATAACTGCTTTGATCAAATAGTTTTCTTTAAAGGAAAAATAATTTTTTTTTAAATATAATATTTTAACTTTAAGATATGTTAGATTGATTACTGTCGAAGCCTAAAATTAGCTGAGCAGATGATCGTAATGGGATGATCTTAATTGCCTGTAAAATCCAATAAACATTTAATAAGCAATTAAAAAGTTCACCCACTTTGGGCAAGTATATGTCCCACCGTACATCTGCATTTGCCCGCAGTTCTCTGCACTCTATACCGACTTAAATGATTCTCATCTCGTTTTGCAAGCGTTGCTTTTGCCTGCCCCGACTTGATATAGTTTGTTGGTAGCAGAGCGCGTCGTCGTCCAAAAGGGAAATTGATTAATTATTTGCCATTAGTGTGCAGCGTTTGCTGCTGGTTTTACGCACTTCAATGAACCACAAAGTTGCCTGTACTTATCGGATTAGTTTGGATTAAATAATATGTTAGCATTGACTCTGCGCAATCTTTTGCCCAGCATCACGAGAACTAAGTCGATCCACTGGCAAAGGTGAGCAAGTTTTTCTGTTGTTGTTGTTTTCTTCGAGTTTATCTTTGTTGTTCAAATAGTCTTGTTCTGTTGATGGACTTGATTCGAGCTGGCGTAATTGGATTAGCAAAACGACCACTTAATTAGCAAAATAAGTTGAAATAATTTTGATTTCCAATAGAAAAGCAATTCAGTTTGCTGGCGTACCATTAAGCAATTGGCGCTATACAAAGTAAAACTTTTAAAGACATGAGAAGTCTCAACGCTTGAGTACGCTCTATTACACGCTTAGCTATGCCGGAACCAAAGCTCATTCGCTGTGAAAACTGTGCTTAATTTTTTTATAGCCGAACCTTTCTGGCAGTTTATAGCTGTAACTCTTAACGGCTAAAAGCATTGTCAACTCATTCCGACACTTTATGGCTCATTGTTGTGTCCATGGCGCAGCACAATGCCATATAATCTTCTTCATATGCTGCATACGAACTTTATGCGCCGCACGCCAAACAATGCATTCGGTCGCACGCGTACGTCATCGCAGCCTGTCGACAACTTGTACTCGTTTGTGCTTGAGCGACCGACGCACAGTACTGGCAGTAAGTCATGTTAAGGCTGACGTGGCGCAGACGTTTGTGCTACCCAGCATCCGCACTTTAAAATTTGAATGTTGTTCTACTTGTCAGTGTTGCCAAATAAATCTGTCTATGAGCACGTTTCATTCATTCCCTGCTGGTTGGTTTATGTCATTGTTCAGGCGTATGCGAATGCAACGAATTTCTAGTTCATTGTTTCGGTTAGTTTGAGATACGTTCTCGTATTTGTTGGATGAGCTGTGGTACCTTTGAGTTCAAACATAAAGATGCAAAACATGAGTAAATTTTGTTTATTAAAATTAATGAAACATTGTCTTTAATTTAAACACAAATGAACAATACTTTGATAACATAACAAGGAAAGTTTCAACAACAAATTTTTACAATTCCTTTAAATAAAAAATTTAAAAAGAATTTATGTATGTATATAAAATTCTGTTAATATTGCATTCATATTTCTATTTTCTCACACTTCTTCCATTATTCAATTCGACACTATCTAAAAATTGAGTCCAACACATTTTCAAAGAATTCTTTTGTAACATGAACCGTGTAAGCATTTGAATATTGCTCTGCTCCGAGGCGGCGGTTAAGTCTGCCTGCGGTTCGCTTCATTTAGCCCGCCAAACGATTTCGTAGGTGTTTCATGTCGAACCGCAAAAACAGCAACACTGGAAAAATTGCAACGCTTCATTTTGCGGTTTGGTCTTTACCTCGATTTTCTGTTCTGTTCTGTTCTTTTCTTTATTTCATTTTATTTTATTTTTCTTTATTTCATTTTACTTCATTTTGACTTTGTGCTGAATTAACAAATGGTTTGTAATGTTTTTGTTGTTGGCAGAAATGCGCACAGTGGGTTGTATGTGTTTTAGTAGTCGATTGCAGGAGGAAAAATGAATTGCTCCCTCGAGAGCGGTTCGGTATGATGAAAGTGTAACGGAAACGAAGTGTAACCCGGCATGGAAACCAGCAGAACACAGCGCGGCGGTGCAAGATTTATAGAAAGTTTTCTCTTTTTTTTTGGTTTATGAATGAGAGGAAAACAGAGACGGATTCCTTAAGTAGGTTAATCTAAAAAATTAACAGGCTTATTTAATGAGTGAACCAAAAAGGTCTTTAAGGTGCGCGTGGCGTGGCGCGTGCTGTGCAAATGGGATTATGTGGCTCATTGGGTTTGTTAGATTTGTTAATTTTTTATAAGTCGTGGTTGTAAATCAAAGCATTCAAAGCGTTTCTGTTACAACTTTTGTGCTTCTCTATGAATTGAAATGGTTTTTAATGCTTGAACCACATCTTAATTAGCTGGTTTTAGGTTTTCCAGATGAAGCCATTTTTGAAGAGATTTTTCATGCTTTTAAATTAACATAAAAAGTTGAGAGATCTTTCCAGCAGTTTTGGGAATTTATTTCCTCATTTTATACTTCCGACAACGTTCAGCAGAATAGTGTCCAAATGTCGGAAGGAATGTAATAAATATTTTTCTAAAAAAATAAAATCATGCGAAATGTTTTGGGATGTTATTCACACTTGCCAAAACTATAAAGTTTATTTCGAATCGACAGAAAAACACGCTAGCTCACACACACACATACACACATACGAACGAAGAAAAGCAGCTGCCATGGGAAATTTATGCCAACGGCAATGGCCCCAAAAGATTAGGAGCAGCAACGGCAGCAGCAAGAGAAAAAAAAGAACACTGACTCGCAAACACATACGATCAGAAATAAAACATCAAAAGCTGCAACAGTGGAAAATTGTCTAGAAGCAAAAACCGAAAAATAAACACTGACAACGAAAAAAACAAAGAAAAAAACTTAAATGGACACAACTGGCCACTTTTGGGCTGCACATGTGTTTATCAGCAGAAATCGTTGAAGCGTGCTGAAGGAGCAGGCAGCACGCCTCCCTGCCTCCCTCTCTCTCCATTCGCCACAGAAACACAAACCCTGAATTTAATACTGTAGTTAGCCTCCCCCCCCCCCGCCCTCTCCCTTTTTTTTCTCCACGCTTCATCGGCGTCTTTTGCGCCCAATACACTCAATCAGCTGGCCATGTCCCTGCGGTATTTTGTGGGCAATCCCGAAAATTATCTCGAATGTTAAATGAGAAATGACCCAACCGCCACTTTTGGTATGCGGGACTGATATGAGTTGTGCTACCAATTCGACTTTTACTACACTTATTCTTTGCCTTTTGGTTGCTGTTGCTGTTGGTTTTTTGTTGTTTTTTGTCTACCACTTTTTTGTTGTTGTTTTTTTGTTTTTTTTTTGAGTTCTTCTGGGAAATGTCTTTGCAAATTTTTATTTGTGTTGCTCGAGTGTTGAGTTGGCGAATTGACTATCGTCTGGGGGCGCTTGGTTGGTTGTTTGGGTAAGTGGGTGGTAAGTTTTCCATTTTGGTTTCAACTCAACTGTATATGGTAGGGGAAGTTGGGGGGTGAGTATTTTGTATATTTTTGCATTATGATTGTTTGTTTTCATTTTTATTGTTGTTTATTTTATTTTTGTTTATTGCCCAGAAAAAAAGTTTTGCTTGGGTTTATCAGGTTTTCTTTTTTCTTTTTTGCAATATCTAAGCACTAGCTCTGAGGTATGAAACATGTGAGAAATGGAGTTAAAAAAAGAAGTTAAGTTTTACCGAGGTTTAATTAAAAATTTTGCGGAGAATTTAATTTCTTTGTATTTTTGGTATATGGAATACCTTTTTTTAAATAATATACTTCTTAACATAATTAAGACAGTTTTTGTACTGTAGGAAAGATGTTATCCCAGCTTTCCGGCTACTATCTTGGTCTATTTTTTAATGTCCTAAATGTAGTTATATATACAACAAATTTTCTTACTGATGTGGCTTTTAAAGTGTTTTAATTTATGATGTTATGATCTGTACAGAAATTCTCGAACTTTATCCCAGAGAATTTATTTATTTAATTGTCAGTACCATGTAAAACAATAAAATACAACACAATACAATTTAGTACAGCAATACAATTCGAGCATTCCGCCATTGAGTACTTTAACTAATTAACAGCTTATGACTCTCATAATATACGACACTCATAAGTGATACTTCATAAATTTCCTTGTTGATTACATTTTATGATATTAGATAATATTATATGGACTTCTTTTTAATAAGAAATACAATATCAACTGCGATATGATTTCAATGGGGCTAAATATATATTAAATTAATAATTTTTTTTAATTTAAACCAAAACATTTTATGATTTCCACTATTTCTAATCAAAGTACAACAATTTTCGTTTGGCTGATCGAGCTCATAATACGACCACATTTTTTTGTTCGTACTGTCCTTGAAAACTTTCTACCAGAAATTCGCCTCTCGCAATCAGTTAAGTACCTATGTAAAGGACAATTTTCCAATTGATTAAACGCCGGTTTTGCTTTATAGCTCGAACATTCGATTTTCCTTTTCGATGCTATTTGCGGCATAAAATTCCTTGCCAAACACAGCAACAATTTCATTCAAACATTTTTGCGTGAAATTTGTTTTATTTTTCATTTTTGCCTGGCTGAGTATTTTTTCCTCTTCAAACTCACAAACTTGCAATTTTCTTGTCTATTTTCAGGATGATTTACCGGGCCAAGCGCTGCTGGATGTTGTTTTTGCACGACTTAATTTAATCGAGACCTCATACTTTGGCATACGCTACATCGACGAGGAGAATCAAACGGTATGTACGCCATTTTTTTGTTAAATCCACACACACGAACATATATATACGCACACATAAATGATGCCCTTCGCCGAACGATGGACGCAAGAACGTTTCCGGATATAGACGAGTTGTAGTTGGACTCAGAGTGAGAGTCAGAGTCAGAGTCGAAGTCAAAGTCTGTATTGGGCTGTAATTCATTTTCATTTTCGGTTTCATTGAATTCCATTGAGGCGTAATGAAACAAAACGAAACCAAAACCAAAAGGCGAACGAATAAAAATAACAAACAACAAAAAAAAAAAAACCGTACAGAATCCTTCAAACTTTGAAATTACAAAATTTCGCTTTCATTGCCAGACACGCACACATTCTCACAGAAACACAGACAAGGACCTTCAAAGGCTCCTTTTTGTTTTGTTTTTCTGCTGCTTTAACCCTTAACGCTAAAAGCCACATTGGCACACAGCCACAGACTTTTAGACGGCGTGCAGGTCCTTAAAGACTTCGAAAGCTGGTTTATTGTAGACATATTGTGCGTTTGTGTTTGTGAAAAAAAAATACATTTTAAGTATGTAAAATTGTTGACTTAATTATTTCAAAATTCAAATTATTCAAAAAATGTTAAAACGTTTTTAAAGCAGCCCGAAGCGACTTTACATATTTCCGGCTTACGTTTGTATTGAAAACAACAATAATGTTCTTTTAAGAATAACAAAAAATTATCGAAAGTAAAGAGTCCCCAGCTGAACTCAAAACAAAAAATTATTTGTTTATGTTGTTTTTGTAATCCTTTTTTATATGCTGTAAACATTTTCGGCATACGCCACTGTTTTGTATCTGTATCTGCGGTGACATTTTTCTTGCTTTGTACAATTTATTACCTTATTTTATTTCACATACATACATAGTAACACACACACACAAACACACAGACAGACAGAAACACACTTTCCCATGTTTCCTTTAATTTTATCTTGTGGCAACATGCCGACCAAACTACATTATTCTTGTGATATTTTTTTTTTTATTACGAAATATTTCGTTCATGCCCCTTTTTCGTTTTTCTCCTCCTCGACAGCACTGGCTGGATCCAGCCTCACGTATCTCACGTCAACTGAAGCCAAAATCGGATCCTTATGATTTATATTTTGGCGTTAAATTTTATGCCGCAGATCCTTGTAAATTACTCGAGGAAATCACCAGGTAAGTGCGGTCGCGTCTTTAATGCCTGCTTTTATACCTTAGGGTACTTTTTATTTTAATGTACAATTTTGTGACAATTTTGTGACAATGTTGTTTGTGTTGCAATACAATCATTTCAATTGTCATTAAATTAAGGGTAAATAAAATAAAACATTTTTATTCAATTTGTCAGAAATTTGATGACAATTCAAATTCAATTCAAAAAGGAAAAATCCACGAAAATATATTAAGTAGATAAAAAAAAACTTTTATTAATTTTATATATATATACTTATATATTAACAAAGCTTGTGCCAAATCAAGAAAATCTGAACTGCAATTAAAAGGCATTTCAGTTTGAGGCCTAAAACTTGGTCTGGCCCTGCTTCTCATATTAAGCATATTTTTTTGTTAATCCTGTAACCAACAATTTAGCAAATGAATTGACATTTAAATATACACATACAAAGAGAGGCTACAACGGCGGATATTCAATACTGACAAACTCAAACACACACACACACACTTTCACACACACGTCAAACACATACGCAATTGCCAAACCAATCCAATCCAATTAAAGTGCAATGCCAACACTTTTGACAAAGCATCAGCGCGATTATAATCAATTTTCAAAGCTGCGAGAATAAAAACAACAACAACAACAAAATCACGAAAACGTTCGCTGATAATGACAGAGCCGGAATAATAGCAATTAGCGGCGAAAGTGAGTTTGTGTTCTATTGCTGTTGTTGTTGTTGTTGTTGTCGGCGACGCTTTAAACATTTTCGATCGCACTTCATAATTGCACGCCTAAAATTATGCAAATAAATGTGCACGCACAATCGCCACAATTTAAAATTGAAATTTCCGAACGCTTTTATAATGATTTCCTAAACGATAAAAGGTCCAGGCGGACTTATCCTGTCTGGACAAGACTATTAGTTTAATAGCGGAAAAATAAAATAATAACAACAACAACAGCAACAACAATATGGAAATAAACAAATACGAGCATGCATTGAGGCGAAAAAAAAGTAAAAGCCAACATTTTTCTTTTGATGCACCGCATCCGGAACCCAGTAGCAAGTAGGAAGATGACATGACCAAACAATTTTTGAAATATTTTACAGCATTTTGGAGACACCATTTAAATCAGACGAGATATCAGCCTGAAAACCAGAAAATTTTTCAATTGATATTTTCATTTAATGCTTATTCTAAATTAATTTAAATATTAAATTTTCCCTTTTGAGCTTAACTTTGTTTTTTTTTACTACTGGGTTCTGCCTGTGCAAATTTAACTGCAAAATGCATTTGGCGCGAAACGCATACAACGCGTCGTCGTCGACGCGCGACTTTATTAAGTTGTTGCAGTCAATATTTGCACTGCAGCAGCTGTGTTAGTATGTGTCATGTGTGTGTAGCAGCGTTTATTTGTGTATATATGTATGTACAGTGGTCGTTTTAAAATAGGCGTACACTTCCGCCTATCGGTCTGTCATTTAGTTTATTCGTCCGTCGGCCGTTTAGCGAGTTTTGTTATTTTAGCTGTTCAAAGTCTGCGGTCATTGGTAATTGACTGTTGCCCGTGTGTTGTATGTGTATATTTTAAAGCGTTTAGGCTAAGGTGACCAGCTGTGGCGTTAATAAAACCGTCTCATTAATTTGAAAGCTATCTGAAGTTGTAACAGAATTTTATTTTTTTGTATAGAATTACGATGACTCGCATAACATTTTCTGTTTTATCGAAATCCAAGAGACTTTTTCATGCGATCAGGCATAAATGGTCACCTTGGCTTGGACTCCATATTGTAAATTGTAAAACAATTTCATGATAGTTGAAGTTTGAAGTTGAGTTGAGTGAAGTGGAGTTGAGTTAAGTTGACATGTTGCGTTTTGATGATATTGACAATGGATATATTTCGAGTGGCACAAAATATTGTACTTTATATTCTCAAATATTGTTCAACTCAAAGGATAATCGCAAACACACTTAAAGTGCGTCAATAAAGGCTTTTTGTGTCCAGACAGTCGGAGTAATCGGAACATTACAAACTACTCGTTCTCGTATGACAATGCCAGCACAAATGTGATGAGTCCAAATTGTCTTTATTGTTGTTGTTGTTCGTTTGTTTGTCTGTTGTTATTTTTGTTTGTTGCATATTTGTTAGTAAAGTAATAATTTTCGTAAATATTAACTTAAGCATATGCATTGCCAATAACGAAACGAAATTGTCGACAAAATATCTCACCGACATTGTCATTTGCACAGTAAACAAACAATGAGGCAAGTGCCCCCTCACCCAACCAACCACCCACCCACTCGGTACTATTATTTGTGTCCCCCTGTGCCAACGTGCACAAGTGTTGGCACTAATTTAATGCTCACATTTGTTTGATTGTTTGTCTTTCTCTTACTCTTCTCTTGTGTTCTGTTCTGTTCTCTTCGCTTTGACACAGGTATCAGTTGTTCCTGCAAGTCAAACAGGATGTTCTGCAAGGAAGACTGCCGGTCGCCTTTGAGCTGGCAGCAGAGTTGGGCGCTTTTGTCGTACAGTGTAAGTATCGCATCAATATTTGCTTACAATTTGTTTAATTTTATTTTAAAGCGTTAAATATGACATAAAAACTTGCATTTGGAAATAAACACAATAAACAGAAAAGGAAAACAAAAGTGTTAATAAGATAACTTATATTTGTATACTATGTGTTGGCTATAGGCCTAGAGGAGAATATCAACAATTTTCCTTTTCTTTAATGAAGGAAGTGATTAATAAAATATAATATACATATCGTGACTAGTACTGTTTTTATAAGTTATTAAACTTTTGTATTAGGATAACATAAATAAATAAAAAAAAAAAAAAAAAAAAATAAACAAATAAGGAAATAATGATTACATGAATAAATGAATAAATGAACAACTGAATAAATGAATAAATAAAAAATGAATAAATTATTAAACGAATAAATGAATAAATGAACAAATAAATAAATAAATGAACAAATGAATAACTGAACAAATGAATAACTGAACAAATGAATAACTGAACAAATGAATTAATGAACAAATGAATAACTGAACAAATGAATTAATGAAGAAATAAATTAATGAACAAATGAATAAATGAACAAATTTTAAACGATAAAATGAATGAATGAACAAATGAATAACTTAACAAGTGAATAACTGAACAAATGAATTAATGAACAAATGAGTTAATGAACAAATGAATAACTGAATAAATGAATTAATGAAGAAATGAATTAATAAACAAATGAATAAATGAACAAATTTTAAATGAAAAAAATGAATAAATGAATGAGTGAATCAATGAATAATTTATTAAATTATTAAAGGAATTAATAAATAAATGTTTGAATTGATTTCCTTTGGTTTTCATATTTTATCAAAAGTCGTTAATCATTTTTCCGAGATATGCCAAAATGCTTTAAGTAAAGTAATAATAAAATAAAATAAAAAATCAACAACTTCCGCTTAAACTGCCCCCCAATAATCAAACAACTTCAGCAGCCCAAACTCAAACATTATTGAAATCCTTTTCACATTCAAGGTACTTTAAAACAAGTAAAATACAATTTTCGAAATTTTCACGGACAAAATTAAAATAAATAAAATATTTCATTAATTACTTTTAAAAACCTTTCACGCGGCGATTATAATTAAAAAAAAAATGCATAAAATTTACACCAAAATTAATTCACATAAAAATAAATTAACATTTGTACAAGCATTTTATCGCTGTGCTCAAACATGTCCGACATGTCCGTAAAGTTCTACACAATTAATTATTGCATATTTATAGGCGGCAAACGAGCAATTTATTTTGTTTGTAAACTGAAATGGCGCTTTCGGCGCGTCGACTTTCAATATCGATTTGATAGCCTTTGGGCCGTTGCATTCAATAAATTTGCGCACATCAATGGGCGGATAATAATGAACTTTAGCGTCCACGCCCCATATGCCACACCCCTTTTCCCCCACCGCAGTGTTGAACATAATTTCAGAGTTCATTAAACACATTATTTCGTCATCAGTCTCGGAAGCGGGTTTTAAGGGCTTTTTGTTTTGATTTACTGTCTCGATCGGGTTCATTAATTTTCCCCAACTTCTTTTTTTTTCTTCTGTTTTTTAATTTCCCTTTATGCAGCCGAACTGGGCGATTACGACCAACGGCGCCACTCGAAAGGATACGTCTCTGAGTTTCGTTTGCTGCCGAATCAGAGCAGCGAACTGGAAACGCGCGTCGCCGAACTGCATCAGCAATTGAAGGGCATGTCACCGGCCACGGCGGAGCTCAACTTTCTCGATAAGGTCAAGTGGCACGATATGTACGGCGTGGACTTGCATCCAGTGCTGGTGAGTAAAACAAACGATTATTTAATATACTTAAGCATATGCCAGGGCGTAGTCACATACAAAAAGGGTAAAAGAAGGTCTGCAAACAACAACGTCGTTATCAAAATATGTAAACAAACAAACAAACAAACAAACAAACAAACAAAAAAATCCACATTAACTCAGAATGAAAAATAAATTATATTACTGTCCGGGTATTGTTAGCGCAGTTGTAACTTTCATTTGTGCTCGCCTTAAATTTAATATCCACACCCCGCGCCCTCGCCTCATACCCGAAAATGCGTGTTGGCGTATCTGCAAAAGAAATCACAATAAAATTTCACAACACCCATAATAATTCTTTTTCATTTGTCAGCAACGCACAGTGGTGAACGATTGGTGTCAAATGCATTAAAAATACATATATAAATCCCATCGAACAAGTAAATAGCTCGTAAATAGTTATTAAAATCATGACATTAAAAACCAATAAATATCGCTCCTCACATTTTCTTTTTATAAATGTGACGAGCGACACCTACCGGTCAATAGCGTGACGACAAGAGACGCTTAACAATATGCTTGACAGATGGCGCTCCTTTATATGGCTCCATTATAGGCTTAAAGATCTGCACTTTATGATACTAAAAAGCTGAAAAACTAAAACAACAAACATGAAAAATTTAGTTTCATGCTAAAACCACTGTGCGACGTTGGTCTCATTGTCAGACCGTTCGTTTCTTCATCGTTTCACTAGCGGCAGTGTTCCTTTTTTTATTACCCTGACACCCGTGCCACGTCTACTGGGTGCTCTGCTTATTCAACTCAAAGGGGGCAGGAGTATGACTACTTAAATATCACCAAACATCACCGCCTCAATTTTTTTCTCCATTTTTTTTTTTGTTTGACTCGGACTGGAATTTTCGCTTCATTTACATTTTTTATGGTCTTTTTGATATCAGGCCCGAATAAATCACCTTTAGCGGGTACACCGTGAACTCTGCTGATGTCGAGTTGGCCTGTAACTGTTCCAGTCGCAGTCACAACAGACAAACATTCACATACACACACATTCACATAGGCACTACATTTGGTTATCATGGCGGGGCATCATTGACTTTTATTATTTTAGTGTTTTAATAAATGAGCGAAATTTCATTTTTACATTTTATTTAATATTATTAAAGTTGCTTTAAAAGGAAAGGAATTTCGTGTTGGTCTGTCTTTTTAATTAAATAATGACACAGAAGGACAAATTTAACTTAAAATGAAATTAAAGAAATTAAGTTAAATGAATGTAAATTATTAAACAAAAACGTTATCCAGAGTTCGGATTAAGCCATAAAAATCTTTTAATAAGTACACAAACTGAAACTCATTTCTTTCCTTGCGTACGCAACAATCTGTACTTCAATTCAATTAGGAACAACATTTTGTGCAACAAGCAAAAAAAAAACACGCTAGAGTATAAAAGTAAGCCTTACAATTATCCTAAACTTTGCTCATTTACGCGTTGAACGAAGAACTCAAAAAAAAAAAATGAAAAAGAAAGAAAAAAGAAAAAGAAAGAAAAATAACGCCACAATTAAATTTCAATTATGAAAAGCGAAAAAAATTAAAACAAATTATGAAACTTCAAGATAAGCGAAAAAGCTTTATCCAGCGCTGATGCGATTTCTGCATAAAGTCGAGAAGAACAACAACAACAACATAAATAGCAAAAATCGCACAAAGTTCATTAATAAGAAAATTAGCACAAGAAAAATGAAGAGATTCCGTCGGTGTTCAGCACCACACATCGCACAGTACTCTGGCGAAGCAATAAAATAGGACAGACATTTTAATCAATACAACAGCGTTATATAAAATTACGAATTGTAATTCACTTAAACTCCTATTGATTTATACTTAAAAATATATATACATATGTATATATATATATATAGGTGGGTGGTCCGATAAGTTCTTAACCTCACCGCCCGATGGAGGTCTACTTTGCAGACCTCGATAAAACATGTTTTTCAGACGGGTTAAAGAAGTATATCAAGCTATAAGTGTATCAAGCTATAAGGAGACTATGTTGAAAAAAAAAATAACCACTTTTCCGAAATTTTCAATTTTCTTTTGTAGGCTAACGTAGGCTACTTATCGGCCCACCCTCGTATATATACGAACTATGTTCAAAAAGTAAGGTGACTTTTCAAATTACGCGCGGGCAACGTACTACATTCAATTATCGATTTGTTTTGAATTGTTATGTTGGTACATTCACACGAACATATGTTTACAGTTTCAGCTATATAGCATGTTTAGTTTGTTTGTGAGAGGCATAACGGTTAGAAGTGTTTTGCGAGCTCGGCGATTTTCTGCTATCGAAGAAATGGATCAAAGAAGAATTTATATCAAATCGTAAATGCATATATATGTACAAGTATATATATATTTTATATACATGTATATTCAAAGTAGAACAACATTGGTGCTTGTCAGGCAATAAACAATTTCGATAAACATATATCTTCTATGGAAAATCTATCATAACAAATATATTTATAATTCAAAATTTAATTAAATTATTAAAATTTAATACAATGAAAAGCGTGTGTCCCAAATCATACAAAAATGTCATACATATATTATATTTTTCTTTTTTGTGTTAGTTTAATATCATTTATTGACTTTATTTTATGCACTGAAAGCTCTGTGCATCATTAGCCCAACCTACCCTATGAAAAGCGGCAACCCTCGCTAGCTGAAGAATAAGAAAAAGGAAAAGAATAAGAAAAAGTAAGAGAAGCAGTGCAAAAACTTCTTTAATGACTTTATTGCCAACACTATTGAATTTTAATAACTTTGCACGAGTTTGGTACTTCTTTCTTTTTTTTTCGTTGTTGTTGTTCCTCTACTTGGCAAGTGGCTTGCAACTTGTTAACCATTCTTTGCTACTTTTGCGCGTTTTCATTGCAATTGTTGTTGTTTGCTGCTGAAGCGTGTTACCTAATTTTTTCTACTCTATTTTCGTTTCGTTTAATTTTTTTCCGTCTTGTCTTCTTTCTTTCTTTACAGGGTGAGGACAGCGTCGAGTACTTTCTCGGATTGACGCCAAGCGGAATTGTTGTGCTGCGCAACAAGACGACAGTGGCTCATTACTATTGGCCGCGCATAGCCAAAGTTTACTACAAAGGACGTTATTTTATGCTCCGGATAAGCGATAAAAATGTAAATATTTTATACTCTTTTTTTTTTGTCTCTCTTGTTTTGTTCTCCTTTTAGTACAGCGAAATTTGCAATTTTTTTTTATCGTTTTCTTTAAAGTTTCCATTGACGCTTGATCGTTATCGCGAAAGCGTGAAATTTGTCGACAACATTTTGTAATGTAAAATTTGTATTTGCCATGATTCTAGGAAATTTGAAAATATTTTTCAAATACAAATACACTCACCTTATTTATGTGTATTACATATTATATGTAAGATACTCCAGATAATTGATTATAAATACAAATTTTTGAATTTAAAAATAGATTTGAATTGAATTCGAAAAAAATAAGATGTTTTTTAAATGGTTACCACTTTGGAATACCTGTCTAACCGAATAATCGGTATTTGAATGGAAACTCCTTTGGCGCATGCAAATGCAATTTTTCTTTTATCTGAAATGTTGACGAAAAGTTGCTCGTAACTTTTGGCTGCAGCAGCTTCTTCGTGGTGCACAAAAATCACCGCTTACGCTTTGATAGTCGAAAAAGTGTTTTCTTTTCTTTTCTATTTTCTCTGAGCTGTGTACCATAAGCAGACAAAAACTTTGGCTCTTGTAATATGCTTTGAAATGCGTTTAAAAATTCGCGCTCGAATTCACGCTTTAGTCACAGCGTTACTTTTGACGCGTCCTTTTTTTGTTGTTGTTAACTTTCTTTTTGCGACAGTCACACTTTGTAATGCAGTTTTTGAATATTTTGTGGCGAATTTTGCTTAAAATTTTTTTCTATTCGCAGAACGACCTGAGCACTTATGGCTTTGAGACGCCACGCAAATCCGCCTGTAAGCATCTGTGGCGCTGCTGTGTGGAGCACCACGCCTTCTTTCGTTTGGTGCGTGTCGCACCGCTGCCAAATTCACAGTCGAACACTTCGGACTTATTTCAGCTGGGATCACGCTTGCGTTACAGGTAAAGTACGAAGAACGCTTTAAGCAGAAGCTTAGGCGTTTGTTTTTTACTTTAAATTTTCTTGGCAGCAGTTTGTATGTCAGTTTGTATTTAAAATTTGATACTTTTTAGTTGAACAAATTTCGTTTTCAAGTACTGTTGCTCTTTTATTGAATTAATAATTTAAAATACCTGCCGGAAAAAATATTAAATTAAAACAGTTGGAGTGGAATTTTAATGACTTCGTTTAATTCACTTAAAAAGATTTCATTACTTAATCCAATTCAAAGCAAAAATGAAGTAAATCGAACTTTTTTGTTTGTATAAAAATACTTTGTTCCGACTGAAAAGCCTTTAAAACTTAAAAGCTAAAGTTGCAGCAAGAATCAAAAAGCTTTGCAATATTCTCAAGTCAAGTCAACTCATGCCAGCCAACAAAAAATTACAAGCTTAAACGGTGTCTGCAATGACTTTGTATAAAAAATATATAATAATATTTATAAACACAAGACAACATTGTGTCAACAACAAAAACAACAACAACAACAACAAATACAAAAAATTTTTTAAAAAGACTGCGGGCATTGTCTGAAGATGCAGATAAAAATCACAGCAAAGAAAAATTCATGAGCTGAAATGATAAATGCGACGAAATGAGGCAGCAACATTTGCAAATGGCGACGATGTTGTTGCCTGCCGTTCCCAGCGAATTAGCCATAATGACTTGCGCGAGCTGAACACAACCAACAAAAAAAATAAAAAATAAAAAAACGCGAAACTTCTTTTTAAGCAGCAACAAATTCCGAGCTTATCTTTTCAATTGCAGTTGTTAATTTGGTTATTAAAGTGATAAGTTGCTGCAACAAATTAAAAACAAAAAAAAGGGAACTCTTGACTAAAGTTTCAAATAAAACAACAACAAAAAATACGTACTTAATTTATTGAATTCTTTAAAGTGCACTAAAAATGCGCAAATGGAATTTAATGTATAAAACTAAACATCTCTTTCCCATTAACAAACACTGAAAGCGCACACATCCTTGCCATCTAAGCATGTATGTATTTATGTATGTATCTGCATTCGGTGGATACGCTCGGTCGTTAAAAATCTTTGCTCAAATTCCATGCTTTTCTATCATCCGTCAAGTTTTCGCCCTCAAAACTAATTGCAAGTCTGACCAATAAAAACGTCTACACTTGAGACTAACCAAAATGTTCCCCAGTTATCCCGGGCATGCCGTACCGTGCCATGCCATGCCATGCCTAGCGGAGACCGTTAATGACTTTCTCGACATTGCTACACTTTATTACAAGCGAGCAGCAGCAGCAGCAGCAGCAACGGCAACAGTAAGCGTGGAACAAACAAGAAATCATAAAAATCACATGAGGCCAAAATTAATGCCGCAGCCGTAACAGTAACAACATTCTCAACGCTGCATACAACATACGCAAAAACAAAAATATCCTCCATGACGAATAGACGAGATACGAGTATATGTGTGACGGCTGCAAACTATGACGGTCAGTTTCTTTTCGTAATGCGCTTGAAAGTGCCCAGCAGGAATATTGTAATTCATCAATTTCGGATAAAAGGGAAGAAAAGTCCAATTGAATTTATTATCAAAATGTTTTGCAGCAAATGCGCATAACTCAAAAGTGCAGATATTGACTACATATTTATATTAGTCAAATTTATCGAACAGAGAGACGCTATCTTGAATTCATCAATGTGAGTCTGAGGCAGGATAAGATTAAAATAAGTGGACTACTTTTAATGAAGCAGTTTGTCGGACTTCTACTATTTCAGTAACTTAAAGCAAACTCAAAGCAAATGTTTACTGGATTATTCTTTAGAAAAGTTTGAAAGTTAGGATGTTTAAGCATTTACCCTAGACATGTTTAAGGGGAAAAAACACAAGACCATGAACGAGTCTAAATAGGGTAGGCAAGGTTTCGAGTATCCAGAAATCAGTATTCAAAAGTCATTGATTAGACTTGCTTTTTGTATTAGACAGGTATGGTTTAAAGTTAACCTTAAAAAAAAATCAATAGCAACGGAGATTATTAACATACAAATAAGTAAAAAAAATTCCAAATATCTCGAAAACTGTTTAATATCCTTACAATTTCGTCGATTTTTTGTCCAAATCAAGGACACGAGATTCTTCACGATATTCATTTGCAAACTTAAATAATATGAAATAAAATTCTCAATTTTTTATAACTGCTAAATTGAAATTTTATTAAAATATCGACTTAAATAGTTTTAATGAAACGACGTAAATATTTCCATATATAAAAGAAGATCAGTAGGTTAGACTCTTAAACATTCTAGCATATCTAGTCGAAATTTGTCTTGATTCCAAATGATTGCATTGGAATTTCCTACTGTACTTTCGGTACGTACGGTGCCGCAACTGCCATTTGCGGCCAATTTGTGTTTTGTGTATAAAGTTTTGTGGTTTATTTAGCTTAGTTGCAATATTCTTTCGTTTTATATTTCGCAATTTTGTTTTTGTTTTTTTTTTTTTTGGGTGAAGGGAAATTTTCTAAGCTCATTGCCGCATAACAAAGTGCCAAAGGTAACTAGCTGCTGCGATGTGTGTATGTATGTAGTTTGCAATATGCCCTGCCCAGGGCGCTGGCTGGTATCCTGTGGCGCGCTTTTTACGACCATGACTGACTGACGGCGTGATGAATTCCCGTCTTTATGTTGATTTGATGCGCCTTGCTTGCTTTTAGCATGCTGCTGCCGCTGCTACTGCTACGCTGTCTCTTCACTTCGCAATCAAGTAGAAACACTCACTCGCCACACTCGCTTCGCTTCACTTCGCTTCGCTTGGTTTTTGGTTTTGTGGCGTTTTATGAACGCAATCGTCTCTGCGGACGCGTCGTGGTTTTATGTTGCCACAAGTTTCCGAAATTGCAAAGACCGACCGCCTTCTGCTCCATTGCGCTCCAGGATGCCCGCGCTTTTACGACATTTTTACTATTTTTGCATTTTCCTCTAATTTTTCCGTTTTGTTTTGTTTTTCATTTCTTTTTTCTGTCTTTTCCAAATTCCTGCAACATTTTTGCAAACTGATTGCAACAAACAAACATACAGTGGTCGCTCGGAGAAGCAAGCTGCCAAGGATGCAATGCTCTCGATTGGACGCACGCCGCCGGCATTTACACGTGTACCGTCGAAACGCCAGCCCAGACGTGTGATTGATGACTTTTTGAAAGGCAGCAGCAGGAGCATCAACAAACATGTCGAAAGTTATGGCAGTCCCATAATGGTGCCATTGTCCGCCGCCTCCGCCGCCACCATCACCGCCACCGCTCAGCTGACGAAGAGTTCCGGCGCTGTGCTGCAGCAGTCAAGCGGCATGACAACGTAAGTAATTGTAAAACATTTGTTTTCATTTGGCTTTTGAACGTTATTGTTTTTGTAAGTTTTTTTTTTTGGGCTTTTACTCGTTCCCAAAGCTGGGCTGGGTTGGGTTCATTTTGTTGGCGCTTTTATGATTTTTTGGTCGCGCTGTCGCTTACAATAAATTGTGTTGCCTCGTGCGCCGGAAGTGCTCTCGAGCTGCCATTTTCTGGTTTTGTTATACTTTTATTTTCAACATATATATATATGTATATGTATATTTGTTCGTTTCCTGTGCAAAATGCAATTGATACACGCTTTTGATTTCTTTTTAATTTCAAGTGATTTTTATTGTGGTTTTTATGTGGCGCGGCACATTTGTCATGCAGCAGCGTTTTGTGTTTTGTGTTGCATGACGACATTCTCCGTTCGTGCTTCTGTTTTAATGTGTTGATTTTCATTTTGTCGTTTTACTTTGTCCTTTTGTTTTTTTTCTTTCTGTTGATTCCAAGTGCGATGTCAACATGTTGTCCTATTGCGGCGTAAACGTTTTTAAATTGTTGCACTTACCAAAAAGTCAAAAGCGTTTTTTTTATGAGTTTGATGGATTTGTTGCGTGGATTGTGGTTTATGTGCTCCGCAGTTTGGGAGTCTCTTTGAAGTGCTTGTAGCAAAGTCATTCAAATCCAATTAGAGACCATTGCTTTGTCTAGACGAGACAATATTTTTATTGGGACTGGACGCTACCAATAATAGTCCGCTCGTAAAAATTTTAATTGTGTTAGTTACTACATTCTTTAAGTGGTTTTAACTTAGAGCACTCTTAAGTTCATTTTATGTTAATGTCTAGTTATTAAAAGTGCTTGCAAAAATTAAAAAAATATATATGTAAGATTTATATTTTCAACGTGTTAACCCAATCTCCAATTGTACGAAAAATTAACGCTCTAATAGATTTACGCTTGAAATCTAAACGATTTAAATTAATATGAACGTACGACTTCATGGATTACTTGATACTTTACATTTGCAAAATTCATGATTAAAGTTTCATATTTATGATTTAAAAATTGTATTTAAATACTCATATTTTAGAACTTCGGTTCAATGAAGCTCCTCAATCATAGCTAGACTTGACATCGTTGAACTTTTATCTCCAGCTTGAATACTTACTCATCTTGCTATGAACATCTGTATAAAATATCTTTTATCATATACCTTATCTGAATATCATCACACAAATGTAACTACACACACACATGCAATCACATTCATAAATTACCCCAATAAAAATGTAATTAATCACTGCGATAGTCCGTCCCCCCTCCTCTGACGTATGAGTATGTAACTAAGAGCGACCGCCTATACAATTACTCAATTACATATGCGTATCATTTGTCTGCGATCGCTGTAATGATCGTAATCATCAAATTACAACTTAAATACCTCAAAAATACAAATAGTGGCAATCAAGCACGCATCACCACATGCAACAACCGCACAACCGAACAACTTTAGGTTGCCTCCATTTATGCTGAAAGCATTTATTTTTCATTGCTATGCAATTGTGCAGCTTATTCATTTCTACTTCTTCGCCTGGCGTTGTTTATCTTTGCTGTAGGAACTACGAGAGTCCATATCGATCGACGTACAGCATACCAACCAGCCTCGGTATACGGCCCTATCATCAACAGCACAACAACAATTCCAGCGGTTACAACAACAACGGCGGCGGCGGTAGTAGTAGTTGTGGTGGTGGCAACAGCAATTTGCAGACACCTGATTCACCGCGCAGTACGCGCAGTGCGCCATGGCCTAGGTCACAACAACGTTCGCTCTTTGGCAACAATCCGTCGAGTCCGCGTTCGGTGCGTTCGGCCAGCACAACAGGTGGCGGCTTGCATCATCACCATCCGCATCAGCATCATCACCACAACCAACACCAACAACATCAACAACATCAGCAGCAGCAGCAACAGCAACAGCAAAACAACCACCACCACCAACAGCATCGCCAGCAATCGAATGGGACACATGGCTCATCGCAGCGTGGTGATCACGTACCGTCGAATCAGCAACGTTATCGATCGAGTTCGGTAGAGAGTCATTCATCAAATGATTCGCGTTCGACACGAAGGTAAGCACTTATACACTTATACAACATACATGACGAGGATATATGTTAAGTTAATAAATAAGGAGTAAATCTTCAAAACGTGTTTAGTGGACTGTTACGAAATCAACTTTTCTTCTTTTGTATTTTACTTTAGTGAGACATTTTTTTTACAAAATATTCAGAGTGCTTCAAGTGCTTTACAAAATCTTTTTGGTTAAGAATTAATTACTTTAGTACTACTTAATACTAAATAATAAGTAAGAATTAACAACCTTAGGTGTGAAGACATTTTAATAATGAAAAGAGTAAAAGTAGAATTAACTGGAAAACGTTAAAGACCACCACAACTTTTTTTGAACTCCTCATTTTTCGGGAAATTATTAACCTAAACAACAAAAAAACAACTACAAACTGCTTATAATCAAAGCTATGATGAAGTCACGAGATTTTTATGAACTTTCTCCTGAGTTTCTAGAAATTTTGTTACCAGGACTAAACATTTTTAAAAGCAGTACTCCTCAAATATTATTTCCGTCTGATAAATATAAAAAAGGTAAAGTTTAGACCCAGCATTAAGAACCTTACGGCACGTATAAGTGTTCCTGATTAACAGTCGACATTCCCACAGTTTTTCCCATCTACCGTCAACATTCGATTTTGATAGCCACTAATTTGCCACAATATTGATTTTACGCTCGATTCAAATTGACCCCCCCCCCCTGAACAGAACAATTTTTCACTTAAACCATTACCTCTCTGCACGTCTTGTTTGCAGGCACAGGCATCGTCATCGCCGCACATCCGATAATGAGAGTGAATTTTCACGTGGATCTGGTCGATCGGGACGTTCGCATCATCGCAAGCATCGGCGATCACGTCATCGGCGTGATTCTGCTGGTTCCGAACATGAAAGCACACGTGGTCGGAGTTATTCTGGTCATCGGACTTCGTCGGCGCGCAGCAATTCAACGGAGTTAATTGACTCGACCTCACAGTGGCGTGAGGTGCAACGACGTCAGGCAGAAGCCAGTCTAGGTCAAAGTTCCGTCCAACAGGCATCGGTATCAAAGAGCAGCATGGTGGCGCGCAGTCTGCACAGCAACGACAGTCATTCGGACACACATTCGCATCATAAGTCGCGGCGGCATCGAAAGAATAAGTAAGCTATGGCGCATGATATACACTTTGATGATTTTTTTTTTAACCTCTACTAAAATCTTTCAGATCACCTTCTGATTCGCGTAATCGCATTTGGTCAAGTGAGCTGGCAAAACATTTGCAATTTGATTTAGTCGACACAGCTGGCATGACGGAGGATCAACTGCGTGAAATACCATACACCGTTGTCGAAACCACCTCGAAGCGTTCCAATTCAAATCTAAAAATACACAAGAGCAGCAGCAAAGGTAGTGTAGGTGGCAAGAGCAATGGCTCGGGAAATACGCTTACAAATGGCAGCGGCTCGGCCAGTGGGCAGGGTAAAAATCGCGTGGATCGTATACGCGGGTAGGTATTTGCATTTGCAAAATTTTTGTTGGGTCATTTTGGGGATTTTAAGTTTTCGCTTTTCATGTATTCGCATACATTCGTTTTCTGTGCAGTTTATATTTTCAAAGTTCCAATCCAAATGATAGTGCGGGCGCTAAAAATGGGTCAATACGCTCGGCGAGCACCATATCGTCGAGGGAGTGTGAACGCAATACCGGTTTGGTGAGGTAAGTAAGATGACCGAAATTACACGCATTGGTCAGGATATTCACTTTAAACAAATATATTTCTTTTTTAGAATGATGTCTAGCATGAGCATGGGTGATTTTATTTCACCGACCGGTTCCAACCTTAGTCCCTTGGAAAATTCTGCATTACGTGTCTCGCATGAACACACCGATTCCGGTTTAGGCGCCGACCAGGACTATGCCTACTCATCAGAAAGGTACATCATAAAACTACTAAGCAAATGTGTTCATAAAGGGTTAAGCAATTAAGACTTCCAATTTGAATTTGTGGCTTAAATACTTCGTTTACAAGGACACTAAAAATATGTATAATTGAAAAAGTATTGTAACAATTTGGAAGCTCTGATTGTAAGACCCTGTATTTAGATAATAAATTCATAAACATCATTCCATCCTCCACATTCCACATTTAGATCCAGCGATAGCACTCGCTATGGAACTAACAAATCCTCAGGCGCATCCAGCGGAAGTCATCGCAAATCCACTGGCGCTGGCAGTGGTTCCACTTATAACAGCTTGATGCAACAGACTGTGAGTAATCAACAACATCAACAGCAATCGTCGCAACAGCGTCAGAACCCAATCTATGCACAACGTCCACCTCCGCAATCGCAAAAGCATAATTACAAATGCCAAACCCAGCCAACTAACCAAAATCCAACAATATCGCTGGCGCCAATACATAATACCCCACATTCATCCCATTATTCCTCCTCTACTAATCCGACTAACAATACTTTAAACAACAATAACTCTATTAATGCTATACCCACTGGTGGTGGTGGTGGTGTTAATGAGAAGAGCAGCAGCAGCACCAGCGCCGCCATCAAGGCGAACAACAATCGATTGCTGAATTATACAACGTTCGAGAACAATCAGTACAAGTTCAGCTTAAACAATGTTTTTGGTAATGGTAAAAGTGGTAATAGTGGTAGTAGTACTTCTGGTGGTGGTGGTGGTAATCTTCCAACTCATCGGGACAACTTTGTCGAATGGCCGTCGTATTCGCACGCCGCTGCGCCCTACTATTACAGTGGGCCGCCAACTGCAAATGTCAATGTTAAGAAGCGCGATGCTAAGTCCGATATTGGCGTGCCCATACGTCGACTGTCGGGTCAAGCTCTAACCAAAACACAACTGCTGAGCGGTGGTCAATTGTCGAATGCCAGTTGCTATCCCATGCCGTCATCTTCCGGCGCCGGTGGTGGCTACTCGGGCAACAGTGGCGCAATGCAATCGCGTCTTCATCCCGCTAAATCCGATCTGTTTCTTTCGTATCACGGCGAATACGAGCGTCCCTATATCTATAACTATAAAATGCCGCAAATGCCGGAATTTCTGCGTCCCGCAAACCATCAGTCGAACTCAGCGTATCACATTTCGGGCGCTCAGACGGCCGATCCGCCGCCTCTGTATAAGCCCTCGGGAGGTGGCGGAAGTGGTGGTAATGGTAGTGGAATTTTGTACGGCGGCGCAACTCCGGCCACCGATGTCATGTACTACCAATTTGACAACGGCAAATCTCCGCCGATTGTCCAACAACCAAAATCTCTGTTAAACAAGACCACAACAGGCGATCCCTCGTCAGCACAAATGGTCGGCACTGCCACGGGTCCATTAGTGTTTCTGCAGCATAGCGCAAATGTTGCGCCATCGAATGCCACATCGATGCCACAAACTGTGAGTAGGATTTACATAAGTTTTACGCATGACGTGCGCCACGCATGTTGCGTCAAATTGTGGCATGTTCGTGTTTTGTATTGTTTTGTTTTGTTACACTTTTATTTATCGTTTGTTTTTCTTCTGTTGTTAACACTGTTGTTCCTTTTAAATGTTTGTTCGTTCGTTGCATGCACTATTGACTTACGACGTTTTTATGTGGCACATTTGAATATGAAACTCACCCAACAGTTTCAAATTTATGCCAAATACTTCTTTATATGTTCCTCGAATCTCTTTCAGGATAATGTGAGATATTAAACTATTTAAGTGGAAACTTTTAAACTCAAATCGCACAAGTTTAAGAAATTTTACTTAACAGTTTTAATTAAAAATTCGATCCAAGCTAAATGACGAGTGTCCAATATTCAATCAAACTTATACGATACCTTCATATAGGCTTATAATTTCTTATATTGTATTCGACTTATAATCTGCCATAAATTCTACATTTATAGTTTTTCTTTAATACATTAATACTCATACAACAACAAAAACAATATAATAAACATTTTTTTATTATTACTCAAAGTTCGATAAGGCGCATAAGTCGCTTTTTATTGTTTACCAATTGTTCTAATCGGAAATTTCGGTGTCTGCTTAGGAAAACACCAACGTCTCAAATGTATTTAACAGCAACAACAAATCGCACCCAAACACACACACACACATGAAGTCGCACGCACGCTGGCACGCATACATGCATGCAAAGACAATAGAAGAAGGATGCCGACACAACAGAAGAGCATCCGCCACATTAACTCAGCAAATTTATTGACTTCCTTCCTTCCTTTCGTTATTTCGTTATTTCGACTTCTACTTCTACAATTTGAGTCCTTCCCGACTCCGCCCGCGGCAAGGACAGAGACGAGATTTCTGCTTGTCATAATTTTTGATTTGCCTGTTCCATTTGACGTGCCTCTACGGCCGTCGCCGTCGTTGTTTGTGCTAGCCATTGTCGGCCCATCTTGCCTGTTGGCCAAGGCATCGGCCCGACTTAACGAAAACAATTTCGCACAATTTATTTTTATTGGAAAATTATGCCAAGGATTTGTGTAAATTTCTTGGCCTGGCTTAGCTTGGCTTGGCCAATATTTTTTTATTCTTTTGGGATAACTGAAGGCAAACGCAAACGCAAAAGTGGAAATTGTTTTTGGGCGTAGATGACCTCAAAAAACTTTGTGATTAGCAAAGAACACAAAACGAAACCAAAGCAACGAAACCAAAAAAAAAACAAAAAGGAAAGGAAAAAAAAAATAGATTTCATCAACGTCAACAAATGAAACGGAGAAACAAGTCGACTTTAGTTGGCCAGCGGAGAGTACGTGAAGGAGGCTTCTCCAATAATTAAGAAGCTGTGCGTGCAATTTAACAAACTTGTAAAGTTTCGTAGGCGTATTTGCTCAGATACATTTCGTTTGATCATTTATTTGTTTGTTTGTTTAGCGCTCACAAAAAGTTTTATACTCGTGCTTAAACTAATCTGCAGTTTGGGTATGGGAAACATCGCAATTGTTTAAAAAAGAATTTAATTTCTTAAAATCAATTAAACTTTTAAATAGTTAATAGAAATTTGAGACAATTTGTTTAAACCAAATAAATTCGGTTTTGAGTTCTTAAATATTTTCGCTTATTATAAGATTTATCCATTAATTCTTTCAAAATATAGAATAAGTTTTTTTCGAAATCTTATTTAGAAGTCGTTGTTATAGTTTCCTTGACTTAAGAGTATCTTAGAAAGCTTACAAATTGCTTGGCAATATTTAGGTATAATATTTTATGTTGAATTTTATATATACAGTCGTGTCTGGGCATACTGGAACACCTCGATATAGTGAACACCCCAATTTTTACATGGAGTACTCTAAATAGTGAACAATTGAAATGCTTTTCAAAATTGGTTTTACGTGATGAAACGGTAAAAAAGTCAATTTCTGACCGCAAAAACAACAAATGTCCACCTTGAAAGAGTGAACAACCCGTATATAGTGAACAGTCCTTGCAATAATTAGTTCCCTAATTCCCTTCCAGACACGACTGTTATTTTTTAAGGACCTTTCAAATTTTTAAAATATTTTTTTTTGATCTTATATTAAAAGGTTTGAAACGATTTCGAGTGCAAAAATTGCTCTTTTGACTTTTCAAAGAAATATTCTGAATGCATTATTTTTTTTTTAATTCTGCCTCGCTCCATTTTCCTTTTCGAAGGACTCTTAAAAACGTTTAAACGAAGTTATTTCATAAACTAAGCCGAGAACTATAAAACATGTTAATATAAAAACTTAAAATGTTAATTTAACATAAAAAAAATTTATATTTTTAGTATTTCTAAAAGTACTCCACTTGCTTAGCTTTTGATTTTTTCATGTGGTATTTCCAAATGTGGATCTGCTCACTCATAAATAATTACATTAAAATCCAGACCTCTTGAAGTTTTTGCTAATTAATTCAAATGAATTTCCGTTTTAATTATTTTGCTTATAATAAATTTTTGCAACTTCTTTAAGCACAATACGAATATAATTAATACTCACTTACATTGCCAAACAAAACTGAATGAAGCAATTCACAATATGAGCCAAAATCCCGCCGCACAGTACTGCTAAATATATATTTTTTTTTTTTTTGGGAAATTAGCATTTTAGAAATAATATTTTAATTTTTTTTTGGAAGTATGAATGTATCAAGATTTTACAAAAAAAAGCTCTGATCCCGCTAACATGTTTTTTTTTTGCAATGTTGCCTCAAATGAAAGGAATCAGCTATAATCTGTCAATGTTCCAAACGTGAGGCACATATGTGTATTTTTTTAATTTTCTGATGCATTACAGTACTGTGCATCGTTCTGTAGCCAAAATGCTGTGCTAAACCATCATCAGCAACAACAACAACAAACAGCAACAAAAAAAAATAAAACCAAACAAATTAATGAAAACATTGCAGGCAAAATATTTGCAAAAGTTTATGCTGAAAGGCCAAAAAATACACGCATGCAGACATACATATGTACGTTTAGCAAAGGATGCGCACAAACACACGCAACTTATCCACACACACACAGACACACACTCACAAACAAACATTGATTCAGGGGGCAAAAAAAAAACGAGACGAGAAGAGAAAGAAGTGAATGTAAAAGTGTTTGTGGAAACCGAAAATAAATTAAAGTTAATTAAATTCTTGTCTGTGTATTAAAAGCAGTGAACGGCAAAAACACGCACACACACAAACAAACACACACATACGTACATATGTAAAATATCTAGCTTAACATACACACTTGCAAAATCAACACGCTCAAAAGCATAAAAGAGCAGAAGAAGCAGCAGACAGCGGGCGACAAAGCACAAAAGGAAGGCTTTAGCTTTTGCTTTTGCCTTTGGCTTTGCCATCGCTGCGCATCGCATTGAATTGAGTGGATTGGAGTAAAGTGCGGTTATGATGAAAGATTATGAGCACTCGGCCGTATATGTACGAAGCGAGTCGAGTCAAGTCGAATTGAGATGAAATGAGGATAGTCGTGCGTGCGTTTGGAAAGGATAAGAGCTACTCTTATGTTGCGACTGAACAAAGGCAAAAGGCAAAGCAACAACAACAGCAACAACAACAGCAATAGCAGCTACAGTGTTGCCGCTTGCAGCTGTAAAAACATGAAACAAATTTTTCAAGACACAGTACTTTGTTGTTACAGAAAACTACAATAAATATTTATTCTTATCAATTTAATTGGTAAATACAAATAAGAATTTAATAAAAATAATGGTATACAGTCATGTCTGGGTATAATGAGCAGCTCGATATAGTGAACACCTCGATATAGTGAACACCCAACTTTTACAAGGAGTACTCTAAATAGTGAACAATCGAAATGTTTTCTAAATTTGTTTCACTATTTGGAGGTCAGTGAATAAAATTTTAAAAGCAACTTCAAGCAGATAGCTAAAAATCACAAAACAATTTCTGATGAAGCTGGTATACTAGCACTGGGAAGTCAACTTGAACAAATGTCCACCTTGAAAGAGTGAACAACCCGAATATAGTAAACAGTCTTTGCAATAATTAGTTCCCTAGTTCCCTTTCAAGATACTTGTACGTATAAGTATGTGTAATTGTACACTCTATTAAATTAAAAAATAGTTTTAAACTTTTGATTTTATGCAAAATTATTATATTGAATTATATTGTTTAATATAATTCAGTTTGTATTTGTTCAAACATTGAAGTACTGTGCACTGTACCATACACACATACGCACACCGAAAACACTTTTCGAAAGCGAAATTTATTTTCCGGATTTATATATTTTTCGTTTTCGGTTGCTTTTGACTGAACAATTTTTAAATGAATATTACACATTTCCTTTTGGAGTAAGCGCCAAAGTGATTATCTGTCGAAATTAAATTCAAACACACGAACTTACACACATACACTCACATATATAAAAAAAAGAAAAAACTTTTTATATGCAGCATATGCTGCAAACACGAATTGTTGTAAATATAATTAACACACAATAATTATAAAAAAAAAATGTGTTCCCTGCTTTTCCGAAGCGACGTTATTGGTTAAATTAAATTACATTAAGAGGAGTAGAGTAGAGACGCAGGAGAGACGCAGACACTCCTGTACGCAACCGTAACTCGGCTTAAAGCGATTAAGCGCGTGTCCATCGAACATTTTCGCTGCGCTGCTTTTGCTGCGCTTTTTCATTTTTTCTGCATTTCGCCACGTTTTCTTTTTGTTGTATTTAATCGTTTTAATTGTTTTTCATATTTTTGTTTTAAACTGCTGCCGGTTAAGCACTTAAATGTGTTTTTGTTATTGTAATACTGTTTTTATGTTCTTTGGTTCAAAGGTGAATTGCAAATTGATTGCAGAGAAGTGCGTCCTTGTGCGGGGTTTAAAGTTTGGAGCATTTTCTGGAACAATTACCGATTTTTTGTTAAAGTTGATTTGAATAAAAAAGACGTTTTATCGTTGCTACTTTTGTTACGAATTTCGATGGATTGCGTAATTTTTCATAGCCCCTCTTCATTTTTTTTCTTTATGTTTAAGTATATGAACAATTTTTATTTTCATTATAAAAATTGGTTCAACCGAGTATCTTGATTCAAGAAATAGAAGTGGAAAAAATTTGAAAATATATTTAAAATTAAAAAAGAAGTTTTTAAAAATTGAAAGCCCTTAAAGATTTGCACTAAGAGAAAAATCGCAAACTAAACTTAAGAACGATTGGGCTGGATTTTAAAATTGATTTATTCTGAGTCAAATTAAGATTGCGCAAATTCAATTTGAAGTCTAAAAATCTCAGTTAAAGCAAATACGGATTGTCAATTTTTTTTTATATTAAAATATTATGGGAATTTTATATTAAAATCGCTTTAAGAATGTTAAATCCTGAGATACGAAATTTTTATTACATGATTTGTTTATAGAAGAAGTTTAAAAATAAGAAATTTCGGGAATGAATATAGAATACTAGCGACAAAACGATTTTCATCAACGGATCAGCTTGATTCAAGACCATTCTAGAATGGTCACACATGATCATAAAATTGCCACCCAAAATTCAAGACTGGTTCTCCTATACTGCGAAATTAATTTTACTACAAAGCTGCGTCTACCAGTCTTTGCAATAACGTCTAGTTTTAATTAGTTCAATGCATCCAGCACTTTAAGTGCATTCCGAATATCAATGAAGTCTCTTTGGTTCATCTGGAACTTTCAAATACATATTTGGAAATTCCAGTTCATTTACGAAAACTGACAATGAGTGTTATTAAAATGCAGGGTAATAACTCCAGAGGAACTGTTTTACATGTTTTAACTTTATTCAATTAATCTTTTGATCATTGGAAGAAAGATTTTACTAATGAAGTTTTTAATAAATAAATGTATTAAATGTGTCCTTAAAATCTTTATGGAAACTTAATTAAACTTTTATAAAATTTCAAAAAAAAAATTTTATAATCTTAAAGGAAAATTAGAAAATAAGCAGCCACCCCTTAAAAATGTTCTCTACAAAATAACAATTAATTAATAATTCGAATAGCAAATATTTTCACACAACAAAAAAATAAAAAATAGTTTGACATTGTTCAGGGAAGACAAACCTTTTTTTTTTTGTGCATCTGCTGTTGAAAGGAATCAACCCGCCTTTAAAAGCGCATTTATCATATTTTTTGTTGAACGTCATGCAGCGCAGCGGAAATGTGTCGTCTAACAAAAATGTCTGCAATTTGAGATGGGAACGCCCAACTGACCGGCGTGGGGCACTTTCTGCAAATTGTCATTAGAACATGACAGTTGACCAAAGCCAAAGTCACAGTCACGGACACGAACCCACACACACGCACACACGCAAAAAGTTATCGGCCCCACATCAGTCAGTGACAGGCGTGTCACAATAATTACTTTTTACGCTGCCATCAAAATGAATTGAAAAAGGCTAAAAAACAACAACAAAAAATCATAAAAAAGATGAAGCAAAACGGTAAAAATGCATATGCGGGCAGACAACTGACAATGGCGAGTGGGCGGACGGACAGTAGTAGTAGTAGTAGACTATTTTTTATGCGCCGTGATGTATGCAACATTTTTATGTTTCGTTTTGTTTTTTGCTTTTTCGTTTAGACAAAGTTGTTAAAATGCAAAATGACATGTGCGGGTCGAAAAGAACAACAAAAGTCATAAAGAATATTATGCAAAAAAGCCTTTTAACAATATGCAATTTTTTTAAATTGAGTTTTTGCCCGCACCGATTTTAGACAATTTAAATATTTTCACAGCGCGCAGTTAATGGCCTGAATTAAAAGGTCCTTTGCCGTCGCTTATTTCTGTGCAAATGTGTGCTCGTGTGCGTCAGGCACAGTAAGGTTAACTAATACAGGAATGGTCAAGCTGGAAGGTTGTTACAGTCATAAATGCTTGTCCCCTGACAATTCCATAAAAAATTTTCAATTCTAAACATACAAGGTCCAAAAAAATTTTCAGACCTTATACTTAAAAATAACAAAAGTTATCTACAGTATTGAAAAAAAAAAGAATTATTTTAAAGAAGAAATTTTTAATTTGGTTTCAAATTTGTAACTCAATCCTATTCAATATTTTATGCTTTGTAATTTCACAAAATACTTGTACTGTAAAAACGTTTTTACAGTACTGTGCGGAAGCAGATGTCAATAGTAGCCAAAACAGCTTCACATAAAAATTTCTAAAAAAAATTTGGGTGCGCTAAATTTTAAATTGTCGTTGTCGTAAAAAATGATGCTGGTCAGGACGGGGCGGTGCGGTGCGGGGCGGGTCATATTTGTATTCATTTGTATTTTGCGCAGCCATTATAAATCCGATAAATGAATTATTCCGAAAAAATCTAACAAAATAAAAAGAAACTTACTTTCCTGAATGTACTTATTTATGTTTGTATTCATATATATATATACATATGTGTGTTTGGATGAGTGTGTGCTATGCATGTCGTAGTAATGAATTTTCATTCAATTTTCAAAATGGTTTCAGGCTAAAACTGCTGAGAAAAGAAAAAAAATATTTTTGCACAAAATCGATTGCTGACTTTTGTTATTTCAACGCAGTCATGCACACACACACACACACACACTCGTTCATGTATGTAGGTACATTTGTGTGTGATCTACGTATGTGTGTGATACATTTTCTCAATTGAATTTGGTGAAGCCGCCGCAAAACGCCGCACAGAGACGTTCATCCAGCTGTGTGTGACGATTTTGCCAGCTGCATATTAAATGGGAATCCTGCCTAAAACCCTTTTTCGGTCTTTTGTGAAAATTATTGTTAGCAAAATTTTTGGCATTGCTGTTTCAAAATTGCTGCTGCTGCTGCTGCGTGCAGAGTTTGAGGCGCCACAATTGCCGCCGCCGGCAAATGCAAAGAAAACACATACGCGCACACCAGACAGACAGACAGACAGACAGACAGACAGACAGACAGACAGAGCAGCATTTCGGCTGCTGGCGTCTGCTGCTGTGCAAAGAAATTAAAAACGTTTTCGGCAGATTTAAATTAAGCCAAGAAAGTAATGGCTTCAAAGGATTGGAGCGACTCTTTTGAAATTTCGCACGACTCAAAGGATGCAAAAATTCATTTCAATTTATTTTTTGAATGTGTTAAATTCCAGTTTACTTTAATTTTTTGTCACTCTAAAATTTATAATTTTGAATAACATTGGAACACTTGTTCTGTTTGGTTATTTGCCTATGTATACATGTACACATACTCTTTGTCCTGTCACAAGTTAATTAATTTTTATTTCAGTAAATTAAACATTTTTTTAAACACTTTCAATATAACAGAAAATTTTAAAAAGTCGCACTTCGCTTTAATTTTAAGCTACATTTGTTCACTTCATTGTAATTATAAAATTTCAAAAATTTAATTACTGCCCCACTCTGGATCTGATATTAAAAAACACGCCCATACGCACACACACCCACACACCCACAAATAATATTGACTTAATCTACAGCGCTAAACTGCAACAACAATTATTTTTATTATATAGCCCTTTGTTGCAGTGCATGTAAAAAGCACACACACCAACACCAACACAAACACAAACACAAACACAAACAAAACAATTATAATATCGTCCTTCCGCTTGATTTACGGAATTAATGAAAGCGCATTTATTTAAAATAATTGTCAATTATGTGAAAAAGCAGTCAGCGAACCGTGACGCCAAAATGTCACAAAGTGTTTTAATGCAAACAAAATGTTACCAATTAATTAAGTCGAGCAGAAGGCAACACGAGCAACACACCAACACACCAACACAAAGCAGCAATAATAAAAGCGATTAATATAAAAAATTTATGAAATTTGTACCAAAGAAAAGTTTAACTCAATTTGAAACAACACAAGAACAAAAACAAAACATCTTATTAAGGCCTCTTTCAAGGATTATAGACCAGCAAGCGAAGTATATTATTTTTTCAAGTGTGCGTGCAGCATTTCACAAGGATCGAATCGTACGTGTTCGCATTCGCATTTACTACAATTCAGGCTGGAATCAAGCAAAGTTCGACAAGCAGGCAGGCAGGAGGGCAGGCAAACATCTTCTTTTTTTTTTTTATAATTTCGTTATTTTCAAAAGAAGAAAACAAACACCAAGAAAATATCTTTGGGCCACAGCATGACAAAGAAGCCATTGACTATCAAAACAACAACAAGTACATTGGGCATTGGCATTGGACAAGTACATTGAATCCACTTGAGGATTGTTGCAAATTTTCAAGATGAATGCAATTTTAATTAATTGAAAACCAAAATTCACAACATTTCCAAAAGCAGAAGTGGGCTCCGTAATGCATCTCAGTTCAAAAGGAACAAATTAAAACATTTAAAGGAAGTTTTTGAATTTATTAAATTTTGTTTTTGGGAAATTATGTTAAGGAACTTTTTGGGGATACATTTTTTAAATTGTTTTATTATACAACAAGATTTAAATGATATTCAAATATTGGTTTTTTTTTTTGGTTTGTTAATTGCTTTAAGAAGTATGGCAGTACAAGATCGAATTCTTAATTATTAAATTAATTTTTATACGATTTATTGATGGAATGAAACTCGTTATACATAAGTCTACGAAATTGTTATCTAAATTACATTTAGATGACTGAAAAAAGCATTTTTTTATTTTTTACTATAGTAGTCGAACAAAACCCTGACTACGCCCTTGAACTAATCACAATTCGAAGCAACAACAACAACATCATCATGTACAAACGATGACTTTCATCTTCTTGTATCTTCTTCTTCTTCTCTACTTCCAACTTCTCTCCTTTATCTGATTCTTCAACTTCCGGTTATGTTTGCTTATAATAACTGGTAGTTTGTATGTGTTTGTTTGTAGTTTAGTTGATGTCAGTGTTGCTGCTGTTGTTGTTGTTGTAGTTATTGTTCCTTTTGCAACTCTCAATCGCCTTAAGTGCGTTTGCGTGTGTGTGTGTGCGTGTGTGTATGTGTTTGTTGTTGTTTGCGTGTGTACGTGCCATCTCAAAGATACAAAGATGCAATGTTTATTATTCTTAATTGAATGGATTAAAGCCGAGATTTATTGCTTTAATATTTTCGCACTTAATGCCGACACGGCATTTATCAATTTTATTATTTGTTTATGTTAATTTAAATGTTTATTTCGTGTGTTTGTCTGCCTGTCTGACTGTTTGCTTTGTTTATGGTCTGACCGTCTGCCCGTCTGTGCGTCCGTGCGTCCATCTATCCGGTCCAGCCGAACATGTTTATTTCAGATACCTACGAAGATAAAGCGTGTTGATTTCAATTTAATAGCGCCATTATTCTTGTCATTGTTATTGTTATTGTTGTTGTTGTTTCTGTTTTTATTTGTTTCGTTGTTTTTGAAATGTCATTTAGCAATTTGACAGATATTAAAATCCATTATTGTGCCATAAACAATATTTAAATTTGTTTATTCATTCACAAATGAGGCAAACGAAACTTTTTGCATATTTTTGGGAAAGAGATTTTCACGTTTTTAATGTTACATTAACATTTTTTTTATTAATTTAAGCTTAAATTAAAATCAAATTTATTAAAAAAAGAACATTAATTTGTTCAAAATCTTTCTATGAACAGTTACAATAATGACAATGAAGAATTTAAATCAGAAATACTTTTGAGATTGTTTGTAGTTTAAAATAAAATTTTAACAAGTCTTCAAAATCTCGTTGCTGCCCAAATTTAAACTATTTAACAATATTTAATATCATATAAATATATTTACAAAGTAACAACAATTTCTGCGGCCATTCAAAATTTCGTATTTCGGCTGCACATTCCACGATTAATTTGACAGTATCAATATTTTAAATCCAATCCAAACAAATGTCGGATCAATTGGAAATTAGTTAATTTACAGATACAACAAAAGCGGCGCCTAAATATTTAAATGAATACTTAACAAGCAACATTGCAGCAATGTGTTGTTGTGTTGTCGACATTTTGTATGTTGCATGTTGATCACACTCTAGGAACACGCGCATCGGACGGAACATAACCGCAACATTCGCTTGCGCCGAAAGTCTGCAAGTTGCCATAATCGAACAAACTCGCGCCACTCGTTGACTAAGTGCACCGAGTGGTGCCATGGCGGTATGCCTTGCATGTTTTCGCTGTCGCACTGACAACGCTTAGGCATGTTGCAGGCAGACTACCACTGACTCGTACCTGATTTGTGTACTTTCCACATGTGTAGCGGATTTTTCACGGTTACGTGTATTTCCGGTTGATTTGTGCGGCCATTGTTGAATTAACTACGCTACAATGCATTGCGTTGTAATTAAAATTCTCCAATATCGCTGCAATAATTTATAAAACGAAGCAATGTAATTTTTTGTTGTTGTTGTTGTTGTAGTTTTGTGTTGTTCATTGTTGTATATGGAAAGCCGTTATTTGGGCGTTTTCATTAATTAATGAGATTTTAATTGTATTTTTGTGTTCTGTTGTATTGCGTAGTAATTTTCTAGCGAGTGTGTATGAGTGTGTATGAATTTGTGTAATAAATATTTAATTATAGGTTTGTAATTCAATATTCGTTAACAGTTTGATTTGGAATAATTTAAAAGTTGTCATTAGGGGTATTCCCTTAAATGCGAAAACTGAAAACTCAAAAAACTCGAAAAGTTGCAAAGTTGCACTTTTCGGGTACGCACCTTTAATCGATTTCGAAAACAATTGTGAACTGTTTCAATTAGTGTTGCCTAGTGTAATTTCTAAATTATTGCTGCCTGTCTTTTGTTTTGACTTAAGGAAGTATGTAAGCTGTGAAATATTTATTACGAAATCCTTTTTTATTTTCGCCTTATTTTTACTAATTTTAAAACAAAACTTTAACTTTACTTTTATTATTCTACAATTTTATAACCTTAAGTAACAAGTTCACTTTTCATGACATTAGTAGGGTTTTTTTTTACAAACAGACAACACTGAAACATAGAAAGGCTACACTGAAACATACGATAAACTTTTCGATGCTGTTTCGCGACTGATTTGCTTTGAATATTTTTAAATCACGCGAAAACTTTGTGTCATACAATTTTTGTCAGTTTTTTTTTAGGCTCGAAAACGCGAAGTTTCGAGGATTTCGAAACATTTTTGCCATCAAGGGATTACCCCTACTGTACTTAATTTAAATTCAGATAATTTTAATTACAATAAGTAAGAAGCATGTGAAAATTATTTAATGCTATATTAAATTGGCACTATCTAGAAACCTATAAATATTTTTACATTTAAGGAGAAACTCTTTAAATTTAGACCAAAGCTCGATAGCAAACTTCAGGCATACATACATATGTATTTATTTATTTATATTTAAAAATTTAAATAATTTATTGTAAGGTATTAGTAGAGGTAATGCTAATGCACATTCAAAGTAAGTGTCTTAAAAGTTATATATATTGAATATTTCAAGATCTGATATTTGAATTAAAAACATTTATATATATATAGACTGAATTTAAACTTTAAACAATTGTGCATGCTTATAATCCTTAAGTGACAATTGACATTTTTCAATTATCGTAAAATAACAATTCTCTTTATATGTGTGTATGTACTTTATACATAAATC